>CM062805.1:821545254-822954034 GCA_031772625.1 Pinus tabuliformis
GCAAACTTTGGCATGAGCGATTTGGTCACTTAAACTATCGCTCCCTTCAGCATCTATGTAAAGAAAATATGGTGACAGGTCTTCCTATGGTATCTTGCAGAGATGGTGTTTGTTCCGGATGTGTACTCGGAAAACATCATCGGGACAGTTTTGAAAAACGTGCCTCTTGGCACGCTTCAGCCCCTTTACAGCTTGTGCATAGTGATTTATGTGGTCCACTTCCAGTTGTGTCATTCCCTGGTTGCAAGTATTTCTTAACTTTGATTGATGATTTCTCCAGACGCACTTGGGTATACTTCTTAAAACTCAAGAGTGAAGTATTTAACACTTTTTTGGCCTTCAAGGCCTTTGTTGAAAAACAATCTGGACATCAAATTCTTAAGTTAAGATCTGATAATGGCGGAGAATATGTTAAAAACACATTCATCAACTATTGCACTGAGAATGGAATTCAAATGCAACATACTGTTCCATATACTCCACAACAAAATGGTGTAGCTGAAAGGAAGAATCGCACCTTAAAGGAAATGGCTAATTGTATGCTACAATCTAAAGGACTTGGTCTTAGTTTTTGGGCAGAAGCAATTAACTGTGCAAATTACATAATAAATCGCACTCCTACTAAGGCTTTAAAGAATATCACTCCAGAAGAAGCATGGAGCTCAATCAAACCAGATGTAAGTCACTTTCCTGTTTTTGGAAGTGAAGCGTGGGCCCATATTCCAGATGAAAAGCATAAAGCTTTAGAACCTAAGAGTGAAAAATGTACTTTTGTTGGATATTCTGAAGATGTCAAAGGCTATAGACTTATTCCATTTAAGTCCAAAAATGTTATCATTAGAAGAGATGTAAAATTTGATGAAAATATATCGACCTGCGAGCCTAGTCCGGCGGATGTGCCACCTCTCCCTATCTCTTCTACCTTTGAAAACATTTCTTCTTCAGATGATGAAAGTGAGGATGACAATCCTCCCCCACCATCTCAGGATCCTCCTTCAGCTCCTGAGCTTCCAAAATGGGTTCGTGCTACTCGAGATGCAGCAGGTGATCTTGCCGGTGATCCTACAGATCAGCGACGCACACGTTCTTAGTTCGAGAGAGCCTCTTCTTTACTGGCTCAAGCTCCAGTAAATTATGATCATGACAACTTTGCAGAAGCTTCAGGGCATCCAGATTGGGAAGCAGCTATGAATGAAGAATATCATTCATTATTGGCAAATGATACATGGGATCTTGTTCCTTTACCAAAGGGACGAAAACTTGTTAGATGCAAATGGGTTTACAGAACCAAGTATGGACCAGATGGGAAAGTTGATAAACATAAAGCTCGTCTTGTTGCTAAGGGCTTTTCACAGGTTGAAGGCATTGACTACACTGAAACCTTCTCCCCTGTTGCCAAAATGAACTCTATCCACCTTGTTCTTTCCCTTGCTGCCTCTTTCAAAGGGAAGTCCATCAGATGGATGTTAAATCTGCCTTCTTGCATGGGGACTTGCATGAAGAAATCTATATGGAACAACCCATTGGCTTCATACAAACAGACTCCAGCCTTGTTTTTCGACTTAAGAAATCCCTTTATGGTCTCAAGCAAGCTCCTCGGGCTTGGTATGCCAAAATGGATAGCTTTCTTTTAGAATCTGGCTTTTCTAGGTGTCATTCTGACAATACTGTCTACACCAAGAAAGTGGGCGACTCTCTTATCATCCTTGTTCTTTATGTTGATGATCTTATCCTTACTGGTAGTGATCCCAACCTTATAAACCATGTGAAGTCTAGCCTCAAAAGGAAATTTGAAATGACAGACTTAGGACACTTACACTATTTCCTCGGTCTTCAAGTCTTGCAATCCAAGGAGGGTATTTCCCTTTCCCAGTCCAAGTATGCTTGTGATATTCTACGTCATTTTCACATGGAAGACTGTAAGCCAGCCCCTTCTCCCTTTCAGTCTGGATTCAAATTCTCAGTCACTTGTACTTCTCCTGAAGTTGATGCTACCTTATACCGTCAACTTGTAGGAAAACTTTTGTATCTAACCCATACTCGTCCTGACCTTTCCTTTGCTGTTGGCCTTGTTGCTCGGTTCATGCAAAACCCCCGTGAAAGTCATTGGAAAGCAGCTAAAAGAATACTTCGTTATGTTCGAGGTACAGTTCAGTTTGGGATTCATTACAGTTCCAAAGCATCTCCTCTATTGGTTGGTTTCACTGATTCTGATTGGGCTGGTGACCCTGATGATCGGAAGTCTACTGCCGGTTATGTGTTCACTCTTGGTTCAGGACCTATTACATGGGCTTGTAAGAAACAAGCTGCCATTTCTCTTTCATCAGCAGAAGCAGAGTATCGTGGTGCCGTAGAAGCTAGTAAGGAAGCCTTGTGGCTTCGTCAGATCTTGTCAGAATTTGGCCTTCAGCAGCAGCATCCGACTACACTTTTGTGTGATAATCAAAGTGCCATTCAGCTATGCAAAGATCCAGTCCAACATCAGCGCAGCAAACACATTGAACTGCACATGCACTTCATCAGAAAGCTCATTCACGACCATGTTCTTGAAGTGCAATATTGTTCAACAGATGATCAAGTTGCAGACATCTTCACAAAGGCTCTCACAGAGGCGAAGTTCACTAAACTTCGATTTATGGTTGGAGTTCAGGAAGTTGTCACTAAGGGGGGATAGGCTCTAGTGCCTCCTTCCTTCTCCTATTGTGTCATATTTGTAAATCCTTCAATGCTATCCCAAGTTGTTCTTAAGGGGGGATGTTAGGATATTCCAACACATAGGAAATAGTTAAGTACAACTTGGTCTAGTGTAGAGTTAGGTATAGAGTTAGGTAAAGTGTGTTTCTTTACCGTTGTACATTTTGTAACTTACAATCCGACGGTCACGATATGTAGTGATCCGACGGTTCATTCTCTCCTCGGTATTACTGACACTTGATCCGTGGCTTGACACCCGATTGGTCCATGAATTCTATTTAAAGCGCATGGAGGGTCATTTGTAGGGTAATTCGTGCATGAGAGAAGCTTATGTAAATTTTCATTATTTGATTAATAAATTGCCTGAAGTGGCCGTGTTGGCTCAAGCCGTGGACTGTTTCCCTCTTTGAGGGTTTTAACCACGTCAAAAATACTGGTGTATTGATCTGTGATCTGGTTGTGAGCGGTGTCCTTTTGGTGTTCTTTCTGAGGAACTTACCCTGTAAATTCCTACAGAGAATTATACTGTCAGAAGTCTGAGAGATTGTTGTAAGAGTCTTCTTTGCATTCATAATCAAAGAGAGAGAGGCTTGTTCCCAATCCCGACAAGCTTTGCAAGACATATGTAGCTGATCATCCAGCCAAAGGAGGATTTGACGTCAGAACTATGGTTGTATTCTCCTTTGTTGATTATCAATAATAGATGACTATCATTATGGTTCCATTCTTGTTGTTCATTGTGATGATGTTTGAGTTATATCTTTTCTGACCGATATATAATTGCATCTATTGGATTTTATGCTTGTATTCGTGTCGTTCTTTGCATGTGCAGGTGTCCATTCACGGAGATCGTGAGGATCGTGACCGGCTGGAGCAAAGGAATGGGAGTGTCAACTCTTCTACAACACTAGCGTTGGAATCCAAGTAGGCTCTTATAATCCACCTTTAATTTGCAATTAGGAACTTGCGTGATAGCATTGTTTGATTGTTGCTAGACCCATTTTGGGCTAGTGGGATCGCCTCTATCCGCAGAGGGGATTTACCTCTCCAACAATTTGGCGACTCCACTGGGGAAGCTATTTGTTGTTTGATTCGTAAACTTTGGACGGAGCCTGAAGTACGGCCAGGTAGCCTTCGAAACGCTATTGCTCTGCATTAGCGAAGTAGATCAACACCACTTCAGTCAATCTCGGTTTGGTTTACAAACCGAACAGCTTGGAGTTTGTCTTGCACCTTGGTTTTCTCTTGTTTTGATTGCTTAGATAAGCTTTCTGGGTTGAATTTTTAAGTTGTCTCTTGCTGCCTGGTCTGTCTGGATACTGTTGATCAAGTCATGGACTGCTTGTTTTTATTTTTAAGCTAGAAAACTTGATTAGCGCGTTTTTTTCCCTGACAGTCGCACCAGTGGGCGCATGTTGCACAAAAGAAACTCGCGCTAATCCCTTAAAAGCACGAGTTACAGCCTGACAGTCGCGCCAGGCCTGTGAATTTTTCCAGTTTGCTTGTTTGGAAGCCTTCTGAGCTTGGATTTCTGTCTTGTCATATCTTTTTCAACTACTGGAGTGTGTCAGAGCTTTGTTTCACTGGTTTTTGACCTTCATCCTTCCGGTGTTTGCCTCTTTCCATCGATTTCATATTCCAGCTCTAGAGCATCTAGTGGCTTTGTACATCGAGCCTTCCGTGGGAGTTTTTGGTTCTTTGATTGTCCAGTTGACTTCTGGGCTACTTTTTGCACTTGTCTAGTGGTTGTCAAAACTTTTTATTGTGTTCTTTGAGAAATTCACCTCTTTTTCGTTTAGATTTTGCTTGTCTTCGTTTGGGCTTAGATTACATAGCTCATTGAGGTTTTTGTGATTTTTCTTGGTTTGAAAAATTGTCTTGGTGTTTCAGACTTGATTCTGTTTTCATTGAGTGAAATTTGTCTTTTTACTCTTTGTTATTATCTCTCAAAATTTGTTTAGTGCATTTTGCCAACAAAAATAAAACGAACAATCTCTTGTGCATTGCATTAGTTAATGGAAATTAGAGCTTTTCATTGTTATTAAGCGATTAGTCACTTTAAAAAAAAAAAAAAAAATTTCGTTTATTGCCATTAGCTGCATTAGAGTCATTGTTGATTGTTTTATGATCATTTTGTTTGATTGAAATATCTCAACTCTCGCGTAGTTAGCATTCATCGAATGAAATGATATATTTTGGCATATAGCTTGCATTTAGGAAATTGTGAGAGATTACATACGGTAGGACCTGGAAACTGAAACCTAATCAAAGATCAACCGTAAAATGAACTGAATGAATCTAAAAACGCATTGGAACTTAACGCATACATCTAGAGGTCTAGGCTAGAGACGTGTTCCGGTGTCGTTAAACCTAGTCAATATTGTTTCACATCATGGTTGGGTGATTCCTCCTTTTGTGACTTGATAGTGGTCTAGCACGGATTTGTGCTCCCACGTACCATCGAGTATATGTGGAGACCCCACTAGGTTATCATCCTTTATCCACAAGAAGCCGTGTCTACTGCCTTACAAGGGGTAATGCACTGAACACAGCATTTGGGAAGATTGACTGCCGTACAGGAAGTCCTTGGTTTTCATATGATTGCCAAGGTGTATTTGCAGTTTTACGGATTGTCTGGTAAACCCTTTGCCTAGTTCTCCAGAGTAGTCACTTTTGATCCTTTTCGGACTCCCTAAAAGAAAAGGCTCACCTGAGCATTTGTCACTTCGGGCTCATTAAACATTCGAAGGAGACTAGAGTCATCTTTTTGTCCTTTTCTCGACTCTTAAAACATGAAAAGGTCAAGTTCAGTTCCTTTGTCTTAAAATTTATTTGGCCGCGATTCACATTTACCCAGTTAGATCTTGTTTGCGTTAGTTTGAGTAGGGTCCTTTCTCGTTAGATTCCCTAGGATTTTGTGAAGTTTTCATCCTGGCAGAATTACCAATTTCGTCCCCTATTCCAAGTGACCAAAGGTCTTCATCCTTTGCTGCTCCCGAGATACCGGTTGTGAGTGACACTCTTCCTGTTATTCCGAGTATCCAACCGATTAACTCTCGTGCTCCAGGCGACGAGGCTTACGAGTTTCATTGGAACACCGTTTGGGAACCTTTTGAAGACGGTATCCATTTTTGGGAATACACTTCCCCTCGTGTTTTGGCCCCACTATTTTCTTCCGATATGGAGGAAGTATCCCCTACTTCGACTGAAGAATCCGTTGCGACGAGCGGTGAAATTCCCACCGCAATGGAACCTATACTTGTTAGTAGCACCCCTACTACTGGGAGACTACCTCCAGGCTATAAAGCATTAAAGGATGTTATGTCTTCTAGGACTCCCTCCACGAGTTCTATTTGGTCACAACTCGCCTTTCCCACCACGGAGCCTTTTACTCCACAAAGTCGCAGTACGTCTGTTACCTCAATCCCAACCATTCCAACGGTATGTGTAGCTTCTTCGACTCCCGTTTTCAGTGGTCCTTCGGCCTCTATATTCAGAGTCTTTGATCCTACGTCAAACGTCCCAGCAGAGGGGCCATACGACCAGTATTTACGACATCTTGGTAGGCCTTTGTCGTCTCAACCGACTGTTGAGATTTCAGTCCCGTTGTCAATTGATTGGGGCCCCACCTATTATCATGGTGGCCAAGTATCGTCTGCGCAATCCCAAGGACCACCTAATCAAGACCAACAGTCTTACACAGGGAAACCTGGGAGCCAACAAGGACAACCCTTCCAGGGACAACCTTTGGCCTCTGGTGGTCCGTCTTTCACCTCTTATGCTCAACCTTCTGGTAACTCAGGTCAATCTTCTGTTCAACAAGGCCAGCCTGGTATCCAGCAAGGTTATCCTACTGGACAAATTGGTCAATCGTATGTTCACCCAAACCAACCTAATGTCCAGTATGGTCCAGCATCTGGACAAGCTGGTCAACCGTATGGTCAACCCACCGTCCAGTATAGTCAAGCACCTGGGCAAGTCAGCCAGCCTCAAATCCAATCAGGCCAACCAACTGCCCAGCCCACTCGGCCATCTGGTCCGTCAGGACAACCCTCAGTTGTGCAACAACAACTCCACCCCCAGCAAGTACAACCTTCTGGGCAGGTGGGCCAACCTCAATATCAACTAGGTCATCCTTCCGGCCAGATAGCCCAACCTACAGGACATCCTTCTGGCGCTGCTCAACCCGATTTTTTGCCCCAGGATAGACCCCAGGCCCCATTCGGTCTTCAAATGAAAGTTGGAATTCAATCCCAACCAGTCTATCAAACTCAGCCTGGTTCTCAAACTCAGTTTGGAGTCCATCCACCTTATGGTTACCAGCAACCCCAAGGGCAACCTTCGTTTGCCCCATATCAAAATTATCAACAACTGCAGGCAAATCCTTATCAGAATTATCCGCAACCGTATGGTGCTCCTACAGGACAGTTTGGTAATCCATGGAACCTGGGGGGAAGAACCAAAATCCCTACGGACAAAACCCTATGGGGCCAAATCCGTCCGGACAAAGCCCATGGAGGCAACCGCCAATTGGTTGGAACCCTGGTGTTCCATCCTACCCGCAGCCCCAAATGTCCTTCAATCCTCAGTTACCTTTCTTAGCAACCTTAGAATTACCGGATGTGTCCAAACTGACCAAAGATCCCATTCTCCATAATTCGTATTAGTCTCCGGTTCCGAGAAAATTCCCGGTGATTGTCCCAAATTCGATGGTAAAGCTAATGAAGATCCTCAAGCTCATGTCATGACCTATCACTTGTGGTGTTCATCCAATTCGTGGCTTGATGATTCGATTCGACTTCGCCTTTTTCAAAGGACTCTCACTGGCTCTGCAGCTAAGTGGTATATTGAGCTCACTCGCGGATCCTTTCAGGATTTTAACTCGTTGGCTATGGCATTTCTCACTCATTTTCAGTTGCCCATTCGATATGAAATGGGTACACACCTCCTGACATCCTTAAGACAGACAACGGCTATGCATATCTCTGATCATATCCATGAATGGAGACGGCGTCGACGTATGATCAAGTTTTGGATTCCCGACCAACTTCTTACCGACTGGTTTACGACTTCGTTCGTTCCTCCAATAGCACGGGACATTGCCATGGGGGCATGTGTCACTGAAGAGCAAGCTATCGCACGCGCTCAGTACCTTGACTTTGTTTATTCCCAGTCTGGTACATTGTATGATTATTTGCCTGATGCCCCGAGACTAGGAACATCCAAAGCCCCGCCAACACCAACTATTGACGGTATTATTGGTTCTGTTAACTCATCCTCGAAGAAAAATTCCGCGAACCCTGGGAAGCAAAAATCAAATGCTTCGAATGAACACACTTCTCAGGCTACACCCAATTCGAATATTACTTCCAAGGTCAATGTCGTCCAGTCCACCACGGCAGACAAAGCCTCGAAAGGAAAAAAGAAAGGAAAAGGGAAGAATAAGCTAGCTCAACCTAAACATGACTCCCCTAAACCTTCGCCCGAGGAAGGTGCCAATCACAAACCCAAGTATCCTTGTCTTATCTGTGATGACGATCACTATACCAAAGACTGCCCTAGACGGTCCGAAGTTAGTCGTTTGTTGAAAGGCGCCCCTGGGACTCCTACGGTGCTCAAAGAGCCCTTTCCCTTGCAACAAACTCAAATGGTGGCTGACCCCTCTCGACCTCCATCTTCCTTCGATTCTCAAGTATTTATGGCTGGAACGATACCTGTCCACATCAGTACTCGAACAAAAGAATATCTGTCATCTGCCGGGAAAGAGCCTGAAGTCCCCTCTAGTGCTCCTCCGTCTAGTTTAGGCCCACTCCACATCGAGAGACCTAGCACTGAGACGCCTATTCGACCCCCTCCAAAAGGAGTACTCCGGAAATCTTCTTACAACCCAAATGCTCGTGCTGCACAGCACTACAATATTATTGAGGACTTAGCTCAGACTCCGTCGGCTATGTCTGCTTTAGAAGTTCTCCAGAACTGCCCTTCTGAGAGGAAGTCCTTGCTATCGGCTATCGGTGGCATAGACCCGGCCGACTCGGATTTGATTACTTTTGACTTGGAACACCATACGCCGAGACTGCCTCACCAAATCGCATTCCTCATACAGGTTATTATTAATTCCAAAACAATTCATCGTACAGTCATTGATGAAGGTGCTTCAACTTGCATCATGTCTGTTGCCTGTTGGAAAGCTATTGGTTCTCTGACACTGAGCCAGTCTCCCACAACCTTGCAAGCTTTTGATGGAAGAGCATCCTGTCCCTATGGTATACTCCAATGTTTGCCCATCTCTTTGGAAGGGAAGACGGTCGAGATGGAAGCTGAAGTTGTTGATGCTAATCTTACCTACAACCTCATTCTCGGACGTAGTTGGACATACGCAATGCAAGTTGTAGCTTCGTCTTTGTTTCGTATCATCCGTTTCCCTCATCAAGGGAAGATTGTTACCGTAGACCAGCTTTCATTCTTCGCTTCCTCTTCTGAAGGCAACATCCCTTTTGTGGAGCATACCTCCAAATCATATGAGAGTCTGGGAGCCGGGCTTTTTAAAGATCCTGCCCTCATGGGTGTTTTTCCGCTCCCACCTCCTAACGTCGCTTCCGTCAATATGATTACTACTCGTTCTGATCCGTGGATCCTCCCTCCCACTGATCAAGTAGAATCTTGGGGCGATGAGATGCCATTGAGTCCTGCCGAGCTCAACTACGTTGAAATCGTTGCAGCATCGGCTCCCTCTTCTGAACCTGCTCCTTCGAGCAAGGTTCCCGACTCGTTTGCTCCATCCTCATGGCTTGGAGATGAGACTTCTTTGGACCCTTTAAAAGAAAAATTCCCTTCTGACGAAGCCATTATTGAGACTATGTCTCCCGAGGAACCTCCTTGGCATGATTCTCACCATCATTCCTCGTTTCTCCCTGCCCATCAGGATATGCTTACTTGTCTCGAGCGGTTTGCTCCTTGTCTCCCATTTCAAACCCTTCAAACACCTATCCAAGTTTATCAAGTGTCCTCTGAAGGAAATATGGCGAACATCACGCAAACCCAGCCTATCGACATCTCTACAAAACCAAGGATTGTCGAACATCTTCACATTGGAGTCACTTGTACTCCGGAGGAGATTCAACTCTATACCAATCATTTTCGTGAATTTCGTGACGTCTTTGCATGGTCCTACGAAGAAATGTCCGGCATTGATCCTAGCATAGTGGTGCATGAGATACTCACGTACCCGGGTGCTAAGCCTGTTCTTAAACGTTTACGCCCTATACACCCTCGCAAGGCTGCAGCTATTAAGGCGGAAGTGGAAAAGCTTCTTAAAGCTGGTTTTATTTACCCTATCCCACTCACAGATTGGGTCTCCAACATCGTGCCTGTGAATAAAAAACAGGGTACCATCCGTGTTTGTG
Source organism: Pinus tabuliformis (assembly GCA_031772625.1). Taxonomy (NCBI): domain Eukaryota; kingdom Viridiplantae; phylum Streptophyta; class Pinopsida; order Pinales; family Pinaceae; genus Pinus; species Pinus tabuliformis. Next base: position 821,555,355 of record CM062805.1, read on the forward strand.
TCGATTATCGTGATATTAATCGGGCCTGTCCTAAAGATAATTTCCCCACACCATTCATTGATCAAATTATTGACGAGTGTGCCGGAAGCGAAATGTACTCTTTTATGGACGGTTTTTCTGGGTATAACCAGATCAATATTGCCCCCGCTGATCAACACAAGACCGCTTTTATCTGTCCATGGGGCACTTTTGCCTATAAGAAGCTCCCTTTCAGTCTCAAAAATTCCGGTGCTACCTTCCAACGTGCAATGTCTTACGCTTTTCATGACATTCGCCACATTGTACAGCCATACCTGGATGATCTACCAGCTCATTCAGCCAAATGTCAAGACCACCCTACTCACCTTCGCGATATCTTTCTTCGCTGCCGACACTACCGTATCAGACTCAATCCTCACAAATGTGTCTTCTGCATTGAATCCGGCCGACTTCTCGGGTTCATCGTCTCCCGAGAGGGCATCCGTTTGGATCCCCTTAAAGTCGAGGCTATTGTGAATCTTCCTCCCCCTGCTTCTTTACAGCAATTGCAAAGCTTGCAGGGTAAAGCAAACTTTCTGAGACGATTCGTTCCAAACTATGTCGAGGTGGCTAAAGGTTTCACACAGTTGCTAAAGCGAGATGTCCCTTTCCATTGGGATACCGTCGCTCAGGAATCTTTTGAGCGTCTCAAGGGTCTCCTTGTTTCCGCTCCATTGCTGCGTCCTCCGAACTATCATCGCGACTACACTCTGTATCTGGCTGTCGCCGACACCACTATCGGCATGGTTCTCGTTCAAAATGACGATGATGACAATGAGCATGTTGTATATTATCTCAGCCGCAACCTTTTAGACACGAAAACTCGATATGCCTATGTCGAGAAATTGGCTTTGGTCGTCGTTTGTGTTGTCCAACGCTTCCGTCACTACATTCTGCTGCGCACTACCACCGTGATTTCTGATTGCAACCCCATGACATACATTTTGTCACGCCAGTTGCTGGGAGGCAAGTACTCAAAGTGGATTTTCATCCTCCAAGAGTTCGACTTGGAATTTACCACTGCCAAGTCCAAGAAATCCCTTGTATTCGCTGAGTTACTTTGCTCTTTGCCATCTTCTTCCCCGCCCTCTCACTCAGAGGATCATATTCCGGATGAGACTTTGTTTCTCATTAGCACCCTCGATCCCTGGTACGGGGATATCATCATATATCTGCAAACGTCCTCCTTTCACCTCGGCGTGTCCAAAGATGCTCGGCGAAGGATTCATCATCAGTCTCAACCATACCGTATCATTGGGGATACACTATACCGCCTCGGCGCCGACTCTGTTCTCCGCCAATGTCTAACTCTCGAGGAAGCTGAGTGTGTTTTGAATGACTGCCACTCTGGCGCCTGTGGTGGTCACATGTCCGGATATGCCACTGCCCAAAAAATCCTCTGTGCTGGCTACTTTTGGCCCTCTATCTTTAAGGATTGCATTCTTGTCGTCCGCTCTTGTCATGAGTGCCAGATATACCAGCGGAAGATGCGAGCGCCTCCCGCTCCATTGCACCCTGTTGTCACCGTTGGCCCTTTTGCAAAATGGGGCATTGATTATACGACCTGTAACCCTCGCTCGGCCGGGGGGCATGGGTTTATTATCGTTGCCGTCGATTACTTCACTAAATGGGCCAAGGCGATGCCCACATTAACTGAAGATGGTCACACAGCGGCGCAATTCTTGTTCAACCATGTTATCTCGCGATTCGGCGTCCCTCAAGCCATCGTCACTGATCACGGGAAGCATTTCCGTAATCATATGATGACGGAACTAACAACCCAGTTGGGCTTACGGCACGATAGTTCGACTCCTTACTACCCTCAGGCTAATGGCCAAGTTGAAGCTATCAACAAGATTTTGGTTACAATGCTTCAGCGTACCGTTGGCATGCATAAGTCTAACTGGCATTTGATGTTGTTCCCTGCCTTGTGGGCCTACCGAACCTCCGTGAAGGATGCCACCAGTTTCACTCCATTTCAACTAGTTTATGGATTGGAGGCTACCCTTCCAATCGAGTGCGAAATCCCTTCATTAAAATTGGTCGTCGAACTACTTCCCAACACTACTCCGCTAGAAGAACGCCTTCTTTACCTGGAACAGCTAGATGAGACCCGTCGCCTAGCCTCTCTGGCCATTGAAGCACAAAAGAAGCGAGTCAAGACTCACTTCGATCAGACTGTCCATACACGTTCTTTTGTTGAGGGAGATTTAGTCCTGCTATACGATCAGGCAAACGATAAGTTGGGAGCAGGAAAACTCGAGCCTATGTGGTTAGGTCCTTACATTGTCAAGAAAGTTTTGCAAAAAGGGGCCTACGAGCTAATCGACTATGAAGGGAACCCTCTCGGGAAGCCCCGAAACGGGCTGTACTTGAAAAAGTACTATGCGTGATGCTTATACGCTTTGTTTTGTACATACATGTACTTTAGCATGTGTGTTGTGTGTGTGTGTGTTTTAGTTTTGAAGGCATAACTGCCACTTATTGTGTCTTTCGCTTCTTGTGCAGATGTCTGATACACCTTATGTTGGTTTCGCTGATGGTTCCTGCCGCAGTACTCGTAACTTGTCCTCTGCAGCATGGGTGATCTATGATCCTCATGGCGAGTTGATAGATCTTCAAGGTGTGTGTTTGGGCCATACCACTAACAATGTCGCCGAATATTGTGTTGTAATTGAACTACTTGCTGAAGCAATTAATCTCGGCATTCGTGCATTGGTAGTGAACCTAGACTCTCAACTTGTCGTCCACCAGCTCAACGGGCAATATTCCGTCAGAGACCATCGCATTCTAAGGTTGTATTTACGTGTCAGATTGTTAGAAAGGAACTTTGATTTCATCACATATCAGCATATTCCAAGACAATTGAACACATTAACTGATGCATTGGCTAGCCATGTATTAGATAGACATTTGCGTAATAGATAAAACATCATACAAGAAAGCATATAAACCGCAATAATAAAACCATAGAAATAGGCATATGTATATATATATGTGTGTCGCAATGTTTGCACCACATCCATCATATAGTTCAAAAAATAATACATGTTCCTATCAAATACATCCGGAGACGACATGTCTCTCAAAAAATATGCAGGAAAAAGAAACCTAGGAGTCTAGTCCCGGTGGTGCTCATGATAGCACAACACCGCATGCACCAAGCGTCTCAACAGACGATGGACACGATTAGGCACCCCCACTGTGTGCCTCTGGTATGCTAGTGGCATATCTCCCAGTCTAGCGTAATCAGGAATCCCTTGGGCGAGTCCCTCGAGATTCTGAATCAGTTCATCCCCCTCGGCACCCTCTTCCTGAGGGTCGGCTGCGGGCTGGTTCCTCCGAGCGATGGGAGACATGCCAACTGGTCGCTCTAGGCCAACATCTGCATGTATATACAATTGTTGTTAGGACAAACATGTATTAACAAAAAGAAAAAAAACATATAAAACATCAAAAACAAAAAGAGATCTTACCCAGCTCCTCGTCCCACTCCTCTCCCTCGGGCAGTGGGAGATCTGGGTCTCCGGTGAAGTCAGTCCCTGCATATGGCCAATCCTCCACCACAATCAGCTGACGGCGGAGCCATATAAAGAACTCGGGCCTCCAGGACATCTACTGGCCCCCTCCTCCCCTGGGCATCAGTGCTGCCCAGCGAGCCATCCTAGGCTCTCGTGGCAAAGGATCAGCCACTATAGCTCCCTGTCCCTGAAAAATTGGTAATCGTTCCAAGAAGAACGATACCACGATCGAGCCATACCCAAACTGCTTTACCTTTCCTCGCTTGCACTTTGTAAGCTACCTCTTGATGTTAGTAGTCACTGCGGTGGCCCAGTCAAAGATGGTAGGATTTAGGCATTCTGTGGCCAACAAAAGATGGTTCTTGCTTGCCTCATGGGGCGCCTGCACTCCTGCAGCTCGAGTAATGGTGAATAGTATCACCCTGAGAATCAAGTCCGGAACGGTGGGAATATCCACCTTTGCACTGTTCCTTCCAAATTTCTCCCCTGGGCACACTCGGTCTCGAACTTCAGTCATCTTCTCCCCGGAAGGTCTACTCCCGGTCAAAATAGGCCTCACCCCTCTCCGTGATAACCCCGTGATGAAATAGACATCAGACACATCGAGCCCCAGCACTTGGTCCCATAAACGGAACACTTGGTCATCAACATCCCACAGATCAATTATGAATTGTAGTAGCTCGGGCTGAGCGCGCAAGTAAGGCGTAAGAAAGAATTTCTTAAGCCCGCAGTCCCTTAGGGCATTCATGCACCCTTCATCCTCAAGGGCCAAAGCATCCTCGGCATCATGTTCTCGTTCCTTCCATTCTACTACCATTTTGCCTGCTTCTCTGCATCCACAAGAACATATAAACCACAATTAGATCACTGGTAAACTTGTAATCCAGTTAAATTCAAAATGCATTGGGAAATTTTAAGCGAAAAATTGAGTTGCGCGGTTGGCGCGACTGTTTCTAAAACAGTCGCGCCAATGAGCACGACCCTTTTAGAAAAATCGCCCCATTAGCGCGGGTCCGTGCCGGATACCCGCGCTAATGGGCAAAGCCCTAAATTTTTTAATACCCCTTTGCAGAGGTCAATCAGGAAGCAAAAGCATAAAAAAATGTATGGAAATGGAGCTAAGGGAAGCGCCTCTTACCTAGAACCGACGAAATCCTGAATGGTTGCACGGATTGGCCGTAAACACCGTCCGAAGTTCACTCCCCAAATAGACCACTGCTACTCTTCAGAGGGGTAAAAAGTAAAAGTAATTCTATTTTTACCATTTTCACCATATTTATAAACTTTTTGACTTATACTTAGGTTTAAAAAGTTACTTTTTGAATATTTTAATATATCTTTGGTCGAAAATGGATTTTACGCTTGCTTTTTGTGCAGCAACAGGTCTTTTACGCAACCTCGATGGTGAAACGAGTTGTATTTTATACTTTTTCGGACTCGGTAAATACACGAAAAAGTCACTGTGGAGTCATCTTTCAGCTCTTTTCTGACTCGCTAAACATGAAAAGATCGCCAAGTTATCCCTCTTGACTTGTTAAACGTAAATAAGAGGCGGTCGTCTTTAAACTTTTTTCCGACCGTGTAAAAACGAAAAGATCGTCGGACCCTTGTCGTTTCAGGTTCGTTAACGGTTACGAAGCGACGTGGTTTCGATCGCTTTTTTACTTTTTCAGGTCGAAATCACTATTCATGAAAAGTACTCCTCGATCGTAATGGTCGGGAGGTTCTTTCGAGCATTGTTTTATACTTTTTCGGGCTCGAGAGACACAACTTTACGAAAAAGGACACCCTTGGAGTTTTCTTTTCTGCTGTCTTTTCAAACTCTCTAAACATGAAAAGACGCCGAGTTCTTCCTCTGTCAGACTCGTTAAAACTTGATGACATTGGAGTCCGTCGAAATGATGTTACAAGCATATGCTATCCCCGTCAAGCTTGTTAATAAAAATAACTGGGGTACTCGCCAGAAATGGTGGGGGAAAATGGAACCATAATTATTGTCGTGTCGGCAGTATGTCACTCTTGAACATGGCACGTGTCTGCTTTCGTGTCTGGGTGGGGACATCTCATCTCGTTTTTCACTTACCTCCGTGGATTTAGGTAATCCTGTTTGACCTCTCATCTGCTCATTGCCTCGTCACCATGACCTTTGATCCATTGATGTCAAATACTGCCAAGTCCACTGTCGTGCCGCCGATATGTTCAAGAGAAGTTGACCTCTGCAGAATAACAACCTCCCTCTGATAGCTCACATAATTCTGATCCACCACAACATTCTTTCTCTGTCTCGTGTTGATGATGTGGGAAACACTATGGCCCACCTTTGATCAAGGTCACTTCCTGTCGACTTCAGCTCATTATCCAGGAAGTTGATCTAGAGACTCCCTTCCGGTGCCTTGGAGCCTGCATGCCTCAATGGCAGGTTCTTCGTGTTCGACGTGAGGTTTTCATCATTGGCCTCCGATCGAATGATTCTACGGGTGTTCGACGCCAGCTCACTGATTCACACGCCGTAGATTGTACCTATAGTACCTTGAGGGCCATTGTCATTATTGGTGGTACCTCTCGCGTCTCTTAACAGTTTTCATTATTGACTGGTAATCAGACGATGTTCATGCACGTTCGACTTCAACTCATGTATATGCATGCTTGAACTTGTACTTTTGTTCGGGTCGAGATGGAGCGCAAGACCCTGGGTTTTGTCTGTTGGAATCCAGGCTGCGATTTTGTGGATTATTGTTACATGACTCATTCACTGGATTGCTGCGACCATGCCTGAGTCTATTCATCGATCCTCACCGGATGGCTGCGCCCATACCATGGATCTAGATTATTATGTACTCTGTTATGGATGGTTGGCCCATACCACATATATCATGTACTGGAGCTATATGTTGTATCTCTTTATGCAGATTCTCCGGCGGCAACTGCATGTGTTCTTGTAAAGCATTTCACCCCTCTCTCTCTCTCGGGCCTCATGCTTTAGGGGGCATCTGTTACACAGTAATTTGTCACCATTTGTCACCGTCCCTGTTATCCCTTCCCCGCACTTTGGAGGACTCATTCCGGGACCTGTGATAAGTGACATAACTTGAAAACACTTGCATTATGTTCCCCTAAGTATGGACTTCATATGCCTTGAAGACATCTCCTGCAGAATATCCTTAAAAAGTCCCCTTTTTCCATTAGCGCAGATCCACAGTGTATCACCCGTGCCAATGGGGGAAATTCTCCAAAGAGGGCGCGCCAGTTGGCGCTCTGTCTCAGAGTCTCACCCGCACCAACCAAGTTTGGGAAAGCTTTTTAATAAACGCACGCCCGAAAGTTTTTTCCTTTCGACTCATGAGGCTTTTCAAGGATAATGCCAATCTCATGGATGTCGAGATTCATTGTATCTCTATCCATAATAGCTTTTCGAGCATAATGTCAATCCCATGGATGTCTGGATTCATTGTATCTCTTCCTCCTCCTCCATCTATAAAAGCTTGTTATGTTGCATTTGACAAGCTAGTTTTTGAACATAGGGAGAATTATACTGTCAGAAGTCTGAGAGATTGTTGTAAGAGTCTTCTTTGCATTCATAATCAAAGAAAGAGAGGCTTGTTCCCAATCCCGACAAGCTTTGCAAGACATATGTAGCTGATCATCCAGCCAAAGGAGGATTTGACGTCAGAACTATGGTTGTATTCTCCTTTGTTGATTATCAATAATAGATGACTATCATTATGGTTTCATTCTTGTTGTTCATTGTGATGATGGTTGAGTTATATCTTTTCTGACCGATATATAATTGCATCTATTGGATTTTATGCTTGTATTCGTGTCGTTCTTTGCATGTGCAGGTATCCATTCACGGAGATCGTGACCGGCTGGAGCAAAGGAACGGGAGTGTCAACTCTTCTACAACACTAGCGTTGGAATCCAAGTAGGCTCTTATAATCCACCTTTAATTTGCAATTAGGAACTTGCGTGATAGCATTGTTTGATTGTTGCTAGAACCATTTTGGGCTAGTGGGATCGCCTATGTCCGCAGAGGGGATTTACCTCTCCAACAATGGCGTTAAAGATAAAATATCATGTCTCTAAAAAGCCTTAAAATTCCAACAATTAGTAGCAGCCCTTGGTTATATTTCCATGTAAAAAGACAAAAACCAACCAAGGTCATGGGACACATATTCCAAGTTGAATGAAGGGGGAAACATCACATTGGGGGTCGATTGTGGTTAATTAATGACTATAGAAAATGACAAAGACATCGACAAAGGAAAAGAGGCAATAAATGGCAATTTAATATGAGAAATAACATAAATATGAGAAAAGGAAGATGAAGAGACACAAATATGATGCAAGGGAAATTAGAGAGAAAATGAGGGAAAATGAAAGAAAAAGGAAAAGGAAAGGAAGAGACATGAGACATCAATGATAAAAAGGCATCAAAGAAACAATTGACAACCTCTGGCAGTTTTTGGCTCAGTTCTTGTTCATTTTAGCTCTCTTACACTCTTGCACACTTAAAGCATTCTTAGAACATCATAGAATTCACTTGGACTTGGAGAGAAGCAAGCAAAAGACAAGCTAAAGAATTGTGGGTAGCAGAAAAGAAGTTTGGATCAGTAGCTACAGTCAAAGTTCATTCCAGGTAACAGGTTGCATGTGTGATTTCCTTGTTGAGATTTGGATTGGTTGCATGTGTGATTTCCTTGTTGAGATTTGGATTCATTATAAATATTATATTAATAAAAACATTTAATTCTATTGTTCATTTTTTGTTCTAAATATAAGTGATCTAACTCATAAAAGTAACAATTGAAAAGAAATATTGATTCACCCCCCTCTCAGTATTTCCAACAATTGGTATTAGAGCGAGTACCTTCAAACAAAGCCTAATAGCTTGAAGGTTGATCATTAGAACACAAATGGCGAAGCCAAGAAAGAAAGTCTTCAATCCTCCTAAAGATGTGTCTCCTTCAACCACTGAAATTGAAGTCAGCCAATTTGTGAAGGCTCCATTGTTCAATGGAAAATTTGATATATGGGAGGTAAGAATGAGGAATTTCTTAAAGACTCAAGGCATTGAAGTCTGGAAATCGGTGATTGTTGATAGCATGATGGATGGAGAATCCAAGGAACATAATACAAGAGCAATGAAAGCAATCTTGAATGGGCTATCTGATTATATGAAGGCCAATTTTGAAAATGTTCGTCGGCAAAAGGCATATGGGATAAACTTCATGATATTTTCTCAAAAGGAGCATTAACAATGATCTCTAGTCAAGAAAATGATGGAAAACAAGAAAGAAATCCAGAGCCCGTCAAGGAAGCTGAAGATAAGAGTAATAACATTAAGGCTAAAGAAGACCTAGAAGATGAAGAGAACGAAGAAGATTTTGAAGAATATCTCCTCACTAAACTTATGTCTGCCATGGAAGAGATTAAAAATTTGAAAAAGGAAAATGAGGAACTTAAGAAGAAAGTGCAAGTTGGTGACTAGGACAAGACAAGGAAAGAATTTGACCTTGTCAAGATTCAAGTACAAGAAAGAGATGAGGAGCTCATTAAGATTAAGGAAGAATTTCATAAAAACAAGAGAAATCATCATGAAGAAGTCATATACATGACAAATCAATTGGATAAGGCAGAGAAATGGGAAGATACCTTGTCAAATCACCTTGAACAAAAGCACAAGAGCTTGAACAAACATGAAGCAGAGATTGGTCAATACAAGGAGGATGTCTCCTCCCTTAAATATCAACTAAAAGAAGCAAGGAAACAAGCACAAGGAGCTGAGAAGGTGGTGGAAGCTTTGACATTCATAAAAAGACAAGTCAATGAAGTAGAAAAGGAGAGAAACACCATGATATACCAACTAAAAGAAAAGGATGATGACATCACCAAGTTAAAATCAGAAATCACTTCTCTTAAGGCCAAATTGTGTGAAGCAACCAAGATGAGGGAAGAAATGGAGATCATTCTATCAAAGAAGGATGAAGAATGCAAGAAAATGAAGGAATAAATTGTCTTTCTTAAAAATAAAGTTGACTTGATGAATAAGAACTTGAAAAGTTATCAAACCCTATATGGCATCCTAAGTCATCAAAGGTCTCCCCTCGATAAATCAGGTCTTGGTTATGCAGGTGAATCCTCAAGCAAGAATGATGCAAACCCTAATGCTTCAAACAATAAGTATGTGAGGAAGCCTGGAAGAAATGTTGATGCTCCTAGTTCCAGCAAAGGCAAGGAGAAGAGTCAAGAGAACTATGTAAGAAGCCCTCCTCCAAGAAGAAATTCAGATGGTGTCTGTTAGCCTCTACAATTTCTTAAGCTGAAGAGGAGATCGAAAGAGGTAACCTCGAACCACTTTTAGCTCAGTAGCTAGCCCTACTGATCCCGAGAGGGATCTCTCAAAGTTTTTATCAATGAATAGCTTTAAAGAACAAAGTTTTTAGGCTAGATATGTATGTTTGTTTGTGTGTTTGTGAATTTGAGATTTTAGAGTTTGTTGGACTAGGGTTTAGAGCTAGTGATTAGGTCTAGGCTTTAGGAATGCATAGACAAATATAGAAAGGAGATAGGCATTTGAAGGCTATTATGTACTTGAAACATTGTCAATGTAGTATAGATTAGAAAGTTTTGAAGATACTAATGAGCATATGTAAGTATGAGTTCATTAGCTTTTAGAAGAAATAAACACAACTATGAACACCACATAAATAGAGCTTGAAATCAAAAATCCTGTCTATTTAACTGCCAGGTAATTCATACAGAGAAGAAAAAAGATGTGAAGAAAGATAATTTAGCCATTAGAAACTAATAGAAATACTAAACAAACACCATATACTCACGGAACTAGAGTTCCTGAAAAATAGTTGCAACTGCTCCTGTATTAGCTGAAAAGATCATAACATCTAAGCCTCCTCCACAAAATTCCAACCCTTCTATCTGAATGAGAAATAGTACATATAGACTCAATTGAACCACTTCCCCACCTTCAGGATTCTAATTCCTAGGTGGTGGAACTGATTGCAAGATTCTCTCAACCAACAGGTGAGAGTGCGAAGGTCAAATACAAACGCTGCTTATAGACTTTCTTTTGGACTATACTTCCTCAATGAGGCCTATTAAACATCAAAAAAAACCTATCATGTTCATTTATTCATGCCTACATCATCTAACTTCAAACCATTAAGATTTTTTACTTTGACCAAGTCAAACTGAAAACTAGCAAATTTACATAGTGAAATTTAAAATAAAAAACATAGGAAATTGTAGAAGCGCGGCGCCAACTTTGAACCCTGTAAGGTGCCTTTCGTAGGTCCAAATGAATATCTGAAAGAACGGTGAACTAGATTTTCAAGTCTAGTTTCCCGAACACCTTGAACTTTTGAAAATGACGCATGGGAAGGCCTTCAACAATCCAATTTCCCAAGGTCGCTCCAGAAGTGCAGCGCCTGTCAAAAAGAGGTCCAAAAAGTTGATTTTTGGCCACTTTTTCCCTTTTTTATCAAAATTTAGGCCACCTATGGAAAATCTGAAGAAATGGGTTTTGAGAGGATGCCCAGTTCTTTCCAAAAATACAATCCATTCCTGATTTGGGTGCCTGAGGAAAAAGCGCAGCACCAAGGCGCTACGCTTCTGTGACTCGCCAAATTTCTGCATAAGGTACTAAAATTTCCAAAAAACCAAAAATTATCGGAATTTCTTCAAAATTTGTCAAGAGTTGTAAAATGATGTATATTAAGCCCTCATGGATGCTTCAGCAAGCATCTCCAAGTTTCCTTTATCTTTTGGTCTTTTAGGGCTTCTTTGAGCTTGTTTTCAAGTTGTTTGACCTTGACATTGCAAATCATGTTTTGGGCCTGGTAGTGATGTGCCAGGTGCCTTATAGCTAATTGTCTCTATTGGCCTTGTCTAGAAGCTTCTCCAAGTGGTCATTTACCTTGTCTAACCAGTACTCTCTATGTTGATTGACTTCTAAGGCAATTCTGTCTTATAACTCTAGTTCCTCATCCAGTAAGATGTGTTTTTCCTCTTCTTTTAATGCCTTCTTAAGACCTTTGGTTCTTGGCCTCTTTCTCTTACCTTGTTCTTCAGTTCCTTTAGGCTCATTGATTTCCAAGGCTTTTTTCCCTTTCCTTCTTGCTGCAATATTTTAGCTTGCTCCTTTTCCATGATTAGTTGTTTTGCCTTCAGTTAATGTTTTCTTGTTCTAAGAATGAAATGACAAATCTTACCCTTGCCATGTTATCCAAGAGTTCTCTGATCTTATAATCCTTTTCTTTGATGATATGTTGCATGTTTGAAGGCTCATTTTTTGCTTCTAAGTCAACCAACTCAAACTCATGCTCAACCAAATCTTTATCCTGCACTGGTGGTCCCTGTTTTGCTGATGTAGAAGGCTTGGCCCCTTTCTCACCATGAGAAGGAAACACAAGCCACTTTCCTATTTTGTACATCCTAGTCACCTCAGGTTTAGGTGCTTTAGAAATTTCCACTGACCTGCTCGAGGACCCAATCTCCATTTTTTGTGTTGGCATGTTAGAATGTTGAACTGCCACATTGGATTCATGCCATTTCAAAGTTGTCTCCAAGAAAGATTTCTATTTCATATTCTTCTCTGTGAGTTTATGAAGCACTACAATCTTGATCAGACTATGATGAAAGAGACTAGGATAGTGTTCTCTTCTCTTGACCTATACCTTCTCTGACATCTTGGAAAGGTTCCTGCATAAATAGTTGCACATGTTTAGAGGTTTCTGAGCTGTAAAGTGCATTAGAAGCTAGATGTGATAGGCATATAGTCTGGAGAACCTTCCTTCACATGTGAAGAATTTCATGATAAATTTCATCGACGGAGCATACTTCTCCAACAGGTACTTGAAATTCATGATATGAGTATGGGTTTCCTTGTATGGTGTTCTCAAGAAAGATCTATAATGTACAAGATCTAGGTTCATCCCCTTGAACTAGTATTCACCATGATCTAGTATCCCTGTAGTAAGTGAAATAGAAGCCACTAAAGATGTGAACTCAACACCAACAATAATGGCACTTTCACCTTTCAAATGAGTAGCAACCCAATCTATCAACTGCTCATGGAATCCTACTTCACACACCCTTTTGAAAAAATCTAGACAATTCACATCTTCAAAGTATTGTTTAATAAAGGGTGATGAGTTGATATCATTGCAGTTGGATATTTCATATATGAGAATTTTACCTCCCTTGTGGTGTTTCTTCCTTTCTGGTGAAGTGTCTCCTTCCATCTTGACAAAAACCCTAGCAGCAAGAAAATGAGAAAAAGCAGCGAGGGATGAGTGAAAAATGAAATGATGGGTAGGTGGAGTGGAAAAAATGGCAAGGGGAGCTTGTAGGAGGTGGATATGGAGTATGAAAAACTTATGAAGATGAAAGGAGGTGAAATGAACAAATGGTAGATTTGTGAAAAAGGGAAAAACATGGCTTCTATGAAAAATGTCCAAATTCCATAAGAATGAGCTAGGGTTTCATTTTTGGTGAAGTAATTTAGTAGTTTGTAGTTGGTTTAGTGGTTCATGATGTATATTAAACATGTGTAGAGGTGTAGGATGAGGTTTTACATGTTTAAACTTATGAAAACTAGATGACCATCATCAACCCTAGCATTATTTCATGACAAATTCACTAGAAACCCTAAATGAAGAAATCTTTAGCTTTGAATTCATCTTGCAAAATAAAAAGGTGAGTAAGATGATGTACTTACTTGTAGATAAGTCTAGGTTTGCAAGAAAAACAATTTGCAAGCTTTAAATTTTGATTTGGGTGAGTTCTGGGCAATTTTGAGTTGCTCTGGCACAAGCGCAGTGCAGTCTCTCGAAGTGCAGCGTAGTGTCTAGAAGTGCAGTGTCGGCCTTAGAAGCACAGTGCAGTATCTGGAAGCATAGCACCTGGAGTTTTTTGGATAATTTTGCCTAAAAACTCGAGCTTTTCTCACCAATGAGAGGGAGAGCTCGATACACAAGCAAGAATAAGAGGCAAATAAAATGAGTTTGGGGTTTTTTGGTTTATATAGGCAAGTTAATTTCCTCTTTGAAAAGAAATGGGCCCCACAAACCTTTTGAAAAATTGATTTTTCACCTTCAAAATGAGTCATTGTAGAAAGCTAAAACTTGGGCTGTATTTTCACTTGAACACTGGAATTTCTTGTCCTGGAGCCTTTCAAACTGAAATCATGATGAACTTGTGAAAACTCAACAAGTTAATGTCAAAGAGTTGCTTGTCATGCATTATTCAATGGTGGATTTACACATGATAATGATGGACCTTGAAAACCCTAATGACCTAATGAAAAAAACCTTAAACTGAATGAAATGATGATGACGATTGATATAAGGAAAACTTGCTTTTATTATGACACCTTCATCTGAATGAGATAGGTGACCATCATATGTGACTTTCCCAAAAGACTAAACTCATTCCTAGACCAACTTGAAAGTAACCAAATTTTACTCTGCAAACCTAGTGACATGGTAAAATTTTGATTTTGAGACCCCCTGACAGACTTGGTAAAAGTATATTTGATCACTAGTGATAGGCAAACAAGACTGTCACTAACAGTGTCAAGGATGCAAGAAGCAATGGTTATCATCAAAGGGTCCCAAGGCAAAAAGACTTCAGAAGTACATCAAGGAAACCTTCTTCTCCCAGGTACCAAAGTATATTTCTTGGTTATTGTTATTCTTGTACGAACTTTGGGCACATGGCAAAAAATTGTAGGGCATATCACAAAGATAAATATAATGGTCCCCGTCAATTTCCGAGAAACAATTTTGCAAGAAGAAGTCACGAATTCCTATTCATGAACAACATAGAGTGCTTCAAGTGTCATAACATTGGACATATGACACGTGATTCTAACTTGAATTGGGCACCTACTCAAGCTAGAACTATCCCAGAGAAGAAATTTACACTAGTATGGAGAAAGAAGCAGATTCAATCAAAAATATCTTCAACTCTCAAGCCAACAACACATGTTGTTAACTTGATCCTTGATAATCTAGGTATTTGATGGGGAGACTCTACCAAAAGGAAGACCATGCATACAGTTAGGGGGAGCTTATGATGATTAAGCATTCTTGCAGAAGCCATCCATGAATGAGCCTTATGAAATCCTTGATGAGCTATATTGATAATCATTCTTTGATAGATCATTTTCTCAGGAACACTCAATTGAAGAACATGATCGTGTATTTATCCAATGGACTGTTGTTGAATATGTCTTCCACTCGATCACTAAATAGGTGATCTTTCCCAAGCTAGAGGAGGTTGTGAAGATAGGGGGAGTTAGTTCATCACATAAAGGAATGTAAGAACATCTATCATGAACCACATTGCCATAAAGAAGAGGATTGTGATAGGGGGAGTAACATACCTATAAAGAACTACTATTCGTGAAGAAAAGAAGTAGCTTAACAGGGGGAGTTCTTGGACACCCCGTTTTCCATTGATGTCAAAGGGGGAGAGAATATTTGAAAGGGAAAGAATATTTCCATCAATGACAAAGGGGGAGATTGTTAATCAAGGTTGTTATTGATATCAATATGGCATTGGCCGTGATGGAAAATATTTTTGAAATGCCTAATGAACATCATGAAACCCTAGAATGTGATGATAAGTTTGAAGAAAATAGATGCCTTGTCCCAGATGATGATGTCATAAGGTATATGTTGAACAAACTCTTGTTTAAGGATGCCATCAATGAATATGTCAAGATGTCAAGCCACTGGTGAAGGAGTCTTGCCCTAAGAAGTCCTTGAACTAACTATGATGTTGCTAAGTACCAATCATGTGCCTTGATTGATGATCTAGACCAATGATGTATTTTATCTACAAGCCTTTGATGACATATGGAGGACTATACTTGATGATACTTGATGATGGTCTTGATGACATGGTTGGGAGACTTTATGATGACATGAAGGATCTCATTTGAGATTAGAAGACTACTTGATGAGCTCTCCTAAAGGAAAATTAATGGATGTTGCACTATGACATATCACTACACTAGTATATAATGACATTGATACGTAATGCTATTACAATGACATGAATGAAACATGATGACACTATGATCCTACAATAAAACAATGGAGAAATCATGTTGTCCCAAACATTTCATGCACAGAAATTTATTGGCTAGCCACATAAAACACATTTATCACTCTTTAGAGGCAGCAAATAAACATGATGCCTATGCCATCTTTTAGAGCATATTTTTAGCTTTCTAATGAGCTATCACATGCCTCGAAACTCCAAATACTCTAGGAGATAGTGAATTTTTAAGTTGGAAAAAATATTTTTAATTGTAAGCCAACCTAAACTACTTTCCCATGTCGGCCTCCTCTAAGGAGACATGTCTATTCATCTCATAAAGAAACTTGGCGTATAAATAGAAGCTCGTACATCCATTTATATTGCACATCAAGAGAAACAACTACAAGAATTCGATCAACAATTTCATATATATCTACAGGAGGCCGAGGAGAAGGAAAATATTATTTTTTGGCTTCATTTTATTGAACAGCAAATTTGTAACAGCTCTGTGGTAATAATACTCGGACACAGGAGATGATACTCGAATTCTGGTAATACATCTGGACAGGCTCGTTTTTTTGTAGCAACATACTTAGGAAGCTCAGATCACTTGCTTGGGAATAGAACAAAACCACATAAGCTACAATGGAAGGCTCAGATAGTGATACATCTTTGGTTCTATGCAGCAACAAACTTAAGAGGCTCGGACCCTTGAACAGTGGATGACTTTATTTGGTGACAACTCAGAATTTTGGAATGTCACAACTTGGATAGAGTATAGCCTTGCTGTGGTGCAGCTCGCATTCTTGACAGTAGATCATCATTGGTGCAGCAATCTATCATACAATAGCTCTTACATCTTTGCTCAGACAGGTGGATAAGCTGGACTATGACATCTAAACAGTAGCCCGGATTCCTCTAAGGTAAATAAACACTAGCTTCGTCTCTAGGATCTTCATGTGTCTTTGGATTTGTATAGAGCTTGGACAGTTACTCAGGCTTTGTGATAGAGAACAGTCACAAGGCTAGGACCTGTAGGTGAATACACATGTGTGACAATTCATTTGAAGACTCAGTGTGAGGGCTAAGATTAGCCTTGTGAAGTTATCTTTTGGAGCAGGTTTAGTAGTGCATTTGAAAGAAATCCTTTTAGATATTATCCTTGAGATTGGTATCTCTTGGAAGGTATTTTGGAAGCAGTAAAGATATTTGTGCAGACATTGGAGAAAAGCTTTTGAAATTTCTTGACTTGAAGATCCCTTAGCAGACTTGCAGAAATTGTTCTTAAAGATATTCTTGGAGATCTTAAGGACATTGTTGAAGTCCTGATGGAATGACCTTATGAAGAATATCTTGGGGAGCCCTATTAAGCCATCATTGTTGAAATTGGTTGAAGACCCTTTTTGGAGCACCTTTGAAGTACTTTTTGGAGCTTATCTCTCATACATGCAAGTAGCATCTTCAAGCATATCTGATGTGTTTTTGAGCAACCATTGAAGAAACCTTTGAAGAGGCTTAGAGCAGATGATATCATCATGAGGTGATTTGGATATATTTGATTTAGTACCATGAAGAACAGCAGAGACACATTCATGTGAAGAACAAGGTTGTCATTGATGATATGACGTGATGATTAAGTGAAGGGATTGCTAAAGATTGACATGGCTCGTTGAAGAATACTTTAGGAGCCATGAAGATAAACCTAACATATCTTAACAAAGAAAAGCTAAATGAGTGGTGTCCTTGGAGTTGGTGCTCCTAAACTCAAGGTTGGTGCCTTGGATAAGATATGGTCGAAGCCCTAGAGGTCAAATCCTCACTAAAGTCCAAGTAGGTGCTTGGCACATCCCAGGTTGAAGCTTAGGTGTCTTAATCAAGGGTTGGAACCTTACCCATATTGTACTTGATTCATTATAAATATTACATTAATAAAAATATTTACTTCTATTATTCATTTTTGTGTTCTAAATATAAGTGATCTAATTGGTAAAAGTAACAATTGAAAAGAAATATTGATTCACCCCCATCTCGATATTTCCAACAATTGGTATGAGAGCCAGTACCTTCACTCAAAGCCTAACAGCTTGAAGCTTGATCATTAGGACACAAATGGCAAAGTCAAGTAAGAAATTCTCCAATCCTCCTAAAGATGTGTCTCTCTCAACCACCGAAATTGAAGTCAGTCAATTTGTGAAGGCTCCATTGTTCAATGGAAACTTTGATATATGGGAGGTAAGAATGAGGAATTTCTTAAATACTCAAGGCATTGAAGTCTAGCAATTGGTGATTGTTGACAACATGATGGATGGAGAATCCAAGGAACATAATACAAGAGCAATGCAAGCAATCTTGAATGGGCTACCTGATTATATGAAGGCCAATTTTGAAAAATGTTCATCAGCAAAAGGCATATGGATAAACTCCATGATATTCACTCAAAAGGAGCGTTGACAATGATCTCTAGTCAAGAACATGATGGAAAGCAAGAAGGAAATCTAGAGCCCATCAAGGAAGCTGAAGATAAGAATAATAACATCAAGGCTAAATAAGACCTAGAAGATGAAGAGAATGAAGAAGATTTTGAAGAAGATCTCCTCACTAAACTTATGGCTGCCATGGAAGAGATTAACAATTTGAAAAAGGAAAATGAGAAACTTAAGAAGAAAGCACAAGTTGGTGACTAGGACAAGACAAGGAAGGAAGTTGACTTTGTCAAGCTTCAAGTACAAGAAAGAGATGAGGACCTCACTAAGATTAAGGAAGAATTTCATCAAAAAAAGAGAAAGCATCATGAAGAAGTCATATCCAAGACAAATCAATTGGATAAGGCAAATAAATGAGAAGATACCTTGTCAAGTCACCTTTAACAAAAGCACAAGAGCTTGAATAAACTTGAAGCAGAGATTGGTCAATACAAGGAGGAGGTCTCCTCCCTTAGATCTCAACTAGAAGAAGCAAGGAAACAAGCACAAGGAGCTGAGAAGGTGATAGAAGCTTTGACATTCATAGAAGGACAAGTTGATGAAGCAGAAAAGGAGAGAAACACCATGATATACCAACTAGAAGAAAAAGATGCTGACATCACCAAGTTAAAATCAGAAATCACTTATTTTAAGGCCCAAAAGTGTGAAGCAACCAAGATGATGGAAGAAGTGGAGATCATTCTATCAAAGAAGGATGAAGAATGCAAGAAAATGAAGGAAGAAATTGTCTTTCTTGAAAAGGAAGTTGACTTGTTGAATAAGAACTTTAAAAGTTATCAAACCCTAGATGACATCCTAAGTCATCAAAGGTCTCCCATTGATAAACCAGGTCTTGGTTATGCAGGTGAATCCTTAAGCAAGAATGATGCAAACACTAATGCTTCAAACAACAAGGATGTGAGGGAGCCTGGAAGAAATGTTGATGCTCCTAGTTCCAGAAAAGGCAAGGAGAAGAGTAAAGACAACTATGTAAGAAACACTCCTCCAAGAAGAAATCTAGATGGTGTCAAGGATGCAAGAAGTAATGGTTATCATCAAAGGGTCCCAAGGCAAAAAGACTTCAGAAGTACATCAAGGAGACCTTCTTCTCCCAGGTACCAAAGTATATTTCTTGGTTATTTTTATTCTTGTATGAACTTTGGGCACATACAAAAAGATTATAGGTCATATCACAAAGATAAATATAATGGTCCCCGTCAATATCCGAGACGCAATTTTGCAAGAAGAAGTCATGAATTCTTATTCACGAACAACATAGAGTGCTTCAAGTGTCATAAAATTGGACATATGGCACGTGATTGTAACTTGGATTAGGCACCTACTCAAGCTAGAACTATGCGAGAGAAAAAAGTTACACTAGTATGGAGAAAGAAGCAAATTCAATCCGAAAATATCTTGAACTCTCCAGCCAACAACACATGTTGTTGACTTGATCCTTGATAATCTAGGTATTTGATGGGGAGACTTTGCCAAAAGGAAGACCATGCATACAGTTAGGGGGAGTTTATGATGATTAAGCATTCTTGCAGAATCCATCCGTGAATGAGCCTTATGAAATCCCTAATGAGCTATATTGACAATCATTCTTTGATAGATCATTTTCTCAGGAACGCTCCATTGAAGAACATGATCTCTTATCTATCCAATGGACTATTGTTGAAGATGTCTTCCACTCGATCATTAAGCAGGTGATCCTTCCCGAGCTAGAGGAGGTTGTGCAGATAGGGGGAGTTGGTTCATCACATAAATGAATGTAAGCACATCTATCATGAACCACATTGCCAGAGAGAAGAGCATTGTGACAGGGTGAGTAACATACCTATAAAGAACTACTATTCGTGAAGAAAAGAAGCAGCTTGATAGGGGGAGTTCTTGGACACCTCGTTTTCCATTGATGTCAAAGGGGGAGAGAATATTTGAAAGGGCAAGAATATTGTCATCAATGACAAAGGGGGAGATTGTTAATCAAGGTTGTCATTGATGTCAATATGGCATTGGTCGAGATGGAAAATATTTTTTAAATTCCTAATAAACATCATGAAACCCTAGAATGTGATGATAAGTTTGAATATAATAGATGTCTAGTCCTAGATGATGATTTCATAAGGTATATGTTGAACAAACTCTTTTTTAAGGATGCCATCAGTGAATATGTCAAGATGTCAAGCCACTGATGAAGGAGTCTTGCCCTAAGAAGTCCTTCAACTAACTATGATGTTTCCAAGTACCAATCATGTGCCTTGATTGATGATCTAGACCAATGATGTATCTAATATACAAGCCCTTGATGACATATGGAGGATGATACTTAATGATACTTGATGGTGGTATTGATGACATGGTTGGAAGAATTTATGATGACATGGAAGATCTCATTTGATGATTGGAAGACTACTTGATGAGCTCTCCTAAAGGAAAATTAATGGATGTTGCATTATGACATATCGTTGCACTAGTAATATAATGACATTGATATGTAATGCTATTACAATGACATGAATGCTACATGATGGCGCTATGATCCTATGATTCATGACACTATGATCCTACAATAAAAGAATGGAGAAATCATGTTGTCCCAAACATTTCATGCACAAAAATTTATTGGCCAGCCACATAAAAACATATTTCTCACACTTTAGAGGCAGCATCTGAACATGACACCTATGCCATCTTTTAGAGCATATTTTTATCTTTCTAATGAGCTATCACGTGCCCGAAACTCCAAATTTTCTAGGAGATAATGAATTTTTAAGTTAGAAAATTTATTTTTAATTGTAAGCCAACCTAAACTACTTTCCCATGTCAACCTGCTCTAAGGAGACATGTCTATTCGTCTCATAAAGAAACTTAGCGTATAAATAGAAGCTCGAACATCCATTTCTAATGCACAGTAAGAGGAAAAACTATAGGAATTCGGTCAACAATTTCAGAGATATATAAAGGAGGCCAAGGAGCAAGAAAATATTGTTTTTGGGCTTGATTTTATTTAACAGCAGATTTGTAGCAGCTCTGTGGTAATAATACTTGGACTGTAGGAGATGATACTTGAATTCTGGTAATACATCTGGACAGGCTCATTTTTTTTGTAGAAACATACTTAGGAAGCTCAGATCACTTACTTGGGAATAGAACAAAACCACAAAAGCTACAGTGGAAGGCGTAGACAATGATACATCTTTGGTTTTGTGCAACAACAAACATAAGAGGCTCGGATCCCTTAACAGTGGATGGCTTTATTTGGTGACAATTCAGAATTTCGGATTGTCACAACTTGGACAGAGTATAGCCTTACTGTGTTGCAGCTTGCATTCTTGACAGTGGATCATCATTGATGCAGGAATCTATCATACAATAGCTCAGACATCTTTGCTCGAACACGTGGATAAGCTAGATTGTGACATCTAAATAGTAGCTTGGATCCCTCTGAGGTAAATAAATAGCAGCTTCATCTTAGGACCCTCTTGTGTCTTTGGATTTGTATAGAGCTCAGGCAGTCACTCAGACTTTGTGATAGAGAACAGTCACAAGGCTAGGACCTGTAGGTGAATACACATGTGTGACAATTCATTTGAAGACTCAGTGTGAGGGCTCAGATCAACCTTGTGAAGTTATATTTTGGAGCAGGTTTAATAGTGCTTTGTAAAGCAATCCTTTTAGAGATTATCTTTGAGATTGGGGTCTCTTTGAAGGTATTTTGGAAGCAGTCAAGATCTTTGTGCAGATATTGGAGAAAATCTTTTGAAAGTTGTTGACTTGAAGATCTCTTAGCAGACTTGCAGAAATTGTTCATGGAGATCTTAAGGACATTATTGAAGTCTTGATGGAATGACCTTATGAAGAATATCTTGGGGAGACCTATTAAGCCATCATTGTTGAAATTGGTTGAAGACCCTTTTTGGAGCACCTTTGAAAGTATTTTTTGGAGCTTATCTCTCATACATGCAAGTAGCATCTTTAAGCATATCTGATGTGTTTTTGAGCAACCATTGAAGAAACCTTTGAAGAGGCTTAGAGAAGATGATATCATCATGAGGTGATTTGGAGATCTTTGATTGGGTACCATGAAGAACAGCAGAGACACCTTCATGTGAAGAACAATGTTGTCATTGATGATATGACGTGATGATTAAGTGAAGGGATTGTTGAAGATTGATAGGGCTCATTGAAGAAGACTTTGGGAGTTGTGAAGAACAAACTAACATATCTTGACAAAGAAAATCTAAAGGATTGGTTTCCCTAGAGTTGGTGCTCCTAAAATCAAGGTTGGTGCCTTGGATAAGATAGGGTCGAAGCCCTAGAGGTCGGAGCCTCACTAAAGTCCAAGTAGTTGCTTGACACATCCCTGGTTGGAGCCTAGGTGTCTTCATCAAGGGTTGGAACCCTACCCATATTGTACTTGATTCATTATAAAGATTATGTTAATAAAAACATTTACTTCTATTGTTCATTTTTTTGTTCTAAATATAAGTGATCTAACTAGTAAAAGTAACAATTGAAAAGAAATATTGATTCACCCCCCTCTCAGGATTTCTAACATGTACCCTCTGAACTAGAGAATTTTAGTTATAATTGCATGGAGGAAAGCTTATGCATGTGATTGAAGCCTTCCAACTGCATACACAGTGGGTCAAGCCTAGAGTTGGGGTGTAAAGCTTGAGAAGATAAAGTTCCATCTTTGGGATTGATCACCAGTGGCTGTTGTCAATCACCTGGGTAATCTAGTGTCCTTGAGGGATGCCAGTATGTTTCCAGTTAATAAACACCACTTCCATAACTAGAACTTGGAGGTCGGGTCACGTCATAATAACACACAACTCATGTTTACCGTAGAGAGATTTTAAAAGAGGATAAATGTGGGATGGGGTGGTTACAGAATGGTATCAAAGCGAGGTTGCAGCACTCGATCTCATGGTAAATGCATATTATTATTCATGCATGTCAATTGTTTTTATGTTTATCATGCTTGCATGTTAGTTATTTACTGCTATGGTTATGATATCCATGTATGATCTGGTATGCTTGTGATGTTGTATCGTGCTAATCTAGATTGGCTTATGCAGATGCAATAACCTCCCCTGAGATACCTTGAGGTGTGCTTTTTATTATGTTTTACATAGGTAACAGTGGCATATTTCAAGAAATAGAAGGCCAAGATATGAAGAGAATAATAGTTGAGTATAGTTCATATGACTCTCCATAATGGCCGGAAGATACCTTGTTAGGATGGGAGAGATCAGATGAGAAGTAGGGAGATGGACATTCTCCTGGTTTGGTAGACACATTGAGAAGCTTGAAGGCAAAAATTGTGATTTGAAAGTCAGACAATGAGAGGTAGATTGAGGCACGGGAAATGCTTTCCAGAGCTCGGGAAAAGATTCTTTAAAGCCTTACATATTTGCAAAAGCTCGGACAACTGGGGACCTGTTATGGACAAGAAGAAAAGACTAATGGTGCAAATGGAAGTAGGTCTCATAATGGGTACGGGATGGACAAAGATGATACAATTGAGTTGATAGATCCTTGGATACACCTAAGAGGAGGACTAGTACTCCGTTGTAGCTACTGCAACACCCTCCAAAATTTTGGCTTACACTCAATTTCAGAACCTTCCTTGGTCTTGTACATTGTTGTCGCAAACACTGAAGCTTATTTCATGAACATTCTTGAAGTGTTTTGTTCCCTTTTGCACGTTGACTAAATTGTCGTCTTTCAACATGTTTGGTGGTTGCGTAATGTGTACAAGCCTATTCTAATGGTTTCAAAGGTTTTTCTTTGTGTATATGAGTTGTTCTAACTATGTAAAATATTTGTCACACTCATTCACAAAGTTTTGAGCACTATCGCACGAGTGTCATCACGGTCATCCCAAAGTCTATACTAAGTGTCAAACTTTTCATAAATTTTTGCAACAGAGGGAAATGTTTTGTTCATGTGTTCAGATGATCTATCTTGTCATGTCGTCAAAATATTCGAAGTGTGTGATCACAATGAAAGTTCATCACTAATCTCACACTTAGCCATTTTCGAAAAAACTTCCCGACCAAGAAACGTAGCCTCACCGGGCCTCTCCTGAGTTGTGCATTATGCAGTCTCAGTCCTCTAGCTATGACCTTGCTGCTTGGCACTGCGTAATGCACAGTTCTTGTCTCCCAGGACTGCTGCACTGCGTAGTTTATGTGCCCAAGCCTCGACCTTCACCTCTAGAATTGCGCAGCCACATCCCCAGCTCGGCTTAAATTATGCACTTCGCATCCTCAAGCCTCAAGCTCATCCCCTGAGCACTTTAACTTCACAGTAGCCCAACCTCCCTTGACTCCCAAAACTATGTAGTTAGTTCTCCTAGTGCCCCTTCCCTTAGCTTGTCCCACTGGCTCTAGAAACTATGCAGTCTTGTCCCTCAAACCTGCCTGAGTTGTGCACTACACATTGTGCAATCTTAGAACTCAAGATTTTCCCCTGGATGCTAGAACTGTGCACTATGCAGTCAATGAGTCCCTCTTCCCATCTTGTCACTTGTTTCGGGCTCAATTGGTGGATTAGAATGCATCATCTTAGACTAGGGAGTTTTCAAACTAATGTCATCGCGTCATGAGTGAATTGCATGAATAGGTACCCTATCATGTCATGGGAATATGATTGAGAAGGAAAAGAAGGAGGGAAGCATGCTTAAAGACTCTCCTACAGTTGAACTTACAAGTTGATGGATCAAGAGAAATCGAAGGGACACTAGTTTGCGACCACTATCCAAGACTTGAGACCATTGAAGGTTCGTTATCACCAATCCATGTGGAGGTGAAGAGAAAGCATCTTCAAGAAGACATCCAACACTTAGCAAAAATAGTGACTTGACATTTCCACATCATCAAGTAATCCATGTCAGCAGTGTCTTGTCACGTCATGTCATGAGTGGTCATATGCCACATCACTATTATGGATCATGTATATTGTATTCAAAATGTATTATAAAGTGGAAGTCCAAAGGACACATATGGAATGTAAAGAGTCATGTAAGTTGAAAAGCCATAGGAATTCAAACAGTCATGAGGGTAGTCAAAGAGTCACCCATGGTTATATATGTACCCCCCACATTGTATGAGCAAAGGACTTTTCACCTTGGCTCCTCTCGCAAGGCATTAGAGAGATAAGGTAGTTCTTTGAGTAGCAAGGTGTGGCTCCAATGCTAAACTACTTGAGATAGTGATGTACATTGTAAACATGTGTCTCGGAACTTTTACTTAATAATAGAAGCCTTTAAGGCCAGCACGTTCTTCATGCATGGATTATGAATGTTTGTAATATTATTCTGCAGATATTTATATTTCATGTTTGCTTTCATATGTGCTAAGATAGTTGAACTATTTTGGTTATTTTAGTACTTATCTTATTGAGAATGTGTTGTAATGGTTTTTATTGTTGTCCCATCCTTGTGGACTACTTTGTAGGCTATTAGGTAGATATTTCTTCATTTGTTAGTTATAATGATCATCGCATCCTCTGTGGACTATTCTGTTGGATGTTAGACGGATCCTTTCGATTCATGTGTGTTTCTTCTTGGGTGGTACTATTACCTCTCACTTAGAGGCTCATTTTTCTCCCCTATCCGCAATAGAAGAACCTTGACACATTTGCAACTGAACACTCACCAAGCACACCTTATTTCTTTTCGAAGACACCATTGCATCCCTCTCTCTTGTTGACAGTTACAACCAAGGAAAATCTTTAAGGATTTGGTAACAGGTTCTTTATACTGGATGGTACTCCTACACCAAACGATGTGAGGTCTAATTGGGCCTTCACATCGGTGAGATCTCTTGAATGTTGGCAGGTCCAACACCGTCAACATTTATGGTGCTAGAAGGAGGGAAGCCAGTGTTTTATGGCTGATAACCCCACCGACCCCAACATCTCATCTTCTGGTCAAGGCAACAACATTCATTGCACCTCCCCTACTCATGTTTTTGAAGTTGGTGACTATTCTAATCCCAATCATGAACGGACTTGTAAAATCCCATACAATCAGATTTGGGCCATCCTTCATATAACCCATCAGTTTACAAAAGTTGTTGGATTGACCTCGGGAGTACTCAGTCTTCCATATTCTCCAAAGAAGAACAAAACCACCCCCATAAGGACAATGGTTTCTACTCTTGAAGATTTAGTTCTTGCCACCCTTGAAGAATTAGCAGACTCTATGGAGAACGCAGAAGAGCCTCCACTCTTTCACAGTGGTGATGAAGATAATGTTGTACTCTTAGACACAACTTTCTGTGGGTTAAGCAAAGAAGAGGAAGAGGAAGAAGAGCCATCAGATTCTGACAAAGAAGAGGAGGAGAGCGAAGAAGAATACATGGCGGACCAATATTTGGATTGGATGACTCACACCCCACTTGCACTTCTAGGTGTTTTACACAAGTCGCCAAAGCATTCAAAGAAGCTCTTAATGAAGTATGACCCTAAAAAAAGAGTGAAGGTTGAAGACAATCTGGACAAATTTTAACTACATTTGTAGACACTTGAGGTACGTTATGATGATGTTGCATGTATACCTTTTCCATGTACCTTGGATGGTTAAGCAGTTGTATGGTATCACAGCCTTCCCCTGAACTCCATCCATAATTAGAGGGGGTTTAAAAAAAATATTCCTTGAAAATTTTGCTAATAATAAGACCCCCACCATGTTATTCAAAGAGTTGGGTAATCTTAAGATGGAGAAAAAGGAGAAAGTGAAATATTTCAACCAGAGGTTCAACTGCATCTTGAATAAATTTCCAGAAAACATGAAACCTCATGACTCCATCACAAAATATTACTATACTTCTGCCTTGCCAGCAAGCTTTGCTCAATTTGTGAAGTGAATTGCTAAACAAACATTAATGGAAAGTTATGAATATGTTGTCACGGTTGAGAAGTACTTGTGCATAATTGGATTCATCACGGACGATAAACCAACAAAAAACTCCAAAGACATGGGTAAAAGGTCACAAGCCTCCGTGAGCAAGGCCAAAGAGAAAGAACCGTCTGATCTTTAATGCTTGACCTGTATTATCAAGACTATATCAACTTATATGGTAGATATCAAACAAAGTTCAAGTAAGACCATTGTGAGTAGCAAGCCTCCCAAAATCAACTGGCTCAGAAGGACTACGAACTCAGGTACCAGCGGTAACCAACTGGCAAAGACTACGCAAAGCTCGAACATCGTGTTGAATTACGACAATTTGGGCATGGACACATATTGTTCATATCATCACGCCTATCATTCTGAGAAAACTTGCCCACCATGGAATCACGCCATGAGCATTCTTGCTACTCATCTTTAATATGTGGTGCTTTCTAATTAGCAAACCGAGCCTGAAGAAGAAAAGGAAGAAGTTGTTTCACCCTATGAAACTCCATGTGTCGAGCATGCAGTAAACATGTTCAATTGCATACTCACAGCCCAATAGAGCACGACCAAGGAACAATCTCTGAGTGATCTTCCAGCCTAGAAGCAGACCAACTGGTATAATCTAAGAAGCCAAGGGTCGGCCACTACAATAGAGTTAATGAAGTAGAAACTTAAAGAAAAATTGTTGAGGAAAATCAGTCCACCCATTAGCTTTGCGCATAACACTCAAAGCAAGTCTAGGAAAGCAGTCTCAATGAAAAGTAATTCCGCAAGCAGTAAGGACAAAATCATCACTCCGGAAGTCAAAAACCAAGTCAAGCTCCCAAACACTTTGGCCATTCTTTCCGATGTGGACTACAACATAGTTGACGACATGAAGAAGGTTTGTGCGAACATTTCAATGTTTGAGCTAACAAAGATCATGAGCCAACAGGACATTCTCTTACGAGCACTTGGGTAGTCCTCCATAGGTAACGATGCCTATTCAGACAAGGGATATGGTATGTCTTATGGTTCTCTCAAGTTTGTACTTAATGCTTTAACAATGCACGCAAATACTCTCTACCCTCATTTTCTATTAACTTTTGAAATCTCTAATTTTAATGTACACAATTTCTTGGTTGTTTCTGGTGCATCGTTGAATGTAATGTCCTTATCTCTTGCCAATAAAATCAACGCAAAATGGAACAAAACAGATGCACATATTATTCAACTGGACAGAACTCATGTCCATGCAATTGGTGAACTTAGAGATGTAATCATATGTTTATCATCTGATGAGTGAATCCACAAAAGTATCGACATAGTGATTGTGGACATTCCATAAGCATACAGAGTGTTGTTGAGCAGAGATTGGTCGAAAAAGCTATAAGGGTACTTTGCTATGGACTAGTCACATTTATGGCTTCTATATAAGGGTAGAAATAATCAGATCGGGGTGTATTTATAAAGATACATGAAACACATTGTCACTCCCTTGAATGGACAAAATGAACCAGTGGCTTTTGCAAAACTTATCTTCGGCAATTGCTTCCTGGAAACCAAATTGGGGTTTTATCCTGCACAGCCATCCCCTGCCCCACTAGATACATAATTGGAGCTCCTTGTAGGTTTTAACCCCGTATAGTAATTACCTGCATACGAATTCTAAAACATAGAAAAATAAACAATGCGAGAGCATAACACATAAAACACATATACAAAGAGATTTTCCCACTGGATCCCAAAACCGAGGCTACCAGCTTGATTTTTCATTATATTCCTTTCAATGTTACAATACATATTTATACATGCCGAAGCATCCAATACCATGGACCGAAAACCATCACGTCCAAAACCATGGACCGAAAACCATAGGTAGGTTCGCCCAACCTAATATAGGGTCCAAAAAAAATTTCCCGGGGCGCTGCCCCGGACCCCGTAGAGGGGGGCTACCCACCCCCTCTAACCCCCTGGTTCATTACGTGGGTTAGTCGTGGAAAGAATATAACACAACCCAACAATCTCCCACTTGTTGTTTTATTTCCACAGGAGAGCTTAGTCATTTTTCCAGCCCTAAAATGCCCATTATTTCTCTACACCAAGAGAACTTCTCAGAGCTCACAGATTTTTTCAATGCATCTGCAATATTCTTCAAAGTGTCCACCTTTACCAGCAACACCTTTTTGTCCTCTATCATATCCCTCACAAAGTGATACTGAACATCAATGTGCTTTGTCTTTGAATGATAAGCAGGGTTCTTTGTCAAGAAAATTTCACTTTGGCTGTCACAATCTATTCTTATAGCTCCCTGTACTAACCCCATATTTGAACACAATCTCTGCAACCAAATTGCTTCCTTGCTTGCATGAGTGGCTGCCATGTATTCTGCCTCTGTAGTTGATAGTGCCACTACAGATTGTTTCTTACTCATCCAAATGACTGCACCTCCAAATAGGTTAAACACATAACCACTTGTAGATCTTCTCTGACCCAGATCTCCAGCCCAGTTTGCATCAACAAAGCCACGAATATCCAACACTCTGTCCAATCCTGGTCTTCCTTGGTAGCACAAACCGTAATCACTAGTGCCATGCAAATACTTGAAAACCCGCTTCACTGCTGACCAGTGCTCCTTCTCTGGTTTTGACATAAACCTGCTCAATACTCCCACTGCATGTGCAATGTCTGGTCTAGTACAGACCATTGCATACATCAGGCTACTGACTGCACTTGCATATGGAACACGGGACATGTCCTCTTCCTCTTCTTGTATCTTGGGACATTGTTCAGCAGATAACCTCACACCTACAGGAATAGGAACCTTCACCAGTTTATTATCCTGCATACTAAACCTCTGCAATATTGTCTCGACATACTTCCTCTGGTTTAACCAGAGCTTCCTCTTTGCCTGATCTCTTTTACTTTCCATGCCCAAAATATAGTTTGCAGCACCAAGATCTTTCATGTCAAATTTGGAGGACAATTGGGTCTTCAAATCCTGGATAATTTCTTTGTCATTTCCAATCAGCAACATATCATCCACATACAAGACTAGATAAATAACACGGTCACCAATTAATTTAAAATACACATAGTGATCTGCTTTGCTTTTGGTGAAGCCAAGTCCCCGTATAAATGTATCAAATTTCTAATACCACATCCTTGGTGATTGTTTTAACCCATACAGAGACTTCTTTAACTTGCATACCAGTTCTTTCTTACCCTTCACCATAAAGCCTTCAGGTTGCTTCATGTAGATTTCCTCTTCCAAATCCCTGTGAAGAAATTTTGTCTTCACATCCATCTATTCTACCTCAAAATCAAAAGCAGCAGCAACAGATAAAAGTAACCTAATAGAAGTTACCTTGGCAACAGGAGAAAAAATATCACCAAAATCAATTCCCAGCACCTGGGAATAACCTTTTGCTACCAACCGAGCTTTGTATTTCTCCACCTTCCCTTCTGCATGTGTCTTCTTTTTGAACACCCATTTGCTGCCAATGGGTTTCCTTCCAACCGGCAACTCCACCAGATCCCAAGCCTCATTTTTGTGCAAAGATGCCATTTCATCAACCATGGCCTCTTTCCAGAGTTTTCCATCCTTTGAATCTACTGCTTCCTTCACAGTTCTGGGATCATCATCAGTAATAGACAAAGCAAAATTTGAACAGAAAGCAGAAGGACTATACCTTTCTGGTTGCCTTCTTTCTCAAACTAATCTTCTCACAGCCGGAGTTTGTGGCTCTTCATCTTCTGATTCCTCCTCTGCTGCAGAGTCTAATTCTTCCTCCTTTAGCTCAAACTCTATCTTCTCAGGTTCCTTTAGTTGGACTTCATGTTTAATAACATCTTTTACCTCTCTGAACACCACATCTCGGTTGTACACAACCTTCCGTGTGACTGGGTTCCAAAGCTTATAACCCTCTAAACCATCCTTATACCCAATAAAGATGCACTTTTCAGATTTACTCTCCAACTTGGTTCGTTTCTCCTTTGGAACATGTACATATGCATCACATCCAAATACCCTCAGATGTGAAAGAGAGGGTTTCTTACCAGTCCATACTTCTTGTGGAGTCTTATCCTCCAACGCTGATGAAGGTGACCTGTTGACCAGGTAACATGCAGTATCCACCGCTTCTGCCCAGAATTCTTGTCCTAACCCGGCACCACTGAGCATGCTTCTTACCCTTTCCATTAATGTCTTGTTCATTCTTTCTACAACTCCATTTTGCTGAGGTGTATATGGAGTAGTCTTCTGTCGTGCTATACCACACTTCTTACAGAATTCTTCAAATTCCTTACTGCAAAACTCTCCACCATTATCTGTCCTCTGCACCTTTATCTTCTTCTCTGTCTGATTTTCCACCAGAGCCTTAAATTCTTTAAACCTGTCAAAAACTTCAGATTTCTTTTTAAGGAAATATATCCATGTATTCCTTGAGAAGTCATCTATAAATGATACATAGTACACAAACTTACCCAGTGATGGAACCTTCACAAGTCCAAACACATCACTGTGCACAAGCTCTAATATCTGTTTCGCCCTCTTAGCACAAGAGGGGAAACTCACCCGATTCTGCTTCCCATATACACAATTTTCACAGAAATCAAAATCTAGAGGGCTATTACTCATACCTTCTACCATACCTTTACCATGAAGTATTCGAAGGCCCTTCTCTCCAATATTTCCAAGCCTTTGATGCCACAGCATGGTCTTCTCTCCAGAGACCACTAGATTTTCAACTCCACTTTCAGGAACCATAGAACTATTGCACCCATCAACAACAGTGCTACCTTGCAGCTTGTACAGAGTTCCAGTCCGAACTCCCAGCATCAATACCAGTGCTCCCTGAACCATATTGTAGGTATCCTTCTCGAACACTGTTTTTACACCTGTATCATCCAACTTGCTTGCAGAAATCAAATTTCTAGCCAATGCAGGAATATGCAGAACACCCGAAAGTGTTCTAACCCTTCCACCTTGCAACTTCAACTTTACTTTTCCGCGACCAATGATTTTAGCCTTCCTATCATCTCCTAAGAATACATCACCACCGTCATATTTCTCATACTCGCAGAACCACTCTCTATGGGGAGTGAAGTGAAAGGATACACCTGAGTCAATCAACCATGCCTCATGATCTACATGTGTACTTGAAGAAGCCAAGTACACACCCCCACCTTCATCTGAGGTGGTTTTCGCCTCTGTAGAAGGAGCATCATCAGATCCCTTTCCTTTATCAGGAGCTTTAGATTTACAGTCCCTTTTGAAGTGCCCTTCCTTTCCACATTTCGAGCACACCACCTTTACAGGTTTTCCTGGAGATTTAGATCTCCCTCTAGATTTAGATCTCCCACTCGATGACTTATTTTTGTTTCTATTCTTGGATCGTCCTCGTACAGACAAGGCATCACCATTTTGGCTCTCCATATTTTTCCGTCTCATCTCCTCCGTCAGCAAGGCTGAGACTATTTCATCAAACTGCAAAGCAGTTGCATTGCTACCTATTGCAATAACCAGACTATCCCACGAATCTGGTAGAGAACATAACAAACTGATGCACTTATCTTCATCATAAATTTTAATATCAACAGGCGCTAACTGACTTACCACAGTATTAAATGCGTTCAGATGCTCTGTCACCGAGTCTCCATCTTTCATCCTTAGGTTATACAGCTTTTTCCGCAGGAACAGTTTATTCACCAGAGACTTAGATTGGTACAAAGTCCCTAACTTGTCCCACAAATCCTTCGCCGTAGCTTCCCCTGATACATTCAGCAATACTGAATCTGAGACACACAATCGTATTGTGCTCTTTGCCTTCCGATCCAACTTCTTCCATTCTTCATCGGTCACTCCCGTTGGTTTAGTACATGGATCTACCGCGATCCACTGATCTTTATCCACCAACAGATCCTCCATCTTGAGTTTCCACAGCTCAAAACTCTGACCATTGAACTTCTCGATCTTATCTTTCCGCTGCTCGCCATCTTCTTTCACCACCAGAATTGATCTCGCATATCTCCCACTGAACAGGGTCTACCACAAGCCCGAGCGAAACCCCTCAGTAACAAAGGCATCCCCTTGAAGCCAAAACAGCTCTGACACCAAATGTAGGTTTTAACCCCGTACAGTAATTACCTGCATACGAATTCTAAAACATAGAAAATAAACAATGCGAGAGCATAACACATAAAACACATATACACAGAGATTTTCCCACTGGATCCCAAAACCGGGACTACCAGCTTGATTCTTCATTATATTCCTTTCAATGTTACAACACAGATTTATACATGCCGAAGCATCCAATACCATGGACAGAAAACCATCGCGTCCAAAACCATGGACCGAAAACCACAGGTAGGTTCGCCCAACCTAATATAGGGTCCAAAATAAAATTCCCGGGGTGCTGCCCCGGACCCCGTAGAGGGGGGCTACCCGCCCCCCTCTAACCCCCCGGTTCAGTACGTGGGTTAGTCATGGAAAGAATATAACACAACCCAACACTCCTTCCTAGTCCAATTGGTGAAAATGACATGTGTATAGTTAGTAATAGTAATAATAGTACTAGTGTAGTTCTCAGTCCTTGTACATATGATATGTGGACTTTATACTTCGATGGTTCCAAAACACAGGAGGGCTCTAGAGCTAGTTGCGTTTTAATAGACCTGCTACATAGAAAGAATTTGATCTCTAGTTTCTTGGAATTTGAGTGCACGAACAACATTGTATAATATGAAACACTCATCTTGGGCTTGCAAAGAGCCATTGACCTCAATGTTTCCATCCTGAAAGCAGTAGGTGACTCAGAAATTGTGGTGCGACAGGTACGCAATACCATACATTGTGTGTCACCTCATCTTAGAAGCTATCAACAAGAGGTATGGCATCTGATTTCACATTTCCAAGCTTTTAATATCATTTATGTTCCAAGAATGTGTAACACAGATGCGGATGCATTAGCAAATGTCGCTGCTAGGTTGTCACCATTGCGGGATGGTTTTTCTATTGAAATTCTTTATAATTCATTCGTCCCTGATAATATCACTAATTGATGTGTTTTTTATGATGACCAATACATACTATGCTTCATGGCAAACGCTAATGTGTTTAAAGATGAGCGATCGATGAGGATGAGCACAAAAAGGAATTACAGGATGCATCCAATGCAAGTAAAGGAAATCTTGTCCCAAAGGGTGTGGTATCATTGGAAATGTTGTATGACCTGCGGAATCACTTTTGAGGACCTGTTAATGCTAAAACCCATAGTTCCACGTTGTCGCACAAGCATATTAACTTGGGAACAAAAAAAGATCTGAAGTATGTCACCACAATAATGGCAAGCCTTTATTTGCCTATTCAAGTAATGTCGAGATGTGTTCATGTGGACGTACGATGAGCTTAAAACTTATGACACGCAAAACATCTAACATGTAATACCAATAAAAGAAGGGGCCAATCCATTCCAATGGAAATTGAGAAAAGTACACCAGGCACTTGAGCCTCTTATTCAGAAACAGTTAAGGAAATTGTTGGACACCTGGATCATATATAGAGTGCGGCACCCATCTTGGGTGTCAAATTCAGTCCCAGTGACAAAGAAGTTCCGGGAAATCCGCTTGTGTGCCGATTTATGAAATCTCAATCGCACCTCAGACAAGTACAACTACCTCATGTCATCCATGGAACAAATATTGCAAACAATATCAGGGTCATAAATGTTATCTTTGTTAGACGGTTGCTTAGGATACAACCAAGTTCTGGTTTCAGAGCCTGATCGACTTAAGACCACCTTCCACATGAAGTGGGGCACATTCGCCTTTAGGTGAATGCCATTTGGGTCAATCAATGTCGGTGCAACATTTCAACGTGCTATGGACATCGCTTTCCATGGGCTAATTGAACAGAGGGTAGTGATCTATCTTAACGACGTAACAGTGTTTTACAAATAGAGGTCAGACCACATACACCACTTAAAGAAAAATTTTGAGTGATGTCGCAAGTATGGGATATCCTTAAATCCCAAGAAAAGTATCATCGCAGTGTCTAAGGGTAATATATTGGGCCACATTATTGCCAAAAGTGGGATTAATGTAGACCCAGACAGGGTCAAAACAATCATGCAGATTCCCTTCTCAGTGAACAAAAAGGTCAAGTTGTCCTTCTTGGGGAAAATCAATTTCCTCCGCAAGTTCATCTACGACTACACTCAAATTGTTAAGCCGATATAGGAGATGGTGAAGAAGGATGAAAATTATAAATGGGATAAAAGGGAAAAGGATGTGTTTTCCTGTATTAAATAGGCTATTGCAAAAGCACCCACATTGTACAACCCAAACTTCAAAAAATATTTCTTTCTCTACACCTTTGTTTTTGACACTTCTCTCGTCGTTGTACTCACCCAAAAGGATGAACTGAATAACTAGCAGCCTATATCCTTCATGAGCGTGAGTTTGCAAGGACCATAACTTAACTACCCCTTCATGGATAAACAAGTTTATGTGGTATATAAGGCGGTAAAGCACTTTCAAACCTATCTATTGAAGAATTATTGTATTATCTTTATTCTGCACCTAACAGTCAGATCATTGCTCGTTCAACAAGAGATGGGTGAAAGGAGAGCGAACTGGATCACTGGGTTGCAAGAATATGATCTAGAGATAAATCCAGTTCACACAATCAAGGGCCATGGTCTTTCTTGAATAGCGGCAGAAGCAGTGAATGCAAAATAAGAAGAAGACCTTTTAGGATGGGAACAATAAATTGAGATGTACAACTTCGAGCAAGCCTCCCCCACTACTAGAACAAACTCTTGGTATGTTGATGTGCACCAATTCCTTGAGCACGACACCATGCCCTCCCACTTTTTTGTGCGGCAGAAGAGGGCACTCAAACTTAAAGCATTATCATATCAATTGGTGCATGAGGTACTTTTTAGGAAGCACCACGAAGTACTACTCAGGTGTTTGGAAGCACATGATTCAAAAAAGGTATTGCATGATCTCCACAACGGACCAGTCGAGGGACTTTTGTCGGCAGAACAATGGTGCATAAGGTTATGCGGGCCAACTTTTACTGGCCTACATTTTCATAGATGCTCATGCTTACGCCCGCAAGTATCTAGTCTGTCAGAGGCGTTTCGAAAAAAACAAGAATTCAACCACCCCATTACAGTGGAATAACCTTTTCAATAGTGGGGCTTAGATATTATTGGGGAAATATTTCCGCATTCATCAAAGCAACACCACTACATTCTTACTTCCACATATTACTTCACACAGCGGACAGATGCAATACCACTCAAATAGGTGAATGATGAGGAAGTCATTATCTTTCTGTAACCTAACATCATTTCCAGGTTCGACATTCCTACTTCACTTGTTTTCGACAATGCAACATACTTCTCATCGCTAAAAATTTACGATTTGCATTAGAAAATGGCATTGTATTGAAACATTTAGCTAATTATTATCCGCAAGGGAATGGTCTTGTTCTATACATGAATAAGAACCTAATCTGAATTATAAAAAAGACTATATTCTTTGAGCAGCGAAACTAGCACTCCGCTTTGGTAAATGCCTTATGGGCTAACCGAGTCACATTGAAGCCTTCCCTAAACACCTCCCCTTACTTCCTGGTGTACGGAAAAGAAGCCATCCTCCCGCCCAACATCTACTTTCCTTCCCTCCAACTCTCACAAGAATCCCAAGGCAAGCCATGTATGTTAGTGCAGCATAGGATGGACACCCTTCGCAAGCTACAGGAAGAAAGGTTGAAAGCAAAAGAAAAAATTTCACTTCACGAGAATCGTGTGGCTCTATGAGAAGTCTGCAAGGAAGAAAAACTTCAGTGTGCGTGACTTAGTCTTGAAGTGGGATAAAGCCCATGAGGACAAAGGAAAACGCACTAAGTTTCATTCCATGTGGATTGGTCCATTCACAGTGCACCAAAGGCTTGGCCAGCACACTTATCATCTTCAATCACTTGACAGGAAGATTGACTCTCTCCCTGTTAATGGCCAAGACTTAAAGCATTACTTCCGATGAAGATTTAGGGTTGTTCCCTACACTGTGTACATATTATTTTCTTTCATGTTTGCTTGAGCTTTTTTTTTTGTTTTCATCATGTGAATAAGTGTTATGCATGTACATGTTGTGGCTTCTAATTATGTGTGTGGCCGAACTCTAAAGAGTCTTGTGACACTTCAAAATCTAGCTAGCCTTCTGTCTGCATTCCTTGTGTTGGTTATATCTTTTGGTCAATGAATTTCAGATGGAAAATATGATCCATCCTTAAGGAGAGTTTTGGTCCAACCATGAACCCAATTCTATTTCGGAAACCTCATGCTTTCACTCGGCCTTTCTGTTTTGGTGTCTTCACACTTATCCAACTAGTAGAAGCAAAGAAGGGGAAAAATATAAAAGAGAAAACCTAAATTAGAGGTATTTATATGCTTCTCTGAAGGAACAGCCTCTTATTCTCTCAATAAGTCAGGATCCTCTTCTACCCAAAATAAATAAGTGTCGATGCATAGTTATATTTAATAAATAAATGAAGGCGAAAGAAGAGAAAGGCT
Organism: Pinus tabuliformis; assembly: GCA_031772625.1. NCBI lineage: Eukaryota > Viridiplantae > Streptophyta > Pinopsida > Pinales > Pinaceae > Pinus > Pinus tabuliformis. The sequence continues at coordinate 821,592,898 of CM062805.1, forward strand.
TCCTGCGCAGAGAGGTGAAGAAAGCAACTTTGTCATGTTACTATCCAGGATCGCTGGTAGTGGAGCAATGTTTATGTTCCTGCATGACTCCACTAGGGTATTTTCCAGGCCTACTAGCAGTGGAGAAACACCATAGATGAATATTTATACTCTGGAAATCTTAAGCTCGCAAGCTGCACTACCCTTCCCAACTTGAAACATTGAGATATTGTTGAATCTCATGTTGTGTTCAACCAAGAAAGTATAAATGGGACCGGGTCTATTCGTGGGGTAAGTGGGAAGACCAAAGTAATCTACATGATGAACCAATCCTCCCTGAAGAACGAAGCCCTGCACAAAAGTAGTTAACTGAGATAGAGAAGTTTGAATTCAACCAATGCGTCGTCAAGTGTTGTAGTTGTTGCAACACCCTCCAAAATTTTTGCTAACACTAAATTTTGGAGCCTTTCTTGGTCTTATACATTGTTATCACAAACCCCGAAGTTTATTTCATGAACTTTCTTGAAGTGTTTTGTTCCCTTTTTCATGTTGGGCCAAATGTCGTCTTTTGGCATGTTTTGTTGTCACGCAATGTGTACAAGCCTACTTTTATGGTTTCAAAGGTTTGTCTTTGTGTATATGAGTTGTTCTAAACATGTAAACATCTTTCGCACTCATTTGGTAACAACCCTGGTGAAAATTCCATGTAATAAAGCTAAAAATAATAACTACGGAGGAATGGGACACTTATTCCAAGTTGAATGTTGGGCAAGACATCCTCTGGGTGTTCATTTGGTTGTTTATGACTAAGAAAAATAACAAAGGAAATGGTTAAGACATTAAAAAGCATTTTTACACGTTTATTTATGAAAATAATGGAAATTAGGAGAAAAGGGAGGTGAAAGGTCACAGGTTGCATGTGAGGAGGAAAATGGAGGAAAATAATGGAAATGAAGAAAATAGAGGCCTCATTCATAAAAAGGCTTCCGAGGATCAGTTGGTAACCTTTTGTCAGTTAAATGTTGGAGCTCTCTCTCATTATTCTCTCTCTCTCATACTCTTGGATACTTAGAGTTTTCTTGGAGAAATCTCGAGGGGGCGGCATAGTTGGATTTTTTGAGCAAGAAGGCAAAGGAAGAGCAGGAAAGCGCAAGAAGGCATTAGCATCACCAACTGCATCAGATTTTCTTGCAGGTACCGAGTTGCATGTATGATTTCTTCACTAGTTTTGGCATGCATGGAATATGCATGTGGTTTCTTAGTTGTGATTTGTCATTGGCATGGGGGATTGCCTAGCCTTTCCATTTCGTAGATAGCCATGGTGATTGTGGGTTTACTTCCATTGCTTTTTTTTGTTGGTTCTCATGTTTCCTTAGCTTGGGTTAAGTTACTATTCCTGGAGCCTTGGTTGGACAAACGCTCTAGAGCCCTGTACCAGCTTGGGTTGAGTTACCAGTCCTGGAGCCTTGGTTGGACAAATGCTCTGGAGCCCTTGGTGGTTTGAGTTACTAGTACTGGAGCCTTGGTTGGACAAACGCTCTGGAACCTGGTAAAAGTTGTGTGTTGTGTTACTAGTCTTGGAGCCTTAGTTGGACAAACGCTCTGGAGCCTTGGAAGGCTTGGATAAAGACTGATCTGATGATGGTTTGTGATGTCCGACTATGAGGTGGAATCATTGTTTGATGGTTGAGGTAGATGGCCTCTAGAAGCCATGGATGAGTTTTGATTGATGTGTTTTATGAGATCCCACATTCATGCTTGGAATATGGCACGGGGGTGAATGACTGAAGAGATATTTTGCTCAGCCATTCTACGGTCGGGTGGAAGTAGTCCCATCTCCAGTTGGTTCATTGCATTCATTAATGAGAAATCCATTCCCTTGATTTTCATGTGTAAAGGTACTGATGTATTTATCGATTTGATGGATGATACGTTTATTGTATTTTTGTTCTTATTATGTTGGTTATATGCACATTTTATGACAGCAGCTATGTATGTCTCTCACCTTGTTTTTACTTGTATGTGAATGGATAATGTGTCTATGACCTAATAGATGATAATTCAGTAAATGGAAGGAAACATAGGTATCGATCAAACAAGAAAATTACCTAATATCTGTTTTTTCGAGGTAGCAAAAAACCACTCGATTTTGAAAAATGGTGATTCAGAATACACCTTTTTCTTGGAGCATATTTTGGCACTTTAAATTTTTTTATGTATCAAGTATGCACATTTTTTTTTAAATGTTAGTGATTTTCATGTTGATTTTGAAAAGTGTTGATGGAGCATCAACACATTTTTTTAAAAGGCTTATTTTTGACACTTTAAATTTTTTTATGTATCAAGTATGACCATTTTTTTTTGTTAGTGATTATCATCTTGATTTTGAAAAGTGTTGATGAGCATCAACCCTTTTTGTTTAGAGGGGTTATTTTTACACTTTAAGTTTTCTGATGTATTAAGTGTGGATAATTTTTTATTTTCATGTTGGTAAAAAAACAAAACAAAAAACCAAAATTAACTTGTAAAAATAAAAAATATCAAAAAATAAATAAAAAAATTTTAAGGAGAAAAAAATTAAACAAAAAAAATCTAAAACCATTTGTTTAGGTTAAAAAAAAAATTACCAAAAAAAAAAAAAAAAATCCAAAACAATTAAATCAAAATTAAAGAATAAAATTAAAAAATGGAATTAAAATTTGAAAAGAAAAAAAAACACACCGAAAATTTTAAAATTTTAAATTAATATATATATATATTGGAGCTCCCTCCCGGCCCATCCTTTTGTCCCCACTCAGTCCACCCCTCCCTCCCATGCTACCCCTCCTTCCCTCCCTCTAACCCCACCTCGCCCTCCCTCCCATGCCACCCCTCCTTCCCTCCCTCTTACCCCACCCCGCCCTCCCTGCTCGCCCACTCCACCCTACCCTTCCCTCCCTCGCACCCCATACCGCCCTCCCTCCCCAACCACTCTGCGGCCTAACTGGCTCGAGGTGGCGAGGGGCCAATTTCGAGAATCGACCCCACGCCACCCCAAGTTGGTTGCGTCACGGGGAGGGACGGCGGTGTGGGGTGAGCAAGGAGGGAGGGGTCAGGTGTGTGGGTCTGGAGGGAAGGAGGGAAGGAGGGATGGAGTGGGGTGTGTAGGTGAGGAATGAGGGTCGGGTGCAAGGGCTGAGAGGGAGGGCGAGATGGGGTCGAAGGGAGGGGTGAGGTGGGGTGGGTGTGGACGGTGGGTCGGGCGGTGTGGGCGGAGAGGGAGGTCCGGGATTTTTTATTTATTTTTTTTTAATTTTTAATTTTTTTATATACTTTTTTATTTTTATTTTTTTCAATTTTTTAATTTTAATTTTTTCAGCTTTTCTAATCTTTTCTTCTTTAATTTTTTTTTTAATTTAAATCTTTTATTTTAAATTTTTTTGCTAATTATTATATATATATATATATAGATATATTTTATTATGAGTTTTTCTTTGACTTAAAAAGAACAAATGATTTTGATTTTTTTTCCCTTAAATTATATTTTTTTTGAAATATTTTATTTTTTATTTTTTATTTTTTAGTTTAAATTTTTTATTTTTACAAGTTAATTTTGAATTTTTTTTTGTCATGAATTGATCCCTTGCCACCCCTGGCCGGTTGGACCTCATGATGGGCAGGGAAATTTAATTTTTATTTTTTATTTTTTTCTTAATTTAAATGATTTTAATTTTTTTATTTTAATGTTTTATTTTATTTTTGTAACTTTTTTTTATTTTTCTTATTTTTTATTTGGTTTTTATTTTTTTAACTTAAAAAAAATAATAATAATAAAAATAAAAAATGTTTTTTTTTTTTTTTTTTGTTAATCTTTAACCCTTTTTTTTCTTAAATTGTGTCTATTTTTGAATTATTTTCCCCCTTTTCTTTTTTTTTACAAGTTAATTTTTTATTTCTTTTTTATATTTTATAGTTTTTTTGTCCTTTCTATAGATTTTTTATATTTGATTTTTTTGTCATGTTTTTTTATGTTTTATTATTTGTTAAATTTATTTTTTTATTGTTTTTATTTTTTTCAATATTTGATTTTTTGTTTTCTTTTGTATTTTCCATTTTTATTTATTTATTATTTATTTTTATTTATTTATTTATTTTGCAAGGTCCATGTCGATGTTTGTCTAGCAACCTGATTACATTATGTGCAATTTGATAGTCAATTTTAAATTTTTCATTATAATGAATCAAGTCTCCCCACAATGTGCCAATTTCATGGTTGGTCTTTAAGTTTTCATTACAATTGGTCGAGTTCACCTACACTGTGTATCAATTTGATGGTTGATTTTTAATGTTTTTTTGCAATGTATTAAGTTGTCTTAGGCTAAGATTTTAAAATCGCTACACATTTAGCATTTTTTTTAAATTGCTCTTTGTAAAATAACTCTTTCATTCACGTGTTCATTTTTAAAGTTTCTTTAGTCATAAAATTTTTCCATAATGTCATGTTTGAAATATTTTGAAAACTTAAGATTGTTTTGTAGTCATAATCTTTGGTTTTAATTCCATGGTTGAGAAATTATCAAGATTTTAATGTTTTTCTAAGTCATGATATTTTATCTTTAATGTTATGGTTGAAAACAATTATAAGTATTTTTTCTTAGCACCATACCTCAAAATTGTTGGAATTTTAAGGTTTTCAAATACATGATATTTTAAATTTAATTCCATGCCTAAATATCGTTGGAATTTTAAGGCTTTCCAAAGACGTGATATTTTATTTTTAATATCATGCTTAAAAATCGTTGGAAATTTAAAGTTTTTCAGAGTCATGATATTTTAGTTTTAACATCATTATCAAAAAAGGTTAAAAATGTACGTCGTAAAAAAAAAAAAAAAAAAACAAAAACAAAAAACAAAACTAAACAAAACAAAAAAAACAAAAACAAAAACAAAAACAAAAACAAAAACGAAAACGAAAACGAAAACAAACAAACAAACAAACAAAACAAAACAAACAAACAAACAAAAACAAAATACATTATTCCAACATCAACACTTTTTGTTTTCAAGGTGTTTTTTGCTCAAAAAATTTTGGTTCTTACTGTCATTTTTAAAATATGTTGAAAATGTACCCAAAAAAAAAAATATGTTATTCCAACATCAAAACTTTTCATTTTAGTTTGTTTCTTCATGTTTTTTTTTTGGGGATTTTGGGCCAGAGTACCCATTTTGAGGTAATGGTTCCCGTTTGATCGGTAACTATGTTATGAGGGAACAAGTGTTCATAGAAATTCTCATATAAGTATGAGATCCCTACATTTAACTCTGTTATTTACACCTAGAGGTTACATGTCGATGATATGTTTGACGAAATGTCTGTCATGGCTAGTAGAGATCCAATCAAGGTCTTGAACCAATATTTGCTTTAGTACTTTCATTTCCATGTTGCTTTACTGATTTGAAGAGTCGGATCATTTATGGGCAATGTCATGGGATCTAAGCATGAAAAAGTGGCCTAAATCTCGGGGTCACTGGCACAGCACTGATAATTTTGGTTCCTAGTCGATCGCAGGCAGGCCTGTGAGAGCGACTTTAGGTTGTTGGTCGCTCCCTTGCCCATAGCATGAGAGCAACTATGGCCCAAGAGACCTAAAACAGCAGTGGGACCCAGGAACAGGTTGTCTGAGTGGCTAACTTGTCCTCTAAGGGTTATGTTGATGATGCTGGATGTCTATATGGTGTGTTTCTATTGGTTCCACTTCCTTAATGTGACTTAGGAGGTCGAATCATATCATAGTGGTGTCTCGTCGCATGTTTACCCCGGCTGGCCAGTTGCTTCGGTAGATGTGGGAGGAGAGTGGTATCAGAGCATGGTTCACCCCTCAGACTATATGGGCTATGTGTTGGTCAAGCATGCATGTCAGTTTCATGTGTGTCTCTTACACGTATATACCTGTTACATTTGCTTGATGATTGATTAGGGTTGTAATATGGTTATCATGGAAAATTTGGTATTGATTTCATGAAATGCATTGTCATAAGTATGTGACTGATTGTGTATGGATTGTATGTTGTTTACATGTTGATTTTATGGTTCCTACTTACATCCTTATATGTTAGGTTACATTCTTGAATATTTGGACTACATATATCAGTCTTATAAGTTGATTACAAGATTTGATCGCGTATGTTCGACTACATGCGTTTATGCGTTGGTGTAGTTGATTTTGCATTGCTTATGCATACTATTGGTTGCATGTGGCAATGGGTACAATGGTGTAATGGTTGCTGTCATGAATAAGGACATATCATGCATTGTTGATATGACCTTGCATTGATGACTGGATCCTAGTTAGAGTGATGTTTATGTGTTGATACATTTATTGGTGTATGTCTATATGTTATTATGATTATGTTATACATGTATCACGTTGATTTGGTGATATTGTAGACAAGGTATCCTCCCCAAGCTATACTAAGGTATGTTGGTTTTTTTTTATTTGGTTTATCTGACATATTATGCCTTGCAAGAAGAAATATCAAATGGCTAGCAAGATGGTTGACTACAGAGGATCTCCCTACAAATCCGAAGCGCAGTATGGTGTTGGGAACTCTTCTGACTTGGCAGTGACATTAAGAAGCCTAAAGCAAGAGATAAGGAGTTGAAACGCAGATAATGAAATAATCATAAAGTCACAGGAAAAGTTAGCAAAGGTGAATGTAGTAATACTTCAGATCTTGTCGGATTTGCAGCGATAAGGACCACTACGGATCAGTCATGGGTAGGAAGATAAAACTAATGGGGCATATGGTAGTAGATCGTATGGTGGTTGTCGATCAAATAGAGATGATACAATTAGAGATGGCAGATTGTTGGACACTCCATAGAGGAGAAGGGATAGACACATGTATGATTCTAGTTCTGATTCAGGTAGTCACCATGATCGTCATTGTTATCATCCTTACAAGAGGAATGATAGGGGATATTTGTCGGATGAGTTTAAGAAGGCAAAGCCACCTACTTTTGAAGGAGAGATAAAGAGATCATAGGATGCAAAGGCATGGTTTCTTGGTATGAAGAAGTTCTTCATGTTGCATGACTACTTGGAGAACATGAAAGCTATAGTGGTTACTTTCAATCCTAAAGGTAAAGCAGATATCTAGTGGGAAGACGTGAAGAATGTCAAGGACAGAAGTGAGGAAGATCTGACTTGGAGTGAATTTGAGTGGCTATTCAAGAAAAAGTATCTTTCATAGAGGTACTTTGATGAGAGGGAAAAATAATTTTATGAACTAAAGGTGGGTTCCATGACAGATGATGAGTACACTAGTAAGTTCTTGGAGTTGTTGAGGTATGTGCCTTACTTCAAGCAGGAGAAGGCTAGTATTCATAGATTTGTTAGTGGGTTACCTTTTGTATTCAAAGATAGGATTGAGTTCGATGAGCCTATATCTTTGGAGGAGGCCATTCGAAAGCTAAAGCCTTGCTATGAACAAACGAAGCACAGAACTGAGACTAAGCCAGACTAGAGAGGAAATGTAAAGGACAAAGGAAAACAGGATAAAAAGTGAGCAAGGCCACAGGGTACATATAACAAGGCGAATGTTGGACCACCTAAGAAGTTCAATACATCATATAGAGAACAGGGACATCGGCCTCAATAGAAAAGTAAGGAGCATGTGAATCGTTAGACTTGTGGCAAAGATCATCTTAGGTGAGATTGTCTGCAACATCAGAATGGTAGACCTCATATATATAGTACATGGGAGGTGCAAATTGTTGGAAATGTAGGCCAGAGTGTTCCTCATATCTATGCAGTCGTGGACGACGGGCAAGTAGAGCATTAGGCATCTATCATTGAGATGGACAGTAAGCTTTGCGGTCAAGTTATTTCTATTTTGATTGACCCTAGATCTAATTATAGCTATGTTATTCCTGACTTGGTGGATACGTGTGATTTGAGTAAGGAATTGCATGCAGAGTCTTGGTTAGTGCAGTTGGCTACAAGTATGAAGAAGTGAGTTCATCATTGGATAAGAGCTTGTGCATTTGACTTAAATGGTATGCCTACAGTAGCACATTTTAATGTATTACAATTGGGTGCATACAGTATGTTATTGGGCATGGATTGGTTGTATCTACATAGAACCAAGGTTGACTAATATGACAAATCTATTGAGTGTGTTGATGACAATGGGGAACCAAGAGTCTTGCAAGGTAAGAAGAAAGCCACATCAGTTAGGATGGTGACAATTATGCAAGAAAGGCGTAGCTCCAGGAAAGGGTGCAAGCTATTTGTAGTACATATTTCTAGTGATAAGGGTAAGGAGGTTGAGGATGCAGATGTGTTGAACAAATACCCGATTCTACAGTAGTTTAGGAATGTATTTCCTAAGGAAATCACAGAGTTTCCACTGTATAGGGAGGTAGACCTTTCTATTGAGTTAATGCCAGGGGAAACTCCAACATCGAAAGCACCTTACAGGATGAGCATGCCTGAATTGTTTGAGTTAAAACCGTAGCAGAAGTAAATGTTGGACAAAGGATACAATAGGCCAAGTGTATCACCGTGGGGCACACCAGTCTTGTTTGTGAGAGGGAATTGTTTTTCTCTCAGGACAAGTATGAAAACGAGATACTTCAGAGGTTCCGTGGATGCAAACCCATGGAGACTCCTCTAACGACCAATTGGAGGAAAGAGGATGCCACTTCATGTGAGGAAGTGGATGTGATTATTTACCGACTGTTGGTGGGTTCACTCATGTAACTTGTGAACACACGACCATACATGTGTTTTTCATTCAACCAGCTCATTCAAGCTATGGTTAGACCAACCAAATTGTTTTGGAGGGCAACTAAGCATGTTCTACGATATCTCAGAGGCACTACCCAGTTTGGAATATGCTACAAATGGACAGAGGGAGTGAAGCTATGTGGTTTCACATATGCAGATTGGGTGGGAAGTCCATCGGAGAGGAAGAGTACATCAGGTGAAATTTTTAGTGTTGGGTCCATAAAGGTTTCTTGGTACAACAGGAAGAAAATATATGTGGCACTCAACTCGGAAGAAGTTGAATACATGGCTACAATTCAAGCAACATGTGAGGCGATCTGGATGAGAAAGATACTCATTGGCTTGTTTAGTTAGATGATGGATATGACTGTGATTTACTATGATAATCAGAGTTACATCAAGCTCTTTGAAAATATTATTTTTCATAGTCGATCAAGGCATATTTATATTTGGTATCACCATCTACGAGATTGTGTACAGAGGTGGATTGTGTTGTTGCAGTACATTTTGACAAAGGAACAAGATGTTGACATTTTGACAAAGGTCTTGTCAAGAAGGAAGTTCGAGTTCCATAGATGCAAGATAGGTGTGGTTGATAATCCCTTTCTAGTTGAGAGGGAGTGTTGAAAAATGCAACAAGCAATTCTCAATTTGATTTTGCCTTGATTAAATTGAGAAAAATCGAATTTCCACATCAGCAGACAACTTGGATGATGTTAACTTGTGTGACATGGCTTGTGTCATCCAGTTTACTCAGTAAATTTGAGTTGGAAGAGTTAGAGTTCAGTTATGCATGTGTGATTGCTAATTTGTAGCAATCAAGGTTAGTTATCTGGATGATCTATGTTGTTGAGTCGTCAAAATATTCCAAGCATGTGATCACAGTCAATGTTCATCACCGATCTCACACATAGCCATTTTCAAAAGAAGAAAAAAAATCTCGACCAAGCAACCTAGCCTCACCGGGCCTCTCCTAAGTTGCACATTGTGCAGTCTCAATCCTCTAGCTATGACCTTGTTGCTTGGCACTAAGCAATGTGTGTCCCTGTCTCCCAAGACTGATGCACTACGTAGTTTCTATGCCCAAGCCTCGATCTTGACCTCCAAAATTGTGCAGTCATGCCCTCAGCCTGGCTTAAGCTGCGCACTACACATCCTCAAGCCTCAAGCTCATCCTCTAAGAACTCGAATTATGCAATTGTGCATTATCCCAACCTCCCTTGACTCCCAGAACTGCGCAATTAGTTCTCCAAGTACCCCTTCCCTCAGTCTATCCCACTCGCTCCAAAAAATGCGCAGTCTTGTCCCTCAGACATGCCTCAACTACGCACTACACAGTCTCAGAGATCAATATTTTCCCTTGGCTATTGGAACTGTGCATTGCGTAGTCACTGAGTCCCTCTTTCTAGTCTGTCACTTGTTTCAGGCTTATTTGGTGGATTAGAATGCATCATCTTAGACTAGGGAGATTTTGGATTAATGTCATATCTTCATGAGTTAATTGCAGGAATAGGTACCCTATCATGTCATGGCAAGATGATTTAGAATGAGAAGAATAAGGGAAGCATACTTAAAGACTCTTTTGCATTTGAACTTACTATTTGATCGATCAAGAGAAAGTGAAGGGACACTAGTTTGCGACTATTATCCAAGACTTGAGACCATTGAATATTCCTTATCACCAAGCCATGCAAAGGTGAAGAGAAAGCATCTTCAAGAAGACATCCAACATTTAGCAACAACAATGACTTAACATTGCCACATCATCAAGCATTCCATGTCAACAGTGGCATGTCACGTCATGTCATGAGGTGTCATATGCCACATCACTATTGTGGATCATGTATATTATATTCAAAATGTATTGTAAAGTGGAAGTCCAAAGGACACACATGAAATGTAAAGAGTCATGTAGAAAATTCATAGGAAGTCAAATGGTCATGAGGGTAGTCAAAGAGTCAACCATGGTTATATATATACCCCCCTCATTGTATGAGTAAAGGAATTTTCACCTTGGCTCCTCTCTCAAGGCATTAGAGAGATAAGCTAGTTCTTTAAGGAGCAAGGAGTGGCTCCAATGCTCCACTACTAGAGCTAGTGATGTACATTGTAAACATGTGTCTTGGGACTTTTACCAAATAACATAAGCCTTTAAGGCCAGCATGTTCTTCATGCATGGATTAGGAATGTTTGTAATACTATTATGCGAATGTTTGTATTTCATGTTTGCTTTCATATGTGCTAAGATAGTTGAACTATTTTGGTTATTTTAGTACTTATCTTATTGAGAATGTGATGTAATTGTTGGTATTGGTGTCCCATCCTTGTAGACTATTCCGCAATATATTAGGCAAATCTTTCTTCATTTGTTGGTTGTAATGATTGTCACATTCTCTGTGGACTATCCCACTAGATGTTAGACAAATCCTTTCAGTTCATGTGTGTCTCTTATTGGGTGGTACTATTATCTCTCACTTAGAGGCTCACTTTTATCCCCTCTCCGCGGTAGAAGAAACTTGACACATTTGCAACTAAACACTCACAAGGCACACCTTCTTGCTTTTCAAAGACACCATTTCATCCCTCTCTCTCGCTGACAGTTAGTGTTGAAAATAGCAACAAGAAATGCTGAAAATAGAAATTTTATAAATAGCATTGCTATAGATAGAATTTCAGGTACCAATGTTGAAAATAGCAACAAGGAATGATAAAATAGAAATTCTAAAAATAGCATTGCTATAAATAGCATTTTGGGATAGATTCCAAAATTAATTAGTCCCTAAATTAAAATTGAGAATTAAAATTCGAATTTGAGCTCAGCAGTTGTTTGTAAAATAATTAATTAATTCATCTTGAGTTAATTAGTTAGAGAAAATCAAACATGAAGTCTATGTGAAGACATGCAACAGTTATCCCTTTGATTGAGGAAGTTATCCCTTAATTAAGGAGATCAGGATGAGTTGTACTTTGAGTTGTAATTAGTGAGCTCAGTTAACTGAGTTAATTCCAATTAGATTAGTTCCAACAGTTTGTGGAACTAATTGTGAGTTTAGTTAGTTAATGCATGCATGCATGTAACTACTGTACTTCAAATAACTGAATATTCTCTCATAAATAACTCATGCATGTCAGTTCAGTCAGAGACCCAATTGAGATCAGAGGAAGGGACAGTGTACTATCAGTTGGAGGAATTTTCCTATATAGGAAACTCATCCATGCAGAAGGAATTATCTCCTTTAGGATTGCGCAGTTATTTCTATGTTTGGTGAGTTGTGTGAGAGGTGAATTCACATAGGTGGCAGCGAGAGGACCCAGGAGAAACTGCGCAAGAAAATAGGAGGCTCGGAGGACTGAAGGAAGGCACAGGTGTTGTCTATTCTGTCTATGAGCAGCAGTGAGGGATTGTATTGAGAGTTGGATAGCTTGAGAGCTAAAGATATTTCCACTTGTATGATAATACAGAGATAGAGGTTTTTAGCTGAGGCTTTCCCCAGAGTATTCTTCTGTGTTCATGTGTGATTGATTTCTTGTTCATCTATTATATGTGTTCTATTTGATCTTGCTCAAAATTGATTAAGCTTCCGCAAGTTTGTTTGTAGAAGTAGAACAAGTATTTTGCTTTAGTATATTGCATTATCAGTTTAATCTACGGTGAAATTTCTACAGTTAGAGCCACGTAAAATCTTTAAGGATTCGACAAACGAGCCTTTACACTATATGGGACTCCTGCACCAAACGGTGTGAGGTCTACTTGGGACTTCACATCATGGAGATCCCTTGAATGTTGATGGGTCCAACACCGTCAACATATTCATGGACTTTATTCTAGCTCTGTTATGATAGACATCATCACCATTACCCCCATCATCCTTACAAGAGGAGTGAGGGGGGGTATTTTCTAGAAGAGTTCAAGAAAGCCAAGCCTCCTACATTTGATGGGGAAGTGAAGAAATCAGAAGATGCAAAAGCGTGGTTGCTTGGGATGAAGAAGTTCTTCAAATTGCATAATTATATAGAGAACATGAAAGCTATGTTAACTACTTTTAGTCTCAAGGGAAAAGTGGATATCTAGGGAAGATATTAATCATGTCAGAGGCATTAGGGAAGAGGAGTTGATTTGGGATGAGTTTGAAAGACTCTTCAGGAAGAAGTAATTGTTTGAGAGATTCATGATGGAAAGGCCAAGGAATTTGATGAGCTTGAGATGAGAAAGCAAAGATCTAAAGGTTCATTAGTGGACTGTCATTATCATTCAAAGATTGGATTTAGTTTGATGAGCCCTAGTCATTGGAGGAATTCATTGGAAAGTAGAAGCATTGTTATTAGCAGTCTAAGCGCAAGCCTGAGTTCAAGCGTGACTGAAAGGGTAATGAGAAGACTAAAAGAAAATGGCCTAAGAAGCTAGGAAGATATTAGGATGCAGGTGAGAGGGAATGTTATGCTCTTAACCTGCAAAATGATACCCAATACAGAATATGCGAAGAAAAGATACCCAGAACACAGAATAGCAATGATTTTATTATTCAGAGAGTAATGTTCACTTGCCTCTTCGAGGGGGCAACCTCTAATAGAGCAGAGCTCGATTACAAAATAAGACATGATACTCCTCGCAGGGAGTCTCTATCCTTTATATATGACTCATACATGCAATACCACGGGCCAATACCGTGGGTTTTATTAATACCATCTATCTAATACTACGTCCCATTTGCAACTAACTGTGGTCCCGTCATTAATTGCGGGTTAACCACTTACAAATATTAATATGGGCTTTATTGACTCTTGACTATGACGTGATCCCATGACATAAATAAGGGGGTTAGGGTGGGACCCTAACATGCCCTCCCCCTTAAGACTAGCCTTGTCCTCAAGGCTGAAGCTGCGGAAACTGTTGAAGAATAGTGGCTAGTTCCCAAGTTGCATCTTCCGGAGAGGTGTCTTTCCATTTGACGAGGACTTCCTTAATCATGCGGCCGCGCAGGTGTTTGTCTCTTGTGTCTAGAACCTGTTCGGGTTGAAGCTAGATTGACCCTTCTTCGTCCAATTCAGGTAGACTGGTTTGAACTCGGCAATTGTTCCCGATCAATTTCTTGAGGCACGATACATGGAAAACTAGATGGATTTTTGCAGTAGGTGGCAAAGCCAACTTGTAAGCCACTTCTCCAATGCGATGAAGTACTTGGTATGGTCCGTAGAATTTTGGAGATAGCTTCTGACAACCCTTGTCTTTGAGTGATGTTTACTTATATGGTTGCAGCCTCAAAAAGACCTGATCCCCTTCTTGAAATTGGCACTCTGAGCGATGCTGGTCTACCTGTTGCTTCATGCGGTTCTGAGCTTGATGAAGATTCTCTCTAAGATGGGCGAGCATGGTTGCGCAGTGTTGTAGGATTTGATCCACTGCTTGTACTTTGGAGCACCCCTTGAGATAAGAGGTAGGGGAAGGCGGAAGTTGACCATATACTGCTTCATAGGGAGTCATTTTGGTGGTGGCACGATAGTTGGTGTTATACCACCATTCAGCCAAAGGTAACCACTGTACCCAAAGGTGTTGCTTTTCTGAAGTGAAACACCTAAGGTAGGTTTCTAGACATTTGTTGACGGCTTCAGTTTGACCATCCGTTTGCGGATGATAGGAAGTACTGAGTTTTAGTTGAGTGCCTTGTATCCTGAAGAGTTCCTGCCAAAAATTACTGGTGAAGATCAGGTCGTGATCGGACACAATAGAAGTGGGCATGCCATGCAATTTGAAAATTTGATCCATGAAATATTGAGCGACCAAAGTTGGTGTAAATGGGTAGGGTAGGGCGCAGAAATGAGCATACTTTGATAGTCGGTCCACAACCACCATGATCACTGACTTGTTCCCGGACTTTGGAAGACCTGTAATGAAATCCATAGAAACTTCTGTCCAAATTGATTTCGGAATGGGCAATGGTTGTAATGTGCCTCGTGTGTTGACGGTTTCCCCTTTGTGGCGTTGACAGACATCGCATTCTGCTACAAAAGTAAGGATGTCCTTTTTCATGCCTGTCCAAAAAAATGATCTTCTGGTGCGAGCATACGTCTTCTGAAAGCTCGAATGTCCTGCAATGGGCGATGAGTGCAATTCTGCCAAAATGCGACCTTTGAAGGTGGATGTTGGGGATATTACGACTCTGTCCTTGTAGCGAAGAATATCATCCTGCCACGAGTAGCCCTTGGTGGAATTTGGATCTACCTGCAATTGAGAAATGAGTTGGGATAGCCCGGGGTGTGAAAACCATTCCTTGCGAGCCTCTTCAATCCATTCTGGAATGGGGAGGGAAATTGCTAGCAGAGTACTTTCTTCCTCAAATTGGCGAGATAATGCATCTGCTACACTATTGTCTTTCCCTTTCTTGTAAATGATCTCATAATCATATCCCAGCATTTTGGCGAGCCATTTATTTTTTTGTGGGGAGGATAGGCATTGCTCCAAAAAATATTTAAGACTGTGATGATCTGTGCGGATTTGGAAACGTCACCCCAATAAGTAAGGTCGCCAGGTCTCTACGGCATGTAAGATGGCCATCATTTCTTTTTCGTAGGTAGATTGGCCCAGATTCCTCCCACTTAGTTGTTGGCTTGTGAAGGCCAAAGGTCGCCCTTCCTGCATTAAGACCGCCCCAATACCGGTCCCCGAAGCATCACATTCAATGACAAAGGATTTGGTGAAGTCAAGTAGTGCTAAGACTGGAGTGGAACACATGGCGTTTTTGAGAGCAGTAAATGCCTGTTGTGCTTCCTCATTCCAGAAGAAGGAATTTTTCTTTAGGAGTTGAGTGAGGGGCTTCGCTATGCAGCCATAGTTGCGGACAAATTTACGATAATAGCCTGTGAGACCCAAAAATCCTCTCAAGCTCTTCAAGGTCTTAGGTTGAGGCCATTCTTACATTGCCTGGATCTTTTTGGGGTCCACCTTGACACCTTCACGCCCCACAATGTGGCCCAAATACTCAACTTCTTCCATGCCAAACGAACACTTGGACATCTTAACAAATAATTTATGCTTGCGAAGCAGGTGTAAGAGTAGATCTACATGCTGAAGATGTGCAGCCCAAGTGCCACTATAGATGAGGATGTCATCGAAGAAGACAAGGACAAATTTCCTGAGATATGGTTTGAGAATGTGATTCATAAGGTTCTGAAAAGTAGAGGGGGCATTACAAAGACCAAATGGCATGACCAGGAACTCATAATGGCCTTCATGAGTTCGGAAAGCAGTCTTGGGAATGTCGACTTCCTTCATGCGAATTTGGTGGTAGCCTGAGCAAAGATCCAACTTAGTGAAGAATTGAGCCCCATTGAGTTCGTCCAGCATATCGTCAACCATCGGAATGGGAAATTTATCTTTGACTGTCAACTTATTGAGGGCCCTGAAGTTGGGACACATCCGCCACTCCCCATCTTTCTTGAGCACCATGACCACTGGGGATGAATAAGGACTAATGTTGGGACGAATGACACCTGCTTCCAAAATTTCCTTGATGATTTTTTCTGTTTCATTCTTTTGGGTGAACGGATATCTGTATGGCCGCACATTTGGGGGTTGGGCCCCTGGAACCAAGGTGATGCTATGATCATGTTCCCCTCGCGATGGTGGAAGCTCATGAGGCTTGTCAAAGATCGGTAGATGGTTATTTAAAATCTGTTGCATCTCAGGATGAATTGGCAGAGACTTGGTTTCGACGACCTGGATGGCATTAAATTGAGCTACCACTCCATGATTGCCCTTTTTTAACAACTTTTCCATCCGATGCGAGCTGATGATAGAGGGGGCTCCCGCCTGGAGTCCACGGAGGGTATGTGTGTAGTTGTTCTGCTTAAAACTCATATATAACTCCTGAAAATCCATTGTGATTGGCCCAAGAGTGCGGAGCCATTCAGCGCCAAGGACAATGTCGCAACCCCCCATGTGTATGGCAAACATGTGGGTTTTCAACTGATAATCCCCCATTTGAAGTTTGACATTTTCACAGCGGCCTTCACATTTCATTGTGCCCCCATCCGCAATTTGGACTTGGAAGTTAGAAACTGCTCGTACAAAACAATGAACTACTTTTGCGATTTTTTGATGGATGAAATTATGGGTACTTCCACTATCAATCAAGACTACTACTGGGCGATGTTTAAGAAAACCCCTAATTTTGAGAGTTTGAGGGGAAGAAATCCCTGCCAACGCATGCAGCAAAATAACTGGTTCGTCAGAGACATTCTCCTTTGGGTTGTCTTCTTCTAGCGCCTCATGTTCCTCAAGTGGTGGATCTTCCTCTGTTGAGCTGTAGTCAGTGGCATCTATTTGAAAAAATTTGGGTTCCTTGCATTTATGACCTGGGGAGTATTTTTCATCACAGTAGTAACATAGTCATTGCTTCCTTCTTTCGGCCATTTCCGCAGGTGACACCTTTTGGACCTTAAGTGTTTGAGTCATGTTGTGAGCCTATGGGGGACGACCTTTAGCGGGGAAATTTGGGCGACTGTATTGGGCTGCTAATGCACGTTCCATGTTACGGGCTACCTTGCAAGCCTTTGTCCAAGTGGGAGGGTGGTGCAGTAAGACTTGATCTTTGATGGCTTCTTTAAGACCACTGATAAAACATTCCGTGTAGAACACATTTGAGAGACCCCAAGTGCGGAAGGCTAAGGCTTCAAAAGTTGTAATATATTCATCCACTGTACCTGTCTGTCAGAGCTTAGTAAGACGACCCAAAAAAGAGTCCTCCTGTTCAAAGCGGTCTCGAAGAGCTTTGGTAAATTGGGTCCAAGTCTTAAAAGGTCCATTGCAACGTTGATGCCATTCCCACCATTGTCGCCGTTCATTGCCCAAGTACATGCTCCCCAACATAAGCTTAGTCGCATCATCTACGATATGATTCAGTTTGAAATACTGCTCCATTTGTGCTATCCATGCGGACGGGTGAGAACCGTCAAATTTATGCAGATCCAACTTGGGAGGTCGCTGACTGGGTGGTGGGTGGGTGTGCCAGATGTGAGGAGAGTGGCTAGACTCACCCTCATTGTATTCATTTTCATTATACTCCTCCTCGTGGGCTTGCTCCTTGCCCTTCGGGATTAATTGCTGGACCTAGAGACATAGTCCGGTAAGATGCTTATTGATGGATTGGACGGATTCTTCAAGTTTGTCCATTCTTTCATTGGCCATTGCTTGAGCTCTAGTTTCTACCATACACCAACCTGATGAAAAATTGGGACCGCCTAAAAATTTTCACTAATAATTGAATGGTACCACCGTGCTCAGCTCGTCGTCCTGATTCTGATGGGCTAGATCACCAATAAGCGCCCTGGAAGATCTCAGACTCTTTTTTTTTTTTTTGAAAACTCCTAATGGAGTTTTACTCCTTCCTGATCAATACTGCAGTCGCCAAATCCTCAAAATGTCAATGCGGCCAAAAGTCCTGCGGAAATTATACCTTGGTATAGGAACCCTTCACAACAACTTCGATCTGGTGGATCGGAGAGATCTGAATGGCGGATCGGATAGCTCTGGGCGGCGGAACAGACTGCTGTTGCGGATCGGCTGGCTCTAATAGATCGGAATGACTGATCTGCGAACTCGAGACTGCGGGACTGATGTCGGCTGCTGCTGCACCCCGTTGCACCAGCGGATCTGGAATAGATGATGTGCAATCCCCCGATAGAAAAGGGAACTATGGTCTTGAGGAGTGTCAGGTGCTACAGATCGCAATATACATAAGGGTCTGGCAGTAGTACTCGGCCCAATGTCTCAGGGCTCTAACTAAGGAGGATCGACCGTACCCTTAGCCATACAACCCGACTACCCTATCGTAAGGGCGAGTAATCTCTACGAGTGCTGTTCTCGGTGTACTGTAGCCACAAGACGGCCGACGGTTTATCTATGGCGAGGTTTCAAGGGAGCCTAGGGGCTTCCGATATACCCAGAGAGTACATGGAAGACAGTCCGTGCGTGGTTCTGTCTAATGTGCTACTACTCGAAGGGGTACCCACAGGGGTTACAAGGGAGTCCAACAGACGTGACCACCTCTTGTATTTCCTGCGTGCATGCCTCCCCAAATCCGCAGGTTTATGCGCTCAACGACAAATCCCTTGGTTTAAAGACGCCGGAACACGTCTCTAGCCAAAAAAAAAAAATTGCTAAGAATTGGAGATCCCACCGGCCCTGGAAAGTGCTCTGATACCACTTGTTATGCTCTTAACTTGCAAAATGATACCCAATACAGAATATGCGAAGAAAAGATACCCAGAACACAAAATAGCAATGATTTTATTATTCAGAGAGTAATGTTCACTTGCCTCTTCGAGGGGGCAACCTCCAATAAAGCAGAGCTCGATTACAAAATAAGACACGATACTCCTCGCAGGGAGTCTCTATCCTTTATATATGACTCATACATGCAATACCACGGGCCAATACCGTGGGTTTTATTAATACCATCTATCTAATACTACGGCCCATTTGCAACTAACTGTGGTCCCGTCATTAATTGCGGGTTAACCACTTATAAATATTAATATGGGCTTTATTGACTCTTGACTATGACGTGATCCCATGACATAAATAAGGGGGTTAGGGTGGGACCCTAACAAGGAAGGTAGAACCAAAGGGAGAGTTCTAGGCAAAGCCTCAATGCATCTTGCAGCAGAATAAGCTCATGCTCCAGGACCGAATAATATAGCAAGTTAAAGTGCATGGAAGCACTTTGGGGGTAAGGAATCTAAAGGAATATGGTTGATCAGATGCAAGAATAATACCTATTTCCAAGTTATAGTTGGATTTTTCAAGGGAATTGGACTCCCTTGAGATATGATACGTGTATGTGTTCAATTGCAGGGCAGTGTGCTTGATACAATAATGTAAGACAACTGATATGTTGTTATAATTATTAATGTGCTAATAGTTGTGTGTTTATGGAAGTATGATGCAGGGAAATGCATGGAAAAAGAGACAGCCATAGATCTTGAAGAAGGCTCGGGTTGAGCTTTTATTCAAGAACCCTTGGAAGAATTGGGAACTCATGGGGGTTGATTCATGGTGTTAGTTGAAAGTTTTGTACTTTCAGTGTTTTTGATTTGTTTGTGCTTGATTTGCAGTTATTATTGTGACTCGTGCATGGCCATGCCACTTTGTTTGTGGTGTTGTATTGCTGTTTGGTTTTCCTGGTTTACTTTATCTTTCCTTATTCTTCTTGCCTTTTATGTTTTGAGGGTCTTGGGAATTGGTTGGGGAAATAAGGAAGTTAATGGAGCTTGGGGAGAGTTGAGAAAAACCCAACAGGTAATATAAGACCTAGATAAGTCCTGGTTTGTGAATGAAGGGCAACGAAAGGCAAGAATATGACAGACAGTTGGGTTGGTTGGGTCCATTGGGATAAATGGACAGTGGCAAGACAATCATGAGAAAGGTACCAAGAAAGGTAAAGTAAATGGGCTTGAGGTAACATATGCCTTGGCTATGTTGGGAACTGTTGTTCTCAATGTTGTGCATGAATTTCACAGATAAAGGAAGTTCTCTTAACCTTGACCTTATGAACACTAGTAATTATGTTATGACCATGATTATGCTAATGTTTATATATATGTGTGTGTGTGACATTGTCTGATAGGGCCATCAGGGATCGTTTTTGTGGAAGAATGATTTATTTATGCAAGTGAATGGCATGAAAAGATTCTTGGTTTTATGAGGAATCAAGTGGGCAAGTAGCCCTGGAAGGTCTATGAGGTTAGTATCATGTGGATATGATTTTGATATTATGTGTTTATAACTATGCCTATGTTTATGTTATGGCAGGCAATGTTGAAGGATACATCATTGGAATGAAAACAATGTGATATGTGACATACAGGGACAAGCATGGATAAGTGGAAAAGAGCCAAAAACCTGGGACTTGGGTTGTGGATGCATGTAGTAAGGTGTGGGAAAGACACTAGAGGAAAGGTTGCCTGGTAGAGATGGTGTGGTCTCTAGATGTGAAATACTACTATTATGTATTATACATGTTGTGTTGTGTACATATGGTATTGTGTCATGTGTATTGTGTAGTCGTTGTACTGTGACATGTATTCGTCGTGTCGCACTGTGTGTACATATATGTGTTGTGTTGTACACTGTGTATATTCATGTGTTGTGAAGGGGACTGGTTATCAGGATCCCTGGAGGCCATGGGTTGGAGCCCTATAATAACTTGGTTTCCCTAAAGGTTGTGGGATGGAGCCCTGTAATAGCTTGGGTTCCCTAGAGGCGGTGGATTGGATCCTTGTATCAGCTTGGGTTCCCTAGAGTCTATGGGTTGAGATAGTAGTCTCGTGAGTCATGGACAGCTTGGAAAGAGACCAGCCTTGAGTTGTTGATATAAAGGGCAGAGGCGATATAGTCTATGGATTCCCTTGATTGTTGATATTGAGGGAGGAAGCAGTATAGTCTCTGAATTCCCTTGTTTCTTTGGAAGAGAAGTGAAGAGAAGGCACTAGGTGCTTGTCAAGTTTCAAAATTGATTCATTGTGTATACAGAAAAGACAAAGAAAAAAGGCAGAAGAAAAGAACGATTTAAAGATAAGTATCATTATTTTATTTCAGTTTTAATTATGTACATAGTCTAAGATTTTGATTTATGATGGTTGAGTTTTGAACAAACCAGATGTGATATGTTTATATATGATGATTTGATCAAGGAGATAATTTGACTTGTCATGACAAGAATTAAACAGAATTGCAAGTGTACCTTATTGACAAGCTATCAATGAGGTATGATTTGAATTTATTACAATTCATTTTTAGTCTAATGGAAATTATGTGCTTGGTATAGGAAAAAGCATGAAAACACCCGGTTTGGGTGGTTGGAGCTAACTGCAAGAACGTTAGCAACAACAGTAAAAGGAATTGGAATACACAATAGTGTGCTTGTACAGCATTCAGGAGCAGGGCTATTGTGGGACATAGGTACCCAACAGTTCCCATTGATTGGGATGAGCATGCTATGACTGGTATGATGGTTTCGAGGTAGGGATATGCCTTGGTTTTTGGACCTTCCAATGCAAGGAAACCTTACCAAGGGATGGATTTCCCGAGGGACTGGAAAGCAAAGAAGGGGATGTCAGGGAACTTGGAAGGTGAGTGACTCCGCAAAAAGGGATGACCATATTTCCCGAAGGACTGGGAAGAAGAGAAGGGAAGGTTAGGGAATAAATTTGTTTTGGTCATTAGCATTTCCAAATGGAATCAGAAGCATATTGGGAGTGTGTCGTGGAACAATGAACCAGTAACTATTCACTGAGAGAATAAGTAGCGCAAGGATTGTAGCGTTGGATATTACATATAGGCTTTGGTTTTGGTAGTGTATTCTGGAATTCCTAGGAAGTAGGTGAATCCTAGTACTACTTTGAGGTTGGAGGTGTGAGCCTTTGGACTCTCTTATTGCGGATGCGGGCATAATATCCTTTTATTTGTTGGTTAAAGCAAATGTGCCTATGTATACATGTGTAAATATTGTATAGAGTTGTGTTTATAAAGCTCCATAAACAATATGTTTATTTGTTGGTTGAAGCAAACGTGCATAAGTATGTATGGTTGTCATTGTAAATACCGCATCGAGTTAAGTTATAACGCTCCAATAGGCGGTATGTTTATCATGTTTGTTATGTTTTCAACAGTTGTCATTGTAAATACTGTAACGAGTTGTGTTGCAAATCTCCAATAAATAGTATGTTTTGTTGGTCATAAGTATCATAGAACACCGAGAACAGTCTTCCCCCAAGGGGGAGGGGTTTGTAACAGCCGCGGGTCATATTTCCATATAAAAAGGAAAAAATCAACCAATGTCATGGGACACACATTCCAAGCTGAATGAGGGGGAGAAACGTCACATTAGGGGTCACTTGTGGTTAATTAATGGCTATGGAAATTGGCAAACACATTGGAAAAGGTAAAGAGACAATAAATGGCAATTTAATATCAGAAATAAAGGAAATAAGAGAAAAGGAAGATGAAGAGATGTTGAAAATGCGGCAAGAACTTGGATGATGTTAACGTGTGTGACATGGCTTTTGTCACCCATTTTACTTAGTAAATTCGAGTTGGAAGAGTTAGAGTTCATTTCTGCATGTGTGATTACTAATTTGTAGCAATAAACGTCAGTTATTACAGGTTGTTTTCAGTTAAAGTAGTTCCACCTTTTGGAGGAACTAGTGGAAGGTTAGTTAAGCAATGGGACTTCACTCAAACTTAGTGATCATCCAGTTAACTGGTCCATCAACCCAAAATAGCTAGTGCATGCTAAAAATTCGAGTGACCCAGTTGAGGTGGAGATTCCAAGGCAGTGTAACATTAGTTGTAGACTAGTCTTGAGTGTACAAGTGTTGCATGAAGTCATGTGATCAACCTAAGGAATTGTACAATTCAATTAGAGGAATTTCCTAAATAACAAGAGCTAATTCCTCAAGGAAAAACGCAAGGAAATAAGAGATCAAGCCGAGGGAAAATTTGACCAAGTTTGGGTTAGAGGCCTCCAGTGAGATGAGGTGATCCAGGTGAATATTGGGGGCCGCCCGCCAATTCCACTTGGACCCCCAGTACTGTTTCTTTCAGTTTTTCAATTTCCTTAATTGTAGCACAGTTTACTATTTTTAGCAGTTTTTTGGGTCCTAAACTTCTGAAGCCATTTTGAGGCCCTAAACGACGTTTTTTTCAATCTACCGCCAGCAAGTTGGATAGGTCATTTTTTTCTTCGTATTCCTCAGAGAAATATTTCCAATGGGGTATCATGCGTGTCAAATGGAGATAATATGACCAAGTCATGACCCTGGGAAGTTGGCTGCCCAACTAACCCCAACGAAGCCCATAAACTCTTGGTGTTACATCTCCTCAGGTTAGGGTTTTGGTTGTTTAGGGTTTGCTCTTATTGTTCAATAATAAAAAGGCCCTTGAGCCTCATTTTAACGTAGTTCAGAGGCATGTAGCCGCCACATCTCTCCTCATAGATAAGCTACCATCGCCCGAGCTAGTCTCATTTCCACACTATTTGTAAGCATATTTCAATATTTTACATTAATGAAATGAAGTATTATTTCTGTTGCATCTCTGTATTTATGGTTATATCTGTAATTTGTTGTGTTCCTGTTTAAATTTGGATCAAGAAGGATAGGTTGTGTACTTGCAGGGTGAGCTCAATTGAGAAAATAAATTGTAATACATCTCTATTCATTTGATTAATGCAAGTAGACATTGGGGTTTTTAGCATATTTCTTTCCCTAGATAAAAATAATTGTTGCACATGTGTTATTTCATCTTGCATGTAGGATATTTTTGTTCTAAATTGTGAATTAATGTCCACAGAGTAGTAGTGTAGGTTTGTGTCTTGTGATTTTGATTAAAACTTCATGAGCAGTTGCAAATCTACAACCTAATTTCTACATGGTATCAAAGTTGGATTCACATTAGAGCAGGAAATTCGAAGTTGTTTCTCATAGGTTCAAATTTGAAGATTACTGTAGCAGTATTTCTTCAGAGCTAAGAATATGGCTTTCAATGGACTAAGGCCAGAGCTTTGGAAGGCACCTCTAATTTTGTTGCTTGGAAGGACCGCGTGGAGGCAGTATTGGATGACAATGGGTTGCTAGAATACATCAAGTCAGATGTTGCAAAACCACAAGCATCTGATGCCTAGAACCTTGCTCAAGGGAAGAAATATGTAGCCAAGGCAAGGAGAACAATCTTGGAGGGAGTACGGGATCATATTGTCTTGAATATCCACGGAAAAGAAACTTTGTTTGCGATGTGGAAAGCACTAAAATAATTGTTCGAGAACAATAGTGACCACAGGAAGTTGGCACTCACGGATAAACTTTGAAGTATCAAGATGCAGAAGAATGACACAATTTCGCAGTATCTGAGCAAGTTTACACAGTGTCGTGATGAAATTGGCGGGGTCAGGTTTAATGTCCCTAAAGAAGACTTGGTAACCCTATCCCTTATGGGCCTTCCTAAGAGCCGGCATAGCTATCAAGATTCGGTGAATGGGAGGGAGAAACTATTGAGTTGGGAGCGCTTATGGTCTGATTTGGTGCATGACAAAATAATGCAGAATACCAAAGATGGGACTTCATCCAAGGGCGAGGATGAAGAAAAAATTGCATTGGATGGAAAGGAAAATAATGGACAAGGGAAGAAATCAAAATCCAAACCAGAATCCAGTCAAGGGGGAAAGAAGAAATATTTTTCAAAAATTAAATGCTTCCATTATCATGAATTTGGGCACTATGGCTCAAAGTGTCCACACAATAAGGCAAGCAAGAAGAAACCAAGAGGAGCAGCAATTGAAGCTTTCACTTCATAGTTCGAGCTTGACTTTACCCTCATTGCATGAATGGTCAACACAGTGATGGGGAGTGTGTGGTACTTGGACTTAGGTGCATTGTTCCACATGACGCGGCAATAGAGAATATTGCAGTGACCTGGAGGAGAAATATTTTCATATGCACATTGAGATGGGGGATGACAGAAGGTATAACACAACCAGGATTAGTACAATCACCTTTCAGAGGGATTCAGGCTCCCCCTTCAGGCTCAAGGATATCATGTTCGTTTAGGGCCTAAAGAAAAACCTTGTCTTTGTTGCAGTTTTGGAAGACCGTGGTTATAATGTGATCTTGAGCAAAGGAAAGGAATTCATGTGACACAAAGCCACAAAATAGGTGAAGCAAATTTGGGTTGGTGTGAAGAACTTGTACAAGATAGATGTGGAGTATTGTGTTGCATTGAGCACAAATGCGAAGAAGGTGCAAAGGTGCAACGTCGGTGAACTTTGGCATAGAAGACTTGGCCATTTGCATCATGGCACTTTGAATATCATGCAGTAGATAACCACAGGCCTCCCCAAAGGAGAACTTGAGCAATCGGATGTATGCAAAGGATATACCTTAAGGAAGTACATAAAATCCACATTCCATGATCAAGACAACAAAGCACATGCAGTCCTTGAAAGGATCCACTATGATGTATGTGGACCTTTCTCGATAGCCTCCACTGCTAAGCACAAATATTTTGTCATTTTTATTAATGATTTCTCACGGAAGTGTTGGACCTTCTTCATGTGGAAGAAGGATGAGACATTCTCCAAGTTTGTAGAATTCAAGGCACTGGTTGACAAAACAACAGGCAAGAAGGTGAAGGCTCTCAGGATCGATAATGGAGGTGAGTACGCGTCGAATGAATTTAAAAAATTATGTGCAAAAGAAGGCATTCGACGAGAGTTGACAACACCCCACAACCCATACAGAATGAGGTGGATGAGAGGAAGAACCGTATCATTGTGGGAGTAGCAAGAGTGATGTTGCATGATCAAGTCCTACCTCTGCATTTGTGGGTTGAGGCATGCAACACAACAATCTATTTGTAGAAATGGAGTCCTCATCGGATTATTGGCATTATTTCACCAAAGGAGGCTTTCTCGGGGAGAAAGTCAGATGTGTCTCACTTTAGGATTTTTGGGGCATCTGTTTTCTGCCGTGTCTCCAAAGAATAAAGAAAGAAGCTAGAGTTGACAACATAATTGGGAGTATTTGTGGGTTACATAAAAATTCCCCACAACTATCTTGTGTACTTTCCATCCCTCGGAATGAAATTTGTGCAAAGGGATGTAAAATTTGACCAAGATAAAGCTATGTGGTGCACTCTTGAGAGGGAGCTTCAGATCCCATCAGAAGAGGAGCTTTTAGCTCCAAAGGAGGAACCTCAAAAAGTTGTGGAGCAAACACAAGTTGAGGAGTAGAGATTGGAGACAACCACTCAAGTTGAACCATCTAGGGAAGGCAGGAAAAGGACCAAGGAAGCTGAGAGACTTGTGCAGGATGCGAGGGAGAATGTGGGTGCTCCTTCAAATCAACGCAAGAAAAGAAGGTCACCAGATTGGTACATTGGCTACATGGCTTTAATGACTGAGCTTATAGAGACTGAGCCATCCTCTTTTGAGGAAACAATAGAGAAACCTATATGGGTTGATGTAATAGTGGAGGAATACAAATCCATTGTAAAGAATACTGTTTTGGAAGTGGTCCCAAGACTAGCAGACAAATTAGTTGTGGGTTCGAGATGGATCTTCAAGGTAAAGCATGTGGTAGATGAAAGCATAGAAAAGTATAAGGCAGATTTGTGGCCAAGAGGTACTTCAGGTTGAGGGGATTGCTTATGAGGAGACCTTTTATCCTGTAGGAAGGTACTCATCCATCAGATCAATTCTTGCTTTGGTTGCATAGATGGGTTGGAAGATCCACCAGATGGATGTAAAAACAACATTCCTCAATGGAGTTATTGAGGAGGAGGTGTACATCGAGCAACCAAAAGGCTTCAAGACTTTTGATCAGGAATCTCATGTGTGCAGAATCAAGCGAGCATTGTACGGTCTCAAGCAAGCACCCTGTGCTTGGTACACTAGGATCGATAACTATCTCACCGGTTTGGGCTTCACCAAAAATGAAGCAGATGCAAACCTCTATCATATCTTGGTAGAAGGTAAATTGTTGATTATTGTCTTATATGTTGATGACTTGATTTTAACTAGTGATGAGCAGTTGATCAGATCTTGCAAGGAGGACCTTGCAAGAGAGTTTGAAATGAAGGACATGGGTCTCATGCACTACTTCCTCGGATTGGAAGTATGACAAGGTGATGGGGAATTGTTTGTCTCTCAGGACAAGTATGCAAATGAGATACTTCAGAGGTTCTGTGTGGACAAGTTCAAACCCATGGAGACTCCTCTAACGACCAATTGGAGGAAAGAGGATGCCACTTCAGGTGAGGAAGTGGATGTGACTGTTTACCGGCCGTTGGTGGGTTCACTCATGTAACTTGTGAACACACGACCATACATGTGTTTTTCATTCAAGCTATGGTTAGACCAACCAAATTGTTTTGGAGGGCAGCTAAGCATGTTCTACGATACCTCAGAGGCACTACCCAGTTTGGAATATGGTACAAATGGACAGAGGGAGTGAAGCTATGTGGTTTCACAGATGCAGATTGGGCAGGAAGTCCATCAGAGAGGAAGAGTACATCAGGTGGAATTATTAGTGTTGGGTCCATAAAGGTTTCTTGGTACAACAGGAAGAAAATATACGTGGCACTCAGCTCAGAAGAAGTTGAATACATGGCTACAATTCAAACAACATGCGAGGCGATCTGGATGAGAAAGATACTCGTTGGCTTGTTTAGTTAGATGATGGATATGACTGTGATTTACTATGATAATCAGAGTTACATCAAGCTCTTTGAAAATACTATTTTTCATATTCGATCCAAGCATATTGATATTTGGTATCACCATCTATGAGATTGTGTACAAAGGTGGATTGTGTTGTTGCAGTACATTTTGACAAAGGAACAAGATGTTGACATTTTGACAAAGGTCTTCTCAAGAGGGAAGTTCAAGTTCCACAGGTGCAAGATAGGGGTGGTCGATAATCCCTTTCTAGCTGAGAGGGAGTGTTGAAAAAAGCAACAAGCAATTCTCAATTTGATTTTGCCTTGATTAAATTGAGAAAAATCGAAGTTCCACATCAGCAGACAACTTGGATGATGTTAACTTGTGTGACATGGCTTGTGTCACCCAGTTTACTCAGTAAATTTGAGTTGGAAGAGTTAGAGTTCAGTTATGCATGTGTGATTGATAATTTGTAGAAATTAAGGTCAGTTATCTTAGGTTGTTTTCAGTTAAACTAGTTCCAACTTTTGGAGGAACTAGTGGAAGGTCAATTAAGCTATGGGAATTCATTCAAACTCAGTCATCATCCAGTTAATTGATCAATCAGCCCAAAATAGCTAGTGCATGCAAAGAATTCAAGTTACCCCATTGAGGTGGAGATTCCAAGGCAGTGTAACATCAGTTGTAAACTAGTCTTAAGTGTACAGGTGTTGCATGTATCCAGATGATCAACCTAAGGAATACGCAATTGAATTAGAGGATTTTCCTGAATAATAGGGGCTATTCTTCAAGGAACAAAGCAAGGGAATAGGAGCTCACGCTGACAAATTTTTTGACTAAGTCTGGTTCAGAGGCCTTCAATGAGTAGAGGTTGTGCACTTGTAGGGTGAGCTCAATTAAGTAAAGAATTTGTAATACATCTATATTCATTTGATTAATGCAAGCATGCATTGGGATGCTACTCAATTACATTCACTTTGCAGCAGAAATTGATCCTCATGCACGGGATTAAGAAAGGATGAATGAAATTGAGCCGCTGCTACTGCGCGTGCGAGCAACCCGCGATCGAGCCTCGGCCTGGGACGCCTGAATGAGCTTCATCATGGATCCTCCGGAGCTGCAAAGAGCCTTCTCCAATCTGGTAAAGTCACTCCCTCGCAAAGACCTAGACCAACAGCAACAAAGTTTGTGAAGAAGCTTGATGTATTACAGGAATTTCAACTGCCACCTACCATTCCACGTATGGCAGCCATTTCCCTAGCGGAAAAAGGTTTAATCGGGCAATTTACAGGACTGTGGCCATCACCCAGAACAGTGCAAAGATGGGTCGAGAGAAACTAGTCGGACAAGATCCAGGGTAAAATATCCATCAGATTCTGTGGCAGAGGATATTTTACTTTTCATTTTGAAACCAAAGAGGACAAAGATCTAATATTCAGAAATGAGCCTTACTTTATGGACTCCAGGGGTCTCTACCTCAATAAATGGACCCCGGATTTTGATCCAGAACTTGATATACCAAATGCGGTTCTAGTTTGGGTTAGACTGCCGCATCTTCCCCTTCACTGCTGGGGGGATGACTCGGTCAAAGCAATAGGAAATGCGGTTGGGAAATACATAGATCGCAGTGAACCTAAAGACAACATGCAGGCGTGTGCGCGGATTTGTGTTGAAGTCGATCTGGGCCGAGGACTGCCGGAAGCGATCAAATTGAAAGTTGATGATTGGTGCCATATTCAGCAGTTGGATTACGAGCAGATACCCTTCAAATGCAAGGTATGCCATGAATATGGACACTTTGCAAATAGATGCACTAAAATAGTTAACGTAGAATCTGATGAGCAGGATGGGCAATGGGAAACTGTAAAAAGGAAAAAATCATCTCCTCCCCTCAAAACTATGGATCCTGATGCCCCTGGTTCTTCCCATCAGCATCCTCCCTATCAGCAACCTTCCCATCAGCAACCTTCCTCCTCTCAGCAACCTCCCCCTTAGCAACCTTCCTCCCCTCCTCTGATTCCCGATCCTCCTCTCCCTCCATCCTCTAATCCCTACGCGATCCTCTCTGACGCAGAATCCGGGCCTGATTTCCCTTCCACAGATCCCCCTCTCCATCTTTCTCCTCCCCTCATCATTCAGCCCTCTCCTGATCCCCCCTCTTCAAGGATTACCAGGAGCTCTTCAAAGGAACATGGAGCGCCCAGTGATGTCCTTAAAAAGCAAGGGCCTGGCAGGAAATCGGCCAAGCAACAGAGGGATGAAAGTGCTCAGAAAGACATAGCCCTAGGCACCCAAACTCCAATAGAGTCCTTCATTCTTGGACACTTGGAAAAAGAAAATAGTAACAAAGGCAATGAGAGGCGAGCACCTCTCCATGTAACCAGTAAATCATGATGAAAATACTATCTTGGAATAGTAGGGGCTTAGGGCACCCCTCCAAGCTAGTTGCCCTCAAGGACTTAATTCACAGTGAAAATCCTGAAATTGTTCTTATTCAAGAAACAAAGCAAGATCAATCAGAAATGAGTAGAGTAATAAGCCAGCAAAAGCATTTCAATGGATGTGCAAGCGAAGCAAGAGGAGCCTCAGGCGGCATATTAACTATGTGGAATAGCAATAAATGGATCTGTGACTCCACCAGCGTACACCAGAACTGGATTCGAGTCAATTTAGAAAGAAAAACTGGTAGCTCAAAGGTAACAGTTTACAACATATATGCTCTGAATCAGTATAGAGAGAAAGAAATGTGTTGGAACACATTGGAAGCAAGTATAGAAGAAGAGCAAAACAATAATCTCATTATAGCAGGAGATTTAAATCTGGTGATGCACGCTAACGAAAAAAGAGGAGGAAATTTCACCCCTGATCCATTCAGAAGTCGACTTGAGGCCATCATGCAGGAGCACGACCTTGTTGATATCAGACCCAAAAACCGTAGGTACACCTGGAGTAACAGAAGAATTGGTGCCGACAATATCATGGAACGACTTGATAGGTTCCTTATAAGTATAGCATATATGTCCACCTTCTCTACAGGCCATTCAAACATTCTCAATGTCTCTGCCTCTGATCACTACCCAATAACGCTTACTCTTCATAGCCAATGTCAACTAGGACCCATACCCTTCAAATACTGCTCCATTTGGAATCGTTCCCCAGCAGCAAAAGATGTGGTGCGGCAGGCTTGGGTTCAACATGTAGAAGGTTCGCCAACTTATATTTGGGAGACAAAATTGAAGAGAGTAAGACAGGCTTTAAAGAATTGGGCAAAGAACAATTATCAAGAGCCCGAGATGAATAAAAAGAAAATTAAGCAAGATCTAGAGGAAGTGCAGCAAAGAATCGAAGTTCTTGGGCTAACTCAGCAAGCTAAAGCGCAAGAAACCAGATTATACTCACAGCTGAGTCAAACTATTAGGGATGAAGAAACAAAATGGAGACTGAAATCAAGGCAACTCTGGTTGCAGGAGGGAGACAAAAACACATCTTATTTCCACAAGCAGGCCACGATTCGAAAGGCCAGAAATACAGTGAGCACAATAATGGATAATGAAGGGAACCGTTACAATACTCAGGACTCTATAAAGGAAGCAGCTACCAAGCACTTTAATAATCTTCTGACTGAGGATAAAGCTGAGGAGGATTATTCAAGCATGCTACAGCATCTGTCTAAAGGAGTCACACAAGAAATGAACAACAGTCTCAGAAAAGAAGTAGAAGAAGAAGAAATCCAAGCAGCAATTTGGAGTTTACACCCAGATAAAGCTCCAGGACCTGATGGGTTTTCCATTAGCTTTTACAGAGAATATTGGCATATGATTAAAAAAGATCTCTTAAAGATGATTCGTTGGGTTTTAAAAAAAGGCAAAATGGGGGGATTTACCAACTCCGCCTATCTGGCTTTAATTCCAAAAGAGAATCGAACTTCCACTTTTTCAAGATTTCGGCCAATATCTTTATGCAACTCAACATATAAAATAATTTCAAAAATTCTAGCATCCAGGCTCAAACCACACCTCCCATCCCTGATCTCCGAAAATCAAGGGGGCTTTCTCCCTAATAGGCACATCACTGACTCTATCCTACTTGTGCAAGAGGCCATCCACTCAAGATTAAGCAGAAAAGAGAAAGGGTTTGTCCTAAAGCTGAATCTTGCCAATGCTTTTGATAGGGTAAGGCATTCCTTCCTGTTTGTTGTTCTTCATAAAATGGGGTTTGATCCCTCCTTCATCACAATGATCAAAGCTTGTATAACGGATTCCTGGATCTCCCCTTTGATTAATGGGAGATCGTGTGTTGCCTTCCAATCTTCTCGTGGCCTCAGACAAGGCTGCCCCCTATCTCCTTACTTGTTTATCCTTATGGCTGAAGCATTCAGTCAAACCTTGGATTACAACCGGAGAATAGGCCTAATCACTGGCATCAAGATTGAGCAAGGAACAAAGAACATCAATCATTCTCAATTTGCAGACGACACTCTCTTATTAGGAGGAGCTTCCACCACTATAGCAAGGCGCTTTAAGAAGATTTTGGATCAATTCATGGATTACTCAGGTGGGAAGGTCAATCAGATAAAAAGTTGTATATATGGTTGGAATACACCAAATCATACCATCCATAACATTGAAAGTATATTTGGAGTCTCCTGCAAACTAGTCTGGAATCATTTCTCCTATTTAGGGATGCCAGTAAGTATGGGACCGCTGAAAGCTGATACCTGGAACGAAATTCTTGATAAAATAAAGAGAAAAGTTCAGCAATGGGGCACCATGTGGTTGAATCGAGCAGGACGACTAGTTCTTCTAAAATCAGGTATAGCTTCTCTTCCCATATATCGTTTTTCCTTATATCAAGCTCCTGTTGTTTTTCATCAGAAAATGGAAAGAGCCCTCAGGCATTTTCTTTGGCAAGGAGGGAAAACGGATAAGAAAAAATTCAATCTTGTAAGCTGGAAGAACATAATCCAATCTCAGGAAAAAGGAGGACTAGGCATCAGATCACCAAAATTGCTAAACTTAGCACTTGGAGCTAAAATAGTATGGAGGATGATCACATGGCCTACAGCGTGGTGGAAGAAGATTTTAGAAGCAAAATATCTGAACTGCACAAGGCAGCAACTCCTGGAGACTAATATTCCTAACAGAGATAGTACAAAAATTTGGCAACTCTGCAAGAAGGCCATTACCTTTATGTCTCAGAATATCTCAAAGGTCCCAGGAGGGGGGAGCAGCATCAACTTCTCCACAGACAGAATTTTAGGGCAGCATCCCATTGGAACAAAGATGGAGGCAATCCCTGCCATAAACTGGCTCAATGGCAAAGGGATAATGCACTTGGCTCAAATATATCAATGGGACAGTCACTCTCAAGCATGGACAGGTTGGAAATTCCGGGACCACCCCAGGGAGCTAGACACTAGCCTCACTGCCCTAAAGAATCTCCTTCACAGCAAAGCCCCGGTCCAAGAAGGCAAACATGATGGATATCGTTGGGACCCAACTGGAACTCAATACACGGTTAAAGCTGGACATCAATTTCTTTGTGATAGCATCCTCCAATAGGAAATATGGAACCAATGGAAACTTGTATGGAGAGCAGAAGCACCCCCCAAAGTCAAGTTTTTCATTTGGCTTCTCCTGAAAGGAAAAAGGCTAACAGCGGAAAATCTAAAGAAAAGAGGCATAATGGGGCCATCCAGATGCCCAAACTGTTGTCGATCAGAGGAAACAATCTAGCACCTGTTTATAGAATGTCCGGTGGCTGGTGAATGTTGGAAGAAGATGGCCTCAATAGGGGAAGCTCCTTGGGAGCTTCAGGCAACTATTGCAGAAACGATTCACAAATGGAGGAAGAATTGTCCATGGAAAGAGAAAAGGAGTAAATTGGCGCAAAGGGTATGGAACACCATTCCTCTAACCCTTTTATGGCGCATATGGTTGGCAAGAAATGGAAAGGTCTTCCAGGAGAAAGGCTGCAACACCAGGATAATGTGCCACAAGGCTAAAATGTTAGCGTTAGAGACAGTCACAAATCACACCAGAGGCAAGATCGAGGCAACAAATTATAGCATGGAAGAGAGAAATTTGATCAGCTATGTTTTTGAGAACATTGCTAGCGCTCAGGAAACAAAAAAAGGAAGGACACAAATGAAAGAAACGAATAGTGCATGGAAAATGAGGTTAAAGGATGAGGAATTTTCGAATTGGTTGAGAAATTGTAACAGGTTCTATCTTTTTTTTTATGGTGCTTCTAAATCGAACCCGGGCCAAGCAGGTGCAGGGGGTCTAATTTGCAACACAAATGGAGAGAGCATACTTCACTTCGAATGGGGGCTAGGAGAGATCTCTAACAACAGAGCAGAGGGATTAGCACTGTATCAGGGACTCATACAGCTGCTAAAGTTAGGGATAAGAAAGGCAGTGGTGTTCGGGGACTCCGCAATAATTATCAGGCTTATGGCGCAGCGACAGAGCACGCCAAATATTCTCCTTCAGCAGATAAACCACCAGAATCAGATCCTTCATGCTTCAATGGAAGAAGTCGAGTATTACAACATCCTACGTGGATTGAACAAGGAGGCCGATAAGCATGCCAGCAGGGCATGCGAGCGTTCCATGGGCAGCCTGAGTTGTAATAACACTGTCTCTTTTCAACCCTTACCATGAACCTACAACATTCAGTCAACAGCAGATGTACCCCAGCTGACAGAATCAGTGACATCAGTCAAGCAATCAGTGCCGACGACAGAGCAGGTAAGATAGGTAGGATTTGGATCAGAAACGAGATCAGGATATCGCTTCAATGCATGGGAATCAAGAGAAATCCAGGAGAAAATCGTCCTTGCAGAATGATCCCATTTGCGGTTAAAGATTTGCATTTGACCATTCCGTGGATTACCATGAGACGCGGATGGGCATATTCCCGCCTGCACAGCATGCAAATGGACTCTATTTATACTCCAGGTAGCAGAACTCCTCAAAACATTAAGAAAGGGAGGTTATATAGGCAACAGGCTTTTAACGCTCTCGTCTGCCTCCAATCAGCCCAAGGTAGATGTTTTAGCGCTCAACAGCATCGTAACAACCCTGCAAGAGCTGTGGTTGCAATCTGCCGTAAGCGAAGAGGCCAGAGAGTTCAGAGGTTCTGCGTTATAGAGGTCGACACCACAGACAAGAAACACTCAGTGATAATGGACCGCTCAGAGGACTGCTTCCACTGCAGAGACCTTCAGGCAGGAGGAGCTGAGAGCACAACAGCGTGCATTGGAAGACCAAGTCCGAAGTTTGGAAACACGAATGGAAGATCAGTACAGAGTTCTCAATGAGAAGTATAGGGCAGAAATCAATCTGTTCCTGCACAGAGTTAATTCTCTACATGAGCAGTTCAGCAACTTGGCCAACCAGTGCAGCCACGCCGAAGAATCGATAACTGTTCTCAAGTTCATGATGGACAAAAAGCTCAAGGAAGCCCCTTCTACCTCCAGTGCAAAACAGAATGAGCCAGATCCATACCCAGAAGAGTCCACAGCTAGGAAGATTAGTCATATAGAGATAGATTAAATATGTTTTGTAGCTGTAAATTTTGATGTTTGCAATATGTAAGGATTTACAGTGGTATAAGAAGCCTTAGAGGCAGGAATATTAGAACAAGGATCAAGGAAGGGACCCTTTTTGTAATTCCTTGGATCCATGATGTTCAGGAAACATTGTATGTATGGTGAACTGCCTCTCTTTTCTTTTTCAGATCATAATATAGCAACCGAAATTTGTCTAAAAAAAAAATGCAAGCATGCATTGGGGTTTTTAGCAAATTTATTTCCTAAGATAAAAATACTTGTTGCATGTGTGTTATTTATTCTTGCATGTCTAAGATTTTTGTTATAAATTGTGAATTAATGTCCACGGAGCAATAGTGTAGGTTTGTGTCTTGTGATTTTGATTAAAACTTCATGAGCAATTGCAAATCTACAACCTAATTTCTACAAGAGACACAAATATGCATGCAAGGGAAATTAGATAGAAAATGATAGGAAATGGAAGAAAAAGGAAAATGAAAGGAAGAGACATGAGACATCGATGATAAAAAGGCATCAGAGAAACAATTGACAACTTTTGAAAGTTTTTGGACAATTCTTGTTCATTCTATCTCTCTTACACTATTGCCCACTTAGAGCATTCTTGGAGCATCCTAGTATTCACTTGGACTTAGAGAGAAGCAAACAAAGGACAAGCAAAGGAATTATGGGCAACATAAAAGAATGTTAGATCAACAACTATAGTCAGAGTTCTTTGCAGGTAACAGGTTGCAGGTGTGATTTCATTGCTAATTTTTGGATGCATGGTACCTGCATGTGATTCTTTGGTTGATTTATTGTCATTGCCATGTGATTTTCCTAGTTTGATAGAGGTTTCAGCCTTGCCTTTTGATTTTTTGGATAGCCATGCTTTAGTGGGTTCCTTATTTTGGTTTAAGATTTGGATGACCGTAAACTTTGGATCTCGGTGAGGTTGTCTCAGGAAATTCCCAAGGGTCAAGGTGGAGATGGGATTTCTCCTGGAACTCTTGACGAATGGGTGGAGACAAGAAAATTCCTTTAGGTAGGGTGAAGAAAGATGGAGGCATCCAATCTTATTGGTGTGAGTGATTTCTAGACCGATTAGGTAAAATCATTGTGGTTGAGGATTGAGGTGGTTTGGCCTCTGGAAGCCCTCATTGATTCTATTTTGGTTTAACACATATGATCCCACATTCATGCTTGGAATATGGCACGGGGGTGATTGGCTGAAAGATAGATTTGGTTCAGCCCAATCTATGGTCGGGTGGTACATGTAATTCCCTGACTTGGTTGGCATTTGCATATGTTAATATGAGTTATTTCCTTATTGTGATCTATGAGCACATGTAATGGTTATTGTGTTGTTCTTATGGTTGGTTTGTCGAGGATTTTATCCTAGTTATATGTTGGTTGTAGGCAAGGTTGAACGATGTGCTCTTACTATGGATCTTGTTCATGATTTTATTAGTTATGGAACGATTAATGTATGAATGGGTTAACTAGTGTTTTGGCAACTAGCTTGAGAGGGCATTGAGCCTTCTTGATGATTCTCTTATGAAGTTAAGAAGATCATGGTCATATATGCATTCATGACCTATAATTATTATGTTTACTACATGATTGATGAAATGTTTACGATGTGACTAACATTTTTGAGCAAGTTCTAGCCTTACTATTCATTGTACATACTTGTTGTCATTGTAGAGTGAGTTTTGAAGAGTTCTAGGTGGTATTTGGCAGTGGCCTATAGGCTAGCCCTAAAAAAGTGGTACAAATCTCACAATTGCACCCTCTGAACTAGATAATTTTGGTTATAATCGCATGGAGGAAAGCTTATGCATGTGGTTGAAGCCTTCAAACCACATGCATAGTGGGTCAAGCTTGCGATTGGGGTGTAAAGCTTGAGAAGAGAAAGTTTCAGCTCATGGATTGATCACCAGTTGTTGTTGTTAGTCACCTGGGTGATCTAGTGTCCCTGAGGGATGACAACATGTTTCCAATTCGTAGACCCCACTTCCATAATTGTATCTTGGAGGTTGGGTCACGTCATAGGAACACTCAACTCATGTTTACCTTGGAGAGCTTCTAAAAGCAGGTAAATGTGGGATGGGGTGGTTACACAATTTTCGGCCATGGCATTAAAGATAAAATATCATGACTCTAAAAAACCTTAAAATTCCAATAATTTTCAGGCATTGCGTTAAAGATAAATTTCACATCTCTGAAAAGCCTTAAAATTCCAATAATTTTCAGCCATGTCATTAAAGATAAAATACTTATAACTATTTTCAACGAAAACATTAAAGATAAAATATCATGACTCAAAAAAACCTTAAACTTTTGAACATTTTTCAATCATGAAATTAATACCAAATATCATGTCTGCAAAAAACTTAAGTTTTCAACATATTTCAACCATGGCATTATAGAAAAATTATATGACAAAAAAAAACCTTTAAAAATGAACACTTGAATGAAAGAGTCATTATACCAAGAGTAAATTCTTTTTTAAAGGTTAAAAGTATAGTTATTTTAAAATTTTAGCCTACGACAACTTGACACGTTGCAAACAAAAATTTAAAAATCAACCATCAAATCGACAGAGAGTGGAGGCAAACTTGACCCATTGCAATGAAAACTTAAAAAACAACCATGAAATTGAAACATTGTGGGGGCAGACTTGATCCATTATAACGAAAACTTTAAATCAACTATCAAACTGACACATAATGGGGTCAAATTGCTAGTCGAGGATCTATATGGGCCCTGCAAAAAAAAAAAACAAAAACAAAAACAAAAAAACAAAACAAAGCAATAAATAAATAAATACAAATGAAAAATACAAAACAAAACAAAAATTAAAGGATTGAAAAAAAAAAAATTAAAACAAAAAAAGGTTTAAAAAATAATAAAAAGTAAATAAAATTTCTCCCCCAAAAAATAGCAAGTAAATAAAAAAATATATTAAAAAAAAAATCAAACAATAAAAAATGCAAAAAAAACCCAAAATTAACTCATAAAATAAAAATTAAAAATTAAAAAAATAAATGAAAAAACAATATATATATATATATATATATATATATTTGTAAGCTTGGTAGGACTCTTCTATTTTCATGTCCATTACATACCCCGCTACGGGGGAAGGGTAGCCCAAGATTTGAACCCAAGACTTCCGGTTCGGTGAGACTTCATTTCCATGGCCACTGCCACTTGAGGTACCCCATGCGGACATATATATATATATATATATATATATATATATATATATATATATATAAGTCAACAGATTTTTATTAATTCAGGATAAAATTACATCATGATGAGCTCTTCATATGTGCAAAAATGGCCTCACTTCGACTGGATTTGTTGGCCTCTAGATACATACAAAATAAAACTGACAGTAGTCTCAAAAAACTAGATCGCTTGCAGTCCATAGCCCACCAGGCACAAAATTTGTCAAAAAACTAGAAAAAGCCTACTTTCATTGTGGCACATTTTTTGCAATAGGATTATTTACCTTGATCTCTTGATCTATTGGCCTATGGAAGGCATCATGTATGTGAGATTCCATATGAGCCATATGTGTTTCAAATCCATCCATGCAGGCTTGAAGACGCTATTGGTTCCTCCGGAGGGATGCTTGATGATCAAGGATATGCCCCTGGTTGTGCAGGATGTCTGCAAAGAAGTTGACATGGTCGACATGGTCCAGATGTTGAGCTTGTGAAAGTTGGTCAACAGAGTGATGAAGGAGGCAAATTTGGGCCTCAATAGAGTCAAATGGAGCCAACAGGTCCACATTGTGAGGCGATTCTCTGTGCAGGACTATTAACTCTCCTTCTTCCTCATGGATTCCTCTCCTATGATGGCCTCCTCCCTGTCGTGGGCGACCTCTTTGACGAAGCAACTTGTAGGTGTCAGTCGACCAACAATAATTTCGAAAGAAGGATTCACGCAAGGACAAACTAAAACACCACCAAAGCAACACCCTTTTTCTATACAGCCCGCCACCCTGACAGTGACAAGCAAATATAATATAAACTCCAGGAACCAATCCCACCCGTGTACTCTAAATCTAGATAGGTTAGGATTGGGACACCATTTGAACCTAAGTTATCACACCATGCAGCGATGCGCCTAGACCACTCCTTCCAAGACAAATCAACATTCAAGGGATTATTCGACCCTTCTTTCCAAAAGTAAAGTGCACACACAATGAAGACAAGAGGGGAATTGACACAGGTTGAGAGACAAAACAAGGTCGTAATTACCCAAGAAGGAAATAAAAGAGAGGATGTTGTTATCAACAACAAGGAATGCAGAGGCAACCTAGTATTTTGGCAGCCACCACTCACCTTATGACACCACCACCACCTCAACCATTGATAGAGGAAATCCAACTGATACTCTTCTAACCTTGTCCATCCCGGTGCACTATGCTCTCCAGGGTCCCAAGTTACAAGCACAAAGCAAATTCTAGAAACTTTGGGAATCTCTTTACTAGGAATTCATGTAGGATCAGTCTCCTCTTCACCATAGAATAAGACAAAGGTTTCAAGGAGACTCCACACATACTCTACCAAGAACCCTATTATTCCACAATTCATCTCTCGGCTTACGAACGTTGCCACCATTCTCAAAATCCTTGCAGTTATACAATACAGGGCCTCTAGGTCTTTCCTTGAGTTGCTTTAGAAAGCCTCTCTCTTATTGTCCACCTACATTAAGGTCGTCGCATGTGGTGGGAGTTATGCTCCCTGCCCTCGGAATGCTTTCGGGGCTCACCCCCATCGGGGGCAAAAAAAAAATCTTTAAAACATTTAAAAATTTAACACTAAAAAACAAATTAAGATTTTTATTTAAATCTTAATAAATATTAAGTTAAAAACAAATAAAATACATTAAAATACAAAATACATTTAAAAAAAAAAAACACAACAAAAAACAACAACAACATTAGAAATGAATATTAGAAAGAAAAAAAAAAAACAATTAAAAAAATAAGAAAAAATAAAGAAAAGAGTTTCGCACATCCCCGCTAGCAAGGGGGCAAGAGGTTAGCAAAGCTCCATTGAAAACCAACTCTGCTAGCCTTGGGGCGGCGTCTCGGCCCTCGACTGGTGGAGGCTCGATTTCGGGTTTCAACGCAGCTACACCGACCCTGGGGCAACCTCTCAGCCCGCGGTGGGCGAAGGGACGAAAGGCCGACGCACAAATTCCAAGACCCTTTTTTATTTGTATTTTAATGTTTTTTAATTAAAATTTTAAATTTTATTTTTAAATTTCTTTAATGTTTTTTTATTATTAATTTTGTCAATGTTTGTTTGTTTTTTTTTGGTCATTTTTAATTTTCTTTTTTTATGTTTTATTTAAATTTAATTTTTTTTTTTTATGTTTTCTATTTTTTTATTTTTTATTTTAATGTTTTTTTTTCAATTTATTGTATTTTTTAATTTTATATTTTGTACGTTTTGTTTTTTGTTTTTGTTGTTGTTGTTGTTATTTTTTTTTAACATTTGTTTTTGTTATTTTTACTTAAATTTTATGTGAATCAATTTTTATAGATGGGAAAAATAAAAAATAAAAATTCAAATGTCATATAAAATTCATAGAATTTGTTATTTTCCCAAAAATTTTATTCAAAAAATTTCATGGTTTTTTTATTTAACATGTTATTTTTAGCAAAAATGTCTTAAATATGTGTTTTTTAATTATATCTATATGCAAAATGTGTAATTATATAAATATATATTAAAAAAAATACTAACTTTAAAATATTATTTTTATTATTATTTTTTAACTTTGCAAAAAAATTAAAAATTTCATTACAAAAAAAAATATTTGCAACGAAAAACAAAAAAACACAAGTTTGAAAAACCCTTAAAAACGAACATCTTAGGATGAAAAATAAGAAGATGAATAAGACAACTTGAAAAATGGCTAAATAATCAACATTTAAAAAAATGTGCATACTTAGGATATACGAAAATTTATAGTCTCAAAAATATGCCAACATTTAAAAAAAAAATTATCCAATCAAAAAATTTGAAGTTCCAAAAGTAAGCCCCCAAAAAAGGAGTTGATGATGCATCAACACTTTTCAAATTTGGCATGAAAATCACTAACATTTTAAAAAAAAATGTGAATACTTAATACATATTAAAATTTAAAGTGTCAAAAATGTGCTAAAAAAATGTATTCTGAAACAACACTTTTCAAAATCAGATGACTTTTTGCAACCTCTAAAAAAGCGAGAAATCGGTACAGTTCTCGTTTGATTGGTAATTGTGTTATTACCAATTTCACATTAAAAAATGCTATGATTAGCAGTCGTCAGTGTAAGTATGACTGATATTAAAAAGCCATAAATGATCTTCCAAGAGAAGATAACATGGTTTAACCCACTGCTCCATGAAACTAAGAAAAAAGAATTTAAACATACTACGACAAACACAAGAATATAAACATAAAGCTTGAGAGGGAGTCTAAGAAAACTTGAGATCAACCCTTTTCATTCTTAAAAGAGAAATTTAGTGCTTCCATTGTAGCTGTTGAGTCCTCCAAAGCATGTTTTTTATTTGAACTCCCTTTTCCCATAGCCAAACACCAAATTACATCCACAAGGGAGTGAAATTCATCATCCAATAATTGAAGGGTGTCTAAGATATAACTCACAATAGGATCACCTTTTTTGGTGTTTTATCCATGCTACAAGCCATCATCTTCTCGATGTTCTAGTATAGGTAAACTATGAGTGAATAATTGTAGACCCTACTTTGAGAGATCTTCATGTTTGGGATGATCTTCTTCAGTGCCTTATCAATCATCTCGCTTCAGGATTCCCTTCTCTTTTGATTAACTTTATCTTTTAGTTCATCTAGCTTCTAGATGGTGGAGGCCCTATGTTTAGCAATGAAACCCTCTACAATTCTCAAAGCTTCAAACTTCTAACCATGAGTGTAAGGCTAGGAAATTGCTTTCTTCTCTCATTTTTTGAGTTTCTTGGTCTTTCTTTACCACAACTTTTGTAACAGCCCTAGTCAAAAAGCCACGTAATAAAGTTAATAAAGCCAAAATAATGGCCAAGGTCACGGGACACGTATTACAAGCTGAATATTGGGCAAAACATTCTAGTGTGGGTGTTCATTTGGTTTATTATGGCTAAGGAAATGAAAAGGCTTTGGAAATGAAAAGTGATATTAATTGGCATTTTATTTACGAAAATAATGGAAATTAGGAGAAAAGGAAGGTGAAAGGTCACAGGTTGCATGTGAGGAAGAAAATGAAGGAAAATAATGGAAAATGAAGAAAATAGAGGCCTCATTAATAAAAAGGCTTATGAGGACCATTTCACAACCTTTTGTGAGTTCAATTTTGGAGCTCTCTCTATTCTCTCTACTCTCTCATACTATTGGACACTTAAGAGTATTCTTGGAGCACTCTAGCATTGGAGGAAAGAAGGCAAAGGAAGGACAATAAAGCAAGAGGAAGTAAGGATAAAGCAAGGAAGAACGAGAATCAAGTGGCTACGGTGGGATTACTTGCAGGTATCGAGTTGCATGTATGGTTTCCTTGCTAGTTTTGGCATGCATGGTACATGCATGTGTGTTTTTGGTTCGCTTGTTGTCATTTGCATGGCTCTTCCCAAGTGTGATAGTGGCTTTCAGCCTTGCCTTGCCATTTCCAGATATTCATGGTCTGATGGGGTTCTCTTGTTTTGGTTGAGCTGGATTGCTAGATGGATTCGAAGTTGAGTAGGGTGATCTCAAGATTAATCACAAGGCCTAGGAATCCCTTGGTGGGATATACAGTAAAACTTGGTTG
The DNA here is from genome assembly GCA_031772625.1 of Pinus tabuliformis. Taxonomy (NCBI): domain Eukaryota; kingdom Viridiplantae; phylum Streptophyta; class Pinopsida; order Pinales; family Pinaceae; genus Pinus; species Pinus tabuliformis. Next base: position 821,636,241 of record CM062805.1, read on the forward strand.
TGAATACCCTTGAATGGGCCTAGGAATCCCTTGACCAATAATGGTGGGTTACACAGTAATGCCCAGAGGATGGAGACCTCGTAGGCCTAGGAATCTCTTGATCGGTAATGGTGAGATACATGGTAAATCTGAGAGGTGGAGACAGACAAATTCCTCACGGTTTAGGTGGAGAGATCCGGAGGCATCCACAGTCGTTTAGGGCCTAGTGATCTGATGGGATTGCGTTAAAGCTTGGTTGTATTGATGAGGGTTTTGGGCCTAGGAATCCCTTGGTGGATATATGGTAAAGCTTGAGGAAGCCTTGATTGGTTATGTTGTGAGTCCCACATTCATGCTTGGAATATGGCACAGGGGTGATTGGCTGAAAGAAATATTTGGTTCAGCCCAATCTATGGTCGGGTGGTTCGTGGAAGTCCTTGACTTGGTTGGCTTATGCATACATTAATAAGAACTCCTTTTCCTTTGGTATTTCATGTGTAAATGTACTTGTTAATATGTGGTTTTTATGGTTGTTCTACTCTTGTTATTTTGTTGGTTATATGTTGGTTATAAGCATGGTTCATGACAAACTTTGGTTATGGCTCTCATCATGATTTGATTAGTACAAGAAATGTGAATGAATATATGACCTAATAGATGATAATGTAGCTATTGTGATAAGGCATCAATTATTCTTGACGATTCTCAGATAAGTATGAGACCCCTATGCTCAGATATGTGGTTATGACCTGTAGATTACATGTTTGTGATATGTTTGACGAAATGTATGTCATGGATAGTAGGGGTCAGGTGAAGTCCTTGTACCAATGTTTGCATCAGTAGTTTTAATTCATTATTATTAATTATTTCTGGGCAGAAACCTAAGACCTAGCCCTGAAAAAGTAGCACAAAGTGTGGGGTCCCTAGCTCAGAACTCCCTGAAAAAGGTCACAGTCGGATGCATGCCTTGTTGTGGGAGCAACTGGGGGGTCTCAGTCGCATGCATGACTTGTCAATGAATGGGGGTCTAGCTCAACAAAATGACAAGATGTCTCAAGGGTTGGCCACCTGGAAGAGTTGGTTGTCTCCTAAAGGTTTTGTAGCTCCTGAGAAATATCAAATTGGTTTTGCTTTGTCGGTTCCACTTCCTTAATTGTACATGGGGAGTTGAATTATATCATAGTAACTCTTCGTCACATTTTTACCCCAGTGGACTGATTAGCTTGGGTAAATATGGGAGGAGGGTGTTACAGAGTGGTATCAGAGCATGGTTCACCCCTTGGACTGGATGGGCGGAATGTGTTGGTCATGCATACATGTCAGTTGCATATGTGTTATTTATGCTTGTGGTCTATGTACTTGTTGTGTAGGCATGGTTGTAGTTGTGTCACCATGTGAAAGTTGATGGTGTTGTTGTTGGATGTATTTGTCGTGAGTGCATGTCGGTTATGCATTTGTTATGCATGTCAGTGTCTATATGTCATTATGCATACATTGACATGGTTATAGTTGTTGTGCATGAGGTCATGGTATGTGGTTGGTATAGTCATGCATGGTAACTAGTTGATGGTTGAAATGATGTTTATGTACTAATATGATTATGTTTACACATGTATTGCACTAATCTAGTTGATCTTGCAGACGAGATATCCTCCCCTGAACTATATTGAGGTATGTTGATTATGTTATGTTTTGGTTTAAGCTAACATGGTATACTTGTAGGAAGAAGATCAAAGATGACTAAAAAGTTGGTAGAATACAGTTCACAAGACTCTCCCTATGGATCATACAAGCAACATGGTGGTGGGAACTCTTCTGAATTAATAGACACAGTGAGAAGTTTAAAGGCATAAATAAGAAGTTGCAAAGTAGATAATGACAGAATCATTCAGGCATAGGAGAAACAAGCAATAGTTAATGCAGTAATCCTTCATAGTTTGTTAGACTTGTAGAGACAAGGACTGCTTAGTATCATCCATGGGCAAGAGGATAAGACTAATGGAGCATATGGCAGTAGATCTCATGGTGAGCACAGGTTAGATAAGGATGACATGATCAAAGATGATAGGTTCTTGAACACACCGGATAGGAGAGGTGATGGACGCAAGATCTATTCTAGTTCTGGTTCTGACAAGTACCATGGTCATCATCGTTATCATCCTTACAAGATGAATGACATGGATATTTTTCGAATGAGTTCAAGAAAGCAAAGCCACCTACCTTTGATGGGGATTTAAAGAGGCCAAAGGATGCAAAGACATGGTTACTTTGGATGAAGAAGTTTCTTGGGCTGCATGCTTACACAAAGAACATGAAGGCCATAATAGTTATCTTCAGCCTCAAAGGGAAAGTAGACATCTCATGGGAAGATGTGAAGTGGGTTAGAGACATCAGACAGAGGAGTTGAGTTGGCATGAATTCAAGAGAATTTTCAGGAAGAAAAATTTGTCAGAGAGTTACTATGATAGCAAAGGCAAGGAATTATATGAGTTGAAGATGGGGTCGATGACAAATGAGGAGTATATGACCAAGTTCTTGGATTTGTTGAGTTATGTACCGTATCTTAAGGATGAAAAGCCAAAGTTCAAATATTTGTTAGTGGGTTTCCATTAGCATTTAGAGATCAAATTGAGTATGATGAGTCTCGGTCACTTGAAGAATTCATTGGGAAATTGAAACACTGTTGCGAGCAATCAAAGCGTAAGACATAATCTCAACAAGGTTGGAAAAGGAAAGAGAAAGCTAAAGGTAAATGGAAGCCAAAGTGAACAAGACCCTAGGATGCAGGTGAGAAAGAGAATGTTGTGCCTTACAAGAATTTTAATGGACCTTAGCCTGGAGCGAAGCAAAATAAAGTTTGGTCTGAATTGGATCCTAAAAACTCTCTAAGTTTTCATGACTATTTAAAATTATGCTAAAAGATTCAAGTCCTAGAAAATATCGAAGCTATCAAAGGAATCCTCATAACAATTGCAGTTGTGGCTAGAGCAGAGCAACGAGGACCCTTAGTCAAGCGCGCAGGCCGTTGGCCCATGGTAAAGCGCAATGGCACAAAATTGGCAAAACCGGAGGCTAATTCGGGAAACAGAGGTGGATTCTGATACGTGATTAACACTAATCGCGTATCGCAGGGCATCCCCCTTAGTGAAGGAAAGGCCCCGAAGTGTTGGGACCCAAAAACGCTATAAAATTCGGAAAAGTAACTGTTTCGGTTCCGTTGCGTGGGATTCCCCAAAACCGGCAGGATATCGAAAGGCTTCGAGGCGGTAAGCAGTTTTGACTGAGTCTCACCCGATGCCACACATCGAGCGACACACGTCTGGCGGAAGAGAGAGAAAACCGCTCACATCGGACAGGTAAACGTCGTGCGACTTGTCCGCCCGATATGAAGGACGACCGTAGGATCTGGGGGGCCCAAATCGACGACAGAGATACATCCCGATGACTGACCGGATTTGACAGGTCAAAAAGCAAGATGGCAGGGGATTTGAAGTCTTGCGTGGATGATGAGTTGGCAAACGATTCATGTTCACGGGCGATCTTGAAGCAAACAGATTTAATGGCCATTCGAATATGATTCAGGGAATCTGACACCCAATTCGTTAGCAAACAGGTGGCCACCTCCCTGCGAGGCGTTACCTAGTGATGATGACGCAGAGCAGAGGAATTCGAATGGACAGAGGTTAGGAAACCAGAAGGCCAGGAAGCAGAAACGAGCAGTCAAAGAACATACTATCTTTAAAGCCATGAACTGACAGACAACATGGGGAGGCAAACAATGAAGAGACGCAGAAAGCTAATAGCAGAGAACAGAAAGTAGAAGCTGAGCTGACCTGAAGGCAGCGTCGACCCAGACAGAGCCAAAGAGAGTTAGAGAGTCTGTGTACTCCATTGAAGGCTTGAGAGGTTCAAGCAAACTCCTCGGCATAGGCCTGTTATACTACTGTGACCCTCAAAGGTCGAGTTTCAGTAAAGAGAGTCTGTGCACTCCATTCCTACTGACTTCATTCTCTTTAGTGAGTCTCAAATCAAGCTCACTGTTGTAAAAACTCTTCTTGAAAACATAATAGAGAGGCCACCATTGAAAGGTTGGACCAGGAGACGTAGCCCAGGAACATTGGGTGAACTCCTTATTAAACTTGTTTTGTTTACATGTTTGACTGTTATGTTTTCTCTAATTACCTCAGTGTCTATGTATTCTAGCAATATTATCGATCCATTGCATAAGTAACATAGGCACATCCATGCACATGAGTCTGTAATACCTTTAATTCTTTGTCTTGGATAAATTCCAGATCAAGTGGTATCAGAGCTCTAGGTTACTAAGGTTAGACAAGCTTGTGTTGGATTTTGTTGTTGAATGCTAACTAGATCAAAGCTTAAATTAGGAGAAGGAGAATTGGCTGAAACTAACCCGGAAATTGGAAGAGTCTATTCTAAAAGGAAAATGTCAGAAGAAAATCCCTTGGAATCAGACCCCCAGTTCATGGATAGTTTTATGACCCTGAGATCCATGGTGGAGGAAATGTATAGGGACTTTAAGAAACATAGAGATGAAGATTCATCAAGCTCCAAACAAGACAAAGGAGTAGAAGAATCTCTCCTCCATGACCACTCTAAAGGCAAAGGGAAAGAAGAAAAATTTCTCACGCCTCCTAATAGCCTTGAAAATAAAAAGAAGACATCTTTGATTAAATTAGATGTTAAATTTGATTTACCAATATATGATGGAGAGTTGAATGCAGAGAAGTTGGATAATTGGATCAGACAGATTGATGTTTATTGTAGAGTGCAGAGCATTGACTCAGACAAGAGTAAGATTCAGCTGGCCAGCCTACACCTTGGAGGCACTGCCTTGGTATGGTGGGAAGGCAGGACACAAGCTAACATGAAGAAACATGGTAAGATTCTTTCTATCTGGAGTGAATTTGTTTCTGAAATTAAAAAGCAATTCTATCCACTAGCCTACATGCAGCAAGCCATGATGAGCTGGCAAACTCTTCGACAACTAAAAGGGAAAAGTGTACAAGGTTACACCCAAGAATTTAGGAAAAGAGCTTTGATTCTAGGAATTTCTTTAGACTCGCCTGAGACTTTGTTGAAGTATATAGGTGGTATACACAGCTACATGAGGCACACTATCCTCATGTTTAATCCCACTAGCATAGATGAGGTATCTGTTCAGGCTACGCATCTAGAAGTTAGAGGTAAGAATGGGAACCCAGAAGTTGGGGGATCATCCCAACCCACTGCAAGCAAAAATAAGGAGAAAAGAAAACAGAAATGGAAAGAGAGGAAAACAAACACTGTATAGAAAAGCAAGTCTTCATGCACTCACTGTAAGAAGGATGGGCATGATGATGAACACTGTTGGATTCTGCACCCAAAGCTGAAACCTAAGAAATTCAAGGGCAAGAAGAAGAAGACTGTTGCAGCTATTCAAAAGGATTTGGGGTCGGCCTTAGGAGATGAAGCAACAATCGCAGCCACAGGTATGAAAGGTTGTCCGCTTTAGAGAATGTAGAAATCAAGAGGCAGGTACAGGCGCTGCTCGAGAAGGGGTTCATCAGACCTAGCACATCACCCTGTGAGTCTCCAATTGTTTTGGTGAAAAAGAAAGATGGCTCATGGAGAATGTGCATTGATTACTGAGCATTGAATAAGATAACGATCAAAAATCATTATCCCCTTCCTCGCATAGATGATCTATTAGATCAGTTGAAAGAAGTTGTTTATTTTTCTAAGTTAGACTTGCATAGTGGCTTTCATCAGGTCAAAGTTGAAGAGCAGGGATTGTATGAGTGGTTGGTTATGCCTTTTGGCTTAACTAATGCTCCTGCTACTTTCATGATAGTAATGAATGATGTACTCAGACCTTTTCTTGATGATTTTGTTATTGTATATCTGGATGACATTCTTATATTTAGCAAAACGTGGGAAGAACATTTAAAGCATGTTACACAGACACTAGATGTTTTGGAAAGAGAAAAACTTTATGTTAAACTCTCAAAATGTGAATTTGGCAAGACATCTTTGAATTATTTGGGACATATAGTAGGGGGTGGTGAATTGAAGATAGATCCCTCTAAGGTTGCAATCATTGTAAACTGGCCTAAACCCAAATCTGCTACAGAAGTTAGAAGCTTCTTAGGAGCAACACAATATTGGAGAAATTTTATTTCTAACTTTTCCTTAATTGCAGCTCCCTTACATGCTTTAACAGGATTGAACAAGGTGTTTTAGCGAGGAGGCAAACAGCAGAAAGCCTTCGACACTTTGAAAGAAAAGATTAGTACAGCACCAGTACTAGCACTACCTAATCTTCAAAGACCATTTGAGATTGAAACAGATTCCAGTGACTATGCCATGGGAGCAGTGTTGATGCAACACGGTAAACCCATATGTTATCATTCTGAGACATTTAATTCTGCAGTAGTTAACTATCCCACGTATGATAAAGAATTGTATGCATTAGTATAGAGTGTGAAAAAGTGGAAACATTACTTAATGGGCAAAGAGACAGTTATACATAATAATCATCAACCACTTCAATATCTACACTCCTAAACTAAGTTGCAGCAATCAAGACACTATAGATGGATGGGTTTTCTACAACAGTTTCATTTAGTCATCAGATATAAAAAGGGCATACACAATAAAGTTGCAGATATGTTATCTAGACCAATTATAAATGCATCTACTATACTTAAGCATAATTCAGTATTTCATGACAGTTACATTGAACAATATGCTCAAGATATAGATTTTAAAGATGTATATGCAACTTTAAGTCAAGGCAAACGAGTAGAAGAATTGGATTATCATATTAAGGACCAACTCTTGTATCATTGTGGGAAGTTATGCATTCCACAAACTGAAAGAGTAAAGATAATTCGAGAAGCACACATTTCTCTAATATTAGGTCACTTTGGTGTAAGTAAAACGGTTGCACACTTGCAAAGATTTTGTTATTGGCCAAAAATGAACGAGACGGTTTCTAGATATGTAAGAGGGTGTACCATGTGTGCTAAAAGCAAGCCCAGCAATAGAAAACTAGGCTTGTACACTCCACTACCAGTTCCTTCTCATCCTTGGGAAAGTGTTTCCATGGACTTTGTTGGAGGACTGCCCAAATCTAGGAAAGGTATGACTATTTATATGTTTTTGTGGATAGGTTCACCAAAATGTGTATTTTAATACCTTGTAACAAACAAATAACAGTTGAACAAACTGCAAATTTGTTCTTCCTGCATGTATGGGTTCATTTTGGATTACCCACTTCCATAATATCTTATCAAGATACCCAATTTGTTGAGAAATTTTGGTTAAGTTTATGGGAATTGATGGACACCAGGCTGAAGAAGAGCACAACTTTTCACCCGCAAACAGATGGCCAAACAGAAGTGGTCAACAGGGCAGTGATCCAGTTGCTGAGAGGCTATTGTAGCAAGCATCCCAAACTTTGGGATGAACATTTATGTTATGTGCAACATGCTTACAACCGAGCTAAACATTCTTCTACACAGAGATATCATTTCGAGACATGTTTTGGTTTCACACCAAGGTCTCCCTTGGATTTTGTCTTTGGTAAAGACATAGCAGTTGATGGACACAGTGATGTGAACAATGCAACCAAGTTCATTGAAAAAATCCAAGAGATTCACTAGGCAGTACAGGAACAGCTGGAAAAGAGCCAAGCCAAGTACAAGGCAATGCATGACAAGCATCGGATGGAGCATAGTTTCCAATTTGGTGACCAAGTCTAGTTGTATATCAGCAAAGACAGAATGCAAGGTGAAGGTAAGAAGCTGAAGCCAATAAGGTATGGACCTTTCAAGATACTTGAGAAAATTGGTGAGAATGCTTTTCGCCTTGATCTACCAGCTTACATGCACATCTACTCAGTTGTTAATGCAGACAGCTTGAGACTATTTGAACCTTCATTAATTGAAGATCCCGAAGAGCAGAGTCAATTGCCTTCTATTGATGATCTATTACTTGAATATCTTAATGAGTTGCAGGAAGATACAGTTCTGGACAGGAAGGTAAGAACTACATGCAGAGGGGATGTTGAGTACCTCAGGATCGGACTCAAAGGTTCAAAGCCAAGCAGTGCGAAATGGATAGAAATTGAGCAAGCGAGGAAGCAATACCCTCACTTGATTGATGCTTGAAAGAAAACCAACTTTTGGTGGTCCAAAAGCTTTTTCAGTGGGAAGGTCGTGATCCGAATTGGATCCTAAAAACTCTCTAAGTTTTCATGATTGTTTCAAATTATGCTAAAATATTCAAGTCCTAGAAAAGATCGAAGCTATCAGAAGGAATCCTCATAACAATTGTAGTTGTGGCCAGAGCAGAGCAACGAGGACCCTCGGTCGAGCGCACAGACCATTGGCCCATGGTAAAGCGCAATGGCACAAAACTGGCAAAACCGGAGGCTAATTTGGGAAACAGAGGTGGATTCTGATATGCGATTAGCACTAATCGCATATCGCAAGGTGTCCCCCTCAGTGAAGGAAAGCCTCGAAGCGCCCGGACCCAAAATCGCTATAAAATTCAGAAAAGTAACTGTTTCGGTTCCATAGCGCGGGATTCCCCAAAACTGGTAGGATATCGGAAGGCTTCGAGGCAGTAAGTAGTTTTGACTGAGTCCCGCCCGATGCCACACATCGAGCGACACGTGTCCGGCAGAAGAGAGAGAAAACTGCCCGCATCAGACGGGTAAACGTCGTGCGACTTTTCCGCCCGATATGAAGGACAACTGTAGGATCTGGGGGGCCCAAATCGACCGTGGAGATACGTCCCAATGACTGACCGGATTTTACAGGTCAAAAAGCAATATGACAGGGGATTTGAAGTCCGATGTGGATGATGAGTTGGCAAACGATTCGTGTTCGCGGGCGATCTTGAAGTAAACAGATTTAACGGCCATTCGAATATGATTCAGGGAATCTTACACCCAGTTCATTAGTAAACAGGTGGCGACCTCCCTGCGAGGCGTTACCCAGTGATGATGATGCAGAGCAGAGGAATTCGAACGGACAGAGGTTAGAAAACCAGAAGGTTGGGAAGCGGAAATGAGCAGTCAAAGAACACACTGGCTTTAAATCCATGGACTGACAGACAACACGGGGAGACAAACAACGAAGAGACGCAGAAAGCTAATAGCAGATAACAGAGAGTAGAAGGCGAGCTGACCTGAAGGCAGCATCAAGCCAGAGAGAGTCAGAGAGTGTGTGTACTCCATTGAAGGCTTGATAGGTTCAAGCAAACTCCTCGACATAGGCTTGTTATACTATTGTGACCCTCAGGGGCCGAGTATCAGTAAGGAGAGTCTGTGTACTCCATTCCTACTGACTTCATTCTATTTAGTGAGTCTCGAATCGAGCTCACTGTTGTAAAAACTCTGCTTGAAAACATAATAGAGAGGCCACCACTGAAAGGTTGGACCAGGAGACGTAGCCCAAGAGCATTGGGTGAACTCCTTATTAAACTTGTTTTGTTTACATGTTTGACTGTTATGTTTTCTCTGATTGCCTCAGTGTCTATGTATTCTAGCAATCTTATTGATCCATTGCATAAGTAACATAGGCACATTCGTGAACATGAGTCTGTAATACCTTTAATTCTTTGTCTTGGATAAATTCCAGATCAAAGGTGATGGTAAGAGATAGTTGCAATGTTGGATATGTGGCAAGGAGCATCTCAAGAAGGATTGTCTGCATAATCAAGGTGGTAGACCTCAAATTTACAGTGCACACGATCTGCAAACAATTGGGGATGGTTCACTTGACTAGAATAGATCTTGAATAAATCTATCCTCAAAGATTGACTTGAGATCCGAATATCATCAAGTATGCATTAAAGAAGAGAACATCTACAATATTGCTTCTAGACAAAGTATGGGAATTATGAGTTTGTTGTAGTTCCATTTGGTTTGATTAATGCTCCAGGTACATTCATGTGCTTCATGAATAGTGTGTTACATCCTTATCTGTACAAGTTTGTCATTTTATTCATTGATGATATATTGATATATTCTAAGAATGAGGAAGAGCATGTCGAATAGTTAGCAACAATGTTGAGATTTGTAAGGGAGCATCAATTGTATGCCAAGCTTAGCAGATGCAATTTCTTTCAGGCAAAGGTACATTACTTAGGACATGTGGTTTCAATGAAGGCATAGCAGTGGACCCAAAGAAAATAAGAGTTATCATGGAGTAGGTAGTTCCTATGAATGTGGATGAGATAAGGTCATTCATGGGGTTAGCAGGTTACTATAGGAGGTTCATCAAGAACTTCTCTCTGATTGCATATCCTATTAGGTCATTGCAGAGATAAGGTAAGAAATTTGAATGGACTGAGGAATGTGCAACATTTTTTTAGCAATTGAAGCAGTTGTTGACAAATGCTCTAGTCGTAAAGATTGTAGATCCAGACAAAGAGTTTGCAGTGTGTACAGATACCTGCAAGAGAGGACTTGGAGGAATCTTAATGCAGGAAGGACATGTAGTGTGCTATGAGTCAAAGAATCTGAATGAGCATGAGTGGAATTATCTGACACATGACCTTGAGTTGGCAGTGATCATCCATGCATTGAAGATGTGGAGGCACTATCTTCTTGGTAGGAGGTTTGTATTGATGGGCGATCACAGTGGATTGAGGTATATGTTGAATGCAATGCAAGCTATATGGTTGACCACAATTAGCGAGTTTGACTTTGAGATCCGATACATTAAGAGAAATGAAAACAGGGTTACAGATCCTCTTATGAGGAGAGTGCAGGTGAATCATATAACAACTATGAGTTCTTATGGGACAAACTTACAAGATCGGATTTTACAGGCATGACAGTAGGATGACCAATACATGGAGCTTAGGCACATGTTAGAGTAGGGTACAGGTGATCAGGATGTGGACTATCAAGCCCAAGAAGGGTTCCTTGAGGATTACATCATGTGCCAAGCTGACACCTAGATTTTGTGGACCTTTCAAGATTATTGAAAGGATTGGACCAGTAGCCTATCGACTAGCACTACCTCTGACAATGAAAGTCCATGATGTTTTCCATGTGTCATTACTTAAGAAGTATGATAAGGATGTTGATAATGTGATTGACTGATCTGTATTTCAGGTAGACCCAAAAGGAGAATTCCAGTGGAAACCTCAGTGTATTTTATAGAGAAATATGCTCATGCTTCGGAATCGAGCAATCGAGTAGGTTAAATTGTAGTTGAAGCACCTTGGGCCTGATGAATCTACATGGGAAATGATTGATCAAATGTGGGCTATGTATCCTTCTCTATTTGCTAGTTGAGCAAATGTTTTTGGCATATGTTTGGTGTGATATTTTGATATATGTACATGTATATGTATATGGATGTAAATACCACCATGAGTTGTGTTATAAAGCTCCAATAAGCAGTATGGGTGTCATGTTGTTATGCTATCATGTTGGTTTACTTTCAGCAGTTTGATCATTGTAAATAAATCATCGAGCTAAGTTATAAAACTCCATGGGTAGTATGTTTTGCTTAAAACAATGTTGTTGGTTTTAGGCGTCATTGAACACCAAGGACGATGTTCGCCCAAGGGGGAGGGTTCTATAATAACCCTGGTTAAAAATCCATGTAATAAAGTTAATAAGGGAAAAATAATAACCAAGGTCATGGGACATGTATTCCAAGCTAAATTTTGGGCTAAACATTCTAGTGTGAGTATTCATTTGGTTTATTATGGCTAAGGAAATTGGCAAAGGCAATAACAAACACTGTGGAAAGGCAAAGTGGCATTAATTGACATTTTATTTATGAAAATAATGAAAATTAGGAGAAAAGGAAGGTGAAAGGTCACAAGTTGCATGTGAGGAGGAAAATGAAGGAAAATAAAGGAAAACGAAGAAAATAGAGGCCTCATTAATAAAAAGGCTTATGAGGATTAGTTCACAACTTTTTGTTAGTTCAGTTTTGGAGCTCTCTCTATTCTCTCTACTCTCTCGTATTCTTGGACACTTAGAGTATTCTTGGAGCACTATAACATTGGAGGAAAGAAGGCAAAGGAATGACATGAAAGCAAGAGGAAGCAAGGAAGAGCGGGAATCAAGCGACTACAACGAGATTACTTGCATGTATGGTTTCCTTGCTATTTTTGGCATGCATGGTACATGCATGTGTGTTTTTGGTTCTCTTGATGTCATTGGCACGGGTCTTTCCAGGTGTGATAGTGGTTTTCAGCCTTGCCTTGCCATTTCTGGATAACCATGGTGTGATAGGGTTCTCTTGTTTTGGTTGAGTTAGATTTCCAAATGGATACGGAGTTGAAAGGGGTGGTCTCGGGATTAATCACAAGGCCTAGGAATACCTTAGTGGGATATACAGTAAAGCCTATTTGTGAGTACCCTTGATTGGGACTAGGAATCCCTTGACGATAATGGCGTAATACACGGTAAATCCTAGAGGGTGGAGACCTAGTAGGCCTAGGAATCCCTTTACTGGTAATGGTAGGATACACGATAAAGCCGAGAGGTGGAGACAGACAAATTTCTCGCGGTTTAGGTGGAGAGATCCGAAGGCATCCATGCTTGTTTAGGGCCTAGTGATCCAGTGGGATTACGGTAAAGCCTGGTTGTATTTATGAGGGTTTCGGGCCTAGGAATCCCTTGGTGGGTGTACAATAAAGCACGAGGAAGCCTTGATTGTTTTTTTTGTGAGTCCCACATTCATGCTTGAAATATTGCTAATTGGCTGAAAGAAAGATTTGGTTCATCCAATCTATGGTCGGGTGGTTCGTGGAAGCCCCTGACTTAGTTGACTTATGCATACATTAATAAGAAATCCCTTTCCTTTGGTATTTCATGTGTTGTGAGTACCCTTTATTAGGCCTAGGAATCCCTTGACCGGTAATGGCATAATACACGGTAAAGCCTAGAGGGTGGAGACCTAGTAGGCCTAGGAATCCCTTGACAGGTAATGGCAGGATACATGGTAAAGTCGAGAGGTGGAGACAGGAAAATTCCTCACGGTTTAGGTGGAGAGATCCGAAGGCATCCATGCTTGTTTAGGGCCTAGTAATCCGGTGGGATTACGGTAAAGCCTGGTTGTATTTATGAGGGTTTCAGGCCTAGGAATCCCTTGGTGGATATACAATAAAGCCCAAGGAAGTCTTGATTGGTTTTGTTGTGAGTCCCACATTCATGCTTGAAAAATTGCACGAGATTGGTTGGCTGAAAGAAAGATTTGGTTCATCCCAATCTATGGTCGGGTGGTTCATGGAAGTCCCTGACTTGTTTGACTTATGCATACATTAATAAGAAATCCCTTTCCTTTGGTATTTCATGTGTTGTGGGCCTAGGAATCCCTTAATCGGTAATGGCATAATACACGATAAATCCTAGAGGGTGGAGACCTAGTAGTTATAGGAATCTCTTGATCGGTAATGGCAGGATACACAGTAAAGTCAAGAGGTGGAGACATACAAATTCCTCACGGTTTAGGTGGAATATCCGAAGGCATCCATGCTTGTTTAGGGCCTAGTGATCCGGTGGGATTATGGTAAAGCCTGGTTATATTTATGAGGGTTTCGGGCCTAGGAATCCCTTGGTGGATATACAATAAAACCCAAGGAAGCCTTGATTGGTTTTGTTGTGAGTCCCACATTCATGCTTGAAATATTGCACGAGATTGATTGGCTGAAAGAAATATTTGGTTCATCCCAATCTATGGTCGGGTGGTTCGTGGAAGTCCCTCACTTGGTTGACTTATTCATACATGAATAATAAATCACTTTCCTTTGGTATTTAATGCGTTGTGAGTATCCTTGATTGGGCCTAGGAATCCCTTGACTGGTAATGGCATAATACACGGTAAAGCTTAGAGGGTGGAGACCTAGTAGCCCTAGGAATCCCTTGACCGGTAATGGCAGGATACACGGTAAAGTCGAGAGGTGGAGACATACAAATTCCTCACAGTTTAGGTGGAGAGATCTAAAGGCATCCATGCTTGTTTAGGGCCTAATGATTCAGTGGGATTACGGTAAACTTGGTTGTATTATGAGGGTTTCGAACCTAGAAATCCCTTGGTGGATATACAATAAAGCCCGAGGAAACCTTGATTGGTTTTGTTGCAAGTCCCACATTCATGCTTGGAATATTGCACGAGATTGATTGGCTGAAAGAAAGATTTGTTTCATCCCAATCTATGGTTGGGTGGTTCATGGAATTCCCTAACTTGGTTGACCTATGCATACATTAATAAGAAATTCCTTTCCTTTGGTATTTCATGTGTAAATTCACTTGTTAATATGTGGTTTTTATGGTTGTTCTACTCCTATTATTTTGTTGGTTATATGTTGGTTATAAGCATGGTTCATGACAAACTTTGGTTATGGCTCTCATCATTATTTAATTAGTACAAGAAATGTGAATGATTATATGACCTAATAGATGATAATGTATCTATTGTGATAAGACATCAATTCTTCTTGACAATTCTCAGATAAGTATGAGACCCCTATGCTCAAATCTATGGTTATGACCTGTAGATTACATGTTTGATGAAATGCCCGTCATGGCTAGTAGGGTTCAGGTCAAGTACTTGTACCAATGTTTGCATTAGTAGCTTTAATTCATTGTTATTTATCATTTCTACAAGTTTCATGAAGTTTTGGACAGAGGCCTAAGACGTACCCCTGAAAAAGTGACACAAAATTCAAGGGCGTTGGCTCAGAATTGCTTGAAAAAGGCCATAGTCGCATGCATACCTTGCTGTAGGAGCAATTGTGGGGTCTTAGTCGCATGCATGGCTTGTCACGAGAGCAACTGGGGATCTAGCTCAGTAAAATGACAAGTTGTCTCAGGGGTTAGGCACCTGGAAGAGTTGGTTGTCTCATGAAGGTTCTATAGCTCCTAAGAAAGGTCAAATTTGTTTTGTTTTGTCTGTTCCACTTTCTTAATTGTACATGGGGAGTTGAATCACATCATAGTAACTCTTCATCACATGTTTACCCCAGTGGACCGGTTAGCTGAAGAAGATTTCTTCCCAAGGTCTGATCACTTTCTTGGAAAGACTATCCTGTTGTTCTTCATATTTGATGTTGCTGCTAACATCCTGTCCTTGATTTATTAAACCTTTTGTGTCACACTGGGCATCAATCATTAACAATTCATTGGTTTTACATGTTGCATCAAACTGATCAATTTGATCTTTGGTACTACTTGTTGCATCATTTAGTAGTACAACTGGTTGGATGAGATCACTTGTGTCACAACTTATATCAACCTGTCTGACTAGTTCATTTGTGTCGCAACTTATATCAACTTGCTTGACTAAATCATCTTTGTTGCAACCTTCATTAATACGATGAATAAGATCACTTGTATCACAATTTTCATTTGTTGTTGTGATGAGGTCTTATGTGTCACAACTTGTATATGTATTCTCTGCACATTGTGCATCTAGTAAATCTTGTTTTTCACTTAACTTAATTTGAAGTGCATGAATGAGTTTTTCTTCCACTTAGAGCTCAATTTTAAATTCTTTGACTGCTTCTAATGTAGTGGTCATTTGATTGATTAAGGTTTGATTTTGCTTCAACTTCGATTCCAGTATTTCAACTTTGTTCTGTAACTCTGATTGCAATTTTGAAAATCTTTAATATCCAGTTCTTCACTTTGAAGATGTTTTCCTCCTTTACCCATTATGATTTTTGACATGTTCGCTTGTTTCGCTCGCTTGTTTACTTGATTTTTCTTGATGCTTGCTTGTAACACTTGCAGGATTTGAAGATCTCGCTCGCTTGAATTCTTGAACTTGTGTGCCTAATTTAGTTTATCAATGGAATGATTGAACTCACACTCACTTGAACTTTGTGAGTGCTTCAATCAGCTTGACGCTTGCTTGAAATTTTTGTTAATAAATGAATGCACACTCGCTTGAATTTTGTACTAGGATGAGGGTGTCAGATACCACCGAAAATGCACCCAATGTTTACAATGACAAGTTCAAATGATATTGACTCAGTTGAAGAGAATTGACTCACTTTACCTCCTATAAATTCACAATTTGGGTGTCAGTTTCAACCGAGAAGGCACCCTTACAACTGACTCAAATTTAATTTTGATTACTAGCTGACTTACAAAAAAACAAGATTATTTGCAAGTTACACAATGACCAATTGTCGTTGAATGTTGATGTAGTCTTTTGAAATGCATGAGTTTGTAGTTGCATTAACTTGATTGCCTTGCATGAATTTGCTTGTTGATGTAGAATGTTGATGTTGACAACTTTGATTATGTGTTGTAGTTGCGCAAATGCATGTGATTGTTTGTGCTTGATTGAATGTTTGTTGCAACTTCTTAATTACAGGAGCTTCGATTAATGTGCTTGTTTCATTCACTTGCTTTAGACTCTTTGTGTCTGTTAGATAAGATAAGAGTAGTGTCAAAACTAGGCACAAAACATGCACAATCAATCAGTACACAAGGTGTACCTAAGATCCCTTTATTCAATTTCAGGTGGATCTAAGACACTTCAACGCCACAAAAAAATATATGTTTTATTAAATAGTGAATTACATCAACCTTCAATTTCACAACATTGTCATTAAAATTTCTCAAAGTTCCAAAACTTCTTAGAAGCAAATTGTCTTCAAAAACTGAATGTTCATTGACTCAATCTCTCTCAATCTCTCAAAGTAAAACATTGCTTTGAATTACAACAATGACTTTCTCTATAAAAAAATCTCTTATCACTACAAATAAAAAAATAATTTCACCTTATTACTCCAAAATAAAAATAAAGCATTTACATTTATCAGTCCTCATCGTATATTTCCACATCTTATTTCTCCATTAAATTTTTTTTATTAAATCTTCCATGACTCCAAACATAAAATTTATACCCCTCATCTCTCCAATAGTCTTTTCTTTTTTAACCCCTTTAACCTCCCATTAAAATTTATACCCCTCATCTCTCCAAAAATATAGTCTTTTCTTTTTTAATCCTTTAACCTCCCATTAATTTTTTTTGCTATGAAGTTCCTTTTAAAATATGAATTAACTTTATAAAATCACTTTTCAAGTGAACCAATCTCTTCTTAAAAGTCAAAACACACTTTAAATTTTTCATTAATTATGCCTTTAAAAACAATTCGTTGAAGAAGAAGTTGAGTATGGCGGCAACTGAATTTTCAGGGCATCTTTTTTTGGAAAACGTTGGCTCTCTTCCACGCTGCTCTCTTCCATGATTTTTTCCACGTTGGATCTCTCCCCGCTAACATTAATTTTTTTTAGAGAGATTTCATAAGAGGAGAGTTCTCAACGTAGTTCTCCACGCTCGCTAGGATTTTTCACAACAGGTCCTTCTCCATGCTGGACGCAATCTGGATGACATAAAGTGTTCATATAATTGTGTTTTGAGAACGGTATTGAAAAATGGCTCGGAGACAACTCAAGGTGGGCAGGATGCTTGCAATTTTGTATCTGCTTCTAATCTCAGTGGCGCCAAATTTAGTGTCACCTACTGACGTTGTAGAATTATGCGTATCTATGTATATGTGTAATGAGTGCCCAAAAAATGCCTCCTGTCAGCTACCTTCTACTACTTCATTCAACGACTCTGTTGCGAGAATTCTAAGTCGAGTTCTCCTTAATTAGCGATCAATTTGAGCCTTTACGTTCTCCTTCAATAAACAAATGGGTAAAACAAAGAAATAAAATTACGGCAGCAGCAGAGGACGGATGAAACGACAGCAGGGGATTGGCAATGCTCAAAACACCTGTACCAAGTTTCGAATGCCAACATCAGGGAACTTGATTTCCATTCGCCTTGATATTGAAATTGATGGACTACGTTTGAAGGATGCATTTATGTGGAATGTAAATTACCCAGATTCAGAGATTCATGTATTTGCAAGGAGAACCATCAAAGATCTGAAATATCTGGGAAATTTCATAACACCAATAGTACAATCTATTCAAGCATAATTACCAGAGTTTCGGTCATTTGAACGGCAGGAAATGAACACGGGACAAAACCTCCTTAAAAATTTGGCGATGGCTTTGTATTTCCACGGTGGTGTACACACAACTCCAAACTTGTATATATATTTCAATGTATAGTGATATGGTTGCGGGTCATTTTTCCACACATGCTCTTCCTCTTGGTGACTATTTCCAACAATAATAGTGGTGTACCTTCAATACAACCAATATATATGGAAACGTACCACATAGCCTTCTAGCCAGCTCTTCCACGCAAGTCTGCGCAAGCTCCACACACAATGTGTCCATGCAGCAGCGTATTGAACGGCCACGCCACGCTACAATATCCTCAGTCACACGCTGCTCTGTTGCTCTGTTCACACGCAGAGTTGCATACACCTTCGTGCTCCAGCGTTCCTCCCACGCTCAAAAGGCATTCACATGACAGGCTGCATGCTCCGCAGATCTTTTTGGCTTTTTCACCAATCTCTGCCATTCGATCTGGCTCTTGTACCAGATGAAGGAGATTTCTTCCCAAGGTCTTATCACTTTCTTGGAAAGATTATCCTGTTGTTGGTCTTCATATTTGTTGTTGTTATTAACATCTTGTCCTTGATTTATTAAACCCTCTATGTCACACGGGGCATCAATCATTAACAATTCATCGGTTTGACATGTTGCATCAAACTGATCAATTTGATTTTTGGTACTAATTGCATCATTTAGTAGTACAACTGGTTGGATAAGATTAGTTGTATCATAACATTAGTTTGGGTAAATGTGGGAGGAGTGCGTTACAACTTTTAGGAAGGATTGCCTCTACACCCTCACATTCTTACTTAAGTTCAATTGCCTATAAATTGAGCAAAGGTGCAGCATAATCTAGTTGGGTCCTACTAAAGATTTGTTCCTTCACTCTTCACAAAATGTTAATTAATGGTGTTATGAAGTAAAATTCCTTAGAGTTTCTCACTTCCATCGTTATTAAAATTAGAACCCAACGCTCTCTACCATTGCCATAAGCCATTTTTTTCCATGATAACTCCCATGATTCAACATGCACAAGGTGAATCATATTCCAATATGATGGCACTAGTTTCCAATTGAATTAGCTCCATGTGAATGGCTTCAACTTCCCCCTATTTTATCACATTATGTCTAACATGCAAGTGATTTGTCCTCTCTCCAAGTACAACCATAATGACATCCCCTCCCTATCACCCCATATGGGTGTTCTATGCCTAGTATGTTGGTCCCAATACATTATCCACTTTTATTTATTGATTTCCATCATGTTTCCGATTCCCTCTAGCTTAAAAAACCCTCTCTATTTTTCCTTCTCATGTCATGATCAGGTTGGTTCGAGCTTCCTTATTTCTCTGCTTTTGAAAACACTTATATTAATGTCCATGGGTCGAAATACATGACCAACAACTATATCAATAGGTATTGAGTGCCACTAACCATTGTCATATGGTGGCCGTAATGGGTGACAAATAATGATATGGGCATGCCTTGAGGCCTCCCTAACACCTATCCAAGTGTAAATTGTGGACCTTCTTTGATTTGTGGTAATTATCCATACAATATATTACAATTGAGTAAATGCAATTCGTTCCACCATTGAAGGTACATGAGTTGTAAGAACAAGCTTTTATTTCTAAGAGGCCATACATAATGAGATCAACTAATATGTAAAACTTATTCATACTACATCACAAATGTTATTTTGTTGCAATGTGGCTACTATATGCATAATAACATCAAAATGTTAGGATTATCAGCTAAACCACTCACAACTTCAATTCATGTGAACAATATCTATCCATTACCCTACATCAAAACGTACAAGTAATAAGGATTCAATGGAGTTCATTAATTTGTGGATAAATTCAACATTTTAAAAAGAGTTTTATTTTGTTTTATTTTATTTTTTATTAACTTTTTTGA
This sequence comes from Pinus tabuliformis, assembly GCA_031772625.1. Taxonomy (NCBI): domain Eukaryota; kingdom Viridiplantae; phylum Streptophyta; class Pinopsida; order Pinales; family Pinaceae; genus Pinus; species Pinus tabuliformis. The sequence goes on from CM062805.1 coordinate 821,656,147, forward strand.
GAATCCACTTTCTTGCCTTGATTTGTTGATTTTTTTGAAAATTTGAAATTTAAGATCATCTTGGAACAAGTTCTAAAAACAAAGTTATATGAACACAATTCCACTTAATAACTCAATAAAAGTGAGCCTACACATCTAAAATCCCACTAAACTTTGATAAAATCAAGTTTGATTCTATCCATGATATAAATTAATTTTCAATTTTTTCATATAATTTTATTTGTTCTCCTTAGACCATACCACCTAATGATCCATAAACTGCTCTGGATATTCCACTAGATAGTTCATCACAACATATATGAAGAAATTTTATTTAAAAATATTAAATCTACACTAATAGGGTTTTATTTCTCTTTAGATTTCTGGATTTGTAGATTACTATTAATTCCATATGTATGCAAATTAAAATTATGCAAAAAAATAGAAAACAATGAAATAAAAACTCACAAAGTGCTCACAAACCATGATTTGACACAATATATGACTTGGGAAACCTTTTCGAGAGAAAACCCAGTTGGAAGGTGATGTTAGTCTACTCTTGTAACACCCCCTCCTCCCAGGTCTACCCAAGCAACTGGCCAACCGGGGTAAACATGCGACGAGAGAGGCTACTATAAGGGATTCAACCTCCTTAGTGACCTTAAGGAAATGGAATCGACAGAACATATCAAACAAACCCATCCACATCAACAACAACACCCTCAAGGGACATGTCAACCACTCAAACATCCTGTCCCTGAGTCCCACTGATGTTTTAAGTCTTTTAACCACTGGTCGCTCTCATGCTACAGGCATAACAACGTCCATAACCCAAAGTAGCTCTCACATGCCTATGTGCCTGTGTCCCTCGACTCTTTTCAGCAGACCTGTGCCAACGTCCTTGAGATTTGAGCCACTTTTCTAGCCTAGAATCCCGGCCTCTGCCCAAAACTTGTTACAACCTCCAGAATCCATCAAAGACATGATGACAATATAAACAAATCAAAATTCAACCTTAGGACTAGGCATGAGCATCCCCAACTGGGATTGACATTCTATCAAACACTTGGCATCAATGCAACCTACAAGTCTAAGATACAAGACAAAGCATGAATGACTGAAAGAACTTATGAAACATAACCAGAAGGATCACCGCCTTCTCTATTGAATTTTTATAACATCAATTAGGTCTTGCATCCATCATTTTAACAATTACAAGTAAATACATGAAATAACCATGAAATGAACCAGTCATATAACCATGCTTATAACCAACATAAAACCATATAAATATCAGAGATATGAAAACCATTAAATCCACATATAAACGAGTGCAAAAGTAAGAGAACTTAGCTTTTATTAATCATAGGCAAATCCGACCAGGTTTGGGACTTCCACATACCGCCGGACCATAGACATGGCTGAACCAAATCTCTCTTTCAACCAGTCACCCCTATGCCATATTCCAAGCATGAATGTGGGATCTCATAGAACAATCAATCCAAGAACAACCAAGGGAATACATAGGTTAAACCACCTCCACCCTCACCAAATCGTGATCACACCAAATCGGTGCTCCGATCACAATCGAATCGAACTTGGAATGCCATCCAAAATCCATTCCAACATGTCCATGTCGCATTTCAGTTTTTCTTCTATACCATCCATCTTAGCGTCCATGCCATTCATCTTAACTTCCACGCCATTCATCTTAGCTTCAATGCCTTTCTTTAAACCATCAATCGTAGCTTCTGCTACCTTTTGTGAGAGTGAAATTTGTTGCACTCATATCATGTTGCATTTCTTCCTCTTCTTCATGAGTCATGCTAGAGCTTTCATTTTGCTTACTAGGTGTTTCTATTTTCTTTCTTTGGGGTATCAATTAATGATAACTATGCTTCACTATGCCCTTTGAACTTCAAACTAATTTTTCAACCCAAACTTATACAAAAGTTTAAAAAGACTACACACCTTTTTTCGCTTTGTAGAAGCTCGATATTGAATCTGTTGTATCTCTGTAATTGTGGATCTCCAAGGTCTTAAATTGATTTCTGCTGTAGCCCTCTGGGTCCTCTTTCCAATGCCACCAGTCTGATCAAAATTGGATTCTCCAAGAAAGTGTTATGCCCAATCTCCCAATATGACCTGATTATATAATTTTTTAGTAGAGAAAACTTGTACAACGTGCCACATATCAATCTTTCAACTTTCGGATCTGAAAAAGGTACACAAAAAACTACAGTCCATCCTCTTTCTGTAACTTCTTACATAATTTCAAACTGATGCTTAGAGAGAAAGTTATGACGATTTTCCCAAGGTCACCTGTTTGGAATGTAATTTGGGAGTCTGCAAAAACCCTAACTTCCTCATATCATATCTTCGAAAATATAGCGAGAGAAAATCTGAAATTAAGACCCGAGGTTCAAAACGATTTCAGCTCAAATGGGTCTTTTTTTAGCTTCTGAAACTTCCTAGATAAAAAAGTTATAACAAAAATTCCACGATGACCCGTTTGGAGCAGCGAAACCCTAGAATCCAAGCCTCTGATACCAAATGTTGAGAAATCAGCTCACAAAAAGATAGAAAAGATATATCAACGACTTTAGAATCAGTCTCTTCAAAGGGGAAACCTCCTTTACATTACACAAATGAACATTTCTTGGATGATACAAATGACAAAACCTCCTTTCTATATATAGGAGTCTAAGGGGTCACAATATAATCAAATCCGACTTAACAATAATAATATAAGGGTACAATAGTAATAATAAGGGCTACAATGACAATAGTAATGGGGGAATCACTAGTATTATAGGGACTTAACATGCCCCTCTCCTTCAAAAAAGTGTTGTCCTCAACGCTTGAGTAGTTCTAGATGCTTTTGTATGAAATTCTTATCCTCCCATGTGGAATCTTCAACGGGTAAGTTCTTCCACTTGATGAGATACTCCGAAATTGATCGATTCCGTAGCTGTCAAGTTCTTGTTTCTGTGACTGATTCAAGTTCCAATATGATTTTTCCTTCCTCGTAAAGTTCTGGCAATATTGTTTGAACTAGGAGATTGTCACCAATAACCTTCTTTAAGCATGAAACATGGAAAATTGGGTGCACTCGGGAAGCTGTAGGAAGCTCCAATTTGTATGCCATAGTACCAATCTTTTGCATCACCTTGTATGAACCATAATATTTTGGTGATAAATTATTATCATTCTTAGCTTGCTTGAGGACATTTGTTTATATGGTTGTAGCTGTAGAAATACCCAATCACCTACATCAAAACTTCTTTCGCTACGATGTTGATCTTCTTGTTGTTTCATTCTATTATGTGCCAAAGTTAGGTTATCCTTTAAGAGTTGGAGAACTTCTTGTTGATGCTCGATGTTATCTTCCACTACTTGAACCTTAGAATTTTCTCTTAAATATGATGTGATGAACAATGGGTGATATCCATGAAGTGCCATAAATGGGGTCATTTTGCTACAGTATGGAAGGAAGCGTTATACCACTATTCAACCAGAGGCAACCATTTGACCCATTGTGTCTGTTTATCAAATACAAAGCAACGAAAATATCCTTCCAAACATTTGTTTACTATCTCAGTTTGCCCATCATATTGACGATGATAAGATGAACTATGAGCTAATTGAGTACCAAGATAAAAAAATAATTCTGTCCAAAAATTTATAGTGAAAGTGGGATCTCTGTCGCTTACAATAATCTTTGGGTTTCCATGTAACTTTTAAATTGTTTCCATAAATGCAGTATAAACTATACTGGCTTTAAATGGATGAGATAATGCACAAAAGTGTGCATACTTCGTAAGTCTGTCAACTACCACCATGATGACACTCTTTCTTCAGACTTGGGTAAACCTGTGTTAAAATCCATTGAAACCTCCTCCCAACATTGACTTGGAATGGATAAGGGTTGTAATAGACCCAGGGTCTTAATTGTTTCAACTTTATTTTGTTGGCAAACCAAACATTTCGCCCAAACTTTTGAACATCAGATTTAAGGCCATCCCAAAAAAAATCCTTCTTAACCCTGTGGTAAGTTTTAAAAAATCCCGAGTGCCCTCCTAACGGAGAGGCGTGCAATTCCATAAGAGTATTTTGTTTGAGTTTGGAATTTTGACATAGGTATAAGTAATCTTTATACCATAACGGATCAATTTTCTAGCTAAATGTATCAGATGTATTGGGATCTTGTTGCAACTTTTGAATGAGTGCCCACACTTTTTCGCCATTCTTCCATTCATCCCTTGTTTCGTTTATCCAATCTGGTTGGATAATAAAAATGGCACAAAGCAATGCTTCCACATCCTCATCCTTTCTTGAGAGTGCATCTGCCACAACATTTTGCTTCCCTTTTTTGTAGATGATTTCAAAGTCATAATCCAACATCTTTGTGACCCATTTTTGTTGCTCTTCTGAAGATAGTATTTGTTCTAAAAAGTATTTACAACTATCATGATCCATTTTTACCTTGAAGTGTCTTCCCATTAGGTAGGGTCGTCATTCCTTAAGTGCATGTAGTATTGCCAACATTTCCTTTTCATAAATAGATTTGTGTAAATACTTTCCTTTGATTGGATGACTTTCGAAAGCAATGGGTCTTTCTTCTTGCATTAAAACAACACCAATTCCATTTCTTGAGGCATCACATTCCACAATAAAGGTTTTTGTGAAGTCCAGTGTAGCTAAGACAGGTGCTTGGCACATTGCCTCTTTAAGATGTTTAAAGGCCTTTGTTGCTTCTGGAGTCCATAAAAATGCATCTTTCTTCAATAATGTTGTTAGAGGTATTGCTATTCTCCCATATTTCTTAACAAACTTGCGATAATACCCTGTCAACTAGAGAAATCCTCGCAGATGCTTTATGGATGTGGGGATTTTCCATTCCTTAATGGCTTTAGTTTTGCTAGGGTCTACCTTAGCACCTTCATGAGATACAATATGACCCATATATCCCAACTCTTGTACTCCAAAGAAACATTTGGAGCTTTTTGCATATGATTGTTTCTCCTCCAATAGTTTGAGTACCCCATCAACATGTTGAACATGATCCTTCCAAGACTTGTTATAGATTAGTATATCATCAAAAAATACTAACACAAATTTTCTAAGGAAGGGTTTGAAAATGGAATTCATCAAACCTTGAAATGTAGAAGGTGCATTGGTAAGGCCAAAAGGCATGACCAAAAATTAATAATGACCCTCATGAGTTCTAAATGTTGTTTTTGGAATGTCTTCAGTCTTCATTCTGATTTGATGATATCTTGAACAAAGATCCAACTTGGTGAAGTAAATTGATCCATGCAATTCATCCAATAGTTCATCAATGACAGGAATGAGAAATTTATCTTTAATAGTGAACTTGTTGAGCTCCCTATAATCCGAACACATGCGCAATGATCCATCCTTCTTGTGCACCAACACTACTGGAGTAGAGAAAGAACTTTGACTATGTTGAATTATACCAGCCTCTAGCATTTTTGTAACCATACGTTCAATTTCATTCTTTTGGGCATAGGGATATCTATAAGCCCTGATGTTTGGAGGAACACTTCCTGGAATCAAATGAATAACATGATCACGAATAGGTGGGAGACCTTTGGGAGTTTTAAATACCTTGGAATGATTGTCCAAAGCTTTTTGGAGATCTGGAGAAATAGATGCTTTCGATGTGGGAACCTTTAGCAAACATAATTGTGTAATTATAGCTCGTTGTTCTTTCTTTAGAAGCTTTATCATTCCATTAGAGCTGATTATCTTTCCTAGTTTCCCTGCAATACCTCTTAATTCAACTTCCTTTCCTTCCGAAGAAAATTTCATGAAAAGTCCTTGAAAATTAAAAGCTATTGTACCCAAGGATTGTAGCCATTGGACTCCTACTACAACGTCAGCACCACCCATTGGAATGGAAAGCATTGGGCTATTCAATACATATTCTCCCATGGATAGCTTGATATTATGGCACTTTCCAGAGCAATTTATGGTTCATCCACTTGCAACCATCACTTGACACTCTGGTGCTGGATATAGGAAGCAATTCAATTCCTTGGCTATCTTACAATGAATAAAATTATGGGTACCGCCTGAATCAATCAAAACTATTACCTTTTTCTTCTTGATATGTCCTTCTATCTTGATAGTTTGAGGAGTGGCAATTTCGGCCAATGTATTACAAGATATGGTCAGATTCATTTCTTATTTCTCTAGGGTTTGTTCCTGGTGTATATCCTCTTATTTTGACGTTTCTTGTTCCTTTTCTTCCTCCTCTTCACAATCTATGTAAAATAATTTCTTCTCGTCCCACTTGTGACCTTTAGTGTATTTGCTATCACAACTATAACAAAGCCCTTTTGCTCTTTTTTCTTCCAATTGTTGGGGTGTCAACCTTGTAGGTTGTGGAAGGCTAGGGGAAACAACACTTCCATCCTTGTATTTGTGAGTGGTAGGCTTCCTTGTTGCCATAATTTTTCTTTCCATTTTTCTTGCCAACCTGAATGCCTTCTCTAATGAGTCAAGTTCCCCAAGGCGAACCTCATGTTGGATGTTATCCTTTAAAGTCCCTATGAACACATCAATCTTGTGCTGCTTTGAAATATCTTTGACCCTTATATTCAATTTTTGGAAGTCCTCAATGTGCTCCATCATTGAACCCTTTTGTTTGAGGTTTATCAATTGGCTAAAAAAAGTGTTTCTTTTTGTATTCTCATAATGTGCTATCATTTCTTCCGTAAAAACTGCCCAAGTGACAATTTGTTTACGAGAGCAAAGCCATCGATACCATACAAACTGATTTGGTTCCAAATATAAAGTTGCAACACGTACCTTTTGTGTGTTTTGCACATTATGGAGATCAAAATATTGCTCCATATGTAGTATCCATGTTACGACATCCTTGCCATCAAACTTCCTCGTATCGATCTTTGGAACATGGTGGCTTTTCAATCCAATGTTAGAGTCTATGAAATCATGATTAACATTTATTTTTTTCTCATCATGAGTTTCCTTTACTACCCTTTCACCATTAATAAGCATTTCTTGTAACAACGTAGTCAAGTCTATCTTCAAATCTTCCATGTCGCATTCCAGTTTTTATTCTATACCATCCATCTTAGCATCATGCCATTCATCTTAACTTCCACGCCATTCATCTTAGCTTCCACGCCTCTCTTTAAACCATCAATTGTAGTTTACGTTACCTTTTGTGAGAGTGAAATTTGTTGCACTTGGTCTTGTAATTTTGATATATCATGTTGCATTTCTTCCTATTATTCATGAGTCATGCTAGAGCTTTCAGGTTGCTTACTAGGTGTTTCCATTTTCTTTCTTCAGGGCATCAATTAATGATAATTATGCTTCACTATGCCCTTTGAACTTCAAACTAATTTTTCAACCCAAACTTATGCAAAATTTTAAAAAGACTACACACCTTTTTTCGCTTTGTAGAAGCTCGATATTGAATCTGTTGTATCTCTATAATTGTGGATCTCCAAGGTTTGAAATTGATTCATGCGGTATCCCTCTAAGTCCTCTTTCCAATGCCACCAATCTGATCCAAATTGGATTCTCCAAGAAAGTGTTATGCCCAATCTCCCAAGATGATCTGATTATATAATTTTTTAGCAAAACGAACTTGTATGACATGCCACGTGTCACTCTTTCGACCTTTGGATCTGAAAAATATACACAGAAAACTATAGTTTGTCCTCTTTCTTTAACTTCTTATGAAATTTCAATCTGATGCTCAGAGAGAAAGTTATGACGATTTTCCCAAGGTTACTTGTTTGGAATGTAATTCGGGAGTCTACAAAAACCCTAACTTCCTTAGATCATATCTCCGAAAATATAGTGAGAAAATATCTGAAATTAGGATCCAAGGTTCAGAATGATTTTGGCTCAAATGGGTTTTTTTTTTAGCTTCTGAAACTTCGTATAGAAAAAAGTTATAACAAAAATTCCACGATGACCTGTTTGTAGCAGCGAAACCCTATAATCCAAGCCTCTAATACCAAATGTTAAGAAACCAGCTCACAAAAAGATATAAAAGATAGATCAACGACTTTAGAATCAACCTCTTTGAGGGGGCAACCTCCTTTACATTACACAAATGAACAATTCTTGGATGATACAAATGACAAAAACTCATTTCTGTATAGGAGTCTAAGGGGTCGAAATATAATCAAAGCCAACATAACAATAATAATATAAGGGAACAACAATAACAATAGTAATGGGGAAATCATTAGTATTATAGGGACCTAACAATCACTAGGCCCTAAATCGAGACTCCTCCCTCAGGCTTTACCGTGTATCCCGCCAAACTTGAGACCACCTCCGCCCCAGATTTCGAAATCCATCCAGCAAACCAAAGCTCAAAAACTAAAGTAAACATCCCAATGCCATGGCATCCAGAAAAAAGGCAAGGCTAGGTTAAAAACCATTGTTATAACTCAATAAAACCATGCCACCGACAACACGAGAACCATACACCAACATGAAAAGCTATGCATGTCCAAACCAGCTAGGAAATCACACATGCAAAAGGTTCCCTGCAAGTATTCCTGTTGAAGCTGCTTGATCTTGCTTTTCCTTCCTTGATCCTTGATTTCCTTCCTTTCCCTTTACTTTCTTTTCCTTCCTTGATCTAAGGTTAGAGTGCTCCAAGAAAACTCTAAGTGACTGAGAGTGTGAGAGAGAGAGAGAGAGAGAATAATGAGAGAGCTCCGAACTTGAGCTGACAAAAGGTTACCAACTGATCGTTGGAAGGCTTTGCTGAAAATGCAACAAGATGATGGAGCTTAGTGGAAAGGAGTCGCCTTCACTAAGTGGGCCCGCAGGGTATTTTTGGCACAAAGTATATTTTTAGACATATGGATCATGGTCTATGAGTTGCAGGATGTTGTTTATGGATGATTGGTCATGTTGGGAAAAATAGATGTACTTCTACTTTTGGTTCACAGCGAAGTGATCAGAGTCTATTTTTAGACTGCCAGGCTAAAAATAGAAACAGTGAAATATTATTAGCCCTTAGTAATATTTGGACTCTAAACATTATCTTGTTCTCTTGGAGAACTTCAGTTCGAGCTACGGATGTGGCACATGCAGCTGACAAAAGGAATCACGTGGTTTCTTATGTGTTAGTTGAGCTATTGCATGGAGGACTTCAGTTAGAACTCATGCATGTGAGTTCTGTGGAGTTGGATGTGGAGTTGATGGAGTTGTGTTCAGTTTGACTTAGTTGAACTAGTTGTATTTAGTCTAACTAAAGAATACACTAGTGATGAGTTGTGTGAATTAATTCACTAATTATTAACTCATAAAGCAACTAAAGAATACATCAGTTAACTCAGTGCATGGACAATTCAACAGAGACAGGTGTTAGAGGTAAGTGAAAGGGTGAGTTGTGACTATCAGTTGTGCATGAGATTTGCACATGCATGGATTGAGTAATGCCAATGAGGACTGCGCAGTGTGGGCCAATATCAAGGCAATTGTAGCATGTTCTCACATGATTCTCTTGCAGGATTGTGCAGTGGAGGCAGGCAAAGCAATGGAGGAGATTTGAACCTGTGACTTGTTCAGATCTGAGCTAGTTTTGTGTGTAACAGGTGGAGATAGTGCTGGATACTTGTGAGGAGTATTGTACTATGTATTGTTACATGTTCTCAATCATTATAATATACAGATAGTGTGAGGTTTTCAGCTGTATGCTTTCCCCGGGTTACATATTGTGTTAATGTGTGCATGTGATTGATGTTTCATTGTTTTTAATGTTGCTAAATTGATGATCAACGTAGAGGAGGTTATGTATTATGCATGTATTCCGCAATAGTGTATAATCGGGATAATCTCTGTGAATAAGTGTCATATTATTCAAAATTTCTACATGGTATCGGAGCTGGTTGATTTGTAGAAAAAGTTCTACAGGATATCTGATCCGAACGGAAAATGGCATCAACCCATGGTACTCATCCACCCATATTATTCATTGACCCATGGAATTTACCCATGGTATTGTAAATGGCATCCGCCCGTGGTATTGTAAAATCTACCCATGGTATTCATTCACCCATGGAATTGACCCGTGGTATTGTAACTGGAAAATACTATAAGTAACAAGTCACATTTTGTAAAAGGACAGATTGTCCGCCACAATGTAGCCTATCTGTCCTTTTACAAAATGTGACTTTTTTTACTTATAGTATTTTTCAGTTACAATACCACGGGTCAATTCCATGAGTGAATGAATACCATGGGTAGATTTTACAATACCACGGGTGGATGCCATTTACAATACCATGGGTAAATTCCATGGGTCAATGAATAATATGGGTGGATGAGTAGCATGGGTTGATGCCATTTTCCGTTCGGATCAATATCAAAGCGGGATTGATCATCAGATCTATTATTCAGAAAGTGTTTACATTTTATTTCTTCAGGCAGAGTCTGTAATCGGGCCAGGTAGCTTCTGCATTCATCCTTCTTTTGGAAGGTGAGATATCCAGTGAATGTCCATACAGTCGATCTCTGTACAAGAAATACTTTGTTCTCACGAATTTTAGATCAGAAGCAGTTGAGTTTTCAGTTGGTGGAATGGCGCTCAAGGATAAACTCAAAAACATCAAAGCTAAGAATGGAGATGCCACAGATTCTCCGCAGAAGAAGAAAAATAAGCAAGCTGTTGGATCTGCAGTGGGAGAGGCCTTAGCCTCGCAGTTTGAGCTTGATTTTTCATTGATCACATGCTTGGTTTCAAGTGTGATGAGATCGGTGTGGTTCTTGGACAGTGGTGTGTCTTTTCACATGATAGGAGATCGAGATTTGTTTTCTGATCTGGATGAGAAAGATCTTGGAGTGCACATCGAGATGAGCGATGATGGTAGATATAGTGTGACCAGTATCAGTACCATTTCCTTTGAGAGGGAGCCTGGTAAACCCTTTAGATTGAAGGAAGTGATGCATGTTCCAGGATTGAAGAAGAATCTTATCTCTGTGGCGATGTTAGAAGACAAGGGATATGATGTTGTCTTCAACGAGGGAAAGGCTTTCCTGCGCAGCAAGACAACTGGAGAAACCTGGAAGATAGGGGTTCGAGTCAGGGACCTTTATCATTTGCATGTAGATGCATGCAAAGCCTTGAGCAGCGAGGCAACTGATGGAGACTTGGTGGTTGAGAGGGAACATATATTACCTCTTAATATGCAGAGCAAGAAGAAGTCTCAGACGATTGTGGAGGAGCCACGATTGGTGCAGCAGCTTCAGGAGGTTGTGGAGCAGCCACAACAAGGGAAGCTGAGAGGAGATCGAGTAGAGACATCTACTCATGTAGAGACCTCCATTAGGGGGAAACTTCGAGCCATGTGGGCTGAGGGATCGCATGCAGCCATACCTCCAGGTAGGAGGTGGGGTGATGTGGATTGATCGTCCCAAGGAGGAGGGGCAGGATCCTTGAGGTACCCAACCTCTTAGATGAGACCTTGCTACGGGAGCCCCACTGTGGAGTAGCAGGAACTGATTGATTGGGTAGAGATAGATGCAGATGGAGCGGCAGAGAGAGCGACAGTGCAGGGAATCCCATGACAGCGCATAGCTAGCAGGCTGCAGCAATGCGAGAGGCACAAGTGTTTTGCACAGTGCTAGGTGGCACAGAGATGTGTGCAATGGTGCAAGATGCATGGAGATGTTGCAGTAGCGCAGATGTCAGAGAGGGAGCACTTGTCAGCAGTAGGTAGAGCTTCAACATCAGAGTATGTTCCTAGCCCAACAGAGTGGTCAGTTGGGAGTGTTTTTGTTCCAAGTCTTGTTGGAGCAAGTGGACCGGGAAAATGTGTTGCATGCAGAACATTCCAGAGTTGCAGGATAGGGGTTGCAGATAATCCATATCTTGTTGAGAGGGAGTGTTGAAAATGCAACAAGATGATGGAGCTTAGTGGAAAGGATTCGCCTTCACTAAGTGGGCCCGTAGGGTATTTTTGGCGCAAAGTCTATTTTTAGACTATGTCTATTTTTAGACATATGGATCATGGTCTATGAGTTGCATGATGCTGTTTATGGATGATTGGTCATGTTGGGGAAAATAGATGGACTTCTATTTTTGGTTCACAGCGGAGTGATCATAGTCTATTTTTAGACTGTCAGGCTAAAAATAGAAACAATCAAATATTATTAGCCCTTAGTAATATTCAGACTCTAAACATTATCTTATTCTAGAGTTTAGGCTTCTGTGATCCATATCAAGTTTACAAAAGATTCTTCGGCGAAGATCACATGAAACATCATTTGTCGACGCGTTTCGAACCAACTAGTGTGGTTCATCGTCAGGACAAGTTGAAGAAACAGATCCAGCTTAGCAAGTTAAATAGACAGAGCAGAGCCTCCTCGGCTAAGGAGACCAACAGCTACTTTTGACTAGGTACCTAGGTCAAAACCCTTTTTTTTTCATTAAATGTTTTTTATGAATTATTTTAGTTACTAATTTTTCTATTATTTATTAATATTTTTAGCTAACTATTATTATTAAATTATTTCTATTAATTTATTTGTTGGTCGCCCTAGGGTATTTTCCTTAAATACAATTTTTATTTATTTATTTGTTGGTACCTAGTCAAAAGTAGCTGTTGGTCTCCTTAGCCGGGGAGGCTCTGCTCTGTCTAATTAACTTGCTAAGCTGGATCTGTTTCTTCAACTTGTCCTAACGATGAACCACACTGGTTGGTTCGAAACGCGTCGATAAATGATGTTTCATGTGATCTTCGCCGAAGAATCTTTTGTAAATTATCTTATTCTGTTGGAGCACTTCAGTTCGAGCTACGGATGTGGCACATGCAGCTGACAAAAGGAATCACGTGGTTTCTTATGTGTCAGTTGAGCTATTGCATGGAGGACTTCAGTTAGAACTCATGCATGTGAGTTCTGTGGAGTTGGATGTGGAGTTGTGTTCAGTTTAACTTAGTTGAACTAGTTGTATTTAGTCTAACTAAAGAATACACTAGTGATGAGTTGTGTGAATTAATTCACTAATTATTAACTCATAAAGCAACTAAAGAATACATCAGTTAACTCAGTGCATGGACAATTCAACGGAGACAGGTGTTAGAGGTAAGTGAAAGGGTGAGTTGTGACTATCAGTTGTGCATGAGATTTGCACATGCATGGATTGAGTAATGCCAATGAGGACTGCGCAGTGTGGGCCAATATCAAGGCAATTGTAGCCTGTGCTCACGTGATTCTCTTGCAGGATTGTGCAATGGAGGCAGGCAAAGCAGCGGAGGAGATTTGAACCTGTGATTTGTTCGGATCTGAGTTAGTTTTGTGTGTAACAGGTGGAGATAGTGCTGGATACTTGTGAGGAGTATTGTACTATGTATTGTTACATGTTCTCAATCATTATAATATACAGATAGTGTGGGGCTTTCAGCTGTATGCTTTCCCCGGGTTACATACTGTGTTAATGTGTGCATGCGATTGATGTTTCATTGTTTTTAATGTTGCTAAATTGATGATCAACGTAGAGGAGGTTATGTATTATGCATGTATTCTGCAATAGTGTATAATCGGGATAATCTCTGTGAATAAGTGTCATATTATTCAAAATTTCTACAGGCTTTTTATGAATGAGGTCTTTAAGTTCTTCATTTTCCATTATTTTCCTCCTCACATGCAACCTGTGACCTTTCACCTTACTTTTCTCCTAATTTCCTTTGTTTTCATAAATAAATGTGTCAAAAATGCCTTATTGTCTTTTAATGCCTTTGCCAATTTTCCTTAGCCAAAACACACATCTAGTGATGCCCACTAGGATATATTTTCCCAACATTTAGATTGGAATAAGTGTCCCTTAACCGTGGTCTTATTTTGCCTTTATTAACTTTTATTTCATGGACTTTTCACCAAGGCTGTTACAACTCTCTTTCTCTAAATAGAAATGGTTGCGAGTGCAAAGAAGTATGGCCTATGGCCCATGGACTACTATAGCACACAAATCCTCTCTATGTGTTCTGTCTCCTATCCCTCTTAACTATTTTTTCTCATCTATAGAACAAATGAACTCAAAAGAAGGGAACCCCTTTTCCTCATAGCGCCCTAGGTATAGCACAACCCGATAGTCTACTAGCAGTTAGGTTTGACTACCTCAACTATTAACCAAAGTTACAATATGGACTCTTCTAGAGTCTTCTTCATCATAATCACGTGGCTAGTCTCTTTTCCATGAATAATGAGAGTTGACGTGATATCTTCTCGAATTATGGTGGTGAAAATAGGAAGGTCAACTTCTGAGTGGCATAACTTTTTCATAAGGACTCCGATTGAGACGATTCTTGTGCCTTTGGAAAGATCTTTGTGTATAGAATATGAAAAAAAGTGTCACGCTAAAGTGACAATTTTACCCCCCAAAAACGTTGTTTGATACCTCAAAATTCTCCCAGAATGTTTTAAACCCCGATTTGCCAAACTAGGTCCTGTTGGTAAAAATGGCTCTGTGAGTTGATTCCTCCACTTTTTCCACTCTAAAAACATCAAGATGAGTGACAAACAATATAATGAATAATGATTCAATCTGGATCACCTAAGGCCATATACCATGAAAGTAAAGAGTATGAAACATTAATGGAAAACCATTTTTTATTAAATTAATTTATTTAGGCAAACAATGAAAAATCTTAATTTTGATAACTTTCAATTTGATAAATTTTTTAGTAGTGAAAATAGATAAACAAACCTCATTTTATTTATACAGTGGGAAAACTATTATAACTTAGTTGTCAAATCAACAATGAGGACAACCATTGCTATCCGAAAAGCTGACTCATCACTATTATTAAAGAAAAACCACGCCGACTGGAATTACCCGCTAGTAGTCCATAAGAGGCAGACTTTCACTCCCACCAAATGCCTTTGCGCCTTATGTCATTAACTTGTTTTCTTACATCCAAAAAATCAAACTCAAAAACAATTTTATAACATACTCCAAGCCCCCGATAAACAAACCTCATATAATTCTAGTAATTACAAAAAAGAATCAATGAAAAATCATTAAAAAAAATAAATGTCGTATCTCATAGACTAACATATTCCTTCATCAATGGTGGACCGTTCGACAAGTGTGGAGGTTCAGTCACCACAGGTTGCCGGTTCGGTGTTCATAAACATTGCTGTGAGACTCTTGCCCAATATGTTGGGTTTTGAAGAACGTTGAGGGAGATCCTTGGCCAATCAATATCTTTGAAGCACGTTGGTTATGTTGTCCCATCCCAAGGGGAAAATATAAGCTGACAACATAATTGCGGGAGCTACATCATCCATCTCTCTCAAAACGGAAGCAAAACCACGTCTATGGGAGCTGAATTTCTCCATTTGAAAAATTTAGGGATATCAAAATCATAATCGCTGGCATTGGGGAGGAATTGCAAGAGCAAGAGAACAAGCTAATTGTAATATGTTAGACTTACAAATAAATTCCTGTGAAGAAGAGTTTATGAGTGAAAGCGCCAACGCCGACATGTCTGAATCAAGCAACACGAATAAAATAATGGCTACAGTCGAAGATATATTCAAAACTCTCGACATGAATGGCTAGGAGGGCACCGACGAAGTTTCAAACATCCGAGGCCCAACCAAGGCCATCAAATTTTCATCAGGAAACCCTAGGGTCGAAAAAATAAGAGGAGTTATGCATCTCTTCCGCAATGTTTGCGAGCCTCCGGGAGCTCTCGAGAGCCTTCCAATAATCATCACTTATTTCTTTATTTCCTTTTATTTATTTATTTATTTTCCAAATGTTTTCCATTACGGAGGTGACTGGTTCTCATGGGCGCCCGTTCTTTTAAGCACCAATTCCCATTATATATTATGTTAAATTTGAGCACAACCTCCTGTTTCTATTAAGCGGTGCATGATTCGAGCTGAATTTGACTGTGAGAAACCAACGATTCTCAGGTCTGAAATAAAACAACAAAATGGGGGCGTAAATTTCTAGTTCAGGGGGCGTTTCGGTTTCCGCTCAAAAGAGCTATGTCCCTCTGTAATATAATCCAGATAATGATTTAGGTTTTAAATTTTAGACTCAAATAATTCTCCAAAATCATTTGCTGGTGATTGCGTAAGATTTAAGATAAATTCTATTGTGGTCGACTAATCGTGGATGGGTTAACACGTAACTATATATTCAAGTGAATTATATTGCATAAGTTTAGATAGATAGGATTGAGGTAGATAGGGGCCATATATACAATAAAAACAATAAATTGAAACATGC
This sequence comes from Pinus tabuliformis, assembly GCA_031772625.1. Classification (NCBI taxonomy): domain Eukaryota; kingdom Viridiplantae; phylum Streptophyta; class Pinopsida; order Pinales; family Pinaceae; genus Pinus; species Pinus tabuliformis. The sequence goes on from CM062805.1 coordinate 821,672,393, forward strand.
TCAAGTTGCCGAGTTGAATGAAGAGACATGATCTGTAGAAAAGTTGCTCCCAAACTATGAAGGATAACTGCAGAATATGTAAATATCAAATGAATTAGTATGAAGGATCCTATCAATGCTTTGGCCGTACCTTACCTTCCGAGTTTATAAAAAGGTGATTAATGATTAGATAACTTAGAAAATTGGTAAAAGCTCGTAATTTTTGTACCCACCATTTGTTACTACCATGTTATAACGTGACTTAGTAACTTATCTTGAAAAAATGATAAAGAACATTTTTAACTCGGTAACAAAATTTTCAGACAAAAGTCAGACAAAATCATTAGGTTATTTAGTTAAAATGTAGTATTAAGTTTCACAATCATCGGGAATTGGCCCTGATCCAAACAATTACATAGGTTAATTTCGATATCGGAAAGTTATGTTTTGTGATGTCAAACTAGGGTTTTTTTGCTCCACTGATATCATAACTTAGATGGGTGTGGCCTTAAATATATTTGCCCCTGCTATGATCTAGGTTAACCATTAAATTAGAATTTCATTGAAATGTACCTTTTCTTCTTTGCTTTGGACGAAAAAACTTATAGTAATTGGAGCCACCACATACTTGAATTGTACTCTTGTTTTGAGCCTTACTTCCAATCAACCAAATATTGGTGGCCCTCTTGCTTCATCGTAGTAGCCACAACATACTTGCTTCGTCCAGAGTGAGTGTTCCTTGAGTCCTCCAGTGGTTTCCCTCTCGATTCTTGAACCACTACCTTCATGGATTTTTCAATCCCCCACTAAGCTACTTCTTTTGTGCTATTGTTAGTTGGCTCTCTAATAAACCCCCTATGCCACATCTCCTTTGTATCTCACAGACTAACATATTCCTTCATCAATGGTGGATTGTTTGACAAGTGTGGAGGTTTAGTCACCACAGGTTGCCGGTTCGATGTTCATGAACGTTGCTGTGAGACTCTTGTCCAATATGTTGGGTTTTGAAGAATGCTGAGGGAGATCCTTGGCCCATCAATATCTTTGAAGCACGTTGGTTATGTTGTCCCATCCCAAGGGAAAAATAGATCTATATATCCATCTTGTTTGTAAGCTGGCAACATAATTGCAGGAGCTACATCATCCATCAAAATTCTTGTGTCAATATATGCATGTTGTTCAATCTAATGGTTTGCGTGTCCATGTGAATGATTTACTTTATTGCCTATGTATTGCGCTAAGAATGCTCATATGAGTAATTACCAACACTGAAAGAGAAAATAAGAATTGATTTTAAAATTTAAAAACTTCACTAATTATTAATTAACCATTAACCTTTTAATATAGAATGACCTCATAATACATACTTATTAAAATAAACATTATTATTATAATAAATATTTAATATAAAATTTTATTAAAATAAATTTAATTAGATATTGTGTTAAAAAAAACAACTACATTATCCCTTGATACAAAATAATGGTGACAAATCTAATTTTAGCTTACATAATAATTTATAAATCGTTAATAACCGTTTCTAGATTATCTAATCGTTAATCACCTTTTTATAAACTCGGAAGGTAACGTATGGCGAAGATTTCTCTCTTTCATCACCTTACATTTAGGGAAGCCATAAAAATTGAGAAGATGCCTAATAATTTTAATAGGGACGATGGTTGGAAAATGAATAGCTGTTGAATTCGGACCCTTTCCTCTTAGCTCCCTTTCTTTCTTTACTCTTTGTCCTCTTTCTGGTTTTTCTTTTACTCTATAACCATGATATATTTTTTCTCTTTTATACCTAATTAATAATATTTCTAATATTATTTCCTTTTTACTTTTTCCCTTTGACTAAATTATTGTTTTTATTTTCTTTTTTCTCCAATCACCTTAAAATAATAGAATAAAAATAATTAAAATTAAAAAATGTTTTAATTAAACATATTACATTTTAATTTAATTTATAACCAGTAATTTTCTCTTCTTATTTTATAACTAATTAATAATTTTCTATTTCTTTTTATTAATTTTTCCCATTGACTAAATTATTTTTTCCTTAGTTTAGAATTTGTTATAGTTGTTTGTCTTATTTTTTGGAAATAGAAATCGAGGGTATTTGATTATATATATAATTATATATTATATTTAATAGTTAATTTGATTTATTAATTAATAATAATTAAATAATTTGTTTTTTTCCTTATGGTGTTAAAAATAGCTTTTTTTGTTAGCTATTAGAATGTTTTGACTCTTTATTTAATTTACTACTATGATCCGATTTTTAATCTTATCGAAAATAATGAACCACACAGATTGGTTCCAAAAACGTAAACCTAAACCTATCAATGTGATTTCTTCGAAAATTATTTTCAAATAATATTAATTGTATTTTTATCGTGTTGGTAAATGCATTAAAAATACAATCTTAATACTTCGGGCATCTCAAGTGCTACCGGACAACGATCCCAATGAATTTGCATTCAATTTACTTTTGATTTTTCAAACTTACTTTATTATCAAGTTGAATGTTTTCTTCTTTTATCGATATTCTACTCTTTATAATATCATAGTGAAATGTCATAGGTCCCTTTCAATCTCCTTCGGTTTACAAGCTTCGCCTATTCCGTGTGATCGTTTTCCACTGTTGGTATCGTTGTATAGCTTGTATGTCAGGATCTAATCAATGGTTTCTTGGTAGAAAAACAAAACAAAACCTGTTCTGATATCCCTCTCTGCAAATACAGGTGGAGGATAGCACAGTAGAAGCAAAGGCTCTAAACCTTCACATGTTGCCTGGCTCAAAACGGAAGCAAAACCACGTCTGTGGGAGCCGAATTTCTCCATTTGAAAAATTTAGGGATATCAAAATCACAATTGCTGGCATTGGGGAGGAATTGCAGGAGCAGGAGAACACGCAAACTGTAATATGTTCAGCTTACGAATACATTCGCGCGAAGAAGAGTTTATGAGTGAAAGCGCCAGCGCCGGCATGTCTGAATCGAGCAGCACGAATACAACAATGGCTACAGTCGAAGATATCTTCAAAACTCTCGACATAAATGGCCAGGAGGGCGCCGGCGAAGTCTCAGACGTCCGAGGCCCAACCAAGGCCGTCAGTTTTTCATCGGGAAACCCTAGGGTCGAAGAAATCAGAGGAGTTATGCATCTCTTCCGCAATGTTTGCGAGCCTCCGGGCGCTCTCGAGAGCCTTCCAGTAATCATTCACTTATTTCTTTCTTTCCTTTTATTTATTTATTTATTTTCCAAATGTTTTCCATGGCGGAGGTGACTGGTTCTCATGGGCGCTCATTCTTTTAAGCGCCAATTCCCGTTATATATTATGTTAAATTTGAGCACAGCCTCCTGTTTCTGTTAAGCGGTGCATGATCCGAGCTGAATTTGGCTGTGTAAGATTTAAGATTAATTCTATTGTGGTCGACTAATCGTGGATGGGTTAACACGTAGCTATATCTTCAAGTGAATTATATTACATAAGTTTAGATAGATAGGACTGAGGTAGACAGGGGCCATATATACAATAGAAACAATAAATTGAAACATGCTCAAGTTGTCGAGTTGACTGAAGAGATGTGATCTGCAGAAAAGTTGCTCCCAAACTATGAAGGATTACTGCAGAATTTGCAAATATTAAACGAATTAGTATGAAGTCTCCTATCAATGCTTTGGCCCTACCTTACCTTCCGAGTTTATAAAAAGGTGATTAACGATTAGATAACCTAGAAAATTGGTAAAAGCCCGTAATTTTTGTACCCACCATTTGTTACTACCATGCTATAATCCGACTCAGCAACTTATCTTGAAAAAATGATAAAGAACATTTTTAACTGGGTAACAAAATTGACCGATAAAAGCCAGATAAAATCACCGGGTTATTCAGTTAAAATGTAGTATTAAGTTTGACAAGCATCGGGAATTGGCCCTAATCCGGACAGTTACATAGGTTAATTTCGATATCGGAAAGTTATGTTGTGATGTCAAACTAGGGTTTTTCTGCTCCACTGATATCATAACCTAGATGAGTGTGGCCTTAAATATATATGTCCCTGCTATGATCTAGGTTAACCATTAAATTAAAATTTCATTGAAATGCACATTTTCTTCTTTGCTTTGGACGGAAAAACTTATAGTAATTGGGGCCACCACATACTTGAACCATACTCTTGTTTTGAGCCTTACTTCCAATCAACCAAATATTAGTGGCCCTCTTGCTTCATGGCAGTAGCCACAACATACTTGCTTCGCCCAGAGTGAGTGTTCCTTGAGTCCTCCAGTGGTTGCCCTCTCGATTCCTGAACCACTACCTTCATGGCTTTTACAATCCACCACTAAGCTACTTCTTTTGTGCTATTGTTAGTTGGCTCTCTAATAAACCCGCTATGTGGTGGCCTGGGTGTAGGTGTAATGGACAATCGTTCAAATCCAGAAACGATTTCTGCAAATTCAGGCGGAATTTCTTCTTGGATTTCCTTGGTTATTCTGCTAAATTAGCAGCACTGCTTAATTTTAGCCACAATGATAAGTGCTTTACAAGTCCTCTAAGCATCGCACATTGCAAATCACAAATCGCATTTTCTTAAGGCTAAGGTTCATTCACTCATGAAATATTGCGATGCGAAACTAATCGGCGATCCTCCACCGTTTGATCAAGGCACACTTGATCCAACGGTCAGTGGCGATATTGCACAGGAATCTTGCACAACGTTTACCCCCCCTTACGGAGCCGATAAGGAATATAAGTCCTCGATCTATAAAAGTTCAGGTCCGGTTTTGAAATTAACGTTCGATCACTTTATGACCCGATATCCATTGGATATAAGAGGCTATCAAATCTATGGCTCGCGGAACTTCAACTAGCACACGGATTAAAAATGGCTCAACCCCCGCAGTTGACTGTGACCTAAAAGTTTGAAAATGAGATTGACGGCTAGGAGTGAGTGCGGGGCTTCAACCACAATCAAGAAATCCGTACACTCTTACTCCCGTAGTTGCTGATCACCCAGATCTTATACAAGACGAAAGAGAAATTAAATGCAATCACACCAGATCATACATAACTCTAAATTTTCAGGTCAAACTGGAAATTCAATAATACATAGAGATACTTCGGAGGGATGCAACACCTCCGAGATTGACCAATTATAAACAAAAATACATAGAGATATAATTTCTGTAACTTAATCTTATATGGCCAAAACAAGCCAAATCAGTCAAAATCTCTTTACAATCATTCAGAACTTAAATAAATACCATTTCATTCTAACAATCAGATCCTTAATCACTGGATCGAATCTGCCTGATCTTAAACAATACCTAATTTGGTTGATATTCTCCCCGAGAATCTCAACTAAATCTAAATTGCTTGAATTTATTATAAGATCACTCAATCCCTAAATCCTAGCTCAAATCCTATCTAGAAAACTTGTAAATTGACAGCTAAAGGATCCCACTCCTTTGCTTGTAAACTTTTTTTGTATTTTTGGAATAAATTCGAAGCCTTTTGTCTTCAAGCCTCATGCTCCTGCATCAGACTCTTGAGAACAAAATTCTTCATGGGCTCCTGTCCATGAGTTCTTCTACAAAACTGCCCAACTTCTGTAGCATGGAATCTGTCATCCAAGTAGCTTCAGCAATTGGTTGATCCTTCCATTTGACCAAATACTGAAAATACTCCTGCCCTCTTGTTTTCTTCAACAATTTCTTGTTCAAAACCCTCTCTGGCTTCAATTCCTTTGCTATAGGCAATTGTTTTACCCAATCAATCTCTTGTTCTTCTTGATCCTCTGCTGCGTTATCTTCATTTTCACTTTCATACCTATACAAATCAACAACATTGAAAATTGGAGATATTCCAATATCAGGGGGTAATTCAATTTCATATGCATTTGTAGAAAATTTCCTCAAGACTCTGCATGGTCCAATTTTCTTAAACTTTAGCTTATTATACTCCCTTTTTGGAAATCTTTCCTTCCTTAGGTGTGCTAAAACCAAATCTCCTACCTCAAAATTAACTTCTCTTTTCTTCAAATCTGCTCTGTTTTTGTATTTTATGTTGCTGTCCTGTAGTTGTTGTTTTACTTGTTCATGTATTGCTTGAACTTCTGTAGCAAAATCTTCTCCTTTAGCACTTCTCCTTTCATCTTTTCCCAAGTATTTCAATTCAGACACTCCTCTTGGGTGCATTCCTTAGATTATATGGAATGGACTCTACCCGGTACTCCTGTTAGGAGAATCATTATATGCATATTCTTCCTGTGCCAATACTTGATCCCACTGTTTTGGATGTTCACCTGCAAGACTCTCAGAAGATTACCTAAGCTTCTATTTACAACTTCAGTCTGTCCATCCGTCTGAGGATGATAAGCAGAACTAAAACTCAGTTTAATTCCAAGCTTCTTCCACAATGTCCTCCAGAAATGTCTAACAAATCTGGTGTCTTTGTTTGAAACAATGCTCTTAGGTAACCCCTGTAATCTTACAATCTCCTTAAAAAACAGATTAGCAATGTGAGTAGCATCACTGGTTTTATAACATGGAACAAAATGTTCCATTTTTGAAAATCTGTCAATTACTACATAAATTGAATCATTTCCTCTTTGAGTTTTTGGTAAACCCAAAAGAAAGTCCATACTTACCATATCCCAAGGCCTATCTGGAATAGGTAATGGAACAAACAAACTTGTGTTTTGACTCCTTCCCTTTGCATACTGACAGACTTCACAATTTCTCACATACTTTTCCACTTTAGACCTCATTTTCAGCCAAAAATAAAACCTGTTTAACTATTCATAAGTCTTGTCTGCACCAAAATGCCCTCCAAGTCCTCCATATGTTTCTCCTTGATCAAATTCTCTCTCATAGAACAACTTGGTATGCACAGTTGATTTCTTTTAAACAACAGTCCCTCTTGCAGGAAATAATCTAGCCACTTGCTTCTGTCTAACAAAACAAGATTTCTACAAGCTTCAAATGCCTCTTTAAAATCTAGATCTTTCTCATATAACTCTTTAAGAAAATCAAAACCCAACACTTGAATTTGACTTTCTTGAACTAAAATGCTTTTTCTACTTAAGGCATTTGCTACTTTGTTTGATTGACCAGTTATATGTTTTAACACAAAATTAAAACTTTGCAGGTATTCTACCCATTTTGCATGCTTCTGGTTAAGCTTTGGCTGTTGCATAATGTACTGTAATGCATGGTTATCTGAATATAGTATGAACTCCTTGGACATCAAGTAATGTCTCCACTTCTTCAAAGACTGCACCACTGCATAAAACTCCTTGTCATAAGAAGAATATTTCTTCTTTGTCTCATTCAGCTTTTCACTAAAATAAGCTACAGGCCTGTCCTCCTGACTCAAAACAACTCTAATGGCTTCTCCACTGGCATCACACTTCACTTGAAAAGGTTTATTAAAATCAGGCAAAATCAAAATAGGTTTCTCAGTAATCTTTCTCTTCAATAGTTGGAAGTTCTTTTCTGCTTCAGCAGTCCATTTAAATGGTTGTCTGTCCTTCTTTATTGTGTCAATAATTGAAGCATTAATCTTACTAAAATTCCTTATGAATTTCCTGTAAAAACTAGCAAGACCGTGAAAACTTCTTACCTCAAAGACACTTTTTGGTGAAGGCCACTCCATGATAGCCTTGATCTTCTCTGGATCCATCTTTAACCCCTTAATAGAAACAACAAAGCCTAAATACACCAACTCCTCCTTCATGAATGAACATTTCTTTAAATTTAACAATAACTTTTCTTGTTGTAGCCTCTGTAAGACATAATTCAGATGTCTCACATGTTCCTCCTTAGATCTGTTGTAAACTAATATATTGTCCAGATATACTATTACAAATTTACCAATAAATTCCTTCGGAGCTTTATTCATAAGTCTCATAAATGTACTAGGAGCATTGGATAACCCAAAATGCATTACCATCCATTCATACAATCCTTCATTGGTCTTAAAAGCAGTTTTCCACTCATCTCCCTTTCTAATTCTGATTTGATGATAACCACTTTTTAAATCTAACTTTGTAAAATATCTAGCTCCACTCAAACAATCCATCAAATCTTCGATTCTAGGTAAAGGAAATCTGTACCGGATTGTTATCTTATTGATTGCTCTCGAATTAGTGCACATTCTCGAGCTTCCATCTTTCTTTGGGCTCAACAATGTTGGCACTGCATAAGGACTCAAACTCTCTCTAACCAGTCCCTTGTCTAACAGTTTCTGAACCTGTTTCCTAATCTCTTCATTCTTTGTGGGAGTCATCCTATACGCTGCTTTATTAGGTAGATTTGCTCCTGGAATCAAATCTATGTGATGACTGATTTTTCTAATGGGTGGTAACTCATCAGGAAAATCATCTACAACGATGTCACAATAACTGTCCATCATCTCTTGAATTTCAATTGGTAAATCAAAAACTTTTGTGGAAGTAATTATTACCTTGGGTTTGCAAACCAACGCAAAACTTACCTCATCTTCTTCCCTCTGATTCAAGTACTCGTTTCCACTCAGCAAAAGGGTCTTTGGATCAGGTTTCTTTGATGTATCCTCTTCTTCCATTGACAACAATGTATGATTGACACCATCTTTGCTGAATTTGTATGTGTTCTTCTTTCCATCATGCATAGCTCCTTTGTCATACTGCCAAGGTCTACCCACCAATATATGACACACATCCATAGGCATCACATCGCACAGAATTTTGTCTCTGTATTTTCCCAACTGCAACTCCACTTCACATTGCTCATTCACTACCAACTGATATCCCTTTTGAAGCCATGACACCTTGTAAGGTGTTGGATGTTTCTTTGTTTTCAATTTCAACTTCTCCACCACTTCTGTGGAGACCAAATTATCTGTACTACCACTATCTATTATCATCTGACAACACTTCCCTTGAACCTTACACACAGTCCTGAACAAGGTTTTCCTTTGTGCTGGTTCAACAATTTCCTTAGCTGGTTTTAACAAAATATTTGTTGACTACCAAAGATTCCCCTTTCTCTGGTACATTCTCTTCGTTTATTACCTTTGTTGCTTCCTCTTCAGTTTTTGCAACAATTGCATTCCTCTGATTCGTTCCTATATTTTCTGGGCACTCATAAGCTCTGTGTCCCAGCTTGTTACATCTGTAACATCTAACTTCTCTTCCTCTACCTCTGCCTCCTCTTCCTCTGGAAAAACTCCCTCTGCCACTTGCATCACCTCCTGTGGGTGCATACTGACTTGAGCTACTGCTAGCTCCATCTCTAGGTGCTGTAGATCTTCCTCTACCACCTTGACTTCCCCTTCCTCGGAAAGTACCTCTATTTCTGGCAGACTGCTTCCTCATGAGTTTTTCTTCAGCCTTCAGTACCATCTGATAAGCCTCTTCTATTGTTTTAGGAGACAGTACACTTATCTCATCTTGAATGTCCATTCTAAGACCATTCACATATCTGGCAACCTTCTCATCTGTATCTTGGATTTGTCCTGCTCTTATACTCACTTTGTAGAATTCCTCTGTGTATTCCTTTACTGTCATAGATCTCTGTCTAAGATTCTGCATCTGTCTAAATAATGTTTGCTGATAGTCACTTGGCAGAAACTTACTTTTCAATTTTGCCACCATCCTGTTCCAATTCTTAATTGGTTGTTTGCTAAGTCTTCTTCTTTCTGCTTGCACTCCATCCCACCAAAGTGCTGCATGTCCTTTCAGTTTTGTGACAACAAACTTCACCTTCTTTCCTTCATCTGTTTCTTCATAATCGAAGAATTTCTCCATGTCATTTATCCAGTCTATCAATTCCTCAGGGCTTAAGCTTCCTGTGTAGATTGAAACTTCAAGTCTAGGCTTGGATGTGGATCTCAATACTGACTTAAAGAATCTCATTTCAGGAGTTACATCTGTAGGTTCTTCTTCTGCAGCTTCAACTTCAGGTTCACTGACATCCCCAACATCTGCATCTCTTCCCATTTCCATTGCTTCCAATCTAGCTTGCATCTGTTGCATAGCTTCCAACACTTCAGCATTTGCAACTGGTCGTCCTCTTCTTCGACCACCACCTCTTCCTCCAACTCTGAAAGCCATGTTGGATTTCTTTTTCTAATCCTTGAGATCCTGTTCAGTGTTAGTAGGCTGCTTTGATACCACAAATGGTGGCCTGGGTGTAGGTGTAATGGACAATCGTTCAAATCCAGAAACGATTTCTGCAAGTTTAGGCGGAATTTCTTCTTGGATTTTCTTTGGAGTATCAGTCATCTACCTCCAAACTTGGCTATTCTGCTAAATTAGCAGAACTACTTAATTTTAGCCGCAATGATAAGTGCTTTACAAGTCCTCTAAGCATCGCACATTGCAAATCGCATTTTCTTAAGGCTAAGGTTCATTCACTCATGAAATATTGTGATGTGAAACTAATCAGCAATCCTTCACCGTTTGATCAAGGCACATTTGATCCAACGGTAAGTAGCGATATCGCACGGGGATCTTGCGCAACATTTACCCGCCCTTACGGAGTCGATAAGGAATATAAGTCCTCGATCTATAAAAGTTCGGGTCCGGTTTTGAAATTAACGTCTGATCACTTTATGACCTGATATCCGTTGGATATAAGAGGCCATCAAATCTACGGCTCGCGGGACTTCAACTAGCACACGGATTAAAAACGGCTCAACCCCCGTAGTTGACTGTGACCTAAAAGTTTGAAAATGAGATCGACGGCTAGGAGTGAGTGCAGGGCTTCAACCATGATCAAGAAATCCGTACACTCTTACCCCCGCAGTCGCTGATCACCCAGATCTTATACACGGTGAAAGAGAAATTAAACGCGATCACACCAGATCATACAAAACTCTAAATTTTCAGGCCAAACTGGAAATTCAATAATACACAGAGATACTTCGGAGGGATGCAACACCTCCGGGATTGACCAATTATACACAAAAATACACAGAGATATAATTTCTGTAACTTAATCTTATATGGCCAAAACAAGCCAAATCAGTCAAAATCCCTTTACAATCATTTAGAACTTACATAAATACCATTTCATTCTAACAATCAAATCCTTAATCACTGGATCAAATCTGCCTAATCTTAAACAATATCTAATCTGGTTGATATTCTCCTTGAGAATCTCAACTGAATCTAAACTGCATGAATTTATTACAAAATCACTCAATCCCTAAATCCTAGCTCAAATCCTATCTAGAAAACTTGTAAATTGACAGCTAAAGGATCCCACTCCTTTGCTTGTAAACTTTTTTTGTATTTTTGGAATAAATTCGAAGCCTTTTGTCTTCAAGCCTCATGCTCCTGCATCACTATGCCACACATCCTCTGTTGAAGGGATATAGCACCTCCACTCCTCTCCTTCATCGAGGTTTTCTTCACACTTCACATAATTCCAGATCGGTCTCTTAGTAATATAAAATAACGAACCTCCAAAGATACTTCTCCATTTCATTTCTTGAAAGGTCTCTTTGGCACTTGATGCTTACTACCAGCAGCTAACCCCATTTGAAGCACTCACCTAGACTTAGATGCACTCACCTAGACTTAGATGGTTCCATCATATTGGCTGAGATGTGGGAATACATTGCTTCTATAATCCTTCTCATCATCGCCCCCTTCCTGAAATTGTCTGATTGAACCTTCAATCTTCTTTCCATATGTCCATGTACCTTGCCATTAAAGAAGGAATCTTAACTCCCCTAGCAGGAAATCTTATTTAGCAAAGCAATGTGATCCACTTAGATCAAATGAATAATATGAGTGGGAGGTTTGATTGGACCTTCCCATTAAATCATCTCCTTATAATAATTAAGGATAGTAGAATCTCTTAACACGGTCCTTCATTCCCATTATTCCCTAAGGTTGGGGGGAAAATTTAGTTTGCCTAGAGGATCTTTTCTCATTAGACAGTACGTTGGATCCTTCCCAATTCTGGATTTTGTGACAGGGACTTCTTCCTCATCACCCTCTACCTCTTCTTCTTGTCTTATCGACTTCTAGTGGACCTCTTATAATCTCTCCTCTTTCTTCCTCTCATGGAATATTTAGTTCACGTGTTCTTGTTTGATCTGGTTGTATTTTGCTCTATGCTTTCGGGGTAAAGGCATCCCTACAGATTGACAATACTAGTTGTATATTTTAGTCCCATTGATCTCTGTTTGGTCATTTGTTGGATATCAATAAAATTATCTCAGCTTATCTTATCTCAAACTTTTTGTTAGCCATCTGCCACCTTATTATAATTTCCTCAAACATGATTCAAACAGACTTCCTTAAATCCTGTAGCTTCAACAATTCAATTCAACAACACATTGGTTCTTCGTTTTTCTCAATAAAAAGGTCGATGATTACCTTGGAGTTCCCATCAAAGATTTGTCATAAGATCAAATTCAAGATAGAGTTACAACACCAACTTGATATCTTAAGCGTTGTATGATTATTAGTTCTAATCCTATATACTATACAAACACAATTTTGTGTTTGTTTTTGGAATATTGGGTTGGGTGCTAAATGGGACAAAAAACAGTTTACATGGTGAACTGTTAAGGAAAACACTAAAAATGGATTGAACAAGCCAGTCTGACCCGGAACTTGCTGGTTCTGTCATTATGCTTGAGGCACACTTAATAATCTGAGAGGTCACTATGACTTGTGTTAGGGTGAGCCAAACGTTTAGTTAAGCTTTTTAATCTGTTCAAAAAACTTGTTCTAAATTTGCAGTCTAAATGTTCTCATGATGTCTGTACACAGGCTGGTCGGAACAATCTTGTTTGTGTGCTTGCTGTTCCCAATTATATGACTTATGCAGACTTTTGTCAATTTTCGGGTTCATTTATCCAGAATATACTGGAAATGCGCATTGTCAGGTGAATAACATTTAGAATTCTGCTATATAATCTTGCATTGAATTATGTGGGCCATGTTTAGTCTTTAGATGGCTTTCCAACTGAGCTATGACTTTGTGGATTTCAGGAATGATGGATTGAATGAGCGATATAGTATCCTCATGACATTTGACAGCCAGAAATCAGCAGATGACTTTTATCGCCATTATAATCGGAGACCTTTCTCATCATTGGAGGTCAGTATAAGAAAATACATTTCCTTTTTTATCTTGAAATGGAATGTATATAGGATATATCAAAGCTTGAACACCTTATAAATACTTCATCACATGTTAAAAGGTTAAATAGACTGTTTCTCATTGATTTCCATCGTAAATAATTTTAGGCCTCAGAATGAAAATGCTTGCAGCTGTGATTATTGATTTAGATAGAGTTTTGGAAGTTTGAAAAGAACTTTAGGTCTCCATATCAAAATGTTTGCAGCAATACTTGCTTCAAATCTGTTGCTGTACTGATACATATTTCTGTGATTGACATTTCAGGCAGAAATTTGTCATGTTATGTTTACTGCAGACGTGCAGTATACTGGATCATTTGAACATGCCTCGACTCCTCCAACTGGATTAACAGAACTCCCTACATGCCCTGTTTGTCTTGGTGAGCTTCATTATTGAACCACAGTTGCCTTATTTATAGTAAATATGCTATGCTTGGTTTTATATCAATAGATTTTTGGGTGAGGACCAGTTTTTCCAGTGGTTCATTGGTGTTGTTACACCAATAGGCGTCCCCCTATTGGAAATGGGGTGCCAGAATTTTCAATTGATGGTTACCATCAATATTTGGGGAATACCTTCGTCGTCTCATTAAATGGACAGCTCAGGTTTAATTGTTTAACTACCTTTCTAATCTCCATTAAATTGATGGCTGAGGTTTAATTGTTTAATATGTGTTGTCTGCTTCTGCCATGATTTTCCTTCTGTTATGTGCTGCCTCTCCAGTTTGTTTTTGACAGATTTTTCAGCCTCCCTTTATGCTCAAGATTTCAGGATGTGCCCAAAAGCCACACAACAGCATCTCATTCTGCAAACAGTTGAGTGAGGTTCCCTGATTGCTTGTTTATGCAACACTTATTGATATAAAACAAAATCTGCAAGATAATCAGCATATCGCTAATGACTGAGAATATTAGTGGAGATGAGGACTGATGATTTTGAAGGGGGAGTGTTCTTGCTCATCAGATGTCGAACTTTTTCATCAAAAGCATGGTAGAGGATTCATTGAATTTGGAGAAATTAAAATTCATATTGCGTTGGAAATATGAATATAAGTGGTGCTTTGAATTACAATGCTAGTAAATTATAGTATACCCCCTAAAGGATAGGCTTAAACTGTCGTTCATGGTGCAGATAGAAAGGTTAACAAAATAGGTGGTGGAGAGTAGGAGACCTTAGAATGATTGACAAAATGAGTTGGCAGTGATGAAAGGAGACCTTAGAATGATTGACAAAATGAGTTGGCAGTGATGAAAGGAGACCTTAGAATGATCGACAAAATAAGTTGACAGTGATGAAATGATGCTTCTTAAATATTTGGGGTTTCAGGCTCATACTTTGACCTTGTGGATCTGTCACAATAACTATATCACTGAGAAAATGTATTGTGAAAACAATCAAGATATTTTGGATATTGAGAAGCACTGGACAAAGTTCATGAGTCAATTAGGGGCCTGATTTGGAGAGGTGGGCAGCGTGAAGTTTGAACCCAATTGGCTTTATAAGTTGTTGACTCATAAAGGAACTCAAAACTAAGATGCAAATAAGAAAATCTCCTAGAGATGTTTATAGTGGTTTTTAATCAGTCTGCTGTAATTGGCATTGGAGTTTGCCTGTAGGCAAAAACACTTGTTACGAAGTAATTTATAATTTTATACCCTAAGTTACTTGACACGGGACACACAGGACACCTGGATATGAGTAACTGACATAAGAAATTAGAATAATCAATACACATAAATAGAAGTTTAGAAGTCAGAACCATAAACTTTAGTTTCTCATTGAGTTATTTGAATGCATCAAAATCAAATTGTATAACATAGATAGTAGACACTGAATCACAAATACTATAGGTGGGAATGCTAATAACAAATACAAAAGAGGGTAGGTTAGAACTATAGATAAAAGAATCTTATTGCTTTGTTAACCGTCCTTGTTCATGTTAGAATAATCAAGGTCACCACCACTACCACTGTTCTCTCCCCCATCTTCTATATCCAGTCCAAGATATGCATCTTATTGTTAGAATTCCATGCACCGCAGGTCTGGCTTATGTTTTGGCATTTTCACAAAACATAAAACATAAAACATAAACACTGCAGGGCCAAGGGCTGTGCCCTAGCCGCAGGCCTGATGGCAATCCACAACAGAGGTAAGGGAGTCGAGGTCTATGGAACAAGAGGCCAAGGACCTATTGGTGACTGCAGACTAGAAGAGACTATCCACAGCCTGGTAAGAGCAGTTCACAGCTAATAAAGGGAGGCCGGGGCCTGGACAGGTTGTTGTGTCTCCTATGCAGGTAAACAGGCCATAAACTTGTGGTTTCTCTATGATAACAGACCACAGACCAAGGGTTTAAGAGGGCTGGGAAAGCCCTGGGTAGACCACAGCAGAAATACTAAGGAGGCCGGGGCTTAAAGGAATGAGCCTAGGGCTAGTTGAGAGCTAGTAACGTTTGGTGGTGGATGCTGGAGCAAGGACAGCTACATCAGGTGTAAAGGGTTCCACAGGTGCCACAACCAAGGGAAGGTTCTGTGGACAGTCCACTAAAGGGGCAGCTGGAAAATGTGTGGTGAGGGGCAGTTGAGAGCTGGAAGGACTCAGCCTCAGCCCTGAGAACACAAGTGACATTTGTCTTGTATATTGGCATTTTTTACAGGGATTGTAAAGGGCCACTTTCCCTGGTTTGGGAGCCCTTGTATTTCTTGTTAAAGGACTAATAAGATTTCAGTTTTGGGCATTAAATTATGTGTTCTGTGTATGACCTAATTGCTGGTGTACTTTCCTCTGTGCAAGTTGTTTTTTAAGGTTAGGCATTTCAGCTTCAGACCTCTGAAATTCAGCCTACAGCCTCAGTTTGGAACTGTGGTTTTTTTGCTCTGTGCTAGATCAATTTGAAGCTTCACAAGGGCTATTTTGGAACTGTTTCTGAGTAGCCTATGAAGTAACTCTGAAGTGACTCAAAGGAGACTTTGGAACAGACTCAAAGCAGTCTTTTGGGGGACTTATTAAAGCATCCTGGAGGCCACCTGTAGCAGACTTGAGTTGGTATGGGGGCAGTCCTTTTGGAGCATTCTTGAGAACTCTTAGAGCAGCCTTTTTGAAGACATTTTGTAGCAGAATTTCAAGATCCTTTGGAGCAACTTCTTGAGGTGTTGGAACAGATTTGAGCTGACTTTGTAGGAGCCTTGAAAGCCTCGGTTGTAGCACACTTGAAACATTCTTGGAGTAAACTTGAAGATCTTGAAGACCTCTTTTGAAGTGAATCTGGAACTGACTTTAGAAAGCCTTTTCGAAGACATCTTGAAGAAGTTGATTTCGAAATCTATTTGAAGTATTTTGAAAGGTTGGAGCCTACGAGAAATGGAGTCCTCGTTTTGACCAAGTTGATGCTTGGATTTGTTGAGAGGATTGGAGTCCTCATTTTGACCAAGTTGGTGCCTGGATTTGTGTTAGGATTGGAGCCCTTATTCAAGGTAGGAGCTTTGAAGAAGTCAGAGATTCCATTGTACAGTTTGTAGCCCGAATTTTTGTAAAATAGGATTGGAGTCCTCACTATCTTTGCCAATAAAATTGTTGTTTTGTTCTATTTCTTGTGTTCTGGTTTAACTTGTGATAAAAAATATTAACTGGCATAATATAACAATTGAAAGAAATATTGATTCACCCCTCAGTGTTTCCAATAGAGTCAATGGTGTATGTGCACTCCAATCTCCATCCCCATTTATAGTATGAGGAATGAGTGGTTGAAGGGGAGACAAAGATGTGAAAATTGGGACGTACTTCCTCATATGGGTTTAACAACTTTGAGTTATCATTAGCAAGCTTGGATCTTACTGAACCAATGCTTGAGATGCTGGTGATCCTCTTGAGGGCTCATCCTTCATAACATAAGTGTTGAAATTTGGTAGCATTTGGGAGGTACTCTCACTTGCCCTTGGTGCTAGGCTTGTGAGAAAGAAATGCTCATAAGATGAGATTTTAGGAGCATGTGGGTTTAGATCCATGGTATTGCACCGTATGGCAAAATATAAATAAGCCAATGAAGAGGCTTAAAGGCAATCATGGAGAGGAGAATAATGTAACATTCTTCTTGAAGGGGAAATTACAGACTTGCATTTAAGGAAGAAAGGTTTTCTTTTAGGGCATCTTTTCTATGGTGAAAAGGGCCAAGGTTTTTGGATCTCCTAAGGCAAGAAGGATGATGCTAGATTAGATGAATTTTGTTTTTGTGTTTTGGTGTTGCTTGCATGTGAAAAGATCAAGGAAAGGCTAGGCTAAAGGAAGTGCCCTAACCACAAGAGATAAGAGGCCAAAGGATAGGCCGGATCTTGTCTAGGATGACAGTTGGCAATTTTGGTGATCACTAGAAGGAAATCACAATCAAAGGAAGCCATCCGAGCCTCTATGGAAGGTTTGGGATAGGATGATGGGAAAAGAAGGTTGTCAGGATTACTGTTGATGAGTTTAGGGCCTGTGTGAGGCAACAAAATCTAGATCTTAGAAGAAAAAGGCAAGGCCAAGGGTTGTGCCCTAGCTGCGGGCCTTGTGGCAATCCACAACAGAGGAAAGGGGATCAAGGTTTGTGGAACAAGAGGTTGAGGACCTGTTGGATGACCACAGACTAGAAGAGACTATCCGCAACCTGGGAAGAGCAGTTTTTAACTAGTAAAGGGAGGTTGGGGGTTGGACAACTTGCTATGTCTACTATGCAGGTAAACAAGCCATAGAATTGTGGTTTCTCTGTGATAATAGACTGCAGACCGAGGGTTTAAGAGGGTTGGGAAAGCCTTGGATAGACCACAACAAAAATATTAAGGAGGTTTGGACTTAAAGGAATGAGCCTAGGGCTAGTTAAGGAGGTTGGGGTTTAAAGGAATGAGCCTAGGGCTAGTTGAGAGCTGGTAAGATTCTATGGTGGATGTTGGAGCAAGGACAACTACAACAGGTGTAAAGGGTTACACAAGTGCCACAACCAAGGTAAGGTTGTGTGGGCAGTCCAAGTGACTAAAGGAACAACGAGACAGTGTGTTGAGGGGCATTTGAGAACTCGAAACACTCAACCTCAGCCCAGGAAGAAAAGGGACATTTGTCTTGTATTTTGGCATTTTTGTACAGGTATTGTAAAGGGCCACTTTCCCTGATTTGGGAGCCCTTCTATTTCTTGTTAAAGGATAAATAAGATTTCAATTTTTGGCATTTAATTGTGTTTTCTATATATGATTGAATAGCTAGTGTATTTTCAGTTGTGCAAGTTGTTTTTTAAAGTTAAGCATTTAAGTGTGTTTTTGTTTTATGTTTTGTGAAACTACCAAAACATAGACCAAGCCTCGGGTGCATGGAATTCTGACATGGTATCAGAGCACTTTGAAGAATAGTTGGATCAAAGATTGCACAAGTGACAACTCTAAGAGGGAGTTGAAGTGACTGTTTACAGGTGGCAACAATATTAAAGAGTTGTTGCAGATTTGACAGCTAAGTAAGGACTTAGTAGAGACAACAAAGAAAGTTTTAAAGACTCAAAGGGACTCAAGTTTCAGAGGGAGTGCGCAGATTCAGAGGGACAATCAACAACCCTAGGAGAGTGTGTCTTCAGATGGAAGAAAGGAGTCTTCCACAAGTGACAAGAAGGTGTCATGATCTGGCTCAGAGGCCATGCAGGATAAGAAGAAGGACACTTCTAATAGTGTAATACCCCAAACGAGATATTTTGCTAATTATGCAGAATTTTAACTCAACCAAATTTCACCATAAATTTCCATTCAATTAACAGAAGATTGCCATGAAAAATATAACAAGTAGAGTGAATGCAATAAATAAGACGATAAGCAGAAATAATCTCAACTTTTATTATGATAGAAACTGGGGTTTACATGTTGATACAATAAATAGCTGAGATGGAAAACTAGCCTCAAGAATCTGCTCCAATGTTGTGTCGGCCTTCCCAAAATTGAACTGAAATGTCACGGTTGAGCTAACCTGTGAATTTTGGATGAATTCACCAAGGGGAGATAACAATATCACTGAATCAGTCGAGGGTTTCCGTCCTGGGGCTACTACTAAAGTAGAGAACTGGGTTCTCAACTTCTCATAGAAGAAGAAATATCAAATCCAAGATGTCCTTTAATGGCCTCCTCCTATTTTTATAGATTTGATGGACCTCCTAGAAGCTCCTATTATTTTAATCATTGAGCACATTCTCCTTAATTAAAATATTTTTTTTTAATGTGGGAAAATGGTAAATTGGTCACCATGCCTCCTCAGGCCACTGAAAATCACTTCTAACCATCCCATCCTATAGATCTTCTCGTTCTGGTTCCAACGAGCTATTACACTAACTTGTTCTACCAAGTATTCCTCCAGAAATGCCACCTTAAAGGTAATTAATTGAGTGAGGCCCGTTAGTAACTCTGTTTTTTTGAAAGTTGCTGAAATACAATAGAACGAAAAGCGTACTGTGCGAATGATGGAATATACCAAGCGAATGCTGTCGGACCTCATAAAAACTCCTCAAAACCCCTCCAAAAGTCCTTGGGCCCACCGATGACGCCAACCTGCACCTGTGACTTGTCTACCCCCAACTCTAAAAGTCCATCCTAACCATGCCATAAGGAACACTGGAAAAAGGAACATCACAAATAGCAAGGTAATTTGCAAGCAGGGTTCAACTCTTGCAGCAGGATTCGCTTCAGTGACAGAAGCTTATGACAAGTGTCGGAGAGCAGTTGTGGAAGAGGACTGTGTTCTAGTATGGGAAACAAAGACACTTCTAGAGAATGGAAGTACCTCCCTTGCTAAGAGGGAGTGTTTATATTTGGTAGCATCAAAAGGTACTCTCACTTGCCCTTGGTGCTAGGTTTGTGAAAGAGAAATGCTCATAAGATGAGATTTTATGTGTGTGAGTTTAGACCAATGTTGCACGAAGCGGGAGCGAAGCGGAAGCGCGGAGCGCGGAAGCGTCATTTTCCAAAAATCTAGGAAGCGAAGCGTCCGCGGAAGCGTCTGCTATATATATATATTTTTTTATATTTTTTTGCATTTATACTCAAAACAAACATCCCAAATACCAAATTAATTGTAGAAGACATGAAAACATGCATATTTTTGCATAAATCAAGATAGATATGGCATCCATGATTCCATTGTAGTTACTAGTATGTACAACAATCATCTATATTCTAGCTATTACAAACATACATCAAATTTTTAAGCATATTATAAAACATAAAACATTTAAGCATATTATAAAACATAAAACATAGAGCATATTATGATTTATCTAGCAAGTGAGCAACTGTCAACATTTGTCATGTCCAAAATTCAAATAATAATGTTTACAAAATATGTCACTTGGTCACCGCCAAGCCAAAAAGGTTCAAAATTCAAATTCACAAGTCTACAAGTCTAATGAGTAATCTATGACAAAAAGTAGTAGATTGTGAATATATCTACTAATCTCTCCTCCTTCCACCACAAATAGAACGTGATGGCGGGCCTCCACGTGGTGGCAATGAAGAAGATGGTCCCTGTGTAAGTCGTGGCACTGAAACTGATGAAGAAGAACCCCCTGCTGTTGGTGTTGAACCATGGAACCTAGGAACCAAGGGACCAGATGGGGGTGGGGGTGGTGGCATATCAACACGGTCATCATCATCCTAGAATCGCTCAAAAAATTCATGCAAAAAAAAAAAACACTAGTTAACAAAAAAATTAAAAACATGAATTAGAGAAATGCTTTATAAGGGAAAATTGGAAAATTCATACCACAATGGACATACCTGGATAAGAGCATCCTCTAATTGCTCTAGTCGCAACACTCCATCCTCCAAATTGGGCTCCTCTGGATTCTTGTCCCAAATCAACAAGTCTTTATTAGACTTTGCATCTTCACAGTAATGGGACAACAATCGCAAGTTGTAATGAACATAAACCAAGCTCTCTGCCCGGTCTAAATTCAACCTGTTCCTTTTAACACTGCGGATGAAAGAATAAGAGCTCCAACACCTCTCTGCAGAAGAAGTGTTTACCACCTGTGATAGCACCCGCAATGCCAAACTCTGTAGAAGTGGAGTACCCCCTCCATGCATGTTCCACCACTCAAGAGCAGAAAAAGTCTCTCGATCTTGAATTGCATGCATGCTCCCAAATGGACCAGTGTTGAGCGTATAGTTGCTCACCTGTCTCCGTACCAATGCAGCCTCCTCCTCATCAGGGATTAATTTACTCAATGCAGCCATATATTTTTCGTGAACCTCTCTATCTTGGTGTGGTTTTTTCCTGCTTCCCCCCAGGTGCTGGTGTTGAAAGCCATGATGGATGATAGTATTTAGGTGTCAAAACATATGCTAATGCATGCAATGGAATATTTAGCATTTCCCATCGGTTTTGCACCTCTACACGAATATAATTGTACAAGGTGGTATCTCTAGGCTCAACAATGTCTTTAATCTGCCCCAACATGCTATCCATTTGCTCATACACCTCCCCAATTACTGGTCGATCTGAATCTGCAAACTTGATCATGTAATAAATTGGTTTGGTGAATTGCAAAACATATTTAACCTGTGACCAAAAGTAACTGTCAAGAACAGTGTCCTTGACTGCATTAGCACCATCTGAGTCAGTGTTAATTTCATCCCATGAATCAGCACACACCAGATTAGTTAAAGCTTGTCTCACCCTCACTAGCCGCCTAAAGGTGAGGTAATAACTAGCAAATCTTGTCTTTGCAATTTTAAGCAATTGCAACTTGGAGTAAGTACCATAGAAGTAGTTTACCCTTGTATGCCCTGTGATGAATTTAATGAGCTGCTTCCCTTTCCTGTAAACCTCAGCAATCCACCCACAATCTTTGTGTTTCACAATATCATGCATCAAAAGGTTCAATGTGTGAACCAGGCACCCAGACCAAAAGATGTGTGGATGAGTACGCTCAATAATTTTTCCTGCTGCCTTACAATTTGCTGCATTATCTGTGATCACTTGAACCACATTATTCGGACCAACATCTTTGATTGATTTCAATAGGAGATCTGCAATGTTTTGTGCAGTTGCACTGATGGAGGAGGAGTCATGACATGCAATAAATACTGCACCACTAGAAGAAACACCAAGAACATTTATCAAATGTTGGTTTCTAATATTTGTCCACCCATCTGATACAATGGATACCCCAGAATCCACCCACTCATGTGTAAAACGTGTCAAAGCTCTTTGAACCTTAGCTTTTTCTCTTTCTAATAACACTGTTCTAGCTTTCTCATAGTTGGGGGCCTTGTATCCTTTTGGGGCTTCATTGATGGCCTTTACCATGTCATGCCAATAGGGAGAGCGAAGCACATTGAATGGTACACCGCAAGCACAAAGAAAATGGACTATCTTTCCATCCACATCATCCCTCCCAGCAACATTAAGGAAATCCCCTATTGTTCTTCTACCTCCAGACGTTGCAGAAGTACCATGAGGAGATGGGCAACTACCAAATTTAGAGGTTGCACTTGATTCAGAATGAGTTTTTTGTTTCTTGTTTTTTTGTTGTGCAGCCATCTCTATTTGGATGTATTTTCTTCTTTCTTCAGTTGAAATGTTTGGGCAAATTTGTACCCCCACAGAACCCTTTTTTTCATCACTGTCCAGCACCCCACAAAGATGCCTCCTCAGACGGGTATATGAACCCGTATATGGTTTTCCTCCATGACAACCATGAGGGCACACAAATTTGTAAGATCCACCACCCTTTCCCCCATCAAGTTTGGTCACATAGTTCCACAAGGGTGTTGATGTACCTTTCCCATCTTGTGCTTCAGTGTCCCCTTCAAGTTCATCCCCTTCCTCTTCAAACCCTTCCTCCTCATCATACATTGGGTCACTACTATTAGGACCAAGTTCATCCCCTTCCTCTTCCCCTCTATTCCTCACCCTTGCCATCATTAAAACCAAGAGTGGAATGATACATAGAAGCCAAAAGAACACCATCTTGGAATATGGATATAGGTGGTGGACAACCTGTAAATAAAGGAGCAAGTAGAAACAATGGGAAAGAGTAGGAGAGGGAGGAGAAAAATACAATTTTTTTTTCAAAAAAACAAGGGAGTTTGGGGTTTGAACTTACCTCTTTAGCTCTTGTAGATGAAGTCCTCCAAGCTCTTGCTCCAAGCTCCTCCTCCTTCTCCTAGCTCCTCCTTCTTCACTCCTCCAAGCTCTCCTCTCTTCTCCTCTCCTTTCCTCTCTTCTCTTCTCCTCTCCTCTCTTCTCTTCTCCAACTCTCATAAACTCAAAGTGAGAAAATGAGGAATGAATGGGAGCTTTATGCTTTTCATTCCTCACCTAAACTCACCCTAAACTCACCCTAACCCACCCCCTCATGCTAAGTTAAGTTAACTTTTAAAAGAAATTAAAAAAAATTTAAGTTTCATTGGCTGCCCGCGCGGAAATTTCCGGAAGCGCTCCGAAGCGCTCGGGAAGCGTGCGCTTCCGGGCCCGAAGCGTGGCGCTTCCGGATGCCCGAAGCGCCCTCCGAAGCGCGGATCCGGGGCAACGCAACCCAATTTCCAGGAATCGTTTTAAAAAACCGGAATCGCGCTTCATGAAAACCGGAATCGCGCTTCGCCTGGAGGTTCCGGAACGCTTCCGTACGGGACGCGATTCCGGCTTAGGATCCGGGGGGGGGGGCGATTCCTGCAACTATGGTTTAGACCCATAGTATTCTGATGACCCATGGCATTTTGATGACCCATGGTATTGCACCTTGTGGAAAAATATAAATAAGAAGCCAATGGGGAGGCTTATAGGCAATCATGGAGAGGAGAATAATGTAGCATTCTTCGTGATGGGGAAATCGCATACCTGCATTTAAGGCAGCAGGGTTTTCTTTTAGAGCATCTTTCCTATGGTGAAAAGGGCCAAGGTTTTTGGATCCTAAGGCAAGGAGGATGATGCTAGATTAGGAGACTTTTGGGTTTGTGTTTTGGTGTTACATGCAGGTGAAAAGATCAAGGAAAGGCTGGGCTAAAGGAAGTGCCCTAGTCGCGAGAGATAAGAGGCCAAAGGATAGGTCGGACCTTGTCTAGGATAACCGCTGGTTGTTTTGATGACTACTGGAAGGAAATCGCAGTCAAAGGAAGCCATCTGAGCCTCTATGGAACGTCTGTTGGACAGGCCATTGGGAAAAAAAGGTTGTCGGGATTGCTGTTGACAAGTTTAGGGCCTGTGTAGGCCTTAAGGCAGCAGGTCACAGAAGAAAAAGGCGGGGCCTGAAGTATCACAGTGGGGGCCGAAATTTTGCAGACCACAGAGAATCTTTACAAGTATGAAATCACAGAGTAAAGGCAGAATTGCAGATCTTCCACAGGTCGAATTACAGACCTTCCACGGATATTCAACAGGCCAAGTTTAGCTCTGAGATTGGGCCAAGATTTTGCAGGCAAGAGGACTAGTTTTTATCCAACATTCTGCTCCAAACTCTTGATCAAAGAATCACCAAGAAGGCCATAAACCAAGAACTATAACCAGAAACCAAAAACCCTTCTTCAACTCGTCCTAGGGTTCATGAGATATGAACTGAATTGCCTCTCTATTTCTTCTTTTTTGCTTGCTTGATTGAGATGGTGGACGAATGGAGAAATGGTTGTATATTTATACTGATTTGATCATACTTGAACGAACATGTCTGTTGGGGAGGGGGCCGACTTGACAGAGATAAAAAATAGGTATTTTCCAACTTGTAAATTCAAATTCTCTTCAACGAGGAGTTAGGAGGCAAATAAATACTCATTGGAAAGGTATTAAAGTCCTCTTTAAGCCTATGTGATTTTTATCGTCATTTGAACAGCCTTTCACATCAATAACATTTAATTTCTCCAACAGACTCTACTCTGGACTGCTCAAGCCTGATTTTTACAAAGTGTGTGAATTCCCATATGTGCTCCATGTGTTGGTGTCTGACACATTGGGGCACTGCCAGGGAATGTGTCAGACACACATTTGACATGTCAGGACAAGTGTCAAAAGCATTTCCAACATGTGCTTGTGTGTCACGTCTGACATGCAGGTGCTGGGGGGTGTGTTTTGTTTCCTAGTTTATAATTTATTCTCCTTAATTTAAATATATATTGTATTATTCAGAGTTTCTCTATTTCCAGCATCTTTTTGGTGCCATTTCGTATACTGTTAACATGGACTAGATTGCTTGTTTGCTGCTTTCTTAAGGTAGTCAGTTCATAAGTTAAGGAAAGTAACAAACTGATGAGGCCTTAACTGGAATTAAGGCATCTAAAATATTCGGCACCCTTTTTTTGATAATTATATTTCATCCTTAAGCTTTGAAATATTATGGCTATGAGGTGTGTCTTTTTCTTAAGTTGAAAGAGAATGCTTACAAATATGTCTAATGGCATTGTACAAAATTACTTGATATGAGAAGACTGGAAATATAGATCTCTGAAAAGATTTAATATTTGAAATGAAAAATCACAGGCACTATTATTTGTGGAAATTTTGAAAATTCATGCTTGAAATTTTTTAGAAGTTTCACCTCAAACTTGAGGTTCCACAGATCTGTTTCCTGTGAACTATCAGCCTTACGGTTGAATATGATATATCAATTACAATTTACGGCAGCATATATTTCACTTCTGTCCAACCAAAGTCACTAACCAACCCAAAAAAATGAACACTGAAACAATGCACTTCAAGGGGGAAATTCACAGACCTAAGTGTTCAATCCCCTTCCAAATTAGATATCGAGAATACTTTATAACATCAGATTTTTTACAGCCCTAAATTGGCAAATCTGCCAATTTAGATTCTTCTTAGCTTGTTAAACCATTTAACAAATCTGTTAACTGTTCAGTTGAAATCAGCGTACCAAAGAGCCCTAGATATGATATTAAACAACACTGCAATTGTGTTAACCAGCTTATTGATTACATTGCATTGGCTTCAATGTATAGCTAAATGACACCTATTCTAGTAGTTCAAGTAGATAACAACTTCAGCCTAATATCTTGGACACAACAAGAATCTGTTGGTGTCAATATTGAGTCTCTAATCTTACTAATCTAATACACCCCTTCAATGACTAAAGCAGATACAACTCCAAGTTTATCTCTAAACCTGACATACTTATCATTACCACGTGGTTTTGTAATTATATCGGCTATTTGTGCGGCTGTAGGATGATAATAAAGAGAAATGGCTTCATTATTTACCAAATGTGTGGTGTCAAGGGGATGAATTTCATTATGCTTGGTTTTGACATGATAGATTGGGTTCTTCACCATCTTGAGACACTGCGATTGTCATAGAAAAGTGAGGTCAAGCATCCACTATGCAAATCCATCAAGAAATATCTCTCATGTGCGAATTGATCTCAGACCATCTAAGGGGCTGAATGTTGATGATTGTAGCTTGGGCAGTTACTTCTGCACAGGCTTAAGTGTTTGGGCATGTAGAAGTTTCCCAAAGTCTCTTTAGGATACTTGCTCAAGTAATAAGTTGTTTTTGTAATTTAGCCTAACTTAGGTAAAACACTTATTAATAACTTTGGAGATTAGAGTTAGGGTTTTAGATCAATGAGAGGTTATAAAAGCAAGGCTAAGGAGCAGAGAAAGACACACCGCCGAGCGAGCACAAGATTTGAGAGGAGATCTTAGTGATTGAGTGGAGAAGGACTTCCATTCAAATGTATTAGGTTTGAGGAAGGTGCAAGGGTGCAAAAGGAGATCCATGTGAGCCAAGGCTAGGGCTTGATCAAATCCAAATTTGTTGTATGTATTTTCCTCTGTGGGCTATTATCCCAAGACGAGAGCCCAAGTAGGTTTTGATTATTACTAATGATGAACTGATTTGGTTGGGAAAAAAATCGTGTGCGTTAATGTGTGATTGAGATTGGTTGTGCTTTCGTTGTATAATTTTTTTTAATGTTAAGAACTTAGCTATGCTTATTTAGTAGACATAAAATTTGCTAGGAATTAATTGCCAAGTGTTGGGTCCAGAAATTAACATGGTATCAGTGTAAACCTTGAGAAGACGATCTCAAAATCGCAGAAGACAAATTCACTTTTGTAAGCACAAGGTTGTGCAGATCGGGTTCGTATACAGTGTGCAAAGGGTGAAAAATTTCGGTCGAGTTTTGGTTGAGTGAAAGTTGTATGATGAATTTGAAGTGGATGAAGATAAGGTCTCAAAGGTTGAATGTTACGAATATAATATATCTAATTAATATAAAATAATGTAAACACTAAGTTACCAGGATACGGATCCGGATCCGGATACGGATACGGATCCGTTGGATTTTTGAAAAGCCAGGATCCGGATACGGCGAGTACAAAAATATATAATAATATTTTTTAAAATTTTAAAAAATACATTTGATGTTTAAAATCAAAACCATTCATGAATCACAACATTAGAACTAAAATAATTAGACAATTTATGAATCTGAACACTAAAATGATGCATCTTGCCTCATACAAAGATGATAGTAGTAAAAACAAAATGAATGTTTCATCAATGATCACTTTATTAATATGATAATATAGAGTAGGTGTGTCTACATATCATGAAATGGGTCTACATCATCATCATCTACATATTGCAACTCTACATCATGAATAGACGATCGTGCGCCAGGAATGTTAGAAGTTGTTGCAGAAGTAGGAAGTGGTTGTGTAGCATCCTCAAGTAGATTAAGGTGAGTCATGGCATTCAATGTCATGTTCAAGTCAGATATCTCAGGTTCCACATCCCACATCCTATTTGGACCTTTTTTATACTCTGAAGTAGAATGTGATAGAAGGCGAAGGTTGGAATGGACATATACAAGATCCTCAGCCTTTGCTGCTCCCAATCTGTTTCTCTTTACCGAATGGATGAAGCCATATGTACTCCAGTTCCTCTCAGCGGATGAGGAACTGGCAACCTGCGATAACAACCTCGTGGCTAGAGTTGAGAGATAAGTGCTATCTCCACCATGGAAGCCCCACCAAGTAATAGGATCCATATGCCCCCGATCATCCATGGCTATTGGATCTGAAAAGATCCCAGTGGATTGTACAAATGCTCCAAATTCATCACGTACATCCTTTGCAATTCCAACTTCCCTATAGATTTTCCTCAAAGCTGTCTTATATCCCTGTACCACTTCAGAATCTCTGTTTGGTGCTGCTCTACCAGGTAAAGACAATATTTTGGAATGGTAATATTTGGGGTGTAGAGCATACGCCAAAAGGTGTAATGGTGTGGTCATTTTGTTCCACCTTTTTGTAACTATGTCTTTCACTTCATTGTAAAATACTTCAAAAGGGTCATGCTCACTTGCCTTGATAATTTCCCGTATTTTTTCCAACATACTATCTATGTTTTCATAGACTTCCCCCAAGCAAGGCATATCTGTGTCAAATGCCCTAATCATGGTTAGAATTGGTTCTGTGAACTGCAAAAGGTATTGGACCTTGTCCCACCATGCATCATCAAGAATGATATACTTTATTCTTTGTCCTCTATCAGAAGTTGAAGTCCTCCATGATTCCCAAAGAGGGTCAATGACCATTGCCTGTAATGCTTGTCTGACCTCCAAAAGCCTCTTTATGACTAAAGTGTGGGAAGCAAAACGAGTTTCAGCAACCTACATAAACATATTGAAAAGTAAAATCTTAAATCGGACATAAAATAAATTGAACATTAAAATTGAGAACTCATAATGCATAACATTGATTAAAATTGGAGTACCTTTAGTAGCTCCAACTTTGCAAAACTCCGATATATGGCTTGGGACATTGAGTGATTCGTGATAAACATTTGGATCTCCTTTGATGCTACATATATTTCATTGATCCACTCAATTTCACCAATCTTGGCTAGCATAAGGTTCAATGAATGCACTGCACATGGAGTCCAAAATATGTGATTGTATTGACCCTCCACAATCAAGCCTGCTGCCCTACAAACCTTTGCATTGTCTGTGATAACTTGGACAACATTTTGTGATCCCACACTTTCTATTGCATCAATAAGAATTGTCGAGATGAATGTTGCATCTTTTTCCACTCCACTGCAATCAATGGCCTTCAAAAACATTGCTCCTTGGGGACAAATTGCAATAACATTAATTAAAGGGCGATTTCTTTGGTCTCTCCATCCATCAGAGACGATGGACACCCCTGTTTCTGCCCATGTATCACAGATTGATTGTAATTGTCTATCCACAAATTTTCTTTCTGATGTTAACAAAGTGGTGCGTACCTTTTCATACCCGGGGCTCTTGTATCCTTTTGGTGCTTCATTAACTGCTTTAATCATTTGTTGCCAATAAGGAAAGCGAACCAAATTGAATGCTAGTCCATTTGCATAGATGCAACGAGCAACATGCTCATCTGCAACTTCTCTACCCTGGTTATTGAATGCTGCTTCAAGAGGTCCTAGAGTAGGCCTTTTATTACTTGTGAAAGCTGGTGTAGATGGCAATGACGACTTGGTTGTAGAGGCTTGCACAGGGAGTTTTCCCTTGCTGAATTTCCTATCAGCAGCGTCTTGCAAAGATGCATAAAACTTAACTTTTGTAGGACTCAAACCTGTCCCAGGTTGGCCATTTGGACCATTTGGACCATTGCATACTAACACACCTGTGTTAGTTTGCCCAGTGAGATGGGCCTTCACCCTAGTGTATGAGCCATTTCGAATGCTATTGCATTCACTACATCTCCATTTGTACGAACCACCACCAGAGTTTTTGCCAAGAATTTCCACATACTGCCATAAAGGAGATCTTGGATCTTTATTGACATTTATTCCTTCACTAGATTCATGTTGTAATGATTCCATGCTTATCACACCTGCGTTGATAACCAAATATAAATTAATAAAATTGTCATTCTCAAAACAAAATTCTAAAGTGGTACAGGGCGAAATAAAATTAAAAAAGTATAAAATTCTAAATTATTATTTTATAATAAATAATTTTAAAATTTAAATTTAAATAAATAACTAATTAAAATATTCATATTATATATATACATAATTTAAAATTTTAAAAACTTATAAGTTATAAACATATAAATATTAATAAAAAAAAACAATACACATGTTAATTTTTAAATAATTGATATAAATTATAACTATTAAAATATTAATAAAATTATAAAAATAAACATAAACTATTTTTTAATTTTTATTTATAACTTAAAAGTTTCGTTTTTACCACTTATGCCTGTCTAACCTAATGTTGATGATCATAACTATAGTCACTTTTGAAAACATATAAGAGAGAGTAAGGATAAAGATCACCATAGGTTAGTTCAACCAACGGAGATCAGAATTGAAAACTTATTTTTACCCTATACTGGAGCCCACCCTTGTGTCGAATATATAATTTGTAGAGGCCAAACAATCACAGTCAGTCCACCATCGTGATTCGTAACATAAAAAAATATTTAAAGATCGTTTTATAATTTTTATTTATAAGAAAAATATTTTAATTTTTAAATTTTAACTATATCATATAACGTAAGTTGTATATGTTATAATTTATAAAAATAAAAAAAATTAAAATAAAACGCAAATGATAAAACCTAACTCAAAATAAAACCTACGCGGCATTGCCTGTTATAAAAATAAAACAGAACACAGTTTAGAAACCTACCGCGTGCGTGCTCGACTCAAGGCGCCCACCACTGCAACTCCGCGCTCGACGCTCGACTCACTGCAACGACGCTCGCGTTGCTCTTCTGGAACCGGTTCTGGAACCTCCGAGCTCGACTCACGGCAACGACTGCAACGACTGCAACGACGCCCGCGTTGCTCTTCTGGAACCCGTTCTGGAACCCGGTCCGTCGATTCTGCTCGACGCTGCAGAATAAATGCTGCACAGCTCGACCCACGACGCTGCAGAAAAAACGCTGACCCACGACGCTGCCAACCAAATTCGCTGATGCTAAAATCGATTTCACTATCGCCCTTTTATAAAATTCTTTGCAGCTAATCTAGGAGTTAAACTCGAAGTTAAACTAGAAAAAAATTTCAATTAACTGAAGTGTTAACTGAAGATCGGAACTGTGACATGAACTGTTGAACATTTTATTAACTGAGTGTACGGATCCCACCGTATCCGTACCCGTACCCGTTTCGGATTCGGGGATCCGAGGTTTCACCCCTTGCCCCCCGCGGATCCGGTAACGTAGTGTGAACAATAATAATCATAAATAATGACTAGTTAACCTAGTAATTAGGTTGAAGAGGCATGTCTAAACGAGACATGACTCTTTATGAAGAGACGCTTGCTTGATATATAAGCAAGCCTCTTGTTCTCATTGTAAATTATTCTATTCATTCTTATTCATTTTTAATATATAATATTTCTATCCTCATGGATATCTTTATATTCCAAGTTCTGGAGTAATTAATTTATAGAAGGAACTTTGTTTGCTTCATTTGGTGTTAAAGCAGTCGATCCTTTGGCTGCTTCACCGCTGCACAGAGCCACGCTCTTCGATCCAGGCCCTTGGCCATCGACTCTTCGTCAACTTTATTGCTTGTTGCAGTTCAAGCGTTTCGCTACAATTGGAGTTTCTCCGCCATCAGGCTTTTGGCCACGTAGAAAGAGTACCAAAAAAAAAACTAAAGTCATTAAAAAAAAATAAATAAAAAAAGAGTATTTTGTAAAAAATAAATATCAAAAGGGAATTTAAAAAAACAAAATTCCAAAGAGCACACAGTTGTAGTGCTACGCTAGCCCAGCAAGTCAAACAATTTGATATAACAGTCCAGCCGTTAGTCTGAAATTTATTCAATTCTTGAGGCAATAGGGCAGTCCGTACAAACCACTGTCATAGCCACCACTTTCCAAACTGTTCAACGGCCATTTCAGAATTTTTAAATTGCGCAATTTGTATGAATTCCAATCCATATAGTCATACATGCACAATTACAGGGCTGTTGTGGTTGCACAGTAATATGATTACAGGGTCAGAAGATATATAATTAAATTGGTTGTGAAATTAGTATGATCATTATAAGTCATTGACTGCAATATCCACTTAAACTGCCATTGGTACCCACAGCCATCACCGTCCGTACAGTTTCATCAACCGAAATTCCAGAAAATTTGGACTTAGTAAACTATTTTGTGACAGCCACAAATATTGGTGTTGTGTCTGAATCTGTGTTGTCTTATAGCCGGATCATGTCCTCATATAATCTCTGCAATTACAGATTTTCGAATTAAAAACCTTGACCCTCTGCCCAACCGCACTCAGTTGTCTTTTAAACCGGTCCAAGCAGCAGCCACCACCAGCGTTGAACTCAGCTACAAACCATTGTCTGAAGTCTCTGCAATCGTCTTCATTGCCCGACTGTTTCTAGTTCCCACAATCAGTTATACCTGAATCAAATCGCCGCTACTATTCTAATTAAAAGTCGTGACCATCCAAAAAAATTGGTAAGTCAACTACAACATTAGTTTAAAGAAAAAGTCCGTGAGAATCTCTTGGTAAGTGGACAACAACATTATAATTGAAGTGGGAGTAATCAAATTTTGATTTGAGAATAATTAATATTAAAATAGTAAAAAGTAAATTTATTAAAAAAAAAGTAATATAATAATAATATATATATATATATATATAATAAAAAGATTATTATTATTAAAAATATATATATATATAGAAAAAATTATAAAAAAGGTGAAAAAAAATAGAGAAGTAAATTAAAAAAAAGTGATTTAAAAAAGTATTTAGTATTTAAGAAGCAAAAATGGAGACTAGTAATGAAGGGTTTCCTGAGACCTTTGGTAAATGTGTTGATACATTATTTAAAATCAACAGATCGCTCGCAGGAAGAGATATCATAATCTCTATCAGTCTTGCTGAAACAAGTAATTATATTAGTCCTAAATGTGCTAACCAATTGGTGATTCCTGAATCAAATATAGTTGAAACAAATATTTTTGGCACATGTAACAAACAATATGACATAAACAATCTACACCTAAATATTGGAGATTATACTTTTACCTCACATTTCACCGTGAAAACCTTATGTTTTAACAATAGTGACATTTTTTTGGGATCACCATGGATGGAAACTCTAGGTTCCTTTATTCTAAATACTAAGAAAAAGTTTTTAACATTTTCTTACAAGAAGAAGAAAATAACACTCCAAGATGTTACACTGAAACCTAATCCAGTAACGCGAGAAGATATATTGGATATTTCAAAAGTAATGTCCCAACAAGGAAAAAAAGTACTACAAAATATGCAAAGTGAAATTGACAAAATCATTGTTGTCAAAAGTAAAGAAATTTCTCGATTTAAAAACCATAACGAAAAATTATTGATGCAAATTGAGAAACTTAAGAAGGATAAAAAGTCATTAGGAAACAAGGTACAACAACTTATCGAGAAAGAAGCATCAAGTGTAGGAATTCAAGTTGATGACAAAACAACGAATACCGCTCCAGTGAATATGACAACTCAAGAAGACAAGTCAGTTGAAGAAACAACACACTTAGATGTTGCAGTTCAGACGATGAACATCCCAAGTGAATGTTTCATAACCAACTCAACAACATCTTCGCCAAAAGAAAGTATAAAAATTGCCGCATGCCCATTAAGGGAAAATCAAACCAAAAAGTTCCCTATCGGCATCCGAATCATGAGAGTAGACAAATTAACCATGCTACGTATTGGTACCATTCAGACCAGAAACAACAAATTGGTGTTTCAGAGAATAATGACGTAACATCTATTCCGTCTTATACTGACAAGTCGTTACAAAATTCCAGTGATCAGAATACTACACAGAAGATTAATATAGGATGGTCTGATTCCTTTTCAGTGCGACAATTTTGTTTGTCACTAAGAAGATCATATCAACTTGTATCGACGAGGATGACTATTTCGAGAGAGAAAGACATTCGAAGTCGAAAAAGAGATCAAGCCTTTTTTATCGACAAGCTTTGAGGACAAAGCTTTTTGAGGAAGAAGGCAATGATATGAATATAATATATCTAAATAATATAAAATAATGTAAACAATAATAATCATAAATAATGATTAGTTAAACTAGTAATTAGGTTGAAGAGGCATGTCTAAATGAGACATGACTCTTCATGAAGATACGCTTGCTTGATATATAAGCAAGCCTCTCGTTCTCATTGTAAATTATTCTATTCTTTTTTTTTGATAAGTAAGAGACGAACCCTCTATTAATCTAACCAAATTACATAGTTTACAAAGTGTCCCAGTCAGCAAGGATGGCAGCAAACCAGGGAACTTGGCCCACAAAAGCCCTACAGGCATCCCACTAGGGGTCCACAGAGGGACCCATAGTGGACCACTTTGCACCCAACAAACAGACCCAATAACAGCTATAGATTGAGTCTACTAAACAAATTCGAGTCCGGAACTCTCAAGCAACAAGCACGAACCAATCCCCGCCGTTGATTACACAACCCCGATCCAACGGCCATCGTGGATATTGCGCGAACGAGAAGCACGGAGGTTAACCGCCTGATGAGAGCGGTTTTCTCTCACCTCTCGTTGCAACATGTCACACAATGAGTGGAATCGGAGGCACATTACAAAAAACTAGATACCATTCTTGTCCCGCACGATATACCATTTATGGTTTTGCGTCCGAGGTTTCGCGGAAAAACCAGAATGCTTAGTCGCCAAGCAAAGACCGTTCGACCATTCCTGTAGACATTTCTGAGCCTTCCGCCTAGAATCTCCATCAAAAACCCGCTAAGCCAAATGTACACAGGCAGCCAGATCTGTGGCGCTGCCCGATTCGTAACCTTCATCATTCAACTGAAAGTGAACAGAGTTGTGGAGAGCAGCCAAAACCAAAAATTGTAGACGAATTAGGTGATACCATCCTCCCGCCTGTCTCCTGAATCCCTTCGATCAGTACTGTTCATCCACAGTTCCATATCTTTGGTTGCCAGGTAGAAACAGTCCTCTCATAGTTTTCCGGCAGGTAACGACTCCTAGGCATGCCAAGAATCCCTGTCCTTATTGGTCACTCCTTCGTTGGCCAACCGATCTGCTAACATATTTGCCTTCCTTCTAACATGAACAAATCTTATCGTTTTAAGGGTTTGCAAGTGAGAGTGGATACGGTAAAAAATCTGCAGTAGCTTCCAGTGCTTCAACACTTTATCTGGCGAGGTTGCATTGTGAATTTTCTTGGCTGCTCTAATGATCAATTCCCAATCTGCTTCAATTATAGCATTCTGTAAATTTGCCTCCACTAGGATCTCCAAGCATTGTTCTAATGCCAGGAGTTCAGCCATATTATTGGTACCCTTTCCCAAGTGGCCATGGAAGATGTATTTTGTTTGCCCCTGATGATCTCTTATGGCACCCCCAAAGCCAGCTACCCCTGGATTGCCCTTAGAAGCTCCATCAATGTTTACCTTGAAGAAGCCCTGTGGAGGGGGCTTCCAACTACTGGCCCCTGTATTTATTGTTCTCACTCCCTTTATTATTCCTTGAGGACTGATGGACTGTAGTCCCAAATTTAGTATAATATTCTCCTCGTGAGGCAGAGGAGGATCCTTGGGAATTGACCTCAAAAGGCTTTTAACTGTTTCTTTAAGCTGTTTTAGAATTTGATTGATTATGTGCTGGGGCTCGCTAGCTTTATTTTTGAAGATCCGCCTATTGCGCTCTTTCCAAACATTCCAAATGACAAAGCCTGGTACTAGCATCCAAGCTTTGTTGATGATCTCATTCTCTGAGAAGTTCTTCCTCCAGTTTTTCAATGAGTTGGATATGCTGAGCCTGTCATTGTCGGTTTGTCTGAAGATTAAGGCCACCCAGTTCCACACCTTAGCAGAGAAAGGGCAGAGGTTGAGAAGGTGTTCAATTGTTTCCTCATGTGAGCCACAGAGGTGACATTTGGAAGGGCCAATGAAGCCTTTCTTTTGTAGGTTTTCCCAAGTTAGGATCTTTCTTTGATGCACAAGCCGGATGAATAACTTTATTTTCATCTAGTGAGGAGTTTGCCAAAGCTCCTTCAAGACTTGTTCTGTATTCACAAAGTTAAAACCTCTGACTGCTTGTTTTGCTTCTTTAAGGTTAAAGTTACCTTCATTATTCTTCCCCCATCTTAGTTGGTTAGGTGAGGAGGAAACCAGAATCTGCCTATGCTCTAAATCCTGGGTAAGAGCATCTGCCTTGGCCTTCAAAGGACTCTCATCACTGTAACCTAGGACCTTCCATTTTCTCCATTTTACATTATTGCTTCCGTGGTCCCAGAAATCTTTTACCAATAATAGACCTTTGCTCTCTGTGTCTCTCTTAAGGGCTGCTAGGTCATTCCTGTTCAGGATGGGTTCCTGTTGCCAGCTGTCCTCCCAAAATCGAGCACGGTCCCCTGCTCGGATTTCCCAGAAACAGTGTTGCTGAACAATGCCTTTATTCTCCCAAGCAAGTTTCCAAATGTGTGAGCCCCTAATCTGTCCTGACATTCTGATATGATCCTTCTCCTGCCAATCCTTGGCATACTTTTGTTTCCAAAGTTTGGCCCAGGGGGCATTCGGCTCCTTGATCCATCTCCACCAGAGCTTAGCTCCCGAAACTTTGCTGAGAGTTTCTGGGTCATGCAGCCCCAAGCCGCCATGGCTTTTGGGCCTGCAGAGCTTGTCCTAGGCCACTAAAGCCCACTTCTTCTTCTCCTCCCCTTTGCCCCACAGAAAGTCCCTTTGTATGCTCCTTATCTGTTGCTTAATACCTTGAGGAGCAGGGAGAGCTGCAAACATGAAAATGGGAATGGCCTGTAGGACCACCTGTGTGAGCACAAGTCGCCCTGCTAGGTTTAAGGATCTGCATGTCCATTTTTTGATCTTGTCCTGAAGTTTATTTAAAATTGATTCCCATATTTTCTTGCTTAGAGGTTTGTCAGTAAGAGGAATGCCAAGATATTTGGACGGTAACTGTTCCCTTTGAAAACCAAGAATCTTGGTAATGTTTCTTTGTATAGCAATATTGGTATTAAAGAAAAAAACTTTTGACTTGTTGAGGCTTACCTCTGTTCTTGCTGCCATAGCAAAGTCGTTTAGTATGTTTTTGATTGATATTGCTTCCCTAACTGTGGGTATGCCCTGCAACATAGTATCATCCACAATTTGTTGAGAGTGTTAGCCTCTCCATTTGGGGTGAGCTTGATACCTTGAATTCGACCTTCAACATTTGCCATTTTGATTGCCCTACCTAGCCCTTCCATCATGAGGACGAAGAGGAAAGGTGAGAGCGGATCTCCTTGTCTGAGCCCTCTGGAAGGTGAGAAGGGACTTGAAGGAGCTCCATTAAGCAGAATGGAGAAGCTGGTTGTGGTAACTAGTGCCATAACCCATCTAATCCAGTTTTGGTCAAAGCCATAGGCTTTTAGAATAGCTCTAATATAAGACCAGCTAAGTTTGTCATAGGCTTTCGCAAGGTCCAACTGAATGATCATGCCTGCTTGCTTGTTGCATTTAAGAGAGTGTACCACCTCATGTGCTTGGATGATGTTGTTGAGAATTTGTCTTCCTTCCACATAGCCTATTTGCTCTTCCAAGATGAGGGAAGGTAGCAGGGGCTTGAGTCTATTAGCTATCACTTTGGAGATGATTTTATACACCACATTGCATAACGCTATGGGTCGAAATCCATCTGGAGTCATAGCATTTTCCTTTTTGGGGATTAAAGCTATGAAGGAGGCGTTCAGTGCTTTCAGAACCCTTTTGGATTTTCTCGAGTCTTCCACAACCTCGAGGATGTCTTGCTTGACTGTCTCCCAACAGGCTTTGAAGAAGTCTACATTGAATCCATCCGGGCCTGGTGCTTTTCCACTTTGCATTTCCTTAATCAGCTCACTGACCTCCTCTTTCAAGGCCGGTCTGTTGAGATTGTGGTTGTCCTCTCTGGTGACCAACTTGGGAATATACTAAGTGAATTGATTAATGAACCTAGCTCTACCTCCAGTGGCTCCTTTGCAATATTGGAAAAGTGTTGAACTAGACTCGATTCCATGTCCATGTGAGATACAAGCTCAATACCATGAGAATCCTTAATCTTTGTGATTCTATTGTGTGCCCTATGTGCCATAGTGGATTTGTGAAAGAACTTTGTGTTTCTTTCTCCCTCTTTGATCCATTGAATTCTAGATTTCTGTCTCCAGAAAATTTCCTCTTGCAGATAGCGATCCTCCCAATCTTCCTACAAAGAGTTAGTTTTTGCCTCTCTTCATTGAAGCCCTCTATGATATTGATCTGATTGATTTCCTGTAATTTCTGCTCAGTTTCTATTCTGGCCTTGAGCATATCACCAAATTCCTTTTTGTTCCAAGCTTTAAGTTTGGATTTAATATGTTTGAGTCTCTGCTGGAGCATGAACATTTTGGTACCCTGAATATTTAGCTCCTCTTTCCACCATTTGTTAATGTTATTGATGAATTTGGGGTGAGAGAGCTAGGCATTTTCGAATCTGAAGGGCCTGTTTCTCAGAGAGCCCATAAAGGTAGCTTCCAGCTGAACTGGCCAGTGATCTGAACCTCCAAAGGGCATAATGGAAGCGGTGATGGCTGGTTCAGTGAGGAGGAGATCCTCAGAAATAATAAATCTGTCAAGTTTGGAAGCCACTTGAGAAGCCCCTCCCCTTTTATTGTTCCAAGTGAAGGTTCCATTTATAGTCTCAGTGTCCACTAGTCCCATGTTCCTAATCAAATCTTGAAAGGCTTTAGAGTCTCTGCCTAGCTGTCTAGTGCCTCCTTTTTTCTCCGAAAGAGATCTTATCATATTGAAATCACCTGCAACTATCCAGGGCATATTGGGATGTCTTGCTCTTAGACCTTCCAGAGAGGTAAGAAGCTTGAGTTTATCTGCTTGCTTTTGAGGTCCATAAACATTTGTTATCATGTAAGTCTCCTTATCACCTACATGACTACACACCAAAGATAGATAGTTCCTGGATGCTTCAGCCTCTAGGATTCTAAATTTCTGTGGATCCCACATCGTTAGAATCCCCCCTGCTGAGTTATTTGCCTTAACCTCTAAGTACTCATACTTGGTTAACCATTTATTATGAGTTTCTCTTATTTTATCCATTGAACATTTAGTCTCCTGAATAAAGACCATATTTGGTTTTACTTCTTTTATTCTGTTACCCAGATTCGTTTGTTTCCTTCTACTACCTAAACCTCTAATGTTCCATGTTGTAAGCTTCATTAAGAAAGGTTAGTAAAGGAATAGCTGGTAAGATCTTTCATCTTACCTGAGTTAATCAGTAGTTTTCCACATTTGTTTAGCAGTTCATTCTGTCTTTTCCTTCTTGAGTTCTTTGGAGATTGTGCCTATGAGTTCTCCATCATTTTGACCCCACTTTGCTCCTGGCTTTCGTGGTTTCTCTTGACACCAGTTCCCTTCGATTGTATCCTCCATAGAAAGAGTTGTTGAACTCGATCATAGTCTTCTTTTGGCAAGGAATCCACTCCTTTGTTCCTTCCTTGTTCCAGAAATAGTTCTAGATCCAGATTTTCCATGTCTAGAATCTCCTGTAGCTCATGGTCCTCTGTTCCTACCTCACTTGGAGTCATCTCATAGTCTTTATTGATCTTCATGCAGCTTGGTAGATCCTCCTTCTGCTGGTTGTTTACTGTGATATCCTCCATTTCAGCTTCCGTTTCCTGCTCCTTAGATGCGTACTCCCTATCCTGGATTGTCTCCACGTTCTCCTCTACTTCCTCTATGATTTTGAAACTATCGTGTCTTGTATTTCTGTCTTCACTGCTTTTCTTGTGTGGCTGTTTATCCCCTTTCCCTTTGGCCCCAACCTTGGTAAAACCCTCTTGATTTTTATCCAAAAAGGTTTTCCCATTGCCTTCCATATTGTTTGTTGGGCAGTCTCTAAATAGATGGCCGTGTTCATGACATTTGCGGCACCTGAAAGGTATGTGCTCATAGTCCACCGTTTGCACCCAATCTTCATCATATACCTCTAAAATTATTACTTTTGGAAGGGCTCCAGATAGATCCATTTCCACACATATTCAGGCAAAGGAGGCATATTTACCTTTGAGAGTTGCCTCTGATATCTTCAGAACATGCCCCAGCTTGTTGCCTATGGTTTTCAAAGATTCTGGTAGCCAGTAATCCAGAGGTAGTCTGATCCAAACTGGTACCGATGTAAATGTTTCACGTTCCGGGACAAAGTTCATCATCCATGGCTGCATGTAGAGTCTTGCCGCAGCATAGAAATAGGGCCCCCCTTCAAACACTCTGTATTTGTCCTCTAGGTTCGCGAACACCACTGTGAAGAAGCCCTTAGAACCTAGATGTAAATGTATTTCTCCCTTTGGCTTCCAATGGCTCCTAATCCAGATGTGTAATGCCCTCTCCGTTGGCCATAACCCCATGAACTTGCAGATGATCGCATGTTCTTTCATATGGTCCCTGTGCGCTTGAATCGCTGGATCACTCAATATGACCCGGGGAATGATGCTCGATTTGGGTTTGCAGACTCTTGTAGTTCTTGTGGAAGTCGTTTTTCCGCTGCCGCCTCCCTTCTCCTTTTCTTTACTTGTTTCCTGTTGATTCCCTTCCTGATCCTGGGATTCATTTCTTCCAATTGTCTCCTTGCCTCTTGCTTCTGAAATCTTTTCTGACAGTTTTTTGAAATGCTTCCCTCCTGCTTCCTTGCCTCCTTATGTGACTACTTGACTGTAGGAGGGAGCGGCGCTCCCCCTTGCGCGTCTCGCCATGGAACCCTAATGCTAAACCCTAGCGTCAACTTCGATCCTCGTTCAAGTTGCAGCTGATCGTCTTCCTTATGCAACTGAAAAAAGTCAACCTTTCTACTACTTACCATTGTAAATTATTCTATTCATTCTTATTCATTTTTAATATATAATATTTGCATCCTCATGGATATCTTTATATTCCAAGTCTTCTAGAGTAATTAATTTATAGAAGGAACTTTGTTCGCTTCATTGAATAAGTTAAAAGTTAATAAAGAAGGGTGAGATTAACTTGGGTCGCCAGCAATAGGCGCTCGCACCAGATTGTTAGAACCTATTGCCACCAACTAGTCGTAACATTTGAGTGCATAGTGTTGTCGGAGGAGGAGCTGTCGTCGTCGATTAACAAGCAATGCGGGTTAGAGAGTTCAACACATGATTTAAAGTGGCCAAGAAATAGGATTGGGCTACGTGTTGAGGTGACAAATTTGGTATAGCAATAGAGGTAAGTGTCGTTGGGAGCTGATAAAGGTTGCACAAGACTGTGTGGAAGTCAGAGCAAGGAGCAATACTATTTGGGGTGGAAGCCAACAAGTCAAGCTGTTAGGGAGATTCTGGAGGAGATAAGGTTGGTGGAGCATTGCCAGACTATAGTTGCAGGGAAATGATACCTGCAAGTAGAGTCATAAGTCAACCCTCGCAAGGGCAGAGGATTGACAAAGAGCACAAACGCGAGAAAGAAGGAGATTTACTAGCCACACAATATAATTGTTGAGTTGTTTGCGTGTGGAGGATAGTGAGTCTTGTTACCGCTCAAACTAGCTGGGGTCCTAATAGGGGATC
The DNA here is from genome assembly GCA_031772625.1 of Pinus tabuliformis. Classification (NCBI taxonomy): domain Eukaryota; kingdom Viridiplantae; phylum Streptophyta; class Pinopsida; order Pinales; family Pinaceae; genus Pinus; species Pinus tabuliformis. The sequence continues at coordinate 821,714,075 of CM062805.1, forward strand.
CTCGAAGGGCTACCACTAGGTCAAGGGAAACAATGGAGCAATAGCCTACTGTCACCTCGGTTAAGGCTCCCTACTCTTTACGAACTTTTAGTGATGGGAGGAGACCCGTTATAATAAGGATCACAGAATTGAATGGACCAATGATAGGATGGGAGGCGATCCTAAAAGCCTATTCACAAGAGAGACTCAAATATATGGCTTGCTTGCTTTGAAAACAAGATGAAAGGTTCTCTAGGAAGGGCTTAGGGGAATTCTAAGAGCTAGGGTTTGAGTATATGACTTGTCAAGGAGATTCTTAGCTCTTAAAATCCTTGTGGAAACTTGGCTTCCAAGTGGTCTTTGTGAAATTGGCTTCAATAAGTTGTGGGACCACACGGGACCAAGTGGACCCGATGTTAGGTCAAGGGGATAAGATTTGACAATCAATGACATGCTTGACCTAATTAGGGAGGGGAAAGGGATCAAGGAATGAATTTTTAATGAAAGGCAATGCAAGGATCCCAATGAGGTTTCTAGCCTAAGGGAAACCGAGGGCAAGAATTGGTATTTGATCTAGGGCTTGTGATATCTCGTGATCCCACTGTCGGAATTTCATGAAATTTGGAGGGATTCTTGAGGACACACCAATGTAGTTGTGGACGGAAAATCGAAGTATTTGGATGGCTAGATTGTGAGATAATTGATGCCTTAGGTGGCCTGGAGGACTAGACCTAGAGAAGAGGAGAGGGGAGAAGGAAAACAGGTTTAAGGTGATCACCTTATGGTGGACTAGTGCCTAATCCTTTGGGGAGATTTGGAGTCAAGTGTAATTTTGACTATGGACATTGAATTTTCTATGTCAAGGAGGCCTCAAAGGTAACTTCACATAGCATTAGAGCAGTAGCAAAAGCAACTTCAAGAACTTTATATTTCGTTTTGCAAGTTTGATGACTTATCCAAATGAATTTCAATGAAGAAGCATCTCTAGGAACATTTATTCATAATATATGGCCCATTCAATTCTGTGATCCATACATCACTATCTAGAAACCAAATTTTCACAACTTCACATAAATGGATGCAGTAAATTAGCCCTAGTATAGTGAAATCCCAACGACAATGTATGTGACAAGAATAGAAAAGAAATAGCATTAAATTGAACTTACATGTATTAAGAATATATCCAACCATCAAGAATTTGCAATCAAGAAGCTCGAAGACGAGAAAATAATCCAAACATCAAAATTCATTCCATGCTCCAAAATTCGTCTTCCAAGAAGGATAGCAAAATTCTCAAGAGACATACAAGTTTAATCCAAGTGATGGTGCTAAAATGAATCCTCATCACTTCTATTTATACACTTTAATGAGTTCGATTTAGCTACTTGGGCCTACATTAGCTCCTAAAATAAAATAATGTGCAAAACAACTAACTTTTGGTGGCAAGCCCACCAAACTAGCTCATAAAGAAAAGAATAAGCCTCTCAAGAGGTCGAAGGATCAATAATTCATATCGTTGGGTCTTCTAAGGAGCCTGATGAAGTCCATAAGTGCCACAATGATGAATAAGACTCCCAAAAGTAGTGGACAAGGGGTTGACCACTTGTTCTCCAAATAATAAACCTGTGGTTCTCCCAATGGGTGTGAGGGCACACAAGTAACCTCATGGGTATCCAAGTAGATCGAAGATGCCTATAGACCATCTGTAAGGGCTCAGATAATGATGTGAGTGATGTCACATCAAGTTATCAACATACAAGTTCTGGGTCATGTGCCAAGTGCATGGTACAACTGTGGGGCTGGCTGGGCATGGTGAACCAGGTGCATCTTCCTCATCCAATAGGTGAATCTCGAGCAATCTCTGATCATCTATGAGGATCCATGGAGTGCTGTCTACTGCTGTGGAGGCCCATGGTTCTCTACACACACGCTACATGTGCCAACGTAGCCCTCTGGAGGGTTAGAACCCCGTATAGGGAGACCAAACCCAAAACAGAGACCATCTGCAATCCTACATAAGATCCAATGCGTCCCCTAGCCTTTCAGTACAAGTAGTCATCAAAGGAAATCGAGTTAAAGAGCTTACAAACCATGGACAACAGGTGGGGACTTTATAATGGCATGTCCTTCCATAATGGGCTTTGGCATGTGCTAATGTCTCCAAGCTCCAAATGGGGTTAACCAAGTTTCCTATTAGGTGGTTTCTACCTTTAAAGGGGATAGTATGTCCAAGGTACATCCTTCAAAGGGTGGTGGCATTTGATAAAGAGATGAACGGAGTAGGGAATGAAAGGGGCAACCCTGGGCCACATGCTGGGGTACAATGGTAGCTAATAAAAGGGAAGCCCACACTTGGGTATATAATGTATAAGAGGGAGCAATTGTGATGCATGAGGTGCCCCGACCTTGATTTTCCCACCCTTCTTTATATGCCTTTTGCCTTTTATGATTTTTCATTTATTAACTGTTCGGGGCTCAAGGGATAAGAGCATGATGTGTAAGGTTTAGCAGTGGATATCCCCTTTAAGGTAGGGTGGTTCGTTGCCCAGCAGGGTTGGGAAAATCATGGGTTCCTGAATGATAAAGGAGGCTCATCTAGGGCCTATAGGAACCAAGGTGATGGGCATGATAATGGGGTAGAGCTTATGTATTGGCTTTTGCCCACGTGCTAAATGTGTTTGTCTTGGCCATCTTTTGCATTTTGTGGTACATTTTCCCGTTGAATGTGGCCAAGTATGCTTTTACTTTCTTTTCAACTACATCAACCTTTGGGGCATCATTCCAGGCCCGACCCAAGGTGTGGGCAAGGGGAGGGGGAAGGCTAACCCTATGTGGACCTAGTGGAGGAATGTGGACACAGGTGGGAGAAATGATGAATGGGGTTATAATGAGTGGAAGCAGAGTGATATATGTGAATGAGGGAGTGAGACCACGCAACCAAAACTAGGGTTTCCCTTGCAGTACCATCCCTAAAGCCCAAAGGTCAGTAAAAGAGATCCCACGGGACTAGGGTCCAAGGTTAACATCCAAAAGAGGTCTAGGGGACGAGCATAGACCTAGCTCACTCTTTCCGCCGAATTCCCCCATTAATCCATGCCTAGAAGTATCCATGATAAGCAAATTACAATACTCAATTACCAAATGACAAGGCATACCTTTAGGTTCAGGAAGCCCACCTTCAAACATACAATCATGACAGATGGGTGAGGGACCACATGGCTGGCTTAGGTGGCGGAGAAATGGCACAACGAGCTAGTTGGTGGCTACAAGGGGCTGTTGGCCGCCGGTTGAGGACCATCTTGGAGAATTTTTTTCTCCTTGGGGTATCACCCACAAAATGGTGGGTAACAACCCTGTAGTAGGGGAGAGCCACAATAGGAGGCGGTGCCAGACGCTGCAAAGGTGACAATTGAGTTACTAGTCGGTCGGGCTAAGTGGAGGGTGCGCAAGCTGCGAAGGGCTTAGTTAGCATGTAGAAAAGTGTGAGTAGGTTGTAGCCGCAACGTGACAACATATTTGATAAGGAAACCAAGAAAGTTGAAATTTGGTTGGTGGATGTCAAGGGTGCTTAAACGACTAAGCATCTAGCTGGGGTTTTATTGGGCTTGACATATTAAGCTTAGCTGGGTACCTAAAGGACTAGGCATATCTTTTCAGTTAAGTTTCTGATTTGGAGATGGCCGCAACCAGTTTGATATTTGAGGACAGGTTGGAGGGTGCTTATCACTTCATTCCTTGGAAGGGAAGGGTTTCGCTGATTCTCATGGAGAATGGCATATGCTTGTTTGTTAACACCAAAGGCACCATACCTATAAATGCTACAAATTTGGCCATTCATAGTCAAAGGATGTGAAAGTCGAAAGGATTATCTTGGATGTGGTGAAGGATCATGTGATTCTTCACCTATTTGAGAAAATAGACCAAGGAGACATGGGAGGCTTTGACAAAGTTATATGATAGTGATAATATCAACAGGAAAATGGTGTTGAGAGAAAAGCTCAAGGACACCAACATGACCAAATCTGATACAATAACATCTTATCTCACCAAGATCTCATAAGTTCATGACGAGTTGGTTGTAGTTGGGGAGGTTGTGTCAGAGCAAAAGATGGTAAGGACGGCCTTGAATGGCTTCACCAAGCTGTGGGATCATTTCATCAAGGGCATTATGGTACGAGAGAAATTTCTTGATTGGGATGGACTGTGGGATGATTTCATCTAGGAGGAGATTGGGGAGGAATCTCTATCAGGAGGCAAGCACAAGAGTGATGATGAGAATCTTGCTCTTGCAAGTCAATTAATGAGAGCAAAGGAAATGGTTTGAGCAGTAAGAGTGAGGAGTTAACCTCACAACCGAAGAAGGACTTGATAAAGATCAAGGGTTGTGCATGTCATAAGATAGGACACTACGCTTCACAATGTTTAGAGAGGAAGAAGGGTGGAAGAGGTACACAATCAGTGGTAGTTGCATCGACAAAAGCTTAGGTGGAAGAGTTTGGAACTAATCTTTCTGATGCTCTGGGTGTGAGTGAATTCATTTGTTGTTTGGAGCCCCTAAACTGGTCTTACGGATATCGGTTGGCCTCCCTAGGGGGGGTGTTGAGGGGATACTCGAGCTCTCACTGTTCTACTATTTGAAATACTTTGGAATTCAACTCGTCGCTTGTTGCTTTGATTAGTCAAATCAATCTAAAAGTATAATGTGATTGTTCGAATTGTCCTTGAGTGAGGATCTGAGATTATGTAGGATCTGAGATTTGTGTCTGAATATCTCCCTTATGAAGAGGGCTAGGCATCTTTGGTTAGGATATTGGAAGAGGGTAGAGAAGGATCGTTCTGAATCTCTATAAAGACAGTGGTAGCACCTTGTGATCTTGTAGTACGAGGGCACCTAAAAATGAGGCGCTACTCTGACTTTGGCTCCTAAAGGTGACACCCATGGCAAATGCTATCAAATCTTGGTATATGGTGTTTAGCCTCTGCTTGGAGTTGATCAAAACCAACCTTAAGCTGTTCCAAAGGGGTCCTAAGGGAGTGCATCCAATGTTTGCGTGTGTATGGGGGGCGGATGATGATGCCATCATGTAACTTCAAGAAATGTTCAAGGTAGAAGGATATCTTCGGGCTCAAGCTCGTTAGGGGGGGGGGGAGTCCAAGTGACTTGAATGTACAATTTATAAATATCATCTCCGATGGACTGATCCCAAACCTGTTTTGGTGGCATGAGATGGCTTGGTGCATCAAGGGAGAATTTGAAGGGGGGAAGACGCCCTCGGGAGAAGGTCAGTGTCTGGAGAAGTCAAGAAACATCTAAGAACCAACCTCGTGTCATGCGTAAAGGGTGCGCTGAAGTGAGGGCCTCTGAGGAACAAAGTGCAAGGTAAGGGTACCAGTCTCCCCCGACAACCTTGTCTGGTGTGTCCTTCTCCTCTCCTTAGCCTTGCTTTTATAACTTCTCATTGAACTAAATCCCTAACCCTAATCTCCAAAATGATGGATGGTTGAGATATCTCGCCTCATTTGAGATCAACGGTTGAATTTAAAACATGATCAATAAGTAAATACTTTTCCTAAGTTTCTTTAGCTTAATAACCAACATACTTAATTATGTGCTTTTCCTAAATTAGATTTAGGTGAAGTTACAAAAGCAACTTACTTAATACTTGAGCATCTGAAAGAGACTTTGGACTACTTTTGCACTCTTAGACACTTAGGCCTGTTTAGAAATACCTACTCGAGCCACAACCATCAACACTCCCTCTTAGTGAGGGGGGTACATCTACCACCTACAACTGACTTCGATCCTAGATGCTCCCTTTGAATTGGAAGCCTTCCCTTCCACCTGGTTCAAAATCATCCTTGAAGGCTTGCTCCCTTTAGACTTGTTCCTAGAAGCCTCTTGCTCTTGAACATACTATAAAGTTATCTCACACCATAAGGCCTTCTTGACAAACTTGGAAGGATATGCTGATTGATCCTTCCCACCTAAACCTGAAGGTTGACTCCCTCTGAACAACTTAACCTTCAGAGCTTCCTGCTACTTGTTTTTTGTCAGTGTCTTGGTAATTTCCATTGCTCGAATAGGATGGCCCTTTAACCTATACAATTTTTCCTCTCTAACTCTAATGACATGGCCATTGTATGAGCTTTAGATCCCATGGGTCTGATTGGTGCTTGTCCATCCTGTAATGCCACAACAAACACCTTCTTCTCTGTCGTAGAGACTGAGAGAACTTCTCTTGAGTTTTGGTACCCATAACACGTCCCTCACTTCCAACATGTCATTTAATGTCACTGCCCCAACTACCTTCACTTTATGTTTGGTATCAACACCAAACTCCACATACATCTCTGAGTCCCAATTTGCCAGGCTATTAAACAACTCTCGTGCTCTTGTCTTATGACATGTGGCTCCACTATCCAAAAGCCACATGCCAACTAGTATGGTGCTTGAGGAAAGGTAGGAAAGACATGTGAATTCCCCCTCAAACTTCTTGGTAAACTCTTCCACTTGAGTTTCTACCAACACAACTACAACTAATTGCATTCCATTTTCATCCTTCTTCCTCAGACATTGTGATTCGCAGTGTCTTGTCTTATGATATGTAAAACACTTGATCTTACTCAAGCCCTTTAGTTGTGAGGATGACCCCTTACTCTTGCTCAAACCATTTCCTTTACTCTTCACTATCTTACCAACAAGAGCCAGGTTCTCATCACCTTTCCGCTTGTTGGCCTTGGCCTATGATTGCTCCCTCATCTCCTTTTGGATGCAGTCATCTCATCGCCTATCAAATGTGGGTTGGTCCTCTCGAGCACAAATTCCTTTGACGAATGGATTCAACGTCTCCGGGAAGACGTCCAATGCCACATTCACTAACTTTGCATTGTTCACCTTTCTCTCACTGTTGCAAGCTGATCACGAATTTGAGTGGTTTTCATTAGATAATTCGTCACTGAGTCAGATCTAGTGATCTGTGTATACCAAATCTTGTCCCTCAACACCATTTTCTTGTTAATGGTTTTGCGCTAGTATAGATCCACCAAAGCATTGAACATCTCCTTAGCTAAATTTTTCTTGAACAAGTGAGAGATCAAATGGACCTTTGATGAATCCAAGAGTACTCTTTGTGCCTTTATTTATCTCTTTGCTAGAGTGACATTCTCCTTAGCATTTGTCGGCTTTAACGACACCTTGTCAACAATCTCTGAGAAATCATTTTCCTTGAGAATTGAGGTGACGGTATCCTTCCAAGGCAGGAAATTTGAGTCTCCATCCAACCTGTCTTCAACTTGAAGATCTACTACAGTCATCTTACCAAATCTTGCCTAAGATGTGTGCTAAGTCTCCTCAGGCACACTTAATTGAAAAATTAATCTATTTCCAATCCCTTGACTAGTACAGTCTCCCTCTCTCCCTCTGAAGGTTGACCTCTGCCAATCCTAGTGGTTACAAGTTGTGGTTTTACATGGCTGTGTTAATTGTCACTTGGCTTGCTGTCTCCCACATCGACTTCCTCATGTGGATTGATTAGACTACTCACACAACTTCTTGTTGCCTACTCTGGTGATGGCCAAATGTTGGCCTTGGTGGCTTTTGTTGGCTTGTAAACTTGCAGGAACTTTGCTGGAGGCTCTTTCTCATGCTGGCCTCCTTGCGTCACGTCCCCCTTGCTTAGCGACCTTGGCTCGACAACACTCCTCCACTTGCGGCCCTAGCTCAACTTGCCTTTTCACCTGCGCTCTGTTGCTTGTTTCCTGTGGTTGGCTGCTATGTTGGCCACCCCTTGAGACACCACTACAGTGTTTGACGACTTTTATGTTTCATGGATATTACTCTGTTGACACCATAGTTTTAAAACTTGGACTCAGACTCAGAACTGGTTGAGGGTCAACCTCAACTCGGACTCTGGCTCAGTATCGAGTCAGACTAGTTGATTCCAATGACTCGGTCTTTGTAAATACTAAAAAGTACATTAAATATTTCATTTTAATGAAAAATCATATTTTAAAAGATTTTCATTCATGTTTCCAAACTCAAAGCATTAGAATAGTAGAGAGAAGACAACACTTGATCAAAGCATGCTTATGAATATATCTATTATATCAAAATGGCCTCGAGTGCATTGTCCAATACATGTAAGATATGGAGATCAGAACAAAAGCACATAACCAATGCTGCTCCAAAAACCAACTCCTCAATGCTGCTTCAAAGATTGCCCAAGAACCTCCTCAATGTTGCTCCAAAAACCAACTCCAACTGCTCACAAACTCCTCACAAATGCTCACATAAATGCAATGAGATAGTTGTGAGGAAATATGAGGGGGTTGGGTCACCTTTATAGGCGTGGGAGAAGGGTAGAGGGGCTAGGAAATAGTTTAAACAAAAAAAAATTGATTTCAAGTCCGCCCAACCCACCTTTTTTCCTGCCGACGAGACTGACCGGCTTAAGTCGGGCTTGGTTAGACTGTCCAATCCATTACTGAACTGGCCGAATTGGTCACCAACTTGGTCGGTTCGGTAACGGACTGACTGTCGAATCGGATAATTGACCTAGTCAGTCTGGGTAGGGGTATGGATTGGTCAACCAGGCCAATTCCAAGTCAGACCGGCCTAGTTTTAAAACTATGGTCCACGCTTTGTGACCCAATCTACTTTGTATCTGCAACCACCCACTTGCACCCTCTGGCCCACTGTCTCGACTTCTTGATGTTTTCTTGTGGCTATGTTTGTCCCTGACAATTGTTCTCGCGCATGACGACTTGGGGTCCTGTTCCTCGTGCTCAACCCCTTCTCACGCGGCCCAGATTGTTGTTTCCTTGGTGGTGACTAGTTATGGCTGTGGTTCAGCCACTACAACTACTCCTACATGATGACCTCCTCCCGTGCCTTCAACGACTGGGTCTGATGGCCATAAAATTGTTGGCCACCCATGCTGTGTAATGTCCCTTCCTAAATTATTTTGTCATAGGTTTAATCTCCCACAATTTTGGATAATTTTTGGTGACTTTGGAACCCATTCAATTTTGACTTAAGGACTTGGGTGAGAAAGAGGCTGAATTATTTTGTTAGTGGAATGTCGGGGCCACCCACATGGGAAAAATGATCTTGGCTAAGTGTGGAATTTGAATGGCCTTGGAGGGAAAAATCGAAAGGCAAGGAAGAGGGGCCCACCCACATGGGAAAACACACTTGGCTAAGTGTGGAATTCGAATGGCCTTGGAGGGGAAAATCGAAAGGCAAGGAAGAGGGACCCACATGGGGAGGAAGGCCCACGAAATTATAAATAGGAGAAGCTCATCTAGTCATGGGTTCTTTTGTCTATCAAACTCAGTTTGTTGCTCGAGCTGCTTAGTCGGGTTACTAGTTGTTTAGCACTGAGTTTTCCAAGCGGATAACTCAACCTTTCTTTGGGGGACTTCGAGTGCCACCCTAGGAAGGCAAATCGTACCACCTTGGAGGAGAGCTGGAGGGATTTCATAGCTCATCTTTCAGCGTTTGGCTTAGCTAGTGCGTGTTTCTTGAGGACGCAGGAAGGGAGCACGTAGGGGTTGTTACGAGGATCTTTCTGGCAGCATTTGCCAGGAAAATTTTGGCATTAGAGCTTCAGTGGAGGATCAACATTTTGGGGGAGTTTCAAAGCAGGGAATTGCTGTTAGTGGGCAGCATAATTTGCAATTTGGACCTGTGCAAAGGGTTTCCATTAGGCACACGTGGGTCTTGAGGGATGAGTTGGAGAGCCGGAGATCGCTGAGACAAATAAGGGAAACCTTGGAGGGGAGCATCTTAGCCTTTGGGAGTGATTTGAAGGGCTTTTCCAACAAACTACAGGTAGGCCGTATTTCCTAGCACTTGGAGGAGGATGTGGTACTTGGGGGCCAAATTTTGGGGCTTAGAACTAGGCCAAACCCTTTCTGGGTTTTGGCGGGTTTTGGTTGAGGAGCTTGAGGTTAATTTTGCAGAATTTTCTAAGCACCAGAGATGAGGTTTCCAACAGACAATGCAGATTTTTGGGCAACGCAGAGCATCATTGGAGCAACAATTGTGTAGCATTTGGGCTTGTTGTTTGATCACCTGGGCTTTGTCATGCTTGCCATTTAGGCAAGCCAAGTGCACTTCTTCCACACTATTGTACTTGCTCCAAGTGGTTAATAAAATGGCTCAGCTGGTTCTTACTTCTTGAGTTTATATGGGTGTTTGCTGATTGTTTCAATTTTCTGGTGTTGAATTTGTTTTTGCTTTGCATATCACAGTTTTTTTGGTTGGGAACATTACAGTGGTATTAGAGCTCAGATCTTGGCTCAGTCGTGGGGAATTTTCCTATGAGTGAGGAGGACTGACAAGATATTATTTATAGGAGGCAAAGGTACCGGAGCAGGGAGAGGGAGCTGGAGATCACTTCAGACGCACGGGACCATGGGTAGGCAGTCGTAACAGAAGACATGGGAGAGCCCAAGAGCAGAGAGGAGATTGCCTTTGACAATCTCTTAAAGGCTTTGAGTGATTTGGCAAAGGGGCAGAAGGAGATGTTAGATGAGATCAAAATTCAGAACTGGGAGCAAAGCACACACCGGGAGTTTCTATTTGGAGAGACTCCAAGGCCTCTCAACAATTTGATTATCCTTTCCCTACTGCGCAGCCTCCATCCTCTAGTGGACCAACTTGAGCCACGCTACCTTCTTTCCTACCTTTGGCGCAAGGTGAACCAGGAGGAGTTGAGGATCAATCACCTATGGGAGAGCATTTCAGGGAGTGGCAGTCCATGGGAGTAGACTTCAGAGAGGCACTATCTTTCAGAGACTTTTGCCAGCTCAAGTAGAATGAGAAGGGCAAAAATTATGGAGGCCAAGGCACGCAGAACTATGAGTTGCAACGTACTATTGGGAGGATGTACTTCCCTACATATGATGGCACTACCAAGTGCACAACTCGGGCCTGGGTGGAGAAGCTGGACACTTATTTCCAGCTCAACAGGATGACGGAGGTGGAAGCCATTAAAATGGCTACACTACACTTGGAGGGGGAGGCACACGATTGGTGGTTTCATGGCTTGTCTACTCTGGGGCATGCCAACATGACTTCCTATGAGGATTTCACTAGGAGAGTGGTGGAGCGTTTTGATTAGAGGGATCCAGAGGCTCACTTCAAGGAGCTGACCCAACTCAGACAAACGGGTCATCCAGAGCAGTACATATCAGAGTTTCTGAGAGTCTCAGTCATGGTGCCAGATTTATCAGATGCTAGGAGGGTGTACACATTTATAGAGGGGTTGCTCGAGCCACTGCGTGGATTGGTGAAGTCACCCAAGAGGCCGTGACATGTGCTATGACATGTGCTAGAGACCTATAGGGGGCCATCCCCAAGACCTAAGCACCTATTCCTACACACACTCCCTACCATCAGAAGGGAAGTGATACTAGACCACCACCACAGAGAGCAGCCCAGGGACGTGGGCAGCTAGATGAGGAGACCAGGAGGGACCTCAAGAGGAGGAAACTGTGCTTTACTTGTCGGGAGCCCTAGGCACCAGGCCATCAGTGCATAGTTGGCAAAGCCCATTATATTGAGGTCTTTTCGGATAGTGATCAGGAGGACGATGTGGAGCTGGAGTGTGGTGGGGGAGACAATGAGAGTTCAACAGAGAGGGGACCACCACCATCACCACCACATGGGGGAGCATCTTTTGCACCATTCGGGGGAGTCCTTGCTTCCTTATGCGGGGTCCCCAAATTTTTGACTATTAGGATCAGAGGCACAGTACAGGGGCAAAGTGTCTCAGTCCTAGAAGACAATGGGGCTACCCACAACTTCATTGATGCTCAAATGATTCTGAGGAGTGGCATCATCACGAGAGAGTTTGAGGGTTTTTTGGTTCTGGTGCCGGGGGACCGGACAATGCAGTGCACTCGGTATGTTCCCGCCTTGACAATGACCATTGGGTACTACTCGATGACAGACCATTTCTTCGTAGTGGATGTACTGGACACCAACGTAGTGATGGGTGTCCATTGGTTATACTCCCTTGGCCAAGTCACCACCAATTGGAGGAAGCTAGAGATGGGGTTTTCCAGGTCGGATGGCAAGCTGGTGGTCCTTAGAGGCATGCATTCGTACCCTCCACAAATAGTTTCGGCACATTGGATGGAGGCAAATTTGAGGCACAGAGACATAGCGTGGGTAGTAGAGCTGAGGATTGCAAAGGCTGGGGGACATGCCCAATCACCACACTCGGACATACAAGCACTATTAGACAGATACTCAGTAGTATTTGGGGATATTCCACTAGGGCAGCCACCAGACAGGGGATTCAAGCACACCATTGAGTTGGAGCTGGGTGTGCAGGCAGTGATTACCACCCCTTATAGGCACCCCAAGGCCTATAAGGATGAGATTGAGCGGGCCATCAAGGAGTTGTTGGCGCTGGGCCACATTAGGCCGAGTTCCAGTCCCTTTGCTTCTTCAGTGGTGCTCGTGAAGAAGAAGGATGGAACATTGCGCATGTCCATTGATTATAGAGTGCTCAACAGGAAGACATTGAAGAACCGATATCCCATACTACACATCGATTAGTTGATGGATGAGCTTATAGGAGCCAAGTACTTCTCTAAGATAGATCTGTGCTCGGGGTACCATCAGATCAGAGTGAGGGATCAAGACATCCCTAAGACGACCTTCAGATGTCATTATGGGCATTTCGAGTTTTTGGTCATGCCCTTTGGGTTGACCAACACACCTGCCACCTTCCAGTCATGTATGAACCATGTGTTCCGGGGGCAGTTGAGGAGATTTGTATTGGTGTTTTTTGATGACATTTTGATCTATAGCAGGACTTGGGAGGAGCACCTACAACACCTGGAGGTGGTGCTGCATATTTTGGAGGAACAACAATTTTATGCCAAACTGTCCAAATGTGAGTTTGGCCTCACTGAGATGCTCTACTTGGGGCACATCATTGGTGCAAATGGGGTGAAGGTGCATGAGGAGAAGATACGAACTATTCGAGATTGGTCGGTGCATAGAGATGTGACAACATTGAGGGGGTTCTTGGGCATCTACACCTATTACCAAAAGTTTGTCAAGGGATTTTCGTAGCTGGCAGCGCCCCTCATGGACTTGAAAAAGAAGGGGGCTTTTGCATGGACGGATGGAGCCCAGTCTGCTTTTGATCACCTCAAGGAAGTGATGAGTAGTTGTCTAGTGTTGGCACTTTCGGATTTTACTTAGCCATTCACCGTGGAGTGTGATGCATTAAGAGAAGGGATTGGGGCAGTATTATCCCAGGATGGACATCCCATTGCTTTCGAGAGCCGGAGCTCCTACCCCATGAGAAGTCGTATTCTATATACAACAAAGAGATGTTGGCCATCATGCATGCATTGGCCAAATTCCAACAATACTTGGTGGGTAACCGATTCCAGGTGAAGACAGATCACAATAGTCTTCGCCACTTCATGGGGCAACAAGGCCTCAATGATAGACAACAGAGATGGGTCAGCAAGGTGCAGGCCTATGATTTTGATATTGAGTATGTGTGGGGGAAGCACAATGTAGTGGCCGATGCATTATCTAGGAGACCCACAGGCCTCTCACTCATGAGCATTTGCCATGATTGGAAGGCCTAGTTGTTGGTAGAATATTCTAAAGACCAACGGGCATGTGAGATCTTGGAGGGGACACACGCAAATGAGCGCTACCGGGTGATGGCCGAGGTCATATACTACAAGGGGCGCATATTTTTGGTACCAGGCTCACAGTTGAGGGAGAGAGTACTCCATGCAGCACACGACTCGCCATTATCAGGGCATCAGGGGTTCAGGAAGACGTACATGGCAATTAGAGAGTGTTTCGCCTAGAAGGGCCTCAAGTGTGACGTGTTGAGGTATGTGCAGGAGTGTGAGGCATGCTAGAGGAACAAAGGGGAGTTGACCCATCCAACACGATTGTTGTAGCCACTTCCCATTCTTGAGGGGAAATGGGAGAGTATCTCCATGGGTTTCATCATGGGGCTTCCCAAAGTGCAGGGCAAGGATTGTATCTATGTGGTGGTTGATTGACTGATCAAATATGCCCATTTCTTCGCCATTTCGACCCGATACTTAGCCTCACAGGGTGCAGAGTTGTTCTTCAGAGAGGTTTTTCGTTTGCATGGACTGGCTAAGAACATACTAAGCGATAGAGATAGCAGGTTTATGGGAGGATTATGGCAAGAGCTCTTTAGATTAGTGGGTACTGAGCTCACCTCGAGCACGAGCTACCATCCTCAGACAGATGGCCAAATCGAGCAGGTTAACAAGTGGTTGGAGGGGTATCTCAGGAACTATGTGACCAGGCAGCAAAGGGCATGGATTCGATGGCTGCACTTGGGCGAATATTGCTACAACCACCTATCACATGTCCATTGGTATGTCACCTTTCTTTGTATGGTTATGATGCATTATCTTTCGTTGACATTGTTTTTGGAGACAACTGGGCCCCAAAGGCCAAAGATTGGATCCTGGAGGGCCAAGACATTTTCAAGGCTCTTAAGGACATCTTAGTGACAATGCAGAATCAACAAAAGATGTATGTTGATAGGCATCGGACTAAGAGGCATTTTGAGGAGGGGGACTTGGTGTATCTACGGTTACAACCATATAGACAGTCTACCTTGAAGCAGAAAGGTGTCGAGAAGCTACAACCACGTTTCTATGGGTCGTATAGGATGATTAGGAGAGTTGGAGAGGTGGCCTACAACATCTTCCATGTTTCATGCCTCAACAAGGTGTTGGGACAACAGGTGACGACAGTTGTAGAGTTACCCCCGCTAGATGATGAGGGGTATCTGGTTTTGGAACTGGAGGCCATTCTGGAGACTCGGGAGAGGAAAGTAAGGAGCAGGACTATTAGGGAGTCTTTGGTGCGTTGGAAGAACTTGTCAGATGAGGATGTGACCTGGGAAGATGAGCACATTTTGGAGCATCCAACGCTGAAGTTGCTTGAGGGCAAGCAACATTTGGGAGGGGAGGATTGTAATGTCCCTTCCTATATTATTTTGTCACAGGTTTAATTTTGCACAATTTTGGATAATTTAAATTTTTGGTAACTTTGGAACCCATCCAATTTTGACTTAAGGACTTAGGAGAGAAAGAGGCCGAATTATTTTGTTAGTGGAATGTGGGGGCCACCCACATGGGAAAAACACACTTGGCTAAGTGTGGAATTCAAACGGCCTTGGAGGGGAAAATCGAAAGGCAAGGAAGAGGGGCCCACATGGGGAGGAAGACCTACGATATTATAAATAGGAGAATCTCATCTACTCAAGGGGTCTTTTGTCTATCAAACTCACTTTGTTGCTCGAGCTGCTTAGCCGGTTGACTAGCTGTTTAGCACCGAGTTTTCCAAGCGAATAATTGAACCTTTTTTCGGGGAACTTCGAGTGCCACCCTAGGAAGGCAAATCGTATCACCTTGGAGGAGAGCTGGAGGGATTTCAGAGCTCATCTTTCAGCCTTTGGCTCAGCTAGTGCGTGTTTCTGGAGGACGCAGGAAGGGAGCATGCAGGGGTTGTTTTGGGGATCTTTTGGGCAGCATTTGCCAGGAGAATTTTGGCATTGGAGCTTTAGTGGAGGATCAACATGCTGGGGGAGTTTCAGATCAGGGAATTGCTACTAGTGGGCAGCATGATTGCAACTTCTTGGCCCTGTACAGAGGGCTTCCACTGGGCACACGTGGGTGCTTGAGGGATGAGTTGGAGATCGTTGGGAGAAATAAGGGAAATCTTGGAGGGGAGCATCTTAGCCTTTGGGAGTGATTTGAGGGGCTTTTCTAGCAAGCTACAGGCAAGCCGTATTTCTTAGCACTTGGAGGAGGACGTGGTACTTGGGGGCCGAATTTCGGGGGTCAGAACTAGGCCAAACCCTTTCTGGGTTTTGCTTGAGGAGCTTGAGGTTAATTTTGCAGAATTTTCTGAGCACTGGAGGTGGGGTTTCAAACAATTCTTTTTCAACAGACAATGCAGATTTTTGGGCAACGTAGAGCATCATTGGAGCAACAATTGTGTAGCATTTGGGCTTGTTTTTTGATCACTTGGGTTTTGTCATGCTTGCCATTTATGCAAGCCCAGGTGCATTTCTTCCACACTATTGTACTTGCTCCAAGTGATTAATAAAATGGCTCAATTGGTTCTTAGTTCTTGAGTTTATATGGGTGTTTGCTGATTGTTTCAATTTTCTGGTGTTGCATTTGTTTTTGCTTTGCATATCACTGTTTTTTCTAGTTGGGAACATTACAGGCTGGGCCTGCTCTTCTTTATTTATTTTTTAATTAACCTTTACTTTGCATCATACAAGTTTACTTTTCAACAAATAATTTTTTCTTTGGCCGTTGTATGACGTACGATCTGCGTACAATCCTCTTGTTCTCGACCTGCAAATATTTGTGCCTTGTATGATCATGGCAAAACCTGGGTCTTGCGATACCGATACAAACTTAGCACCTAAGAATTTAAAGATTGGTCCCTCATAGTTTTTGCTTTGATACCATGTTAAATTCTAAACGTAATACTTGGCAACTAATTCCTAGCAAATTATTAGAGATCTACTAAATAAAAGCACGACTATGTTCTTAACAAAATATTTAATGGAAGAACAATTACACAACCAATCTTAAGCACATATGACACACAAGTTCTACCTAGTCAATAGGTCTTCATTAAATTAATAATTTGAACCTACTTGGGCTCTTGTCTTGGGATAATGGCCCAATTGAGAAATACCTTGGATCTAATCTAGCCGATCAAGCCCTAGAAGGATAGATCTATCCTTGATCTGCTTAGTTGATATGGATGTTCTGTGCTGCGCCCCTCAACCTTCCCCGAACCCATCACACTTTACTACGTCACTCGTCGCTTGAGTAAATCTCTTTTTCAATACCTTGTGCCAATGTATGGTGTGTCTTTCTCCTCTCCTTAGCCTTCCTTTAATAACTTCTCATTGAGCTAAATCCCTAACTCTAGTCTCCAAAGTGATGGATGACCAAGATTAGATCTCGCCTCACTTGGGATCAATGGTTGAGATTAAAACATGACCACTCAAGTAAATACTTTACTCTTTGTAAGTTTCTTTAGCTCAATAGCCAACATAATTAGTTATGTGCTTTTCCTAAGTTAGGCTAAATTTATAAAAGCAACTTAAGTATCCTAAAAAGAATTTGTGCTCTTCCTAAGTTAGGCTAAATTTATAAAAGCAACTTAAGTATCCCAAAGAGAATTTGGGCAACTTTTACATGCCTAGACACTTAGGCCTATGCAGAAGTACCTACCTGAGCTATAAACATTAACATAATGCTGGATTGAGAAGCATTTAACTGAAGGTGCCCTTTGAATTCGGGAGCTAAGGGGATTTCCTTGAACTCTTATTGGGGATGAGGTTCGAAGTATGCTTGCCTATGGCTCAATTTTGATACTACAACTCATCATTTTTATAGTTTGGCACATGGAAGATTGTGTTCTTTAATGCATATACTCAATTTTGCAGGGTAGACTTCAACCCTGATGATTGTAGTCAGGGCCACTATCTTTGTTTAGTTGGAGTTTCCTGCCTTGCCAGTGGATTTGTCCTTCTTTGTTGATTTGTCTGCTTGCTGATTTGGTAAGGTTGTTATCTTGAATGGCCAACACAAGTCATTTCATGGCAATTTGAGGGAGTGTGTGGAGGTGGATTTGCAACATAGGCTACCCCTTTCTCATCTTTCTGTGCACCATTGATGGGGTCCATTAGTAGAATGTAAGATACGTCAACTTACTTAATGGTTGCTTTGCATGTCAGTCACATGACCATCTCATTTGGGATTATCTTCGTCATCTTCCAAGGATGAGGGAAGCATGTGAGGGAGGTTGTACAACTCCACTGGTTGGTCATGGTATGGAGAGAGTTGGTACCTTGGTGGCTTTGGGGCAAGGAGTTGGGGCTTGGGTACCTGTTACCCACCCATGTGGGTAACCCCTAGGGGAAAATTTTTCTCCCATTGTTTAATCTTTCCAACCACCAGCCCTATCATGATCCACAAATAGCTAGCCTCAGATGACCCTCATCCATCCTTTGATTAGTGCTTTCTTTCATCTAGCCTGCTCATTTGGTGAAGGTGGGCTTTCAAATATGAGGTATATTACCATTTTTGTATTCAATTGTTTTCATTTAATGTTTAAAGGCATTTTTGTATGGAGCACAGGTTGAATTGGATGATAGATCACTTTTGATTGCACACTTGTTCCCATGATTCACCTTGGTCGTTGTCATCTACCTCTAGTCCAATGTGACCTTCCTCGAGGCCTTTCTTTCACTATCGAAGAGGGGTACAAATAAGAGGCTCTAATTTATGTTGCGTACCCATGGTAATCCATAATTGACACTGTCCATCTTTCCCATGTATCCACATCCCATCTTCAGGTTGATTTCTATTTGTCACAAGTATTGGTTCTTTGTTTTCCTCATCCATGAGTAGGGGTTTGAAAACTTTGCTTGAAGAGGTTGATGCAATAGAAATAAAAGAAAAAGCATGAGCCATATGTTAAAATGCAAATGATTGGCAAGGTTAAATTAAAGTGTGTGGACAAAAGCCTAGCCTGAGCCCCTTAGCCCTCACCTATTTCATGGCTAATGCGTGAGCTATCTAACTGAGGAACATTGAAGATCCCAACCTCGATAAGCAATGAAATATTTCATATAAAAGGGGTTAGAAATGAACTAATGAAAGCTTATAACCCCAACTATATATATGTAAAAAGGAAAATGAATGATGAAAAAGGAACACGAGAGGGGTGATAAAAATAGGTTGAGGAAATTGGTAACTTAGGTCCACGATTGCTCCTTCCTCTCTTCATAATGCTTCAGGGTGTTGGAATTTCATATTTCGTACAAGACAATAGCATTCTGCATGAAGTAAACCCCATGACATGACATTGATCACTTTGCACCTAATGATTAATAGGTTGTCCTAGTTTGCTTGTCTATATACAATGTAAGGGTGAATACACCAAAATGGCATAGAGTGCAATACATATCAACAACAAAATACATAATTAGTGAGGCGCTAAATGTGGCCTCTAGAGTCCAAAAACAATGCTACAAGCTATTGGGCCATTACTAGAATTTGGATCTTCAATAAGAGTTGCATAAACATTATTTGGCTTAAAATCTTTAGAGTTAGACTCTTCAACTTTATAATATGATAGAAATTGAAAAAGCTTAACATGTATTAAAATTGGCAAGTAGGGACAAACTCCATGTGGGTCATCTTATTTATGGTAGCTGATATTTTTCTTGGATTCCTCTCGTCGAGAGGTGTAGGGTTGATCTAACGATCATCCGATTTCGACTAGTATTTATGGAGATGAATTTATTTGTATTTACTTGACAAATTGTGAAGGTTGGCCAACAACGAAATGTGTGGCACACATGCTCAACATTTCATATAAATACAAGATAGGTTGAGGCATTAGTCACTCATCTCATCTCTTACATTCTTCTCTCCTTAGTTGATTGGGTTTACACACAAGGAGCAACACACACGTGGGAAGAAGGAAGGACGAAGATCTGTTTGACTGCGTTGACCGGATTTGACTGGGGCTGCAGCGAGACGTTTTGACCAACGTTGACCAAGCGAAGACCTTTCTTGACTGCAGTTTTGGTGTGGCTGTCTCTCCTAGGCAGGCCATAGATTTTGGCACACAAACCGAGGCATTTTGACCTTTGGTTTGACCAGCATTGACTGCCCTAGTTCGTGGCAGCAGGTTGACTTCAGTTGACTGCATTTGACTGGGTTTTTCAGACTGTTTATGGGCTGCCTCTTCTTGCTGTTGGAGGCCTAGTTGACTGGGATATTGGCCAAGCAAATTGAAGGTCATTTCTATCTTGTTTGACCATCTCTGGCTTTGCTGCTGCTGTCATAAAATCACAGATTTATGTATTTGTACTATTTCTCTCTCTGCTGAACTATTGAAGATTATAGAAGAATTGATCAAAGGGTTTCCCCACATTGGGGTTTGTCCCTGGCTAGCCGCCACATCTGGTGTCTCTTGTCTTGGCTTGTTTTCTGTCGATCTATTAATGTTCTATCAACATTTTACTTAATGTTAATGTGATTGCGAAATAGTGGCTAATAAGAAGAAATTGAAGTAAACTGCTCTAAGCATAGAACATACCATAAATTAACAACATGCCTAACCAATGATTTTGGTTTGAGTGAAGGGTTCATCTCCTCAACCTTATAATATGGTAGAAAAGGCTTAACACCCCTACCTAATTATTTTGGTTTGAGTGAAGGGTACATTTTTGTTAAGGCCATGGCAGAGGAGTTCAACAATTGATACCACTAACATCAAGGTACATAAAGGACTTCATGCTCTTGATTAAATGCCAATCCCATACCCCCATACATGATAGAATTCAATGAAAATGTTGTATTCCTACCAACCCTAAAATCTTGAAAATTGCGAAGTCTATTGAATTCTGAGTGTTATATGAAAATTTACTTTTTCCATATGAAGTTTAATAAGGTTGGAACCACTCAAACATCTTGAAATAAATAATGGTAATGTTACAAGTTTAAGTAAAAGGATAAAAAGGAAAGTTAAGGATTTATCCTTTTAATTTAAGAATTTAACATTACAATTGATTACAGGCATTGCTAGGGTTGAGTTAGGTTTTTTGTTTAGTTTTACAGTTTAGGAGGTGCAAGGGTTGGTTCTATAGCCAACAGGGCTATTTTGGGAGGGAAGCAACCCTTGGTTTCCTCCAAAAACCACCCGAGAAACTGCCATTAGGGGTCTAAGACTCCCCCCACACGTGAGATCTAACCGACCGATTAGGGTTGGAACTGGACAATTAGCGTTGGTATGCTACCTAATCGATACAAATTGGCCCTCCAATTGGGTTTTTATATCGTTTCATTACCTAGGCTTGTCCAATCAACTGTTTTGACCTATTATTGGTTCAAATTACCTGGTTTTTAACACTACACTTTAGATAGGATGTCCAACCCTACTTTATAACTCCTTTGGGCTCTTTGACCGAAGAAGTTGGACCCTTATTGAGGATGTTGACCTTGGGATGCCTTTAACATAGTTGATGACACTCTCCTAGTTCTCTCCCTTTAGCACCTGAAATGTTGCACTCCAAAGGTAGGACATTCTATTGAGAGCTTATGTACCCCAGAGCTGCCCAGCGCCAGGAAGCCCCTAGGCTGGCAGTTCACCTACTTGATGGACATTGCCTTCAAGGAAAATTTTAAGAAGCCCCTCTAAATTTACATGTATAATAAATGGGCGAATCTCCATGGTATATAGGAAAAATGGAAGGCGATTTTATCAATAATATGATATGTATATATAATTTTTTGGCGAATCTCTCACCCGGCATGGCGAATATTTTACTCAATTATAAAATCTTGTGTTTATTGA
This sequence comes from Pinus tabuliformis, assembly GCA_031772625.1. NCBI lineage: Eukaryota > Viridiplantae > Streptophyta > Pinopsida > Pinales > Pinaceae > Pinus > Pinus tabuliformis. The sequence goes on from CM062805.1 coordinate 821,735,490, forward strand.
ATACACAAATGAAATCATTGCATTTCTTTAAAATATCTTTTGAAATCAAAATTACCGATATTTGATACCTTTCGGGGGTTAGTAGATCCAGAGTAAAGATGGATCTATGCTGGTTTAATTCCCCCATTTAAATAGGCTACATTCCAGGTGAATACCATGGGTCAATACCATGTGCCATTTTGGTGAATACCATGGGTCAATACCATCTGCCACTTTTATTTTTATTAATACTAATCTTTTTTTGCATGGTATTAATAACAATCTAGTCCATGGTATTTGTCCCATTTCACCTAAATATAACGCATCTTTTGAGTGTTCGTAAATATAAGGTGACTTATGTAGTAAATATAAAAAAAATGTTTTATTTGTTTACCATACCTCTTGTTTATTTATATTTTTATTAATTTACCATACCTCTTTTACAAATATGGTATTTGGCCCATAGGATTCACTTAAATAAAACCTCTTTCTTGAGCCTTCATAAATAGAACTAGGGTTATGGACTAAATATAAAAAGAGATTTTATTTATTTACCATGCGTCTAGTTTATTTATATTTTTATTTATTTACCATAGTTTTGAGTAAGTATAAAAAACGTTTTATTTATTTAACATACCTCCACTTTACTTATATTTTTATTTGTTTACACCCTTGCATGTATATAAGGTGACTTATGGAGTAAATATAATTTTTTTTTTATTTATTTACCATACTTCTCATTTATTTATATTTTTATTAATTTACCATACCTCTTTTATAAATATGGTATTTGGGCCTTTGGTCCATAGGATTCACTTAAATAAAACCTATTATGGAAAATGGGCGAATGGATTCACTTAAATAAAACCTATTCTTGAAAATGGGCGAATGGAAGGTTGTAACTCCTAATTTCAAGGGCTAAATTTACCTTTTTTACCCTCTCCCTTAAAAGAAGGTGGGCTATTTGAGGTGATTTGTAAAAGTGTACTATGATACAAAATAATCGCCCACTAAAAATTTAAAACCCCTTAATTTCGCCAAAGGGCGAACATTCGCCCCTAAAATCACCCCTAATTGCCTTGTTTTTGAGGAGATATAATGGTGATGATGATATGTGACCCCTTTGGAGGAGATGGTACATTGCTTTGCATGATGATTTCATGCCCTAGCTCCACGACGTCTCCTTGATGACACATGTATTGATGATGTGTCTTGTTTTGAGGATAATGTTTTCATGAGGGAGCCTTGCTTGATGAATGGACACCATTTTGATGAGATGTGACCTTTGGGATGAGATATGCTGATTTTTGTGGCTTGAGCAGGTACTTTTGCATAGCGTTGATTGTTTAGGCATGCTGAAGTCGCCCAAGATCTCCTTAGACACTTTCTCTAGTGTTGAGCGCGTTGCATTTGTAACTTAGCCTAAGTCTAACTTAGGAAAATCACATAATTAGAAAAAATAAAGTATATATTTTAGTCATTATGTTTTAATGTCAACCCTTGATTTCAAGTGAGGTGAGATCTAATTTCGACTGTTAATCACTTTGGATATTAGGGTTGGGAATTTAGCTCAACAAAAAATTATAAAAGAAAGACTAAGGAGAAGGAGAAGACACACCATACAACAACACAAGATTGAAAGAGGCATCTCAGTGAGGAGTGATACTCTATATTGTTGGGTCTGAGGAAGGGAGGCAACAAAGAGATCGAGATCAACCAAGGAGGGCTTGATTAGTTGGATTAGATTCAATGTTGTACATGTATTTCTTGAGTTGGGCCATTAGCCTAGGACAAGAGTTCAAGTAGGTAATGGATCAATTTAATGATGAACTGATTTAATTGGGCACAATTTGTGTCATTTTTATGAGATTGGTTATGTTTTTGCTTCCGCTAATTTAAGTTAAGAACCTATCTGTGCATTCATTCAGTAGATCTCTAATTTGATAGGATAATGGATTTTTGGGTGCTAGGTTTGCAAGAAACTGACATGGTATTAGAGCTAGGTTCGTACAGGATCGACAGGGCGAGGTTTCACTTTGATCATATAGGGTGAAATATTATCTTAAAATGGTTTGAAATCAATTGTACAATGGTATAAACGATGCAATGAGGTCTGAGTTCATTTTTTCTTTTATTTTTTTTGTGGCCCTTAAAGAGTTTAAAAAATGAAGATGAAAAGTTTGGGGACCGACAACCTTTAGTGTGTCGTCAGACCCACTCAACTTCTGCACAAGGACGCAGACAATTTTTATTTTTGCAGAGTTTAAAGTCAAAGTTCTAGCAGCGACAATAGAGTAGACCTATGGTGTCGATAGGAGAAATCATTGCGGGTTCGAGCACGATGGACACCTATCAGGGCTGGGCGTGAATTGAGGAGTTAGTTGGACGGTCCGCACATAGGCAAACCTAGTTGCCGTGAGCAGTGGTTGGCCTACAGGTATAACAAAATAAACGACCAGAGTCGACAACCACTAAAAAAGCCTTGCTTGTAGAAGTGAGGTGGCACAAGTTGGAAGGGGGCCGTAAGGGCGTAGTCGAGTTGTAGATTACTAAGTCATAGAGAGTTTGTCGCACTAAAAATTGTCACCATGACATTCTGCTATCTGTGTGAGTTCATTACCACTCATACTTTCCTCCTCTGCAAGTCTAAGACATCAATTCTTCATATCAAGCCTGGAAAATAAGAGAAAAGCCCTCAAAAGTCTTTAAAACTCTGGTCTCGCACTTTCTCTTTGTATTACTTGCAGTCCCGCACCTAATGGTCATGTCCCCTGCGCACCTGACCGCATTGTCTCTGTGTTAAAGGTGTGGACCCCTGTAAAAGTTAAAAAGGCGCGAGTATACTTTGAAAAACTCACTTTCAGTTATTTCTAGAAGCTTCTAGAAGGAATATTGAGGTGGCAAGTTCGCTCTTTTAAGGTTCATGTATCCCATACCTTAAAGAGCTAACCCCTTGATGTGAGGAGCTTATCCCTTTAAAGGAGGATTCTATCCCTTCATAGGTGGACCTGTAACCTCCTCCTCTGCACTATAAAAAGAAGCATTGGGTTGGTTACTTGGGAGTTAGAAGCTGAATATTTTTTGAGGTGAAATGCTGCTGGAACTTAGTCTTCTTTAGTTGAGTTTTTATGAGGAGAGATTACATACCTCTAAGATCTCATTTGGAAGAGTGCAAGGCTTGTCAAAGTAAAGGAAATTCCTGTTTCGGACCCCAGGAAGAGCTTGTTCAACATCAAGGTTGAAAAGGTTGTAAGGTTCTTCTACTATTCAAAGTTAATACAAATATATTTGTTTTTCTCAATAAGCTGTTAATTCATGGTTTATTTTATGGATTCCTTGATCACCATAATAGACATGATTTATAATATTTGCTATGCAGGTGCTATTTAATGTTTGCTTGTTTGTGATTGCAGGTCTTCAAAGGTAACTCTTTCGAACGACTAGAGGATGACTACTACGAACAAGCATTGGATCTAAGGTAGGATCTTAACACCTTTGTAGTATTTATTTATAAATCGCATATGTCTAGAGAAAGATAGGCTTGTTTGTCCGTTTGTTGCTAGACTATCTTCTGATACTAGGGAGCTCGGCCTTGTCCGCAAGATCGATTTATCCGGCCAACAGAGTTGGGAAGGAGAGATGGATTGAGGTGGCTGTAGCACAAAGGAACCCATGATAGGACGATGGGACAAGCTGATGGGGGTGGTGGGAAATAATTCAAGGGAACTTGTGCAATCGACTAGAGATCCATTGGGCAGCAGTGTAGGAGTGGCTGAAAAACGTTGAATTCCAAATATCGTAGCAGGTAGAGCAACAAGGACTCGTGAGGCAGGTTTCAAGTAACAATACATTGTCGGTGCCGAGGAGAGGTTTGAGTTGCAAGGGAATTGTGAAAGCCATCTCATTACAGGGACATGAGCAGATTGTGGTTGGTAGAGGTAACCCTCAGAGGGAGAGACAAAGATCATACCGTTTAGGGTATAAAAAAAGACCAGAAATTTTTAGTTGATTTTCTGATTTCGAGATGGCAACAAGTTTTTTGACGTTTGAGGACAAGTTGGATGGCACCTACAACTTTAGTCCATGGAAGGAGAGGATAGTGTTGGTTCTCATGGAGAATGACCTATGAGGTATTGTTAATACCCGAGTTACAACTCCTTTAGAAGCCACAATTTTGGAAGCTCAGAAATCTAAAGATATAAAAGCTAGACGTATCACCATTGATGGGTGAAGGATCATGTGATCCCTCACATATCAAGGAAGAATAGTGCCCATGAGATGTGGACCGCTTAGATGAACCTATATCATATAGTTTTAAAATCAAAACTGACCATTTCTCTAATTGTGGTTCAAACTAGAACAAGATCAAACCAGATTGAACTGGATTCAATAAACCAAAATTGAAAAAATACATAGAATAATTAATTTTTAATGATTTTTTTTTTTTTTTTTTAAGATTACAAACCATAATTTCAAACCACTAGAGACAAAATATGCAAAGTCTTCTCATCTATATACTATGTAAGTGTGCATATATCAAAATGGCACCAAGTGATACATAACTAATGAGGCTCTAAATGGCCTCTAGAGTCTAAGAACAATGGTAAAACTCAAACTACTAGGCCACTAGCCCACTATAAATCATTGAACAACATGATCACTCATCAAACTCATCACTACTACTAGACATGGGATCATCGCTAGGCTCTACATAAGAATCATTTGGCTCAAAGTTTGAGGACTCCTCAAACTCCTCTCCAACCCTAGTAGCAAGACTAGGCCTAACAAAACTAGAAGCACAAGTTCACTGAGCTGCACAAATAATGCTTCCCTCACCATGTGCCATGCTTGGTCTTGGTGGTTCACTTCCTTCAACTCCTAGTTTAACTACCAATTCAACACCCCCAACTCCATCAATATCAAAATCAGGATCAAACTTAGGTGGTTGAGTCTCCTCCACCCATTTTGAATTTGGATCAATATCATCCAATACAATGGGATTTGTATCAAGTTTTTTGTTCAACAACTGGTTGCGCCTTAGTTAAAGGTTGTGCAACACGAAGACAAGATCATTTAATCGTTTTTGTTCCAAATGATTTCTCTTCTTCGCGTGGATCCATTAAAAAATAGAATAATTGTGCTCACACCCATAAGCACTGCAAGTTTGGCTGAGAACTCTAACTGCAAACTTTTGCAGTTGAGGAAATTCGCTGCCAAATGACTCCCACCAATGTGCTACAAAGACAAAGACTAGAGTTAGTTCATTGTTCAACAATTTAGATTGTAAGCTTGAACAATTTACAAATTACAACTTGTTAATTTTAGATAACAATGGTATGTTCTATGCTTAGCACAATTTACTTCAATGTTCGTTTAGTAGCCCAATGACAATTTCAATAATTTCCAATTGCAATCACATTAACCGTTAATCACATTGAGTGTAAATGCAAATAGAACATAAAAACATATGTAGAAGACAAGCCAAGACAAGAGGACACCAGAGTTGGCGGATGCCAGGGAAAAACCCCAATGTGGGGAAACCCTTTGAGCAAATCTTCTTATTACTATTCAATAGTTCAGCAGAGAGAGAGAGTACAATAATCAAATTCACTTGCCCAATACACGGTCAAATTAGCCCTGTCAAATTCTACAGTCAACTGTAGTCCAACTTCAGCGCTAACCAGAAAGTCAACGCTGGTCAAAACAACAACAAAACTTCACCAATGCAGCTCGGTCTTCCTTGGTCAAACTCGGTCTGAACAGGAGGTCAAATGCAGCCCAAAACAATTTGGTCAAAGGAGACATAAAATATGTTGTGATTTTCTGCAGTCAAAACATAAGTCAACGTTGGTCAAACAATTCCAAACACCTTGATTTTTGTGCCAATTAATGCGGCCTCAAGAGAGCAAAATTCTGCCCCAAAAAACACAGTCAAACTTGGTCTAAACAACACTGGTCAACGCAGGTCAACAATCCTGAAATTTCCGTGCTGTTTTAGCCCCGAAAAACAGCCCCCCTAGCCGCACATGAGAGAGAGAGAGAGGGAGAAGATTCCCAAGCTGTACGAACCAATCTGTTTTGGAGAGAGAAGAATGATGAAGTGAATGATGTCCAAATGAGGTGAGATGTCACTCATATTTTTATAATTCGTTGAGGGTGAAAGGACACATCTATTGGGCTTCTTGAGCCTACATTAAGCTGAGGCCGACCTCAACAATTTGTGCATGAGAGAGAATAAATTCAAAAGTTCACTTCTGCTTGTCCGAATGAGATGATGTTTATATCAAACTTGGACCTCTCTAAAAGAGGAATCCAATGCAATAATCATCTCCATCATATGAGCTGTCCTTAGTTGGAATTTGGCCCTAGTTGCCAATTTTAACACTCGCTCTCAATTAGGGGGAATTCCACCTGCCAATCCATCTATCATCATCATGCCATCCTGTCATCATGTACCATCTCTGTCATCATTGCTCTGCTCTGTTGAACCATGAAGTAATAATGGAGTGATTGAGAGTGAGTCACAAGACCTTACCACTCTCCACTGACACAAGTTAGTCCTTGATCCCAGATCAAGTTGTTGAGCACCATGCATCCTAGTCATAGGGAGTACGATAGTGTACAATGCGTCCCTTGGTAGTGATATGGTCCCTAATCACTTTTCCCAACTCATTGGCCAGACGAGAGGTACTTCCCATGAGTCCCTGACTCCATGGGTAGGATGTATGTTGGGGCATCGACAGGAGAAGGTGAACCACTCATCCTGTTCATATGGCATAGGAGAAGGTGAACCACTCATCCTATGCATATGTCAATCGTAGGGGAAGGTGAACCACTCACCCTACATACATGTCATCCATCATGGGGTATCACAGGGGAAGGTTAAGAATTTGACATAACGCACCACTAGGGGAAGGTGAACCACTCACCCTGTACATAGCGCACCACTAGGGCAAGGTGAGCCCCTCACCCTATGGTCGCTCATAGCTCTAAGAAGTACCCCAAGCCCCCAGGAGCTCCCATAGCTCAGTGTCCAAGTCATGCAGGACCCTCATAAGAGGGTCTTTCCACGACTCCAAGTCTCTCTTGGAAGGTTAAGAATTTGACCTTCTCTAAGGGCTTCGTGAGAATATCTGCGACCTGCTCGTTCGTCCTGATGTGTTGGGGCCTTATTGCTCCCCGTTGTACCATATCCTAGATAAAGTGGTACCTGATATCAATGTGCTTGGAGCGGTTGTGGAACACATGATTCTCTGAAAGGTGATTCACACTCTGGTTGTCGCAGAAGATCACGGTGGTATTCAGCACTTGCTCAAATAACTCACTAAAGAGCTTCCTCAACGAAACAACTTCACAATAGGCTATACTCACAACAATGTATTTGGCCTCGGCGGTGCTGAAAGCAACCGATTTATGCTTCCTGCTCGTCCAAGATATTGAAGCAAACCCCAAAGAAAAGCAACATCCAGACATGCTCTTACGATCCACCACACTGCCAACCTAGTCAGCATTAGTATATCCATGTAGCCTCAAATTCCTGGCAGTGTATCTCAGTCCATAGTGGATTGCGCCCCAGAGATATCTCAAGAGATTCTTAGCAGCAATCCAATGAATGTGATGAGGCTCGACCATAAATTGACTCAACATGTTCACAACGAAGCATATGTCAGGTTGAGGGTCATCACCTGTCAGAAAGAGATCATCCACATAGAGGACCAGAATGAGAGGCCTGTCCTTTTCATCCTTGAAGTATAGGTTCGGGTCAGCGTCACTCCTTGTAAATTCCAACTTCATAAGATAGCTATCTATCCTCTCATACCAAGCCCTAGGGGCTTGCTTCAATCCATAGAGGGCTTTCTTCAACCTGCATACATGTGTCTTACGATCTTGAACTTCGAACCCCTCGGGTTGTTCTACATAGGCTTCCTCCTTAAGCGAGCCATGCAAGAAAGCAGTTTTGACATCCATTTGGTGTAGGCTCATCCTTGCTAGGCAACAAGGGCTATGATCGAACGAATAGTGGTATATCGGGCAACCAGTGCAAATATCTCATCATAGTCTTTTGAGAGAAGCCTCGAGCAACGAACCTGGCCTTGAACTTTTCAGCACTCTCATAAGCTCCATGTTTGATTTTGTAAAGCCATTTGGAAGTGACCACTAACTTGTCCTTGGGTCTAGGAATCACATCCCAAACATCATTCCTCATGATCAACTCATATTCCTCATTCATTGCATCCTTCCAACCTTGGTGCTTTACGACTTCTTCGAATGTACATGACTTAGATTGTACAATGGTACTCATGGCAGCTAAGTACCCTTGGTACTTGTTCGATTTCTTGCTTTCACGAAATGTTCCCCTTGGTGCAACATGTTTCTCAGCGTTTTCAAGAGTATCTTTGAGCCACAAAGGTCTTTTTATTGAAGTAGAGGGCTCACTAGGAGGTGGATCAATGGGATCCATCAGAACTTTAACATTGGGCATTAGATCATTTGTCGAAGATTCATCTTGCTTTCCTGCATCATCATCATTGTCCTTCCTAGGGATAAGATCTTAAACTTTCCTAAGGGCAAAATCTTCATCGAAAGTGACATCATGACTTATTTCCACTTCTCTTTGACTAGGCACATAGATTCTATATGCCTTCGAAGTTTCACTGTAGTCCACAAACATTCTTTTCTTCCCAGATGCATTTAGCTCGTTTCTTTTCTCTTTCGGCACATGAAAATATACGGGACAACCAAAAATTCTAAAATGAGAAACATCAAGTTTCATACCAGTGAAAACTTCTTCAGGTGTCTTGAAGTTCAATGCTTGATGCGGGCATATATTTTGAACATACACAGTGGTGTTGGTAGCTTTCCCCCATAAGAACTTTGGTAGACCTTGGTCATGAAACATGGCATGGGTGGCTTCTATGATAGTTCAATTCTTCCTTTCGACAACACGATTTTGTTTAGGAGTATATGCAATAGTGGTCTCCCTCTTAATGCCAACTTCTCTACAATAGTCATTGAATTCATTTGACTCATATTCGGTTCCATTATCGGTCCTCAATATTTTGATCTTCTTCCCTGTTTGATTCTCAACCAAGGCTTTGAAAGGGCATAACCATTTGAACACTTCGTCCTTCTTCTTTAAGAAATAGATCCATGTTTTGCTAGGGAAGTCATCCACAAAAATTGCATAGTACAAATATCCTCCCAAAGATGTTACGGGCAACATACCTGATAGATCAGAATGGATCAATTGAAGAATATCGATAGTTTGACTTTCACTTGACGGGAATGGCCCCCTTGTATGTTTTCCAGTTGCACAACCCTGACAAATTCCTTCATGATCTAAGTTGAATTCGGGCATACCTGTGACTATCTTCCTTACATCAGGTAAGGCTTTGTAATGAAGGTGAACAAATCTTTGGTGCCGTAATTCGAATTGAAGTGAAGTATCACAAGTCATTGCTCCCAACGGACTTCCTCCAACTTGATAGAGTCCTTCAACCCGAAATCCAAGTGTAAATGCATGTTTCGTGTTCCTTTGCCAAACACGAACCTTCCCTTCTACGAATGTCACCTTGAAAACTTTATCTTCCATCGCAGAAATAGAGACCAGTTTCTTTTTCAGATCAGGTACATACAACACTTCTTGTAGATGTAGGGTTTGACCTTGATTTAAGTGAAGAGTGACAGTCCCAATTCCTTTCATGGGATAAGTGGTATTATTCCCAAGTATAATCTCCATATTTGTCTTCTTTTCAACCAAGTTTGAGAGGGCCTCCTTGTACCCAGTGAAGTGCCTTGAGGCACCACTAGCAATCAACCAATGATCCAATGTATCTAGAGGAGAGGCGGTGGTGAGGGCAGAAATAAGATAAAATTCTTTTTTCTTTTCTACAACATTAGCTTCTTCAGACCTTGAGTTTCTCAACTTCTTGGGAGGATGACCATTTACATATTGAGCAAGGGGAGCATTCCTCTTTCCTTTGTTGTTGAACCTATTGTTCCTTTGATTGCCATTGCATTTGTAGTAGTTGTTATTGTTGTCGTCATCTCTTGGAGTATCCTTCTTGTGAGGACACTCTCTAGCAAAGTGGCAAAACCCGTTGCAATTGAAGCATCTTCCTTTTCTTCCTTCTTTGAATCCTGTCTTGAACCCTTGACGTTTTCTTCTTGGACCAACATTGTTCTTCCTTTTAGTAATAGCGGAGAAGGCAGTAGGATTGTTTCCATTTGAGGGCTTGTCTCTTTCCATCATCCTCATCTCTTCTTGAGTGCATCTAGCCAATAATTCATCAAATCCCGAAATCTTGTCATTATTGAGGATGGTAGTGTTAAACACATCCCATTCTATTGTAAGGCCTCCAAGTGTAATAAAATTGAGCTCCCTGTCACTAACAACTTCTCCAATAGATAGGAGATCATTCTTGATTACGGTAATCCTCATGAAGTAGGATTGAATGGATTATCTTTTATCCATCTTGATGTCTTTCAACTTGTTCTTGAGAAAGAGAACTTGATTTGCATTATTTACTTTGAACATCCCAACCAACTTGTCATACATCTCCTTAGATGTTTCCAAATTAGAAATATAGGCAACCAAAGGCTTGTGAATAGAATCAACAATAATTTTCTTATCTTTAACCTAACCTTTCTTATACTTTGTTTTTGCAGTAGAGGGTGCATTGAAGGTGGCTCCACCACTCATCCTTTGACATAATCCATAGCATCATTTTTTCCGAAAGTCAAATCCAGAGACATCTTTCATGCATGATAGTCAGATTTGTCCTTAAGCTTGTCCTCGGATTTGAAGTAAGATGTAGTCATCATTGGGACTAGTTCCAAGTTCTTGTCCAACAACTTCCCTTAGTGATTGCTTTTCCTCACTCTTGCTTGGGCTTTGTCTTCACCTGAGCTCTGAAACCATGTTAATTTTAGATAACAATGGTATGTTCTATGCTTAGCACAATTTACTTCAATGTTACTTTAGTAGCCCAATGACAATTTCAATAATTTCCAGTAGCAATCACATTAACCATTAATCACATTGACAGTAAATGCAGATAGAACATAAAAACATATGCAGAAGACAAGCCAAGACAAGAGGACACCAGATTTGGTGGATGCCAGGGAAAAACCCCAATGTGGGGAAAACCCTTTGATCAAATCTTCTTCTTATTATTCAATAGTTCAACAGAGAGAGAGAGTACAATAATCAAATTCACTTGCCCAATACACAGTCAAATTAGCCCAATCAAATTCTGTAGTTCACTGCAGTCCAACTTCAACGCTACCTAGAAAGACAATGCTGGTCGAAACAACAACGAAGCTTCACCAATGTAGCTTGGTCTTCCTTGGTCAAACTTGCCCTGAACAAGAGGTCAAATGAAGCAAAAAACAATGCGGTCAAAGGAGACAAAAAATTTGCTGCGATTTTCTGTGGTCAAAACAGAAGTTAACCTGAAGTCAACACTGGTCAAACAGTCCCAAATACCTCGATTTTTGTGCCAATTAATGCAGCCTCAAGAGAGCGAAATTTTGCCCCAGAAAATGCATTCAAACTTGGTCTAAAGTTTAAACAACAATGACACGTTGGTCAATAGTCCTGAAATTTCCGTCCTATTTCAGCTCAGGAAAACAGTTCTCTTAGCCGCACTTGTGAGAGAGAGAGAAGATTCCCAAGCTATATGAACCAATCTATTTTTGGAGAGAGAAGAATGATGAAGTGAGTGATGTCCAAATGAGGTGAGAGGCCACTCCTATTTATTCAATTCGTTGAGGGTGAAAGGACGCATCTATTGGGCTTCTTGAGCCTACATTAAGTTGAGGCCGACCTTAACAATTTGTGCATGAGAGAGAATAAATTCAAAATTTCACTTCTACTTGTCTGAATGAGATGATATTTATATCAAACTTGGATCTCTTGAAAGAGGAATCCAATGCAATAATCATCTCTATCATTTGAGTTGTTCCAAGGTGGAATTTGGCCCTAGTTGCCAATTTTAACACAACTTGAATTTTAAATAATTGAACTTAAAAAATGAAAAAACAAATAAATTGGAATTGCTTACCCAGTTGATCAACATCTCTTGCAGTGTTTTCTAGATTTTTTTTCTAAATGTGCCTGTGGCCCTAGAGAAAATAGTGAGTCATTGATGTATTTCCAACTGTTGCGACTCTTCAGGTACCATGCACTCCAAGCACTTGTACTACCCATCTTTGACCTCCCTAGTATGATCTGCCCCTAGCTTAGCTTTATAATGATACTTCGGGTTCAATAAATAGGTGCATCTCTAGGACGATGCAGTTGATTGTTCCATCTATTATCAATGATTCCCAAATAGGCCCATATTTATCTACTCTATCCTTGTAGGCTGCTCATATCTGCTCCTTTTCCTAATCCATAGCCTCATAGATGTAGCCCATTGTTAGGGTCTGACCTTAACCCGTTTATTAATGTAATAAGGCCAAGGGGCCCCGTAAAAGTCATGATTAGTTAGTTTAATGAATAAAGGCTGTAAGCATTGTAAGTGGTTCACCTACATTATAAAAAAGGGACCACAATTAGTTATAGCGGGCCATAGTTAATAAATAAAGTGGTTAACTCGAATTATGCAAGGGACCACGAGTAGTTAGGGTTTTGGGTCTCATGAAACTATATATTGACGAAGGTAGTAAGGGAAGTCTTGTGTTGTGTTGTGTAATTGAGCTCTGCTCTACTTGTGGTTGCTCTCTCAAAGAGGCAAGTGAATAATATTGCTGCAAATCTTAATGTAATATTTCCATTGTCCTCTCACTGTGTTACTTTTTGTGGTATCTCTAGCATATTTCACACCTCTGATATTTTCTGCAGGTCAAACATATTACAAGTGGTATCAGAGCACTTTCTAGGGCCAGTTGCACCACCAATTTTAGCAAATTTTTTTTAGGCAAGAGACATGTTCCGACGTCTTTAAACTACAGAGATATGTTGTTACATGCATCAACCTGTAGTTGGGTAAGCATACACGCAGGAACTACAAGAGGTGGTCACGTTTGTTGGACTCCCTTGTAACCCCTGTTCGTACCCCTTCGAGTAGTAGCGCATTAGACAACACCTGTACACGGATTGCACTTCCACGTACCTTTGGTATATCAGAAGTCCCCCAAGGTTACCTTGAAACCAACCTTAGATAAGTTGTCGTCTGTCTTGTTGCTACAGTACACCGAGAACAACACTCAAGGAGATTACTTGCATGTACCTAGGGTAGTCGGGTAGTACAACTAAGGGCAAGGTTGATCCTCTTTAGTTAGTGCTCTAAATGATTGGGTCGAGTACTATTGTTGGACCCCTAGCGCTAACTAGGGAGGATCGACTGTGCCCTTAGTTGTCACATTAAGGGTCAATTGATTGGGCCATTAGAGACTTATCAATACTGCCGCTGCAAAAACCCCAACTGCTGGATTCTGCAAAATGTATAGGAAGTTTGTTGTCCCAATTGATTAAGGTTGCAACAACAGAAACCCCAACTTTTGGATATTGCAAAATATGACGGCCAATGAGCAACCCTTGAAGGTATCATTTGAAGCTATATTAGAACAATTTGGTAGAGTTGGGACAATAGTTTGAAGACATAATAGTAATCACTTAGAATAGTCCTTTGAAAGAATTTTAGAGCAAATCTTGGTTTTGTAGGAGTAGAAAAACCTAAATCTTGTTGGGAGCAGACCTTAACCCTTCTCTTGAGTAAAACTTGGACTCCTCTTAAAGCCGTCTTTGAAGACATCCTTGTGGCAGAACCTTCAAGTGAAGACACCTAGTTGGAGCATTCCTTGAAGACTTATTGGAGCTTTCATTGTTGACTTGTTGAGAATTGTTGAAAACTTCTTTGAAGGCCTATTAGATCACTTGGCTTATGAAGACTTGTTGAATTGTTGAAGAATTGTTGAAGACATACTTAAAGGCTACACTTGAAGTAAGATTGGAAGAATTTCTTGTAGCAGACCTAAAGAAAATATGAAGAGTATTGGAGACACTTTCCATGAATGTTGAAGACTTGTTGATGTTGACCAAATAATGAAGTGTCTTGAAAGTGCTTGCTAAAGAGAATCTTGGAGTACGGTGTAAGCCTTTGTTGGAGTAGTAGCATTGTTGAAGAAATCCTTCAAGACTTGTTGGAGAAGCTTTTGGAAATCTTGAAGAAAGCATTGAAGCCATCTTGAAGAACTAAACCAAAAAGGGTTGGATCCCTAGAGGATCGAAGTTCTCACACAGGGTTGGGGCCTTGTGAAAAACCAAGTCAAAGCCTAAATTGTTGGAGAGGATTGGAGTCCTCAAGTAGACCAAGTTGGAGCTTGGTGTAGTACAGGTTGGAGCTTGGGTTGAATTTGAAGATTGGAGTCTTCATCTAGGGTTGGAGCCCTGAAGGAATTACAAGTGTTATTGTACAAATTGGAACTTGAATTGTTAATAAAATTATTTTTTGTTGTACCAAAACAAAAATTCAATGCAATCAACATAATTCTCTCCCTCCTCTTTGCTTGTGTGAGCTCAGGCCTTGCAATTTTCAGACTTGTACGAACCAGAGAAGATGAATGGATTATGTCATGTGATGCCTCCAAGTGATGTCCCATTAGGTGTATTTATATGAGGTCTAGGTGGATGAATTTCCTCTCCTAGGCCGACTTGTACTTTTTTAGTAGTCATGGTTCCACAGTAAAATAATAATTTTCCCATGTGCAACTTAAATTCTTCCAAGGGCTAGAAGGGTCTCCTTAAGGTGAGAAGGGCTTCCCCAAGGAGGGAATTGCTCCCTGAGCTGCCAAATTTCAACATAACTTAGGAAAAGCGTAGAATTTTTATGTTGGTTTATTGAGCTAAAGAAACATTGGAAAAGTAGTAAAGTATTTACTTTAGTCATTATGTTTTAATCTCAATCCTTGGTCTGAAGCAAGGCGAGATCTAATCTCAGCCGTCAATCACTTTGGAGATTATGGTTAGGGATATAGCTCGACAAAAAGTTATAAAAGCAAGGCTAAGGAGAAGGAGAAGACACAACACACAACAACATGAGATTGAGAGAGGCATCTTAGTGGGGAGTGTGACACTGTGATACACTGGAGTGTTGGGTTTGAGGAAGGGAGGAAACAAGGAAATCTAGATCAGCCAAGGAGAGTTTGATAAGTTGGATTAGATCCATTGCTGTTCATGCATTTTTGTAGTGGACCATTATCCCAGGACGGGATCCCAAGTAGCTTTTGACTCAATCTAATGATGAATTGATTTGATTGGGCAAAATTTGCGTGTCATTTTTATGAGATTGGTTATTTTTTCTCCTCTGTTGATTTAAGTTAAGAACCTACTTGTGTGTTCATTTGGTAGATTTGTAATATGTTAGGACAATGGATTGCTAAGTGCTATGCTTGTAGGAAAACTAACAAGATGCACCCCTTTGAGCCATCTGTTGCACTTTTTGATGAGACAAAGTTTTTGGAGGATGATGTCGCCTTTGGAGGGATTTTAGTTCACATGTGTGGGTTAAATGAGGCATATTTTTATGTTCTATCATTAAGTTAGCTATCTTTGGGGGTTGGCTTGTGACCTATCCAACTTGTAATCATAATTTAATATTATTTTAGGGATTTTAGACTAAAATTAGGATAAAATTTGAATTGATTGCCCTTATATAAATAGAGGGAGGTCGAATTCTCCTTTGAACATTTACATGCACACTTGGAGCTCAATGCACACTAGATAGTCTTTTCTCTCTTGATTGCTATGGAGCACTAGTTGAGTGAATTTGTCTTGGGGAGGATATTTTGATTGGATGGTTCTCACTCTTGGATTATGATCAATGATTCCATGATGATTTTGGCTAATTTATTGTAAGCATCTTCTTCCATCTTGTACTTGTTGAAGAACTAGGGTTGCAATGAAAATTTCACCAAAGTGTTGTTGGATGTTTTATGGCTCTTACATCTTGAATAAGATTTTCATCAAGTTTCTCTTGAGGAACCTAAGTGTAGATTCCTCCCTTCCAATCTCCAACCAAGATAAAAGGATGCTAGGGTTAAGGGAACTGAGAAACACAAGTTTATCTTTCTCTATCTTTCTCTATCCTTGAAATCTCTTTCATCGGTCCTCTTCCATAGATTTATAGCCCTAGACTCTAGTAGCCCTTGATTGAGAAAGGCATTAGTCCTATCTCGTGTGCCAATCCATAAAAAACCTCATTTTTATATATTTTAAGGGTAAATTAGGGCTAGGTTACAACAAAATCTGCATTTTCAGCTTTATTTCCCTTGGATCTCATTGGCCCAGGGTTAGACTTTGCATGCATTCAATTGAAGAAGTGAAAATATTATTTTACATGCATTTGTCAACTATTAATTAGGGTTGACGTCTAGTGTTTTTCTATCGCTATTTTATGTGTTTTCAACCATTGAAAATTGCTGTAATTTGCTTGTTTACTCATTGATCACCCCTAATTTTTTACTTGTTTAGCATAGATTCTGGGGCTGTCTTCTTATTGCTGTTGTAAGGCATGTGCACCTTGTAAATTGTTGATTAAAACCCTAGTGTATAACAACAAAGTGTAATTTCTAGATTGCATGTGTTTGAGAACCTATTTGCGCCTCTTTAGGACATACTAAGCCCTCTAGATTTAGCCATAGGGTCCTTTGAACTTGCTATATTAAAATTATACTTCAACTCACCTAAAACTCTAATAATTGAATATTTATCTTTGGGTGAAGCTTCTAGTAGCATTGCTAAATTTCCACGAAACTCTGCAACTACTTGGATGAATAACTGAAAACTGAAACTAGTTTACTTTCACCAAGATACAAAGTTTCTTAACAATTCATATGTAGTGGAAAAACACAATGATAAAAACACATGTACAAATTGACACACTTATTTTTCTCTGGAAAACCTACTTACTTGATGTGGCTATTTTATTGATCTTCTTGGAGCAGTTGAATCTATTACAAAGCAATCTGTCTCTCTGAGGACACACTTGTTCTCCTGCTGATCTAGCATGGACTTGCGTGCCAACCCTTGATCCCAGCTCCTAAATCCTAGCACACTTGTGATCTCCTATTACTTAGTACACAAGCTCTTTGCGCTTTCCACAAACAAGGCTCTCTCCTAACCTGTGAGCCTTGTCTTGTCACAAACCTTTGTACATAAAACAATTGTTATTTACTTGTGACTTCGTCCGTCCTTTATAGATTTCAATCCATGCTAAATCAAGCAAGTCCAAATTTAGGACTCGTGGTTGACAAGTTAATTGAGTTCGAATTGAATCTCTCTTCAATCATAACTTGGAGTTACAACTCATGTTTCCTTTACTCAAGGACTGAAGCTCCACTCATCCTCTCTGATTTCTATCTGCAATTCGATCCTGTAGTCAAACTGAAGAAGATTCCACTTAATTGAAGCTCCAACTCTACGCATGCTAACTTGATGATCATTCCAACAAACTGGAAATAACTCATTCTAACTGAAGTCTAACTCACGAGGACAACTCAAGATCTTCACTGGCGAAGGCACAAGCCAAAAAACCTTGCTCGCTACATTTTCAACAAGAACCCTTAGGGGGTATTTAGCTTAAGACCATTTGGGCTACATAATCCCTAAGATCTATTTGGGAAGCCTCCCTTGTGGGTTGTATCCAACTATAGAATTGTGGACAGTAAGTAGTTGAGACTTGAGCAAAGGTAACTATCAATGGTAACTAATCCCATCGTTGCTGTCAATCTAGTGAGGGTTTGCACCAAAATGCTAGATTTTGTAGTGACAATTCTGTTGGACATTGGATAAACCAACGCTCCCTGTGTGTTTTGTGACATGAACTAACCGCCTCTCGTGGATCCTTATCTCTGGCGATGCGATCGTCGACTAACACTTGCGGGTTTTTGTCTAATGACAATTGTGATTCCCAACAAGTGGTATAAGAGCGTAGGTCACGAGTTCGATACACACCTGGCTCACGTTGGGGGGAGATTGTTGGACATTGGATAAATCAACGCTCCCTGTGTGTTTCGTGACATGGACTAACCGCCTCTTGTGGATCCTTATCTCTGGTGATGCGATTGTTGACTAACACCCACGGGTTTTGGTCTAACGACAATCGTGATTCCCAACAAGCTCCTTTATAAACAATTGGTTCTAGAGCTGTTATCACATGGATCTGCTTTGGCAGATCTACCCGACAACTCTAGATTACCAACTCTATCATAGTTGGTTGTCTCTTTGTTCGGATTGGTGCTTTTTAAGTCTCAGGAGGGTGTCTCTAGGGGTTATTTGCTGTTATAAAATGAACAAATCTGCACAACAATTTAGTGGATCAGCAAACAAAAACTTGCCTTTGAGATGACAGTAACTAGTTGAGACTTGAGCAAAGGTAAATTCTTAGTTAAATTCAAAATGGTTGACATTAGATTCCTAAGCCAATTACAAGCCCCTTTATACCATCTCCATGCTTTGGGTCTAACTTGTCATTGGTTCATTGGGATTTAGCACCCTCATGTCCACACTCCTTGAGTAGGGTTGGGAAACATTTCTGTAACAAACTAAATTTATATAAAAATAAACACAAATAATGTAAAAACAACAAATAAGATTAAATGATTAATTAGTTAGCAATTAATGAAAAGGTATGCCCCTAAAGGACATAATTGTTCATGAAAGGGTACTTACGTGGTTATATATACAGGACCCTCATTCTCATTGTATCATCATTCTTATTCATACATTTAATATATAATATTTGTATCCTCAATGTTTATTTTATATTCCAAGTCTTCTGGAGTATTTAACGGGAAGTACAAACTTTGTTCACATACATTGGTATTAGAGTTGTTTGATCCTTTGGTTGTTTAACTGCTGCAGAGAACCAGTTTGATCCAACCTTTGGCCATCAATCCTTCGTCAACATTGTTGCCGTCAAGATTGAAGCGTTTCACTACACTTTTGGGAGTTTCTCTGTCGCTAATTCGTCAGAGGCCTTTAACCATTAAACAAAAAAAATAAAGAAAAAAAAGATAGTCAAAGAAAAATAAAAAAAAGTACTTGTAATGATTAAAAAAAATTAAAGAAAAAAATCATATAAAAATATACTATTAAAATAAGATATATATAGTCTGGTGTAAAATTTGAAGGAGAACATTCATATATATAAAAAGGTTCTACATTATTGATAAAAAGTGCATGATAAAGTTAAGAGGGAATCTTTCTAAATATCTTTAAAACTATACGTAAGAGAAGGAAGAGTATATAATATTATCTTGATTTTTCATTAAGTGGTTTACAAGCCGGTGGTTTTAGCAACCCATGGTAATTGCCCATGGTATTTTCAAGGTAAAAGAAAAACAAAAGGAATACAAAAACTCTATATGTGAATGGTAAGTTTTACTTTTACGTGGAGAAAATTAACCGAGTCAAAGGAACATAAGTGGACATATATTTTATATTATACCCCAAAGAGATGAATAGCCGCGTTTCACTAGGGTTGTAACTTTTCAAAAAGAAAAAGAAAAGATTATAAATAAAAGATATATAAAGAGAAGTTTTATATCATAAAGGGGTATTTTAAAGAAAGGTTCAAGTAAAAAAAAGAGAATATATGGGGAAAGTAGAATTTTAGATTTCATTCAAAATCCAGTAGACTTATCAGATTTCAGGATTTCAGGATATTCTTTCAAAAAGAGATGGTATAAAGGGGCTTGTAATTGGCTTAGGAATCTAATGTCAACCATTTTGAATTTAACAAGTGGTATATAAAGAGATATGCTTTCAAAAAGCATATCTCTTTATATAAGTATAAAGAGAAACATTCAAATATATACAAGTGAATATAAGAAAAGGGTAGTATTAAATTTTATTCCTTAGTGGATTAAAGGGAAGATATATATTCTTATAGAACATAAAAAGGTGAATTTGGAGAGTATTTCAATTGATAGCTAAGTGTTCATAGTCCATCAAATTAAAAGAAATTTTTATATATTTAGATTACATAATACCTTAAGTCATCTCGTCAAAACAAATGGGATCAATCATTGAAAAAAAATGATTTAGCTCAATTTTAAAATGATGAAGGAAGAAAGGTTTTCCTATAATGGTCTTTCAGTTACAGATCATGGAGTAATTACATTAAAATGAAGTATCCGAGGAAGAGAAGTTAATGTCGCTATCAGCCCAAGCAACATAAAAATTATATCAACATCAACTTGGCAAATCAACTACTAATTCCAGTTCTAAGTATTGGTGTAGAATTTTTTTTTTTTGACCAAAAATAGTATAAAATTAGTGATCTACAAGTGACAATAGGTCATTATGAGTACATATCTCAATTTCATGTTGTAAGGACGGATAAAAAGACAGACATCATACTCGGTCAACCCTAGTTTAAGGATTTGGGTACATTCATGTTAAACATAGAGAAACAAGTTTTAATGTTTCCTTATAAAAGGAAGATGGTCATGTTTTGAGACATAGCAAGTAAATCAAAGTCAATAAAATCTTCATTAGAAGAGCTTAAGGATATCTCAGACTTGATGTTTCAAGATAACGAAAAAACTATATTAAAGAAGTAAAAAGAGTTTGAAGAAGTCATCTGCAGCAAAGACAAAAATTTTGCGCCTCAGAGATCACCAAGAAAAACTGCTCGAACAAGTCAAGAAAGCTAAAGCATCAAAGAAGGAACTCAAGGAGCATTTATTAGAACAAGAAGAAGAAAATTTATGTTTAAAGAGCCTTAACCAAACACTAGTAGAACAAATCAAGTGTTTAAAAGACGAGAAGCGCGAAGGCCAAAATAAAGTTGACTCAAAGAATGAGGAATTCTTACTTCTCAAAAATCATAATCAAAATCTACTCAAACAAATTAAAAAACTTAAGGACAAAAAGAAATAATTGCCGAATAGGGTCAAAGAACTTGTCGCAAAGGGAGCATCAAAATCTCCAGATGTAGCAGTCCAAACTAAAGAAACAAACATCAATACCACTAATTCGCAGTTTAGGCAAATCCAAACCCTATTGAAGTAAAAACGTACTCAGAGGTTGTCATTCAAACAAAGGACACCCTAAATAAGGATTCAATGGTTAATTCAACAACAACAATGCTTGATGGAAATCAGGAAACTGCCATAAAAACGTTTAAGAAAGTTCAAACAAGAAAAATCCTTATTTACATCCGAATCACAAGAGTAGACACCTTAATAAATCTACAAATCTATATGACACAAGACATAAAGAAACTTATGTTTCGAAGAATGCTGAAATAAGCTCAATCTAGTCATATGATAACTATTCACCACACATCTTCAAGGGTTAGAAGGGTTGCAGGGGAGCGCGCCCTCCCTCCCACTCCCGCTCCCAATTCACGCTCCGAGCGGGAGCGGCTCCAGAGTGCGCTCCCTACCTTTTCGGGAGAGTTTAGTCTTTTTTGCAATAATATTCCAAATGCAATTTTTTTTCAAAGAAACAGATAAGTTTTGAGTGGGGCAACCTAATGATCAAGCCTATGGCCCTAGTATTGATATGCAATTCATGGTAATGTTAAATTCTTAAAGTAAAAGTGACATTTTCCTTAATCTTCATTTTCATCGTTTTACTTAAATTTTTAACATTACCATGAAATGACTCAGGATGTTTGAGAGGTTCCGACCTCGTTGGATTTCATATGGAGAAAGTAGAATTTTAGATTTCATTCAAAATCCAGTAGACTTATCAGATTTCAGGATTTCAGGATTGGGGGGATTGCAATGTTTCCATTGGATTTTGTCATGTATTAGGGTATGTAACTCGTATTTTACCAAGAGCACCAATCCCTCTATGTACCTTGATGTTAGTGACATTGGTTGTCAAACTCCTCTATCATGACCCTCCTAAAAATGTACGCGTAACTCAATTTTTTTTTTGACTTGACATGCTATGCTTTTTCTATCTTATGTTAATGCTTAGAGGGTGATATTAATGACAAAGATACCTCTGGATATTAATGCTTAGAGGGTGATATTAATGACAAAGATCCCTATACAGATCCCGAGGTAATGACAAGGATACCTTTGGATATTAATGCTTAGAGGGTGATATTAATGACAAAGATCCCTATACAGATCCAGAGGTAATGACAAAGATACGTCTGGATATTAATGCTTAGAGGGTGATATTAATGACAAAGATCCTGACTTTCCAACAAGACTAAAAATCAGACATTTCTCGTGGTGGTAAGAGGCCCAAGCATTAGCAATAGATAATAGATTTACTTGTCTTTTCTAGTTTCAAGTAGTTTTTACAACTATTGACTCTATCATATTTATTATGATATTTTTTGTAAACAATATATGACAATTTAAGTTTGAAGTTTGAAGTTTGAAGTTGGCAATTATAACTCATTAGTAATGAATTATGAATATGATGCTTCATGAAAGTTGAAAGTTGTTTCATTTCATTTCATTTTATAACATTTCATTTCATGTTAGATATTATTTGTTGTAGTGGTTACACTTAGCTTACAAGTACAACTTTGGCGATCAATGATGATAAATGTTATATATTGAACTTTGAAAGCTTGAAACTTTAAGATTGATGAATCATGAGACTCAATATGTTGTATGTTACTATGTTACTAACTTGTGGACGTGGTTGATGAAGATTATAACTTCTATATGATTGTTGTTATATGGTTCAATCTATGTTTTTTAATGGTTTTTTTATGGTTTTTATATCTAATTAATCATTCTACATGTTTTTGTTGACATATATGCATCAAAATATAAAAAAATATAATATATATATAAAAAACGCTCCAGGATTCGCTCCCAAACCGGGAGCTTCTGAAAATGTCGCTCTCGCTCCCGTTTTCGCTCCCGCTCCCCGTTTTCGCTCCCTCTACCAAGTAACCTTGGTCAGAAGATTTCCCAGAAGATTAATCTAGGAATATCCGATCCGTTTTTAGTACGACAATTCTATCTATCGCTCAAAACATCATATCGTCTTGCATCAACAAAGATGAAAGCGCAGAAATAAGAAGATATGTCGATCAACAAAAGAGAACCGATCCTTCATCAGTAAGCTTTGAAGACAAAGCTTTTTGAAGGGGAAGACAATGTAACAAACTAAATTTATATAAAAATAAACACAAATAATGTAAAAACAACAAATAAGATTAAATGATTAATTAGTTAGCAATTAATGAAAAGGTATGTCCCTAAAGGACATAACTGTTCGTGAAAGGGTACTTACCTGGCTATATATACATGACCCTCATTCTCATTGTATCATCATTCTTATTCATACATTTAATATATAATATTTGTATCCTAAATGGATATTTTTATATTCCAAGTCTTCTGGGGTATTTAATGGGAAGTACAAACTTTGTTTGCTTCAATTTCCTTGGAGGTTGATGCAACTAAAAGAATGAAAAAGCATAATATGGTCACAATAAAAGAAAGAAGAAAATCAAAATAAAGGATGGCAGGGACATAGGTTAGCACGTGGGCAGAAGTCTAGCATGAGCTCTAACCTCCTCATTAGCCACCACCCAGTTCCTGAGCACTAGATGCTCCATTAAATCAAAAGGAACCCTTACAAGTCCCAACCCTAATGAGCGATAAATTGACTCATCTTAAAAAACTAAATGCACATCATAAAGAGCAAGCTCCAACACTTGAGCTATGCATTGTAATACAAAGCATTATAAAAAAAGAAGTAAAAGGTGCACTAGAGGGGTGGAGAAAGTAGGCCAAGCAGGGGAATTCACGCTTCCGTTATTGCTCACTCCATTTACATCTATACAGTAAGGATATCGACTCCCCATCAACTGGTCCCTTTGACCATGACACTTGCTTGTGAAGCCTTTTCCCCTGCATTGTCACTCATTTACACTACGCGCCCTATTGATTGAGGGGTTGACCTTGGAAATGCTAGCTCCCCTTTGGGGTTGGAAGCACCTAATAGGGTTGACCATTAGCCACCTCTATCAAGGTAGGAAACACCTTTATAGGACTTGGTCTAGTTAGATATCAGAAGGTGATCCAAGTTTGAAGTATAAATATGCCCTCCTACAAGTTTGGTCCACTTAGATGCATATATGATCATAATCTCTCATGGATGGTTGCTTTCACTTGAGTCAATGTTGGTGTTTTTAGGTGGTCCACATTAGCCCAAACCTTGAGGGTACCCCCTCCACAGGTACCCAGGCCTTTCAAAGAAGTTGATGACTTAGAAGATGCATTGTTGCCTACTTGCTTTAGAGCATTGGACCTTATGATGATTGGAGCATGCATGTCCTAGACCACCCCAAGGACTGAGGACGTTGATCTTCTTTGACACAACACAGAGGATTCTTGATGATTTCACCACTGGACCCAACATTCCCCTATGTTGGCCTTTACACTACCTGATGGGCAGACCATGATTCAAAGCCCAAATGAGGACGTTCTTCCATGAGATGACTAGGGACGGCTTGTTGCACTTGATTGAACCCTAATGCTAGAAAGAGGAGGCCTTGCATTGACCATTGGAGACCCATAAAGATGACATGTTGACACCCTAGCTGGATTTGAGACCTATAAGGATGATTTGAGGTGGATTTGAGGGATACTCCTCAAATGATGGATGATCTTGTCACATAGACACATTTTCAGCCTTCATCTCACCATGATCTGACATTTGGAGCCCAAAAAGGGCACGACGTCAACATTTTTGAGGCTTACGACTCATACATGTGGGTCATTTATGTCATTTTAGCATTTAAACTAGTGGGTTGGATTGTAACCCATTGTCTAGTTCCTCACTGTTGTAACCTCACTGTTGTCCCTTGGTCTTGTTCTTATCTTGGTAGCCCTCTCACAAGAATTGCTAGATTTTGAGGCAACACTTCCATCATGAAGAATGATGTGTGGGATATTGTACCTAGGCTAGAGGGGAAATCAATTGTTAGCTCTAGGTGGATGTAGAAGAACAAGCATGATGCAAATGTTAGTACTGAGAAATATAAGGCTAAAGCTGTGGCTAGAGGGTTCTCCCAAGAGGAGGGAGTGGATTATGAGGAGACATTTGCCCTAATTGCCAATTATACTTTTATCAGGGCTGTTATATCTATTACGTCAGAGGTGGGTTGGAGGATACATCAGATGGATGTGAAAATACCTTCATTAATGGGATAATTGAGGAGGAGGTGTACATTGAGCAACCTCTAGGTTTCAAGGTGCACAGGAGAGAGTCTCATGTGTGCAAGTTAAAGAAGGCACGATATGGACTCAAGCATGCACTTAGAGCATGGTACTGGATGATTGATGGGTACCTACAAGGTATGGGCTTCACCAAGAGTGAGGCGGATCCCAACTTGTATTACACACTTGTTGGAGATGGTCGACTCATCTTGATTCTGTATGTTGATGATTTAGATCTCACAAGGTTAGAGAAGCTCAAAGAGATGTGCAAGCGAGATCTTGCTACAAATTTCAAGATGAAGGACATTAACGTGATGCACCACATTTTGGGATTGGAGGTGTGGCAATAGACAGGTAGATTTTCCTTAGATAAGGAAAATATATAGTTGATACCTTGGGAAGATTTGGGATGGTGGATTGCAAGCCTCTGTCTACACCTATGATCACCAATTTGAGGAAGCTGAATACTGCAAAGTTAGAGTTAGTGGATCCCACCTTGTACAAGCAACTGATAGGTTCCTTGATGTATTTGGTTAACACTATGCGAGATATATGCTTTGCTGTGAATACCTTGAGCCAATTTATGGTGGAGTTGAGGGGGGTGCATTGTGTGGTAGAAGCATGTGCTTTAGGTATATACAAGGTACAATGGAGTATGGGCTAAGATATGTTAGGAGTGGTGGAGTGTGGTTGGAGGGTTACACAAACTCAGATTTGGCTGGGAGTGCAGTGGATAGGAAAAACAACTCCGGGTGCTGCTTCAGTTTGGGATTAGTAGTGATTTCATGGTTAGCAGGAAGTAGAGCTTAGCAGAAACCGGGTACATGGCAACAATGTTATTAGGATTGGTCTGACCATTTTGAGGCAAATACTGGTTCGAACTGGTGACTTGAACTGTTTTTGGTTGGTTCGGTAAGGGAAAGTTGCATAGAATGAAACAAGTGGGGCCTGTTTTGCTTTCTTTCTGTTAATTTGTGTCTTAGTTGGGCATTAGCCCACAATAGGTGCCTAATACTCAAGTCTATGGTCGTACTATTGCTATGCAATTCATGGTAATGTTAAATTCTTAAAGTAAAAGGGATCCTTTTACTTAAATTTTTAACATTACCATGAAATAAACTAGGATGTTTGAGAGTGGTTCCAACCTCGCTAGATTTCATATGTAGAAAGTAGAATTTTAGATCTCACTCAAAATCCAACAGACTTAATAGTTTTTTCAAGATTTCAGGATTGGGGGGATTGCAATGTTTCCATTGGATTTTATCATGTATGAGGGTATTGAACTAGCATTTATTCAAGAGCATCAATCCCTCAATGTACCTTGATGTTAGTGGCATTGATCGTTGAACTCCTATATCATGATCTTATTAAAAATGTACGCATCACTCAAACAATATCTTGAATTGGCATGCTAAACATTTGTTTAATCTTATTTTAATGCTTAGAGGGTGATATTGATCACAAAGATCCCAATATAGGCAAATATTCTTATGCAAGTATTTGTTGTAGCATGATTTGTTTTGATGCTAGAGGCCATCTAGGTCTTGTTTTTTGATGTATTTCTAGTTTAAAGATGGATTGCACTCAATGCTATTTTGGTTATGTGCACCCTTACATGCTCTATAAACGAGAATTTTTATTTATTTGTGTATAAATGGTTTGGATTGAGTTGGATGCATATGAATATATGTGCTTTTCTTTAAAATTTGAATATTTTATGTGTTTTTGGTTGACTGGTTTTTTGGTTCGGTTTTTTTATCTTTTCCGGTCCAAGGGGTTTACTAGTTCAATTACCGGTCCGATTCTAATAATATTGCATAGCAGCAAGTTTGGCGAGTTGTGAGGCCATTTGGCTACACGAGATGCTCACATAATTATTTGGTCTAGAGTTGGATCCCATTGTGATTCATTGTGATAATCAGAGTTGCATCAAACTCTTGGAGAATCTAGTGTTTCATGATAGGTCCAAGCATATAGAGATTAGATATCACTTCATTAGAGACAGGGTGCAAAGGGGAGCTGTGAAGCTTCAGTATATCTCCACAGATGAGCAGGTTGCAAATATTCTCACCAAGCCCATTCTGAAGGGGAAGTTTGTCCACTGAAGAGATAAGCTGAGGGTGGTGTAGAATACCTTCCTTGCCAGGAGGGAGTGTTGATGTTCATAGCTCGGACAAGTGCTTCTGCATAGGCTAGGTGTCAAGCATGTAGAAGATGTCCAAAAGCCTCTTTAGGTACTCACTCATGTTGAGTAAGTGATTTTTATGATTTCTTTCCCAAGCTTATCTTAGGAAAAATACATTAATTAATTTGTCAATTAATGTTGACTATTGAGTTAAGTTTCTAAAGATTACTAATTTAATCATTTAAGTGATCTGGATCTGATCCTAAGTTATTTTACACGTCCCTATGACCCCCATATCTTGTATCCTTCAAGTTGGACAAGACACGAGCCTGACACGTGTCAGACACAAGCTTGACATGTGGCAGACACAAGTTTGACTTGTGTTTGACACATATCAAGCTTGTGTCATGATTTTTAGACATGTCTGCTTGTTTTGGCCCTTTTTTTCACTCACTCAATCGAGTTTTTGGAGTTTTGGGAGGATTTGGAGTGCGAGTAAGGGAGAGTAACCAATTTTATAGGAGATTCAAAGTGCTGATAATTGTATTTGCCATCCATTTTATTTATTTATTTTTGTTACAACAATTTGTTTTTCTTACAACAACCTGCTTTTTTCTTCATATCACAGCAATCATGGATAAATACTTTAAAGTGATCTAGATCTGATCTCAATTGATGATCTCAAGTGAGGCCTAGGATATAATCCTAGCCATTCATCACTTAGGAGATCTAGCGCAATGGGAAACTATAAAAGAGGCCTAAGGGAGAGTTGAAGACAATAGAGCGATTTTCTCAGTGAGTGACAGATTCGAGATTGAAGAGAGGTGAAAAGTGTGAATTTTGAAACATAAGTTTGTAGGTTGAGTCAATGTTGCTTGGGAGCGGGATCGGGAGCGAAAACGGGAGCGGGAGCGACCATTTTCAGAAGCTCCCGGTTTGGGAGCGAATCCGGGAGCGATTTTTTAAAAATATATATATTTTTTATATTTTTTAATTTTTGATACATATATGTCAACAAAAACATGTAGAATGACGAATTATACATAAAAAACATAAAAAAACATAGATTGATCATTGAACCATATCACATCAATCATCTAGAAATTATAATCGTCATCAACCATGTCCACAAGTTAGTAAAATACATATTACAACTGCAACATATTGAGTCTCATGAATCATGATTCATCAAATTCAATCTTAAAGTTTCAACTTCAAGCTTTCAAAATTGAAAATTCAATAACATTTATCATCATTGATCACCAAAGTTGTACTTGTAAGTTAAGTTTAACCATTACAAGAAGTAATATCTTAGATATTTCGAAGTCCTAACTTCTAACTGTTAACATGATATGAAATGTTATAAATTTATAAAATGAAACATGAATAATGAAATGAAATGAAACAACTTTAGTCTTTCACGAAGCATCATATTCATAATTCACAATCATTACCAATGAGTTATAATTGCCAAGGCCCAACTTCAAACTTCAAATTTTCATTGTCACGGTGATATATTGTTTACAAAAAATATCATTATGATATGAAAGAGTCAAGAGTCAAGAGTCAAGGACTCAAAACTCAATAGTTATGAAAACTAAAGTCTAATAGAAACTAAAAAAGACAAGTAAACTGTAAATCTACATGTGGCCCTTGCCACGAGAGTCTCCAAGAGTATAAGCAGCTCGTGGTGGTCTTCTAGGAGTCTCCGCACAGACCAACGACCAGAACTAGAACCTCCACGTGAGGGTGTAGATGGAGGTGGCGACAGCAAAGGAACAAGACTCGGACCTCGAGCACTGCTACTGGATGGTGGAGGTGGCATGGCGGCTGCAGCTGCTTCATCTTCATCCCTTACAAGTTCCTCTTCCAGTTCTTCAATATGTACAATGCCATCCTCCAAATTGTCATCCTCTGGGTGATTGTCCCAAATTTTATATGTGGGATCCTCATAAGCCCAATCACAGTAATGACTCAACAACCTCAAGTTGTAGTGCACATAAACCAAGCTTTCTACTCGGTTTTCATTGAGTCTGTTTCTTTTCACATTATGTATGTAGCTGTAGGTGCTCCAACACCTCTCTGCAGAAGAAGTATTTACAACTTGTGAAAGAACTTTTTTTGCCAATTTTGGCAAAAGTCCCTGGTCGCCATATGTTTCCCACCATGTGAGAGTATCAAATCTATCTCTGTCGTCCATTGCATGGAAGTTACCATACAAACCAGTGCCACTGAAGTATGTGCCTATTTCATGGTGCACAGCTGCACATTCCTCCCTGTCAGGTACCAACTTTTCTAATGCTTCCAAATATCCTCTAGTTACTTCTGGATCTAAATGGGGTTTGGTCCTAACACCACCCTTGCTGCAGGCTGGCCCAACCAAGATGTAGAGTAGTATTTTGGCGTAAGGATATACGCCAAGCAATGTGGTGGAAGATTAAGTCTATTCCACCGTTCACACACGCAATTGTGAATCAGTTTACAAGTCGGGATCTCTGTTATGAACAATATATTTTATTTGCCCCAACATGGTATCCATCTTCTCATACACCTCGCCAATCACTGGTTTGTCTGTATCTGCAAACCGAATCATGTGATAAATGGGCTTGGTGAAATCCAATACTTGCCTCACACTTGTCCAAAACTGACCATCAAGAGCGGCCTCCTCCACCATTTCAAAACCTCCCCTGTCAGCTGCATTTGTAGCCCTTTCCTTTAATACCTGCCTATGTGGACTTGATACCATGCTAGCCAATGACTCTCTTACCTTCAAAAGGCCCCTGAAGGTGAGGTAATAGCTACCAAATCTGGTCTTCGCAATCTTCAACAACTCCAATCTCGAGTGACTGGTGAAAAGGCCATGGGTATTGCTATGATTTGTAATAAATTTTATCATTTGTTTGCCTTTCTTGTACAAGTCACCAATCCATTGGTATTGTTCATTTTTGTTCTTGACAATATCATGCAATAGAAGGTTCAATGTGTGAACCAAACATCCAGAACAAAATATGTTGGGGTATTTATCCTCAATAATTGCTCCCGCTGCCCTCCAATTAGGAGCATTATCAGTGATGACTTGGATGACATTGTATGTGTAACGAATAAAATATATAAATAATATAAATATAATGTAAATGATAATAATTATAATTAATTATTAGTTAAGTAGTAATTAGGTTGAAGAGGCATGTTTAATAAGACATGACTCTTCATGAAGAGACACCTGCTTGGTATTAAAGCAAGCCTCTCGTTCTCATTGTAATTCATCATCATTCTTATTCTTATTCACATATTTAATATAATATTTATATCCTTAATCGATAATTTGATATTCCAAGTCTTTTGGAGTAATTAATCTTAAGAAGGAACTTTGTTCGCTTGAGTATGGCCCGATACGGTCAATTGTTTCAAGTAATGCTTCTACAATGTTGATGGCGGTCTTGAACTTGTCTGAGTAATCATGTGCAGTTAGAAAGATGGGACCACTAACAGACACAACAAGAACACTTATCAATGGCTTGCCTTTTACATTTGTCCATCCATCAGATATAATGGACACCCCATGGTCAATCCAAGAACTTGTCATTCTATTCAAAGAATGTGATATTTTTGCTTTTTCATGATCAAGGCCAATGGTTCTTGCCTTGTCATACCCAGGGCTCTTGTATCATTTAGGGGCATCATTTATGGCAGAAACCATTTCGTGCCAATAAGGTGAGCGAAGAACATTGAATGGTATCCCACATGCGTAGAGAAACCTGTAAACCTTTGAATCCACATCATTCCTACACCCCTCATCAAGGAAATCTGATATGGTTCTACGCCTTAAAGATGATGACCCTTTGCCTCCATATCCACTGCCTTGGGAGGACGCTGAAGGAGTTCTTTGTGATTGTGAGCTTGGTTCAAAGAAACCCCTTGATTTTTTTGATTTGTATTGGGCTTCCTCCTCTTCCCTTATGTATTTGGCTCTATCCGCTGCTGACACCGCTGTACAAGTTTTGATTCCTATTTGTTTGTCTCCATCCCATGGCCTTTTCCCGCAGAGGTGTCTTCTAGCACGGGTGTATGAACCTGTGTAATCAGTGTTGCAATGGGGGCAATGAAATTTAGTGGTTCCACCCCCTCTCCCTGTTTCAGCCCTGTTAACATATTTCCACAATGGGGTTTGGTCTTGTTTAGTTTTTTGAGGGTCATGTTCACCCTCCTCCAGCTCCTCCTCACCGGGGTTTTCATCAATTCGAATTTCTCCAGCTTCTTCATCCCCCTCTTTAGTTTGACCCCTCCGTTTCCTACTCTCCAGCACCATAATAACCATAAAAGGGACCAAGAAGAGGAAAATGCCAAGAAATATAGCCAGGTCCATGGTGTTTGATGTTTGTAGGGTTTTGAATCTGCAAATTAATTTAATTTATTGGGATTAATTAATTTAATTTAAATTCATGATTTTTAAACTAAATAAACTAAATTAAATTAACTAAATTACTACCTAACTAAATTAAACTAACTAAACTAACTAAATTACTAAGTTACTTACCTCTTTGCAGGCTTGCTCATTGCTCCTCGCTTCTCCTTGCTCCTTTGCTCTTGCTCTCCAAGAAACTCAACTCAATGAAGTGATAATGAATTTTTTTTAGGCCCATTGGGCTTTTAAAACAATTTTTTTTTGTTTAATTTAATTTTTTTTGAGGTCCGCAGAATTTTTTTCCGCTGGATCGCTCTCGGCGCCGCTCGAAACGCTCTCGGAGCGGTTTTTTAATGCTCGAGAGCGATCGGGAGCGATCGCTCCCGGGCTTAAAATTTCGTTCCGAGAGCGACGGAGCGATCACTCCCTACAGTGCTCTCGAAAATGGCAGGGAGCACAATTTTTTTTTCGGGAGCACGCTCCCGAGCCGCTCTCGCTCGGAGCGCGATTCGGGAGCGGGTTCGCGGGGGGGGGGGGGTGCTCCCCCACAACTATGGGTTGAGTGCACAAGAGGAGTGCTGAGACTTGTTCATGGAGGAGGATGAGGGTGTGCCGTGTGGAACACAAGGCTGAGACTTGTGAGGCGAAGTTCTAGCAGGCAAGTGTGAGTTTGGGGAGGCCCTGAGGGTTTATTCCAAACTTGGAAGGAGGCCGAGTTGCTATATGTGGGCTAAAATTGTGAAAAAGAACCAACATACGTGCAAGCCAATTTTTTTGTTGGAATTTGAGTAGCCATGGTCGGTATTTTCATCTCGAGAAGAAATGAAAAAGTCGAATTTATATTTTGTGCTCCTATTGATCAAGTTGGCCTCATATTGTAAGTCGGCTGGGCTCCTTGGAGGTACATATTCGACTCCCTTCAAAGACTATATAAAGGAGGCCTCTCCTCCTCATTTTGTACATCGACTTGTGAGGTGATTATATCTGATCTAGCGAAGTTAGAAGCAGAAGAAGGGGGCCGAAAATCAGGAGGGCTTTGCACTTAATCTTGTTCTTGATTACTGGTTTGGCTATTATCTTGATGATGTTGTTTTTGGTGTATTGATGAAATTTGAATTCTCTCTCTCATAAGGAAAGATGTCTAGGTTTTGCCCTGGCCTCAGGCCTAATTTCTGTCTCCTGTCTCATTGTCTCATGGTTACTTTCTACTACTCTTTCTTGTTTATTGGTTGAAATTTTCTTCTGTATAACTGCTTAATGATATTGGATGAATACTATGTGGCATTAAATGTTAACTGATCGTTGGAAGTAGTTATTTGTTGAAGAAAATTATTCTAGCTTGTTTGCGCTAGAAATTTCAACATTTTTGAGGGGACCGAGTTGGCAAGTTCCATTGTTATATTTTCTGTGTAGTCTCTGTGGATCAATTCAATTTCCTTGTTAAAGGAGGCCTTAATTTTCCCAAGTAATAGAAAGTGAAGGAGAATTTGTTGGACATAATTTTGGTCTGTGTTTGGTAGCTGATTTTCCATTTATTTTCTGCTGCAAATTTTATTTAAAGTACAAGTGTATTTGTTGTTGAAATTCTAAGGCGAGAGCAGTAGAATACAATTTTCTGATGATTTTCAACCAGTATTTTATGTCACTGCTATCATTGAATAATTACACCTATGAAAATCTCAAGAGATAGTAAAGATCACAGAGAGACAGCGATGCACAAAAGAGACAATATCTTTACCCTGGGGAACCCATCCTTGGGAGAAAACCAATTTTTCTTAGGAGAAATTATTCTTCACCAAGGTTTACAAATCAGCAATTTGTCTAGAAATCTGTGCCAATAATCCAAGTCAAATAACAGTCAAACCTGATCAAGACATCTGTTTTTCAATGCTGGTCAAACCAGCCAAAAATCAGAAATTTAATGCTGGTCAACTTGGCCAGGTCAAACAGGCCTGTGGTCAAACTTCAGCCATGGTCAACTGCAGTCAACCCTGCGGTTTGTGGTCAAATCTTGACCAGTCTGCATGTGTGGCCTTCCTGTCGTCTAACAGCTTCGGCCAATGCCCAATTAAACTTGGTCAAATCAGCTCTGTCAAAACTGTCAAATTCGTCCTCCTTGTTCACAAGGCTGTCCAAGAATGATGAAGAGAGAGAAAGAATTGCTCTTGCTTGGTGGAGAAATGAGACATCACTTCTTATTTATGGAAGTCGAATGAGGTGTGACAACCAAAGAGACACATCTCTATATTGGGTGGCCGACTTGACTTTCTTGGGCCAACTTGATTTAATAAAAATAAAATTTACATAATTCTTCTAGGCCGGCTTGAAGATCTTTTAGCCATGCGGGAATACCTCCCGATGCTACACAAAAAATCAACATTTATATTTATTATTCAGCAGTTTTCAGGAAATATTTTACTGGGTGAAACATATTCTGGGTATAAAACAAATTGCTAGGAAAATCAAGTTGGATCTGGTATTAGAAAATTAACAAGGCCTGTATGTTCCCCACCAAAGAGAAATTATCCATCATAGTACAACTGGAAACCTGGGCCTCTCACTGAAGATTACCTTTGGAGAATAGTGACTGCCCGCTTCATTTTCAAATATTCATTTTTATTATAATTAATTTCATTTTCTTAATCTGTTTAGGGGGTTTTGTTGTTTATATGGAAGTGGTACATCTATCTTTTCTGGTTTAACTGTTAAGATCTGCACCAGTTAGAACTTAGAAGCAATGTTTCAGCTAAATTAATGAACTTAGTTCCACCTTCTTTAAATAGGAAATAGTTCTGTAAAACTTTCATATGACATAGAAACGGTTGTTTTGCGATAAAATATCTGGCTTTTTACTATGTTTCTTTTTGATATTTACTATTTTTCCATAAATACATGTTTTCTTTTACATTTTTTTTTTCGCTTTCTCTTGTTCATTATGGATGAAAATAAAAATATACCAGATTGGATTTCTGATGTCTTCCTCGTTGAACTCTTTTTCGTTTTTACAGAGAGGCTTGATCAACACATCAGTGGGATTCTCACTACTGTTTGTAATCATTCGTTCCACTCTTCATGCATTTCAAAATGGACAGATTCATCATGCCCAGTGAGTAAATTGACAAGTGCTTTGCTCTATATAATCATGTTTGTAACTTTGTGGCTCTTATTGACCGAAGAACTAGTTTTCTGATAGGAGTTACATGATTCATTTGATGCTCACATGGAAGATAGCTTTGTGGAATAATGTGTATTATTAACACCTAAACATTGCATGATAGGCAGTGATGCTGCTTTGGTTTTGAAATTGTAATTACTTTAAAGCAAGGTAGGCATGTATCTAATATACACTATCCACTATCTACTGTACTTACTACTACGCTCCCTTTAGATACAATCAATCCACGCACAGACAGATTTCAGTACGATGGTGTCCTCCTCAGTGTAGTGTACCATTACTATTAGCTCGAGTACTCTGGTATCCTGACCGTTATTCTGGGCATTGTGGATCTACTTCTATCCAACATTGAGGACCATCTAGTTCTCTTTGCATGCATCCTGGTTTCAGTTTCCATCTTTCATCTTCATATTTCCTTGAAGGAAATTTGTACATGTACTTGCATTATATAGCTTGGGTTTACATTGCTATGTTTATGTTGTTCATTTTATCCACATTGTTTTATCGTCTTAGTGCTCAGGTACTTTTTCAGTCCATGGGGTTTTCTTCTACCCTAAATTATTTCTATTCTGCTGGATGTAAAATCAAGTATTATTGATCTATTTTGGCCACTCGTGGACATGAATATAAGTTTTCTTTCTCTCCTTCTCAAATATCCTTGGGGTCTACATCTCAACATAATGTAGCGTTTTGTAAATTTTTTGGAGTCTTCTCGGTTTGATAACAAAATATGCTATGAACAAAATGTTAGCCTCATACTCACATAAACAATCAAGAAGTCCAACTATTCACAAAATAATAAAATTATGAAATTATTAATCATGAAAGTAGACTTACTCTAGAAGTCTACGTATGACCAAAGATGAGGATAATGTGAGGAGTTAGGGATGAAATCACACAAAATCAGCTTAGATATTTGTGGAGATATTGTGGAGAAAGTTGTGTGGGAGGTTCAAACAATTAGCAAAATTGGTAATTTGTTATGAGAACCTCATTTCTATAATACAAGGCCTCATTTGTGTGAATAATGTATCATTCATTTCTGTGAATATGCAATCAGGCTTAAAAGCCTTTTCTGCCACAGCTTTTTGTCTCTGATATTCTATTTTCTTCTCATTTATTATTTTCAATTGATATCAGAGCGGTAATTATTCTATGGGCCTGATTTTTTGTGCATAGTTTCTTATGAAAGTGCTGCGTCCTGGAGTGCTGAAGTTCATAGAATGTTGCAACAAGAGAGTGAGAGTGTGGTTTGAATTGGTTGGAATAGGCCAAATTAATGCTTCCGATCTGAAGAAAGAGTTTCATGTGGATGATGCAGTGTGGGGCTCTATGTGTGCATAAGAAGCATCAGTACGCTGCTAGATTGAATCTTCATAAAGCATTAAAATTAGATCTGCAGTCTTTGTTCTAGATCTGTAGCATTGGACTGTGTGAAGCCACATTGGAGAAAAATCGTCTTGCGTGAAGCCAGATCTGCAAGGAGTTGAGTCTGTGTAAGAGGAATTGTGTGAGATCAGCATGAAATTGAATTAGAAACCCACGTAGAGTAGTTAGCCAGCTGAAGAAGCATTGAGACCTGTGCATTGAAGAGATATGGCTGCTGGATTGTAGTGTGGTCACTGTGTTGAAGCGTGGTGTCATTATTGGTCGATGAGTATTAGAACCATCCAGTGCATAAAGACATTTGATTTCGGCTTTGTGACAACACCGGAAGCTCAGCAAAGAGCGTGTACCTGCAGCGAGTGAGCTCAGTGAACAAATTCGTTTTTGACACAAATCAATCGTTGAATGAAGCTCAGCGGAAGCATGGTAGATCCAATGTTTTAAAACTCTGACTCCGACTCCGACTTCGACACCAACTCTGAATCTGACTCCAACTTGGCCGAGGGTCGACTCCGACTGCGACTCCGACTCGGCCGAGGGTCGACTCCAACTCCGACTCGGTATCGACTCGGCCGACTCGATTTCAATGACTCGATCGTTGTAAAAAATACATTAAATATTTATTTTTTTATAAAAAAACATAATTTTAAAGATTTTCATTCATGTTTCCAAACACACAACATTAGAATATAGATAGAAGACAACATATGATCAAAGTAGGCTCATGTATATATCCATTATATCAAAATGGCACCCAGTGCACTGTCCAATACATACATGATGATGATATAGAGATCAAAACAAAAACACATAACCAAGGAGGCTAGAAATGGCCTCTACAACAAAAGTAAATTGTGACCAGTACTACTAGCTACTGCTAGAGGAGCCAAGATCATCTGGATCAACCTCTGGATCAGAGTCAAACAGGGGGCCCCATGGCTCCTCCTCATCATCATCTCCAACTGCAACTGTAGAAGTGGTAGCACTAGCAGGCTGTGTAGCAGCTGCACACTGAGATAGACGAGATATGCGCTTCTGTCGTGGTTGAGCAGAGGAAGCGCCTGCAACTGGAGGACTTGCT
Organism: Pinus tabuliformis; assembly: GCA_031772625.1. Taxonomy (NCBI): domain Eukaryota; kingdom Viridiplantae; phylum Streptophyta; class Pinopsida; order Pinales; family Pinaceae; genus Pinus; species Pinus tabuliformis. The sequence continues at coordinate 821,772,799 of CM062805.1, forward strand.
GGCTCTGAGGCTGAGGCTGGTACAAGTGGATCAGGATTTGCATTCAACTAAACATTATGTTCGAGTGATGCTATCGTTTGTAATTCATAATCAATATCCTCATTAGAAGTAAACTCTGTTGGATGACGCTCCATTACCCAATCTGATGTTGGATCAATGTCTTCCAACACAATGGGATCTGAATCAGGGCTTTGTTCAACAATTGGTTGCGTCTAAGCCGGAGGTTGTATTGGACGTAGACTAGATCATTTAACTGTTTTTGATCCAAACGGTTTCTCTTCTTTGTGTGAATCCTCTCAAAGACAAACCAATTCCGCTCACACCCAGTGGCACTGCAAGTTTGACTCAAAATACGAATTGCAAACTTCTGCAATTTAGGGCAATGGCTACCAAAAGCCTCCCACCATTATGCTTCAAAAAACATAGGAGTGTAATGAGTTAGTTCAACGAAATTACAAATTATATCCAACTTTCAAATTATAAACGATTTAACAAAATAAGTATTAAGAATTTGAAAATTGAAAATTTTGTTTACCTGGCTCATCTGCTTCCCTTGTAATCTTTGCTAGGTTCTTCCCAAAGGTACTTGAGGCATTGCTGAAGGTTGTGACCTGTCGGTGTATCTCCAGCTGATCACACTCCAATGGGATCATGCAATCAATGCAGTCAATCAATCCATCTCTAACCTCCCCCTTCAAAGCTCCCGTCTCCTTAGCTTTATAATGATAATAAGGGTATTCACAAAATAACAAAATTATGAAGTTATTAATCATGAAAGTAAACTTACTCTAGAAGTCTACGTATGACCAAAGATGAGGAGAATGAGAGGAGTTAGGGATGAAATCACACAAAATCTGCTTAGATGTTTGTGGAGATATTCATGGAGATATTGTGGAGAAAGTTGTGGAGGAGGTTCAACCAATTAGCCAAATTGGTAATTTGTTGTGAGAACCTCATTTCTATAATACGAGGCCTCATCTGTGTGAATAATGTATCATTATTTTTTGTGAATATACAATCAGGCTCAAAATCCTTTTCTCCCAAAGCTTTTTGTCTCTGATATTTTATTTTCGTGTCATTTATTATTTTCACAAAAAGGAGGAATTTGGACAACGTCCTTGACTGGATTATCAAGTGTATGCACACCAAATTGAGTTGTGCCTTTCAATACCTCATACTTGAAGGATGAGTCCATGCAAAGCCTTTTTAAAGAGCCCAAAATAATGATTTACAGGGCTCAATGCCTGTTATGTATTGAATATTCATCCATCCTTGATATTAAAACACCTTTACCTTAGCCAAGTTTGTTCAATGTCTCTCATTAACCCTTGCATCTTTGAGACTTTCTTGTATAAGAAGTTTGTTCCAGAACGATGCATCCCCTAGGGTGGGGGGTGCGCCTCCACATTTCCCATGCAGGGTGAGGAACCTTGGGATACTTGGAGAAACGCATGGGTAGACATTTCCATAGGTTTGATCTATTTCACACAATGATTGTTTTATACCCATCTTGAATCTCTTTAGGATATCAGTCACATACTTGTCCCACCCGAGGAATATCTCTCCTAGCTACCGCAACACCTCCAATCCCAAAAAGTAGTGCATCATCCCAATGTCCCTCATCTCGAATTCCAAAGCAAGGTCCTCATTGCACTTCTCTACGAGCTTCACAGATCCCATTAGAAAGAGATCATACACATAGAGTACTAAGATAAACAAATCATTGCCAACAAGTACATAGTACAAGTTTGAATCCACCTCACTCTTGGTGAATCCAAAGCCTAGCAGATACTCATCAATCCTCAAGTATGATTCTCTAAGTGCCTACTTAAGTTCGTACAATGCCTTCTTTAACTTGCATAGATGTTACTCCCTTGCATGCACTGAAACCCCTGAGGTTGTTCAATCTCCACCTCCACCTCCACCTCAATGACTCTGTTCAAGAAGGTTGTCTTCACATCCCTCTGAGATATCCTCTAGTCTGTCTTTGAAGCAATGGAAATAACAACCTTGATAGATGCATATTTGGCGACAGGGGCAAATGTCTTTTCATAGTCTACCCCCTTCTTCTGAGAGAACTCTCTCTCCATGAACCTGGCCTTATACTTCTCGACATTGCCATTAGCAACATGTTTAATCTTGTATATTCATTGAGAAGTGACCATTGATTACCTTGCAAGCCTTAGCACAATCTCCTAGACATCATTCTTTATGATGGAGTTGTACTCCACCATAGTGTCTCTCCAAACCTGTTGGCCTGTTGCCTCCTCAAATATGGAAGGCTTGGACTCATTGATGCTACTCATCAAGGCCATGAAGCTGGAAATCTCCTTGGTGGTATACTCTCCTTGATGGTGCTGCTAGGAGCCTCCACATGTTTCTTAACATCTCTTACGGTTTTCTCAACCCATCTCGGCCACCTCCCGATAGAGTTCAAAGGAATCTCTTGCCCCTCTTGATCAAAATATTGAGTCCCAACTGTTGGTGTTGCTAGCCCTTCCTCAGCCTTTAAAGTCTCTCGCTTTCAATCCTCTGCCACTGTTGGATCTATATCATGTGACCTAAAGGTCCTACTCTCCTCGAATTTGACATCCTTGTTTACAATAGTCTTCCTTTGTGCTGGAATGGAGACCCTGCAGGGATTTGGAGTCTTGCTATATCCAACAAATATGCCCTTCTTTGCTGAGGGCTCTAGTTTAGTCTTCTTTGAAGGTATGTGGACATAAATTGGGCTAGAAAAGACATGGAAGTGGCTCACCTACGGTTTCACTCCTTTGAAAGCTTCCTTAGGAGTCATGTCCTCCAAAATCTTTGAAAACATTCGCTTTGCAAATTGATAGTTGTGTTGCATGCCTCTGCCCACAAAAACATAAACAGATACAGATCATAGATCATAGCCTTGGTGTATTGTTTCTAATTAGGAAAAACAATGATATGCAAAGCAAACAATAAATACAACACCATAAAATTTAAACATTCAGTGCACACCCATGTTGTTGATTTTTGGTAGCATCGGAAGTGCTCTAGCCATGAAATTTGGTGGAGAGGCTAAGGCACATGAGATCTCCAAGACCCAGAAATCGTTTGGAGAAATTCCACTCGGATGAAGAGATATTAAAATAATTAATATTTTTAATGAGTTCCTAAGTCTAAACTTAGGAAAATAAAAATATTAATGTGTATTAATATAAAATGGGTGAGAAAGTTCTAAGTGATGAGGATCAAGCCAGTTCTAATATTTTAGCCATTGATTAGGGACTTAATCTCGGCCGTTGAATCGTCAACAGGAAAAGTATAAGAGGAGGCTTGAGGGTCAGTTGGAGACACACCAAGAGAGATCAAGAATTCAATTTTCTAGGGCGAGGTTTGCTGAGGAAATCGAGTTAGTGATCAGTTGCAGCGAGGGGCAGTTCAGCAAGGGATTTCATCCAAGGCTGAAGAATACATAGTAGAGAGGTAGTGAAGTATGGGGAGAGACAGCGTAGGTCCTAGAAGGGCTGACACAAAGGCCGAAGGAGGCAGCGCAGAGGATGCAAAGGCCGTAGAGGCTGATGCAGAAGTCGTAGAGGCTGACGCAAAGGACACAGAGGGCTTCAGAGGCAGCGCTAGGAAGATTCTGTGGGGCAGACTGAGAGCAGATCAGCCGGGAGAGGGTGACGTAGTTCCTGAAAAGTGACGTAGTTCCAGAGCAGTGCTTGGAGCAGCTTTCGCTGTACAACACAAGGAATAGCCAGAGTCATTGTGGGGTTGATCATCCGGTTGCTGATTTGCTAGAATATGTCTCTGGATAAAGGTACTACTGCCAAGGACATTCTCTGTTGGGTGAGCCAATTTTGGCACCCTAGTTGTATTCAAGAATCCACTTAATAATAAAACCCTCATATCTGTTGCACCGATTTTCCCGCATTGGGTTTTTTCGGTGACGATTATCCTAAAATAATGGTGCCCCTTGTGTTATTGTTTCTGTTTACTTCAGTGCATGATCTGTATATTTGTGAATGCATTTGTGTTTACTTCAATGTTTATGCATTTAAATAACTTGTTAATGTAAAGAACAAGTAGGAGATAGTAAACCAGAAATTGCAATAGGGGTTTCTGATGTGTTAGATTAAGAAATTATCACACATGTAAAGACCAGTTATGATAACCAACTGAGCCATTTTATTAAGAAATGGGAGAAATAGTATGATATTGTGGAATAAGTGCACTTGGGCTTGCCTCAATGGCAAGCGTGGCAAAGTCTAGGTGATAAAATGACAAGACCAAATGGTAGAATTAGCTGCTACAATGATGCCTTGCGCTGCCCCAGTAAAACTAAATTTTGCTCAAAAGATGCTACTAGAAATCCCACCTCCGGTGCTCAGAAAATTCGACAAAATTAACCCCAAGCTCCTCAAGCAAAACCCACCAAAACCCAAAATAGGTTTGGTTTGGTTTTGACCTTGGAAATTAGGCCCCCAAGTACCGCATACCCCTCAAGTTGCTGGAAAATATGGCTTGCCTCCAACTCCAGTAAAAACCATCCCAAATCACTCCAAAAATGCAGAGATACACTCCCCCAAGGTTCTCCTTATTTCTCCCAGCAAACTCTTGCCGCACAACTTAACCCACAAACTCCCACGTGTGCCCAATGAGAGGCTTTTGCGCTAGCCCTAGTTGCTGTAATTCATATTGCTCTCAAGCAGCCATCTCCTGCTCCCAAACTCCCTCCAAAAGCTAGTATCCCATTGAAGCTCCTTAACTAAAATTCTCTTGGCAATGGCGCCTCGGAAGACCTTTGAAACAACTCCCACGTATTCCCTTCCTGCGTCCTCTTGGAATACGCACTAGCTGGGTAAATGGTTGAGTGTTAAGCTCTGAATCCCCTCCAACTTTCCTCCAAAATGGTAGGATGGGGCCTCCCTAGGGTGGCACTCACAGTCCATCGAAGAAAGGGCGAGTTCTCCGCTTGGAAAATGTGATGCTAAACAACAAGTGACCCGGCTAAGCAGCTCGAGCAACTAGAGTGAGTTCGATAGGCAAAAGATACCAAATGAGGCTAAGCCTCTCCCATTTATAACTCATGGGCCTTCTTTCCCCACGTGAGCCCCTCCATCTAGCCTTTTGACTTTCCTCCTTGGCTATTCGAACTTTTCCCTTAGGCAAGTGTGTTTTTCTTTTATGTGGGTGTCCCCTATGCTCCATCAACAAAACATTACGACCTCCCTTTTCCCTCTTAAGTCTTTTTCCAAAAATTTTGTGGGTCCCATGGCCTTAAAAAATGTCAAAATTGTGGAAAATGAACCTTTGACAAATTAATTTAGGAAGGGACATTACAATCCTCCCCTCCCAAATGTTGCTTGTCCCCAAACAACTTTAGCGTTGTATGCTCAAGTATCTGTTCACCCTCCCAAGGGGCATCTTCATCTGTTAAGCTCCTCCAACGCACCAAATATTCTCTGATAGTTCTGCTTCTGAACTTCCTTTCCCTAGTCTCCAGAATGGCTTTCGGCTCCAGAATTAGATGCCCCTCATCATCAAGTGGTTGCAACTCCACAACTGCCATCACCTACTGCGCCAACACCTTCTTGAGGCACGAAACATGAAAGACGTGGATTTTGCTCCCCGGGGAAGCACCATCTCATAGGCCACCTCCCCAACTCTCCTAATCACCCTGTACGACCCATAGAAACACGACTATAGCTTCTCGACCCCTTTCTGCTTCAATGTGGATTCATGATATGGCTGTAATTGCAAGAAAACCAAGTCCCCTTCAAACTGCCTTTCAATCCTGTGCCTATCTGCATACATCTTTTGCTGATTTTGAGCTGTCAATATGTTATCCTTGAGAGCCTTAAGGATGTCTTGGCTCTCTTAGATCCAATCTTTGGCCTTTGGGGCCCGACTATCTCCAAAAACAATGTCAGCAAAAGACAAAGCATCATAACCATACAAGGCACGAAAGGGTGACATATCGATGGACATGTGATGGGTGGTGTTGTAGCAGTACTCGCCTAGGTGCAGACACCGAATCCGTGCTCTTTGCTGCCTGCCTGATCACGTAGTTCTGAAGATAACCCTCCAACCATTTGTTAACCCTCTCAGTTTGACTGTTAGTGTGCAGATGGTAAATCGTGCTCGGGGTGAGTTCATGCCCACTGTTTTGAAAAGCTCCTGCCAAAATGCTCCCATGAATTGACTGTCTCTATCACTTTCTACAATCTTATGGAATCCATGCAAATGAAAGACCTCCCTGAAGAACATCTCGGCTACCTATGACGTTGTATACCGGGTCAGTATGGTGAAGAAGTGGGCATATTTGGTCAGCCGATCTACCACCACATATATACAATCCTCCCCCTGCACTGTTGGGAGCCCTGTGATGAAATGCATGGAGATACTCTCCCATTTCCCCATAGGAATGGGAAGTGGCTGCAACAACCCAGCTGGTTGAGTAAACTCCTCCTTGTTCCTCTGGCAATCCTCACTCCTGCACATATCTCAATACCCCCCCCTTGAGGCCTTTCCATGTGAAACACTCTCTGAGTGTCATGTATGTCTTTCGGAACCCTTGGTGTCCCGATAGTGGGGAGTCATGTGCTACATGGAGAATCCTCTCCTTCAACTGCGAACCTGGCACTAAGAATATATGCCCCTTGTAGTAAATGACCTCAACCATCACCTTGTAGTGCTCATCAGCGTGGATGCCCTCCAATATCTCACATGCCTGCTGGTCTTTGGAGTACTCCACCAACAACTGCGCCTTCCAGGTATGGGAAATGCTCATGAGTGAAAGTGTCATGGGCCTCTTGGATAATGCATCTACTTCTATGTTGTGCTTGCCCTTGACATTCTCAATGTTGAAATTGTAGGCCTACACCTTGCTGACCCACCTCTGCTACTTGTCACTGAGGCCCTGCTGCTCTATAAAATGGCGAAGATTATTGTGGTCAGTATTCACCCGGAATCTGTTGCCCACTAGGAACTGCTGTAATTTGGCCAACGCATGCATGATGGCCAACATCTCCTGGTCGTAGATAGAATACGACCTCTCATGTGGAAGGAGTTTTCGACTCTCTATTAAAATTGGACACTGGGGCCAAACTCCATGTGGGTCATCTTATTAATGGCAGCTGATATTTTTCTTAGATCCCTCTCATCGAGAGGTGTAGGACTGATCTATAGATCATTCGATTCCGATAAATATTCATGGAGATATGAATTTATTTGTGTTATGGGAAAATTCGTCAAGGTCGGCCAACAACCAAATAAACCGCACATGTGCTCAACGTTTTAGTATAAATAGAGGTGCCTTGAAAGTCATTTGAGAACACACAACTCTCATGATCTCCCTCTCTCCACTTGTTTGGGTTTGTTTTCTCTCAAGGAAGATGCAGTGGAAAGGGTCATCTAGGAGAGCCCTAGATGCAGTCATCAAAGGTGCCCTAGCCGCAGTTGAAGGGAGAGCCCTAGCCACAGTCTTGAAGGAGATCTGGCCGCAGATCTAAGAAACCCTAGTCGTAGTCAACAGGAGTTCTAATGCGCAGTAAGAAGAGGTCCTTATCCATAGCTAGAAGAGGCCTAATTCGCAGCTAGAGGAGGTCCTAATACGCAGTCAAGAGGAGCCCTTATCCGCTGTCAAGAGGAGCCCTAAGCCGCAGTCAAGAGGAGCCTTAGCCACAGCAAAAGGACTTCATCCGCAGCAAAAGGGACCTTATCATAGCGTGAAGGAGTTTAGAGAACGTGGGTATTGACAACATTGCATAAGGTTGTTCTTGTGCATGACCCAAAGTCTGGTTTAGGTGTATATGCTAGACAGGGAAGCCGCAATCACAAGGAGGAGAAATTCAGGGTTGTATATGTATGCGTTTGAGTGCAGGTAAGTGTTGTCAGCTTGGCCGAGTTCATGAGGAAGGCAACACTGCTGTTTGAGACTATTTGGGTATCATTTGGGAAGGTCGAAAGCTACTGCTAGTTGTTGTACTAGGCTACAGGCCATAGCACACAGCTGAGGTTGTGTTAAGGACTGTCAAGGGTGGACAACACCTTCAAAGGGAAATGTGGCATGAGAGAAAGCTCTCCAAGGTAAACTGCAGTCCTAAAAGGACTTATCTCCTGAATGTGTGGTAGACTACAAGTCATGCCCTAACCTGAACATAGTCATAACAACAATGGAAATTGGTGTAGCAGTTGTACATAGGAGCAACAATACATAGCACAATGTACAATGCAGCATAGTGCACATAATAATAGTGATGGTGAAGCATGGTGACACATGGGACAACTGCAACATGGGACAACTGCAAGCATGAAGAATCATGGATAGCAGCAACATGATAAAGCATGGACAACAGCAACATGGTAAAGCATGGACCACAACAAGTACATTGCTGCAAGTACATTGGGACAGTCGTAAGCATGGTGCAGCAGTGGCACTATGTACAACAGTGGTAGACACTGTGACAACAACAACATTAGGTCCAACACTGTGATGATGAGTGTAGCATGGTGCAGCACGGTGAGGTGCAGCATGTGGACGAGATGCAACACAATGATAGGTGAAGGAGTCACCTTGGAGAATCAGTTGAAGTAGCATGTCTTCAACTGATCTCATGTAGAGATGATCTGTTCTCTTATCTAGAAAGTCAAAGTGTTGACTTCTGTTGTAAATGTAGTCTCTCTCTCTCTCTCTGCTAAACTATTGAAGAACATATAAGAAGAATTCACGAAGGGTTTCCCCACATTAGGGTTTGTCCCTGGCTAGCGCCATATCTTGTGTCCTCTTGTCTTGGCTTGTCTTCTGTGATTTATATTTATGTTCTATCTGCAGTTTACTTTAATGATGATTTGATTGCTAATCTGGAAAAGATATTGAGCTAACTGTGAAAATTGAAATAAATTGCTCTAGCATAGAACATACGTAAAATTAACATGTTGTAAATGTACTATCTCTATCTCTCTCTCTCTCTGCTAAACTATTGAAGAACATATAAGAAGAATTGATGAAGGGTTTCCCCACATTGGGGTTTGTCCCTGGCTAGTGCCATATCTTGCGTCCTCTTGTCTTGGCTTGTCTTCTGCGATTTATATTTATGTTCTATTTTCAGTTTACTTTAATGTTGATGTGATTGCTAATCTGGAAAAGATATTGAGCTAACTGTGAAAATTGAAATAAATTGCTCTAGCATAGAACATACCTAAAATTAACACTCTCGAAAGCAATGGGGTGTCCATCCTGAGACAATACTGTGCTAACCCCCTCTCCTGATGCATCACACTCCAATGTGAATTGCTGTGTGAAATCTAGAAGTGCCAAAACTGGGCAGTTACTCATCACGTCCTTGAGGTGATCAAATGCTGACTGTGCCCTGTCCATCCATGTGAAAGCCCCCTTCTTTGTCAGATATGTGAGGGGAGCTGTTAGCTGTGAGAAGCCCTTTACGAACTTCATGTAATAGGTGCATTTACCTATGAATCCCCTCAGCTCGGTCACATTTCGGGGCTTAGGCCAATCCTGGATGGCCCTGTGCACTCTCACTCCATCTGTGCCAATGATATGTCCCAAGTAGAGCATCTCTGTCAACCCGAACTCACACTTGGACAACTTGGCGTAAAACTGTTGCTCCTCTAAAATATGCAACACCATCTCCAACTGCCCATGGAATACATGGTTCATACATGACTGAAAATTAGCAGGTGCGTTGGTCAGCCCAAAGGGCATGACCAAGAACTCAAAGAGCCCATAGTGGCACCTGAAAATCGTTTTGGGGATGTCTTGATCCCTCACCCTAATCTGGGGGTACCTCGAATGCAAATCTATCGTAGAGATGTACTTGGCTCCTCTAAGCTCATCAATGCGCGGGATGGGGTATTTGTTCATCAAGGTCTTCTTATTGAGCGCCCTATAATCAATGCACGTGCATAAAGTCCCATCCTTCTTCTTCACCATAACTACTGATGAAGCGAAGGGGATAGAACTCGGCCTAATGTGTCCCAATGCCAACCACTCCTTGATATCACGCTCTATGTCATCCTTGTAGGCCTTAGGATGCCTATAAGGAGTGGTGATAACTGCTTGCACCCTAGGCTCCAACTCAGTGGTGTACTCAAAACCCATGTTAGGTGGCTGCCCTGGTGGTATGTTCCCAAACACTACAGGGTATCTGTCTAAGATAGTTTGTATGTCTGGGTGAGGTGGCTTGGGCTATCCCCCAACTTCTGAAATCCTCAACTTCACTATCCATGCTATGTCCCCATGCTTCAAGTCGGCCTCCGTCTTGTGTGCTGAAACTGTCTGTGGAGGGTACGAATGCATGCCCTAAAGAACTACTGGCTTGCCATCCAGCCCCGTGAACTCCATCTCCAATTTCCTCCAATCAGTGGTGACTCGACCAAGGGAGTAGAGCCACTGGACACCCATCACCACGTTGGTGTCTGGCACATCCACAACGAAGAAATGATTTGTCACCGAATAGTTCCCCATGGTCACTGTTAATGCGGGAACGTATCGGGTGCACTGCATAGTCCTGTCCCTCGACACCAGAACTGAGAACCCCTCAAACTCCTCTGTAGTGATGCCTCGCCTCTGGACCATCTGAGCATCAATGAAATTGTGGGTGGCCCCACTATCTACTAAAACTGAGATATGTTGTCCCTGCACTGTGGCTCTGATTCTCAAAGTAAAAGATTTGGGAACTCCATGCAAAGAAGCAAGGACTCCCCTAGTTGGTGCGAAAGGTGCTCCCTTGGGTGGTGGTGGTGGTCCCCTCTCTGCCTAAACTTCGCTATCTCCCCTGCCAAACTCCAACTCCACATCATCCTCCTGGTCACTATCCGAGAAGACCTCGATATAGTAGGCCTTGCCAGCGGTGCACTTGTGGCATGGTGCCCATGGCTCCCAACAAGTAAAACATAGTTTCCTCCTCCGGAGGTCTCTCCTGGCCTCCTCCTCTGGAGGTCTCTCCTAGTCTCCTCATTGAACTGCCTACACACTTGGGCTACTTGCTGTGGTGGGGGTCTAGTGTCACCTCCCTTCTGTGGGTAGGGAGTCTGTGATGGAATGGGTGCTCTGGTCTTGGGGATTGCCCCCTGCAAATCTCTAGCACAAGTCACCGCCTCTTGCAAGGTAGAGGGCCTGCGTGACTTCACCAGTCCATGCAATGGCTCAAGTAACCCCTCTATGAATGTGTACACCCTCCTAGCATCGGATAGGTCTGGCACCATAACTGAAACCCTCAAAAACTCTGATATGTAATGCTCAGGGTGGCCAGTCTGTCTAAGTTGGGTCAACTCCCTGAAGTGAGCCTCCGGGTCCCTCCTATCAAAGCATTCCACCACTCTCCGTGTGAAGTCCTCATAAGAGGTCACACTGGCATGCCCCAATGTGGACAAGCCATGAAATCATCACTCGTGCGCTCCCCTCCAAGTGTAAGATAGCCATTTTGATGGCTTCCACCTCTGTCATCCGATTAAGTTGGAAATAAGTATCTAACTTCTCCACCCAACCTCGAGCTGTGCACTTGGAAGAGCCATCATATGTGGGGAAGTACATCCTCCCAATGGTAAGCTGCAACTCTGAGTTCTGTGTACTTGGTCCCCCACTGTACCTGCACTTCTCATTCTGTTTGAGCTGGCAATAGTCTCTGAATGACAGGGTTGCTTTGAAATCTTTCCCCATGGATTGCCACTCCCTGAAGAAATCCCCCATAGGCATCTGATCATCCGGTCCTCCATGCTCATTGGGTGTTGATGGTAGGAAAGTAGGAAACATAGTTCTAGATGGCCCACTGAAAGCTAGTGGGTGAGTGGCTGGTGAAGGGTGGTCATACTATTGTGAGGCCACTAAAGTCTCTCCAAATAGGAACTCGCAATGAAGGCTCTTGTCCCTATTTTGCTGTTTGATTTCCTCCAACATCTCTTTTTGTCCCTTAGCCAAATCATTCAAGGCCTTCAAGAGGCTATCGAATACTGCTTCTTCCTTACTCCTTGGCTCCCCCATCTCAGCTACAACTACTGTCTTCCCACATGCCTCCGGATTAGGTGTAATCTCCAACTCTCTTTCCCTGCTCCTGTACCTTTGCCTCCGGTAAGTAATGTTTTTCCTGTGCTCGTTCATAGGAAAAGTCTCCCATGACTGAGCCAAGATCTGAGCTCTGATACCACTGTAATGTTCCTAATTAGGAAAAACAATGATATGCAAATCAAACAATAAATACAACACCATAAAATTTAAACATTCAGTGTACACCCATGTAAAGACCAAGAATGATAACTAGCTGAGCCATTTTATTAAGAAATGGGAGCAATAATACAATAGTGTGGAAGAAGTGCACCTGGGCTTGCCTCAATGGCAAGCGTGACAAAGCCCAGGTGATAAAATGACAAGCCCAGATGGTAGAATCAACTGCTACAATGATGCCCTGGACTGTCCCAGTAAAACTACACTGTCTGTTGGAAAGATGCTGCTAGAAACCCCACCTTCGATGCTCAGAAAATTCCACAAAATTAACCCCAAGCTCCTCAAGAAAAACGCACCAAAACCCAGAAAGGGTTTGGCCTGGTTTTGACCATGGAAATTCGGCCCCCAAGTACCACGTCCTCCTCCATCTGCTGGAAAATATGACTTGCCTGCAACTCCAGTAAAAGCCCTCCCAAATCACTCCAAAAATGCTGAGATACACTTCCCCAAGGTTATCCTTATTTCTCCCAGAGAACTCTTGCCCCACAATTTGACCCACAAATTCCCACGTGTGCCCATTGAGAGGCTTCTGTGCTAGCCTTGGATGCTGCAATTTGTACTATTCTCAAGCAGCCATCTCTTGCTCCGAAATTCCTTCCTAAGGCTAGTATCCTGTTGAAGCTCCTTTACCAAAATTCTCCCAGCAATTGTCCCCCGGAAGACCCCTGAAACAACTCCCATGTATTCCATTCTTGCGTCCTCCTAGAATACGCACTAGTTGGGTAAATAACGGAGTGTTAAGCTCTGAATCCCTCCAACATTCCTCCAAAATGGTAGGATGGGGCCTCCCTAGGGTGGCACTCATAGTCCACCGAAGAAAGGGTGAGTTCTACGCTCGGAAAACTCGATGCTAAACATCAAGTGACCCAGCTAAGCAGCTCGAGCAACCAGCTAAGCAGCTCGAGCAACTAGAGTGAGTTCAATTGGCAAAAGATACCAAATGAGGCTAAGCCTCTCCTATTTATAATTCGTTGGCCTTCTTTCCCCACGTGGCCCCCTCCATCTAGCCTTTCGACTTCCCTCCTTGGCTATTCGAACCTTTCCCTTAGGCAAGTGCATTTTTCCTTAATGTGGGTGGCCCCCATGCTTCCTCAACAAAATATTATGGCCTCCCCTTTCCCTCTTAAGTCTTTTTCCCAAAATTTTGTGGGTCCATGACCTCCAAAAATGTCAAAATTGTGGAAAATGAACCTATGACAAATTAATTTAGGAAGTGAAATTAGACTTGGCTACCTCGATGATGGCCCTGGTTTTCCTCTTTGCCACTCCATTCTGTTGTATATTATATGGCACTGTCAGGTCCTTAATTCCTACCTCCTTGCAGAAATTCGTGAAGTTGTTGGAGGTATACTCGCCCCCATTATCCGACCTTAGGATCTTGATCTTCCTCCTCATCTAGTTTTCCACAAGACCCTTATGTTGGAATAATCACCAATACTGGGGTGGGGTGAATCAGTATTGGGCATTTTTAACAATTTTAATCATATCAATTAAACATTAAAGATTAACGACACCATTCAACAATGAATAACATCATAGACAGTACATGAGATTTTTAGGTGGAAACCCTTCCGGGGGAAAAACTATCAAATGCTTTTTAATGTCTTAAAGATTACAACAATAGGAAGCTACAACTTCAAGATTCTCCAACAACAATTGGAAGGAGGCTCCAACCCCCTAGTTTTATCAGCTCCAACTGAAACCAACACCTTGGTTTTACCAGATCCAATTGGAAGGATGTTCCAACACCTTGCTAGCATCAATCTGCTGCCCTAACACCACCCTGCCACCCTGAAGTGTTCTCAAGCTCCAACTTGAAGGTGTCTTCAATCTTCACCTTGCACCACCCTACCACCTTGAAGATAAGATAACTGAACAAGATAGATCACACTGAATACGCTGCTCAACCACTGCACTACATAACCACTGCTCTGATCACTATCCAAACACTGCTGTAAATAGCACTGCTGCACTGCCTCTGCTTCTGTACTACTGCCAACACTGTCACAATACTGCTGTGTCAAACAAGATAGATCACACTGAATACGCTGCTCAACCACTGCACTACATAACCACTGCTCTGATCACTATCCAACCACTGCTGTTAATAACACTGCTGCACTGCCTCTGCTTCTGTACAACTGTCAACACTGTCATAGTACTGCTGTGTCAAACCCTAGTAACTCTGCTCAACACTACACCAAACTAATAAACTCTAGCTCATCAACTCAGCCCAATACATTTCAGACCAAGAATACGTCAAACTAACAAATTAAACCAACAACATACAATCATGCATTGACTCACTCTTGCTCAACAATACATCATCCACTCTTTCTGCCCATACATTCTATCTCACTGTCAAAACCATAATATGCATACATCGATTTCTCACAAACTCTGTCTTTAGCTATACAACTCTGCTCAACACCCAACAACACTCAACAACTCTCTTTGCTCATCAATCTCTGTTCTGACCAGCAATATATGTCACCTCAGCAGCAACATTATACACAATGCATCAATGATACATGATACATGACATACTTTCTACTCGTCATACAACTGCTCAATAATAACATTGTCCTGACTCCTCCCCTTGCAGACCCCAACAACCTTGTCCTCTCAGAATTCAGCCATACACTTAAGATATAATAACATATTACATGGCATAAACAATCCTTCTCTTGTTACACAGTCCAAGCCAACAATATAGTCTCTGCAAAACTGTTAAAATTGGCAACTAGGGCCAAACTCCATGAGGGTCATCTTATTTATGGCAGCTGATATTTTTATTGGATCCCTCTCATCGAGAGGTGTAGGATTGATCTAAAGATCATCCGATTCCGATAAGTATTTATGAAGAGATGAATTTATTTTGATTATGGACAAATTGTCAAGTCGGCCAGCAACTTATGTAGGTTCAGAAGCCCAACAGTGATGTCTATTCAACCTCTATGTTTTAGTATAAATAGAAGAGGACTTCAAGTCATTTCTACACACACTTGGATCTCTTCCTCTCTCTACTTGTCTTTGTGTTTTAGTAGGAGGAGAGATCCTAAGGAAAAGCCGGAAAATCCGGAACCGTCGGAAAAGCCGGAATTGTCGGAAATGCCAAAACTGTTGGAACCGCCGGAAAAGCCGGAATCGCCGGAACCATCGGGATTGTCGGAACTGCCGGGAGCAACTAGAACTGCCGAAACTGCCGGGAACAGCCAGAATTGCTAGAACTTACGGGAACTGTCGAAACAGCCGGAGCATCTGTCTCCGAAGGAGAGCAGCATGCAAGGGACAAGTTAGGATGGCAACATGGTGCAACAATGGCACATAATGCAGTACAATGATGGGTACAGTCATGATTAATGAAGCTTGATGAGATGCAGCATAGTGATGATGGGTGCAGCATGTTGTAGCGCGATGAGGTGCAACATGATGAAGAAATGCTCGGGGTGTACAACGATAGGTGAAGGTGTCACCTTGGAGAATTAGTTGAAGCAACATGTCTTCAACTGATCTCATGTATCATCTTCTTAGAGATGATCTATGCTCTTATCTAGATAAGTCAAAGTGTTGACTTCTGTTGTAAACGTACTATCTCTCTCTTTGTCTGCTGAACTATTGAAGAACATATAAGAAGAATTGATCAAGGGTTTCCCCACATTGGGGTTTGTCCCTGGCTAGCGCTACATCTTGTGTCCTCTTGTCTTGGTTTGTCTTCTGTGATTTATGTTTATGTTCTATCTGCAGTTTACTTTAATGCTGATGTGATTGCTAATCTGGAAAACATATGGAGCTAACTGTGAAAATTGAAATAAATTGCTCTAAGCATAGAACATACCTAAAATTAACATGGTATCAGAGCTGAGGTGAAGACAATGCCTAAGCAAGAGTGAAAGAGCAATCACCAAAGACAATAGGGACAAGACAAAAGGATCAATGGGTTCCTCATCTCTCTTCTAAGTTCACAAAGGGTGAAGTCGAAGCAGAGCATATTATCCGAATGGCGTAGCAGAAGTTTCTGATGGCCCATCTAAAGATCACTTCATTGGGAAGTTTGGATCTAAGGGTGGAAGGAAAGGCGGATGCCGTGGTTGCAATAAGTTCAGCCATTATGCGAAGTAGTGTCCGGATAGTAGAGACACATCTCTTAATGAAGATAACAATCATTCCAGGGACATCTTCAATGATCAGAGAAATGATAAATAATGCAGGTCATCAAGGAAATGGTAGACTCTTCAAAGAAAGCAAGGAACCCTAGAATCTCTTTTATGTACCTGATCGCAAGAAGAACCTGGTGTCCATCTCGGAAATGGAAGTTTAAGGTTTCAGGGTGGCACTCATCGATGGAAAGGTACGTGTTTGAAAATAGAATTTTCAAAGATGTTTGAGTTCAGGGTTGTATCAAGTTGCAGGAAATCCACTAGGGACCATGTCCATTGACACATTGCCGGAGGCCTGTGAGTTAGATGGTGACAGGGATGCCTGGATTCAAAAAGAGCATGAAGGTACATGTCTGAGATGTACCGAAGGAAAATCTTTTAAGGGGACCATTCCCTCATACAGCAGGTCCATAGGTTTGGAACAACCCGAGGAGTTTGAGATTAATAATCAGGAATCTCGCATATGCAGGTGGAAGAAATCCCTCTATGGCTTGAAGAAAAACACCCCGAGCATAGTATGAGAGGATCGATAGCTGTCTGATAAAGCTGAGATTCACTAGGAGTGAATTGGATTCAAACCATCCGAAGGTTGTGGATGATAGACCTCTCATACCAACACCTTATAAGGACGACCTATGCTGACCCTTTCACTTGCAGAAGTAAGAGGGAGTTGGATTCCGGATGTGAAATGATAAACTGCAAGCCTGTGACTACCTCGAGGATCTTAACTTTCAAAAGTTATACGGTAGTGATGTTGGACTAGATGTGGGAAAGTTCTTGGTGAACTTTCGTTCGGACATATGTTTGCAGTTAGCACGGGGAGCTCATATTTGGTTGAGCCTCATTGGATTGGTGCCAAGAATCTTTTGAGATGTCTTCAGGGCACAATCTCCCATAGATTGAGATACACTACCGGAAATATGAAACTGCATAATTATTCGAATGCTGGCTGGGCAGGCAGTGTGGAAGAAACCTAGAGCACTTCTTAGTGCTGGTTCTTTTTGGATTCTGCTTCGATATCATGGATGAGTAGGAAGCAGAAATCGGTTGTTATAAGTACCGCCGAGACCGGATACATAACTACGATTATGACCTCGTATGAAGTTGCTTGGTTGTGGAAACTCTTCAGTGAGTACACATGATGAATACCACTGTGATTCTTTGTGACAACCAAAGGTGGGATTCGATTATTGAGGAATCCCGTATTCAATGATTGCTCCAACAGATAGACATTAGATACTGCCTTATCTGGGATATGGTAAGTTGATGAGCAAGGAGGCTCCATCGCATTGAGATGATGTATAGGTCGCTACACTTTGTCAGAGCCCCGGGGAAAGATCAAATTTGTGATTTTCTCGAACAACTTGGAGTCGTCGAGAGACCCTTGTAAAAGGGTCCTGCATGTTGCATACATTGGGCTTTGGGAGCTCTGGGGGCTTGCGGTTTTTATTGGAGCAACATACGACCACAGGGTGACTCACCCTCCCCTGGTGGTGCACACTGGGACAGGATGATTCACTCTCCTGTGGACAGGATGATTCGCTCTCTTGTGAACAAGATGACTCGCTCTCCTGTGAACAAGATGATTCGCTCTCTTGTGGGACAAGATGATTCGCTCTCTTGTGAGATAGGATGATTCGCTCTCTTGTGTAGCAAGATGATTAATTCTCCTGTGAGGTCTGGATGATGTGTTCTCCATGGCGATTGTGTAGCAGGATGATTAGTTCTCCTGTGAGGTTTGGATGATGTGTTCTCCATGATGACTATGTAGTAGGATGATTAGTTCTCGTCTGAGGTCTGGATGATGTGTTCTCCATGACGATTATGTAGTAGGATGATTAGCTCTCCTGTGAGGCCTGGATGATGTGTTCTCCATGGCGATTGTGTAGCAGGATGATTAGTTCTCCTGTGAGGACAGGATTGATTAAGTTCTCCTGTCGAGGCATCCTACCCATGCAGTCTGGGACTCATGGGAAGTACCTCTCATCTGATCAATGAGCAGGGAAATGAGGATAGGGACCATAGTAGTACCGATGGACGCATCGCTGTATCTACTGTACTCCCTATGCTAGGATGACCTTCATTGATCTGGGATCAATGATACTGGTCTAGGACCAGTTGTAGGAGTTGTACCCACTATGATGTTGACTTCGGGTCAGTTGAGACTTCTCTGGGACCAGCGGTACATACTCTGAGACTGACTTCGGGTCAGTGGAGGACTGGTCTGGGACCAGTGAGAGTGGTACATAGTATGACATTGACTTCGGGTTGGTTGAGACTGGTCTGGGACCAGTGGTACACTCTCTGAGACTGATGATACTGGTCTGGGACCAGTAGTAGGAGTGGTACCCACTATGACGTTGACTTTGGGTCGGTTGAGACTGGTCTCGGACCAGTGGTACATACTCTGACACTGACTTCGGTTCAGTGGAAAATGGTATGAGACATTCTCGATCAATTCTTCTTCTTCATGGTTCAGCAGAGCAGAACTGAGCAGAGCAGAGCAGAGCTAGCAGAGCTGAGCAGAGCAGAGCAGAGCTAGCAGAGTCAACAGAGCAGTGCAGGGAACTGATGGCAGAGATAGTACAGTCGGACATATGGATCAGCGGATGGAGTTCTCCCTAGTTGAGAGGGAGTGTTAAAATTCGCAACTAGGGCCAAACTCCATGTGGGTCATCTTATTTATGGCAACTGATATTTTTATTGGATCCCTCTCATCGAGAGGTGTAGGATTGATCTAAAGATCATCCGATTCCGATAAGTATTTATGAAGATATGAATTTATTTTGATTATGGACAAATTGTCAAGTCGGCCAACAACTTATGTAGGCTCAGAAGCCCAACAATCATGTCTATTCAATCTCTACGTTTTAGTATAAATAGAAGAGGACTTCAAGTCATTTCTACACACACTTGGATCTCTTCCTCTCTCTACTTGTCTTTGGGTTTTAGTAGGAGGAGAGATCCTAAGGAAAAGCTGGAAAAGTCGGAATTGCCGGACAAGCCGGAACTGCCAGAAAAGCCAGAACTGTCGGAAAAGTCGGAATTGCTGGAAAAGCCGGAGACGCTGGAAAAGCCGGAAATACCAGAAAAGCCAGAAAATCCGGAAAATCCGGAAATGGCGGAACTGCCGGAAAAGCCAAAAATGCCAGAAAAGCCGGAAATGCTGGAAAAGCCGGAACCGCCGGAAAAGCCGGAAAAGCTGGAACTACCGGGACTGCCGGAACAGCCGGGAACTACTAGAATTGTCGGAACTGCCGGGAACAACCGGAACTGCCGGGAACAATCGGAACTGCCAGAACTTACGGGAACTGCCGAAACAGCCGGAGCATCTGTCTCCGAAGGAGAGCAGCATGCAAGGGACAAGTCAGGATGGCAACATGGTGCAACAATGGCACATAATGCAGTACAGTGATGGATACAATCATGATTAATGAAGCGTGATGAGATGCCACATAGTGATGATGGGTGCAACATGGTGCAGCGCGGTGAGGTGCGGCATGATGACGAAATGCAACACAACGATAGGTGAAGTGTTATGCTCTTAACCTGCAAAATGATACCCAATACAGAATATGCGAAGAAAAGATACCCAGAACACAGAATAACAATGATTTTATTATTCAGAGAGTAATGTTCACTTGCCTCTTCGAGGGGGCAACCTCCAATAGAGCAGAGCTCGATTACAAAATAAGACACGATACTCCTCGCAGGGAGTCTCTATCCTTTATATATGACTCATACATGCAATACCACGGGCCAATACCGTGGGTTTTATTAATACCATCTATCTAATACTACGGCCCATTTGCAACTAACTGTGGTCCCGTCATTAATTGCGGGTTAACCACTTACAAATATTAATATGGGCTTTATTGACTCTTGACTATGACGTGATACCATGACATAAATAAGGGGGTTAGGGTGGGACCCTAACATGCCCTCCCCCTTAAGACTAGCCTTGTCCTCAAGGCTGAAGCTGCGGAAACTGCTGAAGAATAGTGGTGGGTTCCCAAGTTGCATCTTCCGGAGAGGTGTCTTTCCATTTGATGAGGACGTAATCATGCGGCCGCGCAGGTGTTTGTCTCTTGTGTCTAGAACCTGTTCGGGTTGAAGCCAGATTGACCCTTCTTCGTCCAATTCAGGTAGACTGGTTTGAACTCGGCAATTGTTCCCGATCACTTTCTTGAGGCACGATACATGGAAAACTGGATGGATTTTTGCAGTAGGTGGCAAAGCCAACTTGTAAGCCACTTCTCGAATGCGCTGAAGTACTTGGTATGGTCCGTAGAATTTTGGAGATAGCTTCTGACAACCCTTGTCTTTGAGTGATGTTTGCTTATATGGTTGCAGCCTCAAAAAGACCTGATCCCCTTCTTGAAATTGGCGCTCTGAGCGATGCTGATCTACCTGTTGCTTCATGCGGTTCTGAGCTTGATGAAGATTCTCTCAGATGGGCGAGCATGGTTGCGCGGTGTTGTAGGAGTTGATCCACTGCTTGTACTTTGGAGCACCCCTTGAGATAAGAAGTAGGGGAAGGCGGAAGTTGACCATATACTGCTTCATAGGGAGTCATTTTGGTGGTGGCATGATAGTTGGTGTTATACCACCATTCAGCCAGAGGTAACCATTGTACCCAAAGGTGTTGCTTTTTTGAAGTGAAACACCTAAGGTAGGTTTCTAGTCATTTGTTGACGGCTTCAGTTTGACCATCCGTTTGCGGATGATAGGAAGTACTGAGTTTTAGTTGAGTGCCTTGTATCCTGAAGAGTTCTTGCCAAAAATTACTGGTGAAGATCGGGTCGCGATCGGACACAATAGAAGTGGGCATGCCATGCAATTTGAAAATCTGATCCATGAAATATTGAGCGACCAAAGTTGGTGTAAATGGGTGGGGTAGTGCGCAGCAATGAGCATACTTCGATAGTCGGTCCACAACCACCATGATGACTGACTTGTTCCCGGACTTTGGAAGACCTGTAATGAAATCCATAGAAACTTCCGTCCAAATGGATGTCGGAATGGGCAATGGTTGTAATGTGCCTGGTGTGTTGACTGTTTCCCCTTTGTGGCGTTGACAGACATCGCATTTTGCTACAAAAGTAAGGATGTCCTTTTTCATGCTTGTCCAAAAAAATGATCTTCTGGTGCGAGCATACGTCTTCTGAAAGCCCGAATGTCCTGCAATGGGCGATGAGTGCAATTCTGCCAAAATGCGACCTTTGAGGGTGGATGTTGGGGATATTACGACTCTGTCCCTGTAGCGAAGAATATCATCCTGCCACGAGTAGCCCTTGGTGGAATTTGGATCTACCTGCAATTGAGAAATGAGTTGGGATAGCCCGGGGTGTGAAAACCATTCCTTGCGAGCCTCTTCAATCCATTCTGGAATGGGGAGGGAAATTGCTAGCAGAGTACTTTCTTCCTCAAATTGGCGAGATAATGCATCTGCTACACTATTGTCTTTCCCTTTCTTGTAAATGATCTCATAATCATATCCCAGCATTTTGGCGAGCCATTTATTTTGTTGTGGGGAGGATAGGCGTTGCTCCAAAAAATATTTAAGACTGTGATGATCTGTGCGGATTTGGAAACGTCGCCCCAATAAGTAAGGTCGCCAGGTCTCGACGGCATGTAAGATGGCCATCATTTCTTTTTCGTAGGTAGATTGGCCCAGATTCCTCCCACTTAGTTGTTGGCTTGTGAAGGCCAAAGGTCGCCCTTCCTTTATTAAGACCGCCCCAATACCGGTCCCCGAAGCATCACATTCAATGACAAAGGATTTGGTGAAGTCAGGTAGTGCTAAGACTGGAGTGGAACACATGGCGTTTTTGAGAGCGGTAAATGCCTGTTGTGCTTCCTCATTCCAGAAGAAGGAATTTTTCTTTAGGAGTTGAGTGAGGGGCTTCGCTATGCGGCCATAGTTGTGGACAAATTTACGATAATAGCCTGTGAGACCCAAAAATCCTCTCAAGCTCTTCAAAGTCTTAGGTTGAGGCCATTCTTGCATTGCCTGGTTCTTTTTGGGGTCCACCTTGACACCTTCACGCCCCACAATGTGGCCCAAATACTCAACTTCTTCCATGCCAAATGAACACTTGGACATCTGGACAAATAATTTATGCTTGCAGAGCAGGTGTAAGAGTAGATCGACATGCTGAAGATGTGCAGCCCAAGTGCCACTATAGATGAGGATGTCATCGAAGAAGACAAGGACAAATTTCCTGAGATATGGTTTGAGAATGTGATTCATAAGGCTCTGAAAAGTAGAGGGGGCATTACAAAGACCAAATGGCATGACCAGGAACTCATAATGGCCTTCATGAGTTCGGAAAGCAGTCTTGGGAATGTCGACTTCCTTCATGCGAATTTGGTGGTAGCCTGAGCGAAGATCCAACTTAGTGAAGAATTGATCCCCATTGAGTTCGTCCAGCAAATCGTCAACCACCGGAATGGGAAATTTATCTTTGACTGTCAACTTATTGAGGGCCCTAAAGTCAGGACACATCCGCCACTCCCCATCTTTCTTGAGCACCATGACCACTGGGGATGAATAAGGACTAATGCTGGGACGAATGACACCTGCTTCCAAAAGTTCCTTGATGATTTTTTCTATTTCATTCTTTTGGGTGAACGGATATCTGTATGGCCGCACATTTGGGGGTTGGGCCCCTGGAACCAAGGTGATGCTATGATCATGTTCCCCTCGCGAGGGTCGAAGCTCATGAGGCTTGTCAAAGACCGGCAGATGGTTATTTAAAATCTGTTGCATCTTAGGATGAATTGGCAGAGACTTGGTTTCGACGACCTGGATGGCATTAAATTGAGCCACCACTCCATGATTACCCTTTTTTAACAATTTTTCCATCCGATGCGAGCTGATGAAAACCCCACATGTTTGCCATACACATGGGGGGTTGCGAGACTGTGGGACTGATGTCGGCTGCTTCTGCACCCCTTTGCACAAGCGGATCTGGAATAGATGATGTGCGATCCCCCGATAGAAAAGGGAACTATGGTCTTGAGGAGTGTCAGGTGCTACAGATCGCAATATACATAAGGGTCTGGCAGTAGTACTCAGCCCAATGTTTCAGGGCTTCAACTAAGGAGGATCGACCGTACCCTTAGCCGTACAACTCGACTACCCTATCGTACGGGCGAGTAATCTCTCCGAGTGCTGTTCTCGGTGTACTGTAGCCACAAGACGGCCGACGGTTTATCTATGGCGAGGTTTCAAGGGAGCCTAGGGGCTTCCGATATACCCAGAGGGTACGTGGAAGACAGTCCGTGCGCGGTTCTGTCTAATGCGCTACTACTAGAAGGGGTACCCACAGGGGTTACAAGGGAGTCCAACAAACGTGACCACCTCTTGTATTTCCTGCGTGCATGCCTTCCCAATTCTGTAGGTTTATGCGCTCAATGACAGATCCCGTGGTTTAAAGACGCCGGAACACGTCTCTAGCCAAAAAAAAATTTTTTTTTGCTAAGAATTGGCGATCCCACTGGCCCTGGAAAGTGCTCTGATACGACTTGTTATGCTCTTAACCTGCAAAATGATACCCAATACAGAATATGCGAAGAAAAGATACCCAGAACACAGAATAGCAATGATTTTATTATTCAGAGAGTAATGTTCACTTGCCTCTTCGAGGGGGCAACCTCCAATAGAGCAGAGCTCGATTACAAAATAAGACACGATACTCCTCGCAGGGAGTCTCTATCCCTTATATATGACTCATACATGCAATACCACGGGCCAATACCGTGGGTTTTATTAATACCATCTATCTAATACTACGGCCCATTTGCAACTAACTGTGGTCCTGTCATTAATTGCGGGTTAACCACTTACAAATATTAATATGGGCTTTATTGACTCTTGACTATGATGTGATCCCATGACATAAATAAGGGGGTTAGGGTGGGACCCTAACATGAAGGAGTCACCTTGGAGAATCAGTTGAAGGAGCATGTCTTCAACTGATCTCATGTATCATCTTCTTAGAGATGATCTATGCTCTTATCTAGATAAGTGAAAGTGTTGACTTCTGTTGTAAACGTACTCTCTCTCTCTCTGTGCTGAAATATTGAAGAACATATAAGGTGAAGGAGTCACCTTGGAGAATCAATTGAAGGAGCATGTCTTCAACTGATCTCATGTATCATCTTCTTAGAGATGATCTATGCTCTTATCTAGATAAGTCAAAGTGTTGACTTCTGTTGTAAACGTACTATCTCTCTCTCTCTCTGTGCTGAAATATTGAAGAACATATAAGAAGAATTGATCAAGGGTTTCCCCACATTGGGGTTTGTCCCTAGCTAGCGCCACATCTTGTGTCCTCTTGTCTTGGCTTGTCTTCTGCGATTTATGTTTATGTTCTATCTGTAGTTTACTTTAATGCTGAAGTGATTGCTAATCTGGAAAACATATGGAGCTAACTGTGAAAATTGAAATAAATTGCTCTAAGCATAAAACAATCCTAAAATTAACAAAAACACTCAACTATACAATGAAACATGTACTCTAAGCCTGCAACACAAAACAAAGTTAACCACATATATCAAGATCCATTGGCAAATCTGTCACAGACTCCAAGCAAGCTTACTTATCTCTTCAACACATGAACCACCAATGGCATAAAAGTCCCTTGCTTCAACAAATTGACACAATTGAGCATAAGCATTTGCACTCTTTGGTTTGCACGATTGTTCCAATGCTCATAGGTTAAACACACACCAGTCCATTGCTCAACACACTCTACCTTTGACTAAGATTGCTCAAACATTGTATAGGTGTATGGATCACACTAGAATATCAATTTTCTCGCCTCTTAAGACTGCCATCACCAACTCTTCATTGTACAAGAGCACATTTAAACATTCATACAGAGGTAGCCAATAACATTACTCTGCCAGATCAATCCTCTCAACATACATCATCTCATTAAATCTTGCTTGCAATGTTTGGCTTCAAAACACACTATCATCATCCTTTAATCGATCCATCACACAACAATCACCACTCTGATTGCTGTGCGCTTGATGTTCCAACGCGGGCTTTTGACTTTGATTGCTTAGACACAATGATGCCAAACACTCTTGAATTAACACACTCAGTTAATCATTAAATCAGAGATATCATTGGAAGTCCATGCGATCTTAGATCATTACTAGGTCAAGGGGTTCTTGTGCCATCTATGAACTAGAACAAATACGAACTAGAACAAATAAAATATGTCAAATAGAACTTCAGAGCTCAAATCCCGAATCTAAACAGAACATATATTGATGCAATTTCTTTCACGGGTGTGTCGATAGCCTTGCTCTGGTTCATATATTCAACATCTGTCTCGCAATGAGATATGGACATTGCGAGATATGGACTAGCGATAAGCAATGCCATCACTGGGCCATGCATTGTATTCAAAGAAATAAACTTAGAATCTGTGACATTATTTATACTCTGATACAAGAAAGAACATTATAATAATTCGAGGCTTCGTGATTATTTCTCTACTCAAAACAATTTTCATTCAACTACATCAATATGTTTGAATCATTTATTTCGCTCTTGAAGACATGGGCAAGAAAAGTAGAAACCCATATGAGGGTTGAATCATGCATTTTGATGGAAAATGGGTGCCTTATATATTCTTGATCATGGGGGGCTTCATGGGGGCCGACTTGCTGTAGAACACCCTCAACATAAGGAGCCAACTTGAACATAAGTCAAAATTAATCTTGATAAATTCAAAATTTTCAAATGGCCGGCCTGACTGTAATATCTCTAAGGGAAAATTAACAGTAAATAATCAAAGAAAAATAGACAACACATCACAAAAATCGAAACAGACAATCGGACCACGAAAATGCTTACACAACAACGTTGTCTACTCATTTTATTAAATGGAAAGGTGTACAATCAAGGTGTTGGAATGTGTGCACCTGGGCTTGCTTTTAGCAAGCTAGCAAAGCCCTCAATGATCCCTGAATCACTCTCCTTCAAGCCTTGTCAATTCGGCCCAACTGCTGCGTTGCAAAACCTAGAAAATGGTGTTGCTGCTTGAAATGAAGAGCTGCTAGAGCCCTTTCTACTGCTCAAAAAATTCCGGAAATTTAATCTTGATGTCTACTCAAGAAACCCAGAATAAACCCACGAAGGATTTGGCCAATGCTTGAGCTCGGAATTTCGACGCCCCTTGAGTTTGACTAGCTCTCCAGCTGGGAAATTCGGTCTCCTGAATGATCTGCTGCTGAAATGCCTCCAAAATACCTCCAAACCCTGTTAGAAGGCTCCCCAAGCCTTCCCACCAATTCTCCACCTCAAATTCGCTTATCTCCCCACACTCCCAGAATGCCTTTATCAATGACTGCGTAGTCCTTGTGCTGTTGTGGCTCTCTCTGCTATTGCAAATCGAACTCTTGTTGGTGTGGATTATGCTGAAGAAGAACTCCCTCTTTGCGCTGGCACTCGAAGTCCACTGAAGCAAGGGTTGAGATTTCCACTCGGAAACACCCGGTGTGCTAAACAATAGAGACAGATTTGGCTCACTGCTCAAGCGTGCTCTTGTCAAAGACAAATTCATATTTGATGAATGATAACCAAAAATGAGAGCTCCTCACTCTTTTATCAAATTGCCTCCAAGGTCGCTCATGTGGGCCCACATCAACTTCCACCCACATTCTTCGAGCCAATGAAAGCGTATTCTTCTTGTGGGCCGAAATTGCCTTCGTGGTGGCCCCCATGTTCCACCAAAGCCGCAATTTTTCGCTGAGCCTATAGTTGGAGTGCCTCTTTAGGCCAAAAATCACATATGGGTCCCCTAGGCCCCTTTTTCCTAAGTGAGATAATGTGAGTGCAAAATTTGATCAAAATTTCGATATTCCTCTATTATCGCTGTTTCCGCTCCAAAAAGAACCTGAGGCTGTTGTGGTCAGTCTTGACCTTGAACCTGTTCCCCACCAAATACTGCGTGAACTTGGCCGACACATGCATGATGGCCAACGTCTCCTTATCATAGATGGAGTAGAGCAGATCATAGGGCAGTAGCTTCCTGCTCTCAAACGCTATGGGGTTGCCCCCTTGCATCAATACGGCCCCCACGCTCACTACTGATGCATCACACTCCAACACGAAAGGTTGAGTGAAATCAGGGAGTGCCAACATTAGACAACTACTCATGACCTACTTGAGGCGATCAAATGCCTCCTATGTTGTAGTGGTCCACTCGAAAGCCCCCTTCTTTGTCAAATCTGTGAAGGGTGCAGGCAGCTGTGAGAAACCCTTCACAGATTTCCTGTAATAGGTGCAAATGCCCACAAACCACCTCAACTCGGTAACATTTCCGGACTCTTGCCAATCCCGAATAGCTCTGATCTTCTCCTCATGCACTCTGACACCATCCTCCCCAATGATATGCCTAAGTTAGAGCATCTCAGTCAGGCCAAACTCGCACTTGGACAATTTGGCATAGAACTGCTGCTCCTCCAGGATGCACAGTACTGTCTCAAGGTGCTGTAAATGCTCCTCCCATGTTCGACTGTAGATCAATATGTCGTCAAAGAACACCGACATGAACTTCCTCAACTGCCCACGAAATACGTGGTTCATGCACGAAGGGAATGTGACAGGTGTGTTGGTCAGCCCAAAGGGCATAACCAAGAACTCAAAGTGCCCATGGTGGCACCGAAATGTACCCCGACCTCAGATCAATCTTCGAGAAGAACTTCGCTCCCCTCAACTCGTCCATGACTCCATCAGTTCATCTATACAGGGAATAGGGTAGCAATTCTTCAACATTTTCTTGTTGAGAGCCTTGTAATCAATGGACATCTGTAAGGACCCTTGCTTCTTTTTCACCAGGACAACTCGTGAAGAAAAAGGGCTAGAGCTGGGTCTAATGTGCCCTAGTTCCAATAGCTCATGGATGACCTTCTCAATCTCATCCCGATAAGCCTTGGGATGTCGATAAGGGGTGGTGATGACGGCCTGCACCCTTGGCTCCAACTCAATGGTGTGCTCAAATCCCCTGTTAGGAGGTTGTCCTAGTGGTATGCCCCCAAACACCCAGTAAATAATCAAAGCAAAATAGACAACACATCACAAAAATCGAAACAGACAATCAGACCACGAAAATGCTTACACAACAGCGTTGTCTACACATTTTATTAAATGGAAAGGTGTACAATCAAGGTGTTGGAATGTGTGCACTTGGGCTTGTTTTTAGCAAGCTAGCAAAGCCCTCAATGATCCCTAAATCACTCTCTTTCAAGCCTTGTCAATTCGGCCCAACTGCTGTGCTGCAAAACCTAGAAAATGGTGTTGCTACTTGAAATGAAGAGATGCTAGAGCCCTTTCTACTGCTCAAAAAATTCCAGGAATTTAATCTTGACGTCTACTCAAGAAACCCAGAATAAACCCACGACGGGTTTGGCCAAAGCTTGAGCCCAGAATTTCAACGCTTTGACTAGCTCTCCAGCTGGGAAATTCGGCCTCCTGAATGATCTGCTGCTGAAATGCCTCCAAAATACCTGCAAACCCTGTTAGAAGGCTTCCCAAGCCTTCCCACCAATTCTCCACCTCAAATTCGCTTATCTCCCCACACTCCCAGAATGCCTTTATCAATGACTGCGCAGTCCTTGTGCTGTTGTGGCTCTCTCTGCTGCTGCAAATCGAACTCTTGTTGTTGGTGTGGATTATGCTGAAGAAGAACTCCCTCTTTGGGCTGGCACTCGAAGTCCACCGAAGCAAGGGTTGAGATTTCCACTCGGAAACACCCGGTGTGCTAAACAACAGAGACAGATTTGGCTCACTGCTCAAGCGTGCTCTTGTCAAAGACAAATTCGTATCTGATGAATGATAACCAAAAATGAGAGCTCCTCACTCTTTTATCGAATTGCCTCCAAGGCCGCTCATGTGGGCCCACATCAACTTCCACCCACATTCTTTGAGCCAATGAAAGCGTATTCTTCTTGTGGGCCGAAATTGCCTTCGTGGTGGCCCCCATGTTCCACCAAAGCCACAATTTTTCGCTAAGCCTATAGTTGGAGTGCTTCTTTAGGCCAAAAATCACATATGTGTCCCCTAGGCCCATTTTTCCTAAGTGAGATAATGTGAGTGCAAAAATTGATCAAAATTTCGATATTCCTTTAGTGAAACACTAAGCAGGAATATCACAGCCCTCCCCGCCAAAACGTTGCTTGTCCTCAAGCAACTTCAAAGAAGGATGCTGTAGTATCTGTTCCCCCTCCCAGGTGGCATCCTCATTCGGTAGATTCCTCCATCGAATAAGAAATTCTTTGATGACCTTGTTACACAGGTGCCTCTTTCTGGAATCCAAAATGGCCTCTTGTTCCAACACCAAATGGCCTTCATCATCCATAGGGGGTAACTCTGTAGTAGTGGTGACTCGCTGCCCTAGTGCCTTATTGAGGCAAGACACATGAAAAACGTTGTGCACCCGGTTCCCCAGTGGTAGCTCCAACTCATATGCTACCTCCCCCACCTTCCGAGCAACATGATAGGGCCCATAGAAGCAGGGTTTGAGTTTTTCAGCCCCCTCTGCTTGAGCGTAGACTGCCGGTATGGTTGGAGCCTCAAAAAGACAAAGTCCCCAACTTCGAACTGCCTCTCAACTCTGCTTCTATCTGCATAAAGCTTCTGTTGATTCTGGGCCATTTGCAGATTGTCTTTTAGAGCCCTCAAGATGTCTTGGCTCTCCTGTATCTAGTCCTTGGCCCTTGGGGCCCTACTTTCTCCAAACATAACGTCGACAAAAGACAATGCATCATAACCATATAGGGCTCGAAATGGTGACATACTTATAGACATGTGATGCGTAGTGTTGTAGCAGTATTCCCCCAAATGCAACCATTGTATCCATGCCTTCTGCTGCCTTGTCACATAGTTATGCAAGTAGCCCTCCAACCACTTGTTAACTATCTCTGTTTGGCCATATGTTTGCGGGTGGTAAATGGTACTCGAGGTGAGTTCCATACCCACAAATTTAAATAACTCCTGCCAAAACCCACCCATGAACCTGCTGTCCCGGTCGCTGATAATGGTCTTGGGGAGACCATGTAGCCGAAATACCTCCCTGAAAAACAATTTGGCCACTTGTGAGGTTGAGTACTGGGCTGGAATGGCAAAGAAATGAGCGTACTTTGTCAAGTGATCCACCACCACATATATGTAGTCCTTGCCCTGTATTGTGTACAACTCGTCAATGAAATTCATCGGTATGCTTTCCCATTTTGCCTCCGGAATGGGAAGCTGCTGTAGTAGACCAACGAGGTGTGTCTGCTCGCCCTTGTTCTATTGGCATGTATCACACTCCTGTATATGCCTCAGAACATCCTCCTTGATGCCCTTCCATGCAAAGCGCTCCCTAATGTTTCGGTGTGTCTTCGTAAACCCCTGGTGCCCTGCTAGTTGTGAATCTTTGACGACTTGTAGAATCTTCTCCTTTAGTGGGGAGTTGGGTACCTAGTAAATTAAGTATTGGTAATAGAACACCTCGTTCATCACTCGATACTTGTCATCCATCACCAACCCATCAAGGATCTCGCATGCAAACTTGTGTTTGGAATACTCAACGTGCAATTGCACCCTTCAGTCCAGGGCAATGTTCATCAAGGACAAGGTGGTTGGTCACCTAGACAAGGCATCAACAACTACGTTGTGCTTTTGTTTGACATATTCAATGTTAAAGTCATATGCCTGTAGTTTTCTCACCCACTTTTGCTGCCTCTCTTATCGCTGTTTCTGCTCCAAAAAGAACCTAAGGCTGTTGTGGTCAGTCTTGACCTTGAACCTGTTCCCCACCAAATACTGCGTGAACTTGGCCAACGCATGCATGATGGCCAACGTCTCCTTATCATAGATGGAGTAGAGCAGCTCATAGGGCAGTGGCTTCCTGCTCTCAAAGGCTATGGGGATGCTGCCTGCATCAATACGGCCCCCACGCTCACTACTGATGCATCACACTCCAATACGAAAGGCTGAGTGAAATCAGGGAGTGCCAACAGTAGACAACTACTCATGACCTCCTTGACGCGATCAAATGCCTCCTGTGTTGTAGTGGTCCACTCGAAAGCCCCCTTCTTTGTCAAATCTGTGAAGGGAGCAGGGAGCTGTGAGAAACCCTTCAAAAATTTCCTGTAATAGGTGCAAATGCCCACAAACCGCCTCAACTCGGTAACATTCCAGGGCTTTGGCCAATCCCGAATAGCTCTGATCTTCTCCTCATGCACTCTGACACCATCCTCCCCAATGATATGCCTAAGTTAGAGCATCTCAGTCAGGCCAAACTCGCACTTGGACAATTTGGCATAGAACTGCTGCTCCTCTAGGATGCACAACTGTCTCAAGGTGCTGTAAATGCTCCTCCCATGTTTGACTGTAGATCAATATGTTGTCAAAGAACACCGCCATGAACTTCCTCAACTGCCCACGAAATACGTGGTTGATGCATGAAGGGAATGTGACAGGTGTGTTGGTCAGCCCAAAGGGCATAACCAAGAACTCAAAGTGCCCATGGTGGCACCGAAATGTAGCCCGACCTCAGATCAATCTTCGAGAAGAACTTCACTCCCCTCAACTCGTCCATCAGTTCATCTATACAGGGAATGGGGTAGCAGTTCTTCAACATTTTCTTGTTGAGAGCCTTGTAATCAATGGACATCTGTAAGGACCCTTGCTTCTTTTTCACCAGGACAACTCATGAAGAAAAAGGGCTAGAGCTGGGTCTAATGTGCCCTAGTTCCAATAGCTCATGGATGACCTTCTCAATCTCATCCCGATAACCCTTGGGATGTCGATAAGGGGTGGTGATGACGACCTGCACCCTTGGCTCCAACTCAATGGTGTGCTCAAATCCCCTGTTAGGAGGTTGTCCTAGTGGTATGTCCCCAAACTCCACTGGATACTTGTCAAGAATAACCTGTATTTCCGGATACGGTGTCTTGGCCTTTCCCCCAGCCTTTGAGATCCTCAACTCCACAACGCACTCGATGTCTCCATGTCTCAAGTCAGCCTCCATCCTGTGGGCCGAGAAAGTCTGTAGGGAGTAGGAGTGCATCCCTCCAAGCATCATGGTCTTGCCATCTGGCCCTATGAACTCCATCTCCAGCTTCTGCCAATCTGTCGTGACTCTACCCAGTGTATAGAGCCACTGGACTCCCACCACAACATTGGTGTCCTGTACATCCACCACAAATAAATGATTTGTCATGGAGTAATTCCCAATGGTCACTGGGAAAGCTGGCACATAGCGGGTGCACTGCATGGTCCTGTCCCCAGGCACAAGAACTGAGAATCCCTCGAACTCCTCAGTTGTGATGCCCCTCCTCTGAACCAATTGCACATCAATGAAGTTGTGGGTAGCCCCACTGTCCACCAGTATTGAGACACGCTGCCCCTGAACAGTGCCTCAGATCCTCATAGTCAAAAATTTGGGTACCCCTTGCAGCGATGCAAGTACCCCTCCAGTAGGTGTGAAAGAAACTCCCCTTGCTGGTGGTGGTGGTCCACGTCCTCCTCTTGGTGGTGTTGCGCTATCCTCCCCTGACATCTCAAAATAAGTCTCCTCCTCTACATCACTATCAGAGAAGACCTCTATATAGTGAGCCTTGCCCGCTGCACACCTGTGGCTTGGTGCCCATGGCTCCTGACAAGTGAAGCACAACTTCCTCCGCCTGAGGTCTCTTTTGGTCTCATCATCCAGCTGTGCACGCCCTTGATTGGCCCTCGGTGGTGGGGCCCTACTGTCCTTCCCCTTCTGCTGGAAGCCCTGTCTAGGGGGAAATGGTGCCCTTGTCTTGGGTAGGGCATCCTGTAGGTCTCGGGATCTCCCTACGACATCCTGCAATGTCGTGGGCTTGTTGGACCTCACCAACCCACGCAATGGCTCTGCTAGCCCATCGATAAACATGAAAATCCTCCTAGACTCTGACAAGTTTGGGACCATCACCGACAAACGCAAAAACTCTGAGACATAGGTCTCTGCACTCCCAGTCTGCCTGAGTTTAGTCAGTTCCCCAAAATACTCTTCTGGATCTTTCCTCTCAAACTGCTCCAACACTCTCCTAGTGAACTCATCATAGGCAGTCACTCTAGCATGCCCAACGCGGTCAATCTGTGGAACCACCAGTCGTGGGCTTCACATTCCAAGTGCAACGTGGCAATCATGATTGCCTCAACCTATGTCATTTGGTTTCGCCGGAAATAGACATCCAACTTCACGACCCAGGCCTTGGTCGAGCTCTTGGAGGACCCATCGAAGGTTGGGAGAAATAGCCTCCCCACCATGCATTGCAAGTTTGTCCCCTGCACATAACTTCCTCCATTCTGTCCCTTGGACTTGTTGTTTCCTTTCAGCTGGCAGAAATCTTTGAAAGTAATGGCCCTACCATATTCCAAAAAGTAGTCTCCATAAGGTGCTTCCTCCTGCTTTGGTTGCCCTCCTGCTCCAGATTGTAGGAACGTGGGAATGGTGGATCTAGGGGGTGTGTTTTGGACCAATGGCATGTTGGCATGGAGAGATGCATGGTGGTGTGATGTGTCAGACCCTTCTCCATAGTGGAAATCCCCTTGGACTCCTTTGCCCTTGTTGCCATTGCTATTTCGTTGCCCCATCTCTTCAATGTTTCGAGACAAACCCTGTGCTTCCTTTAGTAGGAGTTGGGAAAACTCCTTCTCCTCATCCCTTTTGTCTCCCTCGTTATCCCCCATGTTGGGTTCCTCTACCTCTAGTTCTGTCGCCACGGGATCAGGGGTGATCTCTAGTTGTCGTTCTTTGCTCCTGTACCTCTGTCTCTGGTATGTCACGTTCTGCCTATCCTCTGGTGTCATAGACTGCGCTGCTCCCACAGGCTGTGCCAAGTCTATAGCTTTGATACCACTGTAATATCCCTAAGGGAAAATTAACAGTAAATAATCAAAGCAAAATAGACAACACATCACAAAAATCGAAACAGACAATCAAACCACGAAAATGCTTCCACAACAACGTTGTCTACTCATTTTATTAAATGGAAAGGTGTATAATCAAGGTGCTGGAATGTGTGCACCTGGGCTTGCTTTTAGCAAGCTAACAAAGGCCTCAATGATTCCCTAAATCACCCTCCTTCAAGCCCTGTCAATTCGGCCCAACTGCTGCGTTGTAAAAGAAATAAAATGGTGTTGTTGCTTGAAATGAAGAACTGCTAGGGTGGTCTCTACTGCTCTGAAAATTTCGGGAATTTAATCCTGGCCTCTACTCAAGAAACCTAGAATAACCCACGTAGTGTTTGGACAAAGCTTGAGCCCGGAATTTCGACCCACTTTGAGCAGGACTAGCTCTCCAGCTGGGAAATTCGGCCTCCTGAATGATCTGCTGCTGAAATGCCTCCAAAATACCTGCAAACCTTGTTAGAAGGCTTCCCAAGCCTTCCCACCAATTCTCCACCTCAAATTCCCTTATCTCCCCACACTCCCAAAATGCCTCTATCAATGACTGCGCAGTCCCTGCGCTGTCGTGTCTCTCTCTGCTGATGCAAATTGAACACTTGTTGTTGGTGTGGATTATTTTGAAGAAGAACTCCCTCCTTGGGCGACACTAGAAGTCCACCGAAGCAAGGGCTGGGATTTCCGCTCAGAAACACCCGGTGTGCTGAACAACACATGCAGACTTGGCTCACTGCTCAAGTGTGCTCTTGTCAAAGACAAATTCGAAAATGATGAATGATAACAAAAAATGAGAGCTCCTCCCTCTTTTATCGAATTGCCTCCAAGGCTGCCCATGTGGGCCCACATCGACTTCCACCCACCTTCTTTGAGCCAATGAAAGCGTATTCTTCTTGTGGGCCAAAAATGCCTTCGTGGTGGCCCCCACGTTCCACCAAAGCCACAATTTTTCTCTAAGCCTATAGTTGGAGTGCCTCTTTGGTCCAAAAATCACATATGGGTCCCCTAGGCACCCTTTTTCCTAAGTGAGATAATATGAGTGCCAAAATTGATCAAAATTTCGATATTCCCTTAGTGAAACACTAAGCAGGAATATCATAGACTTGCCCTTCTTAATTTTTTTAAAAAGATAAATACTCGCCTTCTTTTAAGGCTGACATGGCCAACAAATTGTAACAACCATGACCCAAGAAAATATATGAAAGTTCACCCAATAAAATATATTTTCTTTCAATTTTTTGTGCCAAGATTGGATCAATCATAGAGCTACCTTTTGAATTCATTTGGGGCACCTTGACCAAACTTCGGGGCTTCAACTTCAAGATGGCATATCTCCTCAACCGTGAGGAGATATGAGGCATGCCACCTATTGTTAGAAACGTCATGACGAGTACAATCAACCAATGATGGTATTGCTAGAAAATTCACTGTTTTTTCCATTCATTTACCTCAACAAATGTGGGGCATCATGATCACACTGCTGGGGTTTATAAGCTTCCTTTTATTTCTTCGAAGGCTTCTTGTGATTTTGTACTTCCAATTAATGCAATCTATTGACAAGGGTTCAAACACTGACTTTGACATCAATGGCAATACCATTCAACACCTTAAACTCCTGAAAAGGATTGAAGACCTCATCCTTGGTTTCAGGAAGTATATTCAAGTCCTCTTGGAGAAATTGTCTATGATATCACATAATAGCGATATACCATCACATACTCTATTGACATAGGACCACGCACATCAAAATTAATCATATCCATCACATCCTTGGACCTGCTCCTGCTTCTTGAAAAAGTAGCCTCGGCATATTTTCCAAGTGCACATCCCTTGCACACTCCATCCTACTCTACATTGAACTTAGGAAGACCAATAACCATCTCCTGTGAAAATGGTAAAGCTCTATAGTGCAAGTGACCCATCCTCCTCTGCCATAGCTCACACAGGTTATCACTGTTGTGCACTAAGGCTCGTATTGGTTTCTCTCTCAACAAGTTACCCTCAGCACCAACCACTCTCTTCAAGCCAAGGTAAGATTCCCTTGGCTTAACAAATACCTATCCACATGTAAAGTCAACCTCAAAACCCTTGTCCTCCATAGTCGATACTAAGAGTAAATTCTTCTCAAGCCCTAGTACATACATCACCTCATTCACATCCATTGGACTCCTAGAATCCAACTGAAACTGTATAGTCTCCACTCCCTTTACTGCATACTTGGGATGTCACTAGGCTCCACATGTATAGCTCTTTGCTTCTTTGCGATACTAGTGAAGAGATCTCAAGATCCCATCATGTGATGAGATGCTCCACCTTTTGTAATGGTGCTAGAAAGGAAAGACACCAATGAAAACTCTTTCTCAAACTTGGTGGCTGATTCATCCATTTGTGTAGATGCTGCCATAGGTTCCTTTCCCTTGCCCTTCTTCTTGTTTGGACATTTTCTTGCAAAGTGATTTAGCTTTGCTCATGCCCCTCTTCTTGTTAGTTTGTGTAGTAGCTTCTCCACTCATGTTTTGTTTGGCCTTTGCCTTTCCCTTCTTTGCTTGATTGGCAAGTGCAAGGTCCTCCTCATCCCCACTCTTGCGCTGCTTGGTTGACACTGACTGTTTTTAGATTCCTTATGAGTGAAGTCATCCCATAGTTTGCCGCAGTAGGGAAGTTTCTCTTGCTAGAACACCTGTTGCATAAGTAGCCAATTGTTTTGTGAGCCTACTGAGGGCTATCCTTACAAGCTCCTCATTTGGCATGGCTTCCCCAGTCATCTTGAACTTGCTGAATCTGTGACATTCTTGCTTAGTGTTTCACTAAGGGAATATTGAAATTTTGATCAATTTTGGCACTCACATTATCTCACTTAGGAAAAAGGGGGCCTAGGGGACCCATATGTGATTTTTGGCCTAAGAGGCACTCGAAATATAGGCTTAGCAAAAAAATGCGGCTTTGGTGGAATGTGGGGGCCACCACCAAGGCATTTTTGGCCCACAAAAAGAATATGCTTTCATTGGCTCGATGAAGGTGGGTGGAAGTCGATGTGGGCCCACATGGGGGCCTTGGAGGCAATTCGATAAAAGAGAGAGGAGCTCTCGTTTTTGGTTATCATTCATCATTTTCAAATTTGTCTTTGACAAGAGCACGCTTGAGCAATGAGCCAAGTCTGCATGTGCTGTTCAACACATTTGGGGTTTTCGAGTGGAAATCCCAGCCCTTGCTTCAGTGGACTTTGAGTGGCAGCCCAAGGAGGGAGTTCTTCTTTAGCGTAATCCACACCAGCAATAGTTGGTCGATATGCAGCAGCATAGAGAGCCACAACAACGCAGGGAATGCACAATCATTGAGTGTGGGGAAATAAGGGAACTTGAGGTGGAGAATTGGTGGGAAGGCTTGGGAAGCCTTCTAATTGGGTTTGCAGGTATTTTGGAGGCATTTCAACAGTAGATCATTTAGGAGGCCGGATTTCCCAACTGGAGAGCTAGTCAAGCTCCAGGGGGTCGAAATTCCAGGGCCAAGCTTTGGGCAAATCTTTCGTGGGTTATTTTGGGTTTCATGAGTAGAGACCAGGACTAAATTCTTGGAATTTTCTGAGTAGTAGAGAAGGCTCTAGCAGCGCTTCATTTCAGGCAACAAAACCATTTTTTTTTTTTTTTACAGCGCAATAATTGGGCCAAATTGACAGGGCTTGAAGGAGGGTGATTCAGGGATCATTGAGGGCTTTGTTAGCTTGCTAAAAGCAAGCCCAGGTGCACACATTCCAGCACCTTGATTGTACTCCTTTCCCATTTAATAAAATGAGTAGACAATGCTGTTGTGGAAGCATTTTCATGGTCTGATTGTTTGTTTCGATTTTTGTGAAGTGTTCTCTGTTTTGCTTTGATTATTTACTGTTAATTTTCCCTTGGGGATATTACAGTGGTTTCAGAGTTATAGACTTGGCACAGCTTGTGGGAGCAACGCAGTTTATGACACCAAGGGATATGCAAAACATGACATATGGGAAACAAAGGTACAAGAGCAAAGAAAGACAGCTAGAGATCACCCCTGATCCCATGGTGACAAAAACAAAGGTAGAGGAACCCAACATGGGGGATAACGAGGGAGACAAAAGGGATGAGGAGAAGGAGTTTGCCCAACTCCTACTGAAGGTAGTGCAGGATTTGTCTTGGAACATTGAAGGGATGGGGCAGCGAAATAGCAATGGCAACAAGCGCAAAGGAGTCCAAGGGGATTTCCACTATGGAGAAGGGTTCGACACATCACACCACCATGCAGCTCTCCATGCCAACATGCCATTGGTCCAAAACACACCCCCTAGATCCACCATTCCCACGTTCCTACAATCTGGAGCAGGAGGGCAACCAGAGCAGGAGGAAGCACCCTATGGAGACTACTTCCTGGAGTATCAGTCTTATGGGCCTGAATTTGGGAGGGCCATTACTTTCAAAGATTTCTGCCAGCTGAAAGGCAACAACAAGTCCAAGGGACAAAATGGAGGAAGTTATGTGCAGGGGACAGACTTGCAACGCACGGTGGGGAGGCTATTTCTCCCAACTTTCGATGGGTCCTCCAAGAGCTCGGCCAAGGCCTGGGTCGAGAAGCTGGATGTCTATTTCTAGCTGAACCAAATGACAGAAGGTGAGGCAATCAAGATTGCCATGTTGCACTTGGAAGGGGAAGCCCACGACTGGTGGTTCCATGGATTGACCACGTTGGGGCATGCTAGAGTGACTGCCTATGATGAGTTCACCGGGAGGGTGTTGGAGCAGTTTGAGAGGAAGGATCCAAAGGAGTATTTTGGGGAGCTGACTATGCTTAGGCAGACCGGGAGTGCAAAAACCTACATCTTAGAGTTTCTGCGTTTGTCGGTGATGGTCCCAGACTTGTCCGAGTCTAAGAGGATTTTCATGTTTATCGATGGGCTAGTAGAGCCATTCTGTGGGTTGGTGAGGTCCAACATGCCCACTACATTGCAGGATGCCGTAGGGAGAACAGGATGCCCTACTTAGGACAAGAGCACCATTTCCCCCTAGACAGGGCTTCTAGTAGAAGGGGAAGGACAACAGGGCCCCACCACCGAGGGCTAATCAGGGACGTGCACAATTGGATGATGAGACCAGAAGAGACCTCAGGCAGAGGAAGCTGTGCTTCACTTGTTAGGAGCCATGGGCACAAGGCCATAGGTGTGTAACGAGCAAGGCTTACTATATAGAGGTCTTCTTTGATAGTGACATAGAGGAGGAGACTTGTTTTGAGATGTCGGGAGAGGACAACGCAACACCACCAGGAGGAGGAGGAGGACTGCCACCACCACCACCACCGACAGGGGAGTTGCTTTCGCGCCTACTGGAGGGGTATTTGCATCGCTGCGAGGGGTAGCCAAATTTTTGACAATGAGGATCCGAGGCACTGTTCAGGGGAAGCGTGTCTCAGTACTGGTGGACAGTGGGGCTACCCACAACTTCATTGATGCGCAGCTGGTTCAGAGGAGGGGCATCACAACAGAGGTGTTCGAGGGATTCTCAGTTCTTGTGCCTAGAGATAGGACCATGCAGTGCACTTGCTATGTGCCAGCTTTGACGGTGACCATGTGGAATTACTCCATGACAGATCATTTCTTTGTGGTGGATGTACCAAACACCAACGTTGTTTTGGGAGTCTAGTGGCTCTATACACTGGGAAAAGTCACGAGAGATTGGCAGAAGCTGGAGATGGAGTTCGTAGGGCTAGATGACAAGACCGTGTTGCTTCGGGGGTTGCACTCATACCTCCTACAGATTGTCTCAGCCCACAAGATGGAGGCTGACTTGAGACATGGAGACATCGAGTGGGCTGTGGAGTTGAGAATCTCAGAGGCGCCCAAGCCACCACATCCGAAGATACAGGCTCTTCTTGATAGGTATCCCGTGGTGTTTGGGGACATACCACTAGGACAACCTCCTGACAAGGGGTTTGAACTTTGAACACACCATCGAGTTGGAGCCAGGGGTGCATGCTGTTATCACCACCCATCATCTCAGGGACTGTGTGTAGAAAGGGATAGTAAAGCTACCATACATTCCCACAAATGAGCAAGTTGTAGATATCTTGATGAAAGCCTTAGTCAAAGGCAAGTTTGTGTTTTTCAAAGATAAGATGGGAGTTGTACAAAATCCCATCCTCGCTAAGAGGGAGTGTTGAAAATGTAGCAAAGGAGGTGTTTTCGCTTGTGCCTTATCCAATAAAGACTTTGAATTGTCTTTGTCTAGCTTACATGCGAGATCATGAGTTGATTTCCAGTTCACTGGAATGGTCATCAATAGATTGCATGCGTAGTGTTGGTGCTCTAGTTTGTTGGAATCTTCTTCAATTAGACTACAGGATGAGGTGGCTAAGACAAGTCTAGTTAGGACGAGTTAAGACTGTAAAGACAAGTTCAGTTAGGACGAGTTATGACTTTAGAGACAAGTGAAGGGAGGACGAGTTAAGTCCTCAATTAACTCTGTTCACAACTAGAGGAAATCATGGAGCAACTCAAGCTAGTTAACTGAGAGCTAGTCCAAGTGTAACTAAGACTTGCTCTAGTTAATTGGAAAAAGGAGCTCGTTGCACTTCTGTGAACAGCCATTCAAACTTGGCCTCCTTGCATGCATCAAAACTCTATTAGGGGAAGAGAAGGACGAGGCACAAAGATTGATGATTCTTTGTTGATGCTATAACACATTGGTTGAGGAGCGAAGATCAGGAATTCGAGGAGCAAGTCGAGACTAGTTTCAGAAGGAATCACTTGTGTGAACATGCCGAAATCAATAGTCAGGGCCAAGAGCAATTTCTCAAGGCCGAGAGTAGTGACAGGCTGAGAACAATTGTTGGAGCTGAAATTAGTGAGAAGAAAGACGAGAACTTTCTCAAAGGTTATTTGCTGGCTGCAATAGCAGCGCATTGAATTGCAAAAGATTTATTTGCTCAAAGAACAATCAATAAGAAGACCACAACAAAGAAATCAGGTTGTCTCGTTTCCTGGGGAAAACACTGATGTCAAATTTGTGTGTATTTGTTTTTATTTCAACTATTTTCTGCTGCATGTTGAATGTTAAGAAACTCTATATCTTGATGAAAGTTGAATTTGGTTTCATTTTTCAGTTGCCTTGACTTTTTAGTGAATTCATCTAAGTAGTTGCAGAGTTTCAAGAAAATTAACAAATGTGTCATCCTCATAACAAGAAGAGCATAAGAGCCAGTACCCCCAGAATAAACCTTGGTTCACTCCTTTTGCTATAAGAATATCTTCAATATGAGGCATAATGGCTTTAAAGGAAGAATTTTAGTGACTGCATCCTTAATAAATTTCACAGCCTTTGGTCCACTTTGCACAACAAAACTGATATCAAATGCCACATTGCTTTCCTTCTCAATAAATTTGACAGTTGACACTTTTCTAATAACTTGCATTTTATGTCCAATGGACCTTTGAGACAAAGCTTTAGCAAGAGCTTGCAGATCATTTTGAGGAATTTGAACATTAGAATTCAAGATCACCACATCAACGTCACTGGAAGGTAAATAGAGCCCAGTCTCAAATGAACCAAATACGTTAACTTGGCAGCTGGGCCATATAGATTTGATGTCTTCTGAAACACGTGCTACTGACGCTGTGCATACCGTTTGCTCCCTTGAAGTTCGTAAGAGAAATGGAAAAAAGTTTGTAATTTCATGATGTAGTAGAAGAAGAAAGCTTTGAATTTGCTTCCGAGCATGAGTCTTGTGGAAAGAATCGAACCCCTTGATCTACTCTTGCTCTGGAGCTGGAGCTTGAACCAGGGAAATTTTCTCGAGACTAACCACCTCCTCTGGGAGCTTTGGACTTTGGAAGTCTAAGAATAGTACTCTGCCTCATCATCATTTGACTCCCGGTGCACGTAGCTCTCCCCGCCACTAGTCTCCTTCCTGAACACTGTATATGTCATTCCTGATGAAGATTCAGAGATGAATTCTATCCTTTTGTTTAAGAAAGCAATCTCTTCATCGTCGCCATCAACAGCTGTGAGTTCAGAGGTTTTAATGGCAAATTCGAGATTCTTGGATTGATTTTGTTGGTGTGAACATGGGAAGTGTCCACCGCTTCATTGAGCGATAAGTCAACCTAACAACGAGGACCGCAGCTTGTTGGGTTTGGGTCCTGTTATCACCCCAAGAAACTCGCCTAGGTTGTATATCAGAGATGCTCGGGAACATTACAAACTCAACAAAAAGTTGGATAAATGGTGGATGAATGAAAAAAATGCTGCATATTCAAGCCAGATAACCACTTCTACTATGCTTAACCTCAGACATGGGTGAACACCCCAGAATACAAGGCTTTAGACCACCAATTACTCACAGTTTAAGGAAATTGTGATGATGGAAAAGACTGACCACACCAGCAGATGCACAGGACCCTGTGATGGCTGGCTGCAACCAGTTAAAAGGTCTGTAAATCTATTTCCTAATGCACAGATAGCATGACAACTCTCTGGAATTAAAATAATAGAAACCTGCATACAAATTCAATGATACAGCTAGATTCAAACACAGAGGTGGGATGACAGCCCCTCTAATGCTAAACATAAATAGCACATGAATAAATGCATAACGGGCACAACCTGGAACAAAGAAGAAGTGGAAAGTGAGCAATTAATAGCAAAATAAGCTTGCATTAGCTGGAAATGAAGACCAGACGCTGCAGGTATCATAACAGTTACAGTCTCCAGAAGTTGAAGCTTACAACAAAATAACATTCATCAACCTATTACATTCTGTCTTCTGGATATATATAGAGTCTGTTTACAAAATTTCTTTGCTAGGCTATGCGTGGAGGTGTCTTAATGGACCACCAATCGCATTTACAATCAGATATTGTGCTCTGCTGAAATCTGAATGTTTGAATGAACAAAATCGGCCTTTTCTGATGCTTTGCAGTCCTCCTTAAAACAAGTGGCGTACTGACTGATACAATGCTCCGTCACTGATAAATGGTTGAGCTGCTCGAGGGTGTCATTTCTGTCCTTGGCCGTGCTGCTCTTTAACTGTTGTTGCTGGGAATTCAATGCGTGGAGGACTAGATCAGGGCCTCCTTCCTCCTTCGGGTGCACAGGATTGCCAAAAAACACGAAAAATGCGTTGAAAACTGGCGGGAGGCGATAGAAGACACAAAGGCATTACAGGGATCAATAACAGCCGTTGGATCGCAGAGATCAACGATGGAGATCAATCTACGGAGGAGATCGGGAGACATATGCGTGGGAAGAATGAGGACCGTCGGATCACGGGCGGGGATGATCGGATGGCCATCGCACGAGGAAGATGCGCGACGGTTAACGAGCGGGGGGTCGGCGGTTTCGCGGGCGAGCGGTTTCCCCGCACTGCTTTCGGCTCAACGGTGGTATTCGTATAACAATGCGCGATCCTGTAATATGGCGACACGTGGCCGGCGGGAAACCGCTTCCCTGCGGGCTAATAGTCGTGCAAGTTACGAGAGCAGGGGCTGCGACTATCGTTGGATTAATCAACGGACGGTCAAGTGGCAGGGAAACTGATAAAGGGTTAACGGGTGCGATGTGACCGAGAAAGCCGCGGGTTATAGTGTGCGGTCACATTATCAAAGTTATAACGTTTA
The DNA here is from genome assembly GCA_031772625.1 of Pinus tabuliformis. Classification (NCBI taxonomy): domain Eukaryota; kingdom Viridiplantae; phylum Streptophyta; class Pinopsida; order Pinales; family Pinaceae; genus Pinus; species Pinus tabuliformis. Next base: position 821,816,748 of record CM062805.1, read on the forward strand.
AACCAGCACCTGGGGGCTAACAGAACATGGTTTTTACAGTGAATGCAGGTATAAAATAGGGGTAGCGGGGTTTGATAGTATTTAAACCAAAACGCGCGGGAGCCCTAGGAAAAAGGGTTTATAGAGACATTTTAGAGGAAAACAGATGAGTAGGGAGTTAAAGAGTGTACGCGGGGGTTATAAGAAGAAAAGGGAAAATGAAGGGGAAAGCATGAAAAACTGCTGCCAACCTTATACAACCATACCAGCACTGCTCAACACTTATTTTAATCCATCAAGAGTCAAAGAACATAGCAGAGCTAACACTAGCTCCTTCTGGGGATGAGATCCTCCCTGTGAGGTCTCAAGAACCTGCAGACCAATGCCTTCATACAAAACCAACTTAAAAACATTTGCCTAGTATCCATTGGGCATGGAGTCAAACTAGGCCTACAATAAAACTTGAAAAAGAAACTGCTCACAATCAACACAATTGCTCAAAAATTGGCCAACTGATAGGCCATCAAAATTGTTTCTCCTGCTCTCGGCCCCTTCATCATAGATCAGCAAAACAAGATTTATTTGATCCTCTACCTCAAAGAGTTTAGGAGATTTGACCTTGATAGGTACATAGGGATCAAATTTCATTCCCCTTTTGTATATTTTCCTCCTTGGATGTTTGTCATGGGAGCCTCTGTACACCTGCTGAATAATCATGACTGTTGTGTACTTGCCTGTGTCTTTTGTAGTCTGCACAACTAATATGAAAGATGCACCACTGTATTCTTGTGCAGGGGACACAGGGACATTATCTGCTCCTTCATTTTTCTTGAAACAGTCCACATCCAAGTAGGAGTTCCAAGACTGAACATCCTCTTCCTCTGTTATCAAGCAAGCTGCCCTTTCAATCTGAGTGGAGGTCACCTGAGCAGTTTTCAGAATATCAAGACTGAGATGATCAGCTTCAGCCTTGAGCATTGGATTTTGTTCTGCCTCAGTGTTTAAGTGGCAACTTTGAGGGATTTTCACTTGAGCAGACAGAGAAGCAAAAGATGATGGGGAGCTTTCTTCTCCCTTCTTGATCATTGTGCTGGGGATAACAACAGGTTGTTCAACTTGCAGATCTGCATAGCCATTAGAAGATGTGCTGGCCTTAGGCTCGAATTCTTGGAGGAAGGGATCTGCTGCTGGCTGCCACTGCTGGTCAACTTGTTGTTCTGCAGCTACAACAAATTGCTGAGCAGTGCCTTTGGATATTGCTTTCTCATAAGCAGCCCTTGTTAGGAAAGGAGCACCTTCCAAAACATGGACCTCCTCCTCATGCTGCACTTCTTCCATGACTATATTCTGTAAAAGGGGCCTCACCCCTTTGTCTTCATTTGTGATCTTATTTCTTTTGCAAAATTTGCAAATGCTCATGTGTTTCTCTATATAGATTTGGCTTTGGAAGAGAAAAGTCACAAGGAACTCCTGCTTCTTCAGAATACTGCTCAGCTTTTAGCTTGGAAACTTCAGAGGCCAAAAACTCAATCATCCTAGCTAATTCATCGATCTCAGGCTCTGAGGATGATGAGGACTCTCCTCCCTGTCTTATGCTCTCGGCATTACCTTCAAGTCTCTCTGCAGCAATGATGTTTGCTTCTACTTCAAAGGCTGCAGTTTGCATATCAGCCAAAGAAGTACATCTTCTTGCTCTAATCAGCAGACAGAATTGAGAATCGAAAGCATTAAGTGGCATTCTGCTGTACATATGATTGAATCTAATGTTAAATTCAAACAACAACTCACCATCTTCTCTCTGCAAGTTCCCAAATTCATCATGATAAAAGAGCAGATCTTTATCATTTCCCCAGTGCTTTAAAAATAAAGCATCTAGGGCCTCAATGTCTGCAATGGACCTAGGGGGTAAATTTCTAAACCATTTTCTAGCTTCCCCATCTAGGCATTGAACAAAAACCCTCATCCAGACATCCTATTCATTGATATCCAAGTTATTAGCATAGCTATAAAAGGCCTCTAAATGCTCTTCAACTGTTACTCCTGCACCAGTAAACTCAGGCATAAACTCTTGATAATCTTCTATAGGCATGGCATTCAAAGGGGTAGGCAAGACTAAGGGCTCATACCTAGCAGCAACTATTCTTTCTATCTTTGTGAGGGCTTGCTGGCCTGCCATGACTGAGGTATACGAAAGGGATACTGGTGGACTGAGTGGAATGAATCAATGAAAAGAATGACAGAAACAGAGGAATATGATGGACAACATGGATGCTTCTTTCAATTGAGGTCCGAAAGGGAAATGAATGACTAAGGAGCTGTATGAATCTCTGAAGGTATTTCTACACTAGCAGAGATACATAAAAATTCCAAGGCTTACCTGATTCTGATGCTCCTTACTGCGATATTTTCTTCTGCTGAATGATCTTCTCAGGATCAGGCAATGGTTCAACTGATGATTTCTAAAGATATCTCTGAACATGCTTCACCAACTGCGCCAAAACTGCAATATGGAGTCGCCAAAGGTTGTTCTTCCTCCAATGGAGTCGCCAGATAGATGATTACAACCAAAAATTGTGTTCAAACCTTGTCTATCATCAAAGCTTGAAGCTGTGTCGTTCTCCCAGGGAAGCTGAGCTTCGATTCTCCTCTCCCCGGCAACGACGCCAATTAATGTTATCACCCCAAGAAACTCTCCTAGGTTGTATATCAAAGATGCTCGGGAACATTACAAACTCAACAAAAATTTGGATAAATGGTGGATGAATGAAAGAAATGCTGCATATTCAAGCCAGATAACCACTTCTACTATGCTTAACCCCATACATGGGTGAACACCCCCAGACTACAAGGCTTTAGACCACCAATTACTCACAGTTTAAGGAAATTGTGATGATGGAGAAGACTGACCACACCAGTAGATGCACATGACCCTGTGATGGCCGACTGCAACCAATTAAAAGGTCTGTAAATCTATTTCCTAATGCACAGACAAGATGACAACTCTCTGGAATTAAAATAATAGAAACCTGCATACAAATTCAATGATACAACTAGATTCAAACACAGAGGTGGGATGATAGCCCCTCTAATGCTAAACATAAACAGCACATGAATAAATGCATAACAGACACAACCTAGAACAAAGAAGTGGAAAGTGAGCAATTAACAGCAAAAGAAGCTTGCATTAGCTGGAAATGAAGACCAGATGCTGCAGGTATCATAACAGTTACAGTCTCCAGAAGTTGAAGCTTACAACAAAATAACATTCATCAACCTATTACATTATGTCTTCTGGATATATATAGAGTTTGTTTACAAAATTGCTCTACTAGGCTATGCATGGAGGTGTCTTAATGGACCGCCAACCGCATTTACAATAAGATATTGTGCTCTGCTGAAATCTGAATGTTTAAATGAACAAAATCGGCCTTTTCTGATGCTCTACAGTCCTCCTTAGAACAAGTGGCATACTGACTGATACAATGCTCCATCACTGATAAATGGTTGCGCTGCTCGAGGGTGTCCTTTCTGTCCTTGGCCGTGTTGCTCTTTAACTGCGGTTGCTGGGAATTCAATGCGTGGAGGACCAGATCAGGGCCTCCTTCCTCCTTCGGGTGCACAGGATTGCCAAAAAACATGAAAAATGCGTTGAGAACTGGCGGGAGGCGATAGAAGACACAGAGGCATTACAGGGATCAATAACAGCCGTTGGATCGCAGAGATCAATGGTGGAGTTCAATCTACGGAGGAGATCGGGAGACATATGCGCGGGAAGAATGAGGACCGTTGGATCATGGGCGGGGATGATCGGACGACCATTGCACGAAGAAGATGCACGACGGTTAACGAGCGGGGGGTTGGCGGTTTCGGGGGCGGGTGGTTTCCCCGCACCGCTTTCGGCGCAACAGTGGTATCTGTATAACAATGCGCGATCCTGTAATATGGCGACACATGGCCAGCGGGAAACTGCTTCCCCGCGGGCTAACAGTCGTGCAAGTTACGAGAGCGAGGGCTTCGACTATCGTTGGATTAATCAACGGACGGTCAAGCGGCAGGGAAACTGATAAAGGGTTAACGGGTGCGATGTGACCGGGAAAGCCGCGGGTTATAGTGCGCGGTCACATTATCAAAGTTATAACGTTTAAACCAGCACCCGGGGGCTAACAGAACATGGTTTTTACAGTGAATGTAGGTATAAAACAGGGGTAGCGGGGTTTGATAGTATTTAAACCAAAATGCGCGGGAACCCCGGGAAAAAGGGTTTATAGAGAAATTTTAGCGGAAAACAGATGAATAGGGAGTTAAAGAGTGTACGCGGGGGTTATAAGAAGAAAAGGGAAAAAGAAGGGGAAAGCATGAAAAACTGTGGCCAGCCTTATACAACCATGCCAGCACTGCTCAACACCTATTTTAATCCATCAAGAGTCAAAGAACATAGTAGAGCTAACAGGTCCAAAGGATATGTGCATAGAACTGCTGTCCTGACTCCATGCTGCGAAAGAGCCTGCCACAAAGTCAACTATTGAAGTAGGATAATGCTCTAAATTTAAAATCCAGCATCGATTTTCTTCATCTTTGAATAACAATTCTTCCATAGTTTCATCTGCTCCAGGGATTATTCTTGGAGCCCTGAATTGCTGCTTTGTTTTTGTAGATGTCAAGCAGAAATGATTTGTCAAAATATTCTTTTGTAAAGGCAATTCTAACACTCACTTCTGTTTTTCTTAACGGGGACCATTCACATTACGATTATTTGGTGGCAAGCCCTTGAAAGTGGTAACATCTTCCTGAAATGGTGTTTTTGTGATGGGATCTATTTCACCCATGGAAATCACTCTGTCTACATTTTGGGGCATTGGTGGACCAAAATAATCTGAATCACACTCAGGTTGCATGTTAAATCTGTCAGATGAACACTATCTTTAGCAGTGTTTTCAAAACCGTTTTTAAAAACCGGTTACCAGTCTAACCGGCCGGTTAGCAAGGCCGCCGGTCTAAACCGGCCAAAGAACCCGGTTGGAAAGGCCATTTCGCCATTTTTTTGCCCTAACCGGTGAAAACCGGCCGGTTTAGGACAAAACCGGCCGGTTTGTATCAAACCAGCCGGTTCTGTCCTAAACCGGCCAGTTTTAGGCACGCCCACCGTAAAGTTAAAAAAGCATATTTTTCACTGTGTTTCGGGGGTTTTGGGGGGAAACTAAGGGTGTTTCAACCCTAACAATGTTGGCAATTAATGGTAATGTTAAATTCTTAAAGTAAAAGTGACATGTCCTTTAATTTTCATTTTCATCCTTTTACTTAAATTTTTAACATTACCATGAAATGACTCGGGATGTTTGAGAGTGGTTTCAACCTCATTGGATTTCATATGGAGAAACTAGAATTTTAGATTTCACTCAAAATCTAGCAGACTTAATGGTTTTCAAGATTTCATGGTTTGGGGGTAAACAATAAATGCAATCGGAGCTCCAAATGATGAGCAAAACTCCTGATCTAGATCCCATTGTGTTGGACGATATTGATCCAACATCAGAATGGGTGGAGGAGACTGAAGAACCTGTGTTTGAGGCCGATTTTGATATTGACATGGCTTTAGCGGGGGATGATGCAGATTATGTGGTGGCATCAGAACTAGGATTAGTAGCGGCATCAAGGAAAGGCAAAGAACCAATGGAAGGCACTAGTCATGCAGGTCGACAAACTCGTGCTTCCATTAGGTCCACTTCTATTGTCATTGGTGGCATTGATACTGAGGTTGCAGATCAGGCTGAGGCATCCTCAGACTCTGAACCAGATGATGTCTATGTAGCTCCTGATGGTGATCCTGTGTCTAGTAGTGGTGATGAACTTGATGATTGATCATGTGTACACTATAGACTTGTATTAGGCCAATGGCCTCATAGCTTGCAGCATTGTTTTTGGACTTTATAGGCCATTTAGAGCCTCATTTCTTATGTATTTTGCTATTTTGTCGATGATATGTATTGTACTCGGTGCCATTTTGATATATTCACCTTTACATGGCATATAAATGAGCAAACTTTGCATATTTTGTCTCTATTGGCTTGGAATCATGGTTTTACATCTTAAAAATAGTTTTGTTTCATTAAAAATTAATTATTTAATGTATTTTTTTAAAACCGGTTCGTTTAGACCAAACCAGTCCCGGTTAGACTGGTTCTGGTCGGTAAACCGGTTCATTAGGTGGACCGGTCCAGTCACCGGTTCCGGTTTTAAAAACATTGATCTTTAGTCATAGGATCGTAGATGCGTTGATGACGAAAAGTTAAAATTGCTTTTTTGAATGTTTCTTCATACCCTAGTGGAACACAAATACCACTGTTCCTCAGATGATTGCTAACCTTATAATTTTTGAATTTTCTAATGAGACCATGAGCCCTTTTAATACCCATTCCTTGCAGAGATTGACGATAATCATAGCCACTCAAGGTGCACATCTCGAGTACCATATGCCTTGTAAAACTGGTGAAGCTCAGATCATTGTTTCTTGCAAGCTCTGCATATTGAGATTCAACACCATTGCCATATTTGTCCATTTTGAAAATAATCCTTTGACAAAGAGTCAAGTCTGAATCTTTCATAATTACTCTTGCTACATGCTTCGTAAATGATAAAAAAGCCATTTGAGCATCTGCCTCATAAGGTGCAAGAATATATTTGACATTCTCCTGGCGTAAGACCTGAATGAGTTGAAAGTTGAAACACAATTGAAGGTGATATGTCTACAACTTTTTTTATAAGTAGCATCTTTATTGCTACATGACTCATGTTCAATGGCACACTCAAAATTGTCTTTCGTTGCTCGTACTAATATTGAGATGTTTAAGCCTGCCTAGAGAATTTGTTTCCTAGAAATCCCCCTTGTCATATCTTGTCTTTTCCTTTATAGGAGCCTGCTTCTTCAGAGTTTTATCTTTGCCTTGATAAAAAACTGTCATTGTGCTGTTAAGCAATGGAGTAGGAGGCTTACAATCATCAACTATCAATGATGCTGAATCATTTGGGGCTGAAAATGCTGAGCCATTTTTGTTACTATCTGCCCTATATTTCTCTTCAATAGGTGCAACTTCTCCCAGATCGTCCTTGATACTTTGATGATTGATCATAGACTTCACCTCCAACCTTTGTCTTAGCTGCATTTATAACATGGGTGCTGGGATTTTGTTCCTCAACAGTGCTAATGAGGCCAATCATTTTGTCTTCTACTGCTGCTTTTTCAACTGCAGATTTGTGGCTTCTTTTTTCCTTCGCCCCCTCTAATGATACCCATGCTCCAATTTGCCCTATCACTCTCATAAAATTTCTATTATAATCTTCAAATACCTTTGTCACGTTCTTGTTAGAGTCTTAAAAAACGCACAAAATTCCCGTGTTCACCCATTCTACTGTTCTTGTGAGATTCCTATTAGATTCTTCAATTTTTTGAAATAATTCTGTGAACAATTTATCTTGCCGATTCAGAAGCCTTTTTCAAATAAACTCTTCAAGATGGAAGGAAAACCAAATCTGATACCACTGCTATATTCCTTTTTATTTATTTAGCTAAAAATTCCCAGAAAATATTATAACATAAAATTTTGCCAAAAATATCAATAAAATGCAACACAAAACCATAGAAATTGTAGATAATAATTAATGCAAGAAACCCCAATTTTTATTAATACTTCCTAGGATGAGATTACTTCAAAATAAACTTGGAAGGTACACTGGGTTCTTGGCTCTCTGTCCTCTACAATTTGATCTTTAGCAACTCGGCCCACTAACTCGATCCTTCTGAAAATATAGCAATTTGGCTCCTGGGATAATATTCAGCCCTCTGAAAAGCACAATACTTGGTCCTCTCTCTGTAATGGATAAACTAACTCCTTGCTGGACCAATTCGATCTTCCTGTAAGATAATAATTAGCTAGGGTGGCTTTACAACCATTGAAACCAACCACCACCAGGTGTATATTTCAACACCAAAACCGAGAAATATATTGGGGGTTTCTCCCTTGATATATCAAAATATCAATATCTAGAGTTCTCGAAACAATTATCAAAATATCAATACTCAATCATATCCTCTTCCCTCAAGCCTCTTTTTCTTTTATAATCTTTTGTCCTCAAAATACCGTGGGTTTCTTTTATTTCCTTTTAACAAAGTGACTTTATAAGTTTTATTTCTTAATTAAATCAAATGTCACTTAATAATCCCCTTTTTTAATTTAATTACTCACTATAACCTTTAGGGTGACATTAAATAATTAAATTAACTGACTCATTTCTTCCTTTCTCGAAAAGGGATATTATAATCCTCCCTTCTCGAGATTGCTTCTCCCAAGCAATCCAAATCTTTATTCCCGGGTCCCAGATAACCCTAGAGAATCCCAATCTAGAACCTGCATTGTCCTGCCACTTGTACTAAATTAGAAATTATCAGCATATGGTTGGAGTGTTTTATGTAATGATTGTGCCTCTTCTGGTACTTAACCCCTAAAAAACCATGTATAAGGAGTATGTTACTTGTTACTGGTAGAGTGTGCTTGGATGTTGTGTCTGAAGCATAGTTTTAACAATTGGCCGGTTCAGACTGGAATCAACCAAACTGGCCGGTTAGATAGCCCTGACATCAAATCGGACTAAAAAAACCTGATTTGTTGGCCGGTTAAGATCAGTTAGGTGCCAAACCGACTGGTTTGGCATCTAACCGGTCCTAACCGGCCGATTCCGACACTAACCGGCCGGGTCGATGTGCGCGGAGTTGGGCGGATTTGTGGGGCCTATAGATGGTTTCTTAAGGTGGTTTTTCCCAAACCATGGGCAGATTTTCCTCCAAATTTGCTCACTTACAATTATAAAAGCAAACCCAAGCTCTCATTTGTCTCACACAATTGATTTCAAGTGTTTGTGAGAGTTTGAGAGCTTGGGCAGTGCTGCAACAACCTTGAGTTTTGGAGCAACAAGAAGTTTGGAGGTTCTTTGTCATCTTGGAGGAGGTTTCAAGTGTAGTTGGCATCTTTGGGAGGAGACTTCATCAACTAGTTTACTTTTCCAACCTTCTTCCAAGTATGATTTTTCCCTAAAAAATTTCCAGATTTATTGGTCTCTGTTTTTAATTTCCCCCCCTCTTTCAAGTTTCAACTTTCAAGTTAAAATGCATTAAGGAAGCACTAGAAGGATAGTAGTTGATCATAGGTTTTGCATTTTCCTATTTTATTTGAAGATCTCTTTCATTCAAAACATGAAATTTCACCATCCATTATGGCCCCAAAAGCCAAAGATGCTGCATGGGTTCACTGTGATGTTGTTGATGGCAAAATGTTGTGCAAATATTGCAAGCACCCAATGGGAGGAGGGGTATTTATAGGTTGAAACAACACTTGGCTGGTATAAGAGGCCAAGTAACCCCTTGTGATGCACCAAATGAAGTCATAGGGCCTATTAGGAAAGAATACCTTGAAAAGTTTGAGAAGAAGAGGCAAAAGCTAGGGAAAAGGCTATTCAAGATGAAAATTGAAATTGCCAGGAAGAAGGAACTTGAGGAAGCTATGGCTAGGAGAGTGAGAGAAGCTAGTGGGTATGATGATTTTGACTTTGAAGACTCCTCCAATCCCCAAGACCCCTTCCGTTATGTTCCTCCCTCCCTTGGGTCTCAACCTCAAAGCCAAGCCAAAGGTAAAACAATGATGAACATTAAGAGCTATTTCACACCTTCCTCCACTTCAGCCTCTGCTAGTGCCACTACCTCCCAACCAAGTCTAAGTCAACCCATCTTGGATGCTCATTGGAAAAAGCAATGCAAAGATGTTGCTTTTGAATACATTGCTAGATGGTTGTATGATGCATATATTCCTTTTAATGCTGCTCACTCACCTTACTACCAAGCTATGTGGGATGCTTCTTTTATTGTAGGAAAGGGCTTCAAAGGCCCTACTATGCATGACTTGAGGGGAAGACTTTTGCAAAAAGAGATTACATCCATTGGAGAATATTTGAATGAATATAAAGAGTCATGGACCAAAACAGGTTGTTCCATCATGTCAGATAGATGGATTGATGGAAAAAACACACTATCATAAATTTCCTTTTCTCTTGCCCTCAATGAATCGTGTTTTTGAGATTGGTTGACGCATCTGATAAGGTGAAATATGGCAACCTATTATTTGAGCTTTTGGATGACATTGTCACATTAGTGGGGGTACATAATGTTGTGCAGGTCATCATTGACAATGCTTCAAACTATATTATTGCTGGAAAGATGCTAGAGGCCAAATATAAGACCATATTTTGGACCCCATTTGCTGCACATTGCATAGACTTCAAGCTTGAGGACATAGGAAAAGTGGATTGGGTGAAGAACATTGTAGAGCATGCTAAGAGTATCACAAAATACATCTACAACCACTCATAGGTGTTGAGCCTAATGAGGAAAAACACTAGGGGCAAGGAGCTTGTTAGGCCCGCCATCACAAGATTTGCAACTCACTTCCTCACATTGCAATCTCTCACTTCCCAACAACAAAACTTGCAGAAAATGTTTTCTAGTGATGAATGGAATTCATCTCGGTGGGCTCGCAGAGCAGATGGAAAAGACACCAAAAAGAAAGTTTTTGACAACACTTTTTGGAAAAAAAACAGAGGTTGTGAAAATTGGTGAGCGCCTTGTTAAGGTGTTATGGTTGGTAGATGGGGAAAATTTTTCCAAGGGCTACATCTATGAGGCTATGGATCAGGCAAAGGAGCAGATACGACCAACCTACAAAGATAGAGTAGGTAAATATGGGCCTATTTGGGAGATCATTGATAATAGATGGAATAATCAACTCCATCGTCCTATGCATGTGGCTATGTATTTCTTGAACCCAAAGTATCATTATAAAGCTAAGCTAGGAGAAGATCATACTGGGGAGGTCAGAGATGGGTTGTATGAGTGCTTGGAGCGCATGGTACCTGATGAGTCACAACAATTGGAAATACATCAACAACTCACTGCTTTCTCTAGGGCCATAGGCACATTTGACAAAAATCTGGCAAAGATTGCAAGAGAAGTGGATCAATCAGGTAAGCAATTCCAATTATTTATTTATTTTTTAAATGTTTGTGAAGTTCAATTGTTTAAAATTGACGTTATAGTTTGTATTTTGTAAATTGTTCAAAGTTCATACTTACCATCTAAATTGTTGAAAATGAAATAACTCTAGTCTTTGTCTTTGTAAGTTTGTAGCACATTGGTGGGAGTCGTTTGGAAGCCAATGCCCTCAATTGCAAAAGTTTGCAGTTAGAGTTCTCAGCCAAACTTCTAGTGCTTCTAGGTGTGAGCACAATTGGTCTGTTTTTTAACAGATTCACACGAAGAAGAGAAATCATTTGGAACAAAAACGATTGAATGATCTTGTCTTTATGCAATACAACCTTTGACTAAGGCACAACCAATTGCTGAACAAAAGACCTGATACAGATCCCATTGTGTTGGATGATATTGATCCATCTTTAGAATGGGTGGAGGAATCTCATCCAACTGAGTTTGGTGTTGATTTTGATATTGATGCCATGGAGTTGGGGGGTGTTGATCCCAATGCAGATCTGGTAGTTGGAGGAAGTGAACCACTAGGACCAAGCATGGCACATGGTATTGGTGAGGGGAGCAGTAGTCGTGCAACTCAGCCAACTCGTGCTTCTAGTTTTGCTAGGCCTAGTATTGCTATTGAGGCTGGAGAGGAGTGTGAGGAGTCCTTAGACTCTGACCCAGATGATGTTTATGTAGCTCCTGCTGATGATCCCATCTCTAGTAGTGGTGATGAGTTTGATGAGTGATCATGTTGATCAATGATTTGTACTTTGAGTTTGAGTTTGTACTTTGTACTTGTAGTAGGCTAGTGGCCTAGTAGCTTGAGTTTTAGCATTGTTTTTGGACTCTAGAGGCCATTTAGAGCCTCATTGGTTATATATTTTGTGGATGATATCATTGATATGTATTGCACTTGGTGCCATTTTGATATTTGTCTCTAATGGTTTGTAATCTTAAAAATAAATTTTTTCATTAAAAAATAAATAGTTTATGTACTTTTTTCAATTCTCGGTTTATTGAATCTGGTTTGATCCGGTTCGGGTTCGAATCACGGTTAGATAGGTGACTGGTTCGATGCCCGGTTCTGGTTTTTAAAACTATGGTCTGAAGTCTAAATTCTCTCTAATTGAGCCCATTGTTCCCTTGTTATCGTTATTATAGCAAACTTCTTGTGGTAGGATGAATGCTTGATGTTTGAGTTGTTCTATACTAATAATGATTGGTTGTGTAATTATTCAGTATTTCAGAATAATATATGCAAGGAGCATGTGATCTACTAGTCAATTCTTGAATCTTTTTTCTGGAATATGTATATATCTATATTTCAGGCCATTTTATCCATGCCAATCTTGTCATTCGCAGGTGCTTGAGATGGATATTTGTTGCTGATTTCTTCCTTTTTACCAAGTGATTCTTTTTGACAATAAAGCATTCTGGGAACAAATTTTCTCAACATAAAATCCAAGGAATACGCAAATAATTTAAGAACATTTCATAATCAATCAGAATACATTTAGGGGGGGACAGAAAAGAGAGAATAAAATGTGATTTTTTTGCAGGAAATGTGTGTGCTTATTAAAGTGTGTTAAGGTTAAAAAGAACATAAAAAAATTAAAGTTGGATGGAAGACGTCTTGTTCAATTTATAGATAATTATCATTTTCTTCTACTTGCAGGTCTGTAGATATTGTCAGCAGCAGCCTGAGAAGTCTACTTGTTCAGTCTGTTCAACATCTGAGAACCTATGGATCTGTGTTATCTGTGGTTTTGTTGGATGTGGAAGGTAGCCTCGATTGTTTTGTAACCAAGATTTGCGTTTCGTTAGTTTTCCTTCACAAGTATTGACCGCATAGTGTTTGGCAGGTATAAGTCAGGTCATGCCATAAAGCATTGGAAAGAAACTCAACATTGTTACTCACTTGATTTGGAGACTCAACGGGTCTGGGATTATGTTGGTGATAACTATGTTCATCGACTTATACAGTCAAAAACTGATGGTAAATTGGTCGAGTTAAATGCCCATTGTAGAGATACTGGTGATGATTGTGGGAGGTGTGAATGCAGTAATGATGCTGGATTTGAGAGTGTTCTTTTGGACAGTAAAATTGAAGCGGTGAGAATGATTTTGAATTATCATCAAAATTTCCATATTTTTTTGGAAGTCGTTTATTTTTTCCAAAGGTTTACAAGTATGCATTCCTTGCGTATACTAGGTTAAGTGGTCCCTGTATGGACACAAATGCATTGACAATAACATGCTGTCGATTTGGACAGATAGCTGATGAGTATAATAATCTTCTGACAAGTCAGCTAGAGAATCAACGACAGGTATATTTATAGAGCCCTGCCTAAATATTTCTTGCGGATTAACAAACTTTCATAAAGAACGTAAAGCTCAATTAATATTTTGCCAAGTTTATCATTATTTCCTATTGAGTTTGTTAACCTGATCATTTATAAACTGAGTTATAGACTACGTGACTCTATCGTGTGGCTGTTAAAAAGTTTATTGCCATCGACTTTGTTATTCTTATGCATGTTGAAAATTCTGTAGACGATATCGTGTTAGTTTCAAATGAATAATAAAATGAATTATGCATGTTCTATTAGATTCGGCATACTCGAGTTTACTGTTTAAAAGCTTTTGCTACTGGTTTGACAGTACTACGATTCATTACTTGCTGAAGTCAGGCAGCAGAGAGAGACTGCTGTTTCTGAAGGTATGCAGAAGGCTACAAACATAAAACTACAAAAATTGCAAGCTAAGCTTGAAGAATGCACCAAGGAGAACACCTTTCTGATTGAGGTATATGTTTTGTTAGACAGAAGTTTGTTTTCGTTCTGTTGGGTTATGTGGCATAGAAACCGCAAAGAGATAAATTTGCTGTAAAAGGTGTTTCATCCTATTTACCAGGCAGATTTACTGATGTTCACAGAGTTTGTTTGTAGGTTAATAAGAACTTGGTTGCAAATCAGGGACTATGGAGGAAAAAAGTTGAAGAGATTGAACAGAGGTATAATCTGTTAGCCCATTTTCCACCTTGTACAAGAAACATTTCAGAAACGCTGAAAGAGATCCAAAACTCCTTCCTTAAATTCCTTCTGCGATAGAGAAATTTAGAGAAGCACCTTTTAGAATCAAGAGGATGTGAATGAAGTGTGGGTGAAAAGTTTTGGTCCCTTGCTTTTATGCATGCTCGTAAGAATGAGGAGATGACAACCTGAAATTTGTTGCTTTCCTTTTAAGTTTGCCATCAAATTTTCCTTATTTTAAGTGTATATTCTTCAATTTATTCTTTTGTAGGGAGCAGTTGGCCATAAAGGCACGGGATGAAAAAATTGCAGATTTGGAAGAACAGGTAAATTCCTATTTCACTGGGTTATTCTCTCTTGTGAAAAGTTCTGGTCTCTTGAGATCCAGTTTTTATTGTTTGGTTCAACCTTATTACAGGTCAGAGATTTCATGGTATATATTGAAGCACAGAAGACCTTAGAAAACTGTTCAGACTCAGCTGATATTAGGGATGGAACCATTGTGCTGCAACCTGAGTCGACCTCAAAGACAAGCCGTCGTCCAGGAAAGTCAAGTAGAAAGAAACGCTAATTGTAGATGAAAAACATTCTGTATAGAATCAACTTCTCACTTCATGCATATTTTTTTGCACTCCCGTACAGAAATTTAATAATGTCCTTTTCCATTTGAAAGTAACTTCAATTTGGGCTTTCAAAAATCAAGGAGAAAATATAGTTACTGCTGTCTGAGTCCTGAATGTTCCACAGTACAGTACTTGTGTCTGATAACCTTATGGTTGTCATTGTATATGTTGAATTTTGTAGCTATGGTTGGTCTTATAATGTTTCAAATGTACTTGTAATGATGAAATATAATTTATATTTGTAAAAGAAAATTATATGAAGCATGTTCTTCACGCTTGCAAGAAAAGAAAAATATTTTTGATTTTTGTATTCAAAAGAAAATATTATAAAGCATGTTCTTCATGACCTTATGAAAGTGGGAAAGTGAAAATTTGAATTTACATTTTAGACACCACAAGATGCCCAAGTAGGCCTCCCTGTGTTGAAGTCAGCCCTGTCCCAGAGGCACCTATTCAACCGCTTCCAGCTTGTATATATAGAGACCACTTGTCTCCACCCCAGGCACAATTCACATCTCACAATAAAGTGTATTTCTGATCCATCCTAGTGAAGGAAGATGAGGAAGAAGAATGCCAAGTTGAAGGTGAAAAAGAAGCCGAGCACAAGGAAGAGTGCCCTTGTCTCTTCTTCCCTTGCATGTGTGTATTACAGGTCCGAACTTCTGTGGATAAAGTCTGGTCTAAGGTTTGAAATTCTGAGATGAGGAGAGGCTGAAATTCAGCCCTAGTGCAAGTGTATTTCTGATCCATCCTAGTGAAGGAAGATGAGGAAGAAGAATGCCAAGTTGAAGGTGAAAAAGAAGCCAAGCACAAGGAAGAGTGCCCTTGCACGTGTGAATTCTCTGCTTCCCTTGCATGTGTGTATTACAGGTCCGAACTTCTGTGGATAAAGTCTGGTCTAAGTTTTGAAATTCTGAGATGAGGAGAGGCTGAAATTCAGCCCTAGTGCAGACCTAGTGTGAGTTTGTGGAGAAGCATCTTGAAGTGACTTGGGGAAGTTTTGACATGGCTTCTTGAGGCATCTTGTGGTTGTCATCTTGCTTGTTAGTTTAACTTTGATGTATCTCTTATTGCGTTGATTCTCTAAGGAAAAAGTTGGCTGGATTTTTCCCCATTGGGTTTTACTAGGTAGAATCTTCTTGTCTCTTTGTGCTTTGTGATCTCTATTGCTTTAGTGTGTATGTGGTTGAATTTCTGAAGTATAATTATTTAATTATCATCTTATTGTGCTAAATAACATCTACACCATTGGAAGTAAGTAATTATCATAGTTCATAAATAAGTACTTGTATCTATTGTACTGAAAAAATTAACATAAACATTTTTTATTCGGCATAGACCTTGCTTTATACCTTTTGAAGTCAGATTTGAAGCTATAAGACTAATTGTCATTTTCGTGTTTATTATTATATGAAAAGAAAAATGTACGACTGCTTGAAGAATTCATGTTCGCCATTTTCCAAAGAATGGAGAATTGTGTAAAATTAACCAGAGTAGAAATCTCCTCCGCCGTTCTTTTGGGGGGTGTATTTATTCGTAGATTTAAAAGGAAACAATAATTCTTGTATTTGCATAGATTTTAAAATACCTAAATATTACATAACATTAAAACAGAAGACATAAATGATTTTGATTGCTACAATCACTTGCCTTTGTAACATCACTCTACTATGTACGCATATCTTTGAATCATTGGAGTTGCCAAACATTACATTATCACTGTTTATTGAGCCGAAAGGTTCGTTTTACAGTCCAGTATGATGTGTAAGCCTGTCCATCTGTCATCAAAGTTGAAATTTTGTTCATATCGGCTAAAATAATTCAAAAAATAAATAAATTAAATAACTATACAAAATATTTAAATAATGTCTACTCATAAAAAAATTTGGAAGTTTGCAAGTGAAGAAATTGGATCCCTCTCTGCTCATGTTAGATCTGTATTTAAGATGGATCTATGTTGGTTTACCATAGACCTTTCTAAGTGCTTGGTAGTGTGATAGATTCCTATTCTGCTGTTAGAAACGAGATCGTCGAATTTTTCCTTGACAATTCTTATAATTTCTACGGTGTTTTTGTAAACATGGAGAGAGTCTGCTGAGTTAAAATGGTATCCTGTTGTTCACAGAAGAGACAAGCCCTATGTTTATACACAATTTTCTGTGTTTTCTATGCCCATCTGAATTTGGTTGGTTGAGGATAATACCAATTGAGAGACACTGGCAAGAAATCAGAAACAAAGGGGCTTCAACATTCATTTTTCGGCATTTTATGTTGAATGCCTATTTTCCAAATGAACCTTAGCTCGACATTGAGCCCTTACTATCACGAAGCTTATTTACCTGGTCAGCAGCTCTTTTTGTTTCTGGTTTTGGGTTGTTGATGCTTGCTCTATAGAGAGGTGCTTCCAGAAAATAATGTATTTTATCAGGTTTCCTAATATATCCAGTCATGCATGTTCAACAAAATTTCCCTAAATGAATTTGGGAAGGAAACAAAAGTGGATCTAGAATTTGTCCAAGTATACAATGTGTTAATTATATCTTATTTGCATTTTTTTTACATGTCACGGGGTTTTGCATTGATGTTTGCTGGATGGATATATCACGCGGCTTATATTTGTCATGCGTGATATAATGTTATCTCAAATGTGCATTTGGATTTGATTGAAAGGTGGATATATATAATGGACGTGGCTTTGTTACTCATCTAAGGTGAGGGTCCCTTATGTTGGCTATTCATTTGCGGATAGCTGTACACGTTGATAAATGTGATGCATGTTGCATTATTGTCCATTGAATGTACCAGTACACGGGCTTCCGTGTGCAGTGTGTTTTTCTTATTCAATTTATATTTGTAAACCATATTCTTTCGTTAGAAAGAAGGGGATGCTTAAATAGAAAAAAAGAAACAATGGGTGACTGTGAAGGAACCAATGGGGATAAGTGATTATTATAGTTTGTTATGGTTAGTGCGAGTGATGACTGTTCTTTAGGAAGCATATTCAAAATTCAAACTTTCACATGAAGGGGAATCATTTCACGGTGATGATTACACATCATTTGAAAAAGTGTCTCAAATTATTTTTTAGGAAGTTGCAATTCCAATATAAAGGGAGAGGCTTCAATGAAACAAAATTAACGAGGAGAGGCTTCAATGAAACAAAATTAACAAAGACTAGATGGGATATTTTTTCCATGTTTTTGTGTTTCTTTCCAAAAAACCATTCACTAAATTTTTATTGTTTAAATGATTCACTCAAATATTATAAAATAAAATTAATTTGCCAAAATTTTATAAAAACTATATAAAACCATTAGAAATTTGTTTTCTGTTTTTTTAATAAAAATATAGCCAATTTTTTTACAGTTTGCAAATTAGAGAGCAATAGATTTGCAAAGGTTTATAGACTTCAATATAAATTTACATCCTTAAATTTTTCCTATAATTCACATAAAATACGAGAAAATACCAATTAATTATTTTTTCATGCATATATTATAACCATGGGCAAATACCATATGAACAAATAGGAAAATGATGTTTTTCACAAACATTTAAAATTAAAAGCATAAAGATCTAAAGGATAAATTCTATGTGCATGATACCAATGAAAACCAATTTAAAGTTGATTGCCAACACTGCATGGGAAACACTAATGCTATGATAATTTAATTATCATTAAGTGGCAAAAGTGGTCCAAACACAAATAATAAGTTTCAATGTACAACAATAATTCCATCTTCATAAACATTGACATAAACAATTACATTAATTCAATTTTCATAAACAATGATATAAACAATTACATTATTAAAGAAGTGGAATAATAAACTCCAATGGTACTTGCCGCTCGACCACAATGAGGTAAACGGATAAAATCATAGGCATAATTACTTGAGACAACTAACAATAGTGTCCCAAAGTTGTTTTCCTTTTCTATTTCCATGTTTTATGTATTCATTTGAAAGAAAAAATGATAATTGTATAAAGTATGGGGTGTTGTAAAGTGAATTTAGAGTCAACTTATTCTTTGTTCCATTGTGTACAATAGATGTTGAGTGTGGGGGGCTTATCTATATGTTTTTTTGAGTATGATGTATTTTATTACTTGTTTTAAATTTTAGTGATAGTTTTGAATTTTAGTGATAGTTATTTTCAATGGTTATGATTTGTTTATTAGTGAGACATTTTATAATGCTTACTCTTTAATTTAGTTATCTTAAGTGATTAAACTACTTGTTGAGCGATTTACTTTTGTGATTGATTCTTAGAAGTATTATTAATATACCTACAAGTTATGTGCATGCTAGCTATATATCCACACTTTCCATCGATTTTATGATTGATATTAAACTTGATTAATGATTAATTAATTGATTAACATTAATTCTGATTAATACCTATTTAATAATTTATAAATATTATAATTAATTCAATATTGAATTAGAATGATTAAGAATCCATTTTGATTGATCGACACCTCAAGTAATTATTATTATTTTATTATTTATCATTTTTTTATGACTTGCCAAGTCTGACCCCAAATTAACTTGAGGATATGATGATAGGTGAGGATTGTTGGAGTCATGAACGAGGGTTTTAAATTAACTCGAGAATAAATTAATTTGAGGATAAGAGGATAGGTGGGGATGGTTGCAGTGATGAATGAGGGTTTGTAGGCTCAAGAAGGGGATGGGGGTTGGTGGCATTGATGAGGGGGTGAGGTGGGGAGAAAACCATGGGAATTCGGGGGGATAATTGTGAGAAAACTTGGGAGAGAGGGGACCATTTTTTTGGTATCTTTGAGAAAACTTTGAGGGGAGGGGAAGGATTTCAAAACTTGGGAGGATTGGAGAGGATTTGGAGGATCTTATAACGAATGGTGGATTTTGGTGTTGGATAGCAAAGAGGTGTTGACATTGGGAACTCAGATACACTATGGTTCTGGTTTGGACTTGGGCTAGTATGACTAGGAAACTTGTGGAGGTTTCCTGAGCTAAGTTGGTTGGAATTTTCTAGTTGGAAGTGTGGCCTATTCAGTAGGGTGGTCCCGAAAGGAGCATTGCAACCAAGCCAATGTAACAAGGTATTCTTGCTGTTGTTTGGTTAAGTTATATATATTACACATAGATAAATTTTTATATGCTTTAATATGTTGTGTCAAATATAGTGTTGTTAAGTATGTTGTTCTTTCTATGCGCTGCAAAATTGTGGAAATTTTGTTATAGTTTAAGGACCCCTAATGGGTCCCTAGACGTGGTATCCAAGCATAAATTCAAAATTTGGACCCCAAATCCCACGTACACACCATCACCCTTGTTCCAACCTCGTGTACGCATAGAAAATCCTCACTTGCAAATAATTTCCTCACCTACAAACTAGATACAAAGTTATATCAAAACTTGATCAAAGAAGAAAAATACAATCATATACATCAATTCAAAGCTATCTTAACCAAATGAATGGAGTCTTGATGCCTATATTGGGTTGCAAAAGGATAATCATGAAATTCATGCCAAATCGCCACCCCTATTCAGGGAGAACCACGATTTCTTGTGGGAACCTACAAATTAATCCATTGTAATTAAAATCCCGCACACAAACTTTTGGGACCTTTTAAAATTGTCCTCTTACAATTTCTTCCCATTGAATTCTTAACCCTTTAATGAACCTATCCAACCCCCATTTACATAGACTATTGCTATTTGGTCACATTACTAAAATCTCATTAGAATTTCTAGATTAGATGGAAAGGCAAGATGTTAATGGAATGTTATAAGGTTTATGTTTGAGTTCTAAAATTTTCATACATGAAATATAGTTTAATACACTCACATTCAATCACTAGAATAAGAAAAGGATTCTGACATTGAGCTACCTGAACCTCTAGCTATTGTTTCATTTTTTAATGGGTGAAATTTTTTCACTTGTACGTTATGACTAAACTAAATGTTTACAATCTATATACAAACCAATTTTTGATAAAAGATTACATTATTAGTACGTTATTGATGAGCCTCGAATTGGGTAACTTATTGGGCTCATTTTGCTTAATTGTCCTTGTTCAATCCTCC
Organism: Pinus tabuliformis; assembly: GCA_031772625.1. NCBI lineage: Eukaryota > Viridiplantae > Streptophyta > Pinopsida > Pinales > Pinaceae > Pinus > Pinus tabuliformis. The sequence goes on from CM062805.1 coordinate 821,837,527, forward strand.
ATTTTTCATAGATTATGCATGTTTTTTTAGTAAGTTTATGTTATTTGAACGAATAAGGGTGGTCACTCTACCAAGGAGGCTAATACGTGGTTATTTCAGGTTTTTAGACAAATTTTGGAGCAAAACCAAGTAATTATGGGCCAGATGACAACCAAGCTTGAGGTGAGGATTCATAGGGAGGTTGTCTCTGGCATTAAATGGCCCTTCCTCGAAATCTACACCCTCAACGCCGAGCTCAACAGGCCACCAAAACGAATTCTAAAGGCAGTCGAGCAGCTTTGGGAAGAGTGACTATTTAGTAGCAGTTGGAACAGCCGAGTCCCTTGAATTTAGGAGGGCTGCTAGGCCCCTCATAGTGTATAAATAGGGAGGCCTCAGCCTTCGTAGTTTACTTTTGGAACTGTTGGTATTTGCACCATAGTGCTGTCATTTTCTCAGCTTGTTTTCTTGTATCTACTGCTGTATAACTTTCTTGTGATGATTATTTTTGAGTAATGAAAAGCAGCTTTACTTGGCATCAGATCTGAGTTCTTTATAGGAGCCTGCAGCTCTTGGGGTTGGGCCCAACCCGAGTGCCAAGGCCTCCTTTATGTATTGTTATTTGTTCTTTATGTATTTGCAAAATCATTTCTGTTAAGTAGATTAAATCTTGCTGATTAACTAGGTCACTGTTGATGATTAGAAAGACTTTTGATGTTCAGATTGAGTTGATAGGTTATTAACAGGGAAAAGCTCCAGAAAAAGGCCATCAAGCACCTCTGATTTCACCTCTCCCTCAGTGGGATCAGGAGCTGGGATCAAGGCGACCCTGCTACCAACAAAAACACTGACTTTGCTTTGCCATGCAATCATTAGTGTTTGATTTTCATTTGCAAAAGTTGGTTACATGTTCAGATTCTTGAATGCTTCGTTGCATAGTTAATATACATGGTTTCCTTGCGAGTAAAACTTCTGTTCATTCTCTTTACTGTTAGCTAGATCAGATTAGGTCAACGTAACTAGGTCTCAGATTTTACAAGTCTTCGTTGGTTCAGTTGGAAAAACAACTTGTAGAGCCCCTGTACCACTTCTCTATCTACCCATACTCCATCAATCCCATCTGCTCCATCCCCTAATCCAGATTCTTGCCTCACGTTTGCCATTTGCTCACATAACCCTAATTCTTGTGCAACATTGCTTCAGTCCTCCGTGAACAAATCCAGCCATCTACAGCTTTCCTCAACTCCATCCACCAAGTCCTGGACCATCTCGAACCCTCATCCTACCTCCATACTCACTCCTTCACCTTTCTCTCTCCATCCATCCTCCAAAATCCCATTTCTGAACAACCTGTAGAAAATTACAGACATCCTGTAGAACCCCTGTAGAATTCCTGTAGAGGCTCACGAATGAGGTTTCCTGTTAGCCAAACTCTGTGAAACTCTCTAGAAGGGTGTTAGGGACCCCTTAGGCCCTCTCTGAACCTTACCGACCTCCTCCAAGCATTTCCTCTCGCCAATCCACCTCTGCACTGTCAACAACAGTCAAATCGCATGCATGATAATTCTGGCAACTGATTCAAAAATACAAAAAGATGTTTTTTTTAATTTCAGATGTTACTGTAGAAGTAGCTTAGATACATGTATTTACTTTCCTAGAAGTCAATGGCATCTCTTCCAGTAGCTTGCATCCTCCCTCTTGCATCAGTAGGGCTAGCTGGTAAAATTAGGGTTTGCTAGGGTTTATGTTTTCTTTCAGCGTTCCAGTTTCTTTCTGCAAGTAGAACAACTTACTTTGAGTTAGCTTTCGTCCATCAATTAAAAAGCTTCTTCTCAGAGCTCATAGAAGTTGGCTTAAGCCCTTAGCGGACTTGTGCCAGCTGCGGCAAGAGCTAGTACTTGTGCATACAACACCGTCGCTTCCAAGTTTGTTACAAACTACCAGGTTGATAAAAGTAAAGAAGGGAGTCCCAGGAGTTGTAGCAGTATTGCTGCAATACTGGAACCCACCATTCCTTTTGGCGCCGTTGCCGGGGAAGCGTCAGAGTATTTGTGATTGCTGTTTTTCTTCTATTTTCCTACTCTAACCTTCTGCTAAGTAGTTTATTTCAGTTCGATCCTGTAATTTCATTTCTACAAAAGTAAATTAGACATTTCCTGCTTTCATAGATTATCCTTTCAATTCCGCAATTTCAATTCTGCAAGCATAAAATAGAATTTCAATTCTGCAAGCGTAGTCTAGCATTTCATTCTCGCAATTTGATTTCAACAAAATAGATTAGTCCTTTCCTGATTTCATTTCAATTTCGCCTTTTCATTTCCACAAGATAGATTTTAGTTAGTTGCAATTCCATTTGTTTTAGTTTTGCAGGTACAATCAGAAAAAACAAAAGCAACCAAAAATATTTTCATGCCTCGTACGAACAGAGATAATACCGGAAAATTCCTACCCAACACCCCCACCACTTCACTGAGTCACCCTTCTCTCTTCTTTGGTGGCAGTGACCTAGAAGAAGCTATAGGTGAACCTCCTTAGATATACGAAGATCCTAAAACAGAAGAAGAGCAAGAAAACATTCCTTTCGAGACCATGGCTGAAAACAGAAACGGTAGAGACGATGATGAGAGAATAGAAGGTACCTTGCCCATCCGAGAGACTAACGGGGACATGAATATGAAGAACATAAGTCCCTCAGCCTTACCTCATTTCCATGGATTGACCACTGAAGACCCTGATACCTTCTTGTTTGAGTTCGCTGTCCTTTGTCGAACTTATGGCTATGCAGAAGACGAGCAAAAGTTGAAACTCTTTCCCTCTACCCTCAAGGATGCAACATTACGCTGGTCCATGGGGTTACCTGGAAACAGTGTCACCACGTGGGCTCAGATGCAGCAAGCCTTTAACAAAAAATACCGGGACTACTGTAGGTCAAAGGAAACAAAGGGAGAAATCTTTCAGATGACCATGGGAAATGATGAGTCTTTAGAAGACTACGAGGAAAGGTTCCAACTTAGCTATAAACGGGCCAGGTGCACACTTGACCCTGAATCTCTAAAGCTGGTTCTGCTCCGAGGAGTCCCTGAAGACCTTCTAGATACCCTTCACATGCTAGCTGGAGGAGACATCTACCAACTACCTTATGAGGACATAAAGACTATGTTTAGAAACCACTCTAGGGCAGCCCGGAAAAGAGGTAGGGGGAATCCACTTTTGGCTAGTACTACCTTCTCCAAGCATGAGTTTGCTAATCAGATGGAAGACCTCAAAAGTGAGATGAGACAGACCATTGCCATGCAACTCGATACCTTCCGAATCCAACAAAAGAAAGAGGAAGCTGAGAGGGCTTTGGCCATTTTTTGTCCTAGATGTACGAGGAAGCACCCTAAGAACGAGTGTCCATTGCACTCAGTAGAGGTATGTTTTGTTTGTGAGGAAAACCACCCCACGAACCAATGCCCAACCTTGCCTAGATAAAAAGCCATGTACCAAGGGACTGAGGCAACCACTGAACCTCTCTACTTCCTCAACCAAAGGAGGCTGCATGGGCCCAAACCTTACCAGCAGGGGATGCAAGGGACATCCCAAGCTTATTATAGCCCCAACCAATCTGCTCACATGCCTTCTTGGGGTCCCCTTGCTCATCCTTCCTGGTCCGCACCTCCTCCGTGGTCTTATCCACCTCAATACCATACTCAACCCATTGCTCATTCGTTTCACTCACATGTCCAGCCACAACCTCAGTGGACTGCACCTCAACCGGGGTGGAGGCCCCAATACAACTCTCCTCCCGCCATTCTGCCTCCACCACCAGCTCAGCCACAACCATTACCTCCTGCTCCTCCAAGACAAGCCCAGATGCCTGCTCAACCGAACCCGAACCCCAACAACCGACAGGCCCAGAAGTTATACACTGGGGAGACAACATGCCCTACCTATGCTGTGGAGATCCAGGAGATCAACTTGCGATCCGGGAAGACCCTTCCAGATCGCCAACCTCCTCCCCCAGAGGATGAGGAAGAGAAATAGGAAAGTGAACCCAAAGCCATTCCACCCTTTCCTGAGTGACTAACCGTAACCACACAACCAAACCCAGAGGAGACTGAACTTCTGGGAGAACTTAAACAGTTGTGTGTGTAAATACCACTTCTCCAGGCCATAAAAGATGTACCAATATACAACAAATTGATTAAGGAGAAATGTTTCAGGCACCCAGGCAAGTGAAAGAGAGATGCCTCGACTATCAATGTCAAAGGACAACTGTCCGATTTAATGTTGGGGCAAGTAATCTGTCCAAAGTATTTGGACCCTGGGAGTCCTGTAGTTGATGTCCACATCAATGGCACTATAATCCCCCATACCTTGATTCATCTAGGGGCTGCCATTAATGTGATGACCAGGGACACCATGCTTAAACTCAACCTTCATAATTCCTTAAGGAAGACCTTGACAGTCTTGCAGTTGGCAGATCGCTCCACCGTGACTCCCGAAGGGATTGTGGAAGATGTCTTGGTCTCTGTTGACTCTTGGGAGTACCCTGCAGACTTCTTGGTCCTTCAGCCAAAGGCAAAGCTCACTGGATACCCCCTCATTTTGGGAAGGCCTTGGTTAGCCACTGCGGATGCTTAGTTGCCGAGCTGGAAGCATGACCATCAAGAATGGGCCTATGTCTAAGCAGCTAGTCCTATACCCTCCTGCCCAACCTCTGCTAGAACATGACTTACCACTCTGGTTGGAAGAAGGAGATGAGGACGAGGTCTACTCTGCACCATTGTGCACAGTAGAAACCACTAGGGGAGGCCCTCAAACCGAGGATGATCTGATTGAAACTTTGATTCAAAATCCACCTCCCAGTGCACTGTCCTTAGAGGAATTGGTGGAAGATACCCAAGGCAACACCTTAGTGGACCTATGTGTGACTGATTCGGCCTCTCCCAGAGTTAAGAATGTGGAGTTTGGTCCCGAAAGAACTTTAAAGATCAGCTCCTCCCTATCTCCCTCCCAGGAGAAGGAGCTGTGTAGCTTACTGAACAATATTCTGGATGCTTTCGCTTGGTGTTATAAGGAGATGAAAGGAGTCCACCCTTCAGTCTGTACCCATCACATTTACATTAAAGAAGATTGTAAACCAGTCAGGCAGCCTTAGAGGAGAATGAATCCAGCCCTTAAAGACATTGTCAAAGAAGAATTGCAAAAATTGTTGGATGCAGGATTCATCTACCTTATCTCCGATAGTGAGTGGGTCTTACCTCTAGTGCTTGTGCCCAAGAAGAATGGGAAGTGGAGAATCTGTGTAGATTACCGAGAACTTAACAAAGCCACCAAGAAAGACCATTTCCCTTTGCCTTTCATAGATCAAGTGTTGGATGGACTGGCAGGGAAGAAGTTCTTCTCTTTCCTAGATGGGTTCAGCGGGTATAATCAAATACAAATAAGCCCGGAGGACCAAGATAAAACCACCTTCTCTTGTCCATGGGGTACCTTTGCCTACCGAGTCCTTCCCTTTGGGTTATGCAATGCTCCTGCCACTTTCCAAAGTGCAGTATTGAGCATATTTTCTGAGTTGGTCCATGATTCGGTAGAAATCTATATGGATGACTTTACTCCTTATGGGTCAAACTTCCAAGAAGAATTGACTAATCTGGGAAAAGTTCTAACCAAGTGCATTGAGATGAACCTGTCCCTCAGTCCCGAAAAGTGTGAGTTCCTGATGACTGAAGGGACCGTGCTAGGTCATACCATTTCTCGGCAAGGATTACAGGTGGATCCTAACAAGATTGCTATCATCCAAAAGGTCCCACCTCCTCAAAAGGTAAGAGATGTTTGGAGTTTCCTAGGCTTAGCAGGATATTATTGAAGATTCATTAAATATTTCAGTAAGCTAGCCTCGCCATTGTTTGGCCTCTTAGGGAAAGATGTTGAGTTTAAATGGACTGACGACTGTCAAGGGGCTCTGGAAGAGTTGAAAGATAAGCTGGTGTCCGCCCCGATCTTGAGAGGTCCAAACTGGGCCCTACCTTTTCACATCCACACTGATGCCTCGAACAAAGCCATAAGGGCAACCTTAGCAAAAGTTGAGGAGAAACTGCCATATGCCATACACTTCGTCAACAAAAACTTGTCCAAGGAAAAAATGAACTATACTGTAACCGAGAAAGAGTTCCTGGCTATAGTCCATTCCCTAAACAAGTTTAGACACTACATCACTGGTTATCAAACATTTGTACACACTGATCATGCTGCGATTAGATATTTAATGAATAAGCCTGATGTCAATGCTCATATTATTAGATGGTTACTTTTGTTGCAGCAATTTGATTTGACTATTGTCGACAAGCCAGGTAAGGAAAATGTTGTTGCTGACTTCTTGTCTAGATTGGATTTGCCTGCAGGTGAAGAAGGAACAATGGATGACCAGATGCCAGATGAACATCTATTTTCTATCTCAGTACTCTCTCCATGGTTTGCTGATATAGAAAATTACTTGGTCTCAGCACAGTTCCCTCCGCATCTATCCTCAAAGGAGAAGAGCAGAATCGTAAGGAAGAGCGCCCCATTCACTTGGATCGGGGGCAACCTGTTTAAACTTGGCCCAAATCAAATCTTGAGGCGGTGTGTTAGGGAGGAGGAAGTCTTTGACATCCTCCTAACCTGTCATGACGGACCTTGTGGAGGCCACTTTGCAGCAAAAAGGACTGCCTTCAAAATTCTACAAGCAGGCTACTATTGGCCTACTCTTCATCAAGATGTCAGAAGATACATCAGCCAGTGTGACTGATGTTAGAGGATGGGGAAACCGACTCCAAGGGATGAAATGCCTCTCCAACCTCAAGTGACCTTCGAGCCATTTGAGAAGTGGGGCATGGATTTTGTGGGTCCTATCAACCCTCCTTCAAAGCAAAGGTCTTACATCATTGTGTGCACCGACTATCTGACCAAGTGGGCAGAAACAAAGGCAATCAAAGCAGCAACAGAAGAAAAGAGGGCTGAGTTTTTAAGGGAAAATATCTTCTACAAGTTTGGCTACCCAAAAGAGTTAGTCACCGATCAAGGAAACCAGTTCACCTCCAACCTGATTGAAGACTTGCTCGCTCATCACAAGATCAAGCACAGGACTTCCACCCCATATCATCCTCAAGCAAATGGGCAGGTGGAAGTCACTAATAGAGCATTGGAAGGGATTTTGACCAAGGTGGTGAGCAGCAGCAGAAAGGATTGGGCAGATCGCCTAGTTGAGGCCACCTGAGCCTACAACACCTCTTGGAAGACTACAACAGGTTTCACACCTTATGAGCTGGTCTACAGGAAGAAAGCTTTGCTGTTAATAGAGTTCGAGTACAACACATTGAGGGTGGCAGCTCAGCTGGACCTAGATCTCAGCCATGCTCAACGTGAAAGATTATTGCAGTTGAATGGATTAGATGAACACAGAATGCAGGCCCTCCTCCACTCAGAAGTAGTTCAACTCCAGAGGAAGATATGGCATGACCGACACCTTAATGAAAAGCAATTCCAGCCGGGAGATTGGGCGCTGCTGTATGACTCAAGATACAAGGATTTCAAAGGAAAGCTGAGGACAAGATGGTTAGGACCATATACAGTGGAGAAATGCAATGACAATGGTTCAGTCCTTATCAGGACCATTGATGAAGAAGCCATCCCCATGCTTGTCAATGGGCATCGATTGAAAATCTACAAGAAACCCCTTTCGAGGCAGGAGTTCATTGAAACTGTGGAAAAATCAGTGCTGGTAGTAGAGCAGGGTTCTGCCTCTATTCCGGCCACACCTTGATCATAAAAAAAAAAAACAAGGGAATAAAAAGATCCTTGGGTGAAAACCTCTCTGAGGCGCCCAAGGCAGATAGTGAGGGTGAAAACCTCATGGAGGCACCCCAGCTGTCTCTCAAAAAATAAAGAAATGGAATAAAAAAAAAAAAAAAAGATCCTTGGGTGAAAACCTCTCTGAGGTGCCCAGGGCAGATAGTGGGGATGAAAACCTCATGGAGGCGCCCCTTCTGTCTCTCAAAAAGAAAAAAAAGAAAAAAAAGAGAAAAAGAAAAAGAAACAGGTCTAATCTATGGAATTATTGCAGGTTGCAGGGAATACAATGTAGATAAAGAAGGTCACGCAAAACGAGGACGGGGGGTCCGTACCACACTACCAGACATCCTCATAGACACTCCCTCCATGGCCACTTACTTTTTCCAGGATTTGAACACATTCGGGTCGAGATTCAACCTCCTACAGGAAGTTCTGAGCTTTCTACAGGAAGTTTTGGGGCTTTCTCCAGGAAGTTCTGCATTTCTATAGGAAACATCCTGTAGAGCCTTAGGGCAGGCCAAAATCGATTCTGGAAAGGGATTTAAAGTTTGAAGTCCGTTGATGAGGCCTGCAGCCACCCCTCTCTTCCATCCATCACCGGTTTCATCTATTTCCACCGCCATTGCAACAATCTGGTTATGTATTCCTGCAGTGTCATACAAAGAGTCCTGTTTTTCTCAGATTGATTTTTTTTTTCCCAAGTGACAAATCAAGCACACAAAGGCTTGCACACTCTACCTGTCAAAGCTCCATCAGGACCCTTCATCCGCGAATACAACCTTGCTCGTTTCAGCATGCATCCCAGGAGGAGAAGCAGCTACAGGATGTCCTACAGGAATCCTGTAGTAGCTGATCCGTCTGGAGCACATACCATGGAGTCAATAGTAGCTGAAATCGACACAGGGGACAGGTAACAAGCTCCGCTTGGACGTGAACACCTCCTCAACAGCTGAAATCAGACGGAGCCTATGCATGCAGCGTTTACAACCAGAGGATCGGGTCCCGAAGCCTTGCATACAACATCAGCCAATGAAAGAAGGAGTTACAATTCCTGTGCACGAAGCAGCAGTGAGAAAAGCCATCGTTCCACGTCCCGAAGCCTGTAGAACATGTCCATGACCACACAGGTAAGTGTCTAACCTTATTCGTCAAATTGCATAGAATATACTCTAAAAACTGCATGTCTGTGAAATGGTGCGGATTGAAAGAATTCGGTGGCCAATCAACTAGACACCCACAATCAGTCGAATGGCCTCGTGGGATCCGAACGAGCTCGATTACGCCAAAGAGACGTGCAGCCGACACGTGGGAAGTGTCCAGTCAGGGAGAATCGGTGGATTGGCAGTAATGGCGGCAGTTAATGGCAGAGAAAGGAAATGGCAGTCAGAGACACACCGAGGAATGATGGTCGTGACGTTGGCTAACGGATCAGCCTGGACACCTCACCCCCTCGCCATGAATTGCGTTGTAATTCAAATTGCTCGGCCAAAGAACTCACGATGAACTGCTGTCATTTACACTTGCAATCGTTTTTCAGCAAAGTACGCCTCCTCCTCCTCTGCAGTTCGTTAGCCCGAGCTTCTCGGCCCGTTTCAAAATCCTCTTGCGTCCCAGGCTCGTTCAAAAGCGCCGTGACGCCCTCCAGAAGCCGACAAAGCTCTCTACAGGAAGGAGTTCTAGAGGAAACGCAGCATAGCCTCCCGGAACAGAGAAACCTGGACTCTCTGCGTCGAAATTGGAGTTTTGAAGAAAGGTAGGCTCGAAAACACCATTCCCATGCATGATATTTCAAAAGGTGGTGAATTAAACTGTCTGGAGTAGGAGAATTAGAAGCAAATCTGCCTATGGGTCAAGAATAGTAGTTAACCTATGTGATACATGGAATTTTTTTCAGTTGGTTCTGCGTCAAATTCTCCTCCACGGTCCCTGTTAACAAATTCCTCCTATAAAAATGATAAACCACTGTAAGGGATAACCTGTGCATGAAGAATGTGACTTCTATGTGGTTGGGGATGAAAATTAAGCTCCACACTCTGTCTGTGAGAGCCTAATTCCCTTTTGATAGTCGAGTTTTGGGCAGCAACAACATTATAACCAGGGAATTGGTGCAAAGTGACATATAAACACCTGAGGGATACTGTCTTCAAAGTTCTGGGGAGGAAACCATACACAGAATTCCCCTTCTGATCAGAGCACAAGCCAAAACAGAGCATTCTCACCATGCTAGGAGGGTTTATCAGAAATGAACCCTCAGATTCCAGGAAATTGTGAGAAACTCCCGAAGTGGTAGACCTATTTACCCGTGCCAATTGGATGACCTTCTGTGACAGAATTCAAGGTCATGACGATGAGGTAACATAAGAGTTCTTAATGTCCCTGCAGCCTAAATCCAAGATACCGGCGACCGTAAATTTCAGAGGGTTGACCTTAAAGCTTACCCAACAACTCATTAGTCGAGTCACTGATTTGCCATTGGGGATACCCTGGAGCAAAGAGGAGAGGGCATTGGGCCAAAAAGCAAAAAAGGAATTCTTCCTACCAGAGGAATAGTTTTCAGAGGATAAGAATGGGGTCCGGAGAGCCAACCTACATCCATTTTGGAGCGAGGTCAGCCTTCAGATCATGAAATACATTACTTGTGAGGGGTAGTTCAGTATTGTATATGGTTATCACTTCCGGTTGCTAACTGAACTCAGACATAAGATGGAATTACCCACAGAACAAAAGTTAAGCATCCCCTATTTCCTCTTACAATCATTAATTGAGTGTGGCACAAAATTGAAGGAAGGGACACCAGACCATCTGGCCCATCATGGGCTTATCAAGCTTCTAGTAGAAGATGCCCTCCATACCTATACTGTCCCTCTCTCCTGGGATATTTTCTGCAATATGTCCAAGGATGATGATATCCAAATTCTGGCCGAGGAACTCACTTCATCCAGCAGTGAGGAAAGGGAGCATATTGAGGCAGAAGAGAAAGCCAAGGGTAAGGAAACCCAGGACATACCACCACAGAAAGAGCAAGAAGAGAAACAAGAGAAAGGCCAAGCTGTTGAGCCCAAAACTGTGGTTGGGATAAAGGCACAAACTCCAACGGAGAAACGGTTGTAAATCAAGGCATAGAGGACTGAAAAAGTCCAAGCAAGTGAGGGCACACCCAAGGCAACCACAAAAAAATTAAAAGAAAAGGCACCCCCAGCCAAGCAGGCCACAACAGTGAAGCCTGTTTCTATAGGAAGCCAAAAAACCATTTTACAGGAAGACAAAAAACAGTCAGCACAGGACTTTCTACAGGAAGTCTGGAAAAAGGGCAACAGAAGGAAAAATCGCCTGAGATTTTAGCCAGGGAGGCAGCAACTGTGCTGGCCACCCTAAGCACATCTCCAAAGCAGAAAGGGAAGTGGAAGAGGGAGTCTTCCATGTATTTTAAGGCCAGAAGGAGCGTGAGGATAAAGACTGGCAGACCTCAGCGACCGTTAAAAGAACCAATCACGATTGTAGACACCCCAACTACACAAAAGGAGAGGTCTCCCTCAAAGGCATCCATCACTTATAACAGGGAAGCCCGAAGACATCCACCTGGAGAGAGAATGAAAATGTTGGACACAAAGCCCTCTCTACAGGATGCTGAGATTATTCTACAGGAAACACTGGCTAGGATAAAGGAGACCGAGGAAATGGAAGATGAGGCAGCTAAATCACCACAGGAGGAAGAAAAGGTGGAGAACGTTGTGGAACCTAGCCCCCAGCCCAGCTTTGGCTCCTACTATAAATTCTTAGAGGCCGGAAAGGTCATTCCTCAAAATTTCACAGTGCCACTTTTCCTTGCACTAGAAGAAGAGAGAGTGAGGACCCACACTTGGATGAAGATCGCTAAGTCCAAGGGTGTGGCAGATATAGGTCCTTTGGAGGAACAACTCAAAGAGGCAAGAAGGGAATTGGCTATGGTACGACATGTGGAGAGCAGCCAGCGGGTCAAGCTACATGAAGAAAATGAGCTGCTTAGACAGCAGTTACAGTTACAGGGACAAAGGAAGGAAGACAGGCCTCACATCTTGGGAGAACGACAGCAATAGGAGGATCCCACAACAACCAAAGATACCCCTAATGAACAACAGAGAAGGGAAGGGATGTAGGTTGAAATTGAGATACTGAATCGACAGCTACAGGAAAAAGAATTGCAAGCAGGCCTGGAGATACAGTCTCTGAAACAGCAGGTACAAGAAAAGGAGGCCCAACTGGCCTGCATGGCTAGCTGGGCAATGGAAGCTCTGCAGTGTAGGCAGCCTGCCAAATCCTATGCCCTATACCTCAAGGATCAGTGGTTACAGTTTCAGATCAATACCTTGGCCCAAAAGGGCATCAACCCATTCTAAAATTATCATCAGTTTGCAGCTCTATGTGGCAGTAGTTCATCAGAGGATAGGGCCAAATTATCAGAGTTCTACTTGCACAACTTCGCCCTTCTGAACATGAATGCATGGGATCCCAACACTGTGATAGGAGATGTCCAACTTATGGCCATGGCCTCTTGGATGAGTCATGAGGAGAAGAGAGCAGCAGAGGTCCGCAGTATCATAGGCAGAGAACTCAGTGAGCCACTCATGATCAGAGCAGAGCCGAATGACCCCTCAACAGTGATAAGCGCCCACCAGAACTTGGCCAACAGCCCTCAGGATCTACCGGAATACATTGAGCAACATGCTCAAGCTATTGCCCACTTTGAGGACATGGAGAGACTATTGGGAGAAAACTGCCTGCATGCCTGCACAAGGCGGTGGAACACTGCCTCACAGCTTGAAGATAAAGGAATACCACTCTCCCACCAGGATGAGGGAGGCCTTGGCAAGGGTACCTCTCTACAAACAGTTGATGCAGAATCTACAGGCCAATTGGATTGGCCTGAAATTCAGTCCTCCTTTGCTTTTGGGATTGATAAAAGGAGTTAAGGAAGAGGAGGAAGGTAGACAATGGGAGGAAGTGGAAAGGAAAGCAGGATTCCACGACCAGGAAGAAGATATCACCGCAGAGGCCTAGGACGTGAGGGAGGCGATCAAAGCCATAAAGGATGATGAGCTGGACTAGTTGCTCAGAGGATGAACAACCCATTTAGCAGGGGGTGATGATGAGCCCCGAATTGGGTAACTTATTGGGCTCATTTTGCCTAATTTTCCTTGTTCAATCCTCCATTTTTCATATATTATGCATGTTTTTTTAGTATGTTTATGTTACTTGAACGAATAAGGGTGGTCACTCTACCAAGGATGCTAATACGTGGTTATTTCAGGTTTTTGGACAAATGGAGCAAAACCAAGCAATTATGGGCCAGGTGACAACCAAGCTTGAGGTGAGGATTCGTAGGGAGTTTGTCTCTGGCATTAAATGGCCCTTCCTCGAAATCTCCACCGTCAACTCCGAGCTCAATAGGCCACCAAAATGAATTCTAAAGGCAGTTGAGCAGCTTTGGGAAGAGTGACTGTTTACTAGCAGTTGGAACAGCCGAGTCCCTTGAATTTAGGAGGGTTGCTAGGCCCCTCGTAGTGTATAAATAGGGAGGCCTTAGCCTTCATAGTTTACTTTTGGAACTGTTGGTATTTGCACTATATTGTTGTCATTTTCTCAGCTTGTTTTCTTGTATCTACTGCTGTAAAACTTTCTTGTGATGATTATTTTTGAGTAATGAAAAGTAGCTTTACTTGGCATCAGATCAGAGTTATTTATAGGAGCCTGCAGCTCTTGGGGTTGGGCCCAAGCCGAGTACCAATGCCTCCTTTATGTATTGTTATTTGTTCTTTATGTATTTGCAAAATCATCTCTATTAAGTAGATTAAATCTTGCTGATTAACTAGGTCACTGTTGATGATTAGAAAGACTTTTGATGTTCAGATTGAGTTGATAGGTTATTAACAGGGAAAAGCTCCAGAAAAATGCCATCAAGCACCTCTGATTTCACCTCTCCCTCAGTGGGATCAGGAGCTGGGATCAAGGCGACCTTGCTGCCAACAAAAACACTGACTTTGCTTTGCCATGCAATCATTAGTGATTGATTTTCATTTGTAGAAGTTGGTTACATGTTCAGATTCTTGAATGCTTCGTTATATAGTTAATATACATGGTTTCCTTGCGAGTAAAACTTCTGTTCATTCTCTTTATTGTTAGCTAGATCAGATTAGGTCAACGTAACTAGGTCTCAGATTTTACAAGTCTTCGTTGGTTCAGTTGGAAAAACAACTTGCAGAGCACCTGTACCACTTCTCTATCTACCCATACTCCATCAATCCCATCTGCTTCATCCCCTAATTCGGATTCTTGCCTCACATTTGCCATTTGCTCACATAACCCTAATTCTTGTGCAACATTGCTTCAGTCCTCCGTGAACAAATCCAGCGATCTACAACTTTCCTCAACTCCATCCACCAAGTCCTGGACGATCTCAAACCCTTATCCTACCTCCATACTCACTCCTTCACCTTTCTCTCTCCATCCATCCTCCAAAATCCCATTTCTGAACAACCTGTAGAAAATTACAGACATCCTGTAGAACCCCTGTAGACTTCCTGTAGAGGCTCACGAATGAGGTTTTTTGTTAGCCAAACTCTGTGAAACTCTCTGGAAGGGTGTTAGGGACCCCTTAGGCCCTCTCTGAACCTTCTCGACCTCCTCCAAGCATTTCCTCTCACCAATCCACCTCTGCACAGTAAAAAACAGTCAAATCACATGCATGATAATTCTGGCAACTGATTCAAAAATAAAAAATGATGTTTTTTATTTATTTTATTTTATTTTATTTATTTATTTATTTATTATTTTATTTTTTTCAGATGTTACTATAGAAGTAGCTTAGATACATGTATTTACCTTCCTAGAAGTCAATGGCATCTCTTCCAGTAGCTTGCATCCTCCTTCTTGCATCAGTAGGGCTAGTTGGTAAAATTAGGGTTTGCTAGGGTTTATGTTTCCTTTCAGTGTTCCAGTTTCTTTCTGCAAGTAGAACAACCTACTTTGAGTTAGCTTTCGTCCATCAGTTAAAAAGCTTCTTCTCAGAGCTCATAGAAGTTGGCTTAAGCCCCTAGCGGACTTGTGCCAACTGACCAAGTGACAGCTGCGGCAAGAGCTAGTACTTGTGCATACAACACCGTTGCTTCCAAGTTTGTTACGAACTACCGGGTTGATAAAAGTAAAGAAGGGAGTCCCTGGAGTTGCCGCAGTATTGCTGCAATACTGGAACCCACTAGTTATGACTAAACTAAATGTTTACAATTTATATACAAAACCAGTTTTTGATAAAAGAGTACATTATCATTCGTTCATCTCACTTCTACAGAATGAAACAAAGTCTACAATTTATAGGAAAACCAATCTTTAATAAACGATTGCATTCTCATTTGTTCATATCAATTCTACAGAATGAAATAGAAAAGGTTAAGGAAGGATTCAAAGAAAATTTTTCTTTCCTTGTCTTGAAGATAAAAATGCACCGTATTCTCCCATTTATTGTCTTGCTGCACGAACACAACATTTTTTTGCCATGTCTCCTTATGTGACTTGGAAATACCTTGAAAGATGTGGAGACAAACCATCAAAATATTTATAGTTTGTCACAATTACGATTTCAATTTGTTCATCAAAGGCATCCAATCAATGAAGTCTGTCATAGACTCTCCCTTTCATGAACATAAAAATAATATATATAGCTAGTTAGCCCATCTATTCTTCTTACAAATATTGTCATTTTTTTTTATAATACAAAGCATGCTAATCATCGACACTGTTAGAGGCCCTACATTCAAAGAGAGAGATAGACCCAGTTGGGTAAACAAGAGATCTCATTCACCTAAAGGGTTCACTATGAGCTTTTAATTTTGTTCAATTTTCAATTCATTGAGGTAATTCAAGAAAAATCATCACTGCTTAGCAACATGCACAAATACAGAAACAAGTAGCAAAGTACATTATTCCATCAAAGCATAAAGGCCACAAAAACTAAACTTAGAAGAAAGGATAACACAATGATTTAAAAATACAAATTCAGCTAGCCTTAACCACTAAAAGATGTAGTCCAAGGATGCAAAGAATTTCACCATCCAAATCCAATGAATTACAGAAGTTCCCAACAAAAACAGATTAAAATCCAAGACCAAGAATCGATAAAGTCATCCATACTTCACCACTGAAAACCCTGAATCAAGAACTTACATGATATGTACCCATCCTTATCAAAATGTCAAAAGCATTTCATAAATGCATTTGCCATTTTTTTCACGAAAGAAAAATCACATGCTTTTGTATTAATAAAAAAACCAGTTACATATGATTGATATTTCAGAATTGAAACAGTCAGTTCCTTGACTGATTCTAATAGTATTAAACATACATCATTTCCAAATTTGGATATCCCTCTCAAAAAATGTCTTATATAAAAAGTTCAAACATATTATTACCACTATTATACCTATGATAAAAAACATATACCCTACATGTGAGCAATTCTTCCATCAATATTATAGAGAATCTCATGTACAAGGGATTTTTCTAGTCCTTTGAATTCTTCCCATACTGTAAATAGAGTAGTAGATCTCCCCCAACCGATATTTATGACCTTGTTTTGAAAGTGCATCAACGTTATTGTTTTGTTCTATGTAAATATGGTTGAAATTCACTAAATTGAAAAGAATTTCCATTCTCCAAATTCAGTGCATCCAGTTGATAAGCAAAGGAGGTTCAAATGAAGACATATCATTTACCCAATCGATAGAAACTTTGCAATCCCTGTATACATCCAAAGACTCAATAAATAGTCATCTAGCGCAAAATAAGATTCCCATAGTGCAATAATCTTTGGCCAGGTGTTTGTAACAGTGCCACTAATCCAACTAAAATGGTAATATAGATATGGGTTCATAACAATGTATGCCCCGTTGCCACATCTATCAAGATGTGCAACCCCATCAAAGAAACCAGAGGGATATCTGATCCAATAATTTATAGCTTGTATGCATCTCTACAAAACCTTTTGAACCCCTTGTCTTAATTCATTGAGAAATGCACATATACTATTGCAATTCCCGTTAATGTCATATGAAGTGTCTTAAAAAACGAAAGAATTTTTGCTTCTCCAAATGCCCAAAAATAAAGGAAGGAAGTGTTCTAACTTCCTTATAATTCGACTTCCATACCTGAATACATTCTTCAATAGAAGTAAAATCCCAAAGTGCATTGCTGTTTAATCTTTGTAAACCTCCTATCCAAATGGCCACAATAAATGGGCACTTGAGAAATAGGTGTAAGGAATATTCATTTTTTTTCCTACATGTAATGCGTTTGTGAGGTGTGATTAAGCCTCCTTGCAGATATTCTCTCAAGTTAGGATCTTATTTTTCCAGAATAACCAACCGAAACATTTGAGTTTAAAGGGCATCTTCCATGACCATATTTTATGGAACCACTCTCTATCCACCGTTACTTGTTGATCAAGAGAAATATACATGTAGATCTCCTCAACGGAGATCTATCCCTGTGCAGATTTTCCATCCCAGTGAAATTATCCACCTCGTCCACCAAGGTGATGCTCGCCAGGTGTAAATTAACCACTTAAATATCCCAAATCTCTACTAGTCCCCCAATTAATCCCAATTCAATAGAACTTATCCAAGTTGGAGATTAGAATATAGGATCAAAAGTAATCTGAATTTAATTAAGGAAATATATACCCAAGTTATGGATGTACCTGATGATAGATAAAGGAAACATGTGATTTCCTTGAAAACCCCATATGGGGTCCAAACCAATTTCAACCACATTACCCAATTTGATCTCCAACAGCAAATTACCAATCAAAGATTGTTTCACCTTCATGAAACTATTCCATATATAGGAGACATAAACATGAGTCCGCACCCCAAATTTGATCTAGTCTTGGAGTGTTTGGTTTTTGAGATATTTTTCCTTGATAATATTTTTCCATAGTCCAGATCCAAATAAAGCACGCCAGACACTCTTAACCACCATAGCCCAACCAACTTTCTGCAAATTCTTTAAACCCTAGCTACCATTCTCTTTTCACAAAGTAATATCCTAAGGTGAATCTTGCTTGCCTCTTTTGACCTCGACCAAATAAAATTTGCTATAATGGAGTTGATATTTTTGATGATATGTTTGGGTAGAATGTACATATGCATCCAATAAACATATATGTTTTGTAAGCAAACTGAGTTAAAATCAATCTACCCCCAAGCGACAACCATCTATGAGACTAAGTCATCAATATATTTTCAAACTTATTGGTTAGTTAGTGCCGATATCAAATTCCATATTTGTTCAATTTGAGATGGAAAACAAGGTATTTGAAACTATTGTCCATTTGAGCCACATCGACAAAAAAATATCAGCAATCTTTGAGACAATGTCATGATCATAGGATGCATGTTAAAGCAATGATTTTGTCTTATTCATATATAGCTTAGAAGCATCGTAAAATTGAGAGATAATATGATATAGGTGCACCCACTCAACCGTGGATACCTTCCCAAAGAGTAGGAAATCATCTATGAAAATTAAATGTGTAATAGAGGTCTCTTTTGAAACATTTATACTCACAAATAAACCCCTAATAATAACCTCATGTATTATCCTGCTTATCCCATCAATCACCAAAAGGAATAAAAGGGGAGATAAAGAGCATCCTTTTCGCAACACCCGCAATGCCTTAAAATGAATTCTAGGGCACCCCTTAACGAGGACAACATAATTAACAAAAGTGACACATGCCATAATCTAGTCAACCACCCCCACCGTGAGCTAATCTTGTGTAGAATCATCTGAAGAAAATCCCAATCCACAAAATCATATGCTTTATGCAAATCCAATTTTAATATGTCCCTTTTGACTTTTATGGAATGCATGCATTCTTGAGAAATGACCATATTGTCCTAGAATTGGCGATATATTAAAAAACCAAATTGTTCAGGGGTGATATGGTTTGATAACTTATCTTTCAATCAGATGGAAATAATCTTTGACACCATTTTGTATGTAATATTGCACATGGATATAGGATGATAATCTTGGAAAGAGGTTGACTTGGAAACCTTTATAATGAGTGCAATAACTATAAATTAAGGCACCTGATATTTTATGTAGCGTCCTGGATTATTCACCCATTAGAATTGTACCAGGTCCCATAATGTCCATGAAATGTAGGAATATTTGCATAGTCCACCCATCTGGCCCCGGGCGTTTATCCTTAGAAAAATACCTAATAACATAAGTCACTTCTTTGATAGTGATCGATTGCCCAATATAATCATCATTATCCACATAGAACATCTGTGGGTATGATCCAATGACCTTCATTTGATTATCAATATCCACATCTTCCCTAGCATGAAATCGGCCCCCAAAATATCAAGTAGCCTCCTTGTGGAGGTCCTGTAGATTGTAAATATTCCTACCTGCACCATTCGTTAGTTCCCATATAGTATTTGTACTCCTACACTAAGAAGAAAAATTATGGAAAAAATTTGTGTTGTTGTCACCACCTCCAATCCAGATGGCACGACTCTTGAGCTTCCATTCCTCTTCTTGTAATCTTAAAATATACCTCTTACAAGCCTCTAGGGACATGGCATTTTGTTGTGTATTTGAGAAGCACCCAAGATTCCATGGATTAGAAATAGACAATAAACCCTCAATCTCAGCATATTCCTTTCTAAGTCCGTGCTTTTTATCTTTCCCATCTATAAACCACTTTCTTTAAGGCCTTTAATTTTAAGCACATGTTGACGGTGCTGGAAATACATCAATCAAGGTGGTCTCTTCGATGTGAAGTACCAATTAGACCTCACACCGTTTGGAATAGGAGCCCCATTTGGGATATCAACCCGATTACCATATATTATTATAGGTTTGTCTTGGCTGCAAAGTCTAGAACAAGAGAGTTATGCACAGGTAATCTCGGATTAGCAAGTGAGTATGCTTGGTGAGTGTTCGGTTGTATGTGTGTCAATATTCTTCTACTGCAGAGGAAAAGTAAAGTGAGCCTCTAGGAGAGGGATAATAGTACCATCCTAGTAGACACACACACATAAGATATCCGTCTAACATCCAGTGGAATAGTCCACAACGATATTCTTCTAAGCCTGTGCTTTTTATCTTTCCCATCTATAAACCACTTTCTTTAAAGCATTTAATTTTAAGCACATGTTGACGGTGTTGGAAATCCGTCAACTAAGGGGGTCTCCCCATTTTGAAGTCCTAATTAGACCTCACACCATTTGGAATAGGAGCCCCATATAGGATATCAACCCGATTTCCATATATTCTTATAGGTTTTCCTTGGCTACAAAGTTCAACACAAGAGATTTATGCACATGTAATATTGGATCAACAAGTGAGTATGCCCAGTGAGTGTTTAGTTGTATGTGTGTCTCTACTACGGAGGGAAAGGAAAGTGACCCTCTAGGAGAGAGGTAATAGTACTAGCCTAGTAGAGACACATACACACAAAAAATATCCATCTAACGTTCTGCGGAATAGTCCACAAATATGCGACAGTCATTACAACCATTATAAACAAGAAAGATCTGTCTAACATCTAGTAGAATAGTCCACAAGGATGTGACAATTATAGCAACCATTACAACACATTCTCAATTATATAAGCACTTAAATAATTGAAATAGTTCAACTAGTTTAGTACATCTGAAAGAAAGCATG
Organism: Pinus tabuliformis; assembly: GCA_031772625.1. Taxonomy (NCBI): domain Eukaryota; kingdom Viridiplantae; phylum Streptophyta; class Pinopsida; order Pinales; family Pinaceae; genus Pinus; species Pinus tabuliformis. Next base: position 821,858,038 of record CM062805.1, read on the forward strand.
AATCATAAATATTCACAGAACAACCTTACAAATATTCACAATCCATGCATGAAAACATGTCAGCTATCAGGCTTCAAGTATTAAGTAAAAGTCACAAGGCACATGCATACAACGAACACCACTAGCCATAATAATGGAGCATTGGAGTCGCTTCTTGCTCCCCAAAAGAACTAGCTTGTCTCTCTAATGCCTTGCCAGAGGAGCCAAGGTGAAAAGTCCTTTGCATGAACAATGAGGGTGCATATATAACAAATGGGGTGATCCTTCACCTCCCTTATGACTCTTGGACTACCCTCATGATTGTTTGACTTCTCATGACTTTTCGACTTCCTACATGACTCTTCACATTACATAGATGACTCTTGGACTTCCACTTCACATTACATTTTCCAATATAGAATTACATAATCCACAAATGATGTGGCACATGATGACTTGTGATAGGACATGACATGACACTGATGACATGGAATGCATGATGATGTGGTAGTGCCAAGCTGTCCTTCTTGCTGCTTCTTTCTTTCTATCTTCAATAAGAGATGTATCCAATGCTTCATCTTCATGAGAGATATGATTTTTTCTTCATATCTACCCTCCAAAGGGTTGTGAATCAGATGGAGTCTTCATGTGGTCCTGATATTTGGTCTTATGTTGTAATCCAGTGTTCCTTCATCTTCTTGTATGATGATCATCTTATCTCCTCAGCTCCTTAGGTGTCTTCTAGCATGTCCTCCTTCTCCATCTCCTTCTTCATCATCTTGCCATAACATGATAGAGTTCCTGCATATGTAATCCAATTATGACAAGACAAAATTAGTCCGATAAACCCCTAGTCTAAGATGCTACATGATGATCCACTGACTGAGCTGGAACTAGGTGGTAGGCTAAGGGAGAGGCTCAGTGACTACACAATTGTGCAGCTCAGGAAATCAAGGGCCAGGCTTGAGCCTTGAGACTGTGCAATGTGCAGTTCAGGTTTGGACTGAGCAAAAATATTACGCAGTTGGGGAGCTCAGGGAGCTTGGCTGAGGGCTTGAACATTGACTTTTCCCATTGCACAGTTATGGAAGACAAAGGAGCCCAAGTGATTGTGAATTTGCACAGTTCAAGAGATCAGGGAGCTTGGCTGAGGGCTTGAACATTGATTTTTCCCATTGCACAATTATGGAAGACAAAGGAGCCCGGGTGATTGTGAATTTGCACAGTTCAAGAGCTCAGGGCTGAGGCTTGAGCCTTGAGACAGCGCAATACGTAGTTCAGGTTGGACTGTGGAGGTAGATTGCGTAGTTTTGAGGCTCAGTAAGTTAGGCTGCAGGGTTTTGCCCTGTTTCTGTCAACTGCACAGTTATGGGAGGCAGAGAAAAATTGGTGATTGTGCAGTTGCACAATTCAAGAGCTCATGGTTTGGGCTTGAGATCAGAGACTGCGTAGTGGGCAGTTGGGGCCAATTTGGACAACTGAATTGTGTGATTTTGGAGGCCAAGGCTTAGGCTTGAGCATTGAAACAATGCAGTGCATATTCCTAGAAGGTAGGAACTTCACATTTCACAGTGTCAGGAGGCAGGGTTGCAGCTTGAGGGCTGGGACTACGCAATGCATAGCTCAAGAAGGTCAGATAAGGCTAAGTTGTTGGGAATTTTCCCAAAATTGGCTAAGTGTGGGATGAGTGAAACTGATGTGAATACTGATAGGACTTGACTGTGATCACACACTTAGAGTGCTTGAAAACACAACATAGATCATTCAAAACAAATTAACAACATACTTCCTTTAGTGCGACAACCTTTATGACAACTTACGACAAGTGCAACACTAAAGATACACTTTGTGACAATTGTGATGACACTTGTGTGAAAATGCTTAAAAGTTTGGAAATGAGTGTGATGGAGGTTTACATGTTAATATTGACTCATTTACACAAGGAGAAACTCTTGAAACCACCAAAAGAAGCTTATGTACATTGTGTGACACTTAATGTGCTAGAAGACGACAAGTGCTAAAGTGTGAATGATACTTGCAATATGCAAACGACAGTGAAAACAACACATGCTAGAGTGAAGATAACATGAAAACAACACTAATTAGATCGAAATAAAGAAATAGTGACCACTAAAAACATGAAAATGACACTCGCAAAAACAAAGGTGCGTGAAAGCGACAATTTGAAAAACTCACCGAAATAGAAGTACAAACACAACTAGAAGTGAGAAAATGTCGATGTCAGTGTGCATTGACTGTCAACATGGATTGGACATCGCATATGAAAAGTATTGATGGAATTTTCTATGCTTTAGATTTCCAGAGTATAGTTTTTTTTATCTCTGGTGTTGATCCATTGCCAGTAGACTTGGAAAGTACCCCGATGGAGTCACTACAGGAACACAAACATTGCTCTGCTCCCAGTGAGCCCCCGACAGATTTGCTTGCTTCACCTCTCTATGTAGGAATCCTTTCTCTTCTTTCACCTTTATTTGTATATTTAAATAGGACTGTGCATAGGAAATTATTCATTTTATGGGCAAAAGAGAGATCCTGACTTATTGAGAGTAGAAGAGGATGTCCTTTCAAAGAAGTATATATAACACCTTTGATTTTGGTTTGCTCATTTAGATTTTCCCCTTATCCTTCTCTACTTGGTTGGATCAGCTTGAAAACACCAAAACATAAAAACCCGAGTATAGGCATGAGGTTTCTAGAATAGACATGGAGATCATGGTTCGACACAATGATTTCTTAACACAAGGATCATATTTTCTGTCGGAACATCATTAACCAACAGGTGAAACAAGACATAGAAGAAAGACTGAAGGTCAACTAAATGTTGCATTTTCACAAAGCCCTTTTATGTTTGGCACATTCTGTTTCGAGCTGAAATGGAACACCCTTCATGCAATGTCTTATTAACAGAATAGAAAATAAAATACACGAATCAACAAGAAAGAAAAACCAAAAGACAAGAGAAAGGAAGTTTAAACCAAAGCATGATGGAAGACAAAAGTGAGAAAACACAAGAAATACTAAGGAGAATGAGTGTCAAATGAGTGCAAGAGAGGGGTAGAATTCAACTAATCCTACTCCTAACCTAACAACTAGAAGGTTAGGGTCACATATAATGAAATTTCCAATGGAGCCACCACAATTGTTCCCAACCTGCAATGAAAAAGATACGGTCGATTAAAATTGATATAAAATAATGTGCAAGAGAAAATATGAGAGCTTGAAGAAATTTCACAACAAAAGGAAGGCATTTCATATGGGTAGAAAGATGTGTCACAACCACTACTTTTATCAAGTTCCCATTCTTACCTTTTGAATGGAAAACATAATTAGACAAACCTTGAAGACTTGTTGTGAATGCACCTTCTATTGCGTCATCTTGTTGTGAAGATAAATCCCCTCTGCGGAAAAAGGCGATCTCTCTAGCCCAATGAGTGGGTCGAGAAACAAACTGAACAAACTAATGCGAACTTTCCTAGCTTATGTTTAAAAATGCAGAGAGAGAGAGAAGCCTACCTTGCTCTGATGCTAATTTCTTAATCCTTTGACGATGACTTCAATCTCTTAGCTTCCAGGCTCGCTCCTTGCTTGTTCCTTATGTCCGAGTACCTACAAGAGAGATCAAAGGACAATATAAGATACAAGAGCATACATAGTATATATCAAACATAAACTACATGACAGATCAAGAAGCACCAAGAAAAATACATAAATAATTAGACATTTATGGAAAGTGAACATCAGATGTATATATTAATGAATAAAAAAAGGGAAGAATACAACCATTGCCTTGATGTTGGATGCCTCCTTTTGGTGTATGTCCAAGTACAAGCCAAGAATCTTCAAGCACTCCTTCTCCAATTTAGATGGGCAACATTTAGGCATAATCTCAGCATAGGAATGCAGGCAATCAATGACCAACCATTTGGGGATGGAGGGGATTTGATTTATAGGAAGGGAGAGGGAGTTAGGGATCCACAAAAGAGGGAGGAAGGTCCACATCACAAGGGGAAGGCCTTTCAAGGTAGGATCAAGAGCTCCAAATGGGAGAGCTTGACCATATCTCTACCCAATAACATCCAACTCGCCGTTTTTCGAAGTTTCTAGCATACGAGGCTTCTCCTCCATTTTGAGAAAACCTGCCAGAAGAGGTTCAACACAAGATTTGATATCAAAATCCGTGTTGGTAGCATTAGGTCAAATAAATACAACCTTCCATTAGCACGAGCAAGCAATGGAGCAAAGAGCGTTGATCCTAAAATTTAGGGTTTCCGTCTATCTTTTCCAGAATTTATTCAAGGTATTTTTTCTTCCATCCTTCAAGTATGTTTCATTATGTGTTTCATGATGAGTAAACTTCACAGTTTTCAACATTTTGGCACTTCAGGATGTGGATAGGAAGTAAACAGGAAGTGTGATAAAATACTGTGTAATAGATCCCCCCTAAAGCATGAAGGTAGAACAGGGAGTGATGGGTGAAATTCTTTACAAGTCAAGGCAAGGATCAGAAAAACACCGTCAGGAGACCTGCAAATCAAGCATATACATATACATATTTGACATCTCTAATATAAACATGCCTAATGATACATCAATAGGCATCTAACAATACATGAATCCACAACATGGGCGCAACGATCTGAATAGAAGGGATCATGTGCATGGATCCACGGTATGGACGCAACCATCCAAATAGAAAGGATCATATGCATGGGTCCACGGTATGGTAGAAACCATCTATATAATAATGTGTACAATCATGAATAAATCACAACTCCATGCAACCTAGATTTTATCAGACGAAATCCAGGGTCTTGAGCTTTGTCCCGATCCGGTCAATGTACAAATTATAACATGTGAATAGCTGTGTCGAAGTCAAACATGATATAAAATCACTTGATTACCGGTCAATGGTGTAAATCGTTAACATGCACGAGAGAAACCACCATTAATGACAATGGCTCTCAAGGTGCAATCAACACAATCCACGAGTGTGAATAATGAAGCTGAAGTCAAACACTAGTAGAATCACTTGATCCAAGGCCAATGATGTAAACCTATCTTCGAATGCAAAGAACTTGCCATTGAGGCATGCAAGCTCCAAGGTACTGGAAGGGAGTTTCTAGATCATCTTCTTGGATAATGAGCTGATTTCGATAGGAAATGATCCATCGAAGGAGGGACATAATGTGTCCCATATCATTGACACAAAACAAGAGATGTAGTAGAGTAGGTAAGTTAGATTTAGGAATGTAGCAGAAAAGTTACAAAGTGTATAAGTGGTAAAAAAACTGCAGATAGGGCTTCTCTTGAACATATTGGTGACACGACTCAAGACTTTGGAAACATTTGAATTAATATAGGATCAAAGGTCATGATGACAAAGCAATATAATCATATGAGAGTAAAATTGGATTTCCCAAACCCAGGAAGGCAAGTGATGAAGTGAGGATAACCAAAACCTGACACGAGCAACAGATAAGTGTCATGTTCAAGAGCGCATGTTGCCTTTATACAAAATACAAGAGATGTTCACTTTGATTTTTTTCTCCCACTATTTCTAGTGAGTACCACATTATTTTTAATCGCATCTTGAAGGGGATAACATATGCTTGTTGTATAAATGAATCCTTCAGATGAATCCATCCTAGTAAGTTTAACGAGTCCTAGGAAGGAGAAACTAGATCTCGTCACGGTGAGAAGTCCCACGCAATTGAAGTTTTATGAGTCTGATGGAGGTGAAACTCGACACCTTTTTCATGTTTAGAGAGTTTGAAAAAAGAGGAAAAAAATTAAACTCCAAAGGTCCCTTTTCGTAAATCGTCCCTTGAACCTGAAAAGATAAAAAATAATATCTAAGATAACCTCTTAGCCATGTTCGACTAAGGTATTCCTTTTAGAAATGTACAATTTTGAGTGAGTCTCTCCCACTTCACACAGAAACTCTTGGTACGTAGAAGTGCGCTAGTACTTTGAGCATGGCACCGTGCCCTGTCATTTTTCTATGCGGTAGAAGATGGCATTCTAAATGAAAGCTTTATCATACCAGTTGGTGCATGGGGTGCTATACAAAAACACCATAATGGAGTATTTTTCAAGTGCCTTGAGGCACCAGATTCAGAAAATGTTTTACGTGATATCCACGACGGACCAGTTGGGGGACACTTCGTGAGTAACAACACAACACACAAGGTTATGCGGGCCAATTTCTACTAGCCTACATTATTAAAGGATGCACATGATTATCCCTGCAGGTGTCTAGTATGTCAAAGGTGCACTGACATAAATCAAAAGTCAACAACCTCACTGCAACTTATTGCAGTGGAAGAACCATTCCAACAGTGGGGCTTGGATATCATTGGGGAAATTTTCCCACAATCATTGAAGCATCACCATTATATTTTGAATGCTACAAATTATTTCATGCAGTGGACAAAAGAAGTTCCCTTGAAACAAGTGAATGATCAAGAAGTCATCAACTTCCTACAACATAATATCATTACCAGGTTTGGTGTTCCTATGTCACTTGTTTTTGATAATGCAAAGTACTTTTCTTCGTTGAAGCTTTATGAATTTTCATTGGAAACTGGTATTGTTTTGAAACATTATGCTAATTACTATCCATAGGGAAATGGTTTTGCTGAATCCACAAACAAGAAACTCATTTGCATCATCAAAAATACCATTTACTTTGAACAATGAAACTTACACTCTGCTCTGGTGAATGATTTATGGGATGACCGAGTCACACCTAAGCCTTCTTTGAATACTTCCACTTACTTCTTGATATATGGAAAGGAAGCCATTCTCCCACCAAACATTTGCTTGCCTGCTCTTCAATTGTCCCAAGAATCCCAAGGCACGCTGTGTCTTCTAGTTCAACGTAGGATGGACACATTACACAAGTTACAAGAAGAAAGGATGAAATCTAAATAAAAAATTTCACTCCACCATAACTATATCAAGAGATGGTTTGATAGAAAGTCTGCAAGGAGTACTAGATTCAGTGTGGGTGACATAGTCTTAAAGTGGGACATAACGGCCCACGAGGACAAAGACAATCACATTAAGTTTCAATCCCTATGGATTGGTCCTTTTACTTTCCGTGAGAAGCTTACCCAACACACATATCATCTCCAATCACTTGATAGGAAGATTGACTCTCTCCCCATCAATGGCCAAGACTTGAAATGTTATTTTCAATGAGATCCGGGGCTGTGCCCCACGTTATGTACATAGTTTTTGATTGTTTTCTTTTTTGTTTTCTTGGTTTCCTGTTGTTTTTGATTTTGTAAATAAGTGTTGTGCCTTACTGCGTCCTAGCTTTTGAATGTGTATGTGGATGAAATTCAAAGAGTCTTGTGACACTGCAACCCTTGGCTAGTCCTGTGTCCGTCTTCTTTGTGTTTGGATGTAAATTTTGGCCGATTAAGTCTTGACAGAAAATACGGTCCATTTGTAAGGAGAGTTTTGGTCAAACCATGACCTTGTGTCCAAGATGGGAAACCTCATGGCTGTACTCAGTTTTCTGCTTTGGTGTTTTCAAGCTTATCCAACAAGTAGAAACGGAGAAGAGGAAAATCTAAACGAGAAAACTTGAATCAGAGGTCTTTATATGCTTCTTTGAAGGAACAACCTCGCATGTTCTCAATAAGTCAGGATCCCTCTTTTACCCCAAAAATAAATAATTGCCTATGCATAGTTCTCTTTAAAATAACAAAGGCGAAAGAAGAGAAAGGATTCCGACACAGAGAGGTGAAGTAGGTAAATCCACTGGGGTACTATCTAGGCTCATTGGCAATTGATTAATTCTTGTGTTCCTGGGTGACTCTGTTGGGGTACTATCCATGCTTGCTAGCAGTGGAGCAACACCAAAGATGAACACTATACTATCAAAATCTTAATCTCGCGAGATAAACTACCCTTCCCAATTCGAAAAACTGTAATCTCACTGAATATTATGTTGTCTTCAACTGAGAAGGTACAAGGAAACAATGTATACCCATGGTGTAAGTGGGGAAGCTGAAGTAATCTACATGATGAATAATTACTCCCCAAAGGACTAAGGCCCTGCACTAAAAATGAACCAACACAGAGAAGTTGGTATTCAACCAGTGTGTCCGTAAGATGCTGTAGCGGCTGCAACACCCTCCAAAATTTTGGATTGCACTCTAATTTCAGAGCCTTCGTTTGTTTTTCCTTTATGGTTGCAAACACTCGAGCTCGTTCCATGAGATGCTTCAGATTCTTTTCACACCTTTTGCTTGTTTGACCAACTGTCATCTTTTGGCATGTTGATGGCTATCATGCCTGCGGTCATATTCTGGTGATTTTGAAGGTTTGTCTTTGTGTGTTTGAGTTGTACTAGCCAAGTAAACATTGTTCACACTCATACACAAAGTTTTAATCACTGTCGCATAAGTGTCTTCATGGTCGTCTTAAGGTCTATATCATGTGTCACACTTGTCGCTTTTGGTTCTAGACAGTCTCACAGAGGGTAATGCTTTGTCTTGTTGATCCGATGGTCTACATTGTTCTATCATCAATGTATGCTAAGTGTGTGATCACAATGTCAAGTTCCTTACAAGTTCACTTGACTCTCACACTTAGCCATTTTCCTGAAAATCCTTCCATCCAGACAACTCTCTTTCATCGAACCCTGACTGAGTTGCACACTGCGCAGTCTGAGCCCTTAGTGATGCTGCTCTGCTACATGGAACTATGCAATTCAAAAACTCCGTCCACAGGGAAGTTGCACTACGAGTCTCAGAGTTGAGAAACTTGCCTTCCTTCCCATAATTACGCAGAAGTTGCCTCAAGCCCGATCTGAATTGTGCATTTCACAAGATCAATCATTAAGCCTCCTTCCTTCTTGTTGGAACCTTCCAATGTGAAAATATCCAAGTATGTCTTACCTCCCAAAATTGTGTAGAAGTGTCCCCTAGTGTCCTCCGTCAATGAGGACTTACTAATCCCAAAAACTGTGTAGATCTTCCCTATTTGGTTCCTCTACTACCCAGTCTTGCCTTCGCTCAGAAAACTGCGTAGACCTGCCTCCCATGGTCCCACCTTGTAGTTGCCACTGATGATAAAAACTGCACAATCCTGCCCCCCAGTGGCCTCAACACAATTTTTCCTGGCAGTGAAGACTATGCTCAATAGTTCCTCAGCCAAGACCGAGTTGTGCTCTATGCAGTCTCAGTGATGAGTCTCCCTCCCTGTCACCTCGAACTGCACAATGCATAGTTACTGGGCCCTCTTTCCCAACTTGTCATCTGTTCTGGGCCCAATCCATGGATAATAATGCATCATCTTACACTAGGAGGTTTTGGATTTGATGTCGTCCTGTCATGAGTGAATAGCAGGAACAGGTACACTATTAGATCATGATGAGACGATGGAGAAGATGGGGAAGGAGCGAACATGCTAGAAAACTCACTTGTAGATGGATGGACAAAATAACCTCATTAAGAAAAAGAAAAGGGAACACATGCATGAAACCACCTTTCAAGACCAAACATCATTGAAGACCCAAATCATCAAGCCATGTGCAGGAGAAAAGAAAGCACATCTATCACTCAACAACAACAACAACTTTGCCACCACAACAAGCCAATCCATATCAGTAGTGTAATGTCAAGTTGTGTCATGAGTTTTCAAAGGCCACATCAATATTATGGGCCACATCTGTTGTAAATCGAATGTAATGTAAAGTGGAAGTCCAATGGAAACACATGAATATGAAGAGTCATGTTAGTTGAAAAATCATATGAAGTTGAACAATCATGAGGGAATTCCAAGAGTCACAAGGGTCTAGCATCACCCTTGGTTATATATACTCCCCATCATTGTATGAGTAAGGAATTTTCACCTTGGCTCCTCCCATGAAGCATAGAGAGTTTTCAGCCAGTTCTTTGAGGAGTGGCTCTAATATCCCACTACTGGGGCTAGTGATGTATGATGTAAATATGTGTCTTGGAACTTTTGATTAATACAAAACATTGCTCATGCCAACACATTTTCATGCATGTCTTGTGGATGTTTGTAAGACTATTCTTTCGACATTTTTAATTCATGCTTGTTTCACATGTACTAAGATAGTTGAACTATTTCAATTTTTTTAGTACTTACCTTGTTGGGAATGTTCTGTATTGGTTTTCGCTGCTGTCTCATCCTTGTGGACTACTCTGCAGGATACTAGACATACCTTCCTTGCTGACTGGTTATATTGACCATCACATCCATTGTGGACTACTCTGCTGGATGGTGGATGAGTCTTCCATTGTACTTTAGTTTTAACAACTGCCACATCCTCTGTGGACTATCCGTTGGATGCCGAAAATACTTTTCTAGTTCGTGTGTGTCTCTTTGTAGTGGTACTATTACCTCTCACTTAGAGGCCCACTTCATTTCCCCCCTTTGTAGTAAGAGAAATTAGACATAATTACGTTACAAACTCACCATGCAAACTTACCCCTCTTTTTGAAGATACCATTGTAACATTATTAGAACAAGAGCCGAGGAAAATCTCTAAGTATATGGAAACCGGACCATCATACTGGATGGGACTCCTAAACCAAATTATGTGAGGTCTAATTGGGAATTCATATCGAGAGGATACCCTGAATGTTGGTGGATCCAACACCGTCCACAATTCCACATAAAATCTCTATGTGGATTTTTCAAGAGAAAAAATTTCCACATTTTCCAATTCACAACTAGAGAAAATGGAAGTGGGAAAAGAAGATAAATAAATCTGATTAGTACTTGGGGAGGAATGTGGAAAGACATGACTGTATATAACCACCCCCTCATCGAATGGAGTGGTAGTAACACCACATTGAGGACATCAAACAAACATTATCTGATATCTGGAGGCAAGACCCTCAAAGCGTCGAGGATATTTTGCGTACAAGTCACCTCGTCTGGTGACACTCCAAGCACCGAATAGGGATACCCCAATAATCAGTTAGATTTCTAAATGAAATTTCTCCCCAAATAAGGTCCAGTTCTATAGGGATACCCTTGAGAAATCTATTTCCACTAAAATCTAGGAAAGGAATTTATCAAGCCTACCCAAGCTACCATCATCTAGAAAGATAAATTTTCTAATCATGTTCCAAGTCAAAACCAATGCTTATGAGTCCACAACTCTAGAGGACGACCCAAGAGCTTAACCTAGATCAAAATCCTTCAAGGGATATCAATAAAAGGGCTAAATCCCACAAACCATTATTGTAGACTCAAGAGACTTTGACCGTTAACCATGGACTATGCATAATATTCATAACATCCTCACGTTAAAGAAAGTGAAAACAAAACTAGTCGTTGAGAAGCACACTGACCTTATGCCTGTATTTTAAAATGGGAACATGTTTGGATTTAACCCAATCACACATATTACCATACCATCCATTGTAGAAAATTCCCAATGGTCAACTAGAGCCCTTTACTTAAGGCCTAAAATCCCATCCTAAAAAATATCTCGACCGAAAACCAGTTCCTTTATCTCCTTTGATGCCTTGAAAACTTTCAATTTTAAGCCTTAATTTACATGAACAAAGTCTCAATGAAAAACAACCATATGACCACCTTGGAAAGCAAATGGTGAAATCTATAACATATTTTACCCCCCAACATCCAAAAATTGCAATTTTTTGCCACCCTGCGGCAAAAAACCATGCATACCATGCATGTACTGAGACTTAGTTTTCAAAGTTACCCATATTAATCTTGCCGAGTTATGGGAATCAGGCCTCTACAATGCCGTTCCACAAGCTGCAAAAAATAAACTAGTTGTCACATCGTCAGACCATAAGGGTGTACTTGGGATGACCGCCGAAACCGAGAGATTGTAATATCCACCATACATATAATATTCATTGATTATCACACATGATAATTAAAATCTTGTAATAACCTATCCAATACACCTAAATTGAATCCATTGGGTGACAACAGGGGGAATTTAGGAGATATCACCACGACTAATATGACCATCAATTTCATAAGATATGTCACACATGTAAACAAACATGTGATCCACCTATGAAATAACTTATGAAATAACGGAACATGGACACAAAGTTCATATATAACAATGTTAAAATAAGCCACGAGAAATCACGACCCTTTGGCACAAGTTAGTCTGTGGTTATGGTGATGAACTCTTAAATCTAATAGAGGAATAAAACCCCAGAATAAAAGGAAGGCAATAATATCCTCACCAAAAGCTACCAAAGAGTACTTCCACATATAAAATGACATGCATGAGAGATAAGGTGTTGGTGAGGATGAAATTAATGTCATAACCACCCACAACCAAGACCATAAATGTCGAAAAAACATGATCACACCAATACCACTTTAGAAACAAAAATGTTATGAGATATCAAGGAAAATGAAACCACCATTCTAATGCATGAGATCTTCCCAAGTTTGATAGGAAACCCTAACTATGAGGAAGTCTAGTATCAAATAGCATTCACAAAACACAAACGTCTCCCTTTGATCCAGGTGGATATTGGTGTCCACCCGCCAATTCCGCTTGGACCCCGACCATTGTTTCTTTCAGTTTTTTAGTTTCCTTAATTGTAGCACATTTGACTATTTTTAGCAGTTTTTCGGGTCCTAAACTTCTGGAGCCGTTTTGAGGCCCTAAATGACATTTTTTGGCAATCTACTACCAACAACTTTTGATAATTTTTTTTTTTTTTTTTGTCGTAGTCCTCAGAGATATCTTTCCAATGGGATATCATGCGTGTCAAACAGAGATAATATGACCAAGTCACGACCTCGAGAAGTTGGCTGCCAAACTAACCCCAATAGGGCCCACAAACTCTTGGTGTTACATCTCATCGGGTTAGGGTTTTGGTTGTTTAGGGTTTGCTCTTATTGTTCAATAATAAAAAGGCCCTTGAGCCTCATTGGAACGCAGTCCAGAGGCATGTAGCCACCATATCTCTTCTCAGAGATGAGCTACTATTGCCGAGCTAGTCTCATTTCCTTACTGTTTGTAAGCATATTTTATATTTAATATTAATCAAAAGAAATGTTATTTCCGCTGCATCTCGGTATTTATAGTTATATCTATCATTTATTGTGTTCTTATTTAAATTCGGATCACCCATTCCACAGGAAAAATCCCACAAACACTGAAATAAAAATAATTAAAAAGCAATAAACTACATCCCAATAAAATACCAAAGTAATAGTCGCTCGCCGAAATCCATACAACGACCAAAAGGCAACATGCCCGAATAAATCAATAAAGAGGACAAAATAAAGATGGCCCAACATCATTCAACTATACCAAAATTCGGACCCAACCACAAAGAGATGACAAGCATATAAAATTTATGCAGATTTGGTAGGGATCCACTTAGAAATCCGAAAGTTCCGTACCCGAAAAAACGGATCAATCGCCACCAAAAGCTTCCACGCGTAATGAAGAAGTAAAAATATCCTTCAAAAAATGTGATTACCTAATAAAGAAGCACCTAAATATACACCTCACAAACATCATCCACGTGATGAGCCAAGCCGATTTATATGACCCCCATCCAAGCTGTTGTCATTTCTCATAACTTTTGTGATCTATTTCCGATCGATGGTAACACTACTTTAAAGATTCCATCCTTTGTCTTGTGCCAAAATGGATGCTTCCCACATAGCAAAATATATGTAATGACACCTATACTCCAGACCAACGCCATAGAACTTCTGGTGCAACATAATACACACCACCCATAACATGATGAATTTTTTTACTTGGCTTGATGAAGTTTGATAACGCAAATCTGTAGCCTTAAGAGATGAATTTTCATCGAGATATTGAAAAAGAAACTTCTCTGGTTCCATATCTTGATGTATAATGCCATGTAAATGACACTCACCAATAACTTTTATATTTTCCGTACACATTTTTCTGCATCAATTTCATAGTAATGACTCTTTCTTGGCCAATATACGATCAAGGAGCTCTCCATCCTCACCAGGTAGAGATACAACCCAGGGTTTCAAAACTACTTAGAGTGGCAATTCTACGAACTCAAAGAGGTACCTTTGCATAGCTTTGCAAATAAGTCAATGAGATACTCCCATGCAGAAGAGGTGCAAATCCAATCCTTATCCTCCATATTCTCGACATTGGCCATAAAAAATCGATGAGGGGGCAACCCTGTGTTTAGTTGCAGAGGAGGTGAACGAGGTTAGGGGAAAGTGTGGTTGGGGATTGGTTGCTGGCTTATTTTGGATTGGTGCCGTGAATGTGAGGTGGTAAGTGGTTTAATTCAAGTCATGATTTGCATGAAGTCAAGGTGCTTTTTTTTAAAAATTGAGAAAACTTATCATAACTCAGTTATGAGTAGTGAGGACAATCATCACTGGTTGTTATTTGTGAATGCAGGTTGACTCATCATTGTTCAAGGAAAACCACTCCAACTGGAATTACTCGTTGATGGTTGGTAAGGGGCATGCTTTCACTCCTGGCAGTCTTGGAGTGTTAACTTATGAACTCTTAGCTAAACAAAAGTAGTTAAAAAGAAAAAAACATTATGAAAATAAATAAATAATTAATATTAGAAGACACCTATTTTTTATTTATATATATATATATACATACACATACACACATTTTTTTTTTATCACTTAAAAAAGGATAGCCTAACCATTTTCTATTAGGATGATCGAAATACATCATGTAGTATGAGTTTTGCACATAAAACTCACTTTCACCTCATGAGTTTTGCACATAAAACTCACTTTCACCTTAGGAAATATATTTAAAGAACCACTTTTACTAAATTAACTCAAAAATTCATATAATTAATTTCATGTTATTTTCATATTTACCTATTTAATGAAAATAATTAAAAATATTTTTAGTTACCCATATAAATAATTAAATAAATAATTATTTATTTATTATTTCTTAATCATTTAACATTTCTCCTCCGAAATAACTATTAAATCACTATTTACTAATTATTTCTAACCCCTTTTGAGTGTATCACCCAAGAATAATTAAATAATTTATTTATTTATTTATTATTATTGAATTATTTAAATTCTCTCCCATAAGGTAATTATTGAATCGTTATTTAATAATTATCTCTAACTCACTTTGACTATATCTCCTTAAAGTAATTAATACATAATTTTTTTATTTGTTAATTACTTTAACCATTTTTCTTGATTAACTCAATTAATCATTATTTTTTGAGTTAATTCACTAAATAGAGAGTTTTTTACCATTTCAAGAATCTTTTACTCATAAATATAATAAATATTCCTAACGACTAGATCTTGATTTAGTCTAATATTTTTTTATTATTTCTCTAGTTCTAGATGTATCCTAACACTTTATCATCAATAAGAGAGGTTTTTCCTCTCTCTTTACACAACCATTTCATCATCGTCACTATCGTCCTAAACCGTTCAAGCTCCCACTTTTAGTTCAATCTCACTCATTCTTTCTGCTGATTGTGACCAATGAGAGAGAGAGATCAATTGCTGAAGCGTAGGGAAGAAAAGAACCCATCCCATGAAGGGGGATGCTTTAGACCCAAGTCTACATTCTTCTCCATCAAGTATATTCTATAATATTAATAAAATTAAATTACTTTCCATTGGGTTTTCTTTGTCGTAATCATTGTCATATATGTTTCAACATTTGTACATTGTTTTTGCAGGTGTACTAATAAATATTTTGCAGATCTGAAAAATACTTGCAACTTTCCTTTTATTTTCATGGTTGTTAGGGTTATTTGTCACCAATAGCTAGAGTGGAGACTTTTGGTACACCTTCAAGAAATTTCCATACTAGCATATATTTAATGTTATATATAGTGTTATATTGAAATGTTACATTTATTGTTATATAAAATGTTGCAATTTATGTTATATTAAAATGGTATATTTTTTTGTATGTCAATAAAATGTTATATTTAATAGAATGCTAATTAAATAAATTAAAAAATGGATTTAATTAAATAAATTTCAATTAAAAAAGGGGTTTAATTAATTAATCGAATTAACTAATAAGGGTTAAGGCAATATTTTGGAGATCTTTAATTAATTAAGTCTAGTGACTAATTATATAACAATCAATTAAAGATTAATGATGGCTAAAATAAGGTTAATGAAGTTAATTAAATAAAGGTGGATAAGCTATGATTAATACCTTTTATTAAATACATTAAGGTTGATATATTTAATTAATCAAGGTTACAAGAGGGAAAAAATTGATGCTAAGAAGGATGCTGAACATGTTTATTATGTAGAAAAACATGATGAAATTACCGAGGGTTTTCACAAGTAACACCTCCACCAGAAGTGCCATTTCCATCATCATAGTTAGCCCTCATCTTGCGCTCCTTAGGGGAAATTAATGAAATATTAAGAGGGCACCAGATAGTTGAGGAAAAAGTAGAGCACCCTGCATCAAGGGTAGGAAACCATGGAGGATTAAGATACTCTAATAGATGACCTTACTAGAAAGCTCCATAAGATTAAACTCCCATAATTTAATAGAGCCGTCCTGGCGAACAAGCAAAAGCTTGGTTGGAAGGAATGACAAGTTTTTTTTTACACTAAGAGAGTATACTTCAAATTTGAAGGCTAAGATAGTGATATTTCATCTTAGAGATAGTGCCTTGGATTGGTGGGGTGACCTGGAGTGACAATTACACCTCACTTCTGACAATGCCACTTGGGAGTTATTTAAGGAAAGGTTTAGGAAGAAGTACCTGCTAGCATATTACAAAAAATAGGATCCTTCCATGCCTTGGTTTAGAGAAACTGAATAGTATAAGAATAAGATATCGTAGGTTCATGGACTTGGTTTAGTTTGTCTCCTACATGGACACTAATGAACGTGAGGATGATCACTTCATTTATGGGTTGAACCCTAAGATTAGGACAATGGTACAAATGTGGAAACCATTCTTAGTTGCGGAGGATGTTGAAAATGTTTGTTATGTATAAGAACACTTGGACTTGAAAGGAGAAAACAAAGCCATTTTTACACAAAAACCAAGGTTTGTGAGGAAGGCCCGTTGGACCTTCTTTAGGGGAGGAAATTCGAGGCCACCACAATATGGAAATAGGATTGTGCCTAGGATAGTGGCCACATGATTTCAATCGTTTCTAGTTTACCTTCACCAGCAACTTTGGGGACTCATGCAGGTTGAGGAAAAACATGTGGAGCTACAATTAAAGCAAGGGTTTTAAGGGAAGGGGAACATTCCAGAGGGATACATAAAATTCTATTCAAGACTACCACGCATCATCTGTCAGGGATGAAGGGGAAATCATTACGAACATGATTGCCCCAAGTCACAACTTGGCACCACTCGTAGAGAAGGGGAGGCACCTTTTCAAGGAGCAAGAAGCCACCATTAGATTTATACAATGGTTAATAACCACCAAGTTGAACACCAATATGCCATGGTAGAAACCTCATGTATGAAAAATCATGTAAAATTTAAAATTATTCTTGATTTTAGTGCTATAGATAGTTTCATTTCACTATTTGCATTATAAAAATGTGGGTTGGAAACCTGTGATCAAATTGAAATTAAATAAGTCAAGATGGATTCTAGGGCAGGACAAGCAGTAGGACCTAGTGTTGACCAATGTCGGGTAAACCTCTGGGTGTGTGATCAGGTGATCAAATTTTAGCTCAAAAATGAAAGTGCCCATAAAGTCTTGAAACTAGCGTCGAGTCGAAGTGCTTGATATTATGAATCCAATGACATTCGTTTCACCTCAATACAACACTGTATGCTCAAGTTATCGTGCTCTCATTGTTTGGCCCAAAAACTAAAATTTAAGCAGGTCTGTTGATTGTGCAGTTGATTGGGTGATTATACAATTGAGTCAGCAAGGTGACTGTGCAGGCACGAGCTAACCATGTATTGCAACTTGTCCTTCTCTGGTTCGTCGATTCAAGGTTGATTTTTATTGGCTGGTGGTTTTTGTGTGGTGGACCAGTAATATGGTACCACGTGGCCCAATCATGAGCTGCCATGTGGCACCCTCGGAGGTCATACACAACTTTGGGTATGACCAGACTGAGGTTTGAGAGGTTCGAACCCTCAAACTCATTGTCACAGATGAAACACTCTACCAACATGCCATGTAGTGGGTCTTGTTAACCTAAGTGTCGAACACATATTTAAAGTTTCAATATGATGCGTTTGGGGGAAAGGGGCCGGGCTGCCAGCCTCGACCCCCAATCGTATCCAAACCATAAGACCTAAACATATAGGGAAGGCGCTAATAGCAAGGGGGACTGGGACCTTAGACTGGCCCATGGTCATATCCCACAACACGGGACCACCGATGTCACATAGAAGGCACATTGGAAAGGGCGGATGAACATTAGCCCAGCCCCTGGTCATCCAATCTCCACAAGACCATGCTGAAGGCTCATGGAAAGACACTTGCAGAGGGCGCTACAGAGTGGGGGCTTGCCCCAGGTCCCATGACCGCTTATATGATACAATGCCAGGAATTAAGGGTCTTAGAAGGAAGGGCGGGTTGTTAGCACGACCCATGGTCCCGTGGCACCCAATAAGAACACAGGCTTGATTTTTAAGGGTTAGGCCGGCGGGGGCGAGCGTTGAGACCTAGATCGCGACCTTATGTGGCCATATGACCCGAATTTTCGGTCTTAAGGTGTTATTGGATAATTTAATAGCCCAACAAAATGCACTGGTGGAGGGCACAACTGTCACTTTGTTAACAAAAAATAGGGCGGATTTGTAGGACAATTAGACTGTTGGTCCGATTTGTAGGATAGTTAACAATAAAACTTAAGGGAGAGCTTGTGGAGCAATATATTTTGGAGTTTATGGCTAAATTGAGCTCAAGAAGAGTCCACTTAGTGGTTTTTGGATATTCTGGATCAAATGGTGACCTCTAATTGCTGATTTGAGCACATCCAAGGAGTCTTTTTGCAGGTTGAAGACCAAGAGTGTATGGATCAATCAATTTTTTGAAGTAGTTCTGGAAGGTGTTTAAGCATGGAGAATGCCTTGTAGGGGTTTTATCACCTTCAGAAGTCTACTACAATACATGTTACTTACAAGGTTCAACTCAGGTTTACTTTTATCATTATGTCATGTTGAGGGAAGTTTTGTTTATGCTCTTCAATGTGGAATTGAAGTGATCATATGCTCATGTAAGATCATTTCATTTGGAGTATAGGATACTTGTAGGAGATGCGTTTTATTGTTGCTTTATGTGAGAGTTATTGCAGGAGAACATTACCTTGTAGGGATAATAGCCACATGTTTTTCATAAACAAACTTTACATTTTACACTGAATATATAGAGCGGTCTAGCTATGTTGGAAGGCCTAGAGATGTAGCCCAAGAGGGGTGAGCTCCGTAAAAAAATCCTTTGTTATGCTCTTGATGATGTCTATATGAGTTATGTGATATTATGTTGCTTATGTTAAGTTTACATGTGAAGACTAACTCATGACTTGAAGAGACATTAAAAAAACTATTTTTGTGTCAAGACCCATTATTACCTTGAAAAGCATCATAAAGATCCTTGTTTATTTGTTTGTTTGATTTTAGAGATACACCTCCTCCATTTTCAGATCAGATTGGTATTAGAGCTTCCTCTGACCAAGCTGCAAGAATGGGAAAAAAATATTCTCTAAGATGAGATTAAAGAGAATGTTCAGATTTGACTCATCAGTATTTTTTTCCTGCAATGGTGATAAAAATATTGGCTCAATTCTTAATAGGACAATAGGTCTTCACAGAGAAGATAGGTGAAGTGCCTTGATTGGGGCTTGAAGGGAACCAATTGAAAAGTAAGAATTTTGGATTTAGCTTTTGGGTGATTTTGAGTTTCACCCTCATTATATTTACTAGGGAAGTAAAAGTTTGGAGGCCAAAAGTTCCTAGTGGTGAGGTGTGATCAAGTGATCAAATTTTAGCTCAAAAATGGAAGTGCCTAGAAAGTCTTGAAATCGACTTGAAGTCGAAGTGATCGTCATTCTGAATCCAATGACGTTTGTTTCACCTCAATCCAACACCATATTCTCAAGTTATCCTGTGCTGACCTTTTGGCCCAACAAATAAAATTTTAGCAGGTCAGTTGACTAGGCGACCGTACAACTAAGTTAGCAAGGTGACTGTGCAGGCACAAGCCAACCAGGTGCTGACACTTTTCCTTCTCTGGTTCATCGATTGGAGGTCTATTTTTATTGGCTGGTGGTTTTTGTGTGGTGGACCAGTGATATGGTGCCACATGACCCAGTCATGGGCTGCCACATGGCACCCCGTGAGGTCATGCAGAATTTTGGGTATGGTCAGAGTGAGGTTTGAGAGGTTCAAACCCTCGACCTCATAGTCACAGATGCAACACTCTACCAATTGGCCATGCGATGGGTCTTGTTAGTTGATCCGAATTGGATCCTAAACACTCTCTAAGTTTTCATGACTGTTTCAAATTATGCTAAAAGATTCAAGTCTTAGAAAAATCAAGCTATTAGAAGGAATCCTCATGACAGTTGCAGTTGTGATAAGTGCAGAGCAACGAGGACCCTCGGTCGAGCGCGCAAACCGTTGGCCCATGGTAACACGCCCTAGCACAAATTGGCAAAACTGGAGGCTAGTTTGAGAAACCGAGGTAGCGCTAATCGCATATCGTAGGACGTCCCCCTCAGTGAAGGAAAGCCCCGAAGTGCCCGAACCCAAAATCACTATGAAATGTGGAAAAGTAATGCATTCGGTTCCGTAGCATAGGATTCCACAAACTGGTAGGATATCATAAGGCCTCAAGGCGGTAAGCAGTTTTGACTGAGTCCAGTCCGATGCCACACATCGAGCGACACGCGTCTAGCAGATGAGAGAGAAAACTGCCCGCATCGGACGGGTAAACATCATGCAACTTGCCCGCCCGATACGAACGATGACCGTAGGATCTGGGGGGCCTAGATCAACGGTGGAGGCGCATCCCGATAAATGACCGGATTTGGTGAAGTTATAAAGCAAGATTACAGGGTATTTGAAGTCCGACGTGGACGATGAGTTGGAAAATGATTCGTGTTTTGCGGGCGATCTTGAAGCAAACAGAATTAACGACCATTCAAATATGATTCAAGGAATAGATTGGCTTTAAAGCCATGAAATGACAGAGACATAGAAAAGGTAGTGACAAGAGTTAGCTAGACGCAGAAAGCTAAGAGCAGAGAATAGAAAGTATAAGTCGAGCTGACTTTAAGGCAACATCGACCCGGACAGAGCCAGAGAGAGTCAGAGAGTCTGTGTACTCCATAGAATGCTTGAGAGGTTCAAGCTAACTCCTCGGCATAGGCCTGTCATACTACTGTGACCATTAGAGGTCGAGTTTCAGGAAGGAGAGTCTGTGCACTCCATTGTTGAAAATGCAACAAGATGATGGAGCTTAGTGGAACAGAGTCTACTTCACTAAGTGGGACCACAAGCTATTTTTGGCGCAAAGTCTATTTTTAGACATATGGATCATGGTCTATGAGTTGCAGGATGCTATTTGTGGATGATTGGTCATGTTGGTAAAAATATATGGACTTCTATTTTTAGACATATGGGCAATTTCTATTTTTAGACTGCCAGGCTAAAAATAGAACAGTCGAATATTATTAGCTCATAATAATATTTGGACTATAAACATTATCTTATCCTCTTGGAGCACTTCAGTTCGAGCTACAGATGTGGCACATGCAACTGCCAGAAGGAAATAAGCTTTTCTTATGAGTCAGTTGAGCTATTGCATGATGGACTTCAGTGAGAACTCAAGTGGTTGAGTTTGGTGGAGTTGATTGTGGAGTTGATGGAGTTGTGTTCAGTTTGACTTGGTTAAACTAGTTGTATTTAGTTTAACTGCAGAATAAACTAGTGATGAGTGATGTGAATTAATTATTAATTAATTCACTAATTATTAACTCATAAAGCAACTAAAGAATACATCAGTTAACTCAATGCATGGACAGTTCATGTAGAAATTTTGAATAATAAACACATATTCAATAGAGATTATCCTAATCATGCACTATTGCAAAATACATGCACAATACATAACCTCCTCTACGTTGATCATCAATTTAGCAGCATCAAAAAACAATGAAACATCAATAACATGCACACATTAACACAACATGTAACCCAGGGAAAGCTTACAGCTGTAAACCCCACACTATCTGTATATTAATGATTGAGAACATGTAACATTACATAGTACAATACTCCTCACAAGTATCCAGCACTATCTCCACCTGTTACACACAATACAGCTCAGATCTGATCTCCAAATCTCCTCCGCTGCTTGCCTGCCTCCACTGCACAATACCTGCTGAGAATGAATGAATCCAAACTCGTTCCAAGTTCTATTTACCTTGGAAAATCACTCACACTGGAAATCACGTGAGCACAGGCTATATTACTGGGCATATGCAATTCTCATGGGCATACTCAATCCTTTGATTGTGCAAAATCTCATGCACAACTATAGTCACAACTGATAGCAATCTCAACCTCTAACACCTGTCTCCACTGAACTGTACATGCACTGAGTTAACTGATGTATTCTTCAGTTGCATTATGAGTTAATAATTAGTGAATTAATTAATAACTAATTCACACAACTCATCACTTAGTCTATTGGCCAGTTAGACTAAATACAACTAGTTCAACTAAGTCAAACTGAACACAAATCCATTAACTGCTCATCCAACTCCACAGAACTCAACCACATGAGTTCTAACTGATGTCCTGCATGCAATAGCTCAACTGACCCACAAAGAAAGCGTATTTCCTTTTGACAGCTGCATGTGCCACATCTGTAGCTCAAACTGAAGTGCTCCAAGAGGATAAGATAAAGTTTATAGTCTAAATATTATTATGAGATAATAATATTTGACTTTTCTATTTTTGACTAGCAGCCTAAAAATAGACTCTGATCACTCCTGCTATGATCCAAAAATAGAAGTCCATATATTTTTCCCAACATGACCAATCATCCATAAACAGCATCCTGCAACTCATAGACCATGATCCATATGTCTAAAAATAGACATAGTCTAAAAATAGACTTTGCGCCATAATTTGCCTGCGGGCCCACTTGGTGAAGGAAACTCCTTTCCACTAAGCTCCATCATCTTGTTGCATTCTCAACAAGCATTTCTTGTTGCAAACTTTTCAACAGTTCAGTGAAGATAGGTGTTGGAGGTTGAGATTGCTATCAGTTGTGACTATAGTTGTGCATGAGATCTTGCACAATCAATGGGATTGAGTATTGCCAATGAGGATTGCGTGGTTCAACCAAGGAAATGCGAGTTTGGTTCAGCCATTCATCATTATTCTCATGCAGGATTGCGCAGTGGAGGCAGGCAAACAGTGGAGGAGATTTGAGGTGTCAGATCTGAGCTAGTTTGTGTGTAACAGGTGGAGATAGTATTGAGTACTTGTGAGGAGTATTGTACTATGTATTGTTACATGTTCTCAATCAATATAATATACATATAGTGTGGGGTTTTCAGCTATAAGCTTTCCCCGGGTTACATACTGTGTTAATGTGCGCATGCGATTGATGTTTCATTGTTTTTAATGCTGCTAAATTGATGATCAACATAGAGGAGGTTATGTATTGTGCATGCATTCCGCAATAGTGTATAATCGGGATAATCTCTGTGAATAAGTGTCATATTATTCAAAATTTCTACATCCATTCCTACTGACTTTTATTTGTTTAGTGAGACTCGAATTGAGCTCACTTCTGTAAAAACTCTACTTGAAAACATAATAGAGAGGCCACCATTGAAGGCTGGACCAGGAGATGTAGCCCAAGAGCATTGGGTGAACTCCTTATTAAACTTGTTGTGTTTACATGTTTGACTGTTATGTTTTCTCTAACTGCCTCTGTGTCTATGTATTCTAGCAATCTTATCGATCCATTGCATAAAGTAACATAGGCACATCCATGCACATGAGTCTGTAATACCTTTAATTCTTTCTCCTGGATAAATTCTAGATCAAGTGATATCAGAGCTCTAGGTTACTAAGGTTAGACAAGCTTGTGCTGGATTTTGTTGTTGAATGCTAACTAGATCAAAGCTTAAATTAGGAGAAGGAGAGTTGGTTGAAACTAACCCAGAAATTGGAAGAGTCTATTCTAAGAGGAAAATGTCAGAAGAAAGTCCTTTGGAATCAGATCCTCAGTTCATGGATAGTTTTATGACCATGAGATCCATGGTGGAGGAAATGTATAGGGAATTTAAGAAAAATAGAGAAGAAGATTCATCAAACTCCAAACAAGACAAAGGAGTAGAAGAATCTCTCCTCCATGACCACTCTAAAGGCAAAGGGAAAGAAGAAAAATTCCTCACACCTCCTAATAGTCCTGAAAATAAAAAGAAAGCATCATTGATTAAATTAGATGTTAAATTTGATTTACCAATATATGATGGAGAGTTGAATGCAGAGAAGCTGGATAATTGGATCAGACAGATTGATGTTTATTGCAGAGTGCAGATCATTGATTCAGACAAGAGTAAGATTCAGTTGGCCAGCCTATGCCTTGGAGGCATTGCCTTGGTATGGTGGGAAGGCAGGACACAAGCTGAAATGAAGAAACATGGTAAGATTCTTTTTGTCTGGAGTGAATTTGTTTCTGCAATTAAAAAGAAATTCTATCCACTAGCCTATATGCAGCAAGCCATGATGAGCTGGCAAACTCTTCGACAACTAAAAGGGAAAAGTGTACAAGGTTACACCCAAGAATTTAGGAAAAGAGCTTTGATTCTAGGAATTTATTTAGACTCACCTGAGACTCTACTGAAGTATATATGTGGTCTACACAGCTACATGAGGCACACTATCCTCATGTTTAATCCCACTAGCATAGATGAGGTATCCGTTCAGGCTACACATCTAGAAGCCAGAGGTAAGAATGGGAACCCAACAGTTGGGGGATCATTCCAACCCACTGCAAGCAAAAATAAGGAGAAAAGAAAACAGAAATGGAAAGAGAGGAAGACAAATACTGTACAAAAGACCAAGTCTTCATGCACTCACTGTAAGAAGGATGGGCATGATCATGAACACTGTTGGATTCTGCATCTGGAGCCGAAACCCAAGAAAAATGAGGGCAAAAGGAAGAAGACTACTGCAGCTATTCAAAAGGATTTGGGGTTAGACTCAGGGGATGAAACAACAATCGCAACCACAATTATAAAAGGTTGTCTGCTTTAGAGAATGCAGAAATCAAGAAGCAGGTACAGGAGCTGCTCGAGAAGGGGTTCATCAGACCTAGCACATCACCATGTCGGTCTCCAATTTTTCTGGTGAGAAAGAAAGATGGTTCGTGGAGAATTTGCATTGATTACCGATCACTGAATAAGATAACGATAAAAAATCGTTATCCCCTTCCTCACATAGATGATCTATTAGATCAGTTGAAAGAAGCTGTTTATTTTTCCAAGTTAGACTTGCATAGTGGATATCATCAGGTCAGAGTTGCAAAGCAAGATGCATGGAAGACTGCTTTCAAAACAAAGCAGGGATTGTATGAGTGGCTGGTTATGCCTTTTGGCTTAACTAATGCTCCTGCTACTTTCATGAGAGTAATGAATGATGTACTCAGACCTTTTCTTAATGATTTTGTTATTGTATATCTGGATGACATTCTTATATTCAACAAAACGTGGGAAGAACATTTAAAGCATGTTAAGCAAATTCTAGATGTTTTGAAAGGAGAAAATATTTATGTTAAACTCTCCAAATGTGAATTTGGCAAAACATATTTGAATTATTTGGGTCATATAGTAGAGGGTATGAACTGAAGATAGATCCCTCTAAGGTTGCAATCATTGTAAACTGGCCTAAGCCCAAATCTGCTACAGAAGTTAGAAGCTTCCTAGGAGCAACACAATATTGGAGAAAGTTTATTTCTAAATTTTCCTTAATTGCAGCTCCCTTACATGCTTTAACAGGATTTAACAAGGTGTTTCAGTGGGGAGCCAAACAACAGAAAGCATTCGACACCTTGAAAGAAAAGATTAGTACAACACGAGTACTAGCACTGCCCGATCTTCAAAGACCATTTGAGATCGAAATAGATGCCAATGACTGTGCCATGGGAGCAGTATTGATGCAGCACGGTAAACCCATATGTTATCATTCAGAGACATTTAATTCTGCAGTAGTTAACTATCCCACATATGATAAAGAATTGTATGCATTAGTACAGAGTGTGAAAAAATGGAAACATTATTTAATGGTCAAAGAGACAGTTATACATACTGATCATCAAACACTTCAATATCTACACTCCCAAACTAAGTTGCAACAATCAAGACATTATAGAAAGATGGGTTTTCTACAACAGTTTCATTTATTCATCAGATATAAAAAGGGCATACACAATAAAGTTGCAGACATGTTGTCTAGACCAATTATAAATGCATCTACTATACTTAAGCATAATTCAGTACTGCATGAAAGCTACATTGAACAATATGCTCAAGATATAGATTTTAAAGATATATATGCAACTTTAAGTCAAGGAAAACAAGTAGGAGAATTGGATTATCATGTTAAGGACCAACTCTTGTATCATTTTGGGAAGCTATGCATTCCAAAAATTGAAAAAGTAAAGATAATTCGAGAGGCACACACTTCTCTAATATCAGGTCACTTTGGTGTAAGTAAAACAATCGCACAACTGCAAAGATTTTGTTATTGGCCAAAAATGAATGAGACAGTTTCTAGATATGTAAGAGGGTGTACCATGTGTTCTAAAAGAAAACCTAGTAATAGGAAACTAGGTTTGTACACTCCACTACCAGTTCCTTCTCATCCTTGGGCAAGTGTTTCCATGGACTTTGTTGGAGGACTGCCTAAATCTAGGAAAGGTCATGACTATTTATTTGTTGTTGTCGATAGGTTCAACAAAATGTGCATTTTGATACCTTGTAACAAACAAATTACAACTGAACAAACTGCCAAGTTATTCTTTCAGCATGTATGGGTTCATTTTGGATTACCTACTTCCATCATATCTGATCGAGATACCTGATTTGTTGGGAAATTTTGGTCGAGTTTGTGGGAATTGATGGACACTAGGCTGAAGAAAAGCACAACTTTTGATCCACAAACAGATGGCCAAACAAAAATGGTCAACATGACAGTGATCCAGTTGCTCAGAGGCTATTGCAGCAAGCATCCCAAACTTTGGGATGAACATTTATGTTATGTGCAACATGCTGACAACTGAGCTAAACATTCTTCTACACAAAGATCTCCTTTTGAGACCCGTTTTGGTTTCACACCAAGGTCTCCCTTGGATTTTGTCTTTGGTAAAGACATAGCAGTTGATGGACACAGTGATGTGGACAAGGCAACCAAGTTCATTGAAAAAATCCAAGAGATTCACCAGGCAGTACAGGAACAACTGGAAAAGAGCCAAGCCAAGTAAAAGGCAAGGCATGACAAGCATTGGATGGCGCATAATTTCTAAGTTGGTGATCAAGTCTAGCTGTATATCAGCAAAGACAGAATGCAAGGTGAAGGTAAGAAGCTGAAGCCAAAAAGGTATGGACCTTTCAAGATACTTGAGAAAATTGGTGAGAATGCTTTTCGCCTTGATTTACCAGCTTACATGCACATCTACTCAGTTGTTAATGCAGACAGCTTGAGACTATTTGAACCTTCATTAATTAAATATCCCGAAGAGCAGAGTCAATTGCCTTCTATTGATGATCTGTTGCCTGAATATCTTAATGAGTTGCAGGAAGATACAGTTTTTGGAAGAGTACCTCAGGATTGGACTCAAAGGTTCAAAGCCAATCAGTGCGAAATGGATAGAAATTGAGCAAGCAAGGAATCAATACCCTCACTTGATTGATGCTTAAAATAAAACCAACTTTTGGTGGTCCAAAATATTTTTCAGTGGGAAGGCCGTGATCCGAATTAGATCCTAAATACTCTCTAAGTTTTCATGACTGTTTCAAATTATGCCAAAAGATTCAAGTCTTAGAAAAATCAAGCTATCAGAAGGAATCCTCATGACAGTTGCAGTTGTGATCAGTGCGGAGCAACGAGGACCCTCGGTCGAGCACGCAGACCGTTGGCCCATGGTAACACGCCCTGGCACAAATTGGCAAAACTAGAGGCTAGTTCGAGAAACGGAGGTAGATTCTGATAGGACGTCCCCCTCAGTGAAGGAAAGCCCCAAAGCGCCTGGACCAGAAATCACTATGAAATGCAAAAAAGTAATGCATTCGGTTCTGTAGCTAGGATTCCACAAACCAGCAAGATATCGGAAGGCCTCGAGGCAGTAAGCAGTCTTGACTGATTCTCGCCCGATGCCACACATCGAGTGACACGCGTCTGGTGGATGAGAGAGAAAACCACCCCCATCGGACGGGTAAAGGTCATGCAACTTTCCCGCCTGATACGAATGATGACCATATGATCTGGGGGGCCTAGATCAATGGCAGAGGCGCATCCCGATAAATGACCGGATTTGACGAAGTTATAAAGCAAGATTACAGGGGATTTGAAGTCTGACGTGGACGATGAGTTGGCAAACGATTCGTGTTTCGCGGGAAATCTTGAAGCAAATGGAATTAACGGCCATTCAAATATGATTCAAGGAATCTGACACCCAGTTTGTTAGGAAACAGGTGGCCACCTCCCTGCGAGGCGTTACCCAGTGATGATGATGCAGAGTAGAGGAATTCGAACGGGCAGAGGTAGGGAAACCAGAAGGTCGAGAAGCAGAAACGAACAGTCAAAGAACATACTGGCTTTAAAGCCACGAACTAACAGAGACAGAGAAAAGGTAGTGACAAGAGTTAGCTAGATGCAGAAAGCTAAGAGTAGAGAACAGAGAGTAGACGCCGAGCTGACCTTAAGGCAGCATTGAGCCAGACAGAGCCAGAGAGAGTTAGAGAGCCTGTGTACTCCATAGAAGGCTTGAGAGGTTCAAGCAAACTCCTCAGCATAGGCCTATCATACTACTATGACCATTAGAGGTCGAGTTTCAGGAAGGAGAGTCTGTGCACTACATTCCTACTGATTTTTATTTGTTTAGTGAGACTCGAATTGAGCTCACTGTTGTAAAAACTTTGCTTGAAAACATAATAGAGAAGCCACCATTGAAGGCTGGACCAGGAGACGTAGCCCAGGAGCATTGGGTGAACTCCTTATTAAACTTGTTGTGTTTACATGTTTGACTGTTATGCTTTCTCTAACTGCCTCAGTGTCTATGTATTCTAGCAATCTTGTCGATCCATTACATAAAGTAACATAGGCATAACCATGCACATGAGTCTGTAATACCTTTAATTCTTTGTCCTGGATAAATTCCAGATCATTAGCCTAAGGGCCAAACACATATTTAAAGTTTCAATATGGAGTGCTTGGGGGAAAGGGGCCAGGCTGCCAACCCCGGCCCCTGGTCGTATTCACACCATAAGACCTCAATGTATACAAAATTTTATAACAACAAGGGGATCAAGACCTTAGCCCGGCCCATGGTCATATCCCACAACATGGGACCACCAACGCTACATAGAAGACACGTCGGAAAGAAGGGCTAGCCATTAGCCCATCCCCTGGTAATCCAATCTCCACAATACTGTGCTGAAGGATCGTGGAAAGGTACATGGGGAGGGCGCTACAGAGTGGGGGCCAACCCCAGGTCCCATGATTGGTTATATGACCCAGCTCTAGGAATTAAGGGGCCCGACGAGAAGGGTAGACTGTTAGCCCGACCCATGGTCCCATGGCACTTGATAAGACAACACACCCTAGTTTTAAGGGCTAGGCTAGAGGGGGTCAGCGTTAAGTTCTAGCCTACGACCTTATCTGGCCATATGACCCGAATTTTTGGTCTTAAGGGGTTATTGGATAATTTAATTTTCCAACAAAATGCACTGGTGGAGGGCGAAAATGTCCCTCCGTTAGAAAAAAGCAGGGCGTGTTTATAGGACAGTTAGACTATTGGTCCAATTTGTAGGACAATTAACGATAAAACTAAAGGGAGAGCTTATGGAGCAATATCTTTTGAATTTTTGGCCAAATTGAGCTCAAGAAGAGTCCACTTAGGGGTTTTTAGATATTCTGGATCCAATGGTGACCTCTAATTGTGGATTTGAGCACATATAAGGAGTCTTTTTAGAGGTTCAAGACCAAGGGTGTATTGATCAATCAATTTTTTAAAGCAATTCTGGAAGGTGTTTGAGCATGGAGAAGCCCTTTTAGGGGTTTTCTCACCTTCAGAAGTCTACTGCAACAAATTTTACTTGCAGGGTTCAACTCAGGTTTACTTCTCATTATGTCATGTTGATGGAAGTTTTGTTTATGCTCTTAAATGTGGAATTGAAGTTGTTAGAAAATTATATATTACAGAGCAATGGAACACTTAAAATATTGAAAAAACACAAACAAAGAAAATGCATAAAACAAGAGAGACACATATATACGTGGTTCACCCAATTTGGGCTACGTCCAAGGAGAAACAACTAGTCCTTCCCTTTATATTATATATCAAAATGAAGAGATACAACTTACAACAGATCCGCTGTAATTTCCTCTTCACTCTCACACAATCTCCTCTCTCTTTCTTTCTCAGAATACACATATACAAATCCACAATAAAATTCCATCATATATAGTGAGAGGTTTCCTTCTAGGGAAAAAACCCTAAATGAAACATAACTTCTATCATCAGATCATCCGCCTAATGAACGACGCAGATTGACTACGAATTTACAACATTTTTCAAGGCAATTTTACATCTATTTTTTAGCTTTAGGGGCGTTGCCCTCGAACCCTCACCATGGAGGGGATCATAAAAATTGTCATCGTCCCTCCTAGACCCCCTTGGCGGCGAACAAACATGCGGCGTTTCCACCCCATTACAAACTGGGAGGCTCATAAAAATTGTTGTCGTCCCCCCCTGCAGCGAACAAACAAGCTGTGTTTCCACCCCATTACGAACTAGGTGTAATGTGGTGATATCTCCGAATAAAGAAGATAATCAGGCTCCAGACCTAACAGTCTCCCACTTGGAGATTGATTATTAAAACTCCATCGATGCTTCATTTACTGGAAAATGACTCCACTTTGGACCTGGCTACTTCTTATCTTCATCATCATACTTGAAGACCAATTGAAACTGAGAAGAATCTCAGTTTCTCCCTAGTTACAACTTTTGTTAACATATCTGTAGGCTTTTGGCTAGTGTGTATCTTTTCCAGCTTCAACTGTCCATCTTCCAACACTGACTGTATGAAGTGGTACTTGAGATGTATATGTTTAGTCTTGGAATGAAATGATGAGTTCTTTGCAAGATGAATGACACTCTGGTTGTCTCTGTATAATATACCCAACTCCTTCTTCTTAGCCAATTCATCCAAAAACCTTTGTAACCAAATCATTTCTTTACTAACCTCCATAGCAGCAACATACTCTGCTTCCGTCATTGAGAGTGAAAGAACACTTTGCAATTTTGAGACCCAACTGACAATTGTTCCACCTACAATAAACACATACCCTATGGTGTTCCTCTTGCTATCTCTATCACCCGCCATATCTGCATCAACATATCCTTGTGGAGCAATGTTTGAATCCCCAAAGCATAATGCTTAATATGTGGTACCTCTCAAATACCTGAGAATCCACTTCACTGCCATCCAATGTTATTTTCCTGGATTGTTCATGTACTTGCTTACAACTCCTACTACATGTGCAATATCAGGCCTTGTGTAGACCATTGCATACATTAAGCTTCCAACTGCTGATGCATATGGAACTTTAGACATATAATCCGTCTCTTCCTGAGTCTTGGGACACATCTCCTTGCTTAGTTTGAAATGGATAGCCAAAGGTGTAGTAACTTGTTTTGCGTTCTGCATATTAAATATTTCCAACACCTTTTGTGTGTAATCACTCTGAGACAATGTTAATTTGAGATTTTTCCTGTCTCTAGTTATTCTAATGCCAAGGATTTGCTTTGCAGCACCCAAATTCTTTATTGCAAATGAATTTGCCAATTTTCCTTTCAACACATTTATTTCCTGCATGCTAGACCCTGCAACAAGAATTCCATCTACATACAATAATAACATAATATAGCCACCATAATTTTGCCTTTTGAGATAAACACAATGATCAGAGTGACATCTAGTATAACCTTGTTCAGACATAAACTTGTCAAATTTTAGATACCACTGCCTTGGAGCCTGTTTTAATCCATACAAGCTCTTCTTCAACCTGCACACTAGTTTCTCCTTCCCTTTGACCTCATATCCTTGTGGGTACTGCATATATATATCTTCTTCCAAATCCCCATGGAGAAAGGCTGTCTTTACATCGAGCTTCTCAAGATGTAGATCTTCTACTGCTACTAGACTTAAAATAGTTCTAATTGAAGTCATTTTAACAACAGGAGAAAATATCTCATCAAAGTCCATACCTTTTTTTTTGTGTAAATCCCTTCACCACAAGTCTAGCTTTATACCTTTTTCTACCTCCATCTTCTTCCTTCAACCTATAAACCCATTTATTCTACAATGTTGTTTTACATGCAGGAAACCTGACTAAGTCCCAAGTCTGGTTATGTACCAATGATTCCATCTCTTCTTTCATTTCTAGCTCCCACTTCTTCTTGGTTTCTACCTGCACTACTTCTTCATAACATTCTGGTTCACGAGAATCAGTCAACAATACATAATATAATGAAGAAGAGTATCATTCAGGGGATCTACTTATCAGGTGTTTGAGGTGCCTATTGTTGTTCTGGCTATGGATCATTATGATTTTTAGGCACCTTTACTTTTTCTGTGATCTCATCAAGCACTGTGTATTCTCTATTTTCTTTTTCCTATTTGTTTTCCTACATTTGATCCTTATACAAAACATTTTCATTGAATATCACATCTCTTCTCCTAATGATTTTGTGATTTTCATAATCATATAAGCGATAACCAAAATTATTAACACCATATCCAATAAATGTACATTTATTAGATTTTTCCTCAAGGTTTGTTCTATTTTCTTTATTAACGTGGACCAAGGCTTCAGAACAAAAAGTCTTTAATAATGAGTAGTTTACCTTTTTACTTGTCCATGCCTCCTTTGGAATATCTCCATCCAAGGAACTTGAAGGTCCTCTATTTATTAGATAAATAAAAGTATCTGCAACATCTGCCCAAAATTGTAAAGTCAATCATGCATGCAATCTCATGCACCTTGCATGCTCCATGATTGTCTTGTTCATCCTTTCTGACACACCATTTTCTTGTGGTGTTCTTAGAACTATCTTCTCTCTACGAATTCCATGCTCTTAACAATACTTATCAAACTCTTTGGTTCAATATTCACATCCATTGTCTGATTTGAGACACTTCAACCTTTTTCCTATCTCATTTTCAACCAAAGCTTTCCATTTCTTGAAAGTGTCAAATACATCAGATTTATTTCAAATATAATAAATCTAGTTTTTTTATGGTTGCATCATCAATAAAAGTAACATAATAACGAGAGCCACTGAGAGATGATACCTGAGCAGACCCCCATACATCTGTATGAAAAAGATCTATTTTTTCGCTCTTCTTTTCTTTTCGAACTATGAGGATTCTGGCTCTCTTTTGTTTTCCATAAACATAATTCTCACAAAATTCCAAAT
Source organism: Pinus tabuliformis (assembly GCA_031772625.1). Classification (NCBI taxonomy): domain Eukaryota; kingdom Viridiplantae; phylum Streptophyta; class Pinopsida; order Pinales; family Pinaceae; genus Pinus; species Pinus tabuliformis. The sequence continues at coordinate 821,891,728 of CM062805.1, forward strand.
CAACATTCTTCAAACCTGGCAACAAGTTTCTTGAATGAAGAATCTTCATCCCCTTCTCACTCATGTGCCCGAGCCTATGATGCTACAATGCTGTATCTGCTCTGATAGAGGTTAAAGCATTAAAAAAATTAGAAATACCATTGCGTAAATACAATGCACCAACCTTTTCTCCTTTTTATATTACCAGGGCTCCTTTAGTGACCTTCCAAGTTTTATCTATAAAAGAAGTTACACAACCTTCACCTCCCAACTGCCTTGTTGAAATTAGATTTTTCTTCAAATCTGGAAAATGCCTTACCTCCTTCAATAACCATTGGTTTCCATTCTGTTGTTTTATGAAAAATTTACCCATTCGAATGATTTTACAAGGTTTATCATCACCCAAACAAACCTGTAAAAAATCTCCTTGAACATAATCATGAAAATGTTTCCTATCACGTGTGGCATGGAATGAGGTCCCTGAATCTACCACCTAGGCATCAATAATATTTTCTAAAGAAAGAATCAAAGCATCTTGCAACACATCACCTGTCACCTGTCACATTCACTTCAGGATTGTTTTCTTACTACGTGTCTCCTTCTTTTCCCTTTCGAGACTTACAAGATTTCTTCAGGTGTCATTTCTTCCTACATTTCCAATACACTATCCCCGTTTTGGACTTGTATATGCATTTCCCTGACTTACTGCGAATCCTGGGCTCTTTCCTCTTTCCATTTTCCTTCCCCTTATCTCTGCAGTCAATGCATTACCTGATGTCTCACCAGAGATTTTCCGTAGCATTTCCTCGCTAATGATTGCACTGACAACATCATCAAACTTTAAAGTTTTAGATCCAGAGACATAGTTACTAATGGCCATAACTAAACCATTACAAATTTTTGTCAATGAGCACAGAAATAAAAAATCCCTAACTTCATCATCAATAGCCATATTAAATTCATTTAAATGATCAACAAAAAATCCACCTTCTGACATCTCCATATTAAATAAATGCTTCATAAGAAATACCTTATTTGAGGCCAATGTCGACAGTAAACCCTCCATTATTGTTTCCTTTGAAATATTAAAGGTTACGGACGCTGCTAGGCACAACCGTATTGTTCCAAGTGCATTTTTATCGAGAATATCCCATTCTATGTCTGCCACACTCAACGACTTCTTTGTCTTTCTGCTTAATGGTAGGTACAAATCTTTCTGATACAAATAATCTTCCATAGCTGGTAGTTTTTGCCGTTAAAAATTTCGACCCTAAACCTACCATCTTTTGCCATTGCTCCTACTCAAATCAAGAACCCTTCTCTCCTGCAAGTTTATCAGCCAAATAGACCTTTGGATCTGATACCAGTTGTTTGAAAATTATATATTACAGAGAAATGGAACACATAAAATATTGTAGAAACACAAACACATAAAATGCATAAAACAAAAGAGATACAGATATACACAACCACAATACAATTCCATCATATATAGTGAGGGGTACTTTCTAGGGAAAAAAAACCTAAATTAAAAATAACTTCTACCATCAGATCATTCGCCTAATGAGCGACTCATATTGACTATGAATTACAACATTTTTCAAGGCAATTTTACATATATTTTTTTAGCTTCGGGGGCGCTGCTCTTGAACTTGCGCTAGGGGTGGGCTCATGAGAATTGTCGTTGCCCCCCCCCAGACCGCCCTGGACCCCCCTAGTGGTGAACAAATGGGCGACGTTGATGCCCCATTACGAACTCGGGTCAAATGCGGCGATACCTCTAAATAAAGAAGATAATCAGGCTCCACACCTAACAAAAGTGCTCATATGCTCATGGAATATAATTTCAGTTGGAGTATAGGATCTTTGTAGGAGATGCCTTATATTGCTGCTTCATGTGAGAGTTATTTTTAGGAGAACATTACCTTGTAGGGGTAATAGCCACGTGTTTTTCATCAACAAACTTTTATGTACTCCTTTTTACACTGAATATATGGAGTGGTCTAGCTATGTTGGTAGACCCAGAGATGTAGCCCAAGAGGGGTGAAATCTATCAACAAATCCTTTTTTATGCTCTTCATGATGTTTTTATGAGTTATATGATATTATGTTTCTTATGTTATGTTTACATGTGAAGACTAATTCATGACTTGAAGAGACATTGAAAAAGAACCTGTTTTTGTGTCAAGACCCATTATTACCTTGCAAAGCATCGAAACGATCCTTGTTTATTTGTTTGTTTGATTTTGGAGAAGAGGAAAAAGACACCTCCTCCATTTTCATATCAGTGTGTACAACTAAGTTGAAGTTATATGTTACTATTCTGGGGATGTACAATGTAATCATCAGAATGATTGGCTAGAAACTCATCAAGCTTTGGTAGAATGTTTAAAAAAGAAGGTGATATGTTTAGATGATGAAGGTAGATCGATTAAGATTTGTGGTATAAGGAGGGGAGTGTTCCTATGATTCATCTCAACAATGAAGGTAAAATGTTTCCTTAGGTAGGGATATACACTATATATGGCCAAGGTCGTAAGTGACAAGAAGGTACCCTCACTTGACTAGTGTCAAGTCTTGTTATAATTTAAGGATGTTTTCCCCAAAAAGTTACCAGGATTACCCTTTTAGAGAGATTGATTTTACAAACGAACTAAAACCTGCCACAAAGACATTATTTAAGATACCCTATAGAATCATGGCTCCAGAACTTTGTGAGTTGTAGATCCAGTTGAAATAGACATCATAATTGGGACTTATTAGAGCCACTGTTTCACCATAAGGTGCACTGTGATTTTTGTCAAGAATAAATATGGATCCCTAATATTTTCATATATTACAAGGATCTAAATCAAGCCATAGTGAAGAATAAGTACTTGATACCTAGAATAGATGACCTCTTCGATTAAATGAAGGGGGAAATAATTTTCTCAAAAATCGATCTGTGGTATAAATACCACCAGTTAAGGATTAAGGAAGGCGACATCTCAAAAACCACATTTTGAACTCTATTTATGAACTATGAGTTCATAGTAGTGCCATTTGGTTTTACCAATGCACCAAAAATGTTCACAAGCCTCATGAATAGTGTATTTCAAAAGTATCTTGACCACTTTGTGCAAGTATTTGTGGACAATATTCTTTTCTTCCAAGAAGGAAAAGGAGCATGAAGAGCACTTAAGATTAGGTTGACATGCTTAACGGAAAATAAGTTGTACGTAAAACTATCAAAATGCTATTTCTTTTAGAATGAAACTCTTTACCTCAGGCACATCATTTCAGGAGAAGGGATTTCAATAATCTGAAAAAGGTGAAGGTCATAATGGATTGGTTGGCACTGAAAAATGCTCATGAGATGCATAGATTCATGGGGCTAGCAGATTATTATCAAATATTTGTAGAATGGTTTTCAAAGATTACGAAACTCATCGCCACATTATGGTTAAAGGGAGTTATTTATGAATGGAAAAATGAATGCAACGCTGTATTCATTGAATTTAAGAGATTACTCACTAATTCATTGACTCTTCGAGTGCCTGATAGAGAGAAGGAATTCATAGTTTACACAGAGTCTATGATGCAAGGATTGGGAGATATGCCAATGCAATAAGGGGGAGTAATAGGTTATGCATTTGGGAAGTTGAAGAAACATGAAAAGCTATTTGTTACCCATGAATTATAATTAACAACAATGATGATAAACTTGAAAATTTGAAGGAACTACCTCGTTAGGAGAAGCTTTGAGCTGAAGACTGATCATGAGAGATTGAAGCATCTCTTCATTCAGAGGGATTTGAATGCTAGACAAAGGCGTTGGAGTGAATCTGAGTGTATGCTTTTGGGACTTCATACAACAAAGGAAAATATAATGTGGTAGTTGATGCACTAAGAAAAAGACCACAAACCTTATCATTGGTACCCTTGAGGATCAATTTAAAGGAGCATGTGTTAGAGAAACCATTTGAAGATAGTTGGTATCTAAAGGTTACATCAATGCTCAAGATTGGGAAGTGGATAACCAAAATTTGAGGGATTTTCCCTTGAACCAAATGGATTGTTGAGGTTTCAAGGAAGAATGTATATCCCTTGGGAAGGGAGTATATGAAGAACCATCCTCAAGGAGTCATATAAAGCTCTTTACTATGCGCATCCTGATGTGAAGAATATGTATGTAGAAATGAATAAACTTTTCTTTTGGGAAGGTTTAAATCATGGTGTGGTATAATTTGACTCTAAGGTTCTTGAATGTTAGTGAGTGAAGGCTGACCATTACCACCTGAAGATACTCCTACAACTGCATGACATCCCTATGTCTAAATGGGAGGTCATTTATATGGATTTTGTTATGAAATTTCCACTCATATCAAAAAAAAATAATGCCACCTTGGTTGTAGTTGATAGGTTGAGCAAAAGTGCCCATTTCATCCTAGTGAGATACATTTATGATGTCATCGATGTGGCACAAGTGTTTGTATGTGAGGTTATCTGGCTACATGGGTTACCCACAAAGATCATTTCTGATAGGGACTCTTGATTTACATCTAGGCTTTGGATAAGTTCGCAGTCAACATCAGGGACTCATCTAAACTTCGGCACTTCATATCATCAAGAAACAAATGGGTAAAATGAAAGAGTAAATCAGGTTATGGAAGACATGCTTAAATTGTATGTTATGGATAACCAAACTCAATTGGAGAAGTACCTACCATTGGTAGAGTTCGCCTACAATAACAAATAGCGCAATTCAATTATGTTGCCTCCTTATAAAGAGTTGTATGTGTTGTGGTCACAATGCTTCCCATATTTGTTTTTTCTGCAAAAAATATAAGGACCCTCCATGTAAATTTTGGGAAAATCACTCCTTTAATGCTTTAATTTTGTTAATTTTGTGAAATTTTCACTTTTCTTAGATTGAAATTTTAATGATTCCATTGTGTGTGGTTTCTCTCCTGCTTCCCAACGACTCAAATTTCGTTAAATTTAGACTTACGGTTAAAAAATAATACTTGCTCAAAATTTGATTGAATTTCATTATCCAACTTAAAATCTATAAATTTGTATATATTTATCTTTATAAATTGTAAATAAAATAAAATTTCACTTTAAAGATTATTTGTTTTAATTTAATTAATTGTAAATACAATTAATTTAAAAGTAATTTAATTAATTTAGTTAATTAAATATTATTAGTTTATAAATATTAATGTAATTAATCATTATTTAATTATAATTAAATTAATTATAAATAAATAAATTATTAAATAAAAATATTTTATTAATTAAATAATATTTAAAATGGATGAGTATTTTTGGAAAAAGAAAGGCCTCGAGGAACGGAGATTTCCCAGGGTTCGATCTTGAGACCTCCTATCGTCATGCATCCAATTTTCGTTAAGGGTTTGGATGGCAGAACAAATCGCCTGCAGGTTTCTGCATCTCACCTCGCGGCTTTGGATCCGAAGGACATGTTTTTCGATTGGATTAAAATCCCCTCGCAGCTTCAGTGGATCGTTTCGGACATCCGCCAGATCGACGATGACGCCCCTCCGGTTGCTAGCCGCGACGGCCGGTACCCACAGGCCCATCTCCTTCTTCGCTTGAGAGGGGGAAAAGGGGGTTTCGGCCCTATTCAGAGGGGCGACGCCACCAAGGCCGGCCAGAAGAGGACCAGCAATGCTGATGCTTACGGTGACATGAGTGGAAGGAGGCTTCGCCACGTGAATGTCGAGAAGAGACCTGAAGTATTTCACACAGATCCGGTAACTGCAATCAAAGAAGGGGGCCTGCATGTAGCAGATCTGCCCCCTCTCACAACAGATTGGGCCAAATCTTGTAGATCCAGGATGGATTGTCGCGACATGAGTGGAAGGAGGCCCCGCCATGTGAACGACGAGAAGAGACCTGTAGTTTTTCATACTGATCCAGTAACTGCAGTCAAAGAAGGGGGCCTGCATGTAGAAGATCTACCCCCTCTCACAATAGATCAGGCCAAATATTGCAGATCCGGGTGGATCTATTCGATCTGTCCAGTTCCAGGTAGAATATAGGTGGAAATCCGCCAGATCCAGAAATCAAATCCGTAAAACTGGACCTGGACAAGGTAGACTCAACGGATCTGAAGCAAATTTTTATCAGATCAACAGAAGGCAGACATGTTTGTGTGCAGATTTGGAAATGGATGAGTGTATTGGAGTTAAAAAAAGAGATCCATGACAAACTGGGAATTCTAGTTGCATTACAAAATCTATTATTTTCAGGGCTCTGCTTACAGGATCAACACACACTCCAGCACTATAGGGTTGCAAAGGACTCAACCATCATCCTCAATCTGAGATTGCGAGGTGGATCCAAGGGAGCTTCCTCAAAACCTACAGGTACCTATCGCGATGCAGCCAAAGGGAAAGAACCTCTAAAGGGGAAAGAATCTATAGCTGCTAATGAACCCCCAGGGCAGTATATCGTGGATCAAATGCCGGAGAGCCCCTCTATTTCCTTGGACTTACCAGAGGTAAATTACATATTCTCAGATCTACAAAAAATGCAGTTATTTGTAGATTCAACGGTTTTTGGCCTAGAACTGATGCATTATACCAATGGATCCACACGGTTTGGACAAAAAACTGCGAAATCCACCTATGCTCTAAGGGTTTCTTCATAGTAATTTTCCACTCAGAAGAAGAAAAGGAAAAAATTCTCAACCAAGGGCCATGGTTGTGGGGCAGTGCTGGACTTTTTGTTACTCCATGGTTCCCGGATTTTGATGCAAACACTATGGTGGTATCAAGGATGCCAGTATGGGTTAGGCTGCATAACCTCCCGTTACATTTCTGGCATTCCAAGGCCTTAATAGTTATTGGAAATACCCTCGGGAAAATGTTAAAGATTGATGCAGAGAGACATATAAAGGGAATCTTTACTTTTGCTAGAATATGTGTCGAGGTAGATCTCAGCCAAGGATTACCTGAAAGTATAATTCTGAACTTCAACAATTCACAGTGGAAACAATCTTTGGACTATGAGAATACAGCTTTCAGATGCAGGGGATGTCAACAAACAGGTCATCTGTACAATGCATGTAAAAGTCTCAACAAGAGCAAGACACAACAAAGGAAGCCCAAAGGATGACAAAATATAGATGATGTCGTAAAGAAGAGAGATTCTGAAAAGAAAGAACACAATACAGCTCAGGAGAAAGACTAGGACAATAAGGAAAAAGAGATTATTGAAGAAAAGGAGGAAGATCTTCAGCAGGAAACAAGCAGAAATAAACGTAGTCACAGTCCTGAAGGATCAGATTCAGATAAGGAGCAACAAATGAATCCAGAGGAAAACCAGCTAGCTATTACTGACTCCATGCACAACACAGATGGTTGGCAAAAAGTGGAGAAAAAGAAGGGTCGAAAGACTTAGGTTAGCTGGTCTTTATTTATTGCTCTCCGAATATCTGGAAAGCTTTTTTCTTTTATGTTTGTAGTCAAAAAGGCAGAAAGTTGATACCAATCATTAGAAGTATCAGAAATGCTTACAACATATGCAATGTAACTTTTTATTTTTCTTAATAAAAAGTTCGCTTTTTCTTCGGAAAAAAAATAATATTTAAAATAAAATAGGTAGATTGAAAAGAGCTCGGGGTTCCTAGAAGAATGTTCCCAAAAAAACCTCACATGGTATTAAATAGCTCGGGGGCCTTCTATATTGAGGGAGCTTTCTTTTATAATCCCATACCTTAATATACATGGGGTGGAGAGAGGGCTACACCCTCCACGTGGCCCTCCTCTCCCTCCTTTTCACGTGGCCTTTTCATGATTAATCTAAATACATTTTATGTATTTATTGCGAATGAATTATATTTGTTTATTTCTATTTAGTTATTTTTATATGTTTAATTTTAAAATTTTTATTTATTATTTATTATTTTAGATATTATAGAATTAAAATTCATTTTTTATTGAATTAATAAAAAATAAATAAAATAAAACATTAATAAAATTATTTAAGGAACTTGATATTTCTAAAATTCAATTTTTGAAGAGCATAACTAGGGTTTCACTGAGCCAGATTGGGCAAATGAGAAATTGTTGGAAATTTCATTCTGAGGAGAAGAATCTGGAAGTGGTTGCATGACTATATTTGGTCATTAACTACTCCAATAATTTAGCATAAGTAATAGACTCAAATTTGCAATAAAAAATAGTTTTCTAAATTTTATTTTGGAAAATTTTCATGGGCTTGAAATTCGTGGCTATTGCAAATTCAAATCCAATGATTAAATTTTCCAGAGAACTCTCCAAAGGGAACAATTAGAAACATGGGAAAACATAAGTTTTGGTTTTATTAAATTCTCAAATTAGATTTGAATTTGTTTATCAGTTTAAAAATCTGGTTTCTTTCTCGAGTTTTGAATGATTTTAATTTTTATCATTGGTTATTTTTGGCAGAGCTTGTTAGAAAGGAAGTAGCCCAAGGGATTTGGAACAAGGAGACCAAGGGATTTGGAACAAGGAGATTGTAGCAATAAACAAAGAGAAGGGATCTTTTCCAGAAAAATAAATCTTAGCTCAATCTTATTCTTCCATTTTTCAACAACTCTCCTTTTTGAGTGGTATTTGTAATTATAAATTAGTTCCAAGAGAGGGAGGGTGGGTTCTAATTCTTTGCAAAAAGAGGATTTTTTTCACTATTGCAGGGGATTGAATTTTGTAGAGAATTAGATATCTTTTGAACTAGATTTAAAGATATGTGTTACAACTTTGAAAATTTCATGTTATCATGAAATTTTATGAGAATTCTATGTGATCAGAGAGCTTTGATCAGATATGCAACTTCTGTATGCTGTCGTCAAAGTTTGATAACCTTATTTTAATTCAATTTGATTCGATTCTTGATCCAAATAAGTGGCTAATTTATGAGTTTTGTAGTATTGTGGATTCAATTTAATTTTATGCTTATTTAAATCATTAAAAAATTGTCTTTTCTTAACGGATCTAATTTATGCCAAGTTGATTAATGAATTCAAATAGATATACTTAGTATTAATGTAAACTATTTAGCATATTAATGACAAGTTTGTCTTTGTTTTAATCACAATTGTATCATGAAAACTATTTCCTTAATACAATTGTACTTCCAAATTTGAATTCATTTGATTTGAATTTAGATGTATGTGTAGCAGAGATTTGATGACTTTTCATCAGACAACTAAATGCACATAATTGCTTAAATTAGTAGTAAGTCCTGAAACTATTTCCTTGGCTTATTGACTCCATTTTTATTCTAAATTCAAAGTTGGTTCAAAATTCACTATCTTTCTCTCAGTTGGGACCATATCTATATCTACCAATCGAGATAGATTTAGGATTTACTTTCTATTGCCTCCATCCTAGAATAGGTTTGCATTTAGAATAAATTCGCTGCATTTTTTGGAAGTTTCCTTACATAGGAGCAAACTATAGTGCGACCTAGATGAACACTTGTTCTATCTTAAAGGTTGTTTTCTTGCAAGCTAGTTGCAAGAAGGTTAATCAGACATTTCTCTTTATGTTGATAAGTAACTATAATAACTAGGAACACCAAAAACTAACAGAAAGGGTGAGGGGTAATTGGACCCAATAGGACTAGTCAGAACCACCAGCGAAAATCGAAAATAACCTAATTTGGGTCTTTAACTGAGTGGTCTCCCTAATGTTGATTTTAGTCATTTTCGACCATCAACAATATGGGAGATATGCAGGACACCATTGAGTTGGGAAAGGTTGGAGGATAGAGTAATAGTAGTGCCATAATTAGTTCAAGTAATAGAGAAGCCTATAAATAATATTTGACAAAGGTTAAAGGAACCACAATATAGACAAAAGAGTTATGGTGATGCACATATGACCGATTGAAATTATGGAGTAGGAAACTAAGATTTTATTTATAGAGAGTGAGTCCAGGATATGATAAACAATTTCATTTGTAATTCGAAGTTTCGAGTTCAAAATAGGACTCATCATTAGGATAGAATATTTGGAGAGGAGGAGAGGAGAAGAGATATAAATACAAAGAAAGGGAGGGAAAAGTAAAACCAAATTACGCTGATGGTTAAAACCCCTAAATTAAAAAAAATATCAACACATATGTATTATAAAGTTAATAAGATGATAATAATAATAATAATAATAATAATAATTTTTTATTATTATTATTATTATTATTATTTCTACTATATATTAATTATTAAAAGTGAATAATATTACAATAAGTCCTATACCTTAAGAATAAATTAATAGTATTCGTCCTATACCTACCAAATAGATACCTAATAAATGAATAATAAACATAAGGCCTATAACTAAAAATGAAAAATTAATGTTAAAACTTTGCTTTATAATATAAGTTCCATTCCTAGAATGAGTTATTAATATTAATATAAGAATCCTACTTGATAATGAATTATTAATATTAATAGAGTAACAATATTAATATTAAGATTATTAATGCTAATAGTATGATAATATTAATATTAATAATGCGATTATAAATATGGATTATTAAGTTTAAGAAATAATGAATGAATATGAAAATTGAAGAATTAAATAACATAAAAGAGAGGGGGTGGAGTAAAGCTCTAACCGGGAGAATCAAGGGGATATAAATTAGTCAAGGGAGACAAATAATTAAGGAAAAAGAAACTAGGGGGTAATGAGCTGAGTGATAAGAGGGGACCGATTACTACTTACCTTACGACCACCATCTCAATTTAAATTGTTTGGATGTCTTAGTATCTCCAAGGATTCATTAAATCTTATTCTAAAATAATGGTCTTCTTTGGAGATGATCTCAGTGTTTTCAAGCAAAAATATGGTGTTTAGAGTGGAGGGAGTTCTCTGCAAGAGAAGATCTATGGGTGCATTGATTTTTTTATGTTTACTCCATGTTCTTTTATTCTTATTTTGATGGATCTCCCATCTTCACCAATGTAGCACATATAATAGGAGCAATTAATTTTTTACATTCGCTTGAGTTGATGTTGGTCAATTTTGTCTTTTATGAATTTCATTTTTTGTTTGAAATATAACATTGACGATCATAAAAAAAATGAAATCTTTAAAAGACAACGTTGAACAACATCAACTCAAGGGAGCGTACAAATTTAATTTCATTGTGGTATGTGCTACATTTGTGAAACTGTAAGATTCTTCAAAATAAGAATAAAAGAACACAGAACATACATAAAAAATTAACAAGCCCACACCTATTATCTTGCAAAGCACTCCCTCCACTCTAAACACCATATTTGCCTTGAAAACATAGATGTCATCTCCAAATAAGACCACTATTTAAGAAGAAGATTCAGAGAGGCCTTGGATATACTATGACATCGAAACAATCTTAATCAAGGTGGTGGTCTTGAGGTAAGCAGTAACTAGTCCCATCTTATCACTCAGATCATTGATCCCTATTTTCTTTTTCCTTAATTACTTGTTTCCCTTGACTGATTTCCATCCCCCTGATTCTCCTTACTGGACTTCCCCCACCCTACTTTCTTTTCCTCTGATCACCCCTTCGCCTCCTTTCTTTTCTATTCATTCATTCTTCCATTGTAATATCAATTCATTTTTTTGTAAACATAATAATCCATCTCTATAGTCACATTATTAATATTAATACTATCACACTATTAACATTAATAGTCTTTATATTAATACTGTTACTATACTAATATTAATAATTCATTATTAGGTAGGAGTCTTATATTAATATTAATAATTCATTCTATGTATGGAAATTATATATAAAGCGTAGGTCTAACATTAATCATTCATTTTTAGGTATAGGAATAATACTATTAATTAAGGTATAGGACTTATTGTGCTATTATTCACTTTTAATAATTAATATATTGTAGTAATAATAATATTACACTATTAATAACAATAATATTTATAATTATTATTAACTTTATAATACATATGTATTGATACTTTTTATGTTTTTTGTTTTGATTTTTTAAGTGTTTTTAACTGCTAGTTTAATATGCTTCTACTCTTCCCTCCCTTTCTTTGTATTTATATCTCTTCTCCTCTCTTCCTCTCCAAACCTATTGTCTTGTTGATGGATCCTATTTTGGATTCAAAATGTGGACTTACAAATGAAACTGTGGATTATATTCCAGACTCACTCTCTTCAAATTCTTACCAAAAAACTTACAAACAAGAATTTTATTCGTATCTAATCCAACAAGAGCACCATTCGGTTTGGGAAAGGGATGAAGTTGTCACCTAGATTTATAGGATATTTTAGGATCAAAGAGAAAATTGGAATGGTTGCCTATAATCTTATATAACCACCCCACTTACGTAAAACTCATGATGTTTTTCTTTTATTTATTCTATGAAATTACGTTTATTATGAATTTCACGAACTTAATATTGTAGGCCTCAGATGTGGGAACCATTATCGTCAAACCGTTACACATATTGGAATGTAGAGTTTGATAGCTCAAGCCTCACTTGGTGGACCAATTTAAGGTCTTATGGGATATGTATATCCTCGGGTTTACTTCTTCCTAGGATGTAAAGACTATATATCGAGACTACCCCTCATTGTTTGACCATATGTGATGAAAATTTAGACCTAGATGGATACATATGTTGAGGCCCTATATGTATTTTCATGATGTTTTCTTTATGAATGCTATGTAATATTAATGCATTTCAAATTGGATAAATGAAATTATATAAAATAATCATTGAATTATGTTTTTGTTGATTAAAATATTTAATGCATGATTTATCCGCTGTATGATTTATTTGATGTATGAATTATCTGATGTATTATTTATATGATATATTGATTTTATGATTATGATTGATTTGATATACGATTTACTTCTAACATGGTGATGTTAATTGTTTTTTTTGGTAAGTAGACATAAGATCTAATAATGTGATGACTAGGATCACATGTATATGTATATGTATATGTATATGTATATATATACATATACATATACATACATACATACATACATACATACATACATACATACATATATATATATATATATATATATATATATATATATATATATATATATATGTATATATATATATATGTATATATATATATATATATATATATATATATATATGTATACATATATATATATATATATATATATATATATATATATATATGTATATATATATATATATATATATATATATATATATATATATATATATATATATATCTATTTAGTGTTGTTGTTATGTATATGTTTGGATGAGAACTAACCAATAGATTGGAAGGGAGCTATGTGATAACCATATATTTATGTTAGTAACTAGTGGATGTCAAGACATCCAATGAGGAATGGTATGATGTACATTGTTCTATTATATTTTGTATTTATTTGATATGCATTATTAAGGTGTAGATTGCAAGTGGCATGATTTCCCAATTGGGTTATTCGATGAAAAACATCCAAATCAGTGCCATACTGTGGTGCATGATAGGGTGTTGGCATTAGTCCTTGAGAAGGGGTGGATACCTTTCCCACCATGCTACCCCCAAGATTAGAATCATGGGAGGAGAATCATGGACACAGTCTGATAGACATGTGATGACAATTGCCTATTGCATGTTGGGGAATTTAAGTCAATATAGTCGACGCTTCCTCCATTTTGGTTCTATCAGTGGTTCGAATGGTATAGTCAATGCCATAAGATATTACAACAGAGGAAGATAGGATGGAAGCAGAAGTAGGCATTAGAGGATAGAAGGTTATAGGCTAGTTGGGGACATTAGATGAGAAGTGATATCCTTTGTTTGATTTACTTAAATTTTGGTTTCTACATCTTTTTCCTTGTTTTATTATGCTTGATGGTCATATTACTTCCTAATTTCTTGTATAATCTTGAATCTAACTTTGGGATGATGTTTTCTAAAGTAGGAGTGTATATACATTGTTTTATTAAATTTTATATTTATTTGATATGCACTATTATGACATGGGGTAAGGTGTATATTGCAAATGACATGATTTCTTGATTGGATTATTCGATGAAAAACATCCAAATCAATGCCATAATGTGGTCCATGAGAGGGTGTTGACGTTATCCCTTGAGGAGGGGTGGAATCCTTTCCCACCATGCAACCACCAAGATTAGAATCTGTTGTAGCAACTACAACCACCCTCCAAAATTTTGCCTTAGCTTTGTTTTGGAGCCTCCCTACCAACCATCCTTAGCAACATGTCTTGCACTGTCATGTACATAGGCTTCATTGGTTTTTTACTGGCTTTCCAGCCTATGCATGTTAGTTTTATTCACTCCTTTCATAGGTTGCCATTGCGGACTTAAGCTAGTTGCTAGCTGAGCAACTCCCTTAGAAAATTGCGCAATTCTGGAGGGGAACCAACCTACCTTCCAGAAATTGCGCAAATCTTTTGGGCAACCTACTGGGCTTAGAAATTACGCAATGTAGTCAAATAGGCTTCCTTGTGAAAACTGTGCAATCTGGCCCAACACTACAGCTCAGCCTAAAAATTGTGCAATTCTTGGCAGCAGTCACCTGCTCCCCCCAGAAATTGCACAATTCCTCTTGGATAACTAGCCTAGCTCCTCCCAAAAATTGTGCAAAACCCTTTCTCAGTCTTGTAGGCTATTGCATGTGCCTTTAGGTTGAACGGTTCCACCCGAGACCCAGTAAACTTGATTTGCATGCATAGGATGATTTTCTAGAAATAGAAGAAAGAAACATGCAAAAACTATCCCTAGATTTTAGGGAACTATTTTTAGCAGCTGGAGGTTACATGCAAAGATCATTTTAGGAACTTTCCTCCAAGTGGCGTTGTTTTCTAGATTTGTGGCATGCGCGTTATGAGCCTCAAACTTATTTATTCGATGCTTCATAGCTCATTTTTCACATCCATCTTGGAGCTCTAACATCCCACAACACATATAAGAGTCTTGGACACATCCAAATCAATTATTTTCGGGTAAGTCTGCTCTATTTGTCATTTGCAACATTTCTATCGCTTTTTGTGTTTTGGCTTGTGTGTGTGTTGTTTAATTGATTTCTATGAACACTTGATGTCGTTTGCATGCATGTTAGCCTGTACAAGCACCGTTTAAGTAGTTTTTTGCATCTCACTGCTGTCGCATGCATGACATTTTTTTGCACGGACGATCACTAATTCGGCGACTCGTTTCACACACATGCATGTTTTCCTATTTTTTGAATCTTGCACTAGCTGTTTGCATGCATGATCATTCAATCCTTCTTACACTCAGTTTCACCATGCATTCAAATCTTCATATGTTTTTAGTCATCCGTCGGCAGGTCGGGGAAACCTTGGCCCAGACTCTGCCCTGCCTAGACAACATTGTGCATTTCTGAGAGGGAAGGCTCTGCCTTCCTCCTAGAAAATGCACAAATCTGGCCAGACAGTGTCCTCCAGACTTTCTTTGTGTAATTTTGAGATGGAGTGTATGTTGGCCCAAAAAATTGCGCAATGCAGTCCCTGGGATTGCATGACTTGCTGACTGAAATTACACATTGCGTAATATCAACACCCACCAGGTCAGTCTGGATTGTGCATTGCATAATTCCAACAGTCAACCGGCCTCCTGACAGTCCGGACTGCCTTTTGTGCAGTTTCGGCAGTCAGTCTCCCATCCTCACAGTGAAAATTATGCAATCCTTGCCAACAGTCTCCCAAGTATGTTGCATGTCAATCCTCAAGTTTGCTTTGTTTCTAATTGACAGATTGATTGCTATGCATGTCGCATGTATCCAATTATAGCAGGTGTTCATCCATCTCTCGACAGTACATGATCAATTACCTCCAAGAGAGTAGGGTCAAACGACACCGACAGAAGCGCAACTAGAGATGCAGTTGAGCGAGTGTCTATGAGTTTGCTGATTTATGAAGAAACCAAGCTCATCGTAGATAAAGACATCAAGTTGAAATTGGAGGAGATCAATGATGCATTCTCAAGCACATTTGAGGAAGATCTTGAAGATCACAAAGTCTATGTGAACATTCACAAGTTTGGCTTGTACTGTATTGGATGCAGGTATCCGGTTTTTCCATGCGCGAACATGATACATTGGATGATCTCGCACACTGATCTCGAGACGATGGCATTAAGAAGTGTCACCGGGACAGAGATTGCTACCTTCAGGGCACACGACTATCAGCAGATGTACCACTTGCCAAAGCCAGTGATAACAATGGAGACATACTTCAGCATACCCAACAACAATGAAAATTCGAGGGATATCTTGAAGAGATGGGTGAAGGAGCCAGGCAAGTTCAAGATGGCACCTAACCAAATTTACAAGATGAAGATACTATGTAAGGAATATGGGTATTTGGTCATCTTTGCATGCCACTTGTATGACAAAGAGAGCACAAAGACCTTCCTGTAGAGCTAGGTGATCGTTTTGGACCAAATGGCCAGTGAAGGTAAAGCATACAACTAGTCCGACATGTTGGCTCATAGGCTGAAGGAATAGGTAGCAGAAGCTCATCAGTCGCCCAAAGATCAACAAGAAGAAATCTACATGTCCACATACATCTTGGAAGTAATATATGCCCATCAGGATTTCCCGGGCTTGAAGTGGGCATGAACATCAATGGAAACCTTTGTGAACACTAATTGTAGACTGTTTTCCGAATGCAGCTTCCGTGGAGTCATCACACAGTTGTCAAACCATTTTGTCCCCCTGGTGTACAAGATGATATTTGAGCAGGATCCACCTTGCATGTCAAAGGCAACAATGGAGGTACTGATCAACATAGCGGATTGGTATGCCTCACCTTTTGGCACCTTCATACGGATGTACAACACGGAGAAGCCTCCACATGTTTTACCAAAGTTTTCCATGGACAAGCTCGTCATGCAAGAAGTGTCATACCACATCTCGACAAGACTGTCAACTAGACTGCATCGGAAGAAGAAGGCACTTTGGCCCACTCTTCCGTTGTGGATCAGGTTGTACGAGATACAGAATCTCAAGCATGCAGATGCCAAGATAGAAGAATTCAAAAGATTTACTTTCGGCACCAGAAGCTTCAATACGTATGACCCATATTTCTTTGTGAAGGATCACTACGTGAGAGTGAAATTTCCTTGGATCCATGGGGTGTGTCATTGGGATGAGGAAGACCCATGGAGATATTGTTACATCTTCTCTAGGCCCAACGAATCGGTCGGCATCATTGTAGAATGGTTAGTGAAGTAGCACGAAGCAACATCCAGGAGAGCAACAACAACAGAGGGTAACATATTTGTGCATGACAAAGGAAAGAGAAAGGTTTTCGACAACGCAGAGGGAGAACAAATTTGCAAGTTTAGAGAATACCAACTTGTGGAGAAACAAGCTTTAGAAATATAGGAAAAGAGGCGACAACACGACAAGAGGAATGCACAAAGGCAGAGAGATAAATAGAGGATGGAGGAAACACTGAAAGAGTTGCAAGAGTTGAAGGAGAAACTCCGGAAAGAACAAGAGACACATGAGAAGGAAGCGCAGCAGGGACAGACACAACAGGGGGTGTAACATGCACAAATTGATGAAACTGCACCCATACAAGTAGTAGACTCATCCGAGCAGCTGGCACAAAGTAGACAAGGTGAGCAGTCGCAGGAACATGACTTCACTCAAGAGATTGAACGAGTACTTGAGTAGATGGATACAAAGCTGGAGAAGACAGAGTTAGAATAAGAGATTGACCTGATGCTTTACCACCAAGAGGTCGACCCACCGACTTCACTGGATCCGGAAGTAGAGAAAGTCCTGAGCGAACAAGGAGATACTGAGATCCTTGGAGATAATCCAGAAGAAAAGATGCACAACATATCATTCGACGAGTCACAACATAGAGTTATGCAATCACGCAGAGTGTCTACTCCGGATCTCCACACATCTCCTACATAGTTTGAGGAATGATTGATCGTGTCTGATGTGCGCAAGCATCCAACAACATAAGATGATGCTACCAGAGCATATGTTGTGTTAGGTTCCTATACTAATAGGAGTCGTAATTTTGATTGAATAAGGTTAAGCCTTGTAATATTGTAATATTGTACATACCTTTGCTTTGTGCAAATGTTTTCCATATTAAAAAAATTTAAAAATGTAAAGAGGGTATGTCCTAAAAGAATAATCAAAGGAAATAAGGAATGAAAATAGGTCA
The DNA here is from genome assembly GCA_031772625.1 of Pinus tabuliformis. Lineage (NCBI taxonomy): Eukaryota > Viridiplantae > Streptophyta > Pinopsida > Pinales > Pinaceae > Pinus > Pinus tabuliformis. Next base: position 821,909,897 of record CM062805.1, read on the forward strand.
CACAAGAATGAAAAATATGAACCCCAAGAAAACTAAAAGACCATGAAAGTGTGCAAGTCAAAAGGCCACTACTAGTTACTTTTTATGATTAATGAATGATTGTGTGCAACTTGTCACCTATGCCACAATCCATCAATAGCCAAAATGTTTAAACTTGGCTATTTCATGGTTTCAATCTCATGTCTATAGATAGAGAATAAAATCTGACCAAATAGTGTAATCTTGGCAGATAATTAGATAGGTAGAGTAAATAAAGGAGCTCAACTGTTTAAACTGAGCCCATGGATGAAATAAGGTTTGATTTAGATAGTTTTCTATGTAAAGAAAAGAAAATATTGATAAGGGTTTTCTAGCTTAAATGCACCCTAATAAAGTGAAGAAAAAATGGTAGAATGAGTAGATGGGTAAGTAGAAGAAAGGTTGCAGAAGTATGGTGATTGATTAGACAAAAAGCATATTTATCATTTTTCATCATATGTACCAAATATGAATGGACAATCAAGCATGAAAATGGAATTCAAAGCCAATTAATTAATTTGCCCCACTCATTTCACCTCTTTACTTAACTAATTTCCCTAAATAAAGTTCAAAGTACTAAAAAACCTTTAAGTCGAAGAGGCTCAAAGAATTCTCTGACTTTTGGAGGGACCAGACCCTCGACTCAAAGACTTATGGATATCAAGTACTAGACTCCCCTCATAAAAGTTCACCCCCCCCTTTAGTTCACTCATTTTCCTGATAATACTCCCTTTCCTAAGGTTGAAACACTTCGCCTAGGAAAAATAAATTCTCCTCCATATAAAACACTTTCCATACCAAAAAACCCACAAAAATGTTTTACCCTAAGTATTAATGTAAATATGTGGAAACATGTAATTCACGAAAAAGAATTTTGCTTAGTGTTTTTCCCTTTTCCGCCCATTTTTCATATTAATGACTAACTTTATTATAGTAAATCCCGATAAAAACCCAATTTCCTGTATATATTTAACTCCTATGTATTAATTAACCCTACACCCCAGTTTAATTATAAACTAAGATTTTCATCTAAAACCTGACCAAAACCTTTAACTGGTCGATCTGCGATCAAGTTAATTAAGCCCCCTTTTTAATCCTCCATTAATTATCCCGATGGCCTAATCTCACTTTAAGCCATTATTAACCCTGATACCACCATAATTAAGTGCTCGTCGGGCCCCCCACTAGCTTCCACACAGCTTATCCACCCGATCACCGTGCGATCACCCCTCCTCCTCATCCGACGGCCCTTATCCATATCGGGCCAACCCGACGTCCGTCCTTTACCCACCTGATAAAGTGGTTTCCCCCGGCCCCCAATGATACGTGTCATCCGATGAGTGGAATTGGGCGGCCCCTCCCAAATACCACCGAGTGCCCAAAAGCAGTGTGAAATAAACTGCTTACCACCCTCCTGCTACGTGACAAATTAACCACTATTCACCCCGTACCCACCAAAAATAGCTTTTCGCGTATAAAAGCCAAAAGCCCCAAAATTGTTTGTTTTCACTGAAATTTCATTTGCAAGCCTCTATACGCATGCACGACACCTGCAAATTTCAAAGTTGTCAACCCACGTACAATTTCACTCCAAAGATGCCGCAGACAACCCAGTCAGCCTTGCAGCCTATACGAAGCCCATTCAACCACTTGCAGTCGCCAACCACCCTACTCAGAACCAATTCACCCCAGTTCCAGGTATTTAAACCAGAATTCACCAAATACCCTGTCAATTTCAAAGTAACCAGTTGCTGAGTGTTTAGTTAAGTTAAAAATTAATTAAAAATACTCAAGAGCTTGAGCCATAAACCACTGCGGAACACCATTTCCCTAAAAACTTTGAATCCCTCCCCACACTCAAATCCACAAGAACTAAGTATGGCTGCCCCAATTGCAATGGATGTGAGGCCCATCACTACACCTCATTTAGACCTAGATCACCTTCCCCTGGCTGAGAAAGACTTCCAGATAAAAGATGCCACTGCCATAGAGCTCCTGCTCAAAGTTCATTGCCAAAGTAGGGACAAGTTACTGAACCTTGCTGATGAAATTGGCCTTTGGGAATCAAATTTGCCCAAGTACCAATTCCCCCAAGTCCACATTTTTCCTGAAATTGTGCATATGTGCTATGCTTGCTATGTCCCCAGTCATAGGACCATCATGTCTCATGACCAGAAGGTACTTTTCACCATTACCACCGAATCCATCAATGAAATGTTGTAGCTCCAACCAGGACCAAACCTAACTCCCCTCACAATTGGAGACCTACTAGACTTATACCCCAAACTCAGCTTTGCCAAATTGGCCCAACTATTCCAAACCTTCATCGTAGAAGAAAAGCACATCCCTAACAACCCCCCTCCATATGTAGCAACTATTTTTTCCCCTTGGGGCCAAAATATTGTCGCCATGATATCTTGTGTTTTGGGTTACTCCACAAGTGAGTATATTGATGAAATTATCCTGGCTTTCATGTCCATCTATACCCTAAGACAACCTCCTGCAACCATTTATGACTTTGCCACATTCATAGCTAACAGGATGCATGAGTAGTTTACAAGAATGGGAAATAAAAGGGTCTTAAAATACTCTTCAGTGTTATACCATATGTTCTTATATTATCAATGTGATAAGTTCCCATTCACCCTCCAAAAACTAGACACCAAGGGTCAAAAAAGGTCAGTCATTTTTTGGACCCCATTAATCCATACTCTTATTCAGTCTTTATTGAATTATTTGTACATCCAGTTATGACAATGTTGACTGGAAACCCTCCACCAAGAATCAATCTAGAAATAAAGAAAGTCCTTCAACTGTCAAAGCAGACCAAAGTGGGTGACTAATACCTTTACCAGAATGACACAGAGATTAGGATATATGGTTGCATGCTTGCACCATACAAATTGCCAAGATACCTCCCTATGAGGTTTTTTGCATTAGAATACTACAGGAAAATTATCAATGCAAATGAGATAAACTTTGTAAATGCCAAGAAGAAGGCCAATTTAAAAATAAAAGACCAACTAGACCCCTTCATATGTAACTCTAGGGAGGCTGGGACAGAGGCAGAGTTGATACTATAGAAGATGAAGTTCCAGAGAAGTTTTGTTTGGAGATATGACCCTTTGGAATTCATCACCAAGAAGAGGCAAAAGGTCAAGCTGGGACCTTTTATTCACCATCCCATACCTGAGATTGAAGCATATGTTAACCAATCAGAATGGGTGGAAGGAACCCTAGTTGATCAATATGGCACCAGAATAGACATAGAGAACGATCTAATTGATCTTGAAAAACAAATTGATGAGGGTTCTTTCTTGCAGGTGCTAGAGCAGTCAGACAGGCCAGAGCAGTCAGATAGGCCAAAGAAATCAAGAAAACCAGAGACAGCCATGAGTACCCCCTCAGTTGTGCAGACTCCTCTAAATTAGGAGAAGAGCCTAAAAATAATTAGGGAGGAGGCCACCACATCGGCAAGGGCCACTTCACAGACTTATGCAGAGACAAGCCAAGAAAAAAGATAGAGAATGAATCCTATCTCTAAACACGAATATATAGAGGAGACAGTAGAAGTCACCAGCACAGAAGGAAACAGGAGCAGGCCCATCACCCCATTGAAAGGCACTCCTTCCACATCACAAACTCAAGGATTGGAAAGGAAACTCAGTCTTGAGGTATCTTCCTTCAGAATGCCTACTGACAAAGACCAAGAAATCAAGGAGAGGTACATGGAAATAAAAGTCAGGAATGAGAAGCTTAAGGTCCAAACTTATGCTAGTACTTGAAGATGACCCCTACAAATCAAATAAGGCTAATGTCAGCCTTTGATATCAAAGAGGGGAAAATGCAGATGACTTTTATCAAGCCTACAACTCAATAGCCAAGAACAACCTCAGATTTCAAGAAAGTAGATTTTGAAGTGCTGGCAAGGGATATCCATCCCATAGACTAGATCAAGCTACACAAGAAAACAGGGGAGATGATATACTCCACTTTGACTGGAAAGGCCATAACTGCCCACCAACTACAGAATTCCTTAAACAACATATCTGCACAATTCTAGTTGGAAAAGGCCTCCTCACAGGCCAAGGACACAAGAATCAAGTCCTTAGAGGACTTAGTAATTGAATTGGGACACGATCCCAAGGATATAAAAGCCACAGAGCAGCTAATTAAGAAGAAAAATGATGATATCGCTACACTCAAGAAGCAACTAAAGATACCCCAGCTGCATCATCCACAAACATTAGAGGTCCTGGAAGCCCAACAAGGTCGTGAAGAGCTCATGGACTTGGTCCTAAAGCTGAATGATCAACTCAAGGAGACAGAGGAGGAGTTGGACACTTTAATTCAATCGAAGCAAAGTGACTTGGCCACAAAGTCCAGAACTATCATCCCCATGGTAGCCACAACAGTTCCTTCTACACTGGCAGCATCACTGGCACCCACATATCCACCTACAACAACATTACCTGTAACAACATAATCTACTACAGTAGCAAGAGCACCAGGGGACAAAGTAGCAGAACTTGTGAAAGCCATGGAAGATATGTCTATCTAGGATACAGAGATGAAAAAATTGAAGGAAAAGGTGGCAAGTCTGGAAACTGACTGCAAACTTTCCCAACTCAAGTAGAATGAGGAAACACAAAGGGCCCAGAGAATGGGTGAGAGGATCAAAATTCTGGAAAAGGATTTGACACTTGAGAAGCCACTTGGACAAACCAAGGAAATGTTGTGGGCCAATATCATTGAATCTATCAATGATATTTTGCCATCAATCCAAGTTATTTTTGAGCAAAATGAGCTAGTGAAGATAGCTACTGAAGCTATCCAGAAAGTGAAGGAGGAATTGGGAAATAAGCCTGAGGATGAAAATAGACTCATCCATTTCCTCAATAGAAAAAATAGGTATGAGCTACATGAGCTGAACATTGAAGACAAAACTGCCACCATTCTAGAAAGAAGGAAGGTCCTTTCTAAAAGGAACCTTATGCTAAATTTGGAAGAAAAGTGCCACAATATGCAGGTAGCCATTGATAGGTTCATGGCTAAATTTCAAATTTTGAGGGAGAAGGGTCTGCCCAGTCCTATGGTCATCAATGATAAACTCATGACACAATTGGACTATGGAAATAGACTTAAACAGTTGGCTAAGGAACAAGCCAACTCTTCATCCATTAAAGCCTTGCCAACGGGCAAAGTATTATATGACACATTTGAGAACTTGTTTTTCCTTGAGCATGAGGTAAAAAATTTGTTCCTCACCAAGACAAATTTTGCTAAATATACCGAGGCTGATGAGATTTACAGGAGAATGGTAAATGTGAAATTACCAAGTGCAAAATGGTGGGAGACAATGACAGATTTACTGTGATAAATAAATAACTGAAAGTTACTGTGCAATAAAAATGAAGGCAACAGAGTAAAACATGTAAAAATGGCACAACAAGGTCAAAGAGTAGCAGGGTAAAAGAGTATCAGATGAAAGATCAAAGTAAAGAAGACTCCAGCGTAAAAATTCCACAACTATCAGCCAGCATAAAGGGCTACATCTCAACCATAAAGGCCAACACAACCATAATTAAAGGGACAACAAGAAATAGTTCATTAGCTGTCTCTATCTTCTTGCTAGAAGATATTTGTATTTCCTAGAATAAATCTCAAGTTGTTTTGAGATATTTTGTAATAAGTTTTTTGTATAAATACTTCACAATTCAAAGTATGTGGGGTGGATTCCAAAACATTTCTATAGACTATTTCTCTCGAATAAGAAATTCTATTGTATCAATGACTGGATTGGCTTACTGGATCAAGGAATAAAGATCAGATATTTTACAGGATTCTTGTGTAAAGCGAAATACAAATAAGTATTCTCTCATGTTCAATGTTATTTTCCTTCAAGTTTTTTATAGTCTTTATGTATCTCCAAAATATAAATGTTATACCATGGAATGATATTTCAGAAATTGCTTAAATGCACTCTGCCTTGATTGTTATGCATTATTATTCCTCACAAATCTAAGTTAAGGAATTCTTGATTGCTCCTTAGTCTAGGTGACTTCTTGTGATCTGTAGCAAAGGATTCTTAATTGCCATTTGTTCATGATTATCCTCTGTTATCCATTCTGATCCTGGTCTAAGGATTCTTGAGTGCCCTTTCACCCTGGTTGGAGTTACTTTCCCCATTACGCCTAAAGATTTTCATTTTTCTCTGCTAGCCTGCCCTGTGAACATTCCCTTTAATGAATTAGTCCAGTCTTGCTATCTATTTGTTGACTCCATAGCCCAATGGCTTGACGACCTAGCTCTATCCATCTTCTCTAAGAATTCCACCACCCAACCTTCAAATCAAAACCAAAACCCTAAAGAATACTAAGAACTAGCCTAAAATCCCATAAGAAACAAAGCTAAATTATATAGAGAGAGACCTCTCTAAGTCATAGGTTGGCTAGAGCCTATACTTAAAAGATTGGTTTGTGGTTACCTTGGTTTCTTCCTTCTTCTGGTATCGTCTAAGGAAAATTATGAGTGATAACATGCCGAAGCCACTAGTTCGAGTGTTCGCTTCTTGATAACAGAGAACGAGCGAATGGATAAGGAGTTACAGACGGCCAAGCAGGTAGGAGAATTGGTTACAACATTTGCCAGAGTGGAATTGAAGAAGCCGATACTGGATGAAGTATCGTCCCTTGAGAAAGTCATGTGAACATTGTATTCCAGATTTGGTATTGTGCATAAGGCAGTTGTCCATCTCAACGGTTGGCAACAATGTTGTGCTAGGAGAGCATATATCTTGTCAAACTTGCAGACTTCTGTCGACTGCATGAAAACATGGACATGAAATATAAGGGAGCCCCATTACACTTTCCCAAGATGATGAAGCCCATGCCGGTTGAGTTGAAGGCATGCATATGTAGTCAAACCAAAAACTATGAGGAACTGTTGCAACTCATCACTAGTTTGTAGGCTTCCCATGCATGGGTGTTCAGAAGCATGGATGTTGTTGTGCACACACATGCGATCCCATCTATTGGGAAACTCACCTGAGGCAAAGAAAAAGAATCAAGTTTGACGGGAGCTGGACTCGTACTTTGACCAGTTGATGCGCATAGCCACAAGCACAGACTTATTGATCAGTGCAGACACTGTGCATCAGTATGTCACTGTTTCGGCTGCACTCAAGACAATGATGTGCATGTTATCAGATGAGTTGGATAGAGGAGCCAAATCAGTGTACCCAGATCCAACAAAGGCAAGAGTTTGTCTCCAGAAAGATGTCATCACAGAGTACACAGACACCATCACAGACTACCAAGCTTGGCATCTGTTCACCACCGTCGACCATCATGAGGATGTCGAAGAGTTGGTCTTCCCACAATTGTCTGAGTCTTAGTGATGTCTTGCAAGGCTTGCTCAAGCCATTTTGTCTCACATGGGTACATGTGCAGATTGTATGTAGCATCTTGTAAAGTGGAAGTCCAAGTGTCGATAGTTGAATGTAATAGTCATAGAGTAGTTGAATAGTCATGAGGGTAGGTGAATAATTACAAAGGGGAATGTCAAGGGTCAGCCCACCCTTTTCTATTTATACTACCTCATAACTAATTGTAGAGGATTTTGGTCAGCCAAGCTTCCGATGGGAGTATCTTAGAGAAAGCTTGGAGAATATTGTAACGAGCCTTGGCTTCTCCGCAGTGTAGAGCTAGTACATCTCTTTGGAGGAGCAGGCGGCAGTGATTGTAACGTTCTGTTATCAGGACTAGTGGTTGGTCATGGTTGTACTATATGATTGGAACTTTCATTTCTTAATATAACAAAGCCAAAACATTTCATGCATATGTTATTATTGTATTTTAGTTAACTTGTTTACTCTAATGATATATGTATCTGTTTGCTTACACATGTATGTATATAATATTTCTGTATATGTATGTACGAATCTTACTGAAATGTGTTGTTGGTTTAACCATCACTTTGGATGGTTGGTTCACCTTCCTTCCAGTTTGTGATGCATCTTTGCTCATGTGTTCCCTTCCAAGCTGCATGTTTACACAGGTTTCCAAGAAGCACATTCATTCCACCTTCTCTGTGTTAGATCCATTCATGCACCTTCCTTAGTTTGATGCGCATGTCACACCCTTGATACCACCAATGACATCTCAATTACGTCTGTGCACAACCACGCCCAAGGTGATATCGTATGACCCACTGCTGGGACTCCTACACCAAACGGTCTGAGGTCTAGTTGGGACTTCATGCTAGGGAGATCCCTTTACATGTTGGCGGGTCCAACACTGTCAACATTTCTGGCGCTAGAAGGAGGGATATATGATAAGATGTGTCCTCTAATCTTGTTTTGAATCTTCACACATCTATCATGGATACTATCACACTCATCCCTCTACGATGTTTTTCGCATGCCGAACCTCTTGACATCACGAGGTATTTTTCTGATCTCTTGTCCAAATTCAAGTACGATGGTGAAGGAGAAGTGGCTTGGCTTGCATACTTACAAGACTTCTTCAAAATGATTGATAATGTAGATGAATGCTCTAATGAAGAGTCTAGCGTAATGATGGCATACACATTTCACGAATCCCCACAACGGTGGTGCTGGAGTTTGCCTCCCGGTAGCATGCACTCACTTGAGATGTTTTGTGATATCATTGAATCTACTTTCCATCATTTTGATCCAGAGCCTATTGACAAAAAACTGTTAGAAAAACAAAAGACTTCGCAGGAATTGCTTATGGATTTTTGGTACCACTTCCGTGTGTTGCAGTTTCAAGCTCTAAAAAGTTAGATGAAATTCCAGTATCTCATGGAAAGATTTGAATATTTCCTTACCAAATCTGTCAATCTTAAAAATAAGTTCAATCTCAAGCCTGGATCAACATACGATGGTGATGGAGCTACACAATCACAGATGAACATGGTTGCTGTCACAAGTGACTGTCCGCTGTCCCCTCATCAAACAAATCCACCACTGCAGAGTGACGTGGGAGAACATGCACACACATCCGTTCAACTGTCCATCCTCCCAACATCACTTCTCTCAATTTTCACATAGATTTGGTTGTGAAGCCCATGAGTTGTCACATGCATGTCTTGCCTCAAACTTCATCTTCATTTTCTGTAGATCATCTGGATTTCATTGTCTCATGTTCTTCCATTCCGGACTCCACACTTGTTGTGAACGAGGATCAAGCTATTGACGGAGTTGGTGTTGCATAACCAACCTGTGCTTTCATTCACGGAGAGTTTGACTGGGAGCCTGAGCATCAACCTGCGACAAAGGATGATTCCCTTCTGTCCGCGCCTCCTCTGTTTTTCCTTGATACCTTTAGTGATTCTGCCATCCTTGATTTCACATGTGTATCTCCATCTATGAATGCACCCATTTTTTATCATTTGCAGAACACATCAGATGTGAGTCCATCATCCGCTAACGGAGAGGACCAACCATTCTTTGAAAATCCACTTGATTTTTCATCTACCTTTTCAGGAAACACAAAGGGTGAATTTTTCTGCTTCTCATCTACCCCTCTGTTTGATTCATCAGATCATAAGGATGCTGATGAAATCATTGATTTTGCAGATTAGAGCTATTGAGATATATTTACCCTCGTATTCGATCACGATGCTAATTCTATCGTTGTTTATTTTTCAAGGCCACCTGTTTATGATGATCTATCTGTCAACAAAGTCGAAACCCCGTAGACTGTCGAGGCACTTCAGCCTGAGCTGATGGTTACGTCAGGTTCTCACTGTCCTGAGGTTGGTTTCACTTCTAATTAGGAAATTGTTGAAACACCCAAGCCTCTTCTTCACTCATATGTATGCATTGAAGATCAATCTCACACACAGGTTATGCTTCCTCCACTCAAACTACATGATCCCATCACTCATGCATTGGAGGAATATTACACAACAAGCACATGTGAACAATGCAAGTTGTCTTTGTTTCTTTCGTTTTCTTTCATGTCATAGTCAAGAGTATGCATATGCTTAACATCTACACGCAGTGTCGCACAACATCAGGGTAAGTCCAAGGATTGCATGTCATGTGGTTGAACTCACTTATGTTCTGTGGACACATTTAAACTCGGAGTGTGTTTTCCTTCATTGTTATATCTTTCTTGTTTGCTGATTCGCACAGTTGTGTTGTTCTTGAACCATGCCTTCACCAACATGGGTTGACCAATGCACTGGTGGCTGCATTGGAAGTATCACTTCATGTGAGTAGACCCATGCATCATTAGCTTAGGAGTAGGAGTAGTGTTTGCTTTCGGTTTGTTTGCTTGCATGTATATTTTCTTCTTACTTCATTCGTTTGCTTGGTTTTCTGCTTGTTTTCTTACTCGCTTTTCTTACGCATTTACTTCTTCTTTCATTTTGTTTTGTTGTTTGTTTTCTTGTTACATTCATAGGATAGTTTCACATGAAACCGTGCGCGACCCTTGAAACAAGATGGGTAAAGTAGAAGAGGACTTGTGCAGTTATCAATACTTGGTTATTTGTCATCCTGCCTCTATATGAAGAACTTGTTGTCTTCATTGCATGATAAATCAATGGAAAATACATACTGTTCGAAGTGAACCTTGGTGAAAACACAATTCTTGCCCGCTAACTAGTATCACCTACTCTAGTCAGTTGTTTTTGGGTTAATCCTTGTCAGCTCAGTCAAGTAGAGTAAGGTGAGGGGGAAATCATTAACAAGAACGTCATAGGTATATATAAACTACTTCTCTGAAGGAACAACCTATTATGCTCTCAATAAGTCGGGATCCCTCTTCCACCTTTGAAATGAATAAGTGCTAGGCACAGTTACGAAAAATGAAAAATTAAAAAATGAAAATGTGAAAATTTTTGAAAAAATGAAAAATGAATAAGGCGAAAGAAGAGAAAGGCTTCCTGCGTAGAGAGGTTATATAGGTAACTCCGCTAGGGTACTGAACAGGCTCGCTGGTAGTGAAGCAATGCTTTTGTTCTTGCGTGACTTCGCTGAGTACTGTTCAGGCCTGCTGGCAGCAGAGAAACATTAGAGATGAAACTAAAACTCTGAAGACCATATGGCTTGTGCACCAATATACCCCTCATCGCTAATCGAAACAACTGTGGCTGCTTGTCTTGGAATGTGTTTCGACTAACCAAGAGCTTGGCAGATGCTACATCTTACAATCAAGCAAGTGTGGAAACCAAGATGAACAAAGAACTGAACAATACTTCCAGAGGTGTTAGGCTTTCTTTTCACGAACAAGGTCCATTTAGAGAGCTAGAGTTCTACAGCTTTGTCACAAAGTGTTGTAGTGGCTACAACCACCCTCCAAATTTGGCCTTAGCTTCATTTTGGAGCGTCCCTACCAACCATACTTAGCAACATGTCTTGCACTGTCAAGTACATAGGATTCATCAGTTTTTCAATGGCTTGATAGCCTGTGCATGTTAGTTTGCTTCACTCCTTTCACAGGCTGCCATTCCGGACTTAAGCTAGTTGCTGGCTGAGCAGCTCCCTTAGAAAATTGTTAATTCTAGAGGGGAACCAACCTTCCCTCCAGAAATTGTGCAAATTTTATGCGCTGTCTGCTAGGCTAATTGTGCAATGCAATCAGACAAGATTCCTCGTCAAAACTGTGCAATCTGGCCCAGTATTGCATCTCAACCCATAAATTACACAATTCTGGGCAACAATCACCTGCTCCCCCTAGAAATTGCGCAATTCCTTTGGGGCAACCAACCTAGCTCCTCCCATAAATTGTGTAAAACCCTCCCTCAATCTTGCAGGCTGTTGCATGTGCCTTCAAGTTGACCGGTTCCACTCAGGACCCAACAAACTTAATTTGCATACATAGGTTGCTTTTCCCAAATCAGAAAAAGGAAGATGCAAAAATAATCCCTAGATTTTAGGTATCTATTTTTAGCAGTTGGAGGTTACATGAAAAGATCATTTTAGAAACTTTCCTGCAAGTGTCGTTATTTCCTGGATTTGTGGCATGCGCGTCATGAGCCTCAAAATTACTTATTCAACGCTTCAAAGTTCATTTTTCACATCGATCTTGGAGCTCTAACATCCCACAACACATCTAAGAGTCTTTGACACATCCAACTCAACTATTTTTAGGTAAGTTCACTTTACTTGCCTTTTGCAACATTTCTGTCGCTTTTTGTGTTTTGGCTTGTGTGAGTGTTGTCTGCTTGATTTCTATGAACACTTGCTGTCATTTTCATGCATGTTAGCTTGTACAAGCACCATTTTAGTTTTCATTTGCATCTCATTACTGTCACATGCATGCCACTGTTTTGCACGAATGGTCGCCGATTTGGCGACTCGTTTCACACACATGCATGTTTTCCCATTTTCCGAATCTTGTATTAGTTGCTTGCATGCATTATCATTCAATCCTGCTTACACTCAGCTTCGCCATGCATTCATATCTTCATATGTTTTCAGTCGCCCGTCGGCGGGACTGGGAAACCTTGGCCCACACTCTGCCCTGCCTGGACAACATTGCGCATTTATGAGAGGGAAGGCTCTGCCTTCCTCCCAGAAAATGTGCAAATCTAGCCAAAAAGTGTCCTCCATACTTTCTTTGTGCAATTATGTGAGGTAGTTTCTGCTGGCCCAAAAAATTTCCCAATGTAGTCCCTGGGCCCACATGACTTGTTAAGTGAAATTGCACATTGTGCAATCTCAATACCTAGCAGGTCAGTCGGGATTTCACGTTGTGAAATTCAGGTAGTCAACTAGCCTCTCGACAGTTTGTACGGCCTTTTGTACAGTTTCGAAAGTTAGTCTCTCGACCTCCCAGTGAAAATTGCGCAATCCTTTCCATCAGTCTCCCGGGTATGTTGCATGAAAGTCCTCAAGTTTGCTTTGTTTTTAACTGACAAATTTCTTCCATGCATGTCGAATGTCTCTAGGTATAGCAGGTGTTGATTCATCTCTCAGTAGTACAGGATCAATGGCCTCCAAGAGGGCAGGGTCAAATGACATCGACGAAAGCACAACTGGAGATGCAGTTGAGCGAGTGTCTATGAGTTTGCCCATTTACGAAGACACCAAACTGATCGTAGACAAAGACATCAAGTTGAAATGGTAGGATATCAATGATACATTCTCGAGCAAATTTGAGGAAAATCTTGAAGACCGCAGAGCCTATGTGAACATTCACAAGTTCGGCGTGTACCGTATTGCATGCAGGTATCCTGCGTTTCCATGCACATACATGATACATTAGATCATCTCACACACTGATCTTGAGACAATGGCATTAAGTAGTGTCAGCAAGACATAGATTTCTACCTTCAGGGAACAGGACTATTAGTAGATGTACCACTTGCCAAAGCCAGTGATCACAATGGAGACACCCTTCAGCATACCCAACAACAATGCAAATTCCAGGGATATCTTGAAGAGCTGGGTGAAGGAGCCAGCCAAGTTCAGGATAACACCCAACCATATTTACAATACGAAGATACCATGAAAGGAATATCAATACTTGGTCATCTTTGCATGCCACTTGTATGTCCAAGAGAGCACGGAGACCTTCCCGTAGAGTTGGGTGATCGCATTGGACCAAATGGCCAATGAAGGTAAAGCATGCAACTGGTTCAACATGTTGGCTCCCAGGTTGAAGGAATAGGTAACAGGAGCTTGGAAACTGCCCAAAGCTCAACAAGAAGAAATCTACATGTTCGCATAAATCTTGGATGTAATTTGTGCTTGTTAGAAGTTTCCAGGCTTGAAGTGAGCATGGACATCAGTGGAAACCTCTGTGAACACTTATTGTAGACTTTTTTCTGAATGCAGCTTCCTCAGAGTCATCACACAGTTGTCAGACCATTTTGTCACCCTAGTGTACAAAATGATATTTGAGAAGGATCCACCTTGCATGTTGAAGGAAATAATGGAGGTACTGATTGACATAGCGAATTGGTATGCCTCACCTTTTGGCACCTTCATACAGATGCACAACATGGAGAAGCCTTCGCATGTTTTACTGAAGTTTTCCATGGACAAGCTCATCATGCAAGAAGTGTCGTACCACATCTCGGCAGGAATGTCAGCTAGACTGCATGGGAAGAAGCAAGCACTCTGGCCCACTCCTCTATTGTGGATTAGGTTGTATGAGATATGAAATCTCAAGCATGCGGACGCCAAGACAGAAGAATTCAAAGGATTTAATTTCGGCACTAGAAGCTTCAATCTGTACGACTCGCTTTTGTTTGTGAAGGATCACTGCGTGAGAGTGAAATTTCCTTGGATCCATGGGTGTGTCATTGGGTTGAGGAAGACCCATGGAGATATTTTTATAGCTTCTCCAGGCCCAAAAAAATGTTCGGCATCACCGTGGAATGGTTAGTGAAGCAACATCTATGAGAGAAACAACAACAAAATCAACAAAGGGTAACATACCTGCACGTGACAAAGGCAAGAGAAAGATTGTCAACAATGTAGAGGCAGAAACAAGCTAAAAGGTCAGAGCAGACCCACTTGTGGAGAAAGAATCTTTGGAAACAGAGGCAAAGAGGCGAAAAAGTGACAATAGGAATGCGTAAAGGCAAAGAGATAAACAGAGGATGGAGGAAACAATGAAAGAGTTGCAAGAGTTGAAGGAGAAACTCTGGAAATAATAGGAGCTGCGTACGCATGAGAAGGAAGCGCAACAGGGACATACATATTAGGGGGCACAAAATGCACATATTGATGAAATTGTGCCCATACAAATAGTAGACTCATTCAAGCAGCTGACACAAAGAAGACAGGGTGAGCAGTCGCAGAAGCAGGACTTCGCTCAAGAGATTGAACGAGTACTTAAGCAGATGGATATGGAGATGCAACAACTAGAGTTAGAACAAGACATTAATGTCATGCCTTACCACCAAGAGGTCAACCCACTGACTTCACCATATCCGGAAGTAGATCAAGTCCCTAGCGACCAAGGAGATACTGAGATCCTTGGAGACAAACCGGAAGAAGAGATGCACAACATATCATTCAACGAGTCACAACATAGAGTTGTGAAATTGCACCGAGTGTCTACACTGGATGTTTACACATGTCCTATGCAGTTTGAGGAACAAGTGATTGTGTATAATGTGCCCAAGCATCCAACAGCATTGGCTGATGCTACCAGAGCATATGTCGAAGGCACTAGCTCGAGTGTTCCTTTCTTGATAACAGAGAACAAGAAAATGGCTAAGGAGTTACAAACAACCAAGTAGGGAGGAGAACTGGTTATAGCATCCACCTGAGTGGAATTGAAGAAGATGATGTTGGATGAAGTATCATCCCTTGAGACAGTCATGTGGACATTGTATTCTGGTGTTGGTACCGTGCATAAGGAAGTTTTCCATCTCAACGGTTGGCAACAATGCTGTGCTAGGAGAGCACATATCTTGTCAAACTTGCATACTGTTGTCGACCGCATGCAAACATGGACAATGAGATACAAGGGAGCTCCATTACACTTGCTCAATATGATGAAGCCCATGGCAGTTGAGTTGAAGGCACGCATCCAGAGTAAAATCCGGATCTATGAGGAATTGCCGCAGATCATCACTAGTTTGCAGGCTTCCCATGTACGGGTGTTCAGAAGCATGGATGTTGTTGTGCTCGCACATGCAATCCCATCTATTTAGACACTCACCATGGAAAAGACAAAGAATCAAGTCCGACGGGAGTTGGACTCGTACTTATACGAGTTGATGTGCATAGCCACCAACGCAGACTTGGCAATCAATGCAGACACTATGCATTAGTATGTCGCTGGTCCGATCACACGCAAGACAATGTGTGCATGTTATTAGACGAGTTGGACATAGGAGCCAAATCAGTGTACCCGGATGCAACAAAGGCAAGAGTTCATTTCTAGAAAGATATCACCACAGAGTACACGGACACCATTGCGGACAATCAATCTTGGTATTTGTTCGCCACCATCGACCATCATGAGGATGTCAAAGAGTTGGTCTTCCCACAATTTTCCGAGTCTTAGTGATGTATTGCACGGCTTGCTCAAGCCATTTTGTCTTACATGGGTACATGTGCAGATTATATGTAACATCTTGTAAGGTGGAAGTCCAATTTTTGATAGTTGAATGTAACAATCATAGAGTAGTTGAAGAGGCATGAGGGTAGGTGAACAGTTACAAAGGGGAATGTCAAGGGTCACCCCACCCTTTTCTATTTATAGTACCTCATAACTCATTTTAGAGGCTTTTGGTCAGCCAAGCTTCCGATAGGAGTATCTTAAATAAAGCTTGGAGAGTATTGCAATGAGCCTTGGCTTCTCCACAATGTAGAGCTAGTACATCTCTTTGGAGGAGCAGGCGACAATGACTATAACGTTCTGTTATCGGGACTAGTGGTTGGTCATGGTTGTACTATATGATTGGAACTTTCACTTCTTAATATAACAGAGCCAACACGTTTCATGCATATCCTATTATTGTATTTCAGTTAACTTGTCTACTCTAATGATATATGTAGTTGTTTGCTTACGCATGTATGTATAGAATCTTTCTGTATATGTATGTATGAATCTTACTGAAACGTGTTGTTGGTTTAACCATCACTTTGGATTGTTGTTTCACATTCCTTCCACTTTGTGATGCATCTTTTCTCATGTGTTCCCTTCCAAGTTGCGTGTTTACACAAGTTTCCAAGGGGCGCACTCATTCCACCTTCCGTGTGTTAGAACCATTCATGCACCTTCGTTGGCTTGCTGCACATGTCACACCCTTGCTACCAACAAGGGAATATCACTTACCTCTGTGCGCAACCATGGTCAAGGCGATACCGTATGACACACCGATGGGACTCCTACGCCAAATGGTTTGATGTCTAGTTGGGACTTCTTACCAAGGAGATCCCATGACATGTTGGCGGGTCCAACACCGTCAACAGAATCATGGGAGGCCATTCATGGGCATACTCCGATAGACGTGTGATGATGATTTCCTATTTCTTGTTGGGAAATTTAAGTCAATATATTCGATGTTTCCTCCATTTTGGTTCTATCAATGGTTAGATCGATATAACTCATGTCATAGTATATTGCGGCAAAGGAATATAGGATGGGAGTAGAAGTAGGTGATCGAGGAGAGGAGGTTATAGGCTAGTTGGGCACTCTAGATGAGAAGTGATATCCTTGTTTGATTTACTTAAATTTTGGTTTCTACATCTTTTTCCTTGTTTTATATGCCTCATGGTCATATAATTTCTAATTGCTTGTATCCTCTTGAATCTAACTTTGGGATGATGTTTTCTAAAGTAGGGGTGTATGTAATGCCCGTTCCATGGTCCTATTATCTTATGTTAGGTGATTATCCTATCTATTAAGTGATTTACTTTTGTGACTAATTCTTATATGTATTATTAGTTTATGTATGAGGTAGCATATGATAGCTACATAGTCACAACTCACGCGAATAAGTTAGTATCCTATGATTAATATTTAAGCTTGATTAGTGGTTAATTAATTGATTAACCCTTAATACCAATTAATAATTAATTAGTTATTTATAATTATTATGATTAATTCAATATTGAATTAATTATGATTCTCATGAATCTATTTTGATTGGTTGACCCTTAGTCTAAATATTATTATTATTATAGAAGTATTATTTTATTTATTTATCATTTCCTTATGGATTGAAAAGTGTGACCCCTGAATTTGTTGAATTTCTAGTGGAAAACAAGACTACAAAAATTTTCAAACTGATAACTACTTCTAATGATACAATTTTACTTCTTTAGAGCATTCCAATCATTAAGTAGTTATACTTGGAAATTTCAACCTTTAAATTCAGTAGAGCTATAGAGATCACAATAAAAAAAATGAAGCAAGAGACACCAAAATTTCGTGGGACAAAACCCCACAAGGGGGAAATAAGATAATATTTCCTTAAGAGAGAGAAAGAGAGTTCATTTCATCAAAATTTACATTAGAAATTTCCAGTCAAAAGTCAACCATTGACCACATTAATTTCCAAGTCAAACAAAGTTAAAAGAGAAAGTTTGCACTTTTCTTACTAGTCAAAGTGTGGTCAAAGGGCCGAATTTTGGCCTATAGTAGCTTAGTCAAATAGGCTGAAATTCGGTCCAAAATACCTCAGTCAAACGTTGGTCAAACTATAAGGTTTGACCTGCGATCATCCCTCAATCAATGCCCATAATAGGAACATAATATCGATCAATTAAAAGTCAACAAATTAGAGAATATTTGGCCTCCAAATCTAGTCAAAATCTCAATAAAACAATAGCAACAAGATCTAAGTCAACACTGGTCAAAGGCGAGATAAGAGGGGTAAAACTTCATTGGAAACTTTTGTCTTCTTCCTCCTTCACATGTGTGAACATAACCCCTTATGATTGGTCGAACGAATGGGTGATGATGTGATGCCAAATTAGGTCCAATGAATGCTAATTTATGTGTATCAAGAGGTGGATTTTGACCTTGGGGTCAAACCCCTTCAAGTGGTGGGGATGACATGTCTAATTGAGGCTAAATTGGACAACTGAAAAATAAGTAATTTATTCCTTTAATTTTTACCATGAAAGTATCGACCAAAACTACTATAATTTTCAACTCTCCCTCTAAGCTAGGGAGGTACTTTTCATTCTCTCTCAAGATCAACCTCCTTGACCAATCCATTGATATCTCAGTAATCACCTAAGGTAGAGATCACAAAATCATATGTACAACTATATCTTAAGGAAATATACATAGCATCAAGCTCATACCCTAGGACAAAACCAATAGCATCGAGGTCATAACGCAAATGACCATGGGATCGATCAATGAGGCCACACCCTCCAACCATATGAAATGCTTTCTCAGTTAAGAACAATGACCTAAGAGAGTACTCAAAATAAATACTCCCAACCAATCCAACTTGGTCTCTCAGTCAAGCACAATGAATCAAGGAATTAAATCCAAAATCAGTGTCCCCGACCAAACCCACTGGTGTCTTAGTCAAACACAATGACTTAAGGGATCACTTTAAGCCTTAGAACCAAAATCCCCAACCACATTGGTTTCTCAATGAATCTAAATGACCGAAGGAAGTAGCCATGACAATCTTCTTGACCATAAACCATGTCATCTCAACTAATCCCAAGGAAGATTTCCAATCTCATGGTGCTATACAATCAATGACCCCTCTATCTAAGAGAGAAATTCTTAGCCACTCCAAGATTTTCTTCAAAATACAAAAACTTCATCCACGACAGTGGCTTTGTTAAAACATCAAAATACCGCTCATGAGTAAGGATGTATTTGTTGAGCCCCAGAACTACCTCTCTTTTACATACTTTCCTAGACCTTTTCTCTTCCATTTTTCCCACATCAGTGCCTCATAAGCTATCAAAGATTGTTACATATTGATTCTAGGAGTGCATTTAAGTGGTTTTCTAACTATATCATTGTGTGTGCTATTTGGTTTAGATTTTGTTCATCAGCTGCGGAATGTAGCCACTTTCCGTAGCTGACTTGCAATTCCGCAGCTACTTTAATTGTTCTGTAGGTTACAGGTGTCAGCAGGTGAAACAAGGCATGTGGGTAGCTCAGAATTCATTTTCACATGGATAAGGTCCTATTTTTTCAGTCAAATTCATGAAGAAAGGCATTGGTCAAAATACGGTCAAATAAGGAGTCCTACATCAAATAGGTCTCTGTTTCAGCATGTGAAAAGTCCGAGAGCGTTGCTAGATTCGTGGATCCCTCTTGACAGCTGCAGGCCATCTCCATGACGCAAACCCAACATCCACCTTTTGTAGATTGAATGTTTTTGGCAACCAGGAGGTTGAACTTGTTATCACTCAGGTTGTTCCCCAGGAAAGCTCTAAGGGAGGAATACGGCCGAGGTAACCACTAACCAGTATTTTAGCTATAGATTCTAGCTAATCTGCAACCAGAGAGGGCTCTCTCTTTGTAATTTAGCTTTGTTTTGAAGTATTTTAGGCTAGTTATGATGCACAGGGTTTGGTTTTAAGTTTGTTGGATGGTGAACTTAAATAGAGCTGGGGTGCAAGTCTAAACAGTTTATTCCATTGGGCACATGGGGTCAATGAGGACGAATTGCTGAGAGTGTTTTCTTTGGTAAAGGGCAATACTACAGAGCAAGATAATCGATCTTGGAACAATTTTTAAATCTGGGAATTGATGGAATGTAAGCCAGTGCATGAAGGACAGTTAAGAATCCTTCATCGTGCTGGCAGAGGGAAGGAGCATGAATATTACCAAGGAGAAGTAAAGAATTCCTAGGCAATATTCAAAGTGAAAGAATCAGTGAAAACAGGAGCAGCTAAGAATTCCTGTTTATGCTAACTCTGAAGAAAACATAATTAACAAGAGAGATTGAGCAAAGAGTGTATTTAAGCAAATTCTAGGCTATTCTTTTTCTCTATTATTAAGATTGTGAAACATATAGGAATTTGCAAACACAGAAGACATAAAATGCAGGTTAGAGAAACTTATTGATCCATATAAAGACACAAGAATTCTGTAGCAGGTCCCAGAACATCAAATCCACATTCAGACGGTCTAGCAGCAATGAACTTCAACAACTTTTGTATTAAACAGTCTCAGATTTACAACGCATTTCAAAGAGTAAATCACCAACCCCAAATACATCTCATGGGGAGGTATTTATACAAAAAGGAGATACAAAATATCATGTAGATAAGCTATCACGCAATAACTTCCTTCACCTACTCTACAGAAGAAGTAAATGAGAGAAATGAATGCAGCAGTAAATGTTGGTGTGCTGGCTGTTTAGTCTGTCAGATATATTTGACTTTTTGGACTGAGTGAGTCGGCTGGTAGCTGCGTCTTTACTCTGCGTTCCTGCATTTGCTGTGTTGCTGTCCCGGCCTTGTCATCGGTGCTTGGTCTTGCTTTAATGAGCTGCGGTCCCAACCTGATTTCCTCTTTCTGCTGTCTTTATTCTTTGACAGGTGGCCCGTGCATTTTGAATTTGCTGACATGTAGCTAATAAAAAAAGAACAAGAACCGAAATTACCTTGGTAAAATCTCTAGCATCTCCTGCCACCATTGTTCTGTTGGCAACTGATGTATTTGTATTTTTATTAGTGCCTTATCAGCTTCAGTATATCTATAGAAGTTGGGCTGGACTTCAAAAATATGATTAATCTCATGTTCAATGTAGAATAGATTTTCTAATTTGTCATAAAATATCTGTCCAGAGGGAGGCACGTCTTCTGAGGTGCTTGATGATTGTGTAATTTGATTGGAAACATAGTTATTTACCCTATTAGCATACTGTTCATGTGTTAACAATCTCCCACTGCTGGTCAATAAACTGGGTAACCCTTTGCTCTGCAATATTGAAAACTTTTCTTTGAAGGCATTTATTTCTGTCTGCATTTCTTGGCACTTTCTTTCTAAAGTCTATACAAAATTCCTTAAGGTGAGCACCTTTTTCACTATCAAAATGGTGTTTGTTCTGAACCTGATATCCAAAGCTGCTAGTTGTTCTCTGGTATGAGTATTCAAAAATTGAATCATTCTATTGGCCTGCGCAGGCATGTTTCCCAATAATGCTCTGGCCTTTTGAGTCTCAAATTGAGCTATGCCTATCAATTCTATTTGCTCATGTATCGTCTGAATTGATTGCCATTGGTCAGTGATAGATTGGCCAATTTTGGCCCACAAAATTGTCTTGATTTCAGCCACAGTTTTATGAAGAGTAAGCTCTTTTTCTAAGGATTTTATTTTATTATCCAAGGCCTTTATTTCTCTTATTTTTTCAGCCACTGTTATCTTGGACTTGTCATAGCTTACTTCCAGCATGGCCAAATTTTCTTTGGCCTCTTTCAGCTCTGACATTTAGACTTCTAGCTCTTTTACTGCTTTCATCATTTCTTCCATACTCATGCTAGATTCTGGTACTGTTATTGCTGCTGTTGCTGAAGCATCCATGGTTGATGTGCCATTTGTTGATGCTGGGATGATAGGAGGGATTGCTGGTGCATGTGTGGGAGGGACAGTGGCAACGGTTGGAGCTGTTTCAGGTGGTTGGGAGGTCGACTCTCCCTGCTTGGCTTGCAATGCTTTCTCCAATTCTTGCTCCATTTGAATTATCCTTTGATTCATCCTCATCAGCAAATCCATCGTATCTCCTTCTGCCTTTTCTTGTGCAAGTTCTGTAGTTTGTGGGTGCATGGTTGCAGGTAGCCTCAATTGCTTTCTAAGTGCAGCAATATCTTCTTCCTTTTTCCTTATGAGGGCTTTGATGCCCTTGGCATCCTTAGGATCATGCCCTAGCTCAACAATAATTTCCTCCAGGGTCTTTATTCTGTTGTATTTAGCCAAGGAAAATATTCTTTCCAAATCCAATTGGGCAGATGTATTGCTTAATGAATCCTTCAATTGATGGGCCAGCATTGCCTTGTTTGCCAATGTAGCATAGACCATTTCGCTTGTTTGCTTGTGCAACTCAATTTGGTCCATTGGGTGTATTTCTTTGGCGAGGACTTCTAGACTTGTTTTCATGTAATCCGCAACTGTCTGTGGTTGCTGAACTTTAGGCTTGAAATGACTTAAGATCATTTTTTCCTCCTTAATGTCATAAGCTGCCATCAGTCTTTGCTGTTTGGAGGGTGTTTTTTTGAGGAGTTGATCATAAAGCTGTATTCTCAATAATTCATTTTGGGCCTTAATTTCCATGAATGTTCCATTTATACTAGGTGGTTGCTTACTTTGCTGCCTTGAGGAGGACACCTCCATACCATGTTGCCTCTCCCTTTCTTGTCTGTGAGAGCTGGTGGATGTTTGCTGGCTGGTTTCCTCTCCCTCCTTGGACTCTCTATGATTTCTTCACTAATTTCCTCTTCAATTTGAGGATCTACTCTCTGCCTTTTGGCCTCTGGCTGCTGTGTTGACCCACTTGCAGGTGTGGTCTCTTCCCTGTCACATTTCTTGCTTCTTTCCTCATTGAGAGGAGTTTGTAATGCTGGAATCTGTGGTGCCTCTGTCTGTAGTGGAGGGGATTTCCCTTGACCTTGTTCCTTTGAGGTAGTTGGCTACTCTGTCATTGTTTCTGGCTCTGTATCTACTACCTCCTTGCCTTTTGCTGTACCTGCTGTTGGTGTAGTCTTTTCTTGGGCAGCTTGTGAAGCTGCAGCAGTTGATGTGCCTTCTCCGACTTGCTGTGGTAGTTTGAATGACACCTGCCCAAAAGAATCCAAGTCAAGAGTCTTTTCCAAATCTTTCACATTTTTCTCCATTATCTCTTCCTCAGTGAGCTGTTCAACTAGTGTGCCTTCTACCCACTTATCTTGGTTGGAAAATTGTTCTATCTGTGGGATTTTGCAATGTTCATAAGCTGATAGCCTATATTTTATTTTTCTTGCATTGATAAAGCCATTTGGGTCATAAGGTACCCACCAAAAACTCATTTTCAATCTGAGTTTTTCACCCAATATCTGATCAGCATCTTGACATCCTTCTTTTTTGTTCATGACATAGGGGCCTAGTTGGTCTCTGATTTTCAACTGAGCCTTTTTCTTGGTGCTATGAAAATGAGTTAAATATGAATTGATAAATTGCCTGAAATATTCCAAGGCAAACAGTCTCATTGGCACATATCTTGGCAGCCTGTAGGGACATATCTCACAACCATATATCCTGATGACAGTGTGATTCTGGTAGAAGTACCAGTCGCCTATTTTGTAGTTCTTTGAGAGCTGTAGTATTTTCTACATGTCATAGGATAGTCTAGGAGGAGGAGTTCTCTTTAGGAGAGAAGAGACTGGGTAGACAAACATGTCAATGAACTCACAGTAAGATTAGGGAGAGCTGCGGACTTCATGAAAGACCGAGGTCCAAAAAATCACAGACCTCTTTTCTCCTTTAGAGTCCAATCTTTTGATGGGGCATTGGAAAAAGTCTGGCTAATAATACAAGAATAGATGATAGATGTAGGATGAATACTTGAAGACTCCCTCACTATCTAGTTTCACTAGTTGGTCATGTATCTTGTTGGCAATGAATTTGGAATAATTGTATTTGATAGCAGGGGGCTGCCCTGGGGTAAATGCAGACAGTAAGACCAATATAGTTTCATCAATATGTTCACTTGTCTTGAAACCCAGAACATAAGATATCATATCAACAAGTAATTTACCCACTTCATTGAAACATACATAGAGAAAAGGAGGTGGCCCTGTAGGCTGGCGATCTGCTCTCATGAATACTTGGGCAATTCGGCTATCTCTAAGTTGGAGAGTTTGGGACCTTCATCAAGCAAGAATTTCATAGAAAGAGGGAACAAAAGCTGAGTTGGCTTGAAGTTTAGCATTTTATTGATGGAGTCAGGAGTTATATGAAAGAGGATGCTCCCAGATGGAGACTTGACTGCCCTTTGAGTTGGTTCATAGTTTTCACAGCAGAGGTGAATTATCTTACGGAAGATATTGACAGAGGGGAGGAAGTATATGGGCAAATTTGATTCCCATATCCCATAAAAATCATTGTTATTCAAATAATTGTTCCTTAGCTCACAAAATGTCTGTAGGTGGTTTCTGTCACCAACCAAGTCTTGGATTAGATAATCCCTATCAGCCAAAGGTAGTGTTTCCAATTCCTTGTGGGGTGCATTGAGAGGAGTAATGTTTAAGGCCACTGGAGTCTCCATGGCTCAATTCTATTAGTGTGAAATTTGGAAACTGAGGTCTGTGTGGACGAAATGAGTAGAAAAATAGCTTTGGGCCTCTTTCTGTGGAATTTTATAGATTAAATTCGTCTGAATGAACTCATAGGGTGAAAATGATAGTGAAAAAGAAAGTCTACAGAGTTTTCTTTAGCGGAAACGGGATATGGACAGCTCTGGGCTTTTTCCTTCGACGTTCACAGAACAGAGTGAACTTGAGTTCGAGTCCACGGGAGAAATTTTGCAAAGGGAGACTGCGTTTATAGGATTTCTTGGTGAAAATTTGGAGAAAATTGCGGTTATGGTGCACTTTCTGCAAGTGTTTTGATGGGTTTTAACTTAAATTTCGGAGTTCATAAGAAATTTAGCAGAGGAAACTGAAAAACACAGGGTTTGGGCACGACTGTAAGTAAATACCTGTTTTAACGGTGAAATGAGCGATTAGCATGGGCGACTCGAGCTGCGGGGTCGAGCTATAGAGCAAATTTACAGGGTGATGGACTATGCAACTTTGGTGGCGAATTGGTCGTAAAATCGCATGCAGAGGTCTCCACTAATGAACAAATATAAATAAACAAAAACAGTCATTTTCGTGACTTTTAACA
The DNA here is from genome assembly GCA_031772625.1 of Pinus tabuliformis. NCBI lineage: Eukaryota > Viridiplantae > Streptophyta > Pinopsida > Pinales > Pinaceae > Pinus > Pinus tabuliformis. The sequence goes on from CM062805.1 coordinate 821,935,204, forward strand.
CAATTTGGGCCTTTTTGGGCTTTTGGCGCTTTTTTATGATGATGTCATCATGACGTAATTTTGTCGTGTAGCGGGTACAGAGGATGATGTGGCAGACGACACGATGGCGAGGTGGTGATGTCAGCAGATGACATGGTGCTGATGCAGAGCGGTGGCGGGCGACGTGGATGCGACGTCATCAGGTGATGTGGGTATGACGTCAGGGAGTAGGCGGTTGGGCGGTAAGCGGTATTCCTCGCATCGCCTTTGGCCCATGGTGGTTTTGGAGGAGGGGGCTCCGATCACGCCGAGAAACCAACGCATGGCAGGGGTACGGCAGAAATATTGCCCATCCCTCAAACGCTAATGTTCGGCAGATGGGAGCTTCCGATATCGCCGCCAGCCGTTAGATCTACGGCGCAGGATCCGACGGTCGACGGGTAATGTAAATAGCGGGGGTTTACAACAAAGGGACCTGCACATTATTTAAACATTCAATAATGTATGTTGAGGTTTTAAACCTTGGTTATGGGTTTTTATGTGGTGTATACAGGCGGCTATGATTATTAGTTTAACCGAATGTCAAACAAATCCCAATATAGACATGCGCGCAAGGAGTTTAACATATGGTTTAGGTGGGGGGTTTTAGTGCGGTTGTTTATTTAACCGGATGTGAAATAAACCCCAAGGTTTTTGAATGCGGAGGGGCTATTATTAAGGTCCCAAATGGACTAATAATTCCCGAAATTGTGTTATAAGGCTATAGTTGCCAGGGGTAGGAATATTATGTATTTTTTGGGTTTTTTATATAGTTTTTTATAGAATAGGGGTGGGAAAATGATAAAGGAGATATATAATAGAGTCAATGTTAATATGATTTTATGGATAGATAACACTAAGTTTATAAGGTAATAACTTATGTTTTTTGGGGAAATGAAGTAAAATGGTAAGATATTTTACACAAGAAATGTGGCTTATTTTGACTAAGTAAACACAGAGTTCAACTTAGCATTTCTCATAAAATGAAGTGAACTAGGACTACTGGGCAGATCCCAATGTCCTTGAGGGAATGTTAGTAAATGATTTCTGGGGGAATAAAAGGGGAAATTAGTCATGCTCCACTATTTTACAACCAAACAACTGCCATGGTACTTGTGTCATCCATGAGATAATTATTTCTTAACAAGACAAAAAGGTGATCACAAACTTGCTTCTGCAACCTCAAACTGCCTACCCAGCCTAATACACCTAGCATTTTTTCTTCCTTTTTATTGGGTGCATTTGGACTAGCAAACCCTAATTTTCCTCTTTTTCTTTTGAATGCCCTGCTATCTAAGTCTACCCTTATCTCTTCCAAGGGCCCAGATTAAGCAGTTGGGCTCCTTTGTTTCTCTACCTATTTACTCATCTGCCAAGCTTGAACTGTTTGGACAGATCTTTATTCTCTATCTAAAGACAAGTAAATTCAAACATGATCTAACCAGGATTGAACTGTCTGGCTATTCATCAACTCTATCAAGAATCAACCACTTGTACACAATGAAATTCTTCAAAAATGGAACAGTAGTGACATTTAAATTAGCACACTTTCCTGGTATTTAGGTTTGGGGTTCATTTTTATCACTTTTTCTGACCAATTCACTGTTTTTTCCCTTTGATTTTTCTTTTAGGGCATACCCTCTTTTTATTTTTTAATTTTCTTCATTTGTTCACAAAATATGGAACCTTTGCAGCATGAAAGGATGAACATATTTGGCTCTTATACAATCAATCATGAAAAATGAAACCTATTGGTATAGAAACCTAACAGTGGCTCCACTTGGGGATGGATTTTCCTGGTGAAAAGTCAAGAACAGCAGGTCAGAGGGCCTTATGTTCAATTCTTGATGTATTCTGACATTTCTCCTTTGCTGTACACATAATGGTGCTTCTGCAAGATTTGAGTGATTGTTATGAATTCATTCACTTAGTAGCTCTGTTTAGGTTACTCTGTCTGAATATTTTCCATCATTTTCACAATTCCCAAGTCTCCTTTTTAACTTCTTCTGATAATCTCCTAGTGAAATATCACTAGGTGGCACAATTCCTTGTCTTTCCCTCAAAATTTGTTGCATCTCATTCCCTATCATATTGCTGTAATAAATTGCAGAAAGTAAACACTATTATGTACAAATTAAAGTGCTGATTCCTTCAAAAAACCTGATGAAAATAATGCTTCAGCATTCGACCATTTACTGGCCCATCATCTGCCTCTGTGCCATCCAAGATTTTCAGAAAATAGGTGTTGTTTCCTTGTACAGTCTGAATAACAAAAGGTCCTTTCCATAGAAAATCAAATTTTCCATGTTTTCCTTTATCTTCCCTCCTAGAATCCCACTTTAAAACTTTATCCCCAATGAAGAAATCCTCTGATTTGGTTCTTTTATCAAACATCCTTTTCAGTTTTTCTTGTAGAACCTGACTTCTCTAATACACTTCCTCTCTAGTCTGCTGCAAGTGAATTGTTTGATTGATCCTTCTCTAAATATCATTAGGTTCTGCTTATATTTCTTGCAGCAACTTTATCACTGGGATTCCCAAAGATGAAGGGAATCTTGCCTCCATGCCATAAACCAATTCATATGGGCTTGTTCCAATGGATCTTTTGGTGGTCAACCTGTCTGCCCATAGTGCATTTACCAGTTTTTTGTGCCAATTCTTTTTGTTTTCCTCCAATACTTTGTTAATGATGTTGATTAACTTTTTGTTGGATGACTCAGCTAGACCATTACCTTGAGGGTAATAGGTTGTGGAGTGGCCCAAGGTAATGTGGTACTTATGACAAAAATTAATCATTCTTTTGGATTTAAAGGCAACAACATTGTCTGTAATAATCTTCTACGGACAGCCAAATCTAGACAAGATGTTGGTTTCTAAAAATTGCATGATGACTGAGTCATTGGCTTGCCTGCAAAGGGTAGCTTCTATCCACTTGGTAAAATAGTATGTGGCTGTCAAAATCCACTTATGCTGACTAGAGGATGAAGGGTGGATTTCCCCAATGAAGTCTAAACCCCATTCTTGAAATGGCCTTTCAGTTGAAATGGGTTTGAGGGGCAAAGGTAGCAGCTTTTCTTGCCTTCAAAAATTTGGCATTTGTGGCAAGAAGTTGCATATTTATTTGCATCAGCAAAAAGTGTGGGCCAATAAAATCCAGCCCTTAGGATTTTATCAGCTGTTGACTTCCAATACAAGTGTCCACCGCGGTCCCCTGCATGAAATTCCTTAAGTACTTTGTCAGTTTCATCCAGTGTTAGGCAATTAAGTAAAATACCTTCATGGTTTTTCCAAAACAACACATTATCTATGATACAAAACTTTGAAGCTTTCATTTTCAAGAATCTCTTTTTAGTCCTGGATAACCCTGGAGGAGCTTGCAGGTTTAACAATATATAACATATGTCAGCATACCAAGGTGATTGTAAAAAGGCTTGATTGATCTATGGAGTCGCCATCTCCTGTTCGTTATCCAATTCATTGATGTCAAGGGCTTGAAAATTAGTTTCAGTCATCAGCTTGGCTAATCCCTGTCCTTTTATCAGTTTCGTTGGCTTAATTTCAATGTCATATTCTAAAATGTTAGCTATTCATTTGCCCCTTTTACCTTCAATTCCTTCTTGAGTTAGAATGTATTTGACCACGATGTTAGGGACACAAGCTATCACATGAGAATACAAGATATAAACTCTGAAATCTTTGATGGCTTTTACAAGGGCATAGGCCTGTTTCTCCATGATTTTATATTTGAGTGGAGCATCTCTAAGTGCTTTGCTGAAAAAAGCAATGGGCTTCTCACACCCTTGGTCATCTTTTTGCAATAGGACAACAACAATAGTATGCTTAGATGCAAAGGAAAAGATCATGAAGTCTCTATCAAACTTGGGGCTTGTGAGGACTGGTGTTTTTGTTAAAGCTATTTTGATGTCCTCAATGGCTTGTTTAGCCTCTATTGTCCATTTGACTTTAGAATATTTTTTCAGCATATTATTCAACAACCTTATCAGTTCGGCCAAGTTGGGAATGAACCTCCTTAGGAAATTGATCTTTCCTAAAAAAGCTTGCAGTTCTTTGATGTTTCTTGGGTGAGGCACCTGGAGAATAGCTTGTATTCTGTCCGGGTCAATTCTAATGCCATCTTTTGAAATTATGTGACCTAAGAGTTTGCCTTCTTCTAGGTCAAACAGTGATTTCTTTGGGTTCAATGATATGCCATATTTTCTTCAAATTAGGAACACTTGTCTTAAATGCTCTAAATGTTCTTGGTATGATTTTGAAAAAGCAGTGAGGTCATCAAGGTATATGACTAAGAAATCATGGATCTCTTTTGCAAAGGCTATGTCCATTGCTCGTTGAAATCTGGCCCCTGCATTTTTGAGTCCAAAAGGAATTTTGACATATTTGAAGGTTCCCCAAGGTGTTGTAAAGGCAGTTTTATCTTGATCCTCCGGGTGAACTAAGATCTAGTTGAATCCTGAGAATCCATCTAACAATGAGATCCTAGCAGCTCCCACTACCCTTTGTAAAATATGATCCATCTTAGGTAAGGGGTAGTGGTCTTTGAGAGAGACTTTATTCAAATTTCTTAAGTCAACACACAGTCTTATCTCTCCCGTTTTCTTCCTAGTAGGAACTAGATTTGAAATCCACTCTGAGAACCTGATAGGTGCAATTATTCCAGCTTCGTACATTCATTTGACTTCCTTTTCAATCAGGGGTAGGAGGAAAAGATTCACCCTTCTAAGCTTTTGTTTAAAAGGTTTTTGATTTTCTTTCAAGGGTATTGTATGTTGGATGACAGAAGTATCATAGGACTTGAGGTCCTCATAGCTCCATGCAAAGACATCTTGGAACTCTTTAAACAACTCAATGTATTTCAGCTTTTGATCAGGAGGCAATGTTTTGGACAATTTTACCATTTTGGGATTTTCTGTGGTTCCAATATTGCAGTCCTCAATTTCTGCATTCAGTGGTTGCATTTTTGGCTTTCTTGGAATATCATTTGAATCAAATATATCCTCCAAAGGAGTTAATCCTGTGGGCAGAAAATTATCCTTTAGTTCAATTACTTCAGATTCTCCCTCAGCCATTTCATCAAGGTCCATTTGCTTCAGCTCTTGTAAATTTTTGTCATCAAAAGTTGTTGGATGCAAAATCAAATTTGTTGTTTTAGCTGATATACTTTGCTCACTTTTGTCTATTTGCTGTTGATCATCAATGGTGCTTGTGTCAATATTTATACTTGAGAATTCCTCTTTCAAAGTCAGGAAATTATTTATTTGTGTATCATTTTCAAACACCTGCCAATTTTTGACATTATCTGGGACAGTAGGTTTGTGTTTGATTTCAGCAGTGAAGTGGTGGTTGGGCTCAAATGGTAGCTTGCAAGTGCTGGCAAAAGTTGCCAAACTATGTGCATGTACATTGTGCTTTCTTGGAATTTTGGTGAGCTGAGATTCTGAGAAGGTGTTAAGTATTTCAATGGCTACCCCTCTGTAAGCTCTTAACCTAAGATCATTTGTAACAAAGTTTCCCTTCATTTGTTGTATAATCAAATCTGAGTCCCCTAGAATTAAAATCCTAGCTGCCCCAAGACTTTTAATCAGTTTGAAACCCAGTAAAAGGGCCTCATATTCGGCCATGTTGTTTGTACATCTGAAATTTAGCCTATATGCATGACCTTGAGCATGGTCATTTTGCATGTTGTGTATCCAAACCCCTGCCCTTGCTCCTAATTTGTTCACTAACCCATCAAATTCTAAGTACCATAAGATTTCTTGATTGTGACTAGCCTTAGGAGTTTTGGAACCTTATTCAGTGGGCAAATTTGGATTTTGTAACTCATATGGTATGTCATGTTCATTTTTTGCATCAATCACATCAATAATTTTTTGATCTTGGGCAATAGATTGTTCATTTATGCTTTTTGTTTGTGTTGTTTCCAGGAGTTTGACATCAGTTTTGGGACACATCTCAGCATTGTATAAAATGAATGAATCGATATCGGAATGCATAGAATAGATGGGGAAGTTTTGGGGTTTCTCTTGACTGCTAACCACATATTTCATAAATGTTTCCCAGTACAATCTCTTTGGCTGTCCAAAGACTGAAATGATGGCATAGGACATGTCTAGTTGCAAAGACCCTTGGATTTTTGCACCCTAAGATCTGGACAAAGCATACCATAATTTGGTGGGATACCGGCTACCACCACATCCATCAAGATTGTCATGGTGGGGTATTGTACTAGAGATACACACAGATCTTTGATTAGGCCTAGACACCTGACCTGGATGGAATCAAATGAGAACAAGTCTTTGTATGGCCTTGTGATATCTAGGTCCAGTCTTTCCATCACAGACTTAGGCATTAGGTTATGGGAAGCTCCCAAATCAAACATTGCATTATGTAGCACTTTGTCATGAATGTTTAAGCTTACATAGAATGGAGGAACCCCTCCATCTACTGTTTTACCATTGACTTCAGGACCAAAAATCAGTTCTGGTTGGTCATATAAAACATTGACTGCATCCCTATTTTCTGATATTTGAAGTGACATGTTGATTTGTTCCCTATACACTTCATGTTTAGCCAATTCAGACAAAGGAATAGCTATTTTCAGTTTGCCTATTTCTGTTTCTAAGTTAAAAGGTTTTTCCACTTGAATTCTTGTATTGTAAGCAGCAAGGTTTTCCTTTTTTGCTGTATTTTCAGTGACCTTCTCTTCATCATGAGTGCTGTTTTGAGGTAAATCTGTTTTGAAACTATTTTCAGGAGGGCAGTTTAGATTTTATTTTGAGGGAAGGGATGTAGATGACTGATTTTTTGAGGGCTGTAAGTCTGATATGTCTTCCACAGTGGCTTTCTTTGGGTTAAGGTCTTTTTTAGTAGGGGGTTCTATCAGGACATCTTTATCCTTTGTCTTCTTTGGATGCTTGGTATCTTTCAGCTTGGCAGGTTCAGGCACATCTATAGTTTTGCTTCTTAATTTGTATTGTTTATGAACCTCATAGACTGCTGCATCATAGCCTTCCCTGAAATCAAATGACTCTCCGGATTTGGTTTGAAATTGGTTGAAATTATGAGCTTCTTGGTCATCTTGGGTTAGAAAGATTTGTTGTTCACTGTTCAAACCCATTAGGTTGATTTGAGTATCCTCCGTTGGCTCACTAGAGGTTGAGGCTTCAGCATAGTTCTCTTGAAATGGAGGTCTGATATTCTGATCAGGGCCAACTTTCCCGGTGTTAGGATTTTGATTTTTTATAAAGTTTGGATTTCTAGTGGTGTTACTTGGTTGACCATCCCAAGAAGATTTCCTTTCAATGGTTTCCACTCTATCATCCAATCTGTCCATGCCTTTGATGATTGCATCTAATTTTTGCTCAAATGTAGAAGGCTCTTCTTTGAAAGTGGTTCTCCTTTCATTTCTAGCCCGATTTCTCTTAGATATCAAGTTGGCCTCTACACTAACCGCTATGCTTTGCATGTCTTCTAAGCTAGGAGGAGCCCTTTCTCTTAGTTGATATGCCATGTCGGAATCAAATCCATCAGGGAATTTGATCAAGGCTAGGTCAGGTGGAGGTCTAAGGTTTTGCGGGATAGCATTGTACACATTGTTGAATCTAGCACAATAGTCTTGGACAGTTTCTTGTGGGCCTCTTTTTAAACTGTCATACTCTGATAGGATATGCAATGGGTCCTTCTTCTTTTCCCATCTGTTCAAAAAGGTTTGATATAGGGCATCTGGATCAGCAATTGTGTTTGCCCCAAGTGCCCTAAACCAGGTCCTTACTTCACTGGTTAGGCTTTGAACAAAAATTTTCATTCTGACATCGTTGTCATTGATTTCATAGTTCTCAAAGTAGTCCATCATTTTCTTAGTGTGTTGCTGGGCTATATAGGAGCCAGTACCATCAAAATATGTAATTTTTCTCTGATAATCTAGAGGCATAGCCCCTGGATTTGTAGGCAGCAACAGAGGAGCATATCGGTTCGCCATATTTATAGGGATAAATGGGATAGCAGGAAGAAATAAGACAGCTGGAACAACAAGGAAAACAGTGGAAATATGTGCAGTGGATGGGGGAGTGGAGAGGATACTTTGAGGTGTGGATGAAGAACTCGGAGAGGCTGCAGAAAGGACTGCTGCTCTCCCAGGAGTAAGCTCAGATTTTGAAGGGTTTTGCTGAAGTATATCAAGGTCTAACTCAGCAGGATTTTGTAGATTTTCTTGTCTTCTAAGACTCTTAGAGATCAAGTTAGGATTTTCAAAAATAGCTGGAGGGTTTGGATCAGGATTTGATCTTGTGTAACGAGTTTTCTTCTTTGGAGCCAGCTTCTAAATTTGTTTTTGGTATTTTCTGGAAATGTTTAAAGATCACAGTTTTTAAGAATTTTCTGAAGGAAGCTCTTATGCAAAATAGGAGGTTTTGGGCTTTCCTTTGAATATGCTGAAACACGGAAACTGATCAAATCTTTGGGACAACTGTTTAAAGCCTAAAACTAGACTGGAGATTGACTGAAGCAACGTTTATCTACTCCTGTAAATGCACAACAAAAACAATTTCAAAGGCTACCTGGCTAACTTCAGGCTCCATCTGTAGTTTTAGAAAATAGACAGCAGTAACAAACAATCATTCAGGTCCCCAATGGAGTCGCCAATGATGTTATCACTCAGGTTGTTCCCGAGGAAAGCTCTAAGGGGAGAATACGACCGAGGTAACCACTATCCAGTCCTTTAGCTGCAGATTCTAGCCAATCTGCAACCAGAGAGGGATCTCTCTTTTTAATTTAGCTTTGTTTTGAAGTGTTTTAGGCTAGTTATGATGCACAGGGTTTTGTTTTAAGTTTGTTGGATGGTGAACTTAAACAGAGCTGGGGTGCAAGTCTAAACAGTTTATTCCATTGGGCACATGGGGTCAATGAGGACGAACTTCTGAGAGTGTTTTCTTTGGTAAAGGGCAATACTACAGAGCAAGATAATCGATCTTGGAACAATTTTGAAATCTGGAAATCGATGGAATGTAAGCCAGTGCATGAAGGGCAGTTAAGAATCCTTCATCATGCTGGCAGAGGGAAGGTGCATGAATATTACCAAGGAGAAATAAAGAATTCCTAGACAATATTCAAAGTAAAAGAATCAGTGAAAACAGGAGCAGCTAAGAATTCCTGTTTATGCTAACTTTGAAGAAAACATAATTAACAACAGAGATTGAGCACAGAGTGTATTTAAGCAAATTATGGGCTATTCTTTTTCTCTATTATTAAGATTATGAAACATATAGGAATTTGCAAACACAGAAGACATAAAAGGCAGGTTAGAGAAACTTATTGATCCATATAAAGACACAGGAATTCTGTAGCAGGTCCCAGAACATCAAATCCACATTCAGACGGTCCAGCAGTAGTGAACTTCAACAACTTTTGTATTAAACAGTCTCAGAGTTACAAAGCAGTTCAAAGAGTAAATCACCAACCCCAAATACATCTCATGGGGAGGTATTTATACAAAAAGGAGATACAAAATATCATGTAGATAAGTTATCACGCAATAACTTCCTTCACCTACTCTATAGAAGAAGTAAATGAGATAAATGAATGCAACAGTAAATGTTGGTGTGTTGGCTGTTTAATCTATCAGATATATTTGACTTTTTGGACTGAGTGAGTCGGCTGGTAGCTGCGTCTTTACTCTGCGTTCCTGCATTTGCTGTGTTGCTGTCCCGGCCTTGTCATCGGTGCTTGGTCTTGCTTTAATGAGCTGCGGTCCCAACCTGATTTCCTCTTTCTGCTGTCTTTATTCATTGACAGGTGGCCCGTGCATTTTGAATTTGTTGACATGTAGCTAATAAAAAAGAACAAGAACCGAAATTACCTTGGTAAAATCTCCAACATCTCCTGCCACCATTGGTCTATTAGCAACTGATGTCTTTGTATTTTTATTAGTGTCTCATCAGCTTCAGTATATATATAGAAGTTGGGCTGGACTTCAAAAAGATGATTAATCTCATGTTCAATGTAGAACATATTTTCTAATTTGTCATATAATATCTTTCCAGAGGGAGGCCCTGTGTCTTCTGAGGTGCTTGATGATGCTGTAATTTTATTAGAAACATAGTTATTTACCCTATTATCATACTGCTCATTTGTTTAAAATCTCCCACTGCTGGTCAATAAACTGGGTAACCCTTTGCTCTGCAATATTGCAAACTTTTCTTTGAAGGCATTTATTTCTGTCTGCATTTCTTGGCACTTTCTTTCTAAAGTCTGTACAAAATTCCTCAGGGTGAGCACCTTTTTCACTATCAAAATGGTGTCTGTTCTGTTCCTGATATCCAAAGCTGCTAGTTGTTCTCTGGTATGAGTATTCAAAAATTGAATCATTCTATTGGCCTGCTCAGGCATGTTTCCCAATAATGCTCTGGCCTTTTGAGTCTCAAATTGAGCTATGCCTATCAATTCTATTTGCTCATGTATCATCTGAATTGATTGCCATTGGTTAGTGATAGATTGGCCAATTTTGGCCCACAAAATTGTCTTGATTTCAGCCAGAGTTTTATGAAGAGTAAGCTCTTTTTCTAAGGATTTTATTTTATTATCCAAGGCCTTTATTTCTCTTGTTTTTTCAGCCACTGTTATCTTGGACTTGTCATAGCTTATTTTCAGCTTGGCCAACTTTTCTTTGGCCTCTTTCAGCTTTGACATTTGGACTTCTAGCTCTTTTACTGCTTTCATCATTTCTTCCATACTCATGCTAGATTCTAGTGCTATTATTGCTGCTGCTACTGAAGCATCCGTGGTTGATGTACCTGTTGTTGATGCTGGGATGATAGGAGGGATTGCTGGCGCATGTGTGGGAGGGACAGTGGCAACGGTTGGAGCTATTTTAGGTGGCTGGGAGGTCGACTCTCTTTGCTTGGCTTGCAATCCTTTCTCCAATTCTTGCTCCATTTGAATTATCCTTTGATTCATCCTCATTAGCAAATCCATGGTATCTCCTTCTGCCTTCTCTTCTGCAAGTTCTGTAGTTTCTGGGTGCATGGTTGCAGGTAGCCTCAATTGCTTTCTAAGTGCAGCAATATCTTCTTCTTTTTTCCTTATGAGGGCTTTGATGCCCTTGGCATCCTTAGGATCATGCCCTAGCTCAACAATAATTTCCTCCAGGGTCTTTATTCTGTTGTCTTTAGCCAAGGAAGATATTCTTTCCAAATCCAATTGGGCAGATGTATTGCTTAATGACTCCAATTGGTGGGCCAGCATTGCCTTGTCTACCAAAGTAGCATAGACCATTTCGCTTGTTTACTTGTGCAACTCAATTTGGTCCATTGGGTGTATGTATTTGGCGAGGACTTCTAGACTTGTTTTTATGTAATCCACAGATGTCTGTGGTTGTTGAACTTTAGGCTTGAAATGACTTAAGTTCATTTTTTCCTCCTTAATGTCATAAGCTGCCATAAGTCTTTGCTGTTTGGAGGGTGTTGTTTTGAGGAGTTGATCATAAAGCTGTATTCTCAATAATTCATTTTGGGCCTTAATTTCCATGAATGTTCCTTTAATACCAGGTGGTTGCTTACTTTGCTGCCTTGAGGAGGACACCTCCATACCATGTTGCCTCTCCCTTTCTTGTCTGTGAGAGCTGGTGGATGTTTGCTGGCTGGTTTCCCTCTCCCTTCTTGGACTCTCTATGATTTCTTCAATAATTTCCTCTTCAATTTGAGGATCTACTCTCTGCCTTTTGGCCTTTGGCTGCTGTGTTGACCCACTTGCAGGTGTGGTCTCTTCCCTGTCCCGTTTCTTGCTTCTTTCCTCATTGAGAGGAGTCTGTAATGCTAGAATCTGTGGTGCCTCTGTCTGTAGTGGAGGGGCTTGCCCTTGACCCTGTTCCTTTGAGGTAGTTGGCTGCTCTGTCATTGTTTCTGGCTTTGTATCTACTACCTCCTTGCCTTTTGCTGTACCTGCTGTTGGTGTAGTCTTTTCTTGGGCAGCTTGTGAAGCTGCAGCAGTTGATGTGCCTTCTCCAACTTGCTGTGGTAGTTTGAATGACACCTGCCCAAAAGAATCCAAGTCAAGAGTCTTTTCCAAATCTTTCACATTTTTCTCCATTATCTCTTCCTCAGTGAGCTGTTCAACTAGTGTGCCTTCTACCCACTCATCTTGGTTGGAAAATTGTTCTATCTGTGGGATTTTGCAATGTTCATAAGCTGACAGCCTATATTTTATTTTTCTTGCATTGATAAAGCCATTTGGGTCATAAGGTACCCACCAAAAACTCCTTTTCAATCTGAGTTTTTCACCCAATATCTGATCAACATCTTGCCATCCTTCTTTTTTGTTCATGACATAGGGGCCTAGTTGGTCTCTGAATTTCAACTGAGCCTTTTTCTTGGTGCTATGAAAATGAGTTAAATCTGAATTGATAAATTGCCTGTAATATTCCAAGGCAAACAGTCTCATTGGCACATATCTTGGCAGCCTGTAGGGACACAACTCACAGCCATATATCCTGATGACAGTGTGATTCTGGTAGAAGTACCAGTCACCTATTTTGTAGTTCTTTGAGAGTTGCAGTATTTTCTGCATGTCATAGGATAGTCTAGGAGGAGGAGTTCTCTTTAGAAGAGAAGAGACTGGATAGATAAACATGTCAATGAACTCACAGTAAGAGTAGGGAGAGCTGTGGACTTCATGAAAGACTGAGGTCCAAAAAATCACAGACGTCTTTTCTCCTTTATAGTCCAATCTTTTGATGGGGCATTGGAAACAGTCTGGCTAATAATACATGAATAGATGATAGATGTAGGATGAATACTTGAAGACTCCCTCCCTATCTAGTTTCATTAGTTGGTCATGTATCTTGTTGGCAATGAATTTGGCATAATTGTATTTGACAGCACGGGGCTGCCCTGGGATAAATGCAGACAGTAAGACCAATATAGTTTCATCAATATGTTCACTTGTCTTGAAACCCAGAACATAAGATATCATATCAACAAGTAATTTACCCACTTCATTGAAACATACATAGAGAAAAGGAGGTGGCCCTGTAGGCTGGCGATCTGCTCTCATGAATACTTGGGAAATTCGGGCTATCTCTGAGCTGGAGAGTTTGGGACCTTCATCAAGCAAGAATTTCATAGAAAGAGGGAACAGAAGCTGAGTTGGCTTGAATTTTAGCATTTGATTGATGGAGTCAGGAGTTATATGAAAGAGGATTCTCCCAGATGGAGACTTGACTGCCCTTTGAGTTGGTTCATAGTTTTCACAACAGAGGTGAATTATGTGAGGGAAGATATTGATAGAGGGGAGGAAGTATATGGGAAAATTTGATTCCCATATCCCATAAAAACCATTGTTATTCAAATAATTGTTCCTCAGCTCACAGAATGTCTGCAGGTGGTTTCTATCACCAACCAAGTCTTGGATTAGATAATCCCTATCAGCCAAAGGTAGTGTTTCCAATTCCTTGTGGGGTGCATTGAGAGGAGTAATGTTTAAGGCCACTGGAGTCTCCATGGCTCAATTCTATTAGTGTGAAATTTGGAAACTGAGGTCTGTGTGGATGAAATGAGTAGAACAACAACTTTGGGCCTCTTTCTGTGGAATTTTATAGATTAAATTCGGCTGAATGAACTCATAGGGTGAAAATGATAGTGAAAAAGATAGTCTGCAGAGTTTTCTTTAGCAGAAACTGGATATGGACAGCTCTGGGCTTTTTCCTTTGGCGTTCACAGAACAGAGTGAACTTGAGTTCGAGTCCACGGGAGAAATTTTGCAAAGGGAGACTGCGTTTATAGGATTTCTTGGTGAAAAATTGGAGAAAATTGCGGTTATGGTGCACTTTCTGCAGGTGTTTTGATGGGTTTTAACTTAGATTTCGGAGTTCATAAGCAATTTAGCAGAGGAAACTGAAAAACACAGGGTTTGGGCACGATTGTAAGTAAATACTTGTTTTAACGATGAAATGAGTGATTATCAGGGGTGACTCGAGCTGCGGGGTCGAGCTACGGAGCAAATTTGCAGGGTGATGGACTGTGCAACTTTGGTGGCAAATTGGTCGTAAAATCGCATGCAGAGGTCTCCACTAACGAAAAAATAGAAATAAACAAAAAACAGTCATTTTCACGACTTTTAACACAATTTGGGCCTTTTTGGGCTTTTGGTGCTTTTTTATGATGACGTCATCATGACGTAATTTTGTCGTGTAGCGGGTACGGAGGATGACGTGTCAGATGACATGGCAGATGACATGGCAGATGACACGGTGGCGAGGTGGTGATGTCAGCAGATGACATGGCACTGATGCGGAGCGGTGGCGGGCGACGTGGATGCGACGTCATCAGGTGACGTGGGTATGATGTCAGGGGGTAGGCGGCGGGGCGGTAAGCGGTATTCCCCGCACCGCCTTTGGCCTATGGTGGTTTTGGAGGAGGGGGCTCCGATCAGGCCGGGAAGCCGACGCGTGGTAGGGGTACGGCAAAAATACCGCCCATCCCCCGAACGCTAATGTTCGGTAGATGGGAGCTTCCAATATCACCGCCAGCCGTTAGATCTACGGCGCGGGATCCGACGGTCGACGGGTAATATAAATAGCAGGGGTTTACAATAAAGGGACCCGCACATTATTTAAACATTTAATAATGTATGTCGGGGTTTTAAACCTTGGTTATGGGTTTTTATGTGGTGTATACAGGCGGCTATGATTATTAGTTTAACCGAATGTCAAACAAATCCCAATCTAGACATGCGTGCGAGGAGTTTAACATATGGTTTAGGTGTGGGGTTTTAGTGCGGTTGTTTATTTAACTGGATGTCAAATAAACCCCAAGGTTTTTGAATGCGGAGGGGCTATTATTAAGGTCCCAAATGGACTAATAATTCCTGAAATTGTGTTATAAGGCTATAGTTGCCAGGGGTAGGAATATTATGTATTTTTTGGTTTTTTTATATAGTTTTTTATAGAATAGGGGTGGGAAAATGATAAAGGAGCTATATAATAGAGTCAATGTTAATATGATTTTATGGATAGATAACACTTTATAAGGTAATAACTTAGGTTTTTTGGGGAAATGAAGTAAAATGGTAAGATATTCTACACAAGAAATGTGGCTTGTTTTGACTAAGTAAACACAGAGTTCAACTTAGCATTTCTCATAAAATGAAGTGAACTAGGACTACTGGGCAGATCCCAATGTCCTTGAGGGAATGTTAGTAAATGATTTCTGTGGGAATGAAAGGGGAAATTAGTCATGCTCCACTGTTTTACAACCAAACAACTGCCATGGTACTTGTGTCATCCATGAGATAAGTCTTTCTTGACAAGACAAAAAGGTGATCACAAACTTGCTTCTGCAACCTCAAACTGCCTACCCAGCCTAATACACCTAGCATTTTTTCTTCCTTTTTATTGGGTGCATTTGGACTAGAAAACCCTGATTTTCCTCTTTTTCTTTTGAATGCCCTGCTATCTAAGTGTACCCTTATCTCTTCCAAGGGCCTAGATTAAGCAGTTGGGCTCCTTTGCTTCTCTACCTATTTACTCATCTGCCAAGCTTGAACTGTTTGGACAAATCTTTATTCTCTATTCTAAAGACAAGTAAATTCAAACATGATCTAACCAGGATTGAACTGTCTGGCTATTCATCAACTGTGTCAAGAATCAACCACCTGTACACAATGAAATTCTTCAAAAATGGAACAGTAGTGGCATTTAAATTAGCACACTTTCCTGGTCTTTAGGTTTGGGGTTCATTTTTATCACTTTTTCTGACCAATTCACTCTTTTTGCCCTTTGATTTTTCTTTTAGGGCATACCCTCTTTTTATTTTTTAATTTTCTTCATTTGTTCACAAAATATGGAACCTTTGCAGCATGAAAGGATGAACATATTTGGCTCTTCTACAGTCAATCATGAAAAATGAAACCTATTGGTATAGGAACCTAATAGAACTTACAGGTTCTGCCTTGTTTACGTGTCCTTTGCTAAAGAATTCTCTCAGAAAAACATTTATCTATTTTCCTGTATAAATAAAGCATTTTGCAACGCAAATAGCTAGTTCATATATTAGGATTGACACTGTTGTTTTAGCTCTCATTGTGCTGTTGTAACGAGAAGACATACTCTCTGTTTTGCAATATAAAAACTCTGTTTTTTATGACTGTGTAAAGCGTGGTTCTGAGCTGACAGCGTGTTGACCAAAGGCTGTGCAGAGGGCCCCTGCCAGCTGAGGTTTTGCTTTTCATTTTGTAAAGTTTCCTTATGCATCTTTTCTCTTATTTCCATTGTATATTTCTCATAATTTGTTCATGGTGTTAATTGTTTTATTCCTGTACATGATTTTCCAGCAATGCATACTTTTTCACTAACACTGATCAGTGTGTTTCAGGATAGGTTATGCTCGAGATTTTCATATAATTTTTGCATCATGCAGTGATATGAGATTTACTTCCCTGCTAAACTTTTTTTTAAGCTTTTCAATTTCAGTTGTTATGCTTTGATTTCAGTAAGATTTGTTGTTGCTATTAGCTAGTTTAGATATCAAATTCTTCATGTTATTTGACATTATCTGCGGTGCCATGGCTTAACCCGAGAAGTTAATTGGTGAGCTATCGGATTATAAGTGAAGTGATTTGATTTTGCTTTCATTAATTTGCAAGTAGGTAGTTTAGATATCAAGTTCTTCATGTTATTTTATATTATCTCCGGTGCCATGGCTTAACCCGAGAAGTTAATTGGCGAGCTATCGGATTATAAGTGAAGTAATTTTATTTTGCTTTCATTAATCTGCAAAGTAGGTAATTTAGATATCAATTCTTCATGTTATTTGACGTCATCTCTGGTGCCATGGCTTAACTCGAGAAGTTAATTGGCAAGTTATCGGATTATAAGTGAAGTAAATTGATCTTGCTTTCATTAGTCTGCAATTTTTGGTTTTAAGTGCAATAGCTTAGATTTTATTTCTGTAATTAGATGGGCAACAGAGATAGTGACCTCATGATCAGTATTTCATCTTTTGTTTGATTTAAGTAGCTGCATATTTACGTTCCTGTTCAAGTACTGATTTTATCAATAATATGTTTTGAGATCTTTTGAAGAGCTAAGTTCTGGAAATTATCATAAGAGACATAATCCTTGTCTTAAATCTACATCCATACTTGCCCTCTAAAAGTATTCTTAAAATCTGAGAATAGGATTTTCATTTGCATTAGACACCTTAGGAGACCAACAAAGACAAAACCCCAAAAACGAGATAAAAATTGAAAACAATAAAAGTAAGAAAGAGGTTGTCTTGCACATACAGTGCGCCACACTTCATCAATTTACGACCCCCAGATGTTAATTAATGTAGCAATTTAGGACATACTAAATTGACTAAACATTTTGGCGCTGTTGCCGGGGAAGTGTAACTAGGTAGTTGGTCTCTTACATAAAAAAAAGGGAAATTCTTGAAGTATGTTCTCCTCTTGCACGTAGTGTGATCTGGAGGATCAGAAAAGAGAATTATTAATTCAATAATTTCTTGAGTATGCTCTTTTATTGCACCTAGTGTGACTTGGAAGATCAGAAAAAGGATTATTAGCCCAACTAAAAAATCATAAAAAAATAAAAAAAATGACATGCATAGAGAAAGAGATTCTAGGGGAAGGTTTCTAGCTAGGGGAAAAAGTTCGATTTTTACAACGTCAACTACTTCAAGGATTCGACAAGATACACCTCCATCCCAAACTCATACTCCTAGCCTCAGGATTCCTGGAATTCAAGGGGAAACAACTAAATTAGAATATTCTCCCACACTATCTACTAAATCTAATCTAGGAGAAGAACCTTTCTTCACTTCTATAGGGGAACATATTGCAGAAGAAGTAGAATCACCTAGAGAAGAAGGAAAGGAAGAGGGGGTAGAGGTAGAGGTAGAGAAAATAATGGAGGTGGTGGTAGAGGAAACAATGGAGGAGGTAGAGGTAATAGGGAAGGAGATAACTCATTTGGATTCCCTATAGCCGATGAGGAAACCCATACAATAATGAAAAACCTTTCACCATCTATCCTCCCAAACTTTTATGGGTTGCGAAGTCTTGTGCCGAACCTATGACTATATGGAAGACTCTCAAAGACTCAAACTGATTCCTTCAACATTGAAAGGGGCTGCTCTGAAATGGTTCATGAGATTAGTCACTCAATCTATTAGGACTTGGAATGATATGAAGCAAACATTTTTGGATAGATATCTGGATTATTGTATGCCCACTAATCATAAGGATGGGGCATTCAAAAATGATTCAAAAATAAGATGATAACTTGAAGGATCTCCTTGAAAGATTTCAATATAACTTAAAGAGAGCAAAGATGAGCAATTTAGATGAAGAAACTTTGAAAGCCCTTCTATTGAAAGACATTAGAGATGAATGGATAGATATTTTAAACATGATGGGGAAAGGAGACATTTCTCAACTTCCATTACATGGCATAGTAGAACTATGTGTCCATCTCTCAAGGGAAAAATCTAAAACTGGAAAAGGGCCTAGAGATCCTTCTCTTATTAGAGCAAACAAATCTGCAACTAGGTCAGTAAGTAGGGTAGAGATTGGAAATATGCTTGATGAGTTCAAAACTGACATTCTAGGGAGCCTTAGTGAACAACTAGACACCCTTAAAATTCAAAACACACAGAAAACAAAAGCTGATGCCTTAGCTATCTTTTGCCCAAAATGTAGAAAGAAACATGCTCTAAGTGAATGCCCCTTGGATGCAAAAGTTGTAGAAACATGTATGATTTGCTCAGAAAGTCATGAGACCAAGGATTGTCCTTCAATTCCTGGGCTCAAAGCTATCTTTCAGGAAGATTCAAATTCAGTAGAATCCCTTTGTTTTGTTTCAAGAAGACCTTGGCAAGGGCAACAAAATCAAGGATTTAACAATCCTTTGAATTTTCAGCTCCCACCAAATTGGAATTCTTGGCAACAACCTTGGTCCGAACCTCAAAATCCATATCAATCATGGGCACAAGGGGTACAAAATACTTATGGGAGATTTGCTCAATTTTATCAATATCCTTCATCTTTTCAAAATCAACAACAAAATCTACACTTGCAAATCAAAACCCACAACTTTCATTGCCATTTCCACAACAACAACCTTCTCAACAAAATCAAACTTCTCAACTCTTGCTTCCATTTCAACAAAAGCCAAATCAACTACCAGCCCAGCCATTACCAAATCCCAACAACAAAAACCCTCAGAATTCTTACATGGTAGAAGGACAAAAATTTACTACCTATATGATTGTTCCTCTTAACGATGTTCAACTTAGATCTGGTAGAATTTTAGAAAAGGAAAAACCTTCTATAGATGTTCAAGAGCAAGAAGCCTCTGAGGGGGATTCTCTAAAAGTCAATAAAGGTTCTGAGGAAGCATCTCTTCAAAACACAATCATTCAAAAAGAAAAACAAAAAGAGTCAATCCCCACAACTCCTATAGTTGAGCAACCTGCATCTACATCCACACCCCCTTTTCCTGAAAGATTACAAATTGACAAGGGGGTGGAAAAAAAATCTTGTTTCCTGACTATGATTTCTTAGATGAATTAAAGAATGTCTGTATCAAGATCCTTGCTACAAGCCATTATATAGATTCCTATATTAGCAAAAAAAAAAAAGGAGTTGAGTTTCAAAAGACCAGGGAGAAAACCAAGAGACACAAAAAGAATCCACCTGGTGGGAAAAATCGCAGATATCATGATGGGAAAGATTACCATGCAGAAATATGTGGATCCAGGTAGTCCAATTGTCAAGACACACATAAATGGGATAGAAACTCCAAATACATTGATTGACTTAGGGGTTGCTATAAAAATTATGAGTAGACAGACTATGGAACAGCTTAAACTTCCCAATCTTCTTTTTATACATACCTTACTGCAACTTGCAGATAGATCAGTAGCCAAACCAGATGGTGTATTAGAAGATATTTCGTTCTCCTTAGATTCTTCGGAATATCCAATAGATTTCATGATTTTGACTCCCAAGAGTAATTTAGGGGGGCACCCACTCATCTTAGGAAAACCTTGGCTAGCCACAACTGATGCTTTCATTAGTTCTAGATCCGGAGATATGTACATTTCTGATGGTAGTTCAACAAAGAAATTCAATTTGTATCCTCCAGAAAAAGAAATTACAAAAGTAGGAGATAATGAATGGGTCGATGATGAAGATACTATACAACCTGTCTTTACTATCTCTGAAGTTAGTGAAGATAGTCAAATTTTGAACACATTAGAAAATTTTGAAACATCTTCAGAATATGACCACACACAATTTCAGTTAAATTCTCATATTGAATATTTGTCGTCAAGGTAAATGTCTCCCTACTCTATGGAAGAGTTTGGTAGTTCTACAGTTGAAATTTTTCCAGGTAAAACATTGAATATTAACAATAATTTGGAAAAGTTACAACAGGAAGAATTAACCAGAATCTTGCAAAAACATTCTGCTGCATTTGCATGGGAGTATACTGATATGAAATGTATTGACCCTAACACTTGCATCCATCATATCTGTATTGAAGAAAACAGTAAACCAATCAGACAACCTCAGAGAAGGATGAATCCAAATCTTAGGGAGATTGTGAAAGAAGAGCTCCAAAAACTACTCAATGTAAACTTCATTTACCCAATTTCAGATAGCCGTTGGGTTTTTCCCTTGGTTATAGTACCCAAAAAGAATGGTAAATGGAGGGTGTGCATTGATTACAAGGAATTGAATAAAGAAACTTTGAAGGATCAATTTCCTTTGCCCTTTATCGATCAAGTATTAGAAACATTAGCAAGCAAAAAGTACTTTTCATTTCTGGATGGTTTTAGTGGTTATAATCAAATTCAGGTAGCACCTGAAGATCAAGATAAAACCACATTTACCTGTCCATGGGGAACTTTTTCTTATCGAGTGATTCCTTTTGGATTATGTAATGCACCTGAAACATTCCAAAGAGAAGTACTAGGAATTTTTTCTGATCTAATCCATGATTGTGTAGAGGTATATATGGATGATTTTACAGTTTATGGTAATACATTTGAAGAGGCATTAGAAAATTTGGAAAAGGTGTTTATAAGATGTAAAGAAACAAACCTTTCATTAAGCCATGAAAAATTCTTTATGATGTTTACTGAAGGTATTGTTTTAGGACATCATATTTCAGGGGATGGGATTAAAGTTGATAAATCAAAGGTTGAAGTCATCTCCAAATTACCTATTCCAAATTGTCAAAAAGATGTTAGAAGTTTTCTGGGATTTACTAGATATTATAGAAGATTTATAGAAAACTTTACCAAAATATCATCTCCACTCTTTAAACTACTTACAAAAGACTATGAATTCAAATGGAGTCTTGATTGCCAATCATCATTTGAAGCCTTAAAAACAAGAATATTTAAAGCACCTATCTTGAGAGGACCAAATTGGAAACTTTCTTTCCATATTTATACAAATGCTTCAGATATAGCTCTAGGAGCTGTGTTGGGACAAAAGGACTTAGTTCCTTATGCCATTTACCATACCAGTAAAAATTTAACTCCCACTGAGTTGAATTATACTGTGACTGAAAAAGAGTTCTTAGCTATTGTTCATGCAATCAATAATTTCAGACATTATATAGTAGGCTATGAAACTTTTATTCATACTGATCATTCTGCAATTAGACATCCAATGAAAAAACCCGTTTCTAATGGCAGAGTTACAAGGTGGCTCCTACTTTTACAGGAATTCAATATTACTGCGTTAGATAGACCAGGAAAACAAAACAAAGTAGCTGATTTCTTGTCTAGAATTTAGAATATCAAAGAAGATTCTCCTGTAGAGGGTAAGTTTCCTGATGAATACTTATTTGCAGTAACTACTAAGACTCCTTGGTATGTAGATATGGCTAATTATTTGGTTACAGGGAAACTACCTCCACATTTATTTCCTAGTGAAAGAAGAAAGATTATTCAAGAGAGTTCAAAATATTCATGGATTTCTAACGAATTGTTTAAAATAGGGCCAGATCTTGTGATCAGAAGATGTGTCAGAGAAGATGAAATGCCTGATATTCTCAAAGCATGTCATGATGAACCATGCGACGGACACTTTGCTGACAAAAGGACAACCTATAAAATCCTTTATTTAGGATATTATTGGCCGTCCCTCTTCAAAGATGCAAAACAATACGTCAAAAGGTGTGACATATGACAGAGAGTAGGGAAATCTACCCCTTCAAATGAGATGCCATTACAACCACAAGTACTCATCGAACCCTTTGAAAAGTGGGCTTTAGACTTTATTGGACCTATTAATCCACCATCTAAACAGAAAAAGTATATATTGGTATGTACTGATTATGTCACTAAATGGGTAGAAGCCAAAGCATTATTTTCTGCTACTGAAAATTTAGTTGTTAGCTTTCTTTATGAGGATATTTTTACTGGATTTGGTGTTCCAAGAGAAATTGTGATAGATCAGGGAGGTCAATTCACATCCAAACTGGTGGAGAAGCTGATGGAAGAGTACAAGGTCAAGCATAGGAAATCCACTCCTTACCATCCGCAAGCAAATGGTCAAGTAGAGTCCACAAACAAAGTAATTGAAGACATCATTACCAAGACTGTTCATCTACATAGAAGAGATTGGGAAGAAAGGCTTCCTGAAGCCTTATGGGCCTACATAACTACATGGAGGAACACAACAGGACATTCTCCCTATGAACTTGTTTATGGGAAGGAAGTTCTGCTCCCCATTGAGTTCCAAGTTAAGACCTTCAAGATGGCAGTTCAATTGGGAATGGATCTATCAGAAGCCCAAAAACATAGAATGGAGCAGTTGAATGAACTAAATGAGATCAGATAAGAAGCAATGCTAAGAACTGATCTAGTTCAATATCAAATAGCTAAGTGGCATGACAAATACATCAAGGAAAAAAAGTTTCAAGAAGGAGATTGGGCATTGCTATTTGATTCCAAGTTTAAAGATTTCAAAGGTAAATTTCATACTCATTGGCTTGGGCTATATGAGATTGAAAACGTTTTTAGCAATGGAGTGGTAAGAATCAAAACCATTGATGAGTATCAAACTCCTCTATTGTGAATGGTCACAGATTGAAGATATATCATAAGCCACTCTCAAAGGAGGAATTTGTCAAAATCTTTCAAGATAATTATGCAATAAGGCTGGTGAAGAAGAATCCTTCTTCTCCACCAACCTAGTCTTTGTTCTTTTCATTGTTATCTAAAAAAAAAGAAAAAAAAAGGTGTATAAGCATGAAAACCAATCACTAATTGGCAGTCTTATATAGAAAATACAGGGCGAAAATCAGAAAATTCTGACGCCCTATATTTTCCAAAAAAAAATCTCTTTCATTTCACTCATAGTTATTTCATTTCATGACATTTCACTTCATTTCATTTCGCCATCACATTCCACCAATATAAATTCCTTTCATGTTCAGTTTTCCATATATCATTCATTTAGTCATCTTTCATTTCCATCCATCTCCATTTCACCAAGTCATGTGTTATTCACTATGTCAATTTCCGTAGCCAAATTCTAATTCCGCAGTTGAACACTAATTCCACAACTAATTGTTGATTTCGCAGCTAATACTTTGTTACTTTGTAGTGACAATCAGATGTTAGCAGAGTAATGATGAAAATTAGATGCAGGTATGGAAGAGGAAGATATTTTGAAGAATGTCAGCACCTAAAAGCACCTACAAGAGGCAACCAATCAAAAGTTAGCGAATGGAAGTGGTAAGATTCTAAGGTATGAGCAAAATCAATTTCAAATAGCATTTTAAAACACATAATTTGTATAGTTGTAAAATCACAAGCTCCATCATGTGTAATGATTCGAATTGATAGCTCCCTTAACTCCTCAATGACCTTTGCACAACTCCACCACGATCTCTGCCTCAAATTCCAACAGCCTCATAATCCTCTTCCAAATCTAACTCGTACTCAGCTATATGTTCGTGTTACACCTGTTGAATCGGTTAATCATGAAAACGTAAGCCCATTGACCACGACTCTTGTCTGAAGCACCACTCCGTAGTCATTTTATAAATTTGTTAACATCCACTCCGCAACCTTTTATTTCAAAATTATGCCAGTCTCACTCTGTTTCCATACTCTCACACTGAGTTTACGATTGCCAGTTCAGGGTTTGTTGATACAGGCCTCTGCTCTGTGAACTTGTTTTCATTGCATGCTCCATATTCTTTCCGTTTTGTAACCTCTAGTTTTCTCCACAATCCTCCTCCATCTTCCGCTCATACAACCATTTTGCCTCCATGAAACCATCACTTACAAAGGTATTTTCAAAGCAGGAGGAGGGATTGGGCTTTTTGGTAAGAACAGAGCTAGATGGGGCTATGTTCATGGAGGGTTACCCACAGTTAAAGAGCACGTTAAGAAAAGCAAGGTGGTTGCAGTTTATCCAGAAATTCAGGGGTCATAACAAAGAAGTCACAAAGACATTTGCAAGGCCCTTCAATGGCATGGAAGTTGAGATTGGGGATATCAAATTCCCGGTAACAGAGGCATCCATTGCAGCAATAATGAAGCTCCCACAGGAAGGAGAACGATGGTTCAAAAACAAAGAATTTGATGAGAGGGCCTGGAGGATAATTTTGTGTAACCCTGGTATGGACATAACCATTTTTAAACATGGAATTCCTGTTTCAGCCTTAAAGGAAAAATGGACTAGTTTGATGTTGATAATCCAGAAGTTCATTACGTGTGAAGGAAGGTATGGGTCTATGTACACATACCATATAAGGTTATTAATGAATTTTCTAGAGAATCAAACCATCAATCTGCCTTATTTCTTGTTGAGTAGCTTGAAAAATATGTTTACCACTGTACAAAAGAATCTGGATGATGTAGAGCCTCATCTTTATCATCACAGCCTTGTTAAAATTCTGATTGAAAAACAATTGAAGGAAAGAAAGGACACATGGGCACGATTCTTGGTTAGAAATTTCTTTCAGGACCCACCTGAAACACCTGAAAGTAGCTCAACAAGAAAAAGCAGGAGAAGAAAAACAAGTGTAAGCATTTAGGATACTCCTACTAGTAGAACTAAAGAAACCAGTAAGGAAGAAATGTTGTCTGAAACTTTGACTGAGGTTAGAAAACATGCAAAAGAGAAAGGGAAAAGAAATATTGAAGACATTGATCAGACCACAGAACCTTCTTTAGACGAAGACCAGATACTCCTGAAAGACTAATTCATCTTAAAGAACAGTCAGTCAAGGCAAACGAAAAAGGAAAAGAGAAACAGAGTGTAGAAAAGGGCAGCTCACATAATTTAAGGAGCTCAAGACTTAAAGGCAAATTGAAGAAAGTGCAAATCAAAGGGGCTCATTTTATAGACTTAGGAGGGGAAACACCAGAACAATCACTAGCAATCACTCCTCCTGATCATAGTCCACAACATTCTCCTTTTTCTCAATCAGATTTTGAAATCAGTCCAAGAAAGGCCACGCTAGAAATAGATCCCACTTAGCAACATATGTATGATATTATTGAATCATTCGAAAAGACTGCAACAGAATAGGGCACTTCATCTAACCAGCCTGATACGGCTCAAGAAGTTTTGATCCAATCACTAAAACAAGAAGTTTTTGAACTAGAAGTCCTGAATAGACATATCAAAAGAGAAAATGAAACATTGAAAGAACAAAACAGGTTGGACAAAATCATTCATGACAATACCATGTTGCATTTAAGATTGTGGCACAAGAAAAACAGGAAATTGAAGAGGAAGAACAGGAGGTTGAGCATAGCCCTCATCAACCTCAAATACATGTGCCTAATGATGAAGCCCAGGATGACAGTGACACCAAGGAAGAAGAAGAGAACGCTAGATGCATTAGCAGAAGTGTCAGAGCAGATGAATTGAAGGAAGGATAGTCACAGTTTTGGTTGCATGGGGACATGCAACATCTTCATAGTGGGGGTATGTTGAGCCCCAGAACTATCTCTCTTCTACATACTTTCCTAGACCTTTTCTCTTCCATTTTCCCACATCAGTGCCTCATAAGCTATCAAAGATTGTTACATATTGATTCTAGGAGTGCATTTAAGTGGTTTTCTAACTATATACTTGTGTGTGCTATTTGGTTTAGATTTTGTTCATCAGCTACGAAATGTAGGCACTTTCCACAGCTGACTCGTAATTCCACAACTAATTTCATTGTTCTGTAGGTTACACATGTCAGCATGTGAAACGAGGCACATGGGTAGCTCAGAAATAATCTGCACATGGATAAGGTCCTATTTGTTCAGTCGAATTCATGAAGAAAGGCATTGGTCAAAGGACATTCAAACAAGGAGTCCTACATCAAATAGGTCTCTGTTTCAGCACATGAAAAGTCCGAGACCGTTGCTAGATTCGTGGATCCCTCTTGACAGCTGCAGGCCGTCTCCATGATGCAAATCCAACATCCACCTTTTGTAGATTGAATGTTTTTGGCAACCAGGAGGCTGAACTTATGGGTTCTGCCTTGTTTACGTGTCGTCTGCTGAAGACTTTTCTCAAAAAAACAGTTATCTATTTTCCTGTATAAATAAAGCGTTTTGCAATGCAAATAGCTAGCTTAGATATTAGGATTGACACGAGAAGACATACTCTCTGTTTTGCAGTATAAAAACTCTGTTTTTTTTATGGCTGTGTAAAACTTGGTTCTAAGCTAACAACGTGTTGACCAAAGGCTGTGTAGAGGGCCCCTGTCGGCTGAGGTTTTGCTTTTCATTTTGTAAAGTTTCCTTATGCATATTTACTGTATATTTCTCATAATTTGTTCATGGTGTTAATTTTTTTATTCCTGTACATGATTTTCCAGCATTGCATACTTTTTCACTAACACTGATCAGTGTGTTTCAGGATAGGTTATGCTCAAGCTTTTCATATAATTTTTTCATCAAGTAGTGATATGAGATTTACTTCTCTGCTGAACTTTTTTTAAGCTTTTCAATTTTAGTTGTTATGCTTTGATTTCAGTAAGATTTGTTGCTACTATCAGCTAATTTAGATATCAAATTCTTCATGTTATTTGACGTTATCTTCGGTGCCATGGCTTAACCCGAGAATTTAATTGGCGAGCTATCGGATTATAAGTGAAGTGATTTGATTTTTATTTCATTAATTTGCAAGTAGGTAGTTTAGATATCAAGTTCTTCATGTTATTTGATGTTATCTTCGGTGCCATGGCTTATCCCGAGAAGTTAATCGGTGAGCTATTAGATTATAAGTGAAGTCATTTGATTTTTCTTTCATTAATATGCAAAGTAGGTAATTTAGATATCAATTATTCATGTTATTTGACGTTATCTCCGATGCCATGGCTTAACCTGAGAAATTAATTGGCGAACTATCGGATTATAAGTGAAGTAAATTGATCTTGCTTTTATTAGTCTGCAATTTTTGGTTTTGAGTGCAATAGCTTAGATTTAATTTCTGTAATTAGATGGGCAGCAGAGACAATGGCCTCATGATCAGTATTTCATCTTTTGTTTGATTTAAGTAGCTGCATATTTACATTCCTGTTCAAGTACTGATTTTATCAATAGTATGTCTTGAGATCTTTTGAAGAGCTAAGTTTTGGAAATTATCATAAGAGACATAATCCTTGTCTTAAATCTACATCCATACTTTCCCTCTAAAAATAGTCTTAAAATCTGAGAATAGGATTTCCATTTGCATTAGACACCTTAGGAGACCAACAAAGACAAAACCCCAAAAACGAGATAAAAATTGAAAACAATAAAAGTAAGAAAGAGGTTGTCTTGCACATACAGTGCACCACACTTCATCAGTTTATGACTCCCGATTGATAATTAATGTAGCAATTTAGGACATACTAAATTGACTAAACAGTATTCAAGTCTCACAACTCCTCTCTGGATAATATTCTGGATGTAATCATACTTGATCTTAACGTGCTTCAACTTGTCATGAAAAAATGAATTCTTAGAAAGCTTTACACAACTTTGATTTTCACAATATACTAGGGTCGATTCCAAGACTTGATCAAACATACCAATAAACAACTTTTGAAGCCAAACTGCTTCACAATAGGCCAAAAAAGTAGCTATATACTTAGCTTAAGACATACCAAGAGCAACACAATCTACTTCTTAATTGACCATGGTATCACTGTAGAGCCCAAACAAAAATAGAAACCATAAGTGCTCTTTCTATCTTCAACGCATCCAACCCAATCAACATATGTAAAACCATGAAGTTTCCATTCTCCATTAGAAACATATCTCAAACCAGAATCAATGGTGCCACATAGATATCTCAATATATGTTTTGTTGCAACCCAATGCACATGTTGGGGATCAACCAAAAATTAGCTCAATGTGTTCACAACATAGCAACTATCAGGTTTGGTGTTAACCAGATAGTTCAAGGAGCCAATCAATTTATGATATATAAAGTGATCAACCAGATTAAAATCACAATATATCAAATTATTCAAATTTTCTAACATGGGAGTGTCCATGGACTTGTAATCCATTATGCTAAATTTTTGAAGAATTCTAATGATGTACTTTCCTTTCCCAATGAAAATTTCACCACGATTTGTGCATATTTCCAATCCAAAATAGTAATTCATAAGACGAAATTTCTTCATTTCAAATTGAGAAATAATATCCCTATTACACTTGACAATGAGATTCTCAGCCCCTATTAGAAATAGATCATCGATATACAATAGAAAAATCAAGGGCTCACCTTCAATAACTTTGAAGTACAAATTAGGATCAAAATCATTCTTTGTGAAAGAAAGACTCAACAAATAACTATCAATATGAGAGTACCACGCATGAGGAGCCCACTTAAGCCCATACAACGATTTATTGAATTTACAAACACATGTTTATGTATTATGAATCTCAAAGCCTTGTGGCTGTTCAATATATACTTCCTCTTCAATGACTCCATTAAAAGTAGTTTTAACATCCATTTGATGTAGTTTCCAACCTGTAATACAAGTAAGAGAAATAATAGATATAATAGAAGAGTAGCTGGAAACATGAGCAAATGCTTATATTTCCATGTAAAAAGGAAAAAATCAATCAAGGTCATGGGACATGTATTCCAAGATGAATGAGGAAGAAAAAAATCACATTGGGGGTCACTTGTGGTTAATTAATGGCCATGGAAATTGACAAAGGCATTAGAAAATGGAAAGAGGGAATAAATGGAAATTTAATATGAGAAATAAAGTGAATAGGAGAAAAGGATGACAAAGAGACACAAATATTCATGCAAGGGAAATTAGAGAGAAAATGACGGAAAATGAAAGAAAATGGAAAAGCAAAGGAAGAGACATGAAAGATCAACGATAAAAAGGCATCAGAGTAACAATTGACAACTTTTGACAATTTTTAGGCTTAGTTCTACATTTTATCTCTCTTACACTTCTGCAAACTTAGAGCATTCTTGGAGCATGATAACCTTCACTTAGAAGTGGAGAGAAGCAAGAAAATGACAAACATAGGAATTGTGGGTAGGGGAAAAGAAGGTTGGATCAACAGATACAACCGAAGTTCATTGTAGGTAACATGTTGCATATGTGATTTCCTTGCTCATATTTGGATGCATGGTACATGCATATGATTATTTGGTTGATTTTCTATCATTTCCATGAGGTTTTCATGGATTGACAAAGTATTCAGCCTTGCATTTCCATTTCTTGGATAGCCATGGCATAGTGGGTTCCTTATTTTGTTTTAAGATTTAGATGACCGGTAAACTTTAGATCCTAGTGAGGTGGTATCATGAAATTCCCAAGGGTCGAGGGTGGATGTTGGGCCTTACTTACTGATGTAAATCAGGCTTCAATTTCTCTGTCAACCCGAGTAGGTACACTTAGAGGCGCTATGTAATATAGATAGACCTAGAATGATATAGTTTTTAAATGATAGCTTAGTGTGGAAAAATCAACAATGTTCTTTTACAAGAGGTTTCTCTTTGTCTTTTTAACACTTAAGCATTTACTTAAATGAAACAAATCTAATTGTTTATATGGAAAATAGAGTCCTAATTACTTATCACACAAAACAATAAATGAAATATGTAGCTTTGGAGATCAACAATAGTGGAACCTCTTACAAGGTTCAATCAACAAACTACCAATTGAGCTCTGCAACTACAAATCATAACCAATGAACAACAAACTATAGATCAAGCTATGAGATAAAAACTATGAAATAGCAAGCACAATTGTCAATTTCAAGATGAATATCAGTTGAGGTTTTCTTACAAAAATCTTTCACAATAGATGTAGATCTCTTCAATTAACAATTTCCAATTTTGTAAACTTGCAGCATATGAATTAAATGACAATTCTAAGTATCAGATCTATCTATGCAATTGTAAAAGAAAATTCAAGGAAAAGTGTACCAGCGCTGTAGTGGGGGCCCTCCACACTTTGCAAGAACACCTTAGACTAATTCAAATGAATACAACTATTAGATATGAAACATAAATATGGACTCCAACACTGTATCTCTATATTCAAGTATGGAAATCAAAAATACATAAATTGTGTTCCCAAGTTTTTCATGTATCAACAACTACTAACTACATAATTCTCCTTTTGAGTTATTTATCATAAATCTTCACAACAAGAGGAATCTATTCGTACTCCTCATAATCCTAATGAAATCCTAAAAATTACATCAAAGGAGGTCGAATTAGTTTAGATCCTCAATTTGAGAAAAATTTCCAAAATAGCAAAATTTGTTCACAAAATTTGGAATTTCTGCTAAAATGGTTGGGTTTGACCAGCGTTTACTGACCATCTATAGTCTTCAAATCCGAGAGTGGATAGGTATTCCACCATCCTTATACATTTAGGATCAAACCCTAGGTCTTCAAATTTTCCAACCTGTCCTGCAACATGTCAAACAATGGAGCCATTACAGGAAGTTACAACAACTTGTAATTTTCTGGAAATTTCCAATTTCAACACAAAAATTCCTAAGATTAATTCCAAGATAGAAATAATGGAAATAAAATTATATCAATTAGTTTCTAAGGAATATGGAGGAAATTTAGAGGCTAAATAAAGGAAAATGATGAATAAAAGAGGGTTTTTACATAAAATAATTAGTCATAAATTGGTACCAATATCTCCCCCAAACACAAGACTTTGCATGTCTTCATGCAGATGAATTCTAACCTGTCAAACTCTTCCCTCTACTTTTGATTCTTCCTCTACTGCTTGGAGTAAAGCATCGATGTTCATCTGGGCCTTGTATTCAGTTTTCAAAATTTGGTATCTAGTTTTGATGGCCTTCTTCTGTTTGTATAATTTATAGGCCCTCTTACCAATCTGAACCTTATAGGATTGGAGTCTCCTGACCTTCTTCTTCAACTTCGCATTTTCATCCCGAAAATTTTTACTTTGTGTTCTAAGGATTTCATTTTCTTTCTTCACAACTCTTTCCAAAATTTCAGACTCCATAAGTTGTTGCTGCAATTTTTCAATTTTCCTTTCCAAATTCCTTTTCTTTTTGCCTGAAATTTTTTGTTCCTGTGGTTCTTCCTCCTTGCCCTTTGTTTCCAATTCCTGTATATAATCATACTGAGGCTACTGTAAGATGTCATCTTCTTCCAATGTTTTCCCTTTTTGTCCAAATTTAGTCTTCCTAGACCTCCTTTCATAGGTGGTAAAAATCTTATCCTTCTCAGCTTTCTCAGTTTCTTCCCTTACCATTTTTCTGTTTTTTACACTGCTACTAGATGGAGTAGAGGTATTAGGTATGTGCTTTGAAAGTTCCTCTTCTACATCATCCACATCAATCAATAATTCTGGATCTTGCTGCCCTTCTTATTCCTCTTCATATGCTATAAATTTATTAGCAACCAGAAATATTTTCCAGGATAATCCTATCTTTTGCAATTCAAACTCAATTAAAATTTTCACCAAGACAAAATGATATAAGCTCCTATCCATGTTACTTTTCTGTTTTTTTATAGTTTTGGACATCTTAGTTAAACTCTGTAGAAGAAAATAAGGTAAGCTTATAACACAATCTACCCTTAGATGCATCAACAATTTAATATGATAACGAAACAATATACTGTATTTTCCCTCACATGTTATGAATTTTTGAATCACATAGAATATTTCATCCCAAGGATGAGCACGCCAACTCCTAGGAATTCCTTTCTTCCAATTAACTGCTGATACTCTTGATTTAGATACAAAATGTGTCCAATATTTCTCCTTAAACTGCTTAGTTTTGAAATATTTCTCTCCTTCTGGACTTATGCCTATATCTTGGGCAATTATATCCTCTAAAACTCTAAAGGATAGGTTCTGTACTGCAGCTCTCTCTCCAGTGAAAGAAGAAGCAAATATCCTGGTTGTTAACTCGTTGTGGCCGTTAAATTTTTCAAGAAAAACTAACCATTGTTTTTCTCTAAGGATGTATTCACACTCTTTATGCATTTTAGAAATATCAATTTGTTCTGGTTCGGTTCTATTTTCCAAGAAAATTATTTTACTTTTACCCTGCTCTGTAAGAAAAATTGAACAAGGTTTTCGAAAAAAACTACCTGGTCCTACGCTGACCTGAATGCCGTTCTTTTGCCTTAAATTTCTCATCTCTGCTGGAGTGAAAACGACTGCTGTCCTTAAGTGGAATCTCCTTCTTAATTCTCGGCTGGTCCTGTGTAATTTTGCTCTTAAGACTCGTATGTTGACATTTCCATTGTCAACATACTCGTAACTCTCGTTATTACGCTTCACACATAACCCAAGGAGGGTTTCTTAGGCGTTTGGGGTTCCATAAATAGAGCAAATGCTTGTCTACGCGTTTGGCTTGCTATCCTTGTTACAATTCATGCATGCCTCAAGGAGGATTTATCAGGCGTTCAGGGTTTCTAGAAACAGAGCAATACTTTTCGATGCATTTGGGCTTTATCAAACATTAATGAACACAATGTTCAACACTAATGAGCCTTTCCTACAATGTTCAATAGTAATGAACCTCTCCTACAACACAATACTTAGTAATGATAAGCCAAATGGTTATGTGGAATAGTCACATTGAAAAATGATGAGCTTCGGCATAATGGCATGGTATGAACCCTGGTTGAGATCGTTAATAACTACAAAATCCCTATTATGATGACACTTTGTCATAATATCCCTGTTATGAAACTATCTGTTGATCCTTGTTATGATGACACTTTGTCATATCATCCCTTAATACCCTTTTCAATCAAAAAGTTTCATCATAACATATGCATTTCGTCAAAAAAATTTCGGTTAAAAACCATAATTTTTTTTTCATTTCTATTTAAATCTTTGAACCTGGACCACGTACCTCAGAAATGTCTGATTTATGACTGTGTTTGACTAGATCTGACTAGGTTGTTTTAGTGGATCTGTTGGCACATTTGATTGATGTATTGGAGTATAGGCTTATTGTTATAGACATTTTTGTGCCTTACATCATTGAGCATGAAATGTCCATAATCTAAGGGATCCAAAGTCCCTAAACATGTTGTTCCTACCCCTAGAGGAACAAGGCTAACTAACCACAGCAATTCACAGAAGTTCTCCACCTAAAAACACTCAAAAACAAGCCAATTCTGGATCATGTCAACTGCTCCACTGAGCATTTGCGCTGAATGTCAACTGCTCCACTGTCTACCTGCGTTGAATGTCAACTCCAACAAAGGCTACCTGCGTTGAGCGTAATTGGACAAGTGGCAGGCTCATTCCTCAATGTGTCAATGCCCAGGAAGCTTCCAAAATGACACTTGCATCAAGGAATTCGACTGGTGATGAGTAAGAGGTTCAAAATCTCCAAGTGGAAGCAAGAACCTCCAAGTGGACTCAAGAACTGAGAGAGGGAGAGGACACTAGTCAGATCTCAAGCTGACTCCTCCTCTCTCCAAAATAACTATATATAGATCTCTCCTCCATGGGATCTAGGGGCTGGAATTTTGTTATTGCAAAGAATTGCTGTTGGTTTGAGACTGGAAACATTGGGTGCTTAATGCTTTGAAGAGAGCTGAAGAAGGAATTCCATTCTGCTGGGAAGGAGATGCTGGATTGGAGCCCTTTGGGTTGTATCTCTTCCTGAACCTTGTTATCAATCAATAAAGCTATCTTGGTTTTCTCCTATATACTGGTGTATTTGTATGATTGCATTAGTGTATTTGATTTACTTCTAATCCTGAATCATTTATGAATATGAATATATGCCTTTGTGTTGTGTTCTTCTCTTGTCGCAAGTAGCTGTTCTCTTGTCACAGGTAGCTGTTCTCTTGAGCAAGCGAGGAGGCAAGTAGCTGTGAACACCCAAAGAGAAGAGGATCTAGATCGAGGGACAAACGGAAGACAACGGTAAGTCTATTGATCTCTCCTCTTTCACATTTCATGAAGGAAGAAACCAGTGTAGCTGTATTCGTTTGTTGCTAAGGCGCTGTCACACCTTACGTGGATAGGATCGTCCTGCATAGGCATTTTTCCCCACAACAAATTGGCGACTCCACTGGGGAGAATTTGTTTATTCATTTCATTTGTGTTTCAGTCATTTGTTTACTTCATAGACTTGACGGCAACTATCGAACTGCATCTTTCCCGGATGCAAAGTAGAAAGTTGCTGCTTTGATCCAATTGCTGGACTTGTCTATGATCTAAACTAGATCCACAAATGATTTGATGATCCTTGTGATAGTCTTTAGTACCCTCTCAAAGCATCCCTCTGTTTATACCTTGCTTGTGTTTCTGATTTGGCCTGAAACAGTTGATTTTTGAGCATTTTGTGACCCAGAACCCAGGCGAAATGAGAGTTTCTCCTTCAGCGCAGGCACTGTGAAGGCAGTCTGCATTTCAACGCAGGTCCCGTGAAGGCTACCTGCGCTGAATGTCAACTCCACAGTGTTAGACTTGCGCTGAACCAGTTTGGCTTTGTGCAGCTGGGGTTCTTTGCTGTCTATTGCCCTGTTTTGATCTCTTTTTTTTGTAGCCTTTAACCAGCATAGGTACCAGTCTGATAACTTCTTTTCTTTGCTTAGATTCCGCCTCCTTTTGTACAAAAAGATTGTGAATGTTTTTATGTGTTTGTGGCATCATTTACAGTCTTCCTTTGCATGAGTAAAGTAGTCATCCTATAGCCTTTGATTCAGATCTGATTGATTGTGATCTTAGAAGAGAGTTCATTGGCTGTTTGCAGATTGATTATAGATTTACTTTTGCTTATTGGTTTGAATTTGTCTCTTTTGAAGTGTCAAAACAAGTCTTTATTTCGAAAATCGTTAAGTAGTGTAATCTCTTCTACCTTCTCTGATTTCGAAAAAAGTGAACTTGTTTTTATTGATCATTTTAAAAGCAAATTCAAAGTTGTGCAAAAGGCTTTCTTTGTAGGCATTTATACTAAGAAAGTGGAAAACAAACACCTGCATTGTGCATTTTGCATTTGATAGTTTGCATGTTGGATTTAGGGAAAGTGCATTAGAGTGTGCTGATTGCTCTTTGAGAAAAGATAGTGTCTTTCTTTTCCCTTAGTAGCTAGGATTTTCAAAGTTGAAAGATAATAAAGCTTGCTTATCATCTTAGACTACATTTAGGAATTTGTATCATACATCTCGTGGTGAACCTTGAAAGGCAAACTTTAAAAAGATCAACCTAAAATAAATTGAATGAACCTAACAACGCTTTGTAACATAACGCACAACATAGAGGTCTAGGCTATAGACGTGTTCCGGCGTCGTTAAGCCTAGTGACTGTCGATCTCGTGGAAGGTGGGTGATTCCTCCTGAGGGACGATAGCGCTAGTACGGATTGTGCTCCCACGTACCGCCGCGTATATATTGGGAGACCCCTATAGGCATATATCCTTTATCCTTAGGAAACCATGTCGGCCGCCCTACTGATCGCAATGCAGTGAACACAACATTCACGAAGATCGACCGCCCGTACCCTAAAAAGTATTCTGCGGTTTTGCGAAAAGTTTGGCACACCCTCTGCCTAGATCTCCAGAGTAGTTTCTTTTGACCTTTTTCAGACTCTATAACAGAAAAAGTCCATCCAAGCATTTGTCACTTCGGGCTCGTTAAAACATCGGAGGAGACTAGAGTCATCTTTAGCTTTTTCTCGACTCTTTAAAAGTGAAAAAGCAAGTTGTGTCTAAAGCGTCGTTAACAATTTATTTTAAACGGAACAATCACCCTTTAATCCTGCGTTGATATTTAGGTTGAAAAGATGGAGCACACCAACCAAGGAGTTCCCCTTGGTGGAAATCCTAGTCCCTTCTCCTCTTGGGGAGATGTTGGTGCGCCCCACATGGCCACATTGTTGCTTCCAAGACTGACAATTGGCCTACCAGTTTGGCTCTTTTCAACCAATGTCGTTCAGAATACCACAACTCCTGAATAGTCGAGTCAACAGTTAGATCAGACAAGAGTCGCCTCCCAGCCTTCCACTTCATCTTCCTCCCCTCCTTCCTCTTCGCTTGACGGAACTGGTCGAACAAAAAACCGGGTTCCTAAGGAGAAGAAGGAGAAGAAGAGGAAAGAAAAGAAGAATAAGGAGCCTAAGGCGACTGGGGGCAAACAAGTGTCATCTAACAAAAATCCACACACAGCACTCGTAAGGCCTAAATCGCCATGCGTCATATGCAAGGGAGACCACTTCCATAGAGATTGTCCCTGTATCCCCCGGATACTAAGAGACTGGTCCCCCCGTTTGCACAATTCGGTAGCATCGACCTCTGATAGCCATGTCGACTGCTCACCGTCAACTAGTGGGAGTGAAGCTCTAGGACAGAGCGGGAAAGCTAAATTTCCCTGCAGACTGTGTGAAGGCGATCACGCCATCCACCGTTGTCCCTTCTTAGATGAGGCAAAAAGAGTTCTGGAAGATCGCCCGATTTTACGAG
Source organism: Pinus tabuliformis (assembly GCA_031772625.1). Classification (NCBI taxonomy): domain Eukaryota; kingdom Viridiplantae; phylum Streptophyta; class Pinopsida; order Pinales; family Pinaceae; genus Pinus; species Pinus tabuliformis. The sequence goes on from CM062805.1 coordinate 821,972,157, forward strand.
CGCATCTCCCTCCTGGATATCAAAGACTCCTGCCAAGTCCCTCACTAGTTGAGAACCCGGCTGACCCGCCCAGGTGGTCAGCCGAAGCACCTGTCATTGAAGATGAACCGTCTGGATCCGTGCCTGACGAAAGTCAAAAGGTTGATACGACAGTTGACCCGGTTTTGCCTTCAGAGGCTCCATCTTCGAATGACACCGTCACAGAGGAGAATAAAGACGACACCGTCCAGATTCTCTTCATCAGCACTGACTCTGATGATCAAGGGGGCAATTCCACCATTCCTTTATCGCAGGAAGGAAGTTCATCGGAGCGCTATCCGGCCGTATATTCGGTCCCACCACCAAGCAACCTAGTTGTGTCCTTTGACTGGAACCAACTAGGCAGACCCCGGTTGCCAGCCAGTATACCGTTCAGAATTATTTGTCAAATATACAGAATGGTAATGGCTGGCACTATCATTGATGAGGGGGCATCTGTGAGTATCCTTTCCTCTATTGCTTGGAAAGCACTTGGTTTGCCAGCGCTTTTACCTGAGATGAGAAGTCTATCAGGTTTTGATAAAGGAACCAGTCGACCTTTAGGGATCCTCTCCAATGTGCCTATAACATTGAAAGGGAAGACCGTTCAAATGAACGTGATGGTCGTTCAAGGACCCTTGGATTATAACCTACTCCTTGGACGAGACTATATATTGCATGGGAGCTGTAGTCTCCTCACTCTTTAGAGTAATGTGTTTTCCGCATGAAGGAAGAATGGTCAAGCTCGCGGACCAACTTTCGTTTCCCGGATCACACATCGCAAATAGTCATGTACCATCCCTAAATGGTCTATTCATGCAAGAAGTGTCTCAACCCACGGTCCGTCCTCCTGATGAGCGCGAGTAATCTGGGAGGATATGACTGGAACCCAGGGGGCATGCGTCCTGGCCTGCTTTGGCAGGAAAACTTTGGGTATAGGGTAGGTTTCAACGGGAGAATATGACTAGTCCGTACCCCGTCCGTGGATGGAAGAGGGGTTGTTCTAGAATAAGATTCTTTTGTCAAAGTTATGTGAGAGGGCGGGGGTCGTCACTCACCTCTGTCTATTTCGGTAGACATTGCCGAGGAAGTGTTTTGTTTGAAAGATTAACGAGACAATCTTTGGGTAACCTGAAAGAGGTAAGCCTCTCCCGGTGAAACGAAAGTTTCGATGGAAGAAAAGTAGAGGTAACCTTGAAACTCTGTTTTATACCTGGGGGCATGCAAACCTTTTGGAGTGCAAGCAAGGGGCGACTATTTATTTTTTAAATTTTTAGGTCCTCCCTTTAAACCTGTAGGTCTAACCCTTTAAACTCGTAGGATTAGCCATTTCCGAACTTGCATAAAGAAAGGATAGGGAGCAAAGCTTAGTGAGATGAAGCTCCATAAAAAATAGAATCTTGATGAGACACTCTTATCAAATGACTGGGTATTCGAGCAGTTTTAGCATAAAGTTCATGCTCGTTAAAAAATAAACGCAAGATCCGAGCAGTTTTAACGCGGTCTTCATGCTCGTTAAAAAATAAATATAAGCAGTGAGCAATGTTTCCTCCAGTGTTTAAGCTCATTTTTAACTAAAAAATGAACCTACCCGGTAAATAACCACTGTGAATGTTATATTATCAGCCATTAAAGCCTTGGTCGTGTTTGCACCTGCCACCTCCACTTTTCATTTGGCCGATCGTTCACCTCCATATGATTGTTTACCCATTTTGAGGAACAGCTGCGAAGAGTGATTTCACCTAGCCATCCTTGTGACACTGCCGTGATTGGAAAATTCCAACCTGTACCTGGAATCTGCTGCTAACCCTGTTTATCACTCGTTCCTCAAAAGACGAGTCTTCTTTAAGCTCTTTTCAACTGACTCGTAAAATATGAAAAGATTGCCGAGTTTTGGCCTTCCAGCTCGTTAAAGGACAGGAAGAGCTATCCCTCCTCTAGATTTTAATCTTTTTGGACCTGAGGGATTATTGCACAAAAAGGTCGAGCGCTTGTTTTATTCGGCTCGTTACAATTATCGAAAACTCATCCCTTCTGTATTGTTTTATACTTTTTCGGACTTAAGGGATTAGATGACGAAAAAGGAATTTTGGAGTCGATTTTATGTACCTTTTCAGACTCTCTAAAAATGAAAAGGACCGAGTTGTCCTTGTCGTTAGACTCGTTAAAATTATTAAATAGCGACAAACTTGTCTTTAGATGAGAACGAGTTTCACTATCGCTAGGCTCGTTAAAACATAGCGATGGGCTTGCCCGAAGGGCAGGTTATAGAACAAGCATATGTTATCCTCCTCAAGCTTGACAAAAATAAAGAGGTACTGGTCAGCAATGACTGGGGAAAAATTGGGAGAAAATCGAGAAAACTTTGATGGTAGCAGGTCGCTCTTGAACATGACACTTTTCCTCCGTACCACAATCGGGTTGGGTTGTCTCATTCACCGGTCACATCACCGTGGTCTCGCCATACCATCCATATTTGGGGTAATGCTACCAATCCATCGCATCAGTGTCGCCATATGTTCAAGAGAAGTCGTTCAGAAAGAGTCAACTGGGTCCCATCCACTGCCATACATTATCCTTTATCCATTCATGACTGCCACCCTGGATCATATGTCACAGATCGTTTTCACCTCCATTAAAATCATTAGCTCCATTCCGTGTCACTGATGTGGGATTCATTAAGGCCCTCCTTTGACGGATTGCTTCTTGTCGACATCAGCTCATTATCCAAGAAGTTGATCTAGGAACAACCCCTTTAGTACTTTGAAACTTGCATGCCTCAATGGCAAGTTTCTCACTTCCGGCGACAGGTATACATCAATGACCTTCGACCAGAAGATTTTGCGTGGTGTTCGACGCCAAGTCCTTTATTCACACCACGTGAATTGTACTGCAGTACCTTGAGGGTCATTATCATTATCGGTGATTCCTCTCGCGCTTGTTAACGGTTTTCATCATTGACCGGTAATCAAGCGATGTCTTTCCATGTTCGACTTCAACGCAATTCTCACATGGATCGACTTGTACTTAGAGTGAAGATCGAATGAGTTTGAAGACCCCGGATCTAGTTTCATCCATCCGGGCTGTGATGTATATTCAGGAAAAATAAAGACATTTGACATGTACATCATTGCAGCAGATGATCATCCTACTCAAAGGATGATAATTTCGCCAAAATTATCAGTCTACCATCAGACGATCGTCTGTTCTATGTACAAAAATGAATTTATAAAGCTGAGCATGGGAATGCCCGCCTCAGCTAGATCATGAAAGCAGTATGAATCATAATGTATTGTATTGTATCTTATTACAGGTCTCCTCCCGGCAAATGGATGAACTTCGGACCCTCCTGGATAAAGCATTTCACCCGATAAACGACCTCATACTTTAGGGGGCAACTGTTATAGACATTTTTGTGCCTTACAGCATTGAGCATGAAATGTCCATAATCTAAGGGATCCAAAGTCCCTAAACATGTTGTTCCTACCCCTAGAGGAACAAGGCTAACTAACCACAGCAATTCACAGAAGTTCTCCACCTGAAAACACTCAAAAACAAGCCAATTCTGGATCATGTCAACTGCTCCACTGAGCATCTGTGCTGAATGTCAACTGCTCCACTGTCTACCTGCGTTGAATGTCAACTCCAACAAAGGCTACCTGCTGAGCGTAATTGGACAAGTGGCAGGCTCATTCCTCAATGTGTCAATGCCCAAGAAGCTTCCAAAATGACACTTGCATCAAGGAATTCGACTGGTGATGAGTAAGAGGTTCCAAATCTCCAAGTGGAAGCAAGAACCTACAAGTGGACTCAAGAACTGAGAGAGGGAGAGGACACTAGTCAGATCTCAAGCTGACTCATCCTCTCTCCAAAATAACTATATATAGATCTCTCCTCCATGGGATCTAGGGGCTGGAATTTTGTTATTGCAAAGAATTGCTGTTGGTTTGAGACTGGAAACATTGGGTGCTTAATGCTTTGAAGGGAGCTGAAGAAGGAATTCCATTCTGCTGGGAAGGAGATGCTGGATTGGAGCCCTTTGGGTTGTATCTCTTCCTGAACCTTGTTATCAATCAATAAAGCTATCTTGGTTTTCTCCTATATACTGGTGTATTTGTATGATTGCATTAGTGTATTTGATTTACTTCTAATCCTGAATCATTTATGAATATGAATATATGCCTTTGTGTTGTGTTCTTCTCTTGTCGCAAGTAGCTTTTCTCTTGTCACAGGTAGCTGTTCTCTTGAGCAAGCAAGGAGGCAAGTAGCTGTGAACACCCAAAGAGAAGAGGATCTAGATCGAGGGACAAACGGAAGACAACGGTAAGTCTATCGATCTCCCCTCTTTCACATTTCATGAAGGAAGAAACCAGTGTAGCTGTATTCGTTTGTTGCTAAGGCGCTGTCACACCTTAGGTGGATAGGATCGTCCTGCATAGGCATTTTCCCCACAACACTTATAGATCGAAGTGTTATGTAAAACATAAAGAAATAAGATATATACGTTAGGATGGATATTTTTTAAGAGTAGGCATAAATCCTACAGGAATAGAATAATGAGTATAGGCTTAGGGATTAGGCTATTCGGCTGAGTGAAGGATATGCTAAGTGAATATGATATAGGATAGGTTGAATGATTGAGAAAATGAAATCAATAAATATCATTAACCACTATTTAAAAATTGAAATTAATAAAATAAATTCAAGTATTAAAATGAAAATTTCTTACAGCCTTCAGATGTTTCCTTGTTGAAATTTAACCCTTCTTGACTTATTTGATGTGTATAGGACATGAGATAATTTGATGATGCAGTCTTCTTCTTCTTAATAAGTCCCTTAAAGATTATCAAGCAATAGGTCCCTTCTGAAAGATTATCAAGCAACAGGTCCCTTCTGAAAGATTATCAAGCAATAGCTCCCTTTTGCTGATGTTTTCTAAATTTAGATTGAACAAATCCTTCTTGAGAAATAATGAACACCAATCCTCTGTAGAAAAGTCCATTGAAGAATGAAAATAAAACAAATTCCTTCCTCTGCTGTAATGAAATTATGAAAATAAGGAGATTAAAAAGCATGAAAAAGTTCAAACTTTTCTCCTCCCCTGCTGATCATATGGCTTATCCTCAATTCATGAATTTGAAATTCAAATAGGCAAAGGTTTTTTATTTTGAAATACAAATGAAAAACGCTGAATTCTTACTGGCCAATTCCTTGGTTTTCCTGTAAGAATTCAAGTTTAGAGTGTGCCAGAGTCTGGTTTTCACATCTAAATTGTTATTGTTTATTTATTTATTTTTATTTTTTTACTTTGTTTTAAACTTTAAAGTAGAAAAATGACTAAGGCATAGATATCACAGCAGAGTGCTGTACTATCTAAACCTCATTTTGTTGTGTCATTGTTTTCATGAAATCTTCTTTGCTGACAGGCTTATGGTAGATCTTCAGCCTGTGTCCATTTACTATAAATGTTTGGTCTTCTTGGTCAATGGTTCCGAGTTTGACTGATCCATTCTGGAAAACTTCAATTATTTCATATGGGCCCATCCAGTGTGTTGTAAATTTGGCTTTATATTCTTTAAATTTGGAGTCAAATAATAGATCCTTGTCACCAACTTTAAACTCCTTCTTCTTGATTAGTTTATCGTGCCACTGTCGTCTTTGTTGCCGGATCAATGTTGTCCTTTATACTACTTGTTGTCTCATCTCATCCAACTGATTCAATTGGATAATTCTTTCTTGTTGTGCTTCAGAGAGTTCAATGCCTAATTCTGCTACCAATTTGTAAGTATGTATTTGAAATTCTATTGACAACATGACTTCTTTGCCATACACCAGCTGATAAGGTGTAAACGTTTTTGTGTTTTCCAGGTGATTCTATATGCTGAGAGTGCCTCATTAAGCTTATCTTCCCAATCTTTTCTATTTGTTGCAAATGTTTTAGTCATGATCCCTTCCAGTCTCTTGTTTGTAGATTCCACTTGGCCATTGGCCTGTGGATGGTAGGGTGTACTCCTTTTGTGTTTGATTTTGTACTTTTCAGTGATGTCTTGAACCAATCTAGAAGTGAATTGAGTCCCTTGGTCTGTTACTATCTCTCTGGGCACTCCATATCTATCAAATATTTCTTCAAAAATGAAATTAACTACTATTTTATCAGTTGCCCTTACAAGTGCCTTTGCTTCTATCCATTTAGTCACATAATCTTTACATACCAAGATGTAATTTTCCCCCTTGGAAGGTGGATTAATGGGTCCAACAAAGTCCAAAGCCCATTTTTAAAATGGCTCTAGTTGTACCTGTGGTTGTAGTGGCATCTCATCTGAGGTAGTTGGTCTACCCATGCATTGACAACTGTCATAACTTCTCACACACTTCTTTTAATCTTTGAAAATTGATGGCCAACAATAGCCAAGGCTAAGGATTTTGTGTGCAGTACTCTTGGTTGCAAAATGGCCACCACAAGGTTCATCATGACAAGATTTTAGTATGTCAATAATTTCATCCTCTCTGATACATCTTCTAATAATTAAATCATAACCAATATAAAACAATTCTCCATTAACCCATGAATATCTTGCACTTTGCTTGATCAATATTTTCTTCTCCTTTGAGCTGAATGATGGAGGTATCTTCCTTGTGGACAAGTAATTAGGTAAATAAACATACCATGGTGTTAATATTGAAATTGGAAATAAATGCTCATCGGGAAATGAATCTTCAATTGGAACAACTTCACCTAGATTTTGTAGTCTAGAAAAGTAATTTTCTACCTGGTTCTCTTTCCCTAGTCTGTCCAACACTATGAGATTAAATTCCTGCAGTAATAATAACCATCTTGTGATCCTGCCATTAGTTATAGGTTTGTTCGTTAAGTATCTAATGGCAGAGTTGTCAATGTGAACAAAGACTTCATAACTAGTTATGTAGTGACGAATTTGTTCACAACATGTATGATTGTAAGCATTTCCTTCTCAGTTATTGTGTAGTTGAGTTCAGTAGGAGTCAAACTTTTATTAATGAAGTAAAAAACATAGGTTAAACCATCTTCTCTCTGCCCTAATGAAGTCCCTACTGTTGTATCAGATGCATCAGTGGAGATGTGAAAAGGTGAAGTCCAATTGGGTCCCCTCAAAACTAGAGTTGTGGACAATTTCTCTTTAAGTTTCTCAAAAGCATTTTGACAAGCATCATTCCAATTGAAAGATACATCTTTTGCAAGAAGCTTAAACAAAGGCAAAGCTATATTACTAAAGTTTTCAATAAATCTCCTATAATAGCTTGCATAACCAAGAAAGCTTCTTACATCTTTTTGATTTGTTGGAATTTGCAATTTGACAATAATTTGAATTTTGGTTTGATCTACCTTGATTCCCTCGGAAGAAACATGATGTCCTAAGACTATTCCATCATTCAACAGCATATAACGTTTTTCATTGCTTAAAGCCAAGTTGGTTTCTATACATCGTTTTAAAACTTTCTCAAGATTTTGCAAAGAATGGTCAAAGGTATCACCATATATTGAAAAATCATCCATATATACCTCAACACATTCATGAACCAGATCAACAAATATTGTTAATATTGCTCTTTGAAATGTTGTTGGAGCATTACACAAGCCAAATGGTAAAACTTTGTAGGCATATGTGCCCCAGGGACATGTAAATTTTTTTTTGTCTTGGTCTTCTAAGGCTATGCTGATATGATTGTAACCGATAAAACCATCCAGGAAGGAAAATGACAATTTTCCAGCTAATGTATCCAAAACTTGGTCAATAAATGGCAATGGAAAATAGTCTTTAAGGGTGGATTTATTCAGTTCTCTGTGGTAAACACAAACTTTTCGTTTACCATTTTTCTTGGGGACTATCACTAGTGAAGATGCCCACTGGCTGTCAGAGATGGGGTAAATGAAATTTACTTTTAGTAGCTTTTGCAATTCATCTCTTACAATCTATTTAAGCATGGGGTTCATCCTTCTCTGTGGCTGCCTCATTGGTTGAATACTAGTGTCTGTATAGATATGGTGAGTGCAAGTTTCCAGGTGAATTCCCTGCATGTCAGTGTAGTCCCAAGCAAATGCCTTTTGGTATTTGGTCAGCAAATCAAGCAATTTCTATTCCTGAGATGAATCTAAAAATGCTCTGATGTTCAGTGTTTTTCCTGGGCTGATTTCTACAGTCTTGCTTTGTGTGTTTGTAATGGAGTTGATTGGAAAGATATCTTCAAATAATGTTTTCAGAGAATATATGGTACAAGTTTCCTGAAAGCTCTGTGCCAATATTTGATCTGCAGCTATGTATTGTTCATTTCTTAATTCCTCTGAAACATCAGGTTGAGAGATAAACATTTCCACCAAATCTTCATTATTGTCTTCCCTGAAATCATAAATTTGATTGATGCTTAAAACATATTGTATTTCTTCCCTATCATTGTATTTATCATCAAGCCATAGGTTATGTGTTATTGCTGGAGCTTGGGATGATGGGTATAAGGTAAGTTGTTTTCTCTCCGTTCCTTTGGAAATGATCATATTACCCGATCTACACCCAATAAATGCATCAGCAGTTGCCAACCATGGTCTGCCAAGTATGAGAGGGTGTCCTCCTAAATTTGACTTTGGCTGGAGAACTAGGAAATCAACTGGAGACTCCCAAGAGTCCAGTGAAACAGTTATATATTCCAATATCCCTTCAGGACTAACTTTAGAGTGATCTGCTAATTCCAAAACAATTGGTGTTGATTGTGTTAGCGCTTGAAATTTCACCTCAGGCTGAAAAAGGTAAACTCCAAGGCAACATCAAACCACTTAGCCTCGTAGCTAGCCCTACGGGGCAGGAGAGGGCTCTCTCCGATCTATCTCGGAAAAGATCTTCAATGGGAAGAGATAACCAATAAGGAACAATGATTTTATGCTAGTAAACTGATAAAAGGTTTGTTTTGAGATTTTTGGGATTTTGGTGGAAAATCGGGGAAAGGCAATTCTGGGTGCGGGGATTGGACACAGTTTTTGCAGGGGGTTCTTTGGGGCAAGGTAGGAGACTGTACTGATGCCTTTGAATTAAGTGAATGGATAGGAATGACCGGTGAGGAGCTAAAGAGAGCAAGAAACCTTCAAGAGTTCTCTTTAAACAGATGAAAACATAAATATTAAGCAAACTTAAAAGCAGAGCATGGCAATCATGAATTCTACTTTAACACTTCATTTGCCTAATTTGCAGAAGGGAAAGTAAGAAGATGATTCACATAACAAAACTTACAAGTACAAAGAGAAACACACCATCAATACATGTAACCACAGGAATCCCAAAAAGGACTGCAAAACCCTGGTCTTTCTTCCTTTGCCAAAATTGCAGAGATACAATGAGTAATACAATAGAGATTTCTCCCTCAAGAGTCCAACCATGAAAATGACCAAGAAAGTACATAATATAGGCAATATAACATCTTTCCTTGCCTCTAGGGGTCGAGCTGACTATCCTAGGAGCTGTTTCAACCAATTCTAAACTGAGCACTAAAAACTAGGCAGTCAAAACAACTTGCCTCTATAAGCTAGGAAACCAATTCATTCATTAAATTTTTGCCTATCTCATGAATGAATCTTATAGAAGAGATAAATAAGTGTCAAAATATCATAAAATTACATCATTTACAACAAGGAGGATCAAAATCTACTCCAAAAAGTCAAATCCAGTCAAAACTGCGTTTTGCTGAGCTGTAGGTGAATTTCTGTGAAAACTGCCCAACACGTCGCGCCCTGATCCTGAACACGTTGCGCGCCTTTGGAGCTTCTTTTGAGGCACTTTCAGGTGTCCAAATGAGGCAAATGTGGGCTTGTTGGAACGGTCTGGATGTCTACTTTCCAACCCAAGTAGAATTTCAGAATTTGGTATCCATTTGCCCCTCCAAAATTGTAATCTCCCAAGACTTCTTCCTGTGTGTCACAAAGGTGGCAGAAAGTCATTTTTTGCTTGTTTTTTGACCTTCTGGAGGCTCAAAACTTGATGAAATCTCTTGGTAATTGCTGAGCAGGTGTATCTTTGCATGAAAAATCCAAAAATGTTGAGTTTTCCCGAAATGGAGTTTCCCATCGAAAAGGTCGCGCGCGACGCGCGACGTGTTGGTGGAGAAAACCTGTTTTTTGCCCAAAAATTCACAAGTGACCAAAAATGCTCAATTTTTTTTGAAATTTGTGCTGAAGTTAAGTCATTTAGTATCATGCTCCTTCAAGGAAGCCTCAGCCAAGATGTGGAGGGGATCGGGCCTTTTCCGTCGTTTTAGTGCTTTGGCCAACCGTCTTTGGAGCACCTTCATTCTTTCTTTGCATACGTGCATTCGGGTCCAATAGTGGTTCTTCATGTTCCGGAGTAGGTCCTTATCTTTGTTGGCCTTGGCCAGCAACCTCTCTAAATGAGCATTGACCTGGAGAAGCATAGCCTCTCGCTCAACGGGTACCAAATCACCGGGTCTCTTACGAGCCAAGTTGCGGTCTTCATGGATCCTCCGCAGCTCATCAAGATTGTGCCCCTCTTCAAGTTGCTTGTTGCGCTGCTCTAAGTTGGTGATTGTCCAATTTTCCATTTCCAATCTTTGCTACAATGAGTCATTTTCAGCCCTTAGGTGCTGAATGATCTCCTTTGACTCTAGGCTAGGAGAACTGATATCAAGGTCAACAACATCTATGCCTGGATCACCTGATGGCCCCTCATCAATCTTGGGCTACTTGCCTCTCTTTGGTACCTGTGCTGCTGTCAGAGACAAGGCCCCTTCCACCTGGTGTGGAGATAACACTCGTGGTGCTGATGAAGAAGGCGAGACCCCTTCCACCTGGTGTGGAGATAATACTCGCCTAGCTGATGCAAATAAGGCATTGTGGCCTCTCTGATATGTGTCCAATGGAGGGGAGCTGACATGTCTGGTCTCAGGAATATCATGCTGCTGTGAAGGCCCTCCCTCCTCATGAACAACCTCAGGGGGTGATGATGCAGGTGCTGTGAAAAAATCTCGAGAGATAAAATCCTCCCATGTGATACCCTGCTGAGCCAACTGATGTATGACCACAAGATGGATCAAACCATAATGATAGATGCTCGTGTGTTGCTGTGCTGGACTCTTTCTCTGCACCAAGGGCACCATCTTCTCAATATTCCGGCACATGAAAAATGGTATGTTCATCATCCGTACCTGTGTGAAATGCATCAACAAGCGAATATGGTACGAATACAAATATGAAAATCTGCCCTCACAGGTGAAATAGCGCATGATGAGCCTCATCAAGGGAGCATACTCATCCCTCAAAAATCTGAAGGGAAACATACCAGTCATGTACCTCATGTAGGCAGGTTTAATGAAGGGCTCATACTGAAATCTGTCCAATAGTTTGCGCTTGTTCCACTCTTCTCCCACATTGGGTATCCCTGTTGCTTGAGCAATAATTTCAGATGACAATATAAAATCCACCCCTGCAAGATTTACATGCCCATCATGAAGATGTAAAACAAACAAGCGGACCAATTCCCTATGGTGCTGAATTTGAGAAATCCTCTCGCAAAATTCATAACATGAGAGGTGGCGGAAACATGTGACTGCAAGTGGACAAGCCTGCAAATAGGTCAAAGAGGTGGGCTCCTCTATCACATGGTGACCACTCTTACCACCCCTGTGAGGCCTCCTTTGTACCTCAACTTCTGGTGTTGACTCACGGTCATCACTTTACTCATAGTCGGTTTCGGTTTCTGACATGGTTTCAAGAGCAAAGTGGCTGAAATGTACTGCTGCTTCTGCTCAAATGACCTGCTGTTTTTCCCTGTTTGAAATGATGCTTCAAGGGGACAAATAACACAAGGGAGATGTTAGGGAAGGGAGAATTCTAAGGGGAATTAGGGAAAATACATGACAAAGGGAATTAAGGGAAGGAATCATGACATATACAACATCATACCATCATCATTTGCAAAGATTTTATGGGAAGTAGGGTTGAAGGTTATATTATTGAATTTTAGGAATATGGGTAGGGTGTTGGGCCTTTGATATTTTTTGGTAGGGAGATTAGGTAAAAATGATAAGGGAGATGGTTGGGATGTGGGGGAAAGAATGGGAGTGCAAGGGATGACCTTGAGAGCAGCAAAAGAAAACCCTATCTCTACTTGCATTTTGACATTTTTAAAGCAAATATACATGAACTTCTCATTTCAACTTGATGGCATTAAAACACATTTCCCATGCTCATTTTTCTTTATCAAGCAAAATACTTTGATGATTAGAGGCCTACCTGCAATCTTGAAGAATTTTAGGGTCGTTTGGCAGTTTACAGGTGATTTTTTGTGGATTAATTCCCAACACATCGCGCACTGGTCTGGACGGGTCGTGCGGACCCAACACGTCGCGCCAGTGTTTTTTCCCAACTGCTATGACCCCCCTGACATGTCGTGCCTGCCCAACACGTCGCGTGCAGGTCTTGACAGGTCGCGCGCGGGCTCTGTCTACAATTTCACCCAATTTCGCTCCAAATCGCTTTTCACTATTGCTTTGAGGAAAATGATGATCAAATGGAGGGAGAGAGGGGCTTTATAGGCTTGATTTAAATTAATTTCCCCTCAAACCCTCTTTCTAATGTTTTTAACTTGACACTTTTTCAAAATTTAAATGCTGCTGACTTTATGGTTTCCTTTTGTCCTGAAATTGGTTGAACTGATGTTTTTCTTGAAAATTTTTGCAGGGATAGCTTTTGAGGAATCTTGCCAAAGGGGACCAGGGCTGCATGCTGACTTTCAAAGAATTTTGAATTTTTACAACTTTTACAAAAATGAGGAAATGACCTTGTCTTTAAAAACAGGGTTTTTAAATCCAAGGTAAAAATTAGTTGTACAAGATGAAATCTTTTGAAGAAATACTTTGATGATCTTCCCTCTGGCCTGCTGGGCATTTATTGACTTATAAAGACATGACCTCAAAGACAAATTGGACCTAAACCCTAGACCTAGGACTTTTGACCTCAAGACAAGACAAGAAACCTTGAAAGAATTCATTGACTGAAACAACTTGATCCAGCAGTGCCAAGAGGGGAATAAAGACACCAGCTCCTCCATCAGGGTTATGGCATGCCTAATGGAATGCAATGAGATGACACTGATGAGACACCTACTTATGCAAATGCAAAGAGCTTTGATCGCTGATGGAGGTCTACTAGACCGACTCTAACATTGGCTCCAATGGGGATGGTAGCTCCTTGGAGGTACCAAGAACCTTAGCCCTCTGGGAGAGCAGACGAGTGCTTTTCAATCATTGGGAAATGGAGTCATTATTTACATATGTGACCTAAACCGGGACAACTTTATTGACTTTCACAACTGACTGAAAATTGGACTAACTTTGACCCAAACTAACTCAACTTTTGGACAGAAAATGGACTGATAAAAACAACATAAAAAACTCACACCAACTAATCTCCATCTTCAGAATTATAACCTTCACCGCGGGCCCCAGACTAAAGATGAAAGATCAGTGCACACTTGCAGTGAAATATAAAGTAAAATGGTAATTACAATGATAATGACTAGAGCAAAAAAAAAATGCTCAGACATGGTACCTTTTAAGCAGCCGGCCATTGATCGACCCTCCAAGACAATCATCACCGTTCATTTCTTTGAGAAGAAAGGCATTTGGACCACGGTATGCTGCAATTTTTTAAGGACCTTTCCATAAGTTATCAAACTTTCCATGTTTCCCTTTGTCTTCATTTCGGGCATCCCACCTCAAAACAACATCATCTATCTGGAAGTCATCCGACTTTGCTTTTCTGTCATAGATTTTGTTTATGCGCTCTTGCAACTTAAGAGTATTTTGAAGAACCTCCTCCCGTGTTTGCTGTAAATGAATCATTTGACTAATCCGCCTTTGCATTGGATCCTCCTCGCCACTAGTTTCTTGAAGCAACTTTGCTACCGGAATACTAAGTGAAGTAGGAAACACCACATCTGTCCCATAAACTAGTTCAAAGGGTGACATACCAATTGACTTTTTCTGACTTACACGATCAGCCCATAATGCATTTACTAACTGTTTGTGCCAGCTCTTCTTATTGTTTTCCAACAATTTATTTATGATGTTTACCAAAGATTTATTTGAAGATTTAGCCAGCCCATTTCCTTGCGGATGATAGGCGGTTGAATGCCCCAAGTTGATGTTATATTTGTAGCAAAAATCAACCATCTTCTTTGATTTAAACGCTGCTGCATTATCTGTAATCAACTTATGTGGACAACCGAAACGTGACAATATGTTATTTTCAAGGAAAGAAATAATTACCAAGTCCGTGGCCTGCCGGGTGGGAATGGCTTCAATCCATTTCGTGAAGTAATCGGTGGCTGTCAATATCCATCGATGCTGCCCGGAAGATGCTGGATGAATTTCGCCGATGAAATCTAAGCCCCACTGCTGAAACGGTGCGCTGACTTCAATGGGCTTGAGAGGCAAGGGCTGTAATTTATGCTTTCCTTGAAAAATTTGACATTCATGACAACTCTTGACTGCTTTATATACATTTGAAAACAACGAAGGCCAATAGAAACCTGCCCTTAGGATCTTGTTTGCCGTGGTCTTCCAAAACAAGTGACCCCTGCAGTCACCTTTATGAAAATCCTCTACAGCTCTCTTAGCTTCCTCCTCGACCAAACAATTCAGCAATATGCCACCGGGGTCTTTCCAATATAGTGCAGATTTGATGATGCAAAATTTGGCAGCCTTTAATTTCAATGTCCTAGCTTTGTTTCGAGGCATCGCGGGAGGTGAAGACAAATTTTGAAGCACATATACAATATCAGCATACCAAGGAGAGGAAATAAAGATATCAGATACCTGTAGCGCTGAATTTTCTTCATCTTCGTCAGACAAGGCAACAATCAAATTAATGTCTAGGACATGGAGATTTGTTTCAGCCATCAATTTAGCGAGACCTTGGCCCTTGATCAGCTTGGTAGGCTTAATTTCCACATCATACTCCAATAGTGCAGCAATCCACTTACCCCGTTTTCCTTCCGGTTCCGCTTGTACCAAAACATCTTTAACAGCTGCGTTAGGAACATATGCCAAAATGTGGGAATTCAGTATGTACACACGGAAATCTTTCAAGGCTTTTACCAACGCCAATGCTTGTTTTTCAGTGATATTATACCTCAACGCTCCGTCCCTTATAATACGACTGAAAAAAGCAATGGGATTCTCAACTCCATCTCTATTTTGCATCAGCACAACTGCCAATGTATGCTCAGAAGAAAATGAAAATAAAATAAAATCTTGTGTATAATCCGGGCTGATTAGAGTTGGGGCTGAAGATAAAATTAACTTTACCAAATTGAAAGACTTTACCGCCTCTTCGGTCCATTTGAACTGGCTGTCCTTTTTAAGCATGTTAGTGATTTCTCTAATATGTTCGGCAAGATTCGGAATAAAGCAACGCAGAAAATTCAACTTGCCATTAAAGGACTGAATCTCTTTCTTGTTTCGAGGCTGTTCTAATTGCTGAATGGCTTCCACACGTGCAGGATCTATACGAATTCCATCTTTGGAAATGATGTGGCCCAACAACTTGCCTTCACTCATGGAAAAAAGACTCTTCTTTGGATTCAAGGAGATACCATATTTTCTGCACTTTTGAAACACCATTGTTAAATGATACAAATGTTCTTCATCAGATTTAGAAAACACAGTTAAATCATCAAGATAAACAACCAAAAAGACATCCTTCTCATTAGAAAAGGCCATGTCCATCGCTCGCTGAAAGGTAGCACCTGCATTTTTCAATCCAAATGGCATCTTGGCATAATGAAATGTTCCCCATGGAGTAGTGAATACAGTCTTGTCGCGGTCATCCTCATGCACCAAAATCTGATTGTACCCGGAATAACCATCAAGTAGCGACATCCTTGATGCCCCAACTACCCACTGCAATATATGGTCCATCTTGGGCAGTGGATAATTGTCCTTTAGCGACACCTTATTCAGATTTCTAAAGTCTATACACAAGTGGATCTCACCGGTCTTCTTTCTCACGGGCACCAAGTTGGAAATCCAATCGGAAAATCTGATTGGCACTATAATTCCAGACTTGTACAACCTGTTAACTTCCTTCTCGATCAATGGAAGCAACTTAGGATTAATTCTTCTCAACTTTTGTTGGAAAGGCTTTTGATTTGGCTTTATGGGAATGGTATGCTGAATAATACTTGTGTCATAAGTCTTCAAATCTAAATAATCCCATGCAAAAACATTAGAAAACGAAGACAACAATATGATATATTCTTTCTTTACCTTTGGCGACAATGCTTTCGATAATTTCACCATCTTTGGATTTTCAGTTGTTCCGAGATTCACTTCTTCGACACCTTCTTCCGTTGGCCTCAAGGTTGGTTTGCGAGCCACATCATCTTGATCGAACAGCTCTTCCAAAGGAATTAATCCTTTAGGAATGAAATTATCCTTAAGCTGCAATACATCCATTTGATTTACTTCCTCAGGTTCTGTGTCTATGGAAATGTCTTTGAACTCACCTTCAACTTGCAGAAAATCCTTGATTTCTTCATCATCTTGGAAAACTTGCCAATATCTTTGATTGTCTGGGACTGTAGGATGGTGCTTCACATAAATCTCAAACTTATTGCTGGAATTCATGGGGATTTTTAGATTACTTGCTGCCTTAGCCAATGCATCCGCAACACCATTTTGGATACGGGGCACACATGTCAAAGTATGTTCAGAAAACAACTTCAAGATATCTAGGATAGCATTTCGATATGCTCGCATACGAGGATGCTTGACCTGAAACTCACCTTTCACTTTCTTTATAACTATCTCGGAGTTGCCATATACTGCTATCTTCTTTGCCTTCAATTTCTGAAGGATTTTCAGGCCAGCAATGAGAGCCTCATATTCCGCCTCATTGTTTGAACAATCAAATGCCAATTTGTAAGAGCATACTCGTACCTTGCTTGGGATTTTGTTTTGGACAAAAAATGGACTTCGAATCCACACACCTATACCAGCACCATCGCTGCCCACAGTGCCATCAAAATCCATGGTCCAAAGACCATCCTCATCATCTTCTAAATGCTGAAATTGTGATGTCTCTGCATTTTCTGTTTGCTGCCCGTTCATTTCAGCTGTTGGCTTCATGACAGCGGGCCTTTCTTCACTTTCTTTTCTCAAAATTTCTCTAAAATTTTCTGTAATGTCTGGTATATCTTCTGCTTGAACCAACTGACTATCTATCTCATTAAAATTATCAGCAAACAAAACAAACGATTCCAAATCTGTATGTACATAATTTACAGGATGATTAACTGGATTTTCCTTACTGGTGATCATGTATTTCATCTTTTGCTCCCTATATAACTTCCTCATCTGAGCAAAGACTGGGATTGTAGCATAAGAAAAATCAAGCTGAAGTGTACCTTTGAGCTTGGCTCCCCAAGATCTCGAAAGCAACATGCCGAACCGTAGAGGAATATCCGCCACCACCACATCCATCAAAACATTCTTTGCTGGGATTTGATCTAGGCTCACCACCAAGTCCTTGATCAAACCAATACATTTTACCCAGCTGGAATCAAATGAATACAAATCATGATATTTCCTTGTGATGTCTAGTCCCAGCTTTTCCATAATTGCTTTCGGCATCAAATTATGCGAAGCTCCCGAGTCAAACATGGCATTATGTAAAACATACTCATGCAATCGCAAACTGATATAGAATGGAGGAACATCACTTTCGGGAGACTCACCATTTAAAGCAGGCCCAAAAATCAATTCTGACTGATCATCTTCTACATTCACCGTTTCTAGCATTGGATCAAAATTCAACATCTTGGAGATTTGGCCTCGGTAAGTGCTGTTCTTCATGATTTCCGTCAAAGGAATGGACACTTTCAACTTTGAAATTTCATTCTCCAAACTGAAAGCTGAAACCTTCTCACCTTCTTTAGCCGGAACTTCTCTTCTTTCAACTTTATCTCTCTGTGTGCTTGATGGCTGATCTATCTTGCTTGCTGATGATGATTGACTTGCTGAAGGATCAATTATGTCTTTTCCTTTTTTCTGTGGGGAAGCTGAATCATTCTTTTCTGAAGTATCTTTCCTTTTCTGAATGGGATTTATGGGAACAGCTCGGTTTCTTAATTGCCTCTGCTGAGCAGACAAAGCATTGAGATATCCTCTTTGGTATTCCTCCGATTCTTCCTCAAGTACTGCCTCATTTGATAAGATATAATGATCATCCTGATGTATGACTGAATTTCTCACAAATTCTTCTTCTTCTGTAATATAGGTAGGCAGATCATCAGGAGTGAAAAAGTGATTTTCCTCTCCCACCGTATCACCTTCATCCTCGGATTCTTGGCTAACAAAATTCTACTGAAACGGAGGTTTAATTTGCTGCTGAACTGCTGCCTCTTGTGCTCTTGTTTCACGCTGTTTGATTCTATATTGTGGCTGCTGCGGACCTCAGAAATTAGGATTACGGATCTGCATTTCTGGCTTGCTGAGATGAGTGTGTTCAAGTGCCCTTTCGATCTTTTCAACTTTACGGAGGAGCTGATCTGATGTGGAAGCTTCTTCTTTGATTGTGACTCGCTTTTCCGCCTTCATCCTTGCTCTTTTATCATTCAAATTCGCTTCAACACTAACAACAATTTTCTGCATATCCTCCAAGGTAGGCAGATCTCTATCTCGCAATGAATAATCCATCTTCGGATCAAAGCCATCCGGGAATTTGAGAAGCGCTGATTTTCTTGATGGTCTCAAATCATCGGGAATAACATTGTACACTGTATTAAATCTGATTATGTAGTCTTGAACGGACTCACCATGATTACGCTTAAGGTTGTTGTATTCGGCATTAATCTGAAGCGGATCCTTTCTGATTTCCCATCGATCTAGAAACTGCCTCTGAAGTGCCTCTAAGGTAGCAATGCTCCGGGCTGTCAAACCTCTGAACCACTTTCTTACTTCGCCATCAAATGTTTGTACAAACAAACGCATAGTTACATCCTCTTCATCTATCTCATATAGATCAAAGAAAGTCATCATTTTGTCTATATGTTGCTGAGCAGAAATACTCTGTGGAGTGCCATCAAACATGGGAATTTTACTCTGATAATCGGCTGGCATATCATGCAGATTTTGGGGAAGAGCAAGAGGAGAAAATCGGGTAGCCATTGCTTTAGGTAGATTGGGTCTAGGAGTAGCAGGTGGAGTAAGTGTAGCTGTAGTATGAGGAGTATGAGGAGGAGAAGTGGTATGGGATGTAGAGGGCGAACCAACTTTAGATTCTGGATAAGTGATTATAGGAGAAACAGAAATAAAAGGAGGATTGGACTACTCATGCGCCGTGATAGTGGATCCAATAGGAACAGATATAGTTTCAACGAACTCAGCAAGATTAGTAGCATGAATATCTGACTGAAGAGATCTTAGGATGAAATTTTCAACCAATTTATTGTGTCTCTCAACTTCAAGGGCAGCTGCAAAATCAGGGTTGGAAACTAGAGAATCAAGTGCACTTTTAGATTTGGTTTTGAACAAGGACAACTCAAAACTCTCGTCAAAATCAATGTCTTCAAGATACTCAAAAACAACTGGACATGAATGAGATTTGAATATATGACCAGAATCTGAAGCCAGTTTGGATATCAAGGAACAAATAGCCAATCGGCCTGTGAAAACTCTTAACCAATCATCCAAAAGTTCAGAGTTTGCAAATATACTGGGGTGAAATACAATCGAGGTGGCTGTATTCATAAGCTCACGGAGATTGACTGAACCAGCGTTGATCCAGGTGGATGTTGGTGGCCACCCACCAACCCATTTGGACCCTCACAACTGTCTCTTTCAGTCTTTTCAGTTTCCTTAATTGTAGCACAGTTTACTATTTTTAGCATTTTTTCGGGTCCTAAACTTCCGGAGCCGTTTTGAGGCCCTAAACGACGTTTTTTTGGGAATCTGGGGGCAACATGGGTCCATGGACCGATGTTGCCCTTCCCAAAGTGGTAGTTCTCGGATAGATCTTTCTAACGAGCTATCGTACACGTCAAACAGAGATCGTATGCCAAAGTTACGACCCCGGGAAATTGATGTACCAATTTACCCAAACGGGGCCCACAATTTGGCGTTTCATCTTCTAGGGTTAGGTTTCGGGATGTGAAGGGTTTTCCATTGTTTCTCAACAATAAATAGGCCTTCGAGCCTCATTGTAACTCAGTTCGGAACAGTTCAGAGGCATGTAGCCGCACATCTCTTCTCAGAGATAGCTACCATCGCCCTAGCTGGTTTATTTCCATTTCTGGTTGTATTCAGTATTTTCCATTAATGAAATGAAGTATTATTTCCGCTGCATCTCTGTTTTTATGGTTATCGCATCTCTGTATTTATGGTTATCTCTGTAATCTATTGCGTTCCTGTCTAAATCCGGATCAAGCGTTTATCTACTTGCGCTGATGAAAAGCAATAGCGTTTCGAAGGCTACTTGGCATAACTTCAGGCTCCGTCTAAGACTTATGAAACAAACACATCAATCAACAAACAATTGGTTCTCCCCAGTATGGTCGCCAGTATGTTAGCGCTTGAAATTTCACCTCAGGCTGAAAAAGGTAAACTCCAAGGCAACATCAAACCACTTAGCCTCGTAGCTAGCCCTACGGGGCAGGAGAGGGCTCTCTCCGGTCTATCTCGGCAAAGATCTTCAACGGGCAGAGATAACCAATAAGGAACACTGATTTTAGGCTAGTAAACTAATAAAAGGTTTGTTTTGAGATTTTTGGGATTTTGGTGGAAAATCGGGGAAAGGCAATTCTGGGTGCGGGGATTGGACACAGTTTTTGCAGGGGTTTCTTTGGGGCAAGGTAGGAGATTGTACTGATGCCTTTGAATTAAGTGAATGGATAGGAATGACCGGTGAGGAGCTAAAGAGAGCAAGAAACCTTCAAGAGTTCTCTTTAAACAGATGAAAACATAAATATTAAGCAAACTTAAAAGCAGAGCATGGCAATCATGAATTCTACTTTAACACTTCATTTGCCTAATTTGCAGAAGGAAAAGTAAGAAGATGATTCACATAAAAAAACTTACAAGTACAAAGAGAAACACACCATCAATACATGTAACCACAGGAATCCCAAAAAGGACTGCAAAACCCTGGTCTTTCTTCCTTTGCAAAAATTGCAGAGATACAATGAGTAATACAATAGAGTTTTCTCCCTCAAGAGTCCAACCATGAAAATGACCAAGAAAGTACATAATATAGGCAATCTAACATCTTTCCTTGCCTCTAGGGGTCGAGCTGACTATCCTAGGAGCTGTTTCAACCAATTCTAAACTGAGCACTAAAAACTAGGCAGTCAAAACAACTTGCCTCTATAAGCTAGGAAACCAATTCATTCATTAAATTTTTTCCTATCTCATGAATGAATCTTCTAGAAGAGATAAATAAGTGTCAAAATATAATAAAATTACATCATTTACAACAAGGAGGATCAAAATCTACTCCAAAAAGTCAAATCCAGTCAAAACTGCGTTTTGCTGAGCTGTAGGTGAATTTCTGTGAAAACTGCCCAACACGTCGCGCCCTGATCCTGAACACGTTGCGCGCCTTTGGAGCTGCTTTTGAGGCACTTCCAGGTGTCCAAATGAGGCAAACGTGGGCTTGTTGGAAAGGTCTAGATGTCTACTTTCCAACCCAAGTGGCATTTCAGAATTTGGTGGCCATTTTTCCCTCCAAAATTGTAATCTCCCAAGACTGCTTCCTGTGTGTCACAAAGGTGGCAGAAAGTCATTTTTTGCTTGTTTTTTGACCTTCTGGAGGCTCAAAACTTGATGTAATATCTTGGTAATTGTTGAGCAGGTGTATCTTTGCATGAAAAATCCAAAAATGCTGAGTTTTCCTGAAATGGAGTTGCCCATCGAAAAGGTCGCACGTGGCGCGCGACGTGTTGGTAGAGAAAACCTGTTTTTTGCCCAAAAATTCACAAGTGACAAAAAATGCTCAATTTTTTTTGAAATTTGTGCTAAAGTTAAGTCATTTAGTATCATGCTCCTTCAAGGAAGCCTCAGCCAAGATGTTGAGGGGATCGGGCCTTTTCCGTCGTTTTAGTGCTTTGGCCAACCGTCTTTGGAGCACCTTCATTCTTGCTTTGAATACGTGCATTCGGGCCCAATAGTGGTTCTTCATGTTCTGGAGCAGGTCCTTATCTTTGTTGGCCTTGGCCAGAAACCTCTCCAAATGAGCATTGACCTGGAGAAGCATAGCCTCTCGCTCAACCGGTACCAAATCACCGGGTCTCTTACAAGCCAAGTTGCGGTCTTCATGGATCCTCCGCAACTCATCAAGATTGTGCTCCTCTTCAAGTTGCTTGATGTGCTGCTCTAAGTAGGTGATTGTCCAATTTGCCATTTCCAATCTTTGCTGCAATGAGTCATTTTCAGCCCTTAGGTGCTGAATGATCTCCTTTGACTCTAGGCTAGGAGAACTAATATCAAGGTCAACAACATCTATGCCGGGATCACCTGATGGCCCCTCATCAATCTTGGGTTGCTTGCCTCTCTCTGGTACCTGTGCTGCTGTCGGAGATGAGGCCCCTTCCACCTGGTGTGGAGATAACACTCGTGGTGCTGATGAAGAAGGCGAGACCCCTTCCACCTGGTGTGGAGATAATACTCGCCTAGCTGATGCAAATAAGGCCCTGTGGCCTCTCTGATATGTGACCAATGGAGGGGAGCTGACATGTCTGGTCTCAGGAATATCATGCTGTTGTGAAGGCCCTCCCTCCTCATGAACAACCTCAGGGGGTGATGATGCTGGTGCTGTGAAAAAATCTCGAGAGATAAAATCCTCCCATGTGATACCCTGCTGAGCCAACTGATGTATGACCACAAGCTGGATCAAACCATAATGATAGATGCTCCTGTGTTGCTGTGCTGGATTCTTTCTCTGCACCAAGGGCACCATCTTCTCAATATTCCGGCACATGAAAAATGGTATGTTCATCATCCGTACCTGTGTGAAATGCATCAAAAAGCGAATATGGTACGAATACAAATATGAAAATCTTCCCTCACAGGTGAAATAGCGCATGATGAGCCTCATCAAGGGAGAATACTCATCCCTCAAAAATCTGAAGGGAAACATACCAGTCATGTATCTCATGTAGGCAGGTTTAATGAAGGGCTCATACTGAAATCTGTCCAATAGTTTGCGCTTGTTCCACTCTTCTCCCACATTGGGTATCACCGTTGCTTGAGCAATAATTTCAGATGACAATATAAAATCCACCCCTGCAAGATTTACATGCCCATCATGCAGATATAAAACAAACAAGCGGACCAATTCCCTATGGTGCTGAATTTGAGAAATCCTCTCGCAAAAGTCATAACATGAGAGGTGGCGGAAACATGTGACTGCAAGTGGACAAGCCTGCAAATAGGTCAAAGAGGTGGGCTCCTCTCTCACATGGTGACCACTCTTACCACCCCTGTGAGGTCTCCTTTGTACCTCAACTTCTGGTGTTGACTCACGGTCATCACTTTGCTCATAGTCGGTTTCGGTTTCTGACATGGTTTCAAGAGCAAAGTGGCTGAAATGTACTGCTGCTTCTGCTCAAATGACCTACTGTTTTTCCCTTTTTGAAATGCTGCTTCAAGGGGACAAATAACACAAGGGATATGTTAGGGAAGGGAGACTTCTAAGGGGAATTAGGGAAAATACATGACAAAGGGAATTAAGGGAAGGAATCATGACATATACAACATCATACCATCATCATTTGCAAAGATTTTATGGGAAGTAAGGTTTAAGGTTATATTATTGAATTTTAGGAATATGGGTAGGGTGTTGGGCCTTTGATATTTTTTGGTAGGGAGATTAGGTAAAAATGATAAGGGAGATGGTTGGGATGTGGGGGAAAAAATGGGAGTGCAAGGGATGACCTTGAGAGCAGCAAAACAAAACCCTATCTCTACTTGCATTTTGACATTTTTAAAGCAAATATACATGAACTTCTCATTTCAACTTGATGGCATTAAAACACATTTCCCATGCTCATTTTTCTTTATCAAGCAAAATACTTTGATGATTAGAGGCCTACCTGCAATCTTGATGAATTTTAGGGTCGTTTGGCAGTTTACAGGCGATTTTTTGTGGGTGAATTCCCAACACATCGCGCGCTGGTCTGGACGGGTCGCGCGCACCCAACACGTCGCGCCAGTGTTTTTTCCCAACTTCTATGACCCCCCTGACACGTTGCGCCTGCCCAACACGTCGCGCGCAGGTCTTGACAGGTCGCGTGCGGGCTCTGTCTACAATTTCACCCAATTTCTCTCCAAATCGCTTTTCACTATTGCTTTGAGGCAAATGATGATCAAATGGAGGGAGAGAGGGGCTTTATAGGCTTGATTTAAATTAATTTCCCCTCGAACCCTCTTTCTAATGTTTTTAACTTGACACTTTTTCAAAATTTAAATGTTGCTGACTTTATGGTTTCCTTTTGTCCTGAAATTGGTTGAACTGATGTTTTTCTTGAAAATTTTTGCAGGGATAGCTTCTGAGGAATCTTGCCAAAGGGGACCAGGGCTACATGCTGACTTTCGAAGAATTTTGAATTTTTACAACTTTTACAAAAATGAGAAAATGACCTTGTCTTTAAAAACAGGGTTTTTAAATCCAAGGTAAAAATTAGCTGTACAAGATGAAATCTTTTGAAGAAATACTTTGATGGTCTTCCCTCTGGCCTGCTGGGCATTTATTGACTTATAAAGACATGACCTCAAAGACAAATTGGACCTAAACCCTAGACCTAGGACTTTTGACCTCAAGACAAGACAAGAAACCTTGAAAGAATTCATTGACTGAAACAACTTGATCCAGCAGTGCCAAGAGGGGAATAAATACACCAGCTCCTCCATCAGGGTTATGGCATGCCTAATGGAATGCAATGAGATGACAACGATGAGACACCTACTTATGCAAATGAAAAGAGCTTTGATCGATGATGGAGGTCTACTAGACCGACTCTAACAGATTGTAAATTTGTCAGCTGTAAGGTTTTCATTGTATCCAATGTCATGACATTTATTGCAGCTCCCAAATCAATGAGAGTATTTGGAATGGATATTTTGTTGATGATTGTTGTAACTCTAGGTATACCATGGTCAACATATTTCTCCATAGAAATGACATTTGACATAAGGCAAGCTAAATTGCCAATAATGTGAATGTTCTATGGATTAATCTTTTCTTTGTAGTATTTTTAAGGCAGAGTTCTTTGATGGCTTTGGTATAGATTGGAATATCCTTAATTGCTTGGAGCAATGGAATTTTTACATACACATTTCTCAGCTCATCCAGAACATCGAATTGTGGCAGAGGTGTGGTTAATTTTGGTTGAAGTAACCACTTAGGATAAGGAGGTGACTGCACTAGACTAATTTGTTTACATTGTTCTAAATCATCTTGTTTACTGTGTGTTGGAAATTCGTGTTCATCAATTTTATTCGAACTCTCTTTCGTTGAAACAGGTGGAGGTGAAGGTTCTGTGTGAAGAGTTCGACTGGATCTAAGTTCTATGTTTTGCAGAGGTAGAATTGGGTACGATGGTCCCTCATCCACACTATACGCTGGTCTATCCAGTCGATTATTTGGATTAGCTACTGGTTGAGCAGGTAGCTGCGTAGGTTTAGGAGGTTGATTAGATGGTAATTGTAGCTGTGGTTGATTCATTGGTGGAGGAGTAGGTAAGGTTTTCTGAGGATTTTGCTGTTGATAAGCAATTGGTTGTTGAGGGTATTGATGTGTGTACTGTGGTGGATATGGCTAAGAATATTGTTGCTGATTTTGTTGAGGATATGGGTTTGGAAATGATTGCTGATATTGCTGAGGTGATTGTTGAGGAAATTGCCGAGGATATGAATATCCTCTCCATCCTTGTTGTGGATAAGATTTTTGTTGCTGATTAAACCAATTTTTCCATGGCATAGGTACATTCCAAGAATTATGAACAGGCATTTGATAGTTTGTTGGATTTGGATTTTGAAACATACCTGGAGGTCTTGGCTGCCATGGTCTCCGAGCTCCCACAAAATATAAGTTCTCCATCTCTACATTAGTTTCCAAATTATAACTCTACAAAACTTTCATCTTAGAGAAATCATTAGTGTCATGATTTTATGGACAAAACCCACAGATCTGAACATTATCTAATGGACATTCTTTCAAAGCATGTTTTTTTTGACATTTAGAACAAAATATAGACAACACTTGTTCTTGTTCATCTTGTCTTTTCTTTTCTTTCAGAGTGTCTATTTGATTTCCCAAAGTTCTTAAGAGGCCCGTTTTAAAATCTTCAAATAGATTGCCTAGTTCAGCTCTAGTAATATTTATTGTGGCAGATTTAGTGATTCCAGATGTCGTAGTTCTTCTTCCATTTCTTGCTCTACTTCTGGAGTAATTTTGACACAAGTAAACAATCCCATCAAAAGGTAAATTGGAAATGTCCCCTTTACCCATGAGATTGAGGTCATCTAGATATTTTTCCCGGATGCCCTTAAGAAATATTGTTCGAATGAGATCGGCAGACATGGCTCTATGTTTTGATTTTTATAGATTGTATGAAAATATTTCCAAGTATTCTTCTAAGGTCTCATCTTCTTGTTGATTCATTCTAAATATGTCATCTTTAGAGTCTTTTGATTGACAGTAAGGTTGATAATTTTTCAATTTTTTTTTTCTCATGTTATCCCAATTAGTGACTATGTGTTCACCTAATCCCATGAACCACCTGTTATGCTCCTATACCAATAGGTGTCATATTTCATGATTGACTTGATGAGCTCTGTAATATGTTCATACCTTTTCTTGTTGCAAAGGTTTTCCATATTGTCAAATAATAAAAAAATTTAAAAAATGTAAAGAGGGTATACCCTAAAAGAAAAATCAAATGGTAAAAAGAATAAAATGGTCGAAAAAATGAGAAAAAATGAACCCCAAACAAAAATAGACCAGGAAAATGTGCAAGTCTAAATGCCACTACTATTTCATTTGCTGTAATAAGCAATTGTGTGCAACTTGTTAATCTTATGCCACAATTGATGAAGAGTCAAACTATTTAAACTTGGCTCATTCATGTTTCAATTTCATGTTGTAGATAGAGAATAAAATCTGGCCAAACAGTTTAATCTTGGCAGATAAGTAGATAGGTAGAGTGAATAAAAGGAGCTCAACAGTGTAATCTAAGCCCTTGGATGTAATAAGGTTAGATTTAGATAGATTTCTATATGTAAAATAAAAAGTGTGATAAGGGTTTGCCAGTCTAAGTGCACCCTAATAAAGAAGAAAAAATGTCAAGATAAAGTAGGTAGGGTAGGTAGATGATGTTGCAGAATGATACTTGTGATGAAAATGCTTCTAAATGTGTTGATATTTACGTTTATCACCAGTGCAAGGCATACATTACACTTGATGCAATTTGAGCAAGGCAAGGATAAATAACTAACTTCCATTCATATTTTCCCCTAAAGATTTCACTAATTCCCCCTAAAAGTATTAAGGACTTCGAAAATCAAAGGGGATCAGAGCATTTCTCTGACTTCTGGAGGGACCAGATCTTCGGCCCAATGATCTAAAAGCCTAAGTACTCAGAAATCATCCATCCATCATTCATTTCATTTCATAAATTTTACCTAAGTAAAAAAACCTATTTTACTTAGGAAATGCATAATATCACTTTAAAAACCCCTTTTCCCCATTTTAGCGTAAGTTTTAAATGTAAATTTTAAACGTTTTAACTTAGCGCTTTTTGTTTTATTTCATATTAACTACTTACATATTTATTATGTAAATCCCGAATAAATGTTAACCCTTCCCGTATTATGTAAATAAATAAAAATCCCCGCATCACTACATATCCCGCCCTGGTTAAGTATAACCGTAAATTCAATAAAAACATGGATTAATACACTTATCTGAAGTTTATTAATAACCATCCCCGCCACACTATAACGGGATTACTTAACCAGCCAGGTTAATTAATAACCATAACCCTGACCAATAGAATCACGTCCGATATGATTAAAACACTAGTTATTGTTTCCAGCCCACATACATAACTCCCCGCCATCTCCAACGCCCGTCCACCGTACGATCATCCCCTCTGCATCCGACGGTCGACGGTCATTTCGCGACTCCCCTTACCACCATGTGATAACTCGCGATCGCTTGGTGGTTTTTCGCTCGTACCAAAGCCACGCATCACCCGCTCCATATGCTCGCTTGCCCTCCGTTCAAAACCGCCCAGCCCCAAAAGCGGTGCGACGCTTACCACTTACCACCCTTCCGAATAACGACAACACATACCATCATGCTGACGTCATCCACCTCACAAATGCCAAAAAGTCCCGCCAAACCAAAATTTCACTAAATAAATGATAAAAACGTCATTTTCCCCATTATCCTCTTTGAATTGTTCTCCGTGCAAAATAATGTTCAGTCGATTGTTCGAGCATTCGGCTCGCCACCAAGCCATGAAAACTCCAGTATTGTGCTCCGCAATCCGTCATTCAGCTTGAAAGTACACAATTTACCTATTTAATCCAGGTATTTATTCATTTTGCCCTGTAACCCTGCAATTTCTGTTTTCCACTGAGAATTCTACCAGCGAAAGCCAAAATTCAGGGTAAAAACAGTTAGTAATCGCCATAAAAAGACCCTAAGCCTACTACTTGGTCAATTTTTCCTCAGAAAGCCCCAATTCCAGTTTGAATACACAAGAACCAAACATGGAAACTCATATATCCCTGAATGTCGTGCCTATAAATGCACCTCACAAAGACTTAGATTATCTGCCTCTTGCAGATAAAGATTTTCAAATAAAATATTTATCTAGTGACAAGGATTGTCTTCAGGCTTTCTTCCAAGTCAAAGAAAGCTATCTAACCAAGTCTGACATATTTGGACTGTGGGAATCTAATCTTCCCATGTATTTCCTCCCCTTAGTCCATGTTTTCCCAGAAATAATTCATCATTGCTGTGCCAACTATGATCCTGTCCATAAAGCAGTTATGTCCCCATCCCAGACTGTTCTTTTTCCCATAACTGCTAAGTCCATTAATGAAATGATACAGTTCCACTCCACTGAGCCCCTTGCTCCTCACTCCATGGGTTATCTACTCAAAAAAGAATCTCAATTGCCCAAATCAGAGATAAACCGTATTGCTCAGACCTTCATGCTACCAAAGCAGCAGCCCAAAGGTCCACCTCCTTATCTAAAGACCTTTTTCACTGACACTGGCAGACTCATTGTTGAAATGATATCCCTGATCATGGAATTCAATTCTATTGAATATGTTGATGACATCACCTTAGTTTTACTATCAATCTTTACTCCGGGACAACCCCCTCCTGTTAGATATGACTATGCCACTTTCATTGCCAACAAAATCCATCATCAATTCATAAGTTTGGAGAGGGAAGGAGTCTTCAAATATACATCTTTTATATACCATCTTTTGTTGTATCATCAGCCAGACAACTTTTCTTTCCCCATCAAGAAATTGGACTCAAAAGGAAATCGAAGGTTTGTGATCTTTTGGAGTTCCATCTTTCATAAAACCAGTGAGTCCCCTTACACTTATGATGAGTTCATTGACTGGTTTGTACATCCAGCAACCACTTTATTGATAGGAGTTCCCCCTCCTAGGATCACTGGTGACATGAAGAAGATTCTGCAGCTCTCTAAACAGTACAGGATAGGAGACTGGTACCTATATCAAAATCACATAGAGATCAAAATGTATGGGTGTGAACTTTGCCCTTTCAAGTTACCTAGATATGTGCCCATGAGATTGTTTGCACTAGAATATTTTAGACAACTTATAAATGCAGACTTAGTCCATTTTTGTAGCACAAAGAAAAAGGCTCAGCTAAGAATCAAGAACCAGTTAGGCCCTTTTGTCATCAATTCTAGGGATGCTTGGGAAGAAGCTGAAAAGATTTTACAAGACCACCTTAGATTGAAGAAAAGTTTTTGGTGGGTGCCATATGACTCAAATAGTTTTATATGTGACAGAAGGACAAAAAATAGGCTATCAGTTTATATACATCATAGGATCCCAGAAATTAAATAGTTTTCAAATCATGATGAATGGGTAGAAGGGACCCTAATAGAAGAGGTTAGTGAGCAGGAAAAGATGGAAATTGCTATGAGAAATCTTGAGAAAGCCCTTGACCTGGATTCTTTTGGGCAGGTATTTTTCAAGCTATCTCAAGGGCCAAAAAGGGGGGCATCCATTGCTGGAACTTCTCAACAGCCTCCATCGGAAGTCAACATACCAGCCATAGGCACACCTAAAGGGAAGGAAGTAGAGACCACATAACAACCCACAATGACAGATCAACCTAGAAAGTCCAAAGAATAGGGACCAGTACCAACTCCTCCACCTCACACTAAAGCAGTAGAAACTCCAGTTTTGAAAACTCCTCTAAATGAGGAAAGAGGCAAGAAGAGGGACAGGGAAACCACTACTCCTGCTAGTGGACCCATGGAACAGCCTGGGACTAAAAAGCAAAGGTTGAATCCTCTGTCAGAAGAGGAAATGATGAAAGAGACTATAGACAGCCACAGAGAAGAAAGGGAAGTGAGCCAAAAAACTTCTCCGATGGGAGAAACATCTCTTAGCTCACAGAGGCAAGAACTAGAAAAGCAACACAGTGCAGAAGTATCATCCACCAGGCCACAAAGCAAAAAGGTATCAGACATTGAGAAGACATTCATAGAGATAAAAGCCAGGAATGATCCAATAAGGCTTCAAATTTACAATCAGTATCTGAAGATGGCCCCCTCAAACTAGCAGAGATTGATGTCAGCATATGATATTAAGGAAGGCAAAATGTTAATGAGTTATTTTAAGCCAAAGGTGCAACAACCTCAGCCAATAGCAGATTACATCAGAACAAATTTGGATGTCTTAGCCAAAGATATTCATCATATGGACCAGAGTGAACTTCATAAATAGACCGGGGAAATGGTCTATTCCACACTGACTGACAAAGCAATGATGGCCCACAAGCTACAAAATTCCTTGGATAATACAGTTGCTCAACTTCACTTGGAAAACGCATCCTCCCTAGCCAAGGATAACAGAATTAAATCATTAGAAGAAATCATCATTGGATTGGGACATGATCCGAAAGATGCTAAGGGCATATAGGCTCTGATTAAAAAGAAATAAGAGGACATTGCTGCCCTAAGGAAACAGCTAAAGCTACCTCCTTCAAGGCATCCTCAGACCGCAGATGTCGTACACCAGAAATCATAAGAAGACATGATGGACCTGCTCCTGAAACTTAATGAAAGATTGAATGATATAGAGCAGGCATTAGAGAAGGCACTCAAGGAAAAGCAGGGAGAGTCAACCTCTCAGCCTCCTAAAGTAACTCCATAGTCTCAACAGCAGACCCTTCTGCAATTGGAATAGCAGTAGCTCCAAATGTCCCAATAGCCACAACAGAGGCAATCACAGGTACATCAACAGCAGGAACAACATCAGGTAGCAACACTAATTTAAGCACAGACGAATTGATAAATGCCATGGAAGAAATGAGATTACAAGTCACAGAATTGAAACAAGTAAAGGAAAAATTGGCAAAGATAGAAAGTAATTATGATAAATCCAAAATAAGTGTTGCAGAGAAAACAAGGGAGATCAAAGCTTTAGAAAGTAAAGTTAAAACATTAGAACAAGAGCTCACTTTTGACAAGCCTCTGACAGAGATCAAGAAAATCCTTTGGGCCAACATCATTCAATCTATAAATGATGTGTGGGCATCTATCCATGTGATTTATGAACAAATTGATTTAGTGAAAGCAACACATGTAGAAATTCAAAGAACAAGAGCAGAGCTAGGACAAATGTCTGAACAGGCCAGCAGGCTTATACATTTTTTGAATAACAGAAATAGGGAACAACTGGAAGCATTTGGCATCCCAGACAGGACTGACACTATTTTGGAAATCAAAAGGGTGTTAACTAAAAGAACTTTGACGCAGAATCTAGAAAGAAGATGTCAAGATATGCAGGTGGAAATCAATTCTTTAATGGAGAAGTTCACAGTTTTGCAGAATAAAGGGCTACCAAGTCCTTTGACCATCAATGACAGGTTAATGAAGCACATTGATTATGTAGATAATTGAATAAGTATGCAGGAGATCAAGCTAGTTCATCAACAAGTGCATCAGGAACAAAAGTACTTCCCACAGGCAGAGTTCTCTATGACATCTTGGAGAACTTATTCTATATTGAACATGAGGTAAGCACTTGTTTCAACTCCAGCCTAATTTTTTCAGATATACAGAAACTGATGAGACTCTGAGGAAACTTCAAAAACACAGATTGCCAGAGCAAAAATGGTGGAAAGACATATTGAGAATTTTGTAAATTTACCTTTGGAAAAATGTAAATTTTGGGCTTTTACCATCGAAGGATGAATAAAGATGAAAAGGGGTCAAACAGGTCGAAGTGTATCAGAACAGGTGAAAAGTATTGGTCAAAACAGGGCAGGCAGCACAGATTTACTAAAGAGGACAACTACAAGCCAAATAAAAGGGCATGCCTCCAGTACATTCAGTGAGAATAGGAACAACACATCATCAGTTCACCTTTCTCCTATCTTCGAGACTATGTGTCTCTATTTTTCTGTAAAAATAATTAGTCATCACTAGAATATATCTCACTCTATTATGAGATATTTTTGTAAAGATTTTTTGTATAAATACCCCCTCAATTGGAGTATTGAGGGTGGATTCTTAGACATTGCTGTAACATTGACTATTTTGGAATAAAGTGCTGATTGGACCAACTTTGTGGCTTGCTGGATGAAGAATTGGAGCTAAGGACTTTTCTCAGAATTCTTGAATCAAACATCATATTAATAAGTTTAACTATACCTTGTGTTTTACAGTTTTCCTTGTTTAAAATATCATCTATGTTTCACATATGAAGGATAAACGAAAAATAATAACTCAGAATTTGCTTAATTGCACTATGTTTTCAATTGTTATTATTCTCTATGTTTTCTTCTGAACTAGTATAAACAATGAATTCTTGATTGCTCCTGTTTCCTAGTTTTTCATTTTAATCATTTAGTGAAGAATCCTTAATTTCTTTTTACTGATGGTTAGTCATATTCTACTCATTTAAAGTATGTTAAAGGATTCTTAACTACCCTTTAACCCTTTAAGCCCATTCCACCTCTCAATCTCTAATTGCTCCCTGTTTGACTACCTTGCTCTGTTAAACCATCATTTGTGAAGAAACCAATTCTAGTTAAGCCATTTTCTTTGACTCCATCAACCCAGTGGACTAAGCTACTCAGTCTTACCCCTTTGCTATTGAATCTCACCACCCAAACTCAAAAAAAAACCCCCAAACTTCACAACTAGCCTAATATCTTTTAAAAACCAATCTAAATCATAAAGAGGGAGCCCTCTCTGAGTACAGAGTGGCTAGAATCTGTACTTAAAAGTTGGTTTGTGGTTACCTCAGACCCCTTTCCTCTTCCCAACAACTTCTAGGAAAATCTGAGTGATAACATAGTGGCGACCATACTGGGGATCTGAACATTTTGTTTGTTACTACTGTTTACTTTGTAAACTATAGACGAAGCTTGAAGTTAGCCAGGTAGCCTTTGAAATGCTCTTGCTTTGCAATTGCAGAAGTAAATGAATGTTGCTTCAGTCTATGTCCGGTCTAGTTTATGGTTTAAACATCTAGTTTCAAATTCTTGATCAGTTCCTTTTACCAATAAGTCTTTAAGAAAGTTCACACCCCATATCTAAAGCTTTTTAAAGAAACTATAAGAAGTTGTTTTTCCCAACCCATTTAAAGAAAAAACCCAAAAATATACCTAGAAACCTGGCTTCAGAAAGGACTCGTTACACCAAAGCTAACCCTGATCCAAATCCACCCCCTATGTTTGAAAACCCCAATCTGATCCCTAAGATTCTAAGGAGACAAGATAGCCAAGAGAGTCCTGCCAGTTCATGGCCTTTACATAGATCAACATCCTGTTCAAATAAGTGGATTTATCTTGAGGAGGAACCTTTTGATGAGTATTTTGAGACTTATTTATTTGTAACCTTTTCTGAATCTGCCTTAGCCTGCACGATTCATGATCCTTTATTCATTGAAAATTTACTACTTGAGATTGTCACTTCACATCTTGATAGACATTTGCAGAATTCCATTCAATCTGAACTTACCTCTGTAGGAAAATCAAACCTTTCTATGATTACTTCAGCCTCTCCAAGCTAATCTCAACCCCAAGTCACCCCTTCAACCCCTCCATCTACCACTCATATTCATATTGTTATCCCTGCTCAACCATTTGTCACCTCTACCCCTCCAGCCATGGCAAACAGATACACTCCTATGCACTTACCTGCCAACCCAGGGGCTATGCCCCAAGATTTTCAAAGCAAAATCACTCCTTTTGATGGCACTGGCACCTACACAGCTCAACAACATACCAAGAAAATGACTAACTATTTTGAGATATATGAAGTTGATGCTGATGATGTTAGAATGAGGATATTTGTTCAAAGTTTAACTAGAGATGTCAGAACATGGTTTAGAGCCCTCCTTGCAAATAATATTAATGACCTACAAGCTCTTTATCAGACATTCTTGAATAGATGGGAAAAGAAGAAGGACCCTCTCCATATTTTGTCAGAGTATGAAGCCTTGAAGAGGGGAACACAAGAAATTGTACAAGACTACTGTACTAGGTTTAATAATGTTTACAATGTTATCTCCCAAAACCTTAGACCTCCTCTAGATTTGGCATTAATCAAATTACCTGATGGATTTTATTCAGATATGGCATACCAACTTAGGGAAAGAGCTCCTCGAACCCTTGAAGGAATGCAAAGCATAGCTGTTAGCGTTGAAGCTAACCTAATATCCAAACGAGCTAGAGCTAGAGCTGAAATGAGGATACCTTTGAAAGAAGAACCCTTAACCTTTGAACAAAAAGTTGATGCCATTATTAAAGGTATGGAGAGATTAGGATATAGGGTAGAAACAATCGAAAGGAAATCCCATTGGGATGGAAAACCTAGCAACACTGGGAGAAATCCAAATTTTAGGAAGAACCAAAATCAGAATACTGGGAAGGCTGGCCCTGATCAAAATATTAGGCCCCCTTTCTAGGAAAATTATGCTGAAGCCTCCACTTCTGATGAACCAATAGAAGACAACCAAATCAATTTAATGGGACTCAACAATGGAGAACAAATTTTCTTGACTCAAGATGATCAAGAAGCCTATGTTCTAAAACAATTCCAAACTCAGTCAGGTGAATCATTTGACTTTAGGGAGGGATATGATACTGCCATTTATGAAGTCCATAAACAATACAATTTGAGGAGCAGAAGAATAGATGTCCCTGAAACTAATAAACAGAAAGCCACCAAGCAGCCTAACAAAGGTAAGGCCAATAATATCCCTGTACATATTCTTTCTAGAACAGACCCCAACCCATCTAACCCAATCATTGAATATGTGTCAGATAATCAACCCAATAATAGGAAACTTTCCACTTCTATTGCCTCTAAAGGAAACGTGGAAGAACCTCCAAAAGTTGAAACAACTTCTGCCCATAATCCCACTCTTGAAAAGGAGAAAAACATAGAGGACACTGATGAAAAAGAGAATCCAGCTGTCCGGAATGCAAGAACTCAGTTTGAAAAGCCTTTTAACTTGGAAGCTGAAGTAGGCAAATTAAAAATAGCTGTTCCACTTTCTGAACTTGCTAAACATGATGTCTACAGAAGCCAAATTAACAAGTCACTCAAAATCTCGGTTAATGAAGATTCAACAAATGTTTTTGATGATCAGCCCGAATTGATTTTTGGCCTTGAAGTGAATGGGAAATTAGTAGATGGAGGAATCCCTCCTTTCTATGTGAGTCTGAATATACATGATAAAATACTTCATAATGCCATGTTTGATTCTGGTGCCTCTCATAACTTAATGTCTAAATTTGTGATGGAGAAATTGGACTTAGACATCACCAGACTGTATAAAGACCTCTTTTCCTTTGATTCAAGTCAGGTCAGATGTTTAGGTTTAATCAAAGACTTATGTGTGTCACTAGTTCAATATCCTGCCAAAACAATTTTAATGGACATAGTAGTAGCTGACATTCCACCGAAGTATGGCATGTTATTTTCTAGGTCTTGGGGTGCAAAACTTCAAGGATCTTTACAACTAGACATGTCTTATGCTACTATTTTAGTATTCGGTCAACCCAAGAAACTATACAGAGAAACCTTAATGAAGTACGTCGTAAGTAGTCAGGAGAAACCCCAAAATTTCCCTATCTACTCAGTTCACTCTGATATGGACTCTTTCATCCTCTACAATGCTGAAATTGACCCTTCAACTGAATTGGAAGTTTTAGCAGAACCAAAAGAAATTGCAAATGATAAATCTAGTGTTCAAATACATGAAATTTCTGAAAACAAGGAAACATCAGACACCAAAGAAAAAATAGAAGAAAGCAAAGAATCAAATCTCCTTATTAAACAGATTCATGAGACTCCTGACATAAATTATGAACATGAAATTCTCTGGCACGTAGAATTTGATGGTTTCGTTAACAAATTAGGAGCAGGAGCAGGAGTTTGGGTGCATAATCTTGAAATCAACCATGCTGAAGGCCATGCTTACAGATTAAACTTTAGATGCACCAACAATATGGCAGAATATGAAGCTCTGTTGCTAGGTCTTAAACTGGTTAAGAAATTAGGAGCAATTAGGGTGTCTATCTTAGGATATTCTGAGTTAATAGTTCAACAGATTAAAGGACAGTATTCAACAAATGATCCCAGACTGAAGTATTAAAGAGATACAGTGATAGAGATTCTCAACACATTTTTGGAAACTAAGCTTGTTAAAATCCCAAGAAAACATAATTTGCAAGCTCATAGTCTGGCAATGTTTGCCAGCACCTGCAAGTTACCATTTGAACCCAATCATCAGTTCACCGTTGAGATTAGACATAGGCTAGCTATACCAGAAAATTTAAAGAACTGGCAAGTGTTTGATGGTGATAAGAAAATTAACAATTTCTTAACCTTAGATGAGGAATTTTGTAACATAAACATAGATGTAGATACAGTAAATGAATTTGATCAAACAAATAAGATAGAAACAGACATTTCAGCAGAAAATGCAACTCAAATGCTTCACCCAACCAAATTCACCAAAAAGGAAATGCAGGAACTTCAAGAGATGGATATTGATGAAATTTTTGAAGGAGAATTTGAAGTAATCAATTTAAAGGATAATCATTTGCCTCAGGGATTAACACCTTTGGAAGATCTTTTTGATATCAATGATATTCCTAAGAAACCAAATATGGAACCCTTAAGAGCAGATATTGAGGACTATAATTTGGGAACTGAGGATGATCCTAAAATAGTGAAGTTATCCAAATCCTTGCCCCCTGACCAAAAACTCAAATATGTGGAGCTAATGAGAGAGTTCCAGGATGTTTTTGCCTGGAGTTATGAAGACCTGAAATCTTATGAAACTTCCATAATTCAACATACAATACCTCTGAAGGAAAACTAGAAACCATTCAAGCAAAAGCTTAGAAGAATTAATCCTGTGCTTCTGCCCTTAGAAAAGGAAATCAAACGAATGTATGAAGCAGGAATAATTGCTCCTATCAGGTTTTCAGAGTGGGTGTCTAATTTAGTACCCATTAGGAAGAAAACTGGAGAAATCAGATTATGTGTCGATTTAAGGAATGTTAATAAAGTTTCTCTGAAGGAAAACTACCCCTTGCCCAAGATGGATCACATTTTACAGAGGGTGGTAGGAGCCTCTAGGATTTCACTCTTGGATGGGTTCTCGAGCTATAACCAGATCTTGGTTCATCCTGATGACTAGGAAAAGACTACATTTACAACACCATGGGGTACATTCAAATATGTTAAAATTCCATTCAGAATTAAAAATGTAGGGGCGAACTTTCAGAGGGCAATGGACATAGTGTTTGCAAAGGAAATTCATGATTTTCTAGTTATATATTTAGATGACCTGACTATTTTTTCTAAGCAGATTAGCAACACTTGGATCATTTGAGACAAGTATTCTTGAAATGTAGAAAATATGGTATTTCCTTAAATCCTAAGAAATCATTGTTTGTTCTAGAGGAAGGCAAACTTTTAGGCCATATCATCTCCAAAGAAGGCATCAGAATTGATCCTGCCAGAATAGAAGCTATTCTGCAAATAACCCACCCCATAAATGTTAAATAACTTCAAGATTTCCTAGGAAAGATCAATTTTTTGAGAAGATTCATTTCCAATTTAGCTGAATTAATTAGATTGCTTAATAATATGTTGAAAAATGATTCTAGTATTAGTTGGACAGTTGAAGCCAAGCAAGCTTTTGAAGAAATTAAAATGGCTTTAACTAGAACACCGGTCCTAAGAAGTCCAAAGTTCGATAGAGATTTCATAATATTTTCCTTTGCATCAGAACACACCATAGCTACTATTTTACTACAAAAGGATGATCAGGGATGTGAAAAACCAATAGCCTTTTTTAGTAAAGCACTTAGGGATGCACCTCTAAAATAAAAAATCATGGAAAAACAAGCCTTTGCACTGGTAAAAGATATTAATGACTTTAGAGTCTACATATTGTATTCCCTTGTAATAGCCTATGTGCCAAATGCTGTTGTCAAAGACATCTTAACTCAAGATGGAATTGAGAGCAAACGAGGTAAATGGATTGCTGCTATATTGGAATATGATATTGAAATAAGACCTACAAAGCTCATAAAAGGACAGGGATTGGCTAAACTCATGACTGAAACAAATTGTCAAGCCCTAGACATTAATGAACTGGATAATGAACAGGAGATGGTGACTCCACAAATCAGCCAGGCCTTCTTAGGTTCACCATGGTATGCTGATATAACTCATGTATTATTAAACTTGCAGGCTCCTCCAGGGTTATCTAGAACAAAGAAGAGGTTTCTAAAACTGAAAGCTGCAAAATTTTATATTTTAGATAATGCTTTATTTTGTAAAAATCATGAAGGTATTCTATTGAATTGTTTGGTAAAAGAAGAAGCTGACAAGGTTCTCCAAGAATTTCATGCAGGAGACTATGGTGGGCACCTTTACTGGAAGGCAACTAAAAACAAGATCCTGAGGGATGGATTTTATTGGCAAACCTTGTTCACCAATGTAAAGAAATTTGTCACTGCTTGCCATAAATGCCAAATTTTTGAGGGCAAGAGAAAACTACTACCTTTACCCCTGAGACCAATCTCCACTGAAAAACCCTTTCAACAATGGGGCTTGGACTTCATTGGAGAAATCCATCCTCCATTTTCTGGTCAACATAAATGGATTCTCACTACCATAGATTATTTCACTAAATGGATAGAATCCATTCCCTCTAGACAAGCCAATGATACTGTGATTATAGGATTCTTAGAAACCAATATCTTGTCTAGATTTGGCTGTCCTGAGAAGATCATAACTGATAATGTTGCTGCCTTTAAATCCAAAAAAATGATAAGTTTTTGTAATAAATACCATATCATTCTAGGCCATTCCATAACTTATTACCCTCAAGGTAATGGTCTAGCTGAGTCCTCCAATAAAAGCCTAACTAACATCATTAAGAAATTATTGGAAGAAAACAAGAAAAACTAGCACAAGAAACTTACTAATGCACTATAGGTAAACATACTTACTACAAAGAAATCCATTGGGACTAGTCCTTGAATTAGTCTATGGCATCGAGGCCATATTTCCTTCATCCTTAGGAGTTCCAGTAATGAAAATACTTCAGGAAGCTCAAGTGGAACCCAATGACATTTAAAGGAGAATAAATTAGACCATCCATTTGCAGCAAACCAGAGAGGAAGTATATTAGAGATCTCAAATGGTACAAGAGAAACTTAAGAAAATATTTGATAAAAGAACCAAGGCAGAGGACTTCTACATTGGAGACAAAGTTTTAAGATGGGATTCCAGGAGAGAAGACAAGGGAAAACATGGGAAGTTTGACTTCCTATGGAAAGGAAATTTGTTATCCATGCTTTACAAGGGAACAATACCTACTATCTCAAAAACTTGGATGACACAGACACAGAAGAAGGGCCAGTTAATGGTCGGATGCTGAAGCATTACTATGATCCCACTTTTTAATGTATTCTGATTTTAACATGTAAATACTATATCCTTGGTAATGTCACAGTTTGGATTGGATAGTCACTTGCTGGAGTTGAAGCCTGGAGAGAAGGCCCTAAGCTTCAGAAGGACTACTGTCATACATACAATAAAGCAACCAACAGAAGGTGATTTCAGAGCACAGTCAAAGTCATTCAGAAGGCCATCTGACATACTGTTCTTGACTTTCCACCAGGAAAAGCCATCCCCAAGTGGAGCCAGTTTTATGCTCCTATACCAATAGGTGTCATATTTCATGATTGACTTGATGAGCTTTGTAATATGTTCATACCTTTTCTTGTTGCAAAGGTTTTCCATATTGTCAAAAAATAAAAAAAAATTAAAAATGTAAAGAGGGCATACCCTAAAAGAAAAATCAAAGGGTAAAAAGAATAAAATGGACGAAAAATGAGAAAAAATGAACCCCAAACAAAAATAGACCAGGAAAGTGTGCAAGTCTAAATGCCACTACTATTTCATTTTCTGTAATAAGCAATTGTGTGCAACTTGTTAATCTTATGCCACAATTGATGAAGAGTCAAACTGTTTAAACTTGGCTCATTCATTTTTCAATTTCATGCTGTAGATAGAGAATAAAATCTGGCCAAATAGTTTAATCTTGGCAGATAAGTAGACAAGTAGAGTGAATAAACGGAGCTCAACAATGTAATCTGAGCCCTTGGATGTAATAAGGTTAGATTTAGATAGATTTCTATACGTAAAAGAAAAAGTGTGATAAGGGTTTGCCAGTCTAAGTGCACCCTAATAAAGAAGAAAAAATATCAGGCTAAAGTAGGTAGGGTAGGTAGATGATGTTGCAGAATGATACTTGTGATGAAAAATGCTTCTAAATGTGTTGATCTTTACTTTTATCACCAATGCAAGGCATACATTACACTTGATGCAATTTGAGCAAGGCA
The DNA here is from genome assembly GCA_031772625.1 of Pinus tabuliformis. Lineage (NCBI taxonomy): Eukaryota > Viridiplantae > Streptophyta > Pinopsida > Pinales > Pinaceae > Pinus > Pinus tabuliformis. The sequence continues at coordinate 822,013,384 of CM062805.1, forward strand.
AGGATAAATAACTAACTTTCATTCATATTTTCCCCTAAAGATTTCACTAATTCCCCCTAAAAGTATTAAGGACTTTGAAAATCAAAAGGGCTCAAAGCATTTCTATGACTTCTGGAGGGACCGGACCCTCGGCCCAATGATCTAAAAGCCTAAGCACTCAGAAATCATCCATCCATCATTCATTTCATTTCAAAAATATTACCTAAGTAAAAAAACCTATTTTACTTAGGAAATGCATAATATCACTTGAAAAACCCCTTTTCCCCATTTTAGCCTAAGTTTTAAATGTAAATTTTAAACGTTTTAACTTAGCGCTTTTCGTTTTATTTCACTTTAACTACTTACATATTTATTATGTAAATCCTGAATAAATGTTAACCCTTCTCGTATTATGTAAATAAATAAAGATCCCGGCATCACTACATATCCTGCCCCGGTTAAGTATAACTGTAAATTCAATAAAAAAAGGGATTAATACAGTTATCTGAAGTTTATTAATAACCCTCCCCGCTGCAATATAAGGGGATTAATAAACCAGCTGGGTTAATTAATAACCATAACCCTGACCAATAGAATCACATCCGATACGATTAAAACACTATTTATTGTTTCGGGCCCACATACATAACTCCCTGCCATCTCCAATGCCCATCCACCGTCCGATCATCCCCTCTGCATCCGACGGTCGACGGTGATTTCGCGACCCCCCTTACCACCGTGCGATAACTCGTGATCACTCGGTGGTTTTCCACCCGTACCAAAGCCACGCATTGCCCGCTCCATATGCTCGCTCGCCCTCTGTTCAAAACCGCCTAGCCCCAAAGGCGGTGCGACACTTACCGCTTACCACCCTTCTGCATAATGACAATGCGTCCCATCATACTAATCTCATCCCCCTCATAAATGCCAAAAATTCTCGCCAAACCCAAATTTCGTTAAATAAATGATAAAAATGTCATTTTCCCCATTATCCTCTGCAAACTGTTCTCCATGCAAAATAATGTTCAGTCGACTTTCGAGCATTCGGCCCACCACCCAGCCAAGAAAACTCCAGTATCATGCTCCGCAGTCCGTCATTCAGCCAACAAGTACACAATTTACCTATTTAATCTAGGTATTTACTCATTTTGACCTGTAACCTTGCAATTTCTATTTTTGACTGAGAATTGTACCAGCGAAAGCCAAAATTCAGGGTCAAAACAGTTAGTAATCACCATAAAAAGACCCTAAGCCTGCTGCTTGGTCAATTTTTCCCCAGAAAGCCCAAATTCCAGTTTGAATACACAAGAACCAAACATGGAAACTCCTATAGCCCTGAATGTCGTGCCTATAAATGCACCTCACAAAGACTTAGATTATCTGCCTCTTGCAGATAAATATTTTCAAATAAAAGATTTATCTAGTGACAGGAACCGTCTTCAGGCCTTCTGCCAAGTCAGAGAAAGCTATCTAAACAAGTCTGACATCTTTGGACTGTGGGAATCTAATCTTCCCATGTATTTCCTCCCCTCAGTCCATGTTTTCCCAGAAATAATTCATCATTGCTGTGCCAACTATGACCCTGTCCATAGAGCAGTTATGTCCCCATCCCAGACTGTTCTTTTTCCCATAACTGCTAAGTCCATTAATGAAATGATACAGTTCCACTCCACTGAGCCCCTTTCTCCTCTTTCCATGGGTTATCTACTCGAAAAAGCATCTCAATTGCCCACATCAGAGATAAACCGTATTGCTCAGACCTTCATGCTACCAAAGCACCAGCCCAAAGGTCCACCTCCTTATCTGCAGACCTTTTTCACTGACACTGGCAGACTCATTGTTGAAATGATATCCCTGATCATGGGATTCAATTCCAATGAATATGTTGATGACATCACCTTAGTTTTACTATCAATCTTTACTCTAGGACAACCCCCTGCTGTTAGATTTGATTATGCCACTTTCATTGCCAACAAAATCCATGACCAATTCATAAGTTTGGAGAGGGAAGGAGTCTTCAAATATACATCTTTTATATACCATCTTTTGTTGTATCATTGGCCATAAAGCTTTTCTTTCCCCATCAGAAAATTGGACTCAAAAGGAAGTCGAAGGTCTATGATCTTTTGGAGTTCCATCTTTCATAAAACCAGTGAGTCCCCTTACACTTATGATGACTTCATTGACTGGTTTGTACATCCAGCAACCACTTTATTGATAGGAGTTCCCCCTCCTAGGATCACTGGTGACATGAAGAAGATTCTGCAACTCTCTAAATAGTACAGGATAGGAGACTAGTACCTATATCAAAATCACACAGAGACTAGAATACATGGGTGTGAACTTTACCCTTTCAAGTTACCTAGATATGTGCCCATGAGATTGTTTGCACTAGAATATTTTAGACAGCTTATAAATGCAGACTTAGTCCATTTTTGTAGCACAAAGAAAAAGGCTCAGCTAAGAATCAAGAACCAGTTAGGCCCTTTTGTCATCAATTCTAGGGATGCTTGGGAAGAAGCTGAAAGGATTTTACAAGACCACCTTATATTGAAGAAAAGTTTTTGGTGGGTGCCATATGACCCAAATAGTTTTATATGTGACAGAAGGACAAAAAACAGGCTATCAGTTTATATACATCATAGGATCCCAGAAATTGAACAGTTTGCAAATCAGGATGAATGGGTAGAAGGGATGCTAATAGAAGAGATTAGTGAGCAAGAAAAGATGGAAATTGCTATGAGAAATCTTGAGAAAGCCCTTGACCTGGATTCTTTTGGGCAGGTATTTTTCAAGCTATCTCAAGGGCCAGAAAGGGGGGCATCCACTGCTAGAACTTCTCAACAGCCTCCATTGGAAGTCAACATACCAGCCACAGGCACACCTAAAGGGAAGGAAGTAGAGACCACAGAACAGCCCACAATGACGGATCAACCTAGAAAGTCCAAAGAACAGGGACCACTACCAACTCCTCCACCTCACACTAAAGTAGTAGAAACTCCAGTTTTGCAAACTCCTCTAAATGAGGAAAGAGGCAAGAAGAGAGACAGGGAAACCACTACTCCTGCTAGTGGACCCATGGAACAGCCTGGGACTAAAAGACAAAGATTGAATCCCCTGTCAGAAGAGGAAATGATGAAAGATACTATAGACAGCCACAGAGAAGAAAGGGCAGTGAGCCAGCAAACTTCTCCAATGGGAGAAACATCTCTTATCTCACAGAGGCAAGAACTAGAAAAGCAACACAGTGCAAAAGTATTATCCACCAGGCCACAAAGCAAACATGTATCAGACATTCACAGAGATAAAAGCCAGGAATGATTCAGTAAGGCTTCAAATTTACAATCAATATCTGAAGATGGCCCCCTCAAACCAGCAGAGATTGATGTCAGCTTATGATATTAAGGAAGGCAAAATGTTAATGAGTTATTTTAAGCCATAGGTGCAACAACCTCAGTCAACAGTAGATTACATCAGAACAAATTTGGATGTCTTAGCCAAAGATATTCATCCTATGGACCAGATTGAACTTCATAAACAGACTGGGGAAATGGTCTATTCCACACTGACTGACAAAGCAATGATGGCCCACAAGCTACAAAATTCCTTGGATAATATAGTTGCTCAACTTCACTTGGAAAAAGCCTCCTCCCTATCCAAGGATAACAGAATTAAATCATTAGAAGAAATCATCATTGGATTGGGACATGATCCAAAAGATGCTAAGGGCATACAGGCTTTGATTAAAAATAAAGAAGAGGACATTACTGCCCCGAGGAAACAGCTAAAGCTACCTCCTTCAAGGCATCCTCAGACAGTATATGTCATACAACAGAAATCAGAAGAAGACATGATGGACCTGCTCCTGAAACTTAATGAAATATTGAATGATACAGAGCAGGCATTAGAGAAGGCACTGAAGGAAAAGCAGGGAGAGTCGACCTCTCAGCCTCCTGAAGTAACTCCCATAGTCTCAACAACAGTCCCTTCTGCACTTGGAACAATAATAGCTCCAAATGTCCCGGCAGCCACAACAAAGGCAATCATAGGTACATCAACAACAGGAATAGCATCAGGTAGCAACACTAATTTAAGCACAGATGAATTGATAAAGGCCATGGAAGAAATGAGATTACAAGTCACAGAATTGAAATAAGTAAAGGAAAAATTGGCAAAGATAGAAAGTAATTATGATAAATCCAAAATAAGTGTTACAGAGAAAACAAGGGAGATCAAAGCTTTAGAAAGTAGAGTTAAAACATTAGAACAAGAGCTCACTTTTGACAAGCCTCTAACAGAGATCAAGAAAATCCTTTGGGCCAACATCATTCAATCTATAAATGATGTGTGGGCATCTATCCAAGTGATTTATGAACAGATTGATTTAGTGAAGGCAACACATGTAGAAATTCAAAGAACAAGAGCAGAGCTAGGACAAATGCCTGAACAGGCCATCAGGCTTATACATTTTTTGAATAACATAAATAGGGAACAACTGGAAGCACTTGGCATCTGAGACAGGACTGACACTATTTTGGAAATCAAAAGGGTGTTAACTAAAAGAACTTTGATGCAGAATCTAGAATGAAGATGTCAAGGTATGCAAGTGGAAATCAATTCTTTTATGGAGAAGTTCACAGTTTTGCAGAATAAAGGGCTACCAAGTCCTTTGACCATCAATGACAGGTTAATGAAGCACATTGATTATGTAGATAAATTGAATAAGTATGCAGGAGATCAAGCTAGTTCATCAAGAAGTGCATCAGGAACAAAAGTACTTCCCACAAGCCGATTTCTCTATGACAGCTTGGAGAACTTATTCTATATTGAACATGAGGTAAAGCACTTGTTTCAACTCCAACCTAATTTTTTTAGATATACAGAAACTGATGAGACTCTGAGGAAACTTCAAAAACACAAATTTCCATAGCAAAAATGGTGGGAAGACATATTGAGAATTTTGTAAATTTACCTTTGGAAAAATGTAAATTTTGGACTTTTACCATAGAAGGATGAATAAAGATGAAAAGGGGTCAAATAGGTCGAAGTGTATCAGAACAGGTGAAAAGTATTGGTCAAAACAGGGCAGCCAGAACAGATTTACTAAAGAGGACAACTACAAGCCAAATAAAAGGGCTTGCCTCTAGCACATTCAACGAGAATAGGAACAACACATCATCAGTTCACCTTTCTCCTATCTTCGAGACTAAGTGTCTCTATTTTTCTGTAAAAATAATTAGTCATCACTAGAATATATCTTACTCTGTTATGAGATATTTTTGTAAAGATTTTTTGTATAAATACCCCCTCAATTGGAGTATTGAGGGTGGATTCTTAGACATTGCTGTAACATTGACTAGTTTGGAATAAAGCGCCGATTGGACCAACTTTGTGGCTTGCCGGATGAAGAATTGGAGCTAAGGACTTTTCTCAGAATTCTTGAATCAAACATCAAATCAATAAGTTTATCTATACCTCGTGTTTTACAGTTTTCCTTTTTTAAAATATCATCTATGTTTCACATATGAATGATAAATGAAAAAGAATAACTCAAAATTTGCTTAATTGCACTCTGTTTTCAATCGTTATTATTCTCTATGTTTTCCTTTGAATTAGTATAAACAACGAATTTTTGATTGCTCCTGTTTCCTAGTTTTTCATTTTAATCATTTAGTGAAGAATTCTTAATTGTTCTTTACTGATGGTTAGTCATATTCTACTCATTTAATGTATGTTAAAGGATTCTTAATTGCCCTTTAACCCTTTAAGCCCATTCCACCTCTCAGTCTCTTATTGCTCCATGTTTGACTACCTTGCTATGTTAAACCATCCTTTGTGAAGAAACCAATTCCAATTAAGCCATTTTCTTTTACTCCATCAGCCCAATGGACTAAGCTACTCAGTCTTACCCCTTTGCTATTGAATCTCACCACCCAAACTCAAACAAAAACCCCCAAACTTCACAACTAGACTAATATCTTTTAAAAACCAAGCTAAATCATAAAGAGAGAGCCCTCTCTGAGTATAGATTGGCTAGAATCTGTACTTAAAAGTTGGTTTGTGGTTACCTCGGACCCCTTTCCTCTTCCCAACAACTTCTAGGAAAATTTGAGTGATAACACCACCTAAGTGCTACTACTTTCAATGTGGCCGAAAAAAGTCGAAGTCTGTGTGCATCATTGGTATATCCATAAGTTCGACATACTATATCAAATTCAAACAAAAATGAATTAGGGTATTCAGATGCCATACCATAAAAGTTTGGTAATACATAAGGTGGGATATTTTTCATTTTAATTTTCTCATCCATGTATTCTCCGCTATGTTGAATTGGAAATTTAAATGTTGATTCCTCTTCTTCTAGTGGATTTTGATTCCCTTCAAACAGAGTATCATTTCCTTTTTTTCTTCAAGCTCTCTTTATCTTCTTCTTTCTTCCACTTGTCTCTCATACTCTTTGAGTTGTTCTACAGTAGGTCCTCTATATCCTCCATCTTCAGCCATTGTGATATGTGACTTGTCTAAGGTTTCTCTCTCTTCTTCCTGTTTTGATCTTGAGGAACAATCTATTCAAGGATGGGTTGTTGGATTCTTGTACTACTCTATTTTAGTTCCCCTACTGTAGAATGCTTAGATATAAGTCTTTTCTTTGCCTCATAAGCTAGTAGTATTTGTCTTTCAACGAGAGTAAGTCTTTGGTCTGATCTTTGTTTTTCCTCAAGTTCTCCCACAATAACTTTTCCAGTTGGTGTTGTGTACTCAATCCTCTCTAACGTTTCTTCTCCCAATGGAGGGTTAATTGTTAGGTGCGGGATTTTTGTGAATCTTCTTTTTTCATCCCTAGGTCTAGACATAAAGAATCATGGCTTAAAGAATTACTACTAAATTTTTGTTTTTGTTGTTTTGTTTATTTAAGATTTTTATTTTTATTTTTTTTAAAATCTTCCTAGTTGCACCTCCACGGCAATGGCGCCAAAATGTTGGGCCTTACTTACTGATGTAAATCAGGCTTCAATTTCTCTGTCAACCCGAGTAGGTACACTTAGAGGTGCTATCTAACATATATAGATATAGAAGAATTTAGTTTCTAAATGATAGCTTAGTGTGGAAAAATCAACAACTCTCTTTTACAAGAGGTTTCTCTTTGTCTTTTTAACACTTAAGAATTTACTTAAATGAAACAAATCTAATTGTCTATATGGAAAACAGAGTCCTAATTACTTATCACACAAAACAGTAAATGAAATATGTATATTTGAAGATCAACAATAATGGAACCTCTTACAAGGTTCAGTCGACAAACTACCAATTGAGCTTTGCAACTACAAATCATACCAATGAACAACAAACTATAGATCAAGCTATGAGATAAAAACCATGAAATAGCAAGCACAATTGTCAATTTGAAGATGAATATCAATTGAGGTTTTCTTACAAAACTCTTTCAAAACAGATGCAGATCTCTTCAATTAACAAATTCCAATTTTGTAAACTTGCAGCATATGAATTAAATGACAATTCTAAGTATCAAATCTATCTATGCAATTGTAAAGAGAATTCAAGGAAAAGTGTACCGGCTTTGTAGTGGGGGCCCTCCACAGTTTGCAAGCACACCTTAAAATAATTAAAATGAAGACAACTACTAGATCTAAAACATAAATATGGACTCCAACATTGTATCTCTGTATTCAAGTCTGGAAATTAAAAATACATAAACTGTGTTCCCAAGTTTTTCATGTATCAACAACTATTAACTACACAATTCTCTTTTTGAGTTATTTATCATAAATATTCACAACAAGAGGAAGCTATTCGTATTACTCATAATCCTAATGAAATCCTAACAATTACGTCAAAGGAGGTCAAATTAGTTCAAATCCTCAATTTGAGCAAAATCCAAAAAATAGCAAAATTTGTTCACAAAATCTGGAATTTTTGCTAAAATGGCTGGGTTTGACCAGCGTTGACTGACCACCTATAATCTTCAAATTCGAGAGTGGATAGGTATTCCACCATCCTTATACATTTAGGATAAAACTCTAGGTCTTTGAATTTTCCAACTTGCCCTGCAACATGTCAAACCATGGAGCCATTACAGGAAGTTACAACAACTTGTAATTTTCTGGAAATTTCCAATTTCAACATAAAAATTCCTAAGATTAATTTCAAGATAAAAATAATGGAAATAACATTATATCAATCATTTTCTAAGGAATATGGAGGAAATTTAAAGGATAAATAAAGGAAAATGATGAATAAAAGAGGGTTTTTACTTAAAATAATTAGTCATAAATTGGTACCAACAGTGGATATGTGATTTCTCCTGGAACTCTTGACAGATGGGTAGAGACAGGAAATTTCCTGTGGGTATGGTGAAGAAAGTTGGAGGCATCCAAGATTTTTGGTGTGAATTATTTATGGATTGGTTAGGTGAAATCACTATGGTTGACAGTTGAGTTGGTTTGGCATTTGGAAGCCTTGATTGATTCTATTTTGGTTTAACACATGTGATTCCACATTATTGCTTGGAATATGGCACATGGGTGATTGGATGAAAGATAGATTTGGTTCAGCCCAATCTATGGTCCGGTGATATGCGGAAATCCATGAGTTGGTTGGAATTTGCATATGTTAATATGAACTATTTCATTATTATATAATGATATATGAACACATGTAATGGTATGATTGTGTTGATTTTATGGATGGTTAGTCATGGATTTTATTCTGGCTATATGCTGGTTACAGGCATGGTTGAATGTTGTGCTCTTACTATGGATCTTCTTCATGATTTGATTAGTTATGGAATGGTTAATTTATGCATGGGCTAACTAGTGTTGTTGCAACTATCTTGAGAGGGAATTGAGCCTTCTTGATGATTCTCTAATGAAGTTAAGAAGATAATGATCAGATATGTGTTCATGACATGTAGTTACTATGTCTACTACATGTTAGACGAAATGCTTATCATGTGATTGACCAATTTGAGAAACTTATAACCTTAGTATTCATTATACATACTTTTTCTCTTTCTAGAATGAGTTCCGAAGAGTTATGGGAAGTATTGAGCAATGTCTTGTAGGTTAGCCTTGAAAAATTGGCACAAATCTCGCAACCACACCCTCTAAAATGGATAATTTCATTTATAACCTCATGGAGGAAAGCTTATGCATGCGGTTGAATCCTTACAACCGTATGCATAGTGGGTCAAGCCTGTGGTTGGGGTGTAAATCTTGAGAAGAGAAATTTATAGCTTAGGGATTGATCACCAGTGGTTTTTGTTAGTCACCTGGGTGATCTAGTGTCCTTGAGGGATGGTAGTATGTTTCTGGTTAGTAGACCCCACTTCCATAACTAAAAATTGGAGGTTAGGTCACATCATAGTAACACTCAGCTCATGTTTACTCTAGAGAGCTTGTAAAAGTGGGTAAACGTGGGATGGGGTGATTACAGGGTGGTATTGGAGTGAGGTTACAACACTAAACCTTTAGGTCAATGTAGATTTTTATGCATGCATGTCAATTGTTTATATGTTTATCATCGATGCATGTTATCTATTTATTGTCATGCTTATGATATCCATGTATGATATGGTATGCTTGTGACGTTGTATCATGGTAATCTAGATTGGCTTGTGCATATGCAATAACCTTCCCTAAGATACCCAAAGGTATGTTTTTAATTATGTTTGACATAACTAACAATGGCATATAGTAGGAAATAGAAGGTTAAGAGATAAAGAGAAGAATAGTTTAGTACAAATCATATGACTCTCCGTACAAGATGGAAAATACCTTGCTAGTGTTGAAAATGCAACAAGAAAATCCTAATTTAATTTTGTCCTTGAATTATATTAGGAATAAAATTGTAGTTCGACATCACAAGACAACTTGTACAAGTTAACTAAGTTAAATTGACTTAGTTGGCTTAGTTAATTCAATTTGAGGGTCTAACTTGAGTCATGTAGTGTGTCTCCTACATCATAGGTGTTGGGTCAAGAAAAATGTATGTTTTCTTCTTGGTAATAGCTTTATTTAGCAATCATCCTCACATGATTATCTTTGTTTATGGACAAAAGTAGAGGAAATAACAACTAAAGTTGGGTAAAATTAATCAGTAACAAATTAGTTGAATCTAAGTAGGAAAAGCTGATTTTTACTATATTTATGTGTGAAGACACGAATTGGACAATAGCTGTTTAATCGATAGAACAACATCATCTCATAAAGGAAAAATACAACGTCAGAGACAAATCAGGACAACGAAAGACCGTGCAGACCACAGCTATTTTATGACAGAATCAGATCAAGTATTTCAAAATCCTCAGGATTCCCTGATCCCGAGGATTCGCTTTTATCTATTTAGGTTTCTAATTGTTATATATAAGGCCGAAAGGAAAATTGCACAACTATTTTAGAAATTCACAGTTAACAATTATTCTTTTGGACATATAATACTATTACTTTGGTGATGTTGTAACTCTGTTATTCTTTTTAATGAAGAAGACTGCATAAATCATAATTATATTCTGAGTATCTCATAGTGAAGACTTCTGGCGACTCTGGGCCCAGTCAAGAGAAGATCTACTACTTCGTTTGTGCTATAATATTTTCTATTTTATTCTTTATTGTTTGTTAATGTTAAGTTAATATCATTTTGATTATTGTGAGGATTGTCAATTCTGATTTGCTTTTGCTGTTCATTCGAGATTCAGATTTAGCCGTGTGTTATATATGAGTAATGCTTTTGGTTGGATTGGTTATGTTAGTTCTGTCATTAGATCGCTGATTCATTCCAAGTAATGTTATCATACATTTGAGAGATAGAATTGATCGCTTTCCACAATATAGTTATTTGTTGTTCAGATATCATTTGCTATTCAATTATCAGTTGCTGTTCAATTGGGATTTTCTATTCAATTATCATTTGTTGTTCAATTGTCGTAGTTCTCTTTAATGATTGAGTGAGTTAGTTTCCATTCCATTTAAGATTGCCAAGTGTGATTCTTTACAGTTGTATTCAGATTCATTTGCTTTCATGATAGGTTAAGTAGAATTGCAAAGTGTGTTATGAATTTCTTTCAGAGTTTCTTCTTTCAGAATTGTTTGGATTGAGTTTTAAAAACATAGTCATTAGCAATTGTAACGATTTATTATTATTTAACCTCTGAATTCACTGCATATATAGTGCTGACACTCTTGAAATAAAAATACTTGCCTTGGGTTGAAAATTAATGTAGGAATTAAGATTGCATGTAAAAAGACATCTTAGTGTACCAACATTTTGGCGTCGTTGCCGGGGAGTGTTTCACAGTGATTTCCTTTTTATATTGCTGCAAAATAATTGGGTTTTAAAATGGGAGGTAATAACCTACGTACCTAGCAAGGAAAGTGCTTTCTTACCAGCCTGCTTTTTAGCAAAATCTTAGAGGTTAAATAGGAATAGGTTTTTATGAATGACTAGGAATAGAAAGATAGAAAAAGATTATAACCCCCCACCTAAATACACAAAATGCAAGGGATCAATGAAACTTGGGAGAACAACCTTTATAGACGAAATTGTAAGAAAAGCAGAGTCTCAAGAATCAGTAGGATTCTGGGTTGTATCTGGAAAAAGTCCTACTGTAATCCCTTAGGCAACAGGCTCACCATCTGCAACTTATGTTGAGATTAAAATCCAAATTGGAGGATCTAAATAGAGTCTTCCGATTACAACGAATTTACAATCTGATCCTCTACAAGAGGGAAAGTCGTGTAACATAAGATAAGGAGAGGGAGAAACCAGTGGAACTATTAAGGCGGGACCTCAGCTGTCAGAATAAAGGTCTCCTATGATCCCGAATCTAGGCAGTGTTGCAAAGGCAAACTAGATTTCTAATCCTCCGCATACTCAAAAATCGCCCCCTGAATCCTTGAAGGATATTGGAACATCTTTGACCAAATGGAAAATCAACTAGCTTAAGGTCAAACCTCGACATTGGAATACCCCATAGTCGACCAAGTAGCTAATGCCCCCATGAAGGCTATTCCTCTACAAAGCATCCCAACTTTTCATGGGATGATCACATAGGATACTAATGCCTTCCTGTTTGAATTTGATGTCCTCTATAGACGGTATGACTACACCATTGACCCTCAAAAGCTAAAACTATTCCCTTCTACTTTGAAAGGAGCAGCTTTATGATGGTTCATGGGTCTGGGTGGGTGTACTATTAATTCTTGTGATGATATGAAGACTTCCTTCCTCACAAGATACTAAGACTTTTGCAAGACTGTTGGGTGTGGAGCATGATTATTTAGATGTCTTTGTTTCAGCCGTATGTATACCCTAGGAAGATTGTACACCCCTCCATGCAGGGGGGTGCAAGGGGGCCCACCCCCCCTGGTTGGGGGGTCAGGGGGCTAGCAGTCCCCTGGCGGGGGTTTCGAGGGCAGTACCCTCGAAGCTAAAAACATATGTAAAATTGCCTTGTAAAAGTATAGTAATTTCTAGTCAATATGGTCCGTTCATTAAGCAGATGATTTTACGGTAGAATTTATATTTATTTTAGGGGTTTTTTCCCTAGAAGGCAACCCCTCTCTTTGTATGAGGGCATTGTATTGAGGCTATGGAATATGTGTGTATTCTCAGAGTGAGAAACAGAGAGGTGAGACTGTGAGAGAAAACAGAGGATATTACAGCAGATTTGTTGTAGGTTGTGTCTCTTCATTTTTATGGATAATAAAAAGGAAGGACTAGCTGTTCGGGGTGGACGTAGCCCAAACTGGGTGAACCGCATATATCTGTGTCTCTCTAGTTTTATGTGTTTGTGTTTTTTCACATATTTTATGTCTTTCATTTCTCTGTCATATATATAATTTTTCTAACAACTTGTATCAGAGCCGAAGGTCTATTTGGCTGATAAACTCGCAGGAAAGAAGGGTTCCTCATTTGAGTGGGAGAAATGGCAGAAGATGGTAAGTTCAGGGTCGAGAAATTTAACAGCCAAAACTTCCTGCTGTGGAAGATGCAAATGGAAGATTATCTGTATCAGAAAGATCTGTACCAACCATTGAGCGGAAAAGCAAAGAAGTCGACGGCTATGACAGATGCAGAATGGAACATTCTCGATAGAAAGGCACTTGGAACAATATGGTTGTGCCTCGCAGCATTAGTTGCCTTCAACATTTCGAAGGAAACAACGACAGAGGGTTTGATTCAGGCGTTGGCGAAACTATATGAAAAACCATTGGCCTCAAACAAGGTATTTCTTATGAAATAGTTATTTAATATGAATATGTCGAAAGGTGGATCTGTTGCAGGCCATTTAAATGATTTTAATACAGTCAAGTCAGTTAAGTTCTATAGGTTTAAACTTTGATGATGAAGTTAGAGCTCTGTTATTCTTGTGCTCATTGCTAGAAAGTTGGAATGGTTTAGTAATGGCCATTAGTAACTCTATTTTTGGATCTAGTACTTTAAAGTTTGATGATGTTGTCGGTGCTATCCTTAGCGAGGAAATGCGACGGAAAAGCTCCGGTGAGACATCGGGTAATGTTTTGAGTGCAGAGTCTAGGGGAAAAAGAATGGGAAGAGGAAAGAGCTTAGGATATTGCAGCAAATAAAGGAAAGGCAGATCCAAGTCCAGATCCGGGATAGTGTACTGGAAATGTGGAAAGAAAGGACACCTAAAGAAAGATTGTAGATCTCGAAAGGAAAAGAAGGAGATGCACAACAAGAAAACAATCATGAAGCAAATGTGATAGGTTAGGTGTTAAAATATGCTTTGATTCTTTATTTTGAAAATATTACTGATTCCTGGGTGGTAGATTCAGGGGCCTCATTCCATGCCACACTTGATAAGAAATATTTTCATGACTATGTTCAAGGAGATTTTGGACAAGTCTGTTTGGGTGATGATAAACCCTGTAAAATTGTTGGAATGGGTAAGGTTCTTGTAAAACAGTAGAATGGAAACCAATGGCTACTAAAGGAGGTAAGGCATGTTCCAGATATGAAGAAAAATCTGATTTCAACAGGGTAGTTAGGCGGTGAAGGTTGTGTGACAACTTTCACAGATAAAGCTTGGAAGGTCACCAAAGGAACCCTAGTAATAGCAAAAGGAAAAAAGGTTGGTACATTGTATTTATGCAATGGTATTTCTAACTCTATTAATGCTTTAACTTCCAAAGGAGTAGGTGCAACATTATGGCATCTTAGGCTCGGACACATGAGTGAGAAGGGGATGAAGATTATTCACTCAAGGAATTTGTTGCCAGGTTTGAAGAATGTTGATTTAGACTTCCGTGAGAATTGAATTTATGGAAAACAGAAGAGAGTCAGATTTCTCAGAGTTGGGAAAGAAAAGAAGAGAGAAAAATTAGAGCTTGTGCATACAGATGTATGGGGACCTACTCAGGTATCATCTCTTGGTGGCTCTCGTTATTATGTTACTTTTATTGATGATGCAACTAGAAAAACTTGGATTTATTGTATTTAGAATAAATCTGATGTATTTGATACTTTCAAGAAATGGAAAGCTTTGGTTGAGATTGAGACAGGAAAGAAATTGAAGTGTCTCAGATTAGACAATGGAGGTGAATATTGCAGCAAAGAGTTTGATAGGTACTATTCAAAGTGTGGAATTCACAAAGAGAAGACAATTCCAAGAACACCACAAGAAAATGGTGTGTCAGAAAGGATGAATAGAAAAATCATGGAGCGTGCAAGGTGCATGAGATTGCATGCAGGATTTCCCTTACAATTTTGGGTAGATGTTGTAGATACTGTTGTTTATCTAATAAACAGAGGACCTTCAAGTTCCTTGGATGGTGGTGTTCCAGAGGAAGCATGGACAGGTAAAAGGTAAACTACTCTTTTTTTAGCCTTTTGGTTGTGAGGCCTTTGTCCATATTAATAAAGAAAATAGAACAAAGCTTGAGGAAAAATCAAAGAAATGTACCTTTATTGGATATAGTATTAATGATTTTGGTTATCACTTATTTGATTATGAAATTCACAAAATCATTAGAAGAAAAGATGTAATATTCAATGAAAAGGTCTTGTATAAGAATCAATTGCAGGAAAAGAAACAGAAAAAGAAAACAAGGAGTACATAGTTCTTAATGAGATCACTGAAAAAAGTAAAGGTGCCCGAAAATAATAATAATCAACAACCACAACAACAACAACCACCACAATAGAAACAAGCACCCCAGACACCTGAAAGTGGTGTTAGAAGATCTACCAGGATAAGTATACCCCCTGAACGATACTCTCCTTCATTATATTATTTATTGTTGACTAATTCTGGTGAACCCGAATGTTATGAAGAAGCAATGCAGGTTGAAAGCAGGAAGAAGTGGGGGCTAGCCATGGAATAAGAGATGGAATCCTTAATGCATAACCAGACTTGGGACTTAGTCAGGTTGCCAGTAGGTAAAACTACATTGCAGAAAAAATTAGTTTACAAGCCGAAGGAAGAAGATGGAGGAAAACAGAGGTACAAAGCTAGACTTGTGGTGAAGGGGTTTGCACAGAAGAAATGTATTGATTTTGATGAAATATTTTCTCCTGTTGTTAAAATGACTTCAATTAGAACTATTTTAAGTCTAGTAGCAGTTGAAGATTTGCATCTTGAGCAGTTAGATGTAAAGATAGCTTTTCTCCATGGGGATTTGGAGGAAGAGATATATATGCAATAGTGGTTGAAGGGAAAGTACCCCTAGGGTCCTTTGGGCTAAGACTCTACCAGACTGAAAATTGCTTATACAAAGAAACACACACACACAGCCATCTTTTTTACTTTTAAGCAAATTCTAATGTTTAGGGTACATACCTAAGGTCCTACGTTCGAGAAGACCGTTAGGGTGCAAACCCTTCTTGGAGTTCCCTTCTTCTTTCTTTGACCTGCAAGACAAACAAATCAAAGAACACAACAGTACATGTATAGAAGTTTATATATAAATCATCTTTATGCTATAAAGTTAGTTATAAAAAATCTTTAAGTAACCACTTTCATAAGAATTCAACACAAGAATCTCATAAGCATAAAGAAAGATTATTCGGGAACAAAGACGTGTTTCTTTATATATAAAGGCAAATAAAGTACATATATCGGAAAGATATCACCTGAACACCTTCAGCAGGCTCCAAGCAAGCTTCCTCCCGGATTCGTTCCAGCCTCCAGCCTCCAACAAGAGCTCCTTCCAAGTCTTACTCAATGATGATGTCAAGGATGAATGATCACCAATACACATGGAAACAAGGGTTTCCTATGCAAAATGGGGGAAGTGCAGAATGCACCAAGGACTTCAGACCTGGTCTAAGGGAAAAATCTCAGCATAATAATCTTGCTCTCCTTTCTCTCTCCCCTTGGCCTTCCCTTTGATGTCTTTTTATACCCTCTCCAAAGTAGTTTTTTAGTTAGGAGTTGGTTGGGAACAGTTGGGCCACGGGCACTAACAGGTGATCCAGCAGGTAAACCCGCGATCACCGCCCGAAAAAGAGGAAATTATATTTTTTTAAGTGTTTTAATAGATACACGCGGGTTGGGTATGACAGACCCGCGTGTACACGCGTTTAACACAGGGCAAAGTCGCGTATAGGGAATAAAACACTGTTTTTTAAATTTTTGGACCAGGTCTGGAAGGAGGGGTTGCCCTAGGCCATAAGTGCAGCATCACAAACCATAAGAGTGAGATTTGGAGCTATAACAGATGCCCCCTAATGTATGAGGTCAGAAGGGGAACATGATGGCCGAAATACATTAAGTAAGTACAAGGAAAGGAACTCTGCCGAAAAACCGAGGAGGACTTCACCAGAATTCAGCCTGCTAAGCCACCGAAAGGAGATCAGAAAGAAACACTGTCTGAGGCGGGCATACCCATGCTCAGGAAAAGTAAAGCATGTCCGCATATCAAGTACAAGCGGATCCACTAAGTATACAAGTATAAATGACTGTAAAATACATAATGGATCATCTGATCATAATGAGTAAGTACATGTCTGAATATCACATATAAAACTGTCAATGATGCTGAAAGATGCAACGGATCACTGAAATCAAAGACTGATCCCATAAGGTACCAACTGAACATGATGGAATAGGATGGTACTACACTGCAAACTCAGGTGCCAGCATATAGAATGTCGCCATGACTGACTGCAACATATAAGGTGGAAAGGTATCAACTAGCAGCAACAGGAGCAACTGTCAAGTGAACCAATGAATGCTGATACAACCTGAGGTCTTCACCGACCGCCGTGGTACATTTCTACACCATGGGAATAAATGATCTGAAGTCGACCATGTGAGAAATCGTTTGATTACCGGTCATTGATGTATACCGTTAACAAACGCGAGACTACTCACCGATAATGATAATGAGCGTCAAGGTACCCAGTACAATCTAACAAGTGTGAATAGATGAGCTGAAGTCGAACACCTGTAAGAATCTATCAATCAGGAGACAATGATGGTTTCCCACTGTCGATAGCGAGGAATCTGCCACTAATGACTGCAAACCCCAAGGTACTGCCAAATGGACTCTAGATCTTTGCCCCAGAGCAATGAGTCGGAGTCGATAGGGAAAGATCTGCTAGAAGGAAGGCATTAAGGCATCCTCCATCAATCTAGCGCGAGTGTAACCCATAGGCCAATAATGTGGAAGGAATCGGACGAAAAAGATGTAGTAACCCAACCGAAGTACGTTTCCGGCGTACACAAGATGTGGCTAGCGCATGGCAGAAACCCTCTGAACCAACCAATAATGAAAGCTGACACAGAGGCGAGGTATCCACCAATAGGGTCAAATGGAAACCAAGGTACTGCACGAATCCCATTTTGTGATAATGTATGCTGATGTCGAACACAAGGGAAACCACTCAGTCAAAGACCCATGATACTGATCGATGCTGAGCACAAGGTGACCTATCAATAATGAAAATAGGGCCAGGGTGCGGTCTCTAGGTCTGCCCTCAGAGCAATGTGTCGTCGTCGATAAGGACAAGACCCGCCAGCAAGAAGTCAATGGGGACCTTCTCAAACCGGCACGAGTGAAGGACCAATATAACTGATGTGATGATAGACATGACACTGACAACCAAGGATGGCCGACTGAAAAATGAGTCAAGAGACACCGCAGAAAGGCCGACTCAGGCTAACTTCCCTTGAACAAAAGCACGACTCAATGTGACTATGTGGCAGCATATAATGAATCTGTATAAGTTCGTCATGCAGGAGGCACGAACGAACCCTCCATATGATTGGAAGAGATAACCAATCGGGGGAGAACTGACTCGATAACAAGGTTATGGCTTACCTAAGTCAAACTAAATCCCACCCATGCGGAGGAGACTTTGTTTTGAGTGCTTTGTTCAAGGGCGACACGACTGACTCTAGCTGCCAACAATAAATGGAAATAATGTCCCTGTTCCCGCTCTTTTTGGAATATTTAATTTTTTTGTCTTTTTCTGATAAGCCGGAAAAAGAATAAAAGAATGCTATGGTACAGTGGAAAGAACGAGTGTCGGTGAAACAGATGATCTAGTTCCTGGGAAAGGAACGTTCCTATGCTCAATGCAGGGAGGTGAAAAAACTGGTCAGTGACACTCAGAGGTATGTCCCTTCCACGGATCTGGGTATGTCAAGCTGCAGAGGTCAAGGGTATGCAAGGTTGATTTTTGCAGACGTCATGGTCAAAAGTGGGCTTAAACACGAGTCCAAGTGAAGCCGGCTATAGGCCAAAAGGTGCAAATGGTCAACATGCAATGCAGAAGTACAACTCAACACACATAGGAGCCTCTAGGGTATAAGGCCAGAACGAAGCGAAGAAGCAAAGAAGAATGAGTCTTCAACGCATAAGTCATGGCGGGACTACAGAGGACTCCCGAGCCTACTCAAAACGAAGCAGCATGGGCAACAAATGTCAGTGAGGTGCTAACTAGGATGCCCATGTAAAAGGATGGCTCTACCATCATGTCATGATTTAAAGAATCGGCGAGTGAAAATGGCTTGCGAACCATAACATGATGGGGTCGACCCTACGGCAGATGTATCGGTCAAATGGAGGCTAGTATGCATAATGCAACGGAAAAATAGTGTCCCTAACCTATATGCCAGTGAGAACACGATACCTGCCATGACGGGTCAGCAGTCATGGAACCGTCTCGAACCGTCGAAAAATGTCCAAAATGCCCTGAAAAACAACTCAATCTCGACATTCCAAGCTCCCAAGTTAAAAGTGACATGAAACCAAACAAAATAAAATTTTGAAAAAATTTTGCATTTTCAAAACTTATAAAAAGAAATTTTGGACTTACCATTTTCACCGTTTGACTTGGAGAGCAAATTGTGGAGCAAAAGGAGCAAACTTTTCCCGTGACTTATTCAACCGTTCAAACTTGCCGAAAACTTCCAGGTAAGCACTAAACTTGTCTTGCAATCAATTGTGATAGTTTTTAGGAAGTTTAATTAATGTTTCACCGTTAGATTTTTGCAAAAAATTGCTCTGCGGCGTACACGCGGGTTGGATGTATATAAATCGCGTATACGACGGCCCTACACGCGACTGTGTATAGGGTAAACCGCGTGTGCGCAGCGAAAAATTTTTATACAAAAAACTAATGGATGAAAATGATTTTTTCTTCCAGGATGACTCTCACATGGCGTGAAAGAGAGCACTCAGCTGTAGATAATGAAGTTATGGACAATGATGAGGCATTAGATGCCTTACGGGGATGCGGATTGTTAAAATTCTTCAAGTTGCCGAATATGAAAGCAAATGTGCGTCTGCTCGAGAGACTTATTGATTATTGGGATGTCGAGGAAGAAGCTTTTATGATTGATCAGATGCCACTCAGGATAGAAGTGGAAGATATATATTTCATCACGGGCCTTTCCCGAAGGGGAGAGGTAGTCCACTCCCGGGGCAGGACCCGGAATAGTCTCAGCGTAGACGACTATGTACAACTTTACTGCCCAGGTCATCGGAAGGTCGGGAGTCAGATCTCGATCCCACACGTGGCGAGTTTGTCACTGCGGATAATCTTGTTCACCATAGCTCGAGTGAACGGATCATCTTCGCTACATCAGGCATCACGGGTAAACATGAGCGTAGCAGTGGACTGTCTCACCACGGTGTTTGACTGGTGTACTCCTCTACTTGCCAACATGAAGGAGCAGCTTGCTTCTATCAGGAAGGGACAGACCAAGAACTTTGGGTACGGAACCATTTTATGCACGTTTTTCTTCGAGAAGGTTCCCGCACTCCGCCCCAGGGTAGCAGTTCCCATCAGTAGTCCACGTGATCCACGCATGGGCCGGTGGGCTGACTTGATGAAACGTCTGGGGGGTGGGGAAGTGCCCAGGAATGCATTCGACGACGACTTTTTTGCTTGGTGGGAGCAACAGATCATCGCCATAGACGACTACCCCTATGCTGGACTGGATTTCCGAGGAGATCCTGACCTAGTGTTACCACCAGACGCAGCATGGGGCGAGATCGGTAAGATTTTTTTGATTTTTATGATTTTATGATTTTTAGGATTTTTCAAGCATAATGATGAACTTTGAAAAAAATATTTTTTTTTTGATGAGATTCAAATGACTGATATAATGATCATGTTCCAGACATTGGGCCTGTGCGACCAGATGGATTCCCACGGCATGGACGGCGTGGCCGAGGAGCCGAAGAGGAGGCTGCAAATGCGGAAAGGACGCTCAACAACGTCCAGCGACACTTGGCGAGATTGAGCTATCAAGTACCGATGGCCGAGATAGAGGACCTTCCTCCAGATATGCAGCGTCATGTGGTTGGGATGCCACGTGACTGGGTTCGCGTCTTTCGGCGCGTGGCCACTGCTATAGTTAGTTATTTAGATGCTCATCCAGAGCCGAGGCATTAGATATGCCTGACATGATTATGGGCATTTGAGTCTCAATTTTGTATATTTTTGGACACACATATGTACACTCGAGACGCTTTGCGATATATATATATATATATACAGTTTGACTTTTTGATGCATGATTTTATGATGATGAATGATTGATATGCCAGTCTAATGCTTGATTAGCGATAGAATCAGCTAACCAATTTTGAGATCTTGGAATGTGCAAATAATTAATGTAAATAAATGATCTTTGCAACAACCTCACCCTTAAATATTGGCGATATAATGATGGATCTCTAACCCGATAAATGTTATTTAACTGAGACACTATCAATTGAGAATCAAGATACACTACCAACGAGTCGATCCCATAAGAGATTGCCTCGGATAATAAATTGATAACAGCTGTATACTCGGCCATATTGTTTGAAGCAGGACCGATACACACGCCTCTCGATATCATCAACTGACCAGTTGGGTAATAAAGTACCCAAGCTGCGGAAGCAAGATTCCGAGTGTGCCGACTAGCACCATCGGCGAATCCAAAATAAATCAAATCATCCATCAACACCTGCCAAAGCAGACCAAAAAGTGCTGATATCAGAAACGCTCGATAAGATATGTACAAATATACATAAAATACAAAGAAGCCATTGCCTGGTAAAACTAAGCAAAATACTTCTTTAAATAGAGCCCATTTCGGGGCTCCGCCAGCTTGTTTCCTTCGAAATCAATTAACTCATACGATCCTTTTTCTAAGACTCGTTTGATAATGAAAGGACCGTACCACATAGGCTTGAATTTGCCTGCCCCCAAGGCGTCCTTATCTTGGTCATAGACCAAGACAAGGTCACCTTCAGAAAAGACACGAGGTCGGACAGACTTATCATACTGAGTTTTGACCCTTTTCTTATGGGCCTCATTCGTCGTGGCGGCATCTCGACGCTGCTCATCGAGATGTTCCAGGTGAACTAGGCGCTCCTCGAGACTCGAAGTCTCAGGAAGAAGCTCGACAGCCAATTTCAGAGATGGAATTTCACATTCGACCGGAAAGATAGATTCCACCCCGTAAACTAACTGAAAAGGAGTAAAACCAGTAGCCGTTTTAACGGAGGTTCGGTATGCCCAAAGAGCCGGATACAACATAATGTGCCAATTGGACCGATTTTTATCGATTGTCCGTTGGAGTATCGTCTTAAGAGTTTTATTGACCGCCTCGACCTGTCCATTGGCCTGAGGATAGTAAGGAGACGAATGCTCTTGACGGAAACCTAATTTAAAAGCCAATTCGGACATTAGCTGATTTTGGAAATGACTGCCATGGTCAGTGAAAATCTCTCTTGGGATACCGAATCTTGAGATAACTTGATTGAAAAGAAACAAAGCTGCCGTGTCACTGTCGTTCTTATAAGTAGGCATGGCTTCAGCCCACTTCGTGAAGTAGTCTACAGCCACGATAATGTACTTGTGATTTGCCGCTGAAGGCGGATTACAAGTCGTAAAATCAATACCCCACTTAGTAAAGGGACCGACGGTGACAACGGGAAAAAGGGGAGCTGGATGCGCGCGCATCTTGCGAGTAAAAATTTGACATGGGTGACAGCGTTTTACCGCTTCCACACAGTCCTTAAAGAGTGAAGGCCAAAAGTAGCCGGCACGTAAGATGCGCTGGGCTGTAGCAAGCCCGGATAGATGACCACCACAAGCTCCACTGTGGCAATCATTAAGAACAGACTCTGCTTCCTCTAAGGTTAAACAACGTCGAAGAATTGAATCAACCCCTCGATGGTATAAAGTGTCACCAATGATAACATAGTTTTTAGCCAGGTGACGTAACTTGCGACGTTCATCCTTGGAGGAAGTAGAGGGAAACTTCGAAGTCTGGAGATAAACAATGATATCTCCATACCAAGGGTCTTGTGAAGAGATGAGGAATATATGTTCGTCGGGTAAACTTTCCTCATAAACAACATCCTCTCCACAAGGAAGCTCAGAAATTAGCTCCGCGAAGACCATAGATTTCTTAGACTTGGCGGACAAGAACTCGAGGTCGAATTCTTGTAAAATGACTATCCATCTATTATATTTGCCCCCAATCACTCGCCTACTGAGGACAAATTGGAATGGATTGACCGCCGCTAAGACAAAAGTTTTGCGTAGCAAAATGTAATGACGGAGCCTCTGGACAGCATGGACTGCTGCCAAGGCCAACTTCTCAACTGGAGAATAGCGGAGTTCAGGGCCTATCAAGCCTCGGCTCAAATAATAAATCACGTGCTCGACAAGAGCATCGTCTTCCTGAACTAGAACCATACCAATGGTAGATTCTGCTGCAGCGAGATATAAAAGGAAGTCTCTACCGTAATCCGGTGGACTCAAAAGCGGGGCAGAGACTAATGCCTTTTTCAAAGCATCAAACGACCGCTGCGCAAAGTCGTCCCACAGGAATGGAACTCCTTTCCGTAGCAAACGCATGAACCCTTTAGTGATCTCGGCATAGTTTGCTATAAACCTTCTTAAGAAATTGGCCTTCCCTTGAAGACTTTGAAGTTGACGAATTGAAGACGGGGGAGGCAACTGAACTATTGCCTCAACCTTGAAGGGATCAACCCGAATCCCTTCATTGGAAACTATAAACCCTAACAACCGACCTGATGTAACCGCGAAAACGCACTTATTAGGATTCAACCGGATTTTGTAAAAACGACATCGCTCAAAGACTAATCGAAGATGACTAGGATGATCAGTTCTCTTTCGAGAACGGGCAGCGAGATCATCTAAGTATGCCTCGATGATATGTTTGATGTCGTGGAAAGCGTAAGACATGGCCCGCTGAAAGGTGGCTCCAGCATTTTTAAGACCGAAGGGCATCTTTCGATATGCAAAGGTACCCCAGGGACATATGAAGGCAGTCTTATGCTGATCCTCAGGACGAATAGAGATTTGATTATAACCTGAGAAACCATCCATAAAGGAGAAAATCGCGTTACCCGCACACTCGTCAATAATTTGATCAATAAATGGCGTGGGGTAATTGTCTTTTGGACAAGCCTTGTTTAAGTCCCTAAAATCGATGCATACGCGGATTGTTCCTTGCTTTTTGTCCACAGGGACTGGATTCGAAACCCAATCCGTAAGAGGAACAGGGTATATAAAACCCGCCCTTAGCAGCTTCTCAACCTCAGCTTTGATAGCCGCTGCTTTCCTAGGGTTAACCGGCCGAAGCCTTTGACGAATCGGTTTTGCGTTTTCGTACGTCTTGATCTCATGTTGGACTATAGAAGGATCAATGCCGGGCATTTCCTCATAAGACCAAGCAAATACATCACGATATTCCTTGAATAGGTCGGTGTAAATTTGAATTTCTTCAGGGGAACACTCACTTCCGATGAAGATATTCTCGATGATGTTAGGATTTTTAGAGATGTTTATAGGTATCGTTTTTGAGATTACCGACATATTACCTTCAGCACGTGTGTGTGTTGGAGCCAAAGGGTTCGATACCGTACAAACATCACTACCAACGAGCTCGGAGAATCTAGATTCTACTTCCTGCAATGGAGGAAGAAAATATGAGCGATGGTGTAAGTCTTCCCAAGGTCGATCTATACCCATCATAATTTCGAGGATTGCTTCTTCAGAAGGTAGAACCGAATCTAAGCAGTCCAAGGCAGAGTTAGAATCAAAGCTCCAAGCGGGGGCCACATGACCATCTAGCTCCTCTTCGGAAAAGGGAGTAGAATGGTTATCTGCAGAGTCTACGATAGCCTGATATCTAAGCTCAGCTGCAGATATAGGAAATGCCATTCCATTAACTTGCCCTTCAACTAATGTGGTCGTAGGTGAAGGCAAGGTCCAAGGGTCGGAAAAATGATGAGTTCGGAAGAACTCCTCTCGAGAAGATTCCTTGGATGATGAAATAGCATTAATTCTTGCAAAAGGAGAGGGAAGATCAAACGTACCCATCAATGAGGAATACATCCCTACTCCTAAATTCTCAGTCGGCGGGCGAGGGTTATCCACCAAAGGAACAGTAGAGTCGGAGGTTGCTTGAGGATCGATTGGAGCATAGTCCAATTGATCAACCTTAACGATTTTCCCCTCATGAGGAAAGCAAATGACACGAAACAGAGTCGAAACAACGGCTTCCATCTCGTACACCCAGTTCCTTCCTAATAGGAGATTATAGTCTAGGTTAGCATCTACGACTTCAACTTCGATATTAACGACCTTCCCTCCAACACATATAGGAAAGGCCAGGATAATCCCATGCGGCTTGTGAGAATGGCCATCAAATGCAGTTAAGACGGTTGGTGAAGGAACAGCCGAAGGTGAACCAATAGCCTTCCAACATGACATGGACATGACGCATGTGGAAGCTCCTTCATCTATAACGGTGCGAAAAATATTGATTTTCCGGTATGTTGACTTTACCTGAAAAGCCATATGATGAGGGAGTCTCTTTTTGACATTTGACATGTCAAAAGAGAGCACTAGAGAGTTAGCTGGATCGACTGCTCCTATGGCGGAGAGTAAAGCACTTCTCTGAGACGGACACGTCTGGAGAACTTCCAAAGCGGACATAGCACATGGGCTTTGAGCCAAATCCTCCACAATGGAGTAATTTTGAGCAGCTCTAGCATTGGGGTTAATTGTCGCGCGTTTGGCGGAACCTTTCGGTATCCTAGGTATAGTCTCAACAGGAGGTCGCTCGATATGAAGGTCATTACTTCCGGGAACCGTTTTATCCTTAGATGTTTCGGCTTCACCATAATCACGTGACCGAGTAGTCACGTTAACGTTTGAACCCATCATAAAAACATTTGATGCTTTTTCCCCTTCCTGGTTGCCCCCTGAGGAGGTCCCAGGATTCGAATTTGCGCCAGCAAGAAGTTGCTGCCCTTGGGGAAACGGGTTAGTCAACACAGCTTGCGAACTAGAAGTCCCTTGCTGTGCTAACAAGCGCTGAGCGTCTTCGATTCTAGGGCAAAGATGAGTTAGATGGTCCCCACTGCATAACTTGCAAGGAAACTTGACTTTCTTTCTCGACTCACCCTTACCACCACCAGCGTTGTTGCCGGATTTATTTGCATCGGGCTTCCCATCCGAGTTCTTCTTTTTACCACGTCCTTTCTTTTTCCCATTGGAATTTTGATTTCCTTTGGGGTTATCGGATTGGACGGCGTTAATGGAAGAATTTTGGGAAGCAGGAGGATTAGACATTGTGACTTGGTTGTTAGGAGCAGTTTGTAATGACAACTGCTGCAATTGATTCAACAAGTTCACTGTAGTCGAGTCTACAGACCCCACGATACCATCCGCATGCGGACCTGGCTTTGGCTTAGCTAAATCAACCTTAGATCCAGGAGCATCTGGCAAGTACTTTTGGAGGATCCCAGACTGAGAGTAGATCAGTTCTAATTGCTGGGCCCTGAAAATGGCTTGCTCCTCAGAATAGACTCCAGACATGGAGACATCCTTGGAGATCTCAGGTTGCAAAGACTTCAAAAACCACTCTAGACGGTACTCCGGAGGGATTTCGGCTTTAATGAGCCTTTTTCTCCGTCTCCATTCCTGTATGTGATCAGAAATGTGGGTTGCCTTATCCTGACGAAAGGTAGCCAGAAGTTCAGTTCCGGCATCATAGCGGACAGGCAACTGGAAGTGATTCAAGAAGATATTGGCTAAGTCAGCGAACGATGTAAAGCTGCCCCCTGGCAACTCTATGTACCATTTAGTCGCATTACCAGTCAAGGTGCGTTGAAAGAGTCTCAACCTAACCGAATCTTCGATGAGGGAGTTAGATGAGCACCACAAATGGAATGTGGTTACATGATCGCCCGGATCTTCACCGCTCTTCCCTTCGAATTTTGGGATGTCCGAAGGGAGTTTGGTTGGGACCGGAGGCCAGGCTGGATTGTATCTGATAGGGTCGTTCGTTAGCTTAGTGAGATCTGGCAAGTTTAACGTTGCCAGAAATGGAAGCCTAGGAGGACCTAGGGGATTCCACCCAGACTGGGCAGAACTCCCCAAGTTCTGAAAAGATTGTCCTGGGATTTGAGAGGCACCAGGCTGCCCCAAGTGACCAGTAGAACCAGCTGAACCAAAGGGCAAGCCTTGTGGTCCAGCAAAATTCGGAGTTTGACCAACTCCTGCCGTATAAGCTCCATAGCTTGCAAAGTTTCCTCCTAAAGAATTGTAAGGAGTCGATAACCCCTGATATGGGTTCCAAGCCGAAGCGAGGGGAGGAATACTTTGAAACATGCTAACCGTGGAATACGGCCTACTTCCTTGTTGGCCAATGAATGGATTCGCAGTTCCTGCGTTACTAGCCCCAGGGTTATTCCAACCTTGGAAAGGATTGCTGCTTTGTCCTATTGAAGAAAAAGGCATGGATCCTACCGTTGGGTTGGAATGTGGAATATGACCACTTCCAAAAGGAAAACCCTGAAATGAAGCCGATCCGCCCATCATGGACGTAGCGGCACTGAACGGAACTGACGGAATACCCTGTGATTGGGTGCCAAAAAGGAAGGAACCAGTACTAAAAGCATTGGTTTGGGCATTTCCACTCGTGGACGGAATGGAGGTAGACCCAACCAAAGATGTGCTAGCAAACGATCCGAACAAGGAAGCGGAGGGGATGGAAATGGTTCCTCCCCCTTGCACCGATGTTGGGGTTTGCATAGTCGCAGCACTCGTGGAAGCCATGCTTCCAGTAGTGATCATAAATGGTAAGCGCGTAGCGTAACCTGGACTCGCTGGTCTATATAATGGAGGCCCAACGTATTGCAATACGTCTGGGTAACTAGATGGTAGTGGAGAATTTGGAATCACTAATGATTCTGAAAGTTCTTCTACCTCTACGTTATCCTCCGCTTGAAAGCGAACTTGAGAAAAGACTGGAGCGTCCCTCTCTTGTTCAAAAGTACCAGGCCTTGCTTGGCCGCTAATATCCCCGAGAGGAGGATCAATCCCCGATGCGTCAGCCGGCGTGGGACGGACCCCACCGGTAGTATTCCCTCTGCGCCTTCTAGGAGAAGGCTCTAAACTAGGTGGCGAGAGACCACGAAGTCTTCGAGACCGTCTTGGAGACCGGTCAGCCACTTTGAATTTTTTTTGTTAAGATCTAACTAAAGACTCAAAAAAAATTAAAAGCTAAGCCGACTAGGAGCACAGAGCACACAGTATAAAGTTCCTAAAGATACAGCCAGTCAAACAACTTTCAAGTATTTCCGCTCCGGGTGATTGAGACCGGACACCAAAATACGAGAAAGTGAATCAAAGGGCCTTCCGAGGATAGTCTGGGATGATGAGGGCCCAGTCCTATCAGCGAAGGTATCAGAGGAAGTTACGCTGACCTCCTAACAACAGTCTGCGCCGGTGCAAGCCCCCAAGCTTCGCAAGGGTGCCCTCCGGAAGTACTGTCGAGAGTGATACAACGTCGACCTCAGGTGCCACGGGATTCCCCTCCGCAGCCACCTATGCAGATCCCTAGGAGAGGCAACTATGGGTACCAACTCGTCGCAGAAGCCAGGCGGAACAGTCGTGAGGTAAGTTCGGACAAGTAGGAGAGGGGGTATCTCTCTTCCCTGTCTTCACAGACCCTCGTGCTTAACTCCCAGATCCGGAGCTTTCCTGGTCTCCCTAACGCTATTGGATTTACTCTCTTTAATCAGACTCTTATGTTTGACGTTTTGTGTGGCCTTGGAGAGTTAACTCTCCACTCGCCTAATCCAAGGCCCTAAAATCCTAAACTTGTTGGTGTAATAACTAAAACAAAAAGTTCTAGTGGATTTTAATTAAGCGCTTGATTTTATTAGGCTGTTCTTTAAATCAAAGGTAATGGAGGTGAAACTTGTGGTGTTTTATGGACGCAAAAGAAATTAATAAAACCTAGCTACATGCACATGCACTTTTGTTTTCGATGAATAGCAATTTCTATGAGGTTCAGAAGGCACTTGTAATATAAACAAAAATTTTTTCCTTTTTCTTTTCAGACTCCACACTCACAAAAACTAACAAAACTAAATATGCCTAAAAAGAGATGCAAATCTTTCCCTAATGCAAGAACTAAATGTGGATGCACGATTCAAAGACTACTCTAAAAACAAAGAAGGAAAGTTGCTGCTTTACCAAATTTTGTCTTGCCACTGAAATGCTTAGATAGAAGATGATTTGTTACTAATCATTTCGTCCAAACAATAAAAACAAGTTTTAAGATAAAAAACAAGGCACTTTCACTTCGCGAAAAAGGAAATCAGATGAGAAGCAAGTTTAAGAAAGCGAAACTCAAAAACTTTCAAAAGATTTTCTTTCAATCAAACCAAAAAGTCTTTTTCAAAGGAAAACTCTCAAAAAAAAAAAAACTGACACTAATGATTGATAAACAAGCCACCAAACACTTTTGTGAATTGACACCTTTCAAATGATGAAAACTCAACAAAAATAAAATGTGTTCGAAAACGCTTTTGACAATCAAAAGCAGCAATGAAAGTCCAAAATATCAAAAGACAAGTTTCAAGAAACTGGTAACAAGCAAATTTCCCGAAACAAAGGAGTAAATGGTCATAAAAACGATTTCGTTAAGCAAACATAAATGTCATGAAAACAAAATGGACACAAAGATTTGAAGACAATCTTCCCACTCTGCCGAAACAGAGCATCAAGATTCTTAAACAGAAACCTTGTGTGTCAAAAATCAATGACGCTTGCAATCAACGAAAAACAAGACTAGCACTCCTTATAACTAGAGAGAGTTCGAAACAAGATGCCCCCTGTTAAACAGAGAACTGTCACTGGGAATTGACTGTTTTAAACTGACCCAAACCACCAGACAGACATTCAGCAAAAGAAAAATTATAAATCTTGAAAATTATGTGATATACGCGCCTGCAATTATTTGCAGAATGCGTGTATACGCGACTGTAACTAAGGAAACTTGCGTATACGCGGGTTTACTTAGTGCAACTTGCGTATATACGCTTCTGTAATCCAGAAAAAGTGCGTATATGAAGTCTTTCAAGAAAAATAAAAAACACAAACTGAAAAACTGGAAAAGCTTGGAGTTCAAGAAAATATCAGACAGTCAGAACCAACAAACAGAGGGACTGAGCCTTGATTGGCTTGAGGACTACCCAAACTAGGAACAACAAGAGTGTTGTCCCCAGCGGAGTCGCCAATTCTGGTTGAAGGGAAAGTACCCCTAGGGTCCTTTGGGCTAAGACTCTACCAGACTGAAAATTGCTTATACAAAGAAACACACACACACAGCCATCTTTTTTACTTTTAAGCAAATTCTAATGTTTAGGGTACATACCTAAGGTCCTACGTTCGAGAAGACCGTTAGGGTGCAAACCCTTCTTGGAGTTCCCTTCTTCTTTCTTTGACCTGCAAGACAAACAAATCAAAGAACACAACAGTACATGTATAGAAGTTTATATATAAATCATCTTTATGCTATAAAGTTAGTTATAAAAAATCTTTAAGTAACCACTTTCATAAGAATTCAACACAAGAATCTCATAAGCATAAAGAAAGATTATTCGGGAACAAAGACGTGTTTCTTTATATATAAAGGCAAATAAAGTACATATATCGGAAAGATATCACCTGAACACCTTCAGCAGGCTCCAAGCAAGCTTCCTCCCGGATTTGTTCCAGCCTCCAGCCTCCAACAAGAGCTCCTTCCAAGTCTTACTCAATGATGATGTCAAGGATGAATGATCACCAATACACATGGAAACAAGGGTTTCCTATGCAAAATGGGGGAAGTGCAGAATGCACCAAGGACTTCAGACCTGGTCTAAGGGAAAAATCTCAGCATAATAATCTTGCTCTCCTTTCTCTCTCCCCTTGGCCTTCCCTTTGATGTCTTTTTATACCCTCTCCAAAGTAGTTTTTTAGTTAGGAGTTGGTTGGGAACAGTTGGGCCACGGGCACTAACAGGTGATCCAGCAGGTAAACCCGCGATCACCGCCCGAAAAAGAGGAAATTATATTTTTTTAAGTGTTTTAATAGATACACGCGGGTTGGGTATGACAGACCCGCGTGTACACGCGTTTAACACAGGGCAAAGTCGCGTATAGGGAATAAAACACTGTTTTTTAAATTTTTGGACCAGGTCTGGAAGGAGGGGTTGCCCTAGGCCATAAGTGCAGCATCACAAACCATAAGAGTGAGATTTGGAGCTATAACAAATAGCCACAAGGATATGAGGTAGAAGGGAAGGAGAAACTAGTGTGCAGGTTGAAGAAGAGCTTGTATGGCTTAAAACAGGCACCAAAGCAGTGGTATCTAAAATTTGACAAGTTTATGTATGAACAAGGTTATACTAGATGTCACTCTGATCATTGTGTTTATTTGAAAAAGAAAAATGATGGCAGCTATATTATATTGTTATTGTATGTAGATGACATGCTTGTTGCAGGGTCTAACATGTAGGAAATAAATGTGCTCAAAATAAAATTGGCAAATTCATTTGCAATGAACAATTTGGGTGCTACAAAACAAATCCTTGGTATGAGAATAACTAGAGACAGGAAAAATCACAAATTAACATTGTCTCAGAATGAGTACATACAAAGGGTATTGAAAATATTTAATATGCACAATGCAAAACTAGTTAGTACATCTTTTGCTAGCCATTTCAAACTTAGTAAGGAGATGTGCCCAAAGACCCATGAAGACATGGATTATATGTCTAAAGTTCCATATGCATTAGTAGTTGGAAGCTTAATGTATGCAATGGTCTGCACAAGGCCTGATATTGCACATGCAGTGGGAGTTGTAAGCAGGTACATGAACAATCCAGGAAAAGAACATTGGATGGCAGTGAAATGTATTCTCAGATATTTGAGAGGTACCACAAATCAAGCATTATGCTTTGGTGGTTCAAACATTTCCTTATAGGGATATGTTGATGCAGATATGGTAGGTGATAGAGATAACAAGAGGAGCACTATAGGATATGTATTTACTATAGGTGGAACAACTGTCAGTTGGGTTTCAAAAATCCAAATTGTTGTTGCACTTTCAACAACAAAAGCAGAGTATGTTGTTGCTACAGAGGCTAGTAAAGAAATGATTTGGTTACAAAGGTTTATGGATGAATTGGTTAAGAAGCATGATATGGGCATGTTATACAGTGATATCCAAGGTGCCATTCATCTTACAAAGAACTTAACATTTCATTCCAGGACTAAACACATACAACTCAAGTACCATTTCATACGTTCAGTGTTGGAAGATGGAGAGTTGAAGCTGGAAAAGATACCAATAGCCAGAATCCTACAGATATGCTAACAAAGTTGTAACCAGGGAGAAACTGAGAATATGCTCAGTTTCAATTGGTCTTCAAGGATGACAATGAAGATGAGAAACAACCAGGTCTAAAGAGGAGTCATTGTCCAGCAAATGAAGCAGCGACGGAGTTGCTAGAATCATTCTCCAAGTGGGAGATTGTTGGGTGTGGAGCATGATTATTTAGAGGTCTTTGTTTCAGTTGGATGTATACCCCAAGAAGATTGTACACCCCTCCATGCGGGGGGGGGGTTTGCGGGGGGGACTTCTCCCCGAAGCAAAAAACAGATGTAAAATTGCCTTGTAAAAGTATAGTAATTTCTAGTCAATATAGGCTGTTCATTAGGTAGATGATCTGACAATAGAATTTATGTTTAGTTTAGGGTTTTTTGCCCTAGAAGGCAACCCCTCTCTTTGTATGAGGGCATTGTATTGAGGCTGTGGAATATGTATGTATTCTCAGAGCGAGAAACAGAGAGGTGATACTGTGAGAGAAAATAGAGGATATTACAACAGATTTGCTGTAGGTTGTGTCTCTTCATTTTGCTGGATAATAAAAAGGAAGGACTAGCTGTTTGGGGTGGACGTAGCCAAAACTAGGTGAACCATGTATATCTATGTCTCTCTGGTTTTATGTGTTTGTGTTTTTCCGCACATTATATGTCTTGCATTTCTCTGTCATATATATAATTTTTATAACAAAGACTAGGGAGCTAAAAGATGAAATATTTATGATGGCTGCAAAGGATAGTAAAACTCTAGAAGAATACATTGAGCGGTTTCATTATAACTTACAGAGATCTCCACACACCACCTCACCAAAAGAAGTCCTAAGAGCTATCTTAATTAAAGGAATGAAAGAAGAGTGGATAGAAACTATAAACTTAATGGGGAAAGGGGATATTTCTCAAGAAGATTATGATTAAATCATTCGCTTGTGTATTAGGTGTTCATGAGGAGCAGGAAGCTGAGATCCCATGAGTAGGGGAAACAAACCCCATAGTGGAGGTGTAACATGAATGGAAATCGATAACCTCCTGGAAGGTTTCAAGATGGACACCCTGGTCACCCTCATGACACAGTTGGATGTCTTACAAGGTAAACAGAAACAAGCCTTAGTAGAACAAAACTTGGCTGTTTTTTGCCCACACTGTCGAAAGAAGCAAAGTAAACGCGAGTGTCCATTAGACATGGTTCAAACATGTGCCATTTTTACCAAGGATCATGCCATTGAACAATGTCCATCACTCCCAGGACCGAAAGAAGTGTTCAAGGAAGCAGAAGAAGAGACAGAGCCAGTATATCTAATGAACCAGTGTCGACAGTGGTAGGCTAGACCTACAGGTATGTCACAAGATGCATCCTAGTTCTTTCCTTTTTCACAGTTTAATCAACAATAGAACCCTGGGGCAACATGGAAAGGCCAATCACCTTACTTGAATTGGAAACCTTAGCCATTCCCTATGACACCATGGTCAACTCAATCCTTTCCGGGTAATGGCTGGCCAAATTTTCCTTTTACTCTTGTTTGGCAGGGTAATCCCTATCCATCCTAGTGGCCTGCCTCCACTTCTCAAAATCCGAAATAGTCTACAGACTGACAGGGACCTTTGGGAATATCCAATACTCCTATGGGGACAGGTCCTCAATGTCAACCTACATTATCAACTCCTAATCCATTACAACAAAATCCTCAGCCTCTTCTGTGCCCTCAACTGCCAGCTCAACCGAATTTGAATCCCATTAACATACTGGTTTAGCTGTTGCAGATTGTCGATAGCTCAGACTATGAGATTGAACAAAAAGAATGTAATGAACTAAGATTGAGGTCAGGACGTATCATCACCCCTGAGGAAAATAGGGATCAACCATCAATTGAGATCGAAACACCACCTGTACATATACCACCACCTGTAATTGATACTGAAATAAAACAAGGAGAAGAGACAGATCAACATAAAGATCTTGAGGAACTCATAGTCACTTCTCCCCCATTCCCCGAAAGGTTAACAATACCGAAGACGATTTTTTACCTAGATTTTGATCTTTTAGGGGAACTAAAAAATCTTTGTATAAAAATTCTGCTCCTCCAGGCCATCCAGGACATTCCCATCTATGCTAAAACAATTAAAGAGTTATGTGTAAAGAAGCCTGTGAGGAAAGAAAAAACTTCACCCACCATTCATGTTGTAGGAACCTTATCTGATTTACTCTTGGGAGGGGAAACTTTGGTAAAGTATGAAGATCCTGGGAATCCCATAGTGACAGTTCAAATATATGGCCGCTCTTTTCCCAATATGCTAGTTGATTTGGGTGCAACCATTAACATTTTAACAACAGAAACCTATCAAGCACTTGGTATTACAACCTTGGAACCAACCACCACCTTACTAGAACTTGTTAATCATTCGGTGGTAAGGCCAGAAGGAACTTTACAAGATATTATAGTTTTTGTTGATTCATGGGAGTATACAGTAGATTTTCTTGTTATAAACCTAAAGAGTCGATTGGATGGGCACCCTCTGATATTGGGATGACCTTGGTTGGTGACAACTGATGCATATATAGGCTACTGAGAGGGAAGCATGACTATTGCAAAGGGGGATGCAGTAAAAATTCTTGTTTTATATCCCCCTGCCTAGCCAAGTCTACCCATTGTAAAAATATGTAAACAACCACTAGCATACCTGGAAGAAAGAATCCGTTCACCACTCACAGTAGCAGAGGCACTTGAATTCAAAGATTAGAATGAAGATGACGTTATCAACAACTTTATCAATCAACGAACTAATGTGAGCAATGTAAAGTGTCAAATGTTAAAAGAAATTCGGGATAATGAAGCCTTGGAATATCCCTTGAAGGATACCAATGATCAACACATCCAGACAACTGCTGTTCATAATAGCAAGGCTGTGGAAATTGAACCAGGCAAAGTTTTAAACATTAATGATAGCTTGGACAATGATCAGTAGCAAACTCTCATTCAGATCCTGCAAAAATATAAAGGGGATTTTGCCTGGGATTATCCTGACATGAATGGTATAGACCCACAACAGTGTACACATCACATCTATACCGAAAATGGTGCTTGTCCTATCTGGAAGCCTCAGCGGAGATTGAATCCGCATCTCAAGGACATTGTGAAAGAAGAGTTACAGAAGCTACTGGATGTGAATTTCATTTATCCTATTTCGGATAGCAAATGGGTTTCTCCATTGGTGGTCATCCCCAAGAAAAATGGGAAGTGGTGTATCTATGTGTATTACTGGAAATTGAATAAGGTAACACATAAATATCATTTCACTTTTCCCTTTATTGATCCGGTCCTTAATACCTTGGTAGGGAAGAAGTTCTTTTCCTTTCTAGATGGCTTCAACAACTACAATCAGATTCAAATCACCCCTGAAGATCAAGACAAAATAACCTTCACTTGTACTTGGGGTACATTCGCTTACAGATTGTTAACATTTGGATTATGCAATGCCCCAGCCACATTTCAAAGAGATATACTCAACATTTTTTCCGACCTGATAAATGAAGGATGTGAGGTATATATGGATGACTTTACTCCATGTTGAGATTGCAACAAGATGATGGAGCTTAGTGAAAAGAGTCGCCTTCACTAAGTGGGCCCGCAGGCTATTTTTGGTGCAAGTCTATTTTTAGACTATGTCTATTTTTAGACATATGGATCATGTCTATGTTTATGGATGATTGATCAAGTTGGGAAAAATAGATGGACTTCTATTTTTGATGAAAGTGTGAGTGATCAAGTCTATTTTTAGACTGGCTGTCAAAAATAGAAAAGTCAAATATTATTATCTCACAATAATATTTGGACTATAAACTTAATCTTATTCTCTTGGAGCACTTCAGTTTGAGCTACGGAAGTGGCACATGCAGCTGTCAGAAGGAAATTCGTTTTTCTTATGAGTCAGTTGAGTTGTTGCATGCATGACTTCAGTTAGAACTCAAGTGAGTTGAGTTTAGTGGACTGGAGGTACAGTTGATGGAGTTGTGTTCAGTTTAACTTAGTTAAACTGGTTGTAGTTAGTCTAACTACAGATAGACTAATGATGAGTTGTTAAACTAATTATTAACTCATAATACAACTAAAGAATACATCAGTTAACTCAGTTGCATGTCAGTGCATGTTCAGTTCAACAGGGACAGGTGGTAGAGAATCAGATTGCTATCAGTTGTGACTATAGTTGTGCACCAGATCTTGCACAATCAAAGGATTGAGTATGCCAATGAGTTTGCTCACGTATTTGGCCCGCATTTTAGCCTTTGCTCACGTCCACAAAGAGTGAGTGACTATTTTGCAGGTGAAAATCGAGTTTGGGAAGCAATTCTCATCAGTTCTTGAGCAGGTATTGAGCAGTGGAGGCAGGCAAGCAGTGGAAGAGATTTGGAGATCAGATCTGAGCTGTATTGTGTGTAACAGAGGTGGAGATACTTGTGAGAAGTATTATGCTGTGTAATGTTACATGACTCAATCATTAATATACAGATAGTGTGGGGTTTTTAGCGAGATGCTTTCCCCGTGATACATATTGTGTTAATGTGTGAATGCTCTTGATGTTTTATTGTTATTGATGCTGCTATATTCTTGATCAACGTAGAGGAGCTTATGTATTGTGTATGTTTTCCGCATTAGTACATGATCAGGATAATCTCCATTGAATATGTGTTAAATTATTCAAAATTTCTACACTCCATATGGGGATGAATTTGATCAAGCACTGCAAACATTAGAAAAGGTTTTAGAATGATGCATTTCTACCAGGTTATGTTTAAGCAATGCCAAATGTCACATGATGATGACTAAAAGCGTAATCTTGGGACATTCTATTTCCGTAGCAGGGGTACAGGTAGATCCAGCAAAAATACAGGCAATTCTTTTACTACGTACACCCTGTACTCAGATGGAGGTACGTAGCTTTCTGGGATATCCAGGCTATTATCGTAGGTTTTTAAAAAAAAATTCACAAATTTCTGCGCCTTTATATGCTTTAACTGGAAATGTTGATTTCAAGTGGTCTGACAAATGTGACACAACTTTTACAGGTTTAAAGAAACTAGTCTTGACGACACCAGTAGTATGAGGACCAAACTAGGAGCTACCTTTTCACATATCATAGATGCATCAGATGCAGTGCCAGGTGCTATCCTTGGCCAGGAGGAGGATAGAAAACCATATGCTATATATTATATTAGCAAAAATATTACTTCTACGGAGCTCAATTATACAGTAACAGAAAAATAATTCCTAGCTGGCATTTATGCCATAAACAAATTTAGACATTATATAAATCACTACCAAGTTTTTCTGTATACTAATCACTCAGCCATTCGATATTTAGCTAACAAACCTATCACAAATGGTCAAGTGACTTGTTGGCTATTGCTCTTGTAGGAGTTTGACATCACTATAAAAGATCGTTCAGGGAAGGAAAACCTAGTCACTGATTTTCTGTCCTGATTTTCAAAGATAAACGATCCACTGGCAGTTGATGACCAATTTCTATATGAGCATTTGTTTTCCATAGCATTCAATACGCCATGGTACACAAATGTGGCAAATTATCTGGCAGTGGGGAAGCTACCCAGGCATTTCACAACAAGGGAAAGGAAACAAATCGTTCAACGTAATGCTCGATTCTCTTGGATTGCGGATATCTTTTTCACACAGGGTCCGATATGTGTATATGCAGATGCATTTGCAAGGATGAGATTTATGACATCTTGAAGGCTTTCGATGACGAGCCCCGTGGGGGACACTTTGTAGATCGAAGGATAGGGCATAAGGTACTACAGATGGGAAATTATTGGCCCACTATTTTTAAAGATGCTAAGAAATATGCCCAAGCTTGCGATAGTTGCCAAAGGATGGGTTGAATCGGCCAATTTGATGAAATGCTACTGCAACCCCAACTAGTCATAAAACCCTTCGAACGATGGGTGTTGGACTTTGTTGGCTCATTCCATCTACCATCAAATCAGAAAGCTTACATACTGGTTGCCACAGACTATGTGACGAAATGGGTGGAAACAATACATTTACCAAGAGCTATAGAGGAAGTTGTGATTAACTTCCTCTTTGGGCTATTAGTGTGGTATGGTTTACCACAAGAAGTGATAGAAGATGGGGGAGGGAATTTTGTAGGACACAAGATTACAACCACTCTCATAAATCATCACATTACACAGAGGATCACTTCCCTGTATCACCCGCAGGCGAATGGGCAGGTCGAAAGCACAAAAAAGGTCATTGAAGCAATTTTGACCAAGACAATCTCAACACATTGGCCAGACTGGGCTGCTAGATTGCTAGAGGCCTTGTGGGCTTATCGCATGACTTGGAGGAATGCTATTGGATACTCTCTGTACCAACTCGTGTTTGGAAAAAAAACCTATTTTTCCAATTGAATTCGAAATAAAGATTCTAAGAACGACTTAGGAAATGGGATTGGATTTAACAAAAGCCCAAACCAAGCGACTTAAAAAAATCAACGAACTAGACGAGGCTCGACTGCTTGCTCTGCAATAAACTGCAATTATTCAACAATAAAGGGGAAAGTGGCTCAACAGCCTTATAAAAAAGAATACGTTTCAAAAAGGGGATGGGGCACTCCTCTAAGAATCCAGATTCTAGAATTTTCTGGGCAAGTTACAAACAAGATGGCTCGGCCCTTATGAAATTCAAGAAGTACATAACAATGGTACTCTCACTTTGACTACCATTAACAGGTCTGGCCATTCTTTCAAGGTGAACGAGCATCGGGTGTGTCTCTACCAAAAACCACTCACCAAGGAGTCTTTCTGCCAACAGGTATGTGAGGACTCCTCCATGAAAAT
The DNA here is from genome assembly GCA_031772625.1 of Pinus tabuliformis. Lineage (NCBI taxonomy): Eukaryota > Viridiplantae > Streptophyta > Pinopsida > Pinales > Pinaceae > Pinus > Pinus tabuliformis. Next base: position 822,052,399 of record CM062805.1, read on the forward strand.
ATTAGCTGCAAAGAGTGATGACTCGACAAATTTTCTTTTGTAAAATTGTGATTTTGTTTAAATTGTAAATAATGTATATTTTCTTTTGATTGATTGCAATTCAGTAGGCATCGCCATGTAAATATGAGATTTTTTTTGTTTTTCGTTTTGGTAAGTGTTATTCAATCAATTGAACAATTGCTGTTTAATCGACTAAACAACATTTTTTGCATTTTTTTGATTCTTTTTGTTCAATCGATTGAACATAATTTTTTGCATTCTTCAATTCCGCTATTCAAATGATTGAATGATTGTTATTCAATCGATTGAACATCACTTTTGCATTTTTATTTTTGTAATTTTGCTGTTTAAACGATCGAACGATTGCTGTTCAATCGATTGAACAACACTTTTGTGTTTTTGATTTGCTGTTCAAACGATTGAATGATTGCTATTCAATCAATTGAAAAAAAGTTTTGTATTTTTTTCTTTTTAATTTTCATTGTTCAAATGATTGAACGATCGTTGTTCAATCGATTGAACATCATTTCTGTGTTTTTGATTTTGCTGTTCAAATGATTGAACGATTGCTGTTCAATCGATTGAACAACACTGTTGCGTTTTTGATTTTCTGTTCAAACGATTGAACGATTGCTGTTCAATCGATTGAACAACACTATCAAGTTTCTTTTCTTTTCGATTTTTGCTGTTCAAACGATTGAACAATCACTGTTCAATCGATTGAACAACACTTTTGCATTTTTTGTTTTTGATATTTGCTGTTCAAACGATTGAATGATTGCTATTCAATCGATTGGAAAACACTTTTGCATTTTCTTTTCGATATTTGTTGTTTAAACGATTGAATGAATGTTGTTAAATCGATTGAACAACACTTTCGTGTTTTTTATTTTGCCGTTCAAACAATTGAATGATTGAAGTTCAAGTGATTGAAAAACACTCTTGTGTTTTTTTTCTTTTCTTTTCGATATATACTGTTCAAACGATTGAAAGATTGCTGGTCAATTGATTGAACAACACTTTCAAGTTGTTTTCTTTTCTATTTTTGTTGTTCAAACGATTGAACAATTGTTGTTCACTTGATTGAATAACACTTTTGAATTTTTTTCGATTTTGCTGTTCAATAGATTGAACGATTGTTTTTCAATCAAAAACAATTTTGTTTTCTTTTCAATTTTGCTGTTCAATCGATTGAACGATTGTTGTTCAATCCATTGAACAACAAATTTTTTTCTTTTCGATTTTTCTGTATTGAACAACATTTTTTTTTCTTTTCGATTTTACTGTTCAATCGATTGAACGATTTTTGTTCAGTCAATTCAACAACACTTTTTGTGCTTTTTATAGGAAGAACTGTGATTTATTTTATTGCTTCATCGCTGGTCATTGTGCCATCTTTATTTTTTCTTTTATGTTTTGAATAAACACCATCTGAGTGGATTTGTGCCTAACATAAAGAAAAACAGTAATGTCAATACCATTATGACCTATGAAGCCTTTTGATGGTTATCTTTATTCAAAAGCTGATATGGTGCATCTCTATAATGATTGGCTAAACATATTTTCTTTGGACACATCATGAAATGATTCATTATTTTAAAACCATGCTGGCTTATTTTTCACACTTTCAAATGGATAAATCCCTTTGATATGATGAGATGGTGTTATAGACATTTTTGGGCACTGCAACCCCAATCATATATGTCCATAAACCAAGGGATTCTGAGTCCCTAAAAGTGTTGTTTCATGCCCTAAAGGAACAAGGTTAGTTGATTACATCATCTCCCAGAAGTTCTCCACAGAAAACTGCTTAGAACTGGTCAAAATTGGACCATACAGGTTGCTCAGTGCCAAGGGTGTAATGCATCTCACCTACCGAGTGTAAAAGGTGCAATGCATACTGGAAAGTCCTTCTATAGGGTGCGATGGGCGAGAATGGACAAATGGCAGAGATAGTTTGCGAGGTGGATGATCATGGAATCTTCCCAAAACTTCTCCTGTGACACTTGCCTCTCTGAATTTGCCCAGGGATGAGTAAGAGATCATCAATCTCCAAGTGGAATCAAGAACTATCAGAGAGAAGAAACTAATCAAAATCCCAGAAGCTGACTCACCTCCCTGCAATCATCTATATATGGATCCCTCATCCTAGAGATCCAAAGGCTAGAATTTTGTATCTTGTAAGGAAGTGTTGTTGGTTTCCTGGTGGAATATCATAGTGTTGGGTGATCTAAGCTTTTCATGAGGTGAAGAAGGGCTTTCATGCTGGGAGGATGATGCTGGGTCAGATCAAAGGGTTGTAATCCTCTCTTCTAATCTTCACATCAATAAAACTATTCAAGTTTTCCTCCACATTCTTGTATGTCTGATAGTATATGCATTTGTGTGGTCAATATATATCTGGTCCTATATTGCTTATGATTGTAGATCTTTTCACTTTGAAGGTATTATGCTGCTTTGAATTTATAGGTACTCTTTGAAGAGGAGTGGTTAAGGGAGAAGCGGCAAAGACCTGTCGATGAGGAGAAGGAACAAGCAAAGAACCGAGCGAAAGATTGAGGTTGGTATTCTTTGATCCTCTCCTATATATTGCTCATAAAGAAAAATGAAAGTAACTTTAATATGTTTGTTTCTAAGATAGCTACCCGTCTTAGTGGGAGTAGTAGCTCTGCATAGACACTAGATTTCCCAATAACAAAATGGCGACTCCACTAGGGAGCAAATAGCTTGTTTGCTTTATAAACTTACAGACGAAGCCTGAAGTTAAGCCAGCTAGCCTTCGAACTAATGCTATGAAAGTGCAAAGTAGATCAATGTTGCTTCAGTCTATTACTGGGTTTTGTTTATAAACTGAACAATCGATTTGAAAACATCCTAATTGCCCTAGTGGTGGCTCTAGTAACCTCATTAGATCAGCCCCTGTGATTTCTATTTACTGACTATCATTAGCCCGGCCTAAATCCCTGAACTAAGCTGCAAACTGTGACCAAGAACCAAGTTGAAGTCTCGTCCTTGGACCATCGCACTTTCTCCTCTTGGGAATCTGGATGCATCACACCTTCCATGTGCAGTAGGTGCACTGCATCGCACTTTCCTTGTGTTGCAGGTGCGCTGATTAGATAAGACCTCTTCTGCTTCTAGATTTTGGTTTCTTTGTTCACTCTCTTCAGCTTTATTAAGGAGTTTTGCTGTCTGTGATCAATATACCACTGTGGAAACTCCCTTCCTTTGCATGGTTCCGCCTCCATAGTACAAAGAATTGTGAATGTTTTTATGTATTGTGCGCCATTTACAGTTCTCTTTTACAAAAAAGTAGCGTAATCAAACTGTCGTCTTTTGATTTTGGAAGTGTCGCAAGTGTCGTTTTCAGTCAAAGAAAAGAATCATATCGTTCTTGATGGTAGATTATACAGTTACTCTTGTATTTGATTTGAATTATTGGTTTTTCAAGTGTCGAAAGCAGTTTTCAACTCGAAATCGCAAAGTGTCATCATTATCTTCCTTTCATGTTTTGAAGAAAAATTGTTAGTACTGTCGCTTTGAAAAGATAATTCAGATTTGTACTTAGCATTCTTTTTGTCATTCACACATTAAGAAGGCTAAAAAAAAATACATGCAAGTGAATTTGCATTTAGACTTCTTGTTGATTTAAGACAGTGCATCTAGTGTGTGCTCTCTGCTCTATGTTGAAAGAATATCATCTCTCTTTCTTTAGTAGCTAGGATTTTCATTGCAAAAAGAAGATTAAACGATTGATTATCATCTTAGATTTCATTTTAGGAATTGTATATCTACATCACAAGGTGAACCTGAAAGGTAAGTTTCTTAAGAAATATCAATTGTAAAATAAATTCAATGAACATAAAAATGCTTTGGAACCTAACGCACAACATCTAGAAGTCTAGGCTAGAGACGTATTCCGGTGTCGTAAAGCCTGGTAACTATCACTTTCATTGTTGGTTGGGCGATTCCTCCTCTTTGAGATGACAAGTGCCAGTACAGACTTGTGCTCCCACGTACCACCGAGTATATATTGGGAGACCAAAATAGGCTATATCCTTTATCCTTAGGAAGCCGTATCTGCCGCCTTGTCGATTGCAATGCACTGAACACAACATTCGGGAAGATTGACTGCCGTACTGTAAAAAGTATTCTGCAGTTTTGCGATTGGTTTGGTAATCCCTCTGTCTAGATTTCCAGAGTAGTCTCTTTCATTCCTTTTCAGACTCCTTAAATGAAAAGGTCCATCTGAGCACTTGTCACTTTAGGCTCATTAAAAATCGAAGGCGACTAGAGTCATATTTTGTTTTTTCTCGACTCTTAAAAATTGAAAAAGCAAGTTGTGTCAAAGCGTCTAAAATTCATTTAATTTGGAATCGTTTTCCCCTTTATTTTTAGTTGATCGAGTAATCTGAAATCGTGGAGGAAAGTCAATCGAAACCTCGTCGTTCGCAAAGACTTACGAGTCAACCGTCTTTGTCTCCGAAAACAAAACTATTCTGAACAAAGTGAACTCGTTTAACCAGATCAAAGTCCCCTGGTTTGGTTGGAACAAATGTTCCGACACCCTCAGAGACTCTGGTTACTCCAAACATTTCTGGTATCCCTGCCTCTACAAAAGAAGCTCCCCAGCCACAAGAGGACAATAGAACTGATCCTAGTGTGACGGTAAACACTTCTATTCCTGAACCGGCTCCATCTACAGCTGATTCGGAAGGTGTTATTCCCCAAACATCTGTCGCTGCAGAATCTATACCTTCTTCAACATCGGAAATATTTTACGGACCTAACGGTCTACCTCTTCCACCTGGATTGATTGCTATAGAAGAGATTGTGGAGGATCCTCCATCAAGTACTCCATTGCATTTTGGAGTTGGGATCACCCTATATCCTTCTTCAATAGAAGTTGGTCTCTCTTCATCGTAAGTTCCTTTATAATCGCAAGTTCCTGTAGAGTCGCTAGGAAGTCTTTTGGATAGACTAGTTATGTCTGAACAACCATCAACATCCAGGACTATGTCATCTGATACAGCAGTGACAGAACCTTCTGCTGCTACTCCAACGATGTTCACAGCGTACCGTCTGTCCCAACTAGCTCTCAATCACTGGATGGAATCCATCCAGGGGCTGTTTCGACAGTATGGTCTGTTCCTGTTTGTTCGTCTGGAATAATATCTGGAATCTCTTATGTTGAGTCTCAGCAAATTGATCCTTTGCAGTGTCAATTTGGGCAATCCGGTCCTCAAAGGCAAATCATTCCTTTGAGCACTGGATTACCTCCGTATGGGGGGAAATATACCATTTCATTATTTCCTCCGAGAGAAAAACCATATGGGGGTTCGCAACAGGATTCTGGTTATGCTGGAATTACATCCAGTGGTTGGGTGCCAATACTACCTCAACAACCAAGAGTTGTATACTCAATGCAACAAAGTCTGCCTATGTCAAATATCCCCACTACATCGGCTATTGTGACGGTGTCGCAAGTACAAGCATTTCCTGTTGTATGCCAACCTCAAGTTTCTCAGGTCGCAATAAAACAACCTCTTGTCTCTATGACGCAACCATAATCATCGATTAGTGGCTCCTTAACTGGAGTGACCCAGGCTCAAACAGGTACCATCACCCCTCATCTTGGTCAAACAGCCAGTATTGGACAACAACAAATGGTTTCACAACCATGGCTGGTGCAATATCAACAAATGCAATTCCAACAAGTTTACCAAGGATCTGAGCACCAAATCTTTGCAATTAATGGGCAGCCGTAGATTCAAAACAGTCAACATCAACCATTTCATAGTGGTTATGCCCATCAACCTTACCAAAGTTATCAGCATCAAATTCACTATGCTGGTATGCAAAGACCCACTGCTCCGGAAATCCCATCTTATCCTGGGTATGCTTCACCGAACTTGAATCAATAGTTGCCCTTCGTGGCAACTTTAGAGTTACCAGATCTAAATCGGCTGACAAACGATCCAATTTCTTACGCCCCTTGGTGGCCGACGATTCCACATAAACTTCCGTCAGATATTCCTAAATTTAATGGAAATCCAGGTGAAGACCCATCGAATCATGTGATGACCTTTCATCTGTGGTGTTCATCTAACACTCTAAATGATGATTCGATTAGGCTTCACCTTTTTCAACGAATGTTAACTGGTCCGGCAGCAAAATGGTATATTGAATTGCCTAGAGCTTCATTCGATAACTTCAGCACCCTAGCCACAACCTTTTTAACCCTTTCAGTTACCCATAAGGTATGAAATGGGAATAGAACTTATTACCAATTTCAAACAAATGACGGCCACTCACATATATAATCATATTCATGAGTGGCGATGTCGTCGTAGAATGGTAAAAACATATGTTCCTGATCAGCTGCTAGCTGAATGGTTTATTAAGTCATTATTACCTTCTATTATGAAAGATGTGGCAAAGGGAGGAGTCGTCATTGAAGAGCAAGTAATTGCTCGTGCGAAATATCTAGACTTGATATATACTCAGTCTGGCACGCTCTACCATAAAATCCCTGATGCTCCTAGACCAGAATTCTCCATTCCTCCCCCTCCTAAATCAAGCAAAGACTCTCATGCCGGCGATGGTGTGATAGTTACGACTAGCACGAAAATCGTAAAGGCTACATCGAAGAAAGCTCGTATGGTTTCTATTCAAAATGAAAATGAAAAACTTCTCACCTCGGAGGTAAATGATGTGTCGACCGACAAAAGCAAAGAACCAAAGCAACTAGGGGGCAAGAAGAAAAACAAAGGGATGAAAAAAAAACAGGAGGAGTTGTCTCCTGAAAAATCTTCTGCAAACCCTTCTGGAGATAGGAAACCAAGTCATCCATGCTTCATATGTGACGAGGATCATTGGACGAAAGATTGTCCACATAAAGCCGAGCTTAGAAAATTCTTTAAGAATTCAAAAAACCTCGGCGGTATTGACTGATCCATTTTTGAATCCAGGAACAAATCTGGTTGCTAGTGATAATGCTTCCCCTTCCCAAGTGCTAATGTTGTCTATTTCGAAGCAGCAAAATGATGCTTTGATATCGAAAAGGAATAAAGATTACGGGAATCCACAACTGTCGGACAACAAGGCTAATGCTCAACCTAGTAATTCGACAACAACTTCGATCGAAGTTGTGCCACCCATCATTCTTGAACTAATGATAAATTTATCGAAGGGAGTAGTACACAAATCGACATTTAATCCTCATGCCAGAGTAGCACAACATTATAATATAGTGGAGGATCTAGCCCAATCGCCGTCCGCTATGTCGACACTTGAGGTACTGCAAAATTGCCCCTCCCAAAAGCAATCTTTATTATCAGCAATAGGTGGGATTGACCCAATGGATTCCTATCTTGTGACCTTTAATCATAAAGGATATAACCCTCAGTTACCAACTCAACTAGCTTTCCTTATTCAAGTGAAAGCCCTCAACAAAACTGTTCATCGAACAATTATTGATGAGGGGGCATCTACATGTATTATGTCGATGAGTTGCTGGAAAAATTTAGGATCTCCACCCTTGTCGTGATCTTCGATGACATTAAAAGCATTTTATGGATGAACATACACCCCATATGGGATTTTAAGTAACTTGCAAGTCGAACTGGGGGGAAAAACAATAGAAATTGATGTTGAAGTGATCGATGGAAACCTCGATTACAACATCCTACTGGGAAGGCCTTGGATATATGCTATGGCTGCTGTTGTGTCGACCTACTTCAGGAAGATTGCATTTCCCTTCCAAGGAGGTATTACAATCATCGACCAGTAAACATTTCTCCCCAACAGTTCACAAGTTACGGGAAGCATTCTGATGATCCATGGAAGCCCTCATTCGCTTCAAAATATCGGAGTAGGCCTACTAAAAGACCCTATATTAATGGGGACTTTTTCCCTACCGCCTCCAATCAATCTAGCGGAAGTGGCAACGGTGGGAACCTGCAATATGATATCTTCTATTCAAAAGATGTCCGAAAATGATATTAGCATGGATCATCTGCAGGTATTGCCTCCAAGCCCAATAGAAATATTGTAGAAATCAATGTTTTCGGCATGGGAGGCAAACCCAAATCAACGCTCATCAAGCATTTCGATAGATAGGTCTAAGGAATATGTCACCCCTTCAGATACTTGGTTGCAAGTACATTCTACAGACGAAGGAATTGTTAAGTCAATGATGATTGACAGGGCACCATGGGAAGATTACCACCATTGTTCCCATCTTCCAGATTACAAGGAAGATAGTTCCAGTGACCTTCATCATCCCTCAGTTTTTGAATTTCTATCAAGTACTGTAAACACGGTGGATTCCGAATGAAACTTGTCCAATATTGAAGAGACTATCGCCATAAATATCTCAACCAAAATAGATGTTGTAGAGAATATTCATGTCGGAAAATCTTGTTCTTATTCAGAACTGGAAATATATTACACTCTTTTTCGCGAGTTCAGAGATGTCTTTGCTTGGTCGTATGATGAAATGCTAGGCATTGACTCGAGCATAGTTGAACATGAAATTAAGATGTATCCAGATGTCAAATCGGTACGACAACGGCTACGGTAGGTGCACCCCAAGAAAGTCGCTGCCATCAAGGCAGAAGTTGAAAAACTTCTCCATGCTGGTTTTATTTACCCGGTTCCTCTAACCGATTGGGTATCGAATATTGTTCCTGTAATGAAAAAACAAGGAACGATTAGAGTGTGCATCGATTATAGGGATGTAAATCAAGCTTGTCTGAAAGACAACTACCCTACAGCCTTCATTGACCAGATAATTGATGAATGCGCCGGATGTGAAATCTTTTCATTTATGGATGGATTTTTTGGGTATAATCAAATTAACATCCACCCATAGGACCAATCAAAGGCTGTATTTATTTGTTTGTGGGGCACATTTGCATATCGCAAGCTACCCTTTGGTTTAAAGAACGCAGGGGAAACATTTCAGAGGGCACTGAAATATGGCTTCCATGACATAAAGAACATCGTTCAACCATATCTCGACGATCTTCCAGCTCATTCGCGAAAGCGGACTGATCATCTGCAGCATTTGAGAGCGATATTTCTACGATGCCGACACTATAAGATACGACTCAATCCACACAAATGTGTTTTTTGTGTCAGTTTTAGTCGTTTACTTAGCTTTTTGGCCTCAAAGGATGGGATTCGTCTCGACCCATGTAAGGTTTAGGCAATCATTGATTTGCCTCCACCTTCAAATTTGCTTCAGATTCAGAAACTCCAAGGGAAAGCAAACTTTCTGAGGAGGTTCATTCCAAATTATGCCGAACTTGCTAAATGTTATACTCGTCTATTGAAAAAATAAGTAGCCTTCATCTGGGATCAGGTTGCGCAAGTTTCCTTTGATGCTTTAAAGGAATCCCTAATAAAAGCATCATTAATGTATGCTCCTGATTATCAAAAATACTTTAACCTGTATCTGGCTGCAACGGATACAACCATCGCAATGGTTTTAGTTCAAGAAGACAATGGAATTGAGCATCCTATATATTATTTGAGTAGAAACTTAAATGATACGGAAAGCAAATACTCCTATGTTGAAAAGCTATCTCTTGCAGCTGTTCAAGCGATACAGAGGTTTCGACACTATGTCCTCTTTCGAGAAACAACCATTTTGTTAGATTGCAACCCCATGACTTATATATTGTTGCGACAGTTGCTGGGGGTCAAATATTCAAAATGGATAGCAATTTTACAAGAGTTTGGTCTGGAATTCATAAAATCCGAATCGAAGAAAGCCCTAGTTTTTGCGGAGTTACTATGTGATCTCCCATCGTTGTCCAACGATGCAACATCAGAAGAAGCGATCGTGGACGAATCTTTGTTTCTGATATCTTCAAGCAATCCGTGGTATGGAGACATAATAATCTATCTCCAAACCCAAACATATAGGTCTAATACCTCCCACTCAGAACAACGATGCATTTGATACCAAGCAAAAGACTACATGATCTTTGGTGATACACTTTACCATTGTGGCGTCGATACAGTTCTGCAGAGGTGCCTCACCCACAAGGAGGTCGGGGGCATCAATCTGGTTACACTACGGTGCAAAATATTTTACGAGCAGGATACTTCTGGCCAACAATGTTCAAAGATTGCATAACTGCAGTTAGAAGTGGCCATGCCTGTTAAATCTTCGATCGCAAAACCAGAATACCACCCGCACCTCTGCAACCAGTAGTTATTGTTGGGTCATTCGCCAAATGGGGCATAGATTTCATGACATGTAACCCCACCTCGGCCGGGGGGAATGGGTATATCATAGTCGCAGTAGACTATTTTACCAAATGGGCTGAGACGATGCCTACATTAAACAACAATGACGAAATGACTGCCCTCTTCTTTTTCAATCATGTAGTCTCTAGATTCGGCGTTCCACAGGCCATAGTTATAGATCATGGATCGCATTTTCACAATCACATGATGATTGAGTTGGCTGCCAAATTAGGACTGTCCCACGACAGCTCTACTCCGTATTATCCGCAAGCTAACGGACAAGTTGAGGCAATCAACAAGGTCCTGAAGCACATGTTGCAAAGGATGATCAGAGTCCATAAATGGAGTTGGCACCTGATCCTGTACTCGGCCTTATGGGCATACCAGACGTTGGTGAGGAATGCAACTGGGTTTACACCCTTTCAACTGGTGTATGGCCTGGAAGTGATCTTACCAGTTCAGTGCGAAATCTCATCCCTCAAGCTCGCAGTCGACCTTCTCCCTGGAACTTCAGAAGAGGAGGCTCGTTTCTTGGAACTAATCTGATTGGATGAAACTCGTCGTGATGCTGCTTTGGCTAACAAAACCCGTAAGAAATGATTCAAGGCACAGTTCGACAAGAATGTCAAATCCCGTGTCTTCTCAGAAGGTGACCTGGTCTTACTTTACGACCAGGAGTTCGATAAGTTGGGAGTAGGTAAGTTAAAGTCTTTGTGGATGGGCCCCTATATTGTCAAGCCTATACTAGCAAAAGGAGCCTACGAGTTAGTGGATTATGATGGGATTCCACTGGCACAACTCCACAACGGGTTGTACCTTAAGCGTTACTATGCCTAGCTCAGTATAGTAACCCCTGTGCTTTTGTTACATTTTTGTTTTCTCTAAGGGTATTTGTTTTGGTTAGGTAATCCACTTTTTCATGTGTTGCAAATGTCAAACCTATTGGAATCATTTTTTGGATATGCCGACGGAGAGAGTCGTAGTTCGCAGAACCTATCTTCTGCGGCCCAGGCCATCTTTGATCCAAGCGACGAGTTAGTAAGTTTCAAAGGGGTATGTATTGGTCGGCCAACGAACAACATCGCTGAATATAGTGCGTTGATAGAACTCCTCTATGGTGCCATTACGCATGGCATACGCTGACTGGTTGTCAGGCTAGACTCACAACTCGTCATTCTACAACTCACCGGTATCTACTCCGTACAGAATCCAACTATCTATCGCATGTTCCTAAGGGTTAAGATTTTGGAAAGGTAGTTTGATTCTATTCAATATCAGCATAATTCTAGAAACTTGAACACATTAACAGACTCATTGGCAAATTATGTGTTAGATAGACATTTGCAACATTTATAAAAGAATCATTTCATCAGTCTTTGCATCAAGATCATGTAACTTAACCAAAATAAAGCTCCGAAAATAATATATATATATATATATATAACTGTTTATGGTTCGTACATAATGTTCTATGATCAAGACAAAATCGGTCAAATGACCCAAAACTCAAAATGCTAGGGGGCACCCTAGTCTAATGATGCTGGTGATAGCAAGTCACCGCCTGTGCAATCATGCGTAAAAGCCTAGTCCATCGACGTGGCACACCAGTAGTATGTCACTGCAGCCTCAAAGGAAACTTGTCGGTCCTCATGTTTGGGATACCAAGAGTTAGACCCTCAACCTGCTCCTGTAATGCTGCAAGAGTCTCAGCCACATCCAGGTCGCGAAGGATAGCCCTCCCCATAGCCTCTCCTGTTGGAGCGGCAGCTGGTGCTCTCAGGTGTACTACTGGTCACACTGGTCCGATATCTGCTTGAGCACAAGAGTTTTTTATTAGCCTTGATAGAAGAAAACATAAGAACATTATAAAAACAATAAACAGGGATATGGTCAGAGAATTGACCTATAGCACCCCACTGCTCATGAGACGGTAGCACCAAATCCGGGTCACCTCGGAAATCCATACCAACATATGGACACTCGGCATAAACCATCTCCTGATGGTTAAACCACTCAAAGAAGGTATAAGAGAAAGAAACTGGGACTGACCAGCATGTCGGGCCATGAGGTCAACCCATCTCTGCATTCGTGGCTCAGTCGGTGGAGGTAAACCAAGTGAAATGTACTACGGATGCATCAGTGGGATATTTTCGAAGGCAAAAGCGGTCAAAATAGAACCATAACCAAAATTCTTGGATCTTCTGCTTTTTACCTTAGTCAGTTGTTCTTTCATCACAGGGAGTACTGCATCACACTAGTTGAACACCTTTGGTTCGAGGCATTCCAAGGCGTACTGCATATAGGACCTATTAGCCATGTGAAGAGCCGCACTACTAGCCAGTATAGCAAAAGTGAATAGAATTGTCCTCAAGGACTGGTCAGTGACATCTATGATGTTGATCTTTCCGTCCTTACTTGGCTGAGATCCCTCTCTGTAGTACCGACGAATGTAATCTCTCACGGATTCGCCCCCATGGGCGGAACCTGATAATGAGAGAGGAGCACCATGCCTCGATAAACTGGTCAAAAAATAGATGTCCACGATAGTCAAGGGGATGGATCTGCCTGTGATTTGGAACACCTGGTTGGTAGGATCCCATGCATTGAGGAAATATTGCAACAAGTTGATTTGTTGCCTCATGCTAGAGATGCGGAAAAACTTGAGTAGGCCACAGTTCCGCAGTGCAGTTACCGTACCCGGATCATGTAAAGCAACCATGTCCTCTTCTTCATGCTCGCGTTCTCGCCATGTAACAACCATTTTGCTCCGATGAATCTCTGCAAAACAAACAAGAGAAGAGTCAAGGTCCTAATTTGGCAAAAAAACAGGCAAAAATTCCATGAGAAAATAGTGCAAAAGTTTCCCTTCTTGCGCCCATCGCACCCCAGTAGTGTACTGGGTGAGATGCATACTGACTAGCCAATGGCCAGGCCAGTATGCATCACACCTTTCGATATAGGAAGGGTGCGATGGAGCCAGGGCGAATTTTTCAAACCCTAGGGGCTCATAAAAATAGGGAAACATGCTCAGAATTCAAAAAGGAAGGAATGCAACTGAAGAGCTCAGGTTTAGCTCTTACCTGGTCCAGACGGTGCCGATAATTTTCCACAGAATCTCCCAGAATCAGCTAGTGAAAATCAAGGGGGAATGCACCTCCAAAGCTCCAACAAACCAAAGTTCAAATGAAATGGTAAAATGAGGGGTAAAAACCACTTTTAAATTACTTTTCACGTAATTCAAGTAAGGTATTAGTGTTTTAACTCATTTTTCAAGCATGTATTGTTCATTTCTAATGAGTTTGATGAAGCAATTGAACAGGAAGTACGACCATCGAAAGAAAAAAGTGTTAGCAGTGAAATCAAATAATCAATGACCATTATCACGAGCAGTTTTTATGCGAAGTTCAAGCTCGTTAAAAATTAAACTTAAGAAATGAGCAAATGTTTCCCCCCAAGTTTAAGCTCATTAAAAAATGAACCAATTTCTAGTAAATAACCATTGTGAATGCATTATCATCAGCTCTTGAGCCTTGGTCGTGTTCTCATCATCACCTCCACTCTATTTTAGCTAATCATTCGCCTCCATTTGATTGTTTACCCCTTTTGAGGAACAATTGCGAAAAGTGATTCTGTTAGCCATGCTTGTGACACTGCCGTGATTGGAAAATTCCAAACCCTACCTGGAATCAGCTGCTACCTGGAAATATCACTCATTCCTCAAGAGGCGAGTCTCCTTTAAGCTCTTTTCATCTGACTCGTAAAATATGAAAACATTGCCAAGAAGTTGGCCTCTCCAGCTCGTTAAAGCTACCGGGAGTGCTATCCCTCCTCTATATTTTAATATTTTTGGACTTGAGGGATTATTACACAAAACGATCGAGTGCTTGTCTTGTTCGGATCGTTAAAACTATCGAAAATTCATCCCCGTCGTATTATTTTATACCTTTTCAGACTTAAGGGATTACATGATGAAAAAGGATCACTGGAGTTTCCTTTTCGTCCCTTTTCAGACTCTCTAAAATTGAAAAAGGACCGAGTTGTCTTTGTCGTTAAACTCATTAAAACCAATAGCGACAAACTTGTCCATGCAGACAAGAACGAGTTTCACTGTCGCTAGGCTCGTTAAAACATAGCGACGGGTTTGCCCGAAGGGAAAATTATAGAACAAGCATATGTTATCCTCCTCAAGCTTGATAAAAATAAAGAGGTACTAGTCAGCAATGACTGGGGAAAAATTGGGAAGAAAACTTGAAGAAACTTTATTGGTAGCGAGTCGCTCTTGAACATGACACTTTCACTCCATCACCATGATTGAGTCGGGTTGGGTTATTCCATTCACCGGTCATATTACCATTGGTCCACCGTACCATCCATCTTTGGGGTTAACGCTACCAATCCATTTCAGTGTCACCGATATGTTCAAGAGAAGTCGATCAGAGAATTCACCAACCCATCTTATGTCTCATCCGCTGCAATACCTTTACGTTTCATTATTTCATGACCGCCACCCTGAACCCTATATCATCAGATCGTTTTCACCTCCAAAAGTCATTTTCTCCATTCCGTGTCGTAGATGTGGGATTCATTAAGGCCCTCCTATGACGGGTCACTTCTTGTCGACATCAGCTCATTATCCAAGAAGTCGACCTAGGAACAACCCTTTCAGTACTTTGAAGCTTGCATGCCTCAATGGCAAGTTTCTCACTTTCGGCGACAGGTTTACATCAATGGCCTTCGACTGAGAGATTTTGCGTGGTGTTCGACGCCAAGTCCCATTTTCACACCATGCGAATTGTATTGTCGTACCTTGAGGGTCATCATCATTATCGATGATTCCTCTCGCGCCTGTTAACAACTTACATCATTGGCTGGTAATCAGGCAATGTCTTTCCATGTTCGACTCCAGAACATTTTTCACATGGATCGACTTGTACTTTGGGCGAAGATTGGATGAGTTTGAAGACCCCGGATCTAGTTTCATCCATCCAGGCTGCGATATATTCAGGAAAATAAAGACATCAAATGTACATCATTGCTACACAGATGATCATATGAATCAAAGGATGATGGCTCTATCAGAATCATTAGTCTGCCACACAGACGGTTGTCTGTCCTATGTACATGAAAATGAATTTATAAAGTTGAGCATGGGAATGCCTGCCCTAGCTAGATCATGAAAATGTTATGAAGATAACGTATTGTATTGTATCTTATTACAGGTCGCCTTCCAGTTCGAAAAACCTCGGATCCCCATGATAAGGCATTTCACCCGACATCAAAAGATTAACGACCTCATGCTTTAGGGGGCAACTGTTATAGACATTTTTGGGCACTGCAGCACCAATCATATATGTCCATAAACCAAGGGCTTCTGAGTCCCTAAAAGTGTTGTTTCATGCCCTAAAGGAACAAGGTCAGCTGATTACATCATCTCCCAGAAGTTCTCCATAGAAAACTGCTCAGAACTAGTCAAAACTGGACCATATAGGTTGCTCAGTGCTAAGGGTGTGATGCATCTCACCTACCCAGTGTAAAAGATGCAATGCATACTGGAAAGCCCTTCTGTAGGGTGCAATGGGCGAGAATGGACAAATGGCAGAGACAGTTTGCGAGGTGGATGATCATGGAATCTTCCAGAAACTTCTCCTGTGACACTTGCCTCTCTGAATTCGCCCAGGGATGAGTAAGAGATCATCAATCTCCAAGTGGAATAAAGAACTATCATAGAGAAGACACTAATCAAAATCCCAGAAGCTGACTCACCTCCCTGCAATCATCTATATATGGATCCCTCATCCCAGAGATCCAAAGGCTGGAATTTTGTATCTTGTAAGGAAGTGTTGTTGGTTTCCTGGTGGAATATCATAGTGTTGGGTGATCTAAGCTTTTCATGAGGTGAAGAAGGGCTTTCATGCTGGGAGGATGATGCTAGGTCAGATCAATGGGTTGTAATCCTCTCTTCTAATCTTCAAATCAATAAAGCTATTCAAATTTTCCTCCACATTCTTGTATGTCTGATAGTATATGCATTTGTGTGGTCAATATATATCTAGTCCTATATTGCTTATGATTGTAGACCTCTGCACTTTGAAGGTATTATGCTACTTTGACTTTACAGATACTCTTTGAAGCGGAGTGGTCGAGGGAGAAGCGGCAAATACCTGTCGGTGAGGAGAAGGAACAAGCAAACAACTGAGCGAAAGATCGAGGTTGGTATTCTTTGATCCTCTCCTATCTATTTCTCATAAAGGAAAATGAAAGTAACTTTAATCTGTTTGTTTCTAAGATAGCTACCCGTCTTAGTGGGACTAGAAGCTCTGCATAGACACTAGATTTCTCGATAACAGATGGGGGTAAAAGTATAAACTTTCATTGGAATTTTTCTTACTTCTTACACCATCCCTGACTCTTAAGGAGTAAATGAGCCTCCCTCTTTTTACAATAAAAGCATCAAAATATGAAAATACAATAAAAATAAGATAGGGTGTCTCATCACTAGACAACCTACCATGATCATAAGGATGTAACAGGTGACATTCCATGTTGGCCACCAAACCAAGGTAATGACCTTCTTGATAATTAAAACTGTAAGAAGGACAGGGTGTCTCATCATGAGCCAGCCTAACCACTTTTTTATATCTTGGTGAATGGCACTATGATTATATGGTCACCATGCCAGCATAGTGGTCTCTTTATGACAAGAAAAGAAAGAATAATATACATGATGAAAGGAGGACTTTGAATCATTTGTGGGGTTAAAATGCAACCCTGTCAAGGCTATGAACACCTACTGGCAGTAGTGGCTCTGGTTGTGGTATCGGAGTATTATATTACACTGCTAAATGCTCTCTATTCTATTACCACCTATGAATTTGTTTCTAAAGGAAATTTCCCATTTGAACAACATTCATGGTAACTTATGTTATATATTCATTATATTATATTTGTCCAATCACTTCATGAAACTCATTAATACTTACCGCCAATTATGCGTTTGTTACTAATACCACTTAAGGTGAAAATATTTTGACATAATGATTTAAATATCTATTTTTTATTTTTCGGCCATTTTACCTCTGATACGTGTATTGATTTAATTGCTTTGTCATAAGTCGTGCCACTTTTATGGATTGGTTGCCTACATTTATGAACTACCAATTCTTTCTCTTTATTTTCACATGCTTGGTGGACGTGGACGCCTTTTTCTCATTGGAAGGGGGATGGTCTGCGTATGAACAACATGTGTGACAATTATGGATAATTGAATGATAATTATTAAATTGATTTATGGGTAAAGGACTGCATGATGAGCGTATATGTGTAATAAATATCAAAGTATTTCTGATTGGAGAAAGGACACCGACCATTATGGAAGTCATGCAGATCGATTATAAGCATGCATCAAATATTGTTGACGAGACAAATGACTTGACTGTATATGTTGTTAATTACCAAAAAAACGTCATTTTCCCATTAATTGCTTTAACGTTCTTTGCTGCTGTTCTAAACTACGAAAGTTCAAGAGAAGTGCATGTGAGTGAACCAGTCACAGCAAAACAGAAGGAGGTAGAGCTATCCGAAATGAACCCACAGTTCTCATGGTATCATATCAGTGTCGTGCAATTATCGAGCGCACTGGCTAGATGCAATATCTGAATAAATTGCAGGGATTTCACAAAGAAATGACACTTGAATTCCTACAGAATTTGCAGAATGGCAGCACCAAAGTAAGAGGCAGGGAGACAATGGTCTCTAAAGTGGTCATAGCTGAAGTCACTGGACTTACGTCTGATGAAAAAAGATGGAAAGACAAACATGTCCTTCTGCACAATGTGGTCGCAGTGTTCCAGGACCTAGGCGAGAAATTGGTACGAACAGGGAAAGGGATTCACCCTTCAACGTTAAGACAACCATGGAAGGAATTGGGAGTCATTGTGCAACGGTACATCACATGCGATGGTCGTTAGGATGTGGTAAATCCCCGCCAACTTAAATTGTTAGCCATCCTAAAACATAAAATTTTAGTTAATTTTTTGTTTTATTTGAATTCCCTATTGCATGATGTCGCTCGTCAAATTAGGAAAGCTAAGGACCTAAACATAGTCATCAGTCATAATGGACTGATCAAATTGATTATCATTTATGGCCTGACCTAGTAGCAACTAACCTAGGACAATATTGTAAATCCTACTCTGGCCCCACCTCTAGAAAACCCAACAATAGAACAACAAGGGCCAAGAACCCTAGGTCCGAAAAGGACACTGAAAAGAAAAAAATCCTTTGTGCCCTTAAACCCAACATAACATAGTCGCTCTGTGTGGGTGAAGTCCTAGTGGCATACCCCAATTCAAACAAATGAGTTTGGGCCATCTCACAATGTCCAAAAAATTCCCCTTTGCAAGACTATGAGGAAGAGGTGGCCAGGGTATTGGAAAACATGGGGATATTTGGTGAGGGAAGAGAACTATCTGAGAATTTTGAAGGACATAATTGTACCCCCAACCAGTCTGCCTCTGCTGACAGCCCTGGTTATGATCAAACCATGCCATTTACTAATTTCTTGGAAGAATAGAGGGAACTAGTCCCTTCTATGGAAAAACCCTCTGAAGCCGAGGTGCATGAAGAGGAAGCCATTAGAGATGAAAATTAGGAAACAAATATTAGTCCAGTGGACTCCCCCAACTGAAGAAAATCCTGCAGATGAAACCATGGGAGATGAAAATCAACCAGGCAATATTATATTTTTTAAGTCCCTTGAGGACGAGGCCTACCAAGAAGAAAACCTGGAGAATGATAACTGCTAAGGAGACACCATTTTATTGGGGTCTCCTGAGAGACAAATTCATGATGAAGAAGAGTTATAAGGTGAAGCTCCATCAGGATATAAAGTTCCAATTGAAACTCTCCTTGATCCTGACACTATACCGCCTCAGCATGAACTTGAGGAAAATGAAGTTGCACCACCACCAGTTGGAAGTCCCAGAATAAATAATTCCTACAAGGACAGGCTCATAAAAATTCTTAAAAAATATAGAAAACATAAGAGAATAATTGGGCAGCTAAGACAATCGTTAAAAGAAGCAATCAGATCCAGAAAATTGAAAGTAGAAATGGAGACCACAAGAACACAAAAAGAACATTGTTCTGGAAAAGATGTTGAAACCAAAACTGAGATTCTTTTGGTATGTTCAAATGAAACTTAGACAGAGCCATGTCTTGTAGAGGACACTGAAATGCAGACTGAAGACCCCTGTGTTTAAGAAAGCATCCCAATTGATTTTTGCATAATTCAAGAAGCAGCCAAGGCTGCTGTCTAAACTGAGCCTATGGAGACACAAGATAATGAATCCCAAATAGAGGAGACACCTACTTACATTCCCTTAGTAAGGGAGGCATTTATTATGAGACTACAGAATGAACTACTGAAGGTTCAGCAGGAATTAACTTAACACAAAGAGGAAGTAGTGCCCCTACGTATACATCAAGAATTAAGGAAAAAGTTTGAGGCAATTACAACTACCGAGGATGCAACCTTCGATTAGTACATGGATGAGCATAAAAAGGTTGAGAAAACACATGAAAAATTACAAAAGGCTAAAGAGAAGTTGGAGACTATTTGCTCTCTTTATTTAGACACCTTGTCATGCCGAGCTCCTACTACAAACTATGAATTATTCCTCTTGGAAAGGTACCTCCTGCTGAAAATCAAAGCTGTTAAGGTTGGAAAGTCTGTGGAAATCAAGACTACCCCAAACTTTGTCAAGTGCTTCAGAGAGCAGAATGAGTAGGCACAACACCTCCTATGTGAACTTTACATGCACAATTTCTTTTTGGAAGATGATAAAGACAACAACCCTGGCCCCTTTATAGGGGATTTCCAATTCCATGCATTTCTTTCTTTTGCTACTAACCAACTCAAGTGGGAAAAGGCTCACAATACTTTTAGAAAGTGTGAATATGGCATCGACCTATGGGTTAGGGAGGAACCTACAAGACCCCTACATCTCTCTGTTAGGCATAAGCAATTTATGAAGCCAGCTGGTGTTGTGGGCCAATTAGGGCCATTCCACATAGATATTATACAAGCTGGAAATGAGTACTTCTAAGAGATCAAGGATGAAGCCTTGTCTGTAGCCAGACAAAGGTGGGAAGTCTCCAGCAATACTGTGAGAAATCGAGAACCATTTGGATACCAAAACTTTAAAGTTGCCTCCTCTTGTTTCCATAAATATAGTAACATGGTCTTAACCATGGGGCCTGAAAGGATAGGTTATACGTATATAACCCCAATCATATGGCATCCTCCAAATAAGTATCACAGTGACTACAACTTGAAGAATCAAGAAGTAAACCATGGTTTCGATGTACTTAAGAAGAAAAATGGCTTTAGAGTTTATAAGGAGGAGGTATACCCTGCCTATTCCCTAATCCAACTATACCTAAACCATTTAATTGCATGAGGACATGCAACAAGGTAAGCTGGGGAATATGTTGGGTCAAGAAAAAAATATGTTTTCTCCTTGGTAATAGCATTATTTAGCACTCATCGTCACATGATTATCTTTGTTTATGGATAAAAGTAGAGGAAATAACAACTAAAGTTGGGTAAAAGTAACCAGTAACAAATTAGTCGAATCTAAGCAGGAAAAAATGATTTTTAATATCTTTATGTATAGAAGATGCGAATTGGATGATAACTGTTCAATCGATAGAACATCAACATCTCATAAAGGAAAAAGACAGAGTTAGAGGCAAGGCAGGACAACAGAAGACCAGGCAGACCGATGCTATTTTATGACAGAATCAGATCGAGTATTGCAAAATCCTCAGGATCCCCTAATCCTGAGTATTCACTTTTATCTATTTACTTTTCTAATTGTTATATATAAGGTCGAAAGGTAAACTGCATGACTAGTTCAAAAATTCACAGTTTATAATTATTCTTTTGGACATATAATATTGTTACTTTGGTGATGTTGTAACTCTGTTATTCGTTTTAATGAAGAATATTGCGTTTAAATCATAATTATATTATGAGTATCTTATAGCGAAGACTTCTAGCAACTCTGAGCCCAGTCAAGAGAAGATTTACTACTTTTCCTATGCTATAATATTTTCTATTTTATTCTTTATAATGTAAGTTAATATCATTTTGATTATCATGAGGATTGTCGATTTTGATTTTCTTTTGCTGTTCATTCGAGATTCAGATTTAGCCGTGTGTTATATATGAGTAATGCTTTTGGTTGGATTGGTTATGTTAGTTCCAAAATTAGATCACTGATTCATTCCAAGCAATGTTATCATAAATTTGAGAGATAGAATTGATCGCTTTCCACAATATAGTTATTTATTGTTTAGATATCATTTGTTGTTCTATTATCATTTTTTGTTCAATTATCAGTTGCTGTTCAATTGGGATTTACTATTCAATTATCATTTGCTATTCAATTACCATAGTTCTCTTTAATGATTGAGTGAGTTAGTTTCAATTCCATTTAAGACTGCCAAGTGTGATTCTTTACAGTTGTATTCACATTCATTTGCTTTCATGATAGGTTAAGCGGAATTACAAAGTATGTTATGAATTTCTTTCAGAGTTACTTCTTTCGGAATTGTTTGGATTGAGTTTGAAGAAGATAGTCATTAGCAATTGCAACAATTTATTATTAGTTAACCTTTGAATTCACTGCATATATATTGCTGACACTCTTGAAATAAAAAGACTTACCTTGGGTTGACAATTAATGTAGGAATTAAGATTGCCTATAAAAAGACATCTTAGTGCACCAACAATAGGAGCCCTAGTGAGTTTATTTTGAGTTGTAAATAATTAATTCAGTTTCACTGAGTTAAATTCAATTAAACTAGTTCCAACTGATGGAGGAACTAGGAGGAGGTAAAATAGTGAGGTTCTACTTCATGTCACTACAACAAAACCAGCGATTAGCGTCCCTTTTTACTTCTTTTTTTGCATCTAGAGCCCATTTTTGGTGCTATTTGCATCCATTTATCAAATATGGTGCAAAACTTGACACAAAATTTGCATCAAGTTTTGCACCAAATCTTACACCAAGTTTAGCACCAGGTATTGCAATAGGTTTTGCACCACGTTTTGCACCAAATTTTATGCCAAGTTTTGTGTCATCCCTTACACCAGGTTTTGTTCCAGGTTTTGCATCAAGTTTGGCACCTAATTTTGTTTGACGTACTTTTGCATCCTCATTTGCATCCACTTTTTGCACCTACACTTGCATCAACTTTTGCATCGACTTTTGCATCCTTTTTTAAATCATTTTTTGCATCCATTTTTTCATCCATTTGTGCATCCCTTTTGCGCCAAGTTTTACATCGAGTTTTGTGTCTAGTTTTGCATAAAATTTTGCATCTACTTTTGTTGCATCCACTTTTCCCTCTTGTTTGGCATCCATATTTACATCCTCTTTTGCATCTATTATTGTACCCACTATTGCATCTAATATTTTTGTGCCACAATTAGCGCCTAGTTTGGCACCTCCTTTTGCACCCACTTTTGATTATAATTTTGCATCCACGTTTGCATCCTCATTTGCGTCTAGGTTTTCATCAACTACTACATCTATTTTTGCATCCCTTTTTGTATCCAATTTTGGACCGGGATTTGCATCGGGTTTTGTGTCTCGTTTTGCATCATCTTTTGCATCGACTTCTATTGCATCCACTTTTGCACACAATTTTACATCCACTGTTGCACCCATTTTAAATTTCACTTTTTGCATCCCTTTTTACATCTTCATTTGCATCATACTTTGATTCTTTTTTTGCATCTATCATTACATCCACTTTTGTTATGCCACAATTTGCACCATGTTTTGCACTCACTGTTGTATCCATGTTTGCTTCCAATTTTGCATCCATGTTCACATCCTCCTTTGCATCAAATATTGCATCTATTTTTGCATCCACTTTTATATCAGGTTTATGCATTGGGTTTTGCATCTCATTTTGTATCTACTTTTGCATCTACTTACATTATATCCATTTTTTGCATCCAATTTTGTTTTGCCTGTTGCATCAATGTCCGCTTCCACTTTTACATCCATTTTTGCATCTTATTTTGCATATTTTTTGTCTATTGTTACATCCACTTTTGTTTCACCATATCTTACGCCTACCATTGCAACCACATTTGCTTCCACGTTTGCATCCACTTTTGTTTCATCCATTTTTGCATATACTTTTGTTTCCGTTGTTGCATCCACATTTGTTTCACCACAATTTGTGCCAAGTTTTACACCTACCATTGGACCCATGTTCACTTCCACTTTTGCCTTCATGGTTGCGTCCAAGTTTGCATTGACAACTGCATCTACTTTTGCATCCACTTTTGTGTCAGGTTTTTCATGTTGTTGTGCATCTACTTATGTTGTATCCACTTTTCATTCAATTTTACTTCTATTGTTGCCCCCATTTCTATGTTCGCTTTTGCATCCCTTTTCCAACACTCATCATATTTTCTGCATTGATGATATTCCTTATGGCATTGACAATTATGAACAATTGATGACAATGTCAATAATATTGACAATGATGAAAATGAAGATGATGGCGATGACATGAATTGTGATTATGATGATAAAGACGATAGTGGTTACAATGACAATGATGATGATGGCAATGATTATGATGATGACGATGCTAATGACGTTGGCGAATCTTCCCAATTTTAGATGTTGTCATTGTCATAATCATAAGCATTATCTTTGGTGTCATGATCATCATTTTCATCTAGGTCATCATCAAAAACAATAATGGCATGAATGATGATGATGCATGATTACAACAATGTCGATAGAAATTACATTAATGATGATGATGGGGATGATAAAAATGACAATGACAATGATAATGGTGGTGATGATGATCATCATCGATCATCTGTCAAAAATAGAGTTGTTATTTCTCTTACGTATATCAATGTGTCCTAAACAACCCTTTTCTAGCACTGATCACATTTTTTGGGTTGATGATATTTCTTACAACATCTACAATTATGAACAATTGCAAACAATGTCCATAATGATGATGATGATGGCATGAATGGTGATTATGATGATAATGTAATGATGGCAATAAAAATGACAAGGATGATGGTGATGATGATGACAATGATTATGATAATGAGAATGACCTTACAATCTTATGGATTCGTGAACAATTACTAGTTTGAATACCATCTTCTGGATACGTATTACTATCATTCTTCATGCATTACACTTCCATCGACATCTCTACTCTGAGTAGTGGATGGCATGTCATCAATGTATGCTAATTTCATCAATTCCTCAAATTTTTCACGTGGTAGTGCTCTCTTCAATGCTTCTCTTCTTCTCCTAGTATGGTTTAAAGGATGAATTGGATCATCTCGTTGAATTCTTAATGGTCTAGTTGGATCTTGATCATTAATAGGTGTATCATCAAATGCAACCATTATTTAATGTTAGATAGCAATTACTGTATAGAACATGGATCCATTTCAAAGATATACACAATAAATTACTCAACAAAACAACATTATACATGTATACAATAAATTAAAAATATTATTTTTGAACACATTATTTAAAAAACAAGCCACATTAATTTCATATTCTTAGATTTTCTACCTTAGGAACATCCAAAAGCAACAATTGTCTCAAATTATTCATCTATGCATGTAGTATCATCATGACCAACCTCTTGTTCATTGTGTTGATTTTCTATTTCATTTACAAACTCTATTGTCATATCCTCTTCCACCCATTTCTTTTTGCGTGATTTAATTGTACGGCATAGGCCACGTCCATATGCAGGTATTTGTATTGGTCTATCAAAATGATTAAACTCCTCATTTGTTCTGATTCCATTGCCAACCTAAAATAATTGATACATGCATTATTTTTTCCAAGGTTAGAGATTAGACTATATGATGTACTTATATCGTCCATTAATTTATAACTAAACTTATTTATAACACCCACAAAGTATAACAATTGTATCAAAGTATTCATTCCATGTATTATCATCATGACTAACCTCTTGTTCATTCCCAACTTTGGTTGAAGATTAAGATGTCATCTAAATACACCACCACAAATGCATTGGTGAAGGGTCACAAGATGTCATCCATCAACTTCATGAAGGTTGCAGTAACATTCGTCAACTTGAAAGGCATGACCAACCATTCGAAAAGTCCCTCCTTGGATTTGAAGGCAGTCTTCCACACATCAGAATTAACCAAACTTCAATTTAATATTGCTGGAATATTTGGCCCCCTTGAGCTGGTCCAGAAGGTCATCAATCCCATGGGATTGGGTACCTATTATAGACAATGATTTTGTTTGGCACCCGATAGTCAATATAGAGTCTCCAGGTCCCATCCTTCTTATGTACCAATACAATCAGACTCCCACAGGGTGATGAGCTTTTCCTAATGTGCCCTTTCTGCAACAACTCCTGAATTTGCCTCTTGATCTCATTCTTCTCCAGAACACAACGTCGATATATTGATCCATTGGGAATGACGCGCTTGGGGTCAGATCGATGGAGTGCTTGACCTGACAATGGAGAGGTGCCCCCGCAGGTGAGGTGAAAATGTCCTTGTACTCCTCCATGACCTTGTCCATCTGCTACTACTGTGCGGAGGAGCCATGTTTGGAATTTTTGGCCACAATCTTCTTCTTGTCCTGAGGGTGAATCATAAGGAAAACAAATTTCCTAGTCTGTGAAATGATCTTACTACATTTCTTTGCAGAGATCAAATAGATGGTGGTAGGCGGGGCTACTCGAGCTAAAGGAGTTGGAGACTTTTGGCTAGTCTAGAGAATATCACAAAACAGCTCCTAAACTTCAATGCACTCGCTTTCCAACACATACTAAGAAAGGGCAACAAGTTGG
Organism: Pinus tabuliformis; assembly: GCA_031772625.1. Classification (NCBI taxonomy): domain Eukaryota; kingdom Viridiplantae; phylum Streptophyta; class Pinopsida; order Pinales; family Pinaceae; genus Pinus; species Pinus tabuliformis. Next base: position 822,078,574 of record CM062805.1, read on the forward strand.
TAAACATGCTTGCCAATGAAGGGCTCAACTTCACTTTAGAGGTCATGGAATCTCTATGGGAACAAATTTTTGTTGCTCAATGGAAGCATGAATGTCAGGACATTGTTGAACAAGACAAAGTTCCCTAAGGTGGGTGCACAACATTAATTTTCCTGATTGACCATGATCTATAGTAATCATATGAGAGGGAGGCAAGATGCCCACACCTAGCAACCTGCATGGCATATCTGCCACCACCATCACAATTCTCAGTAGAGGATGATATTTATGGTATTAGAGGCATTTGTACGAAAGGAGGTGGGCTACTATCATTTCGTAGATCTCACACTCTTCGAATCGAGCACACATTCATGGTTTTGTGTAGGTGAGTACACCACTGTCATTTAAAGAAGCAAAGCATATCATGTTGGATCATTAAGAGAAAAATACAGCCAATTCTTGAAGCCTTTAAAATAGGGCATATGGTCATGGGGTCCTGCAACACTCCATCAATGACTCTAGCTTGCAAGCGCCATGTAATCCCCGACGTTTGCACTTGCAATCAACCCCTTAGGATCTCCACTTTCGGTTATCATCCATGCCTCTCCTTTACAAGGATCTCTATCAATCAAGTTTGGTCTTCTCCTTTACTCCCCTTGCAACTCACTTCAAGATTGGTTCTTTTCCACAACCTCTCTTCTTGCTCCGATTTGGAATTTCGGATCTTGTCTCTCTGTCCCCATGCTTGGATTTATTTTTGTTGCAGGTTTCCTCACCTGAGCCTCCTCACAATTTTAACCCCCCCCCCACTTTCAGTTAGAAAGGTTAACCTCTATCTAGTTTAGTTTTACCCACCATCGACTTGTTCCTCTTTTTAATCGACTTTCTGTCGCCCCTACCTCTCACTCAGTCATGGTTCGATGTTGCACCACCATCTCCACAGAGGCAGAACATAGGGGCAGATCGAGTCAACTCCCCTCTCCTACTCCTCCCTCCCTACATGCCTCCCATGCTCAGGATTCCACCGGAGCCATCGTGGACCATTATCAACGTCTCGTTCTTGAGGTCATGTAGTGAGCTATCGCTTACATCAAAGGGTAAGTTCGCTAGGCTAGAAGATACATGCCAAATCATCACGTGGAGCGAGAAACACAAGATTATATTCATGATAACAGAAACTCCACCAGGGCGAGGGCCTCCGCTTAAGAATATTAACCTGTAATGGCATACTGAGACACTCATGGGCCGGGTACTTACTGACAGGGTTGACACCTAACAAGAGCTCCTTATTTGATGTTAGAACTCCTGGACAGAATGAACAACATGGAGAACATGCTGAATGACATGGATGACAACCTCAACCAAATTCTATCTACTACCCAGCCTCCATCAACCACAGGAGATGACTCTCACCCTCGAGCTCATACTTAACACCCTGTAGAATGACAACTCAAGTGCAACTCTAGGAAAAATGATAACTCTCTCTATACCGTCTCTATTCTTCTACTTGTTTCAGAATGTATTTTGGTCTCTTAGTTTATGTAATTTTGTCTATGTATATCCTTGTTTTTGGTTTAAATTCCCAGACTCTCAGGTCAGAAAGAATGCGAGCAATATGAAAATTTTGTTTATGTGCTATTGCTTTGACCTCCCTAACGATAGACCAAACCAATCCATCTATGTTATAATCACGTTTTTTCTCGCAGTAATATAATCTAAATCCTCTAATCTTATAGAAATATGTCATTATTAGCTCAAGGCTGAACTCTTATGGGATTAATACCCTTACTTACCGGATTTTATTTTAAAATAATCGTTTATCTAACTTACTTGCTACATTAACCCAACTACCTTGTTATTTACTGTGCTAAACGCATGAAATAACTCCATTCTTTCAAACAATTCTATCTCTTTATTTATCCTGTAAACTATTTATAACAACATTCTTTAACCCTACCTTATACCTTTATAAAAAGATTTAATTATCATTATAAATCTCCATCAACAATTATATTTTTATAATATCTTTCCTCAATGATCTTATTACCTTGAAATAAAAATTAAAAACTATCCTAATCCCTAAATATAAACCTTTCCCTTTCCCTAGAATGGAAAATGGTCCTTCGCACTCTTATAACCCCTAAAAACATATTCTTTTAAAATATATAGCTATCTCAATTATCACTCCCTTTTAAAAAACACCCTAACATCATATTCACCACTTTTAAAGATTCTCTGCAAAGATTCACCACTTTCGAGGATTCCTTGGGATTGGACTATTCGACATACATAACAAACAACTAAAATGGTCCAATATCAATCAAAATATCCACAATATGACATATTCCATAAATAACTAACACCCCTGAAAAAAAAAAAAAAACACTTTCCTTTTAAACACACCGAGATTTGCAATGTTTAAATACATTGTAAACTAGTCTGACCCCTAACCAGAGTTTGATAAAAATCTCCTAATATTATTAAATTTATTTTAAAAAATAAAATAAAAAATATCTCTATTTTATAATAACTTAATTAACATTTGACCAACTGAAAATTTCGATCACATGATGTTCCATTCCCGAACCTCGTCCCCCCAAAAGAGGGATTTCTATCACGAGCTGTCTGATTGTCAATAACTAGCATTTGCACCACATGTTGCAAAGGAAACGCCGTAAGGCAATGGCATAATAAATAATTGCGTAGAAGAAAAAGTCAAAATTTTATGCAATTTTGTTTCTTTATTAGTTTTTATTTTTATGTTATGTTTTAAGGGGACCTGGGATTTAAGGTTTGATTCATGAGCCTATTTAATGTAGAACTTCATTTCTCTGTATGTATGTATATATGTATATGCTAATACTCTTCTGATAAGGTAAAAGGTGAAGCAAATATATCATACATTTTCTCCATTTATTATAGAGCTCTTGAGCTTATATTTGGAGCCACTGAGTATACTTCTGCTATTGATATTTGGTCCATGGGTTGAGTTGTGTCTTGGTTGACCTACTTCTTGGTCAGGTAAGTGGGTTTTCAGCTTCAGAGTACAGTCTTACCTCTGCATATCATGCATGAATACCGAATTTGCAGTTTGTAATATTCTCAATGACATCATTCTTACATATATTTGAGGAAATTTTACCAAATTTGTACCAAAAGACGGTGTAGCATGCTGATCATTCTCACCACGCAGAAAACTTGCAATCGTGTTTGTGTGTTATATCAAGTAAGGTATTATAGGCACACACAGATTTCTGATTTTCCTTTTCCCTTTACAGGCTCTCTTAAGCTCCCACCAGGATCAGATTTCATCCTTAGCTATCACTACCCAGTCTGTGGGGTGGCCCAAAAGGTCTTTTGATCATTAGTGTGAAAGCTACATACAGTTTGACAAAGATACGTAAATTACTGTTATCAAACTCTGGGAATTTAGGATTTTATTTTTCATGCAGTTGGAAAGGTTTCTTTGTGAATGTTCAGTAATATGGTTAAACTATTAATAGTCATACTTCAAAAAATCACTTCTGAACGGTCCAAGTAGTGACCTACTAAATCAGGAATAAAAGGCCCAATTCAACTTCAATTCAACATCAATGCATGAATAACTACACTGTTGCAGTAAGTTATGTAAGCCCAAATCTAAACCAATTATTTTCCCTGTATGTGTTATGCATAGAGCAATGCTTATTTCTCAGAAATGTCCAACGCTGTTGCAGTAAGTTATGTAAGCCCAATTGTAAATGAATTATTTTCCTTGTATGCGTTATGCATAGAGAAATGCTTATTTCTCATGTCCAGTGAAAGTTTTGGTAGCATTAAAATCTCAATATTTTTGACCTATAATTAGATGAAAAAGTTCATATTAAGTGTCACCATCAATTAAAAAAAAAATATAACTGATTTATGTCTGCCCCTTCATATTTAATTAAGAAATTATAAAAGCAACATTTATTTCTCTACCCTACTTCATTTCCCTTTCATGCCTTTCATTGAAGAAAAGCTAATAGAAAAAAAATTGTGAATTACATAAAAGTTCAGTCAAGTTTGCAATCTTGATTTCCTTTTCATACATTTAGATTGAACAAAAGCTGGATAAAATAATTGATAAAACTTTAGCCATATATGTGATCCTGCACTAAAGTTCAGTGAATAATGCAATCCAGAACAGAGTTATCACCATTTGGTTCCTTTTGTGACACCAGTGGAAATGTCTCTACTTCATGCCAAAACTTCATGACAACAGCTGTTTTTTCTTTGCTTCTAGTACAGGTCCTTTGTCCAAAAAAAGTTTCCATGACCTGTCCCTTAAGCTACCAACGACTTAATTCAAAAGCTACAGCGGTATTCCAAAGCCTTTCCTGCATAGAACAAAGGCAGACATATAAAGTAATATAACACAAACATAAATAATGTTGTTATTTGCACAACACTGTGAAGGTATTTACATTTGGCTATAAACAAAGTCAAAAAATCAATAGAGAAAGCACAAAATCATTGCCATTGCATGAACCTGCATGAAATCATTAGCCATCCAAGACGTTTCCTCAAGAATAAAATCCCAATGAGATTTCCTTTGTGGAGGCTCCAGAAAAGGTTTTGAATTAGCAGATTCTGTGTTCTTTCTCAGTCTATAGCCTGCATGTCAGGCAAATTTGGCATTAAAACAGTATTTCACGGCATAGCTAACAATGCTGAGATAGAGTAGTCTCCTATAGAACGAATATATTAAATATCTATTAAAATTTTTGAAAGCATTTAACCATAAACCTCTATAATACTTTGATCAATTTGGCCTCTTCCAAAATGATATCTTCATGTGCTCTTTTTGCTGCAGCCGATAAGTTTGAATTCTTCTCCATTTCCAAAGGAAGAGCAACTCCTGGGTATTTACTATTTACTACTCATAATACCAGATAAGATGGTAACTTTTGATTGTGGAAGCATAGACATTTTTTGGAAACTAGATATGCCACCCGCTTGACTCTCAACCTCCTTTTCTAGTACAAAAGAGGAATTTTCATTCCTTTTACATCCTGAATATTTGTGATCTTCGGTGTTAGCGGGTAATCCTTCTTCAGTCTTTATCTTAACAGCGGTGACCCCTAAAAGTTTATCTTCATACATAGAATTGGCTCTGCTCCTCGTATGCAAATCCTTATAATGTGATGAAGATGTTTCCTTTGTATTGTCCAAAATTGTACTTTCTAGTAACCTCTCAGACATTGAATGTTTCTTACAGGCACATTCATTTAAGTCAGGTTTCTCATGTGTATGAGATGAATTAGTTCCTGATATGTTCAGTTTGCCAACATCAACTGCAGTTGTGGATGAACGATGTTGACTATTTTCCTGTTCAACATGTACATTCTCCTCATCTTCAATCAACCATCATACCTCCTATTCAGACTTGGTTCCAATACAATAGCATTCTGGACAAATTTATCTATACCCACTTTATCATTTTCTTGGCATGAAGTTTGATATGTCTCTTCACTAACCACCATCGATGCTGCAACATTTCTTGGAACTGCGTCTTGAGCCACATTGACCTCTTTAGGATGCTGATGGCTTTGGATATTGTCAGAACTTATATCAACCTTAATGCCAATATGATTTCCTTCATTGTGGATATATGGTAGCATCCCTATGAGTGTCCTGCCTCTGTAGCCCACCCAAATCAGTTCCCAAATGGTTTTCATGCATAAGTGCTTCTCGCATTCCATTCTTATTGAAGGGCGTGGACTTTGAAATATTGGTTGATGAAATATTACAATTTTTGTCTGCATGTATCTCAACCTCTGTATCTTTGACTTCTCCAAGGCCTTTTAAACCAGTGGGAAAATTTGGAGATCTATCACTAATAATGACTTTAACATTATCCTTTATTGAGGAGTGTCCAGTATAACGATTTGATTTATGCCTATTTCTTCTTGCATATAGCCTTTAGCTCCCATGCGTACACCCCCCCCCCCCCCCTAAGTATTTTGATTCTTTTAAATGTGTTTGAATCCGACTTCCATCCAGCTGTGATGTCTGCTTTCCTGTGCAACATGTCCTTTCCCATCACAACATGATGTGATTCTTTCATCATCCACGACTTCTGTATCACCAACAAAATTGCCTGCTGTGTTTAATTAGTTGCCAAGAAAAGTCCCAGGTCTTCTATTGCTTTCGGAAAAATCTCCAATTGGTAAGGCATTCAAAGAAAAGCTACCTTTTGATTCACTGCAAAGTATCATTGAATGGTTTATTGGCTACCATAAGAGTTTATGTAACTAAGTATTGGTTGTGCTCCATCACAAAAGCAGAGATTTTGCAAATTCGTAGAGACAATAAAAACAAAGCTAAGCAGGTGATAAGCCTGAAGAAAACCTTGTTAGGTACTACTCAGCCAGTGGATCCATCGGTGATGGAGACAGAAAACCAATAGAGTTTGTCTCTCCAAATTTGAAATCCGAAACCAATAGAGTTTGTCTCTCCAAATTTGAAATCCGAAAATTTTCCTCTTGAAAAGAATAAAACAAGATGTAAGCTACAGCAAAGCAAATAACCCTCACTAAGCATGGACTGTAAATTCAAGGGAAATGAATAAGAGATGAGACCTTCTCCAGTGATTCCATCTCCCGCCTCCGTTCTTCACGAACAAAAAACTCCTACCTGATTTCATGGTAATCATTTCTCTAGTGGATCAGTGAATAGAATAACACCGTTAAAAGAAAGCTTTGGGACTATAAAAATGGTATACAAACAAAATCACTGCTCACGAAGAGAAACCGAAGCTGTGGTGCTTGTATGAACAGTGGCGGGAGATGTGGTTATAACATTTCAGAACCAACTAAAACGTTTATTTGCTATTGTCCCGATGGCACCTCGCATACAGAGATATGCCCACCAATAGCATTGCTACTTTTCCTGAACCCCTTCTCCCAATTCGATTACGAGACCCAATGCTTAAATTATCACAATCTATAAAAATGTTTTAAATGTTCCCTCCATTCTGCACTCTTGAACCCATGGACATATGTGTATGTGTTTCCCTATATTGTCAAGTATTTCCCCTCTTTGCAAAAACTATCGATTTTGCTTTTACTCATAATAGTTGTTATGACCGCGTTGCAGGTCATAAAAACCGGCCCGCCATTGTAATAGGTAAATATAATTCTTCCTAGTATTCGGTATCTCCACGGTGATTTAGTACTGAATTTGTATCTTTCTTTTCATTATTTTATTCGGCGTTGGACACAGGATCACATTCATATCTATCTGCTCGTGTCACCACAGGTTGCTCCACTGGAGGAATTGCTTTGGTAGCAATAGCGGTACTGTTATTAGGGTATTGTCTGAAAAAAAGAAAAAGTTCTAGGAATTTATGCAAATATGAGAGAAAGGACATGGAAGCGTGTGTGCTTGGGCGTGAGACAGGCGATTTGCCAATATTCTCTTACGAAGCACTTCGCTAGTCAACAAATTGCTTCCACGAGGAGAACGAAATTGGTGTTGGAGGGCTCGGGTCGGTCTATCTGGGTAAGCTTAGCGACGGAAGAACTGTGGCGGTAAAGAGACTTTCTCATGATAACTCCAAGAGGGTCGATCAGTTTGATCAGTTCATCAATGAGGTTAAGATTTTTTCGACTTTGAATCATCCACACATTGTTCGGCTTTATGGCTGCACCCCTGCACACAACCCACAGCTGCTGCTCGTATACGAATTTTCCCCAAACAGAACTCTAGCTGATCATCTTCATGGCGATCGCAAAGACCCCAAGGGATTACCATGGAATACTCGCTTTAATATTGCTGTTCAAACTACGCAGGCCTTGGCTTTTCTTCACAGTGTTCATCCGCCTATATTGCATAGAGATGTGAAATCCTCAAACATTCTCTTGGGAGAAAATTTTATTGCCAAAGTGGCTGATTTTGGGCTTTGCAGACTTGTGCCTGTAGATGCCTCACATGTCACCACTTCTCCACAGGGCACACCAGGCTACCTTGATCCAGTGTATTATCAGTGCTATCAGCTGACAGAGAAATCCGATATGTACAGCTTCGGGGTCGTTTTGGTGGAGATCATTTCTGCCAGATTAGCAGTGGACACCAATCGGAAGACCAGGGAAATCAACCTTGCTACCATGGCAATAGCTAAGATTCAAGAAGGGGCTTTGCATGAGCTTGTGGATCCGCAGCTCAATATCGAAAAGAACCATGAGGCGAAGGCCATGGTATGTGCCGTTTCCGAATTAGCGTTCAGATGCCTGGCGTCAGAAAGAGATGACAGACCACACATGGAGCAAGTTGTTACTGAGCTTGAGGAAATCAGACATTTGTGTGTTGGCAGTTCAAATGGTCCAGGTGAATTAGAGGAAGGATACCTTTCCAACATCAAACAGCTGAGCACAGCGCCAATATCTCCCACCTCTGTTGAAGACACGTGGCGCACCAGAAGCTTCACTCCCAGGCAGTGCATAATTTCTCCCTTGGAACTTCGTATGCATAGTGTTTAATTTGCAGTTTTCAGATTTGGCGCACCAGAAGCTTCACTCCCAAGCAGTGCATAATTTCTTCCTTGGAACTTTGTATGCATAGTGTTTAATTTGCAGTTTTCAGATTTGCTCCAGAATCTGGCTTTCTGACCTTAACCCAGGATGTAAAAAGACCACAGGTAATTAACATTCCCGTCTAGCTGGACTGTATAATGGCCGGGAGGCATAACCGCATGCTATTAAGGTAGGGCAGAGAATAATGAGACTGGGTATATTAGAAATTGAACCAAACCTGTTTCATATTACATGCTGTTGGAGGAAATTTTTGTAGGATAGAAATATGGAGCCTCCCAATGTTATAATATAAACAACATTTGTTTGTATTTACATAAAAGTTTGGTCAAGTTTGCAATCACTGCTACCTGAGCTCTGCTTGAGTCATGTATCTCAACCTCTGTATCTTTGACTTCTCCAAGGCCCTTTAAACCAGTGGGCAAAGACCATTTACGTTGGTGTCACCATCAATTAAAAAAAATTATAACTGATTTATGTCGCCCCTTTCATATTTAATTAAGAAATTATAAAAGAAACATTTATCACCATTTGGTTCCTTTTGTGACACCAGTGGACTACTACCCTGCTGCAAAGGAGACATCACCCCTGCATGAGAGTGTCTCTACTTCATGCCAAAACTTCATGAATTTTATTGAAGACAAATGAGGAGATACTGTGGCAGAAACAGAGAGGAAGGTTTTGAATATTTTATCAGAGAATACAGGACAAGCTATATATGCTAAGATTCAAGATGGGCATGGGGGCTGTGAAATTTCTTATGTGGAATTAGGCAAAATCGCTTTAGCAGAACATAAAATTGCTATTGGAGAAATTAGGAGGGCTTCAATTATAGCCAAGGTTCCTACAATACCACATATTCCTACAATACCATGCTAGAATCCTCGGAAGAGCCCGCATGGTGAAGGAGATGGCACGCGTTTTAGATTTGATGCAAAAGCAACGTTGTAGGCTTAATTCCCAGACCTATTTAATAATTCTCCGCAACCTCGGAATAGCAGGTGGTTTGGAGCAAATTCCTTCAGCCCTGGAAAAGATGAAGAAATTTGGGCTTATGCTTAGTGACTTTGCTTACAATGGTCTTATAGGATTACTAATCAAATTAGGATTTCGGAAAGAAGCCGTGGTGGTGTACAGGAAGATGATTTCGGAAGGATTGTTGCCAAGCCTAAAATGTTATTCTGTACTAATGGGTGCCTGCGGAGAAATGGGAGATACAGGACAAGTGATGGGACTTCTGGCTGAAATGCGAAAATTTGGCTTGAGACCCAATGTGTACACCTTCACACTCTGCATAAAGATACACGGGAGAGTTGGCAAGGTCGATGAAGCATGGGGCCTGTGGAGACAAATGAAGGAGGAGGGCTGCAAACCGGATGTTGTGTTGTTCACCACATTAATGGATGCTCTCTGTAATGCAGGTAGATTGGATGAGGCGACAGCATTACTGAAATAGATGAGAAGCAACAAATGTAGTCCTGATTCTATCACATACAATACTTTGATAGATAAATATGGGGATTGTGGCCTTGTCGATGCTGCATGGGAGCTTTGGAAGGAGATGATAGCTGATGGATGTGCTCCAACTGTAGTTACCTTTACTACTATTATCAACGCCCTATGCACAGGTGGAAATACTGATGAGGCACTTGCAGTGTTGGATGAAATGGTGGAGAGAGGGAGTTCTCCCAATCTGTATACTTACAATTCGTTGATTGGAGGTCTTCTTAAGAATAACAGGTTGGAGGATGCACTGAAGTTTTTTCAGGTTATGCACAATAAAGGGTGTGATCCAACATCTTTAACCTACAGCTTATTCATCGATTATCATGGAAAGAATGGTGAGGCTGATGAAGCATATGACGTGTTTCTGCAGATGAAGAAAAAAGGAATTTCTCCAAATGTTGTTTCCTTCAATGTTTGTATAGATAGCCTCGGGAGGGTAGGAAGGATTAAAGAAGTGAATGAACTTTTTGAAGAAATGAAACGGACAGGTCTGTCCCCTGATGTAATCACGTATAATATCATGATATGCTGCTATGCCAAGGCAGGAAAAGTGGATGAAGCTATTGGGATGACCTTGAAGATGATAGAAAGTGGGTGTGAACCAGACACTGTCACTAACAATACTTTGATTGATATTCTTTACAAGGAAGACAGAACAGATGAGGCATGGGAGATGTTTCACAAAATGCAGCAGGTGAATCTTCCCCCCACTGTTATAACATATAATATTCTGGTAGATGGGCTTGGCAAAGATGGCAAGGTTAAGGAAGCAATAGAGCTATTTCAACGAATGAGGGAAAAGGGATGCCCACCAAATGTTATTACACACAATTAAATGTTGAATGGTCTCTGTAAGAATAAAGAGGTAGATATTGCTTTCAAGATAATGCAAGAGATGACAGAAAATGGGTGTTACCCTGATGAGATAACTTACAACATACTAATTTATGGTTTCATAAAAACAAATAGAATTGATGAAGCTTGCCAGCTCTTTGAAGATATGAAAAACAAATTTTCTCCAAACCTTGTAACTATGGGTACTGTTTTGCCAGGGCTTGCAAAAGCTGGGCAAATGGATTATGCTTTGAGAGTGTTCAAGGAGTTCTATGATGTGATGGGACTGCTTCCCGATGATGTTGCTTGTGCAGCCCTAATTGATGGCCTGGGCAGAGTGGGCAGGTTGGATGAGGCAATCTTGACCTATGAAGAAATGTTGGCTAAGGGTGGTAGTCAATACATATATGTGGTACGCTCTCTCATCAAATCCCTATGCAAAGCAGGAAGAGTGTTTGACGCTCACAGAGTATTTGAAGAATCAAAAGATCGAGGCGTTGCTCTTGACACTATTGTTGACAATACTCTTATTGATTGGTTATGTAAAGCCAACCATATGCATATTGCCTGGGATCTTTTCAAACAAATGAAGAAGTCAGGTTGTAATCCAAATGTTTACACTTACAACGCCTTCTTTGATGCTCTTGGAAAGGCTGGAAAGATGGATGATGCTTTCAAGCTTCTTGATGAGATGCGTGCTAGAGGATGCAAGATGAATACAGTAAACTACAACACCCTCATATCAGGTCTTGTGATGGCCGGTAGAGTGGATGAAGCCATAGATTTGTATGGTCATATGGTGAAGAGGGGATATCTTCTCTCCCCATCTACTTATGGTCCTCTTATTGATGGACTTGGTAAGGCAGGAAGAGTATTCTGAGGCCAATCACTTCTTTCAAGAAATGATTGAAAACGGGTGCAGGCCTAATTGTGCAGTTTACAATATTCTCATGAACGCCTTTGGGAAGGTAGGGGATGTAGATGAAGCTTGTCAGCTTTTCGAGAGAATGGTAGCAGAGGGCATAAAACCTGATGTAAAATCATACACTATTCTCATAGGCAGTCTTTGTATGGTTGATAGGGTAGATGAGGCTTTTCATTTCTTTGTAGAACTGAAGTCTAGTGGCTTGAAGCCTGATACAATTGTGTATAATATCATCATTGATGGACTGGGCACAGCTGAAAAGTTGGAGGAAGCATTTAAAGTTTTTGAGGAAATGAAGAACAGTGGTTCTATCCCAAACTTGTTTGCTTACAATTCCTTGATAGGTCACCTTGGAAAGGTTGGTATGATGGAGGAAGCAGGTGAGGTATATGCAGAACTCCTTTCTAGGGGTTATGAACCAAATGTTGCTACCTACAATGCACTAATTCGCACGTTTAGCATAGCAGGCAGAGTGGATCGTGCATATGCAATCTTTGAAGAGATGATGGCCAGCGGTTGTGAGCCAAATCCATTAACATATTCCAATCTACCAAATGAGTTTTGAAAGGTGACGAGGATGTTTTTATTTTTTCTCACTTTGATGCATTCTGGGTTTCCATCTATAGAGAAAAATATATGATTATCCTTAAGATTATTGGTCTTTTCTTCTACTGTGAAACAATTACATACCAAAATTGATTCTCAAAAGACTGGATCCTTTTATTTCTGGATCTCTCTGCTGTTTGCTGTTTTAACAGTTTCTTTCCTTGTTATCAAATTTCAGTGTTGGTGATGGTTTAACAGGATTATCAGTATGACTATCGTAAAAATGTTGGCAAATAGAGAAGGTTAAAGCCTTTCAAATAGTGTGGTGATGCAACATGTATACTCCCTTGAAGAAGGGTAAGTGTATGCTTGATCAATGTATTCGTTCAGATGGGCTGGTAATCATTTTCCTCAAATCTAGACCAAGAGACATTCCTTCCCATACTGTTTACTGTTGCTAAACTCTCATTGCCATTAGAGATTATAGAGACACTACTGTTAATGTGACAGAAAATTGACCTCCAGATTTTTTTGTTGTTGGAGAATTGCTTCACATATTATTGCACAGAACAAAGAGTTACAACATGCAAATATGGTTTATCTTTTTTCAGGTAATATGGACGGTAATAAACAAAAGGCTCTACCTTTTGAGATTGAATTTCATATAAATTTTGACTGGTAAATGTTATAATTTTGGCCTAGATTTACTTTTCTGACAGTGTAAAACTTGAAACATCACAAAGGGAAGTTAACAGTTCCATGTTCTCATATTTGGAAACGCTGCATTAGGTGGTTGGAACTTTGCCATATTAAGTCATGTCAAGAATGCTGTCACAGTCCTATGTAAACCTGCAGGAAGCTTATTTCCATGAAGCCATCTAGTACAGTTGCTAACCTCATTGAAGAGCGGAGGACTCTGGGGCATGTGATATGTTGGAAAGGGTGTAGATAGAGGGCTCTTCATAATTTGCTAGTGTGACGACTTGTACAGAACAGCCAGCAGATGATGACAGTACCATGATGACACACAATAAGCACTGAAATAATTGAAATTCTGAACAAACCAAAGAGTAGAGGTGGAAGCCATGGCTGCCAAAGAATAAAGCTAGGGAGATGGTAAAATGTTTTGTTATAAGAATGTCCATTCTTTTGACGATGAAATCATGAAAGGCATTGATCTCTAATTGATCACCATATGGCTGACTAGATTCATCAACAGGGATCTTGTCATAAATTATTTGTTCTTTCTACCTATGTCTTGTTTCTGCTGTGAATTAGCTTATGTTTTTACATTTTTATCTTCCTACCACATTGTATTCAAAACAAAGACTTATTGAAACGTGGGTTGGTATAGGTCTTCAATCTCCTACGAGCATAATCATTGCTTTTGGTGCTCTATCTCCTCGGTAAAAGCCAAAAGGTGGATTTTACTATAGAATACAAATAATCCTATTCTTGTTCACTATGAGGAGGACATACCATTTCTTGGGTCATGGAACAAGGATAACAAGTTTTACTTCTTTTGGAACTTTGCGATAATAATTTCTTTTCTTATTTTTTGGTCTACATATTTATCATTTAATTTGGTACTGCCATATTGATTTTATCATGCTTGTGTCACGACCTTGTCAGTAATTCACAGCAGTGTGACCTGGGTGCAGGTTGCAGGATATATGGGAGAGGAACAACTTGGCACTGCATTGGAGAATGCAGATGTTGTGATCATTCCTGCTGGTGTGCCTCGAAAACCTGGCATGACCCGTGATGATCTCTTCAACATCAATGCAGGGATTGTTAAATCTCTTTGCTCTGCAATTGCAAAATACTGCCCAGAGGTAAGTTGTCATGATTTATGATCTTCTTTGAAGTTTTTGTTTTCATGCGATTTTCTTATTGACTATTTCATAGGAATAAGCATGACGTTCATTGTAAGTTGCTTTGTCGAAGGCTTTGTATGTTTGAGATCTATAGAGATGGCAATATATACAAATACATATTTGCAAGAATCTTTAAGCAAGTTGTTGATCTAGATTTACATACTGTTCTTGTATATAATCAATTCTACTGGAGAGGTTAACGAAGCTTGAAGACTTCTTTGAGTCAAACGAATAGGTGATTGAGTCATTATTGACTCTTTATTTAGACAAATTGCAACTAACTTTTTCCCATAAGAAGGAAATACTAACTGAAATGAACTTAAGAGTAATTAGCTGTGTAGTCCAATGCAAGTTTGCAGCCACTGTTAAAGCCCTGTTATTCTTGTTTCTCCTCTTGTAGTTAGTAACTTAGCTTTTGGACTTTTGAGAAAATTGGCATATGAATATCAATATAAAAAATATCCTTGGTCTTCTATTTAACTGTGCACAAATCCACTTGATCACGAGGTATCCTCTATAACATTATATAGTACATACAATCAGTATGTACTACCATTAGTGTGGCAAGTTAATAGATAAAGAAGTATGTTTCACAATTATTTGTTTTGTTCATGTACTGGTGTGTGTGTAAAGTATGTATAGTATATTGTTACATATTATATAGATAGAGATATGGAGAGGGGGGAGAGTGTACTGGATAATGTTTTCCTTCTATCAGGAATGGTATATTTGGATTCAAGAAATCATCTAGAATTGGTTTTTATGGCATTGCTAAGGACTTGATATCCATGGCAGGCAATTGTAAATATGATCAGCAATCCTGTAAATTCTACTGTACCAATAGCTGCTGAGGTTTTTAAGAAGGCAGGGACCTATAATGAAAAGAAACTCTTTGGTGTTACTACTCTTGATGTTGTCCGCGCAAAGACGTTCTATGCTTCAAAAGCAGGAGTTCCTGTTGAAGGTGTTTAAAATTCTGGCTTGTTATGCTTAGCTACTCTCAAATATTTAGTATTCTGTAAAATATTTTTACTTTTTATAATTTAATCATGAAATATGCATCCTGGGCAAACATGCCAGGCACTTCTCCTCATTTCAAGGATGGTATCATAGGGCTCAAGGCCATCAGAAATATAGTCAGCTCAAGATGTCACTTGAGGGAATTGAACCCGGGTGGGAAGGATAACAGTCTTTGCACACAACCATCTGGGCTAGACCCAATACATGATATGCTGTAGGATCTTACCAACATCATGCTTTTATTAACATTAGATACAATTCTCAGTTTTATGTTTGTTGTTGATGTCATCCTATGATGTCTGCAGAAGTTGATGTTCCTGTTGTAGGTGGACATGCGGGTGTTAAAATTCTTCCACTTTTTTCACATGTATATGACTTTGTTGGATCCTCATCTTGAGTTTGTTCTTTACTCTTGGATATTAGAAGATTAATTTATCAAAGATAAAATGAGATCATAATTACCTACCCTTCAATACAGTTAAAAAGGGAACTAACACTTTTTTGTTTTGATAATTTTTTTTAGGCAACACCAAAGCCAAACTCTGTATTGTCTGAGGAGGACATTAAAGCCTTGACAAAGCGCACATAGGATGGAGGAACTGAAGTTGTTGAAGCAAAAGCAGGGAAAGGTTCAGCCACACTGTCTATGGCGTAAGTTTATGTTTTGGTCCTCTATAGTGGCCAATATGCATTCATATCTTTTGAATGTTTTTTTATTCTTATGTGACTGTCTAGAGTGCTGAATTTTTCATCTTGATGCAGTAGTTGGAGTCAAATAATCTTATCATGGTGTGTGCTTCATGATTTCATGCTTGGCATGCAACATGATTTCATGCTTGATAAGTACCTAATCTGAGATTCACTGTCAGTGAGAATATGGCATGAAGGAGCTTCTTTCTCTTTATCTGAATCTTGTACTTCATACATTTGCATGTCTCAAATCTTTTGCCTTAAGCTTAGGTACTTATCCTACATGAAATCATGTAGCATGCATGTCTCAAATCTTTTCCCTTAGGCTTTCTCATTTGTGTGAAACTCAGCGGGTGCTTTTAACCTGTGAGGTTTGACCGATGGATTGTTGCCTTTCATTTACCTTAGTTTGATTGAAATGTTCAGAGTTAATCTAGATTCTGCATGCAAAGATCCTTCCCTAAGAAAAGCCATGAGTCTCTTCAAGGATGTTATTCCTTCTTAAACATAAGATATGTCAAATGGATCCCGCAAAAGTTGTGTGCTTGATGATGGGTAAATCTGGGTATGAGATTTACAAATTTGCACTTACATGTATGCCTGTGGTTGCAATTCACAGATAGGCGCATAGCATCCATTCATTACCTCATCTTGAGCATTTGAGCATGGTTCATGCAAAAAACATTGCTCGTCAGTTAAATCCATTAGTTGAAAACATGGAAGTGAAGAGTAGTGTTGTAGTCTTCTCTATGTTGATGAATGCTTTTTGAGACTTCAAAATGTTTAGACATGCAATTCCTTTTTCATCTTGCTCCTGTGTTCTCAATTTTTTTTTTCTACTGTTTTTTAAGGCCAAATATAAACCATGGGATATATATTTTTACCCTGAAGACCTCCAAATCATTTGGAAAAGGAGGTGCTGCAACAAAAGAGATGGGTTGAATTTGTTGTTTGGATGGACTCTATGGTATGTAATCTTAGTTGGATTTCCAATATACTTTTAAACCATATTTTCATTTTATTTTTTAGTACTATTAGATATTATATCTTACCTAATTTTATGGTTAACATTGTATAACAAAAACATGCGTTGTGTTATGTAATTAATACTAACATGTAATATTGATTTTTTTTGTCAGAATGCTATAGGTAATGATTGCCAAGACGATGATCCAAATTATGTTCAACATATATCAGGAGATGATGAGGATGAGGATGAGGATGATGGTGGTGAAGGAGGAGATGATGATGATAGTTGCGGTGTTGGTGATGATGTGGATCAGAGTAATGAGGATGGTCAAGATGATCATGAGGATGATCTTGGTGGTGGTAGCTAGGCATGCACATGCATTGTTTTTTATGAAGAAATTATTATGTAGAATGACATTGTTATGTTTAGATGGGTGTTGTGAATTTACCCTATATCAATGAGACATTTTGATTTTGTAATCATACGATGAGTTTGATTTATGTATGTTGTTAATTTATCGTAACGATATTCATGAAATATTTTGATTTGTTAATCATATTTGAATTTTAGTTGTTTTGATTAAAAATAATACTGATTTTATTAGTATTATGTTGCTATTTTATACATGTTTTGAAAATTGTTAATGACACATTGTTATTTTTTTGGATGGATGTTGTCAATTTCTCTTAAATTTCTTTACAAATGATTTTGAATTGTGATATCTGCTTTAATGATATTTAGAAACTATCATATATTTCACTATGAATCTATAAAGGGGGTCATATATGTAAAGAAAAATATACTCTATATAAGAAGTCAAATGCGGACGTAACCATGGATGCAAAATTGAAAGTAAAATTGGATGTTAAACTAGGAATTAATACAAAATGCAAACAATTGACATACAAAGTGTTTTAAATTAGAAGTGAAAAATTGTGCAATAGTTGACACAAAGAAGGGAACAAAACATGGCATACAAAAGGATATCAAATTGGGCAAAAACAAGGACACATAAATGGGCACCAAATTAGATGCAAAAAAAGACAACAACTAGATGTAAAATAAGATGCAAAGTTGAGCATTAAAAAGAAACAAAAAACGTTACAAATTAATATGCCAAATGATGATGCAAATAATGGTGTAAATTTGGGATGCAAACTTGGTTGCAAAAAAGGAAAAAAAAAAGATGTAAGAAAAGACATAAAACAAGATGCAAAATGGGGCTGAAAAAAGGTGAAACCAAGGATGCCATATTGGATGTAAAAAATGATTCCTAATCACATGCAAATTTAGGCTCGAACTCAGACACAAAATTATATGCAAATGTGGACACAAAATGAGGCAAAAAAAGATGCAAATTTGGATGGTGAAAACGATGTAAAACTAGACACCAAAAAAATGCAAAATTGGATGAAAAAGTCGGTGTAAATAATGGTGCAACATTGGACACAAGTAGACACAAAAAAATGGTGCAAAAAGGGGCATAAAATAGCTTAAAATTGGATGCAAAACTTGGTGCAAAAACAAATACAAAAGTAGACGTAAAAAATGGCTCTAAATTGAATGTACCATTAGACACAAAATAAGATGCAAAGGTGGACACAACACATGACTCAACATAAGATGCAAATATAAATGCAAATTTCGATGCTCAAAATGATGTAACATTAGATGCAAGAGATGGTGTTAAAAATGATGCAAAATTGGATGAAACAAATGACGCAAAATATGGTGCAAAATGAGATGGGAAAAATGGAGACAAATCAAACGTAAATGTGGATGTAAAAAATGGTCCAAAAAAAGATGCAAAAATGGGCACAAAAATGGATGCAAAATTTGGTGCTAAATCAAATTCAACACATGGTGCAAAGATAGGCACCAAAGCTGGTGCAAAAATAGAAGCAAAAACTAGTGTAAGACTAGATACAAAACCTGGCGTACGACTAGATGCAAAAACTGACACAAAATGGATGCATAAAAAGACGTTAAATTGGATTCAAAATACAGTGTAAACTTGATGCAAATGATGGTGCAAAAATGGAAGCAAAGAATGACACAAAATAGGAAGCAAAAGAGAATGAAAAATAGATGCAAAAAATGACACAAAACTAGAAGCAAAACCTGTCATAAAATAAGATGCAAATCTTGGTTCAAAATTTGACGCAAAAAATGATGCATAGTTTGGTGTAAAAAATGATGCAAAATCTAGCCTGAAAAGGGATGCAAAATTAGGTGCAAAAAAGGACGCTTTAAAAATTGTACAATAGAGCCAGATTTAGCGCCAGGTTGCTCATCACAATTACAAAAAAAATGCACTAAAATCTGGCACTAAATCTGGCGCAAATCGCTGGTTTTGTTGTAGTGTGTGTTCAACTAGTTAACTGATGATTCACTCATTAATAACTCATGCATGTTAGATTTGAGAGTTACCCAATTGAGATTGGAGTTAAGGGACATTGTACTATCATTTGTATAATCATCCGAATTGTACAGGTGGTGCATGCAGTCAGAGGAAGGCCTATGAGGATTGCACAATTCATACTGAGGAATTTCCCTAATTAATAGGGGGTCAAGTCCCAAGGAAACAATGCAAGAGAATAGAGACTTGGGAAGGCCAAAATTTGGTTAAGTATTGGCCTGGGCTTGTCTAGGAAGCCGTGAGATAGATAAAGATAGTGCAGAGGTTGCTCTGGCTTGAGAAAAGCATTGTAAAATTCTCATATTTTATGACTAATGAAATATACATAGAGCAAGGGTTTTTAGCTGTGGATTTCTCAAGGAAATCATTGTGTAATGTGTTTATTGAATTGTTTCTCTTATATGCTTCGTGATTTAAAAATCGTGATTTATGAGTAGAGTATATTCAAGTCTATTGTTTTAGTAAATTACAATTAGCAGTTTGAATCTACAAAGAAATTCTACAGTTAGGGTGGGAGATATCAGTTGAGTAGTAAGGAGAAGGACATTCTCCTAGTTTGGCAGACACATTGAGAAGCTTGATCACAAAAATTGTGAGTTGTAAGGCAGACAATGAGAGGTTTATTGAGGCACCATAAAGGCTTACCAAAGCTCAAGAAAAACAAGTCAAGGTTAATGAAGTGATTCTTTAGAGCCTTGTAGATTTGCAGAAGTAGGGACAACTGTGGATCAATTATGGATAGGAAGAAAATATTGATGGTGTAGATGGAAGCAGGTCTTAGAAAGGGTACAAGACAGACATATATGATATGGTGAGAGGCAAAAAATCCTTGTATACACTTGATAGGAGGGCTAGTACTCATGGAATTTGTTCTAGCTCTAGTTCTGAGAGACATCATCACCATTACCGCCAACATCATTACACAAGGAGTGAGAGGGGGTATTTTCCATAAGAGTTCAAGAAAGCTAGGCATCCTATATTTGATGGGGAAATGAAAAAGTCAGAAGATGTCGAAGCATGGCTTCTTTGGACGAATAAGTTATTCAATTTACATGATTATTAATAGAACATGAAAGCCAAGATAACTACGTCCAGTCTCAAGGGATAAGTAGATATCTAGTGGGAAGATATTAATCATGTTAGAGGAACAAGGGAAGAGGATATGATTTGGGATGAGTTTGAAAGAATCTTTAGGAAGAAGTACTTGTTTGAGAGATATAATTATGGAAAGGTTAAAGAATTCCATGAGCTCAAGATGGGAAAGAAACAATCCAAAGGTTCATCAGTGAACTTCTATTATCATTCAAATATCAAATTGAATTTGATGATCTCTAGTCATTGGAAAGTTGAAGCATTGTTATGAGTAGCGTAAGTGAAAGCTTGAGTTCAAGCATGGCTGGAAGGGTAATGAGAAGACTAAAGGAAAATTTACTGAGAAGAGAGGAATATTTCAGGATGTAGGTGGCATGGAAGATGTGGATTTGTATAATAAGTTCAATGCAGCTGAGAGAGGACATGGGTCTCATCCCATGGAGCAAAAAAATAAAGACAATGGTAGAGAACCATTACAATGTTGAACCTATGGTAGAGATCATTGCAGGAAGAATTTCCCTTTGTATTAGAGGGGTATAGTGGATGCATGGCAGGCATCAAATCTATAGTGCTTAGGAGGCACATGAAGATGGAGACGTAGGTTAGATCATTCCCTTGATCTATGCAACAATGGATAACAAGAAGATTAATAGATATACATTATCAAGATGGAAGGTGGAACCAAGGGGAGAGTTCTAGGCAGAGCCTTAATGCATCTTGCAGTAGAATAAGCTCATGCTCTAGGACTGAGTAATAGAGCAAATTAAAATGCATAGAATATTTTTGGGGTTGTGGAAGCTACAGGAAGATGGTTGATAATATTCAGGAATAATAGCAGGTTTCTAGTTATGGATAGATTCGTCAAGGGAATTGGGTTCCCTTGAGAGATGATATGTTCATGTGTTTAGTTGCAAGGAAGCGTTCTTGGTACAACAAGGTAAGGCAACTAATATATTGTTATATTTATTAATGTGTTGATAATTGTGTATTTATGGTAGTATGATGCAGGGAATTGCATGGCAAAAGAGAATACCATAGATCTTGAAGAAGGTTCAGGATAAGATTTTATTCAAGAACCCTTGGAATCACTGGGAACTCATGGGGGTTGAGTCATGGCGTTTGTTGAAAGTTTTGTTCTTTTAGTGTTTAGTGATTTGTTTATGCTTGATTTGCGATTTGAGTGCAAATGGTGCATGAAAATGCCACTTTGTTTTTGGTGTTGTATTGTTGTTTGGTATCCCTAGTTTTCTTTATCTTTTCTTCTTGTTATTTCCTTCTATGTTTAGGGTATTGGGAGTTGGTTGGAGAAAGAGGAAAGTTAATGGAGATTAAGGAGAGCTAAGAAAGACCCAACAATTAATATAAGACCCAGATGAAGCCCAATGTGTGAATGAAGGGAAACTGAAGCAAAGAATATGACAACCAGTTGGGTTGGTTGGGTCCATTGGGATAAATGGACAATGGTAGGACAATGATAAGAAAGGTTCTAGGAAAGGTAAAGTAAACGAGGTTGAGGTAACATATGCCTTAGCTATGTTGGGAACCGCTGTTCTCAATGTTGTGCATGCATTTCCCAGATAAAATAAGTTCTCTTAACATGGACCTTATGAACACTGGTAATTTTGTTATTATCATGTATGTATGTATGAATGCTATTGTCTGACAGGGTCTTCAGGGATCATTATTATGGAAGAATGATTGCTTTATGTTGGTGAATGGCATGAAAATATTCATGGTTTTATGAAGAATCAAGTGGGCACGTAGCCTTGGAAGGTCTATGAGGTTAGTATCACGTGGATATGATTTCTATATTATGTGTTTATAACTATGCCTATGTTTATGTTATGGCAGGAAATTATGAAGGATACATCAGCTAAATGAAAGCAGTGTGATCTGTGGCATGATGGGACAAGTATGGATAAGTGGAAAAGAGCCACAAACCTGAGACTTGGGTTGTGTATGCACATAGTAAGGTGTGGGAAATACACTAGAGAAAAGGTTGCGTGGGAGAGATAGTGTGGTCTATGGATGTGAAATACTACTATTGTGTACATGCAATACTGTGTCATGCGTATTGTGTAGTCACTGTATTGTGACATGTGTATTTGTCGTGTTGTAATGTGTGTACTTATATCTTTTGTGTTGTACATTGTGTATGTGCATTTATTGTGAATCAGATTGGTTCTCTGGATCCTTGGAGGATGTGGGTTGGAGCCTTGTAACAAATTGGGTTCCTTGGAGGCTGTGGGATAGAGCCTTTTAACAACTTAGGTTCCTTAGAGGCTATGGGTTGGATCCCTATAACAACTTGGATTCCCTGGAGGTTGTGGGTTGGAGCTGTATAACAACTTGGGTTCCTTGGAGGCTATGGGTTGAGATAGTAGTCCCAGGAGACCTGAAAAACTTGGGTTGAGGTTTGAGTTACTTATACTGAGGGTAGAGGTGGTATAGTCTCTAGATGCCCTTGATTGTTGATATTGAGGGAGTAGGCAATATAGTATCTAGATTCCCTTGTTGCTTTGAAGAGAAGAAAAGAGAAGGCACTTGGTGCTTGCCGAGTTTGGAAACTGGTTCAGTGTGTGAATGGAAAAGACAAAGAACAATTTAAAGATGAGTATCAATATTTTATTTCACTTTTAATTATGCAAATAGTCTAAGATTCTAATTTATCATGGTTGAGTTTTGAACTAACTAGATGAGATATTTTTATATATGATGATTTGGTCATGGAGCTAATTTGAATTTCTGTGATAGGAATTAAACAAAACTGCAAGTGTACCTTATTGATAAGCTATCAATAAGGTGTGATTTGAATTTATTACAATTCATTTTGAGTATAATGGAAATTATATGCTTGGTATAGGAAAGCATGGAAATCTCGGTTTGGGTTGTTGGAACTAACTACAAGAGTATTAGTAGTAGCACTAAAATAAATTAGAATATACAACAATGTGTTGGTAAAGCATTTGGGAGTAGGGCCATTATAGGACATTGGTAACCAATAGTGCCCATTTCTTTCCATGATCATTCTATGAATAGTACGATGGTTTTGATTCAGGGACATGCCTTGGATTTTGGACCTTCTGATGCGAGGAAACCTTGCCAAGGGATGGATCGCCCTAGGGATTAGAAAGAAGAGAAGGGGATGTTGAGGAACTTGGAAGGTGGGTGATTACATGGAAGGGTGTGACCACATTTCCTAAGGGACTAGGAAATAAAGAAGGGAAGGTTGGGGAATAAGTTTGTTTTGGTAATTATCATTTCCATATGGAATCAGAAGCACATTAGGAGTGTGCCTTGGAACAATGAGTCAGTAAATATTCACTAAGAGAATAAGTAGCACAAGAATTGTAGCACTAGACATTGTAGGTAGGATTTGGTTTTGGCAGTGGATTATGGACTTCCTAGGAAGAAGGTGAATCCTAATACTACTTCGAGGGTGGAGGTGTGAGCCTATAGACTCCCTTTTCATGGATGCAGAGATCATATCTTTTTATTTTCTGGTTAAAGCAAATGCGAATATGTATATATGTGTAAATACCATATCGATCTGTGTTTATAAAGCTCCATAAATAATATGTTTATTTGCTATTTGAAGAAAATGTGCATAAGTATATGTGGTTGTCGTTGTAATCCACAACAAGTTGAGTTATAAAGCTCCAAGAAGTGATATGTTTGTTGCCATGTTTGTCATGATTTTAGCAGTTGTCATTGTAAATACTACGACAAGATATGTTATAAATCTCTAATAAGAAATATGTTTTTCTGGTCATAAGTGTCATAGAACACCGAGGAAAGTGTTCCCCTAAGGGAGATGGGTTTATAACATCCCTTGGTTATATTTCCATGTAAAAAGGAAAAAATCAACAAAGGTCATGGGACATGTATTCCAAGTTGAATGAGGGGGAAAAATCACATTAGGGGTCACTTGCAGTTAATTAATGGCTATGGAAATTGGCAAAGGCATTGGCAAAGGCAAAGAGGCAATAAATGGTAATTTAATATGAGAAATAAAGGTAATAGGAGAAAAGGAAGATGAAGAGACACAAATATGCATGCAAGGGAAATCATAGAGAAAATGAGGGAAAATGAAAGAAAAAGGAAAAGGAAAGGAAGAGACATGAGACATACATGATAAAAGGGTATCAGAGAAACAATTGACAACTTTCAACAATTTTTGGCTTTGTTCTTGTTCATTCTAGCTCTCTTACACTCTTGCACACTTAGATCATTCTTGGAGCATCCTAGCATTCACTTGGACTTCGAGAGAAGCAAGAAAATGAATTGTGGGCAGTGGAAAAGATGGTTAGATCAACATCTACAACCAGAGTTCATTTCAGGTAACATGTTGCATGTGTGATTTACTCATTGAGATTTGGAAGCATGGTACATGCATGTGGTTCATTGGTTTCTTTACTGTCATTGACATGGGATTTTCCTAGATTGGTAGAGGTTTGAACATTACCTTTCCATTTCCTAGATAGCTATGGTGTAGTGGGTTCCTTATTTTGGTTTAAGCTTTGGATGGTCGGTAAACTTTGGATCATGGGGAGGTGGTATCAGGAAATTACCAAGGGTCAAGGGTGGAGATGGAATTTCTCCTGGAACTCTTGACAGATGGGTGGAGACAAGAAAATTCCTCTGGGTATGGTGAAGAAAGTTGGAGGCATCCAATATTGTTGGTGTGAGTGATTTTTGGACTGGTTAGGTGAAATCACTATGGCTAAAGGTTCAGGTGGTTTGGCCTCTAGAAACCCTGGTTGGTTCTATTTTGGTTTAACCCATATGATCCCATATTCATTCTTGGAATATGGCATAAGGGTGATTGTCTAAAAGAGAGATTTAGTTAAGCCCAATCTATGATCAAGTGGTACGTGGAAGTACCTGACTTGGTTGGCATTTACATATGTTAATATGAGATGTTTCCTTATTGTGATCTATGAGCACATGTAATGGTTATTGTGATGATCTTATGGATGATTTGTCATGGATTTTATTCTATTGATATGCTGGTTGTAGGCATGGTCAAATGATGTGCTCTTACTATGGATCTTGTTCATGATTTGATTGATTATGGAGTGGTTAATGTATGCATGGGATAACTAGTGTGTTGCGGCTAGCTTGAGAGGGCATTGAGCCTTCTTGATGATTCCTTGATGAAGTTAAGAATATCATGATCATATATGCATTTACAACCAATAGTTACTATGCTTACTACATGTTTTATGAAATGTTTATCATGTGAATGGCATGTTCGAGGAAATTCTAGCCTTAGTATTCATTATATATATTGTCATTCTAGAATGAGTTTTGCAGAGTTCTAGGTGGTATTGGGAAATGGCCTGTTGGCTAACCTTGAAAAAGTGGCATAGATATTGCAACCACACTGCCTAAATTGGATAATTTTGGTTATAACTGCATGGAGGAAAACTTATGAATGCATTTAAAGCCTTCCAACCGCATGCACAGTGGCTGAAACCTATGATTTGGCTATAAAGTTTGACAGGGGAAAGTTCCAGCTCAAGGATTGTCACAAGTGGTTTTTTAGTCACGTGGTTGATCTAGTGTTCCAGATGGATGGAATTATGTTTCTCTTTAGTAGACCCCACTTCATTAATTGGAACTTGGAGGTAGGGTGATCTAAAATGATCATATGCTAAAAATAATGTAGAATTGATTATGCCATTAATAAATAGAATGTTAACTGAAAGTGCGGAAATCGTGAGAACTGCTTGAGAAGAATACTTTACGACATATGATAAAACATAAGCAAGATGAAAAAAAGAAGTGAAAACAAAAAAACACATTGATACCAGACAACAAGATTGATTACGGAGTTCCTCCCTGATGGACTACGCCTCCGGGTCCACTTTCAAGATGGGTGACTGCTTTATTAGGATTGAATATGAAGAGGTTGATTACACGGAAATTTTTCCAAATTTAATGTGCATGTAGGCACTTCTAGTCAATGGAATAAGATAGATCTTTGAACCAGATTTCCAACACCTATCATGGTTCCCAATTATGACTCTGGATGCTCTTGTTACACTAAAAACAAAATCAACTATAACCTCCAAAACCTGCATACAAAACCCAAAATCACTCTCCTCACTTCAATGAGAAAAAATACCTTTTTAAAACATACCAGGTGCATTTGAACTCCATCCACCGAGTTTAGGAATGAATTTTCTGAAGTTTGGGTTCATGAGTCTCAGTCATGTTATGTTTGAACACCTCGAGATAAGGTTTACAAGGTGGTTGAATTAGTGTTAATGCGAAAACACAACCAAAACCAAAAATAGACCATATATTAAATAGAAACTGTGGCGAATTGTTGACCGAGCAGAGGAGGTTGACTGGCTGCATGTGAACAGGGCGGTCTAACCATTGTCATACACCTGGTGGCTTATCTGCCCGGCGGTTACAGTCTGTAGTTAGCCACATGCGATGTGAACGTGGCTTCCTCTTGGCAGTTTTGGCAACGGTTCTTACTTGGTGGTTCCAATAACCAATTACTATTTTACACTCGTCACATGGACACAGCTTTCCTACTCGCTGCGGTTAATGCTAACCCCGATGGCTATCAAAACTCTGCTAATGTTTTGCCTATTCACATGGTCACGGTCATAGTTAACTTCCCCACGCAGTTTCCAAGCTCGGTGGTTAACATACCTCGACGACTTAACTTTGTTCGTTCACATGGCTATTAACCCCCCACGATTTAGGCCAGTGGTCAGGGGATTGTGATATTATATTTTTCAATGTTTTGTAATATATTTTGAATAGGCTGAGAGTTGTTTTAAACATAGGTTTATGTAATGTAACATGTCCGATAGGGTTAGGACTTAGGGTAAAGGTATTTGAAATACATTTTATTTGATTTGTAATGTTTGTTACAATAGGTTTATGGTATTTAGTGTATGGTTAGGTTAGGGTTTAGGTTTTAGGGTTATGGTTTGTAGACTTAGGTTTTGATTTTTTCCTCCATAGCTTTTAGGTCTAGGTTTTTAGTTTTTTACATCACATAAAAACCCATTTACAATCAATTGTCACAAAGTGACATTCGCAACAATTGTAACATGATGATGACAAGCAACCCTACAAAATGGATGACAAACCCACGTCGACACTAAATCCTGATGGAACTAACAAAAGCCAACATGTCGACAACCAAATTCCAAACCATATCACCATGAAACCATTGACATCACCTGAACAACCTGAACCATAAACAACACTGTCGAAACTAAATGACACCAGACTAAATGCTGACGATGACTCTAAACTTGTGTAACTGATCAGATGAGATCCTCCTGGATCATAGGGTCACATCATAGTAACACTTAGATCATTTTACCATGGACAGCTTGTAGACGTGGGTAAATGTGTGATGGGGTGGTTATAGTGTCTTCATAATCTTCTCCCTCCTTCTGGGAGAATCTACAAAAAATAATATTGCCTTCAACTTCTCAATGCTTTCGTGAGATACATGCTTTATTTTGTACTAGATCCATTTGGAAGACACATAATATTTTACTTAAGGTCTAGGCAGGATTTCCCATACATCATTCTTTAATATGGAATGGTACTCTTTAACCGTAGACATATTAACACTTAGATCATGTTTACCATGGAGAGCTTGTAGATGCGGGTAAATGTGTGATGGGGTGGTTATAGTGTCTTCATAATCTTCTCCCTCTTTCTGGGAGAATCTACAAAATAAAAATATTGCCTCAACTTCTTAATGCTTTTGTGAGCTGCATGCTTTATTTTGTACTAGATCCATTTGGAAGACACATAATATTTTACTTAAGATCTAGGTAGGATTTCCCATACATCATTCTTTAATATGGAATGGTACTCTTTACCATAGAATCTCTCCAATCTTGATGTTCAAATCCATTTTCATAGGTGGATATCTTAGACTCAATGATCTTACTCATAAATGTTGCATAACCTGAATACTTCTTTGGCCTCTTACTTTCTTTGAAAGTGCCACAAGGTGCTACATCCCCTTCTACTTATTTTAAAGTTCTTTCAAGCCAATATGGTCTCTTTCTAGTCTCAGATACAATGCTTCTTAGCGAATCAACAAATTCATGTGGTTCATTTGACTCTTCGAGAGGATATTATTCCATAGGTTCAGTCTCCTTAGGTATTGATTCCACATTCTTAGGATCCACTTGCATACTTTCATCAGAGTCTAAGTGTGATCCCTTGTACTTCCAAAAAGAAACATATTCATAAAAAATGACATCCATGCAAGTTTCAATTGATTTTTGTCCTGGTACATAGATTCTGAAAGCCTTTGAATTTTCACTATAGTGAAAAAAAAGTTCCCTTCTTCCTAGAAGGTTCCAAATTTGTTGTTTTCTTCTTAGGAAAATGGATATAAACAAGACAACCAAAAATTATCAAATGTTCAGCATTGGCATTTTCACATGTGAAGAATTATTTATCAGTCTTGTATTCCAAGATTCGATGTGGACATATAATTTGAACATAGACAACTGTCTTTTAAGCTTCCCCCCATCAAAACATAGGTAACTCTTAATCATGGTGGATTGATTTGGAAACTTAAATAATAGTTCTATTCTTCCTTTCAGCAATTCCATTATGTTGAGGATTTTAGTGAACTATAAGCTCCCTCTTAATTCCAACATACCTGTAAAAACAACGAGTTCCTTGGATATGTATTCTCCTCTATTTTTAGATCTTAATGTCTTGATCCTTCTTCCTATAGCATTTTCAACATGTGCCTGGAATTCCTGAAAATTTTCAAACACTTCATCCTCAACTTTCAAGAAATAAATCCATTTTTTATAAGAGTAATCATCAATAAAAGTGACATATTACAAACGACCACCTAAATATTTTTCAGACATAGGTCCACAAACATAAGAATGTATAAGATCCAAGATTCCTTTGAATTTACTGTCACTGCTAGTAAATCATCCTTTGACTTTTTTCCCATGAGCACATCCTTTTCAAACTCCATCATGTTCAATCTTGAGTTCAAGCACGCTTTTAACAAAATCCTTCATTCTAGTCAAAGATTTGTAATGGACATGAGCACACCTTCGATGCCATAGTTCAAAAATATCAGAGGTGTTGCATATCAAGGCTTGAATTAGGCATTCAAGGAGATGCTATAGGTCTCCTATTTTTCCACCAATGATTTTGGCAGATTCAAAGGAGTTGTATTTATTCCACACTAGAACTTGACCATCAATGAAGGCAATTCTATATCCTTTTTCTTCAAGAGATGAAATGGATAACAAATTCTTCTTCAAACTAAGAACATATAGAATATTTTTCATAGAGACATTACCTCCTAATTCAAATTAGAAGGATTATGAACCAATGCCTTTTACTTTGTACTTGCGATTGTCTCGAAGATCGACCCTTTGAGATATATTATTTTCAGCTAATTCAAAAATATTAACACGACTTCCAATGATGTGCTTAGAGGCACCACTATCCACCAACCAAACTTCATCATGACCTGCAATAGAACCTATGAAACTAAAATAAAAATAATAATTACCATCATCATAATCTTTCTTCCTAGGCCTCCTCTTGAATGAGGGTTGATTAAGATCAACTGTAGAAGCATGCTGCTTCCCTTTCCTTTTTCAATCATCATTCCTTTGAGGAAACCTGTTTTGACAATGACCATATGTTTGGAAATGATAACATTGAAAAATTTACATGTCCCTTCTTTCTTGAGAGGGAGGATGAGGTATTCTTTGTGGAGAAATTCCTCCTTGGAGCATGTCTTCTTCCTTTACTTCTTTGAAATCTTCAAAATTTTCTTCTTCCCATTTTATTCTTTGAGTAGGCTGCAAAAGCTTGAGAACCTTCACCTTGATTTGGAATCTTGCCTTTATACATGAGCCTAGATTCTTCTTGATTCAAAGTAGCATATAGTTTATCAATTGTAGAAGAATTCTCTCTGCCACTAATGCTTGATGCAAAAGAATCCCAAGTGTCAGGCACACCATTTAATGTTACAACTACTAGTTCCTTATCAAGTAAATATCATCAATATATTTGAGTTGATATCTAAAAATATGATGCCACTGTATCGTTCCTTGTCATCTTAACATCACAGAGTGGATTCTGTATACTTATATATTGAATAATGTTGTTGATGGTGTATAATCCAATGAGAGCATCATACATTTCCTTAGAAGATTTAAGATTAGAAATATAAGGAATTAGATGATATATAACATATTCCACAATGATGCTCATGGAAATGATGTCATCCTCTTGGAACTTGTTTTTTCCTACTTGATCAACTAGTTTAATAACTTTTCCTTTCACAATGCCCAAGAAATTATGCCTTGCAAGAACAAGGTCAATTCTAGTCTTCCATGCTATGATGCGTGTAGCTCCTTCAAGCTTATTTTCTGTCTTCATGAAGAAATTTATGACGAATATGATCAATAAAGACAAAATCTGTAGGATCTCAAGGATCTTCAAGGTGATCTAAATGCTCTTTTTCTTCACCAAAGCTTTGATACCATGATGATTTTCTAGTTGCAAACAATGCTAGAACAATTTTCAAATAGATAACTACTTCCAATGATAAAATTTTACTTCTTTAGGGCATTCCAATCATTAAGCAATTATACTTGGAAATTTCAACCATTAAATTCAGTAGAACAATAGAGATCACATTAAAACTAATGAAACTAGAGACACCAAAATTTATTTTTAACAAAACCCCACAAGGGAGAAAACATGGTAATCTTTCCTTATGAGAGAAAGAGTTCAATTCATCAAAACGTACATTAGAATATTCCAATCAAAGGTCAAACATTGACCACATTAATTTCCAAGTCAAACAAAGTCAAAAGAGAGAGAAATTATGAACTTTTCTTACTAGTCAAAGTCTGGTCAAAGGGCTAAATTTTGGCTTGCAATAGCTCGGTCAAAGAGGCCGAAATTTGGTAAAAAATGCTTTAGTCAAACTTCGGTTAAACTACAGGGTTTAACTTGTAGTTAATCCTCAATGAATTCCAAGGACATGAACAAAGTGTCAATAAACAAAAAATCAATGAACATAGAATATTCAATCTCCAAATCTAGTAAAAACCTTTGTCAAATAGTATTAGGAAGATCCAAGTCAACACAGGTAAAACATAGATAAGAGAGGTCAAAATTTGTTGAATATTTTTTTCTTCTTCCTCTTTCGCATGTGTGAATAAAAAACCTTGTGATTGGTTGAATGAATTAGTGATGATGTGATGCCAAAGGAGGTCCAACGAATTCCAATTTATATGTGTGTCAAGAGGTGGGTTTTTGACCTTGGGGTCAAACTGATTCAAGTGGTAGGGCTAAATTTTCCAATATAGGTCGTCTCGAACAACTAAAAAATAAGTATTTTATTCCTTTAGTTTTGACCATGAAAACACTGACCACAACTACTATTTTTTTCAACATAATTAAC
Organism: Pinus tabuliformis; assembly: GCA_031772625.1. Classification (NCBI taxonomy): domain Eukaryota; kingdom Viridiplantae; phylum Streptophyta; class Pinopsida; order Pinales; family Pinaceae; genus Pinus; species Pinus tabuliformis. The sequence goes on from CM062805.1 coordinate 822,110,442, forward strand.
TTGAATATAAGAGGATAGGTGGTGACAATTGGAGTGATGAGTGATGGTTTTTAGGCTTGAGAAGGGGATGGAGGTTAGTGTAATTGATGGGGGTTTGAGGGATAACATGGGGATTAAGGGGAATAAGTGCAAGAAATCTTGGGAGAGAAGGGGACCACTCTTTTTCATTAGATTTGAGACAACTTTGAGGGGGAGGGGGAAGGATTTTTGATTTGAGAACTTGGTGGGGTTGGAGAGGATTTGGGGTCTATCATAGAGAGTGGTGGATTTTGGTTTTTGGCAATCCATAAACCACTGTGGATATTCTGCTGGACAATTCATCACAATAGATCTAATAAATTATATGTAAAAATATGAAATATACATTGTGAGGGTTTATTTCTCTTTATATTTATGGATCTATAAATTATTGTTTAATGCATATACATGAAAATTATAATTATGTATAAAATAAATAAAAAATAAAAATTCACAAACCGTGATTTGAAACAAGATATGACCTAGGAAACACTTTCAAGAGAAAACCTAATTGGAAGGTGATGCCTCCCTGCACCTTTTGTTTTAAAAGAAAAATGATGCGTGTTGGGTGTCGAATCCCCCAAGGGTCGTTTTGGGGCTAAAAGCCCATATTTTGGTCAAATTTTGTAATCCAAGTGTAAAGACTCCGCATTTTGTGGTTGCGGAGCGTGTAGGTGTTAAAGGGTCATAGGGTTGTCCACCCTTATTTTGGAAATGTAATGTCGGATATAAAAGATCTACCCATGGTCCACAGAACATAGGATTGTATAAATAGAGCTAAGCTCTAAGTAGTTTGAAAGCAAGAATAGAAGATAAACACATGAAGATATGATGTATGAGAGATAGATCTGAGGTAGAAGTCTAAGTTTGGATCGTAGTGTAGGTAGAGGCTCTACAGCTGAGTGCGTAGAGGCCTAGGTTAGAAGTCCACAGCTGAGTGCGCGGACCCCTGCAGCTGATTGTGTAGGGCGGGTCGAGTCTGTAATCATTCAGAATTATCAATAAAGAGAAGTATTCTAAAATTTCTACGTCTTTATTTCTTGTTTATGCATCTGGTTATGTTGGGTATGAATTTCACTTATAATGCTTATATGATGCGCGAATGTATGTAAATGTGTTGATTAAGTGAACGCAAGTGAGAACATCTATTTACACGAAGCTAACTAAGATCGGTTAATAAGATAAGTAAGACACTTAACCTAGTTTGGGAGATATCGCAGTTCGCATCCCTAGCAGCGCGAAAGTCCCTGAGCCGCAGGTTAGGGCCATGTGAAAGCCAATTATACCCTTTCACGAAGGTATTGAAGGGTGGAATAGAGGGCTAAGAAACCTACGTGAAGGCAGGTATAGCCAGAATAAACTCACGTCACAACCATATTTGGGTGCAAAAACTTGGTTCCAGCATCCGCCCATACTGTTGCGGGTGAGACTTCAGTCCGCGCTCTATGGGCTGATGCCGAAAGGGCCAGTAGTGTAGGGATTTGTTTGGCTAACTAACGCTGAACCTGGGTCAGGCCCCCTCAAGCCAACAATGCGAGTATAAATAACTATGGCCTATGGCTGCTACAATGTAAAAATCATTTCTGTGTTCTCTTTCCCTATCCCTCTCAGCTACCTTTCTCATCAAAGGAACAATATACACTCAAAAATAATGAAACCCATTTTCCTCCTAGTAGCTTGTTTATAACACAACTCAACAGCCTACTATTGGTTAGGTTTGACTCCCTCAACTATTAACTAGAGTTATAATAAAACAATTCTAGATTCTTCTTCATCATGATCACATGGATATCCAATTTTCCATAAATAATGGGAGCTGATGCGACATCCTCTCGAGTTAAGGTGGCCAAAACAAAAAGGTAAACTTATGAGTGGCATAAATTTTTCTTACAGAATTTGAATGAGGTGATTCTTGCATTATTGGAAAGGTATCTATGTAAAGAATAGAAAATAAATATGCCATACAAAAGTGAAAATTTTTTATCCCTAAAAAATTCCATTTGATGCCTCGAAAAGTGCTTAGAAGGTTTCAGACCCTAATTTTCCAAACTAGGTCTTGCCGATAAAAATGGTCATGCGCACTGATTCTTCCACTTTTTCCAATTGGAAAGCATCCAGGTGGATGAAAAATAATATACTGATCCAATTCAGATCAAACCACCCCGTGTTTGGAGGCTTTTGGTCCCCAAAATATTATACTGAATGAAGTAAGGAAAATTTTCCTCCACCTTATCTTGGATATACATTTAGATTTTCTTGGAAGTTGTACTTTCAACCTAATCTGCCAATGGTTGTGCTAACTCTATCTCATAGTTCTAGAAATATTCTATAAAAATGTATCTTCTATCAAATTTTCCTACGTATCTAGTGCCAAAAATATTTATAGAAGGTAGGACTTGTTCCTCTTCTTGATCTAGCATGGAAAGCTCAGAGAGTTTCAGATTCTCGACATTCACAACTAAGGAAATACATAGGTATGGGGTAGAATGAGTCTATAGGAATTATATCCCACTTTTTCTAATATCTCAAAGGGACCATACCACAAAGAATTATTTTTTTATAGGACCTTGTAGCCTCTCCTTGTTCTACTATAACCAATCTATTACCTTGAATGAATTCTTTGTTATGTGCTAATCACACATGGCCTTATCTTTTTCCTGTGACTTTTGTAGTGTCTCATATACTTGTATATGGATATTCATGATCTTATCAATGAATTTTTTAGCCCTCAAGGAATCCCCTATAATATCCTCCTTTACTCCTCCTTTCTCCCCATATCCAAAGGTGAAGGTGGAAAATATCCAAAACTAGTTTCAAATGGGGACTAACCAGTAGAAGTGTGGAATGCTCTATTATAAGAGTGTTTATATATAAGAGTGATGCTTCTAATTGTAACCCCTCAAAAGTTGCACTAGTGTATTTTTGACTACTTCTGTCTACCTATATGTTTGTAGATGGAACTCTATAGACCTATTTAACTTCGTGCGCATTTTCTCCCACCATGTAGACCAAAATGCATTGAGAAATATTGTGTCCCTATTTGAAACGATGCTCCTTGGTATCTAAAAATTCACCCAAACCTCTCCAAAGAACAAGTTTGTTTCTTCTTTCCCACTAAAATTACTTTTACATGGCATTATAACACACATGTTGCTGGACCTATCAACTACCACAAACATGTAGTGATGTCCCTTCCTAATTTTTGGTAAACCTCCCAAAAATTTCCATGGAAACACTTTCCTATGTATGAGTGGATACAAGTAAGGGATAATATAGACCATTTTTCCTATTACTAGGCTTGTTCAAAGCATGCATCCTCCTATAAACCTAGCTACATTTTCTTGCATCTTAGGACAATTCACATACCTCTGCAAGTTGGCCACTGTCTTTCCTACACAAACTTACCCTACAATATGTAGGTGTGAGCCTCTCTAATAAGTTATAGTCACTCACCTTTAGGAACACATAACTTATCCCACTCGTAGAGTAACTTGTCCTAAAGACGGTGGTCAAATGTGTTGTGATCATCATTTAAATGACTTTGTATTTGCAACTGCTAAAACACCTCCTAGAAGTCCTCATCTTATGAATACACATCCTTTTATGCATCATGGGTGAATGGATCCATGTGCATCAAAGTTTCAAAAGTTATGATATTTGATGTGGGTGGCCTTGAAAGCATGTTGGTAAACTCGTTTGTGTTTCCATTTTTGTATTTGAACACTAAATGAAACTTTTGTAGAAACCTCGTCCACTTGTAATGCCATGTATGATCTAGCTTACTCTAGGCCTGTAGGTACTATATTGGCCGGTAATGTATGTGGATTACTATATCCTTCCCATCAGATAGTACTTCCACTTCTTCATAAATTTCACTAGGGAACATAAATCCTTTCCTTAGGTATGGTATTTAAGAGCTTCCCCATGAAATAATTCAGAATGGTAGCATAAAAGCCTTCCTACCTACATCAATACTACTCCCATAACATACCCACTTGTATTTGTCTCCACTTCAAATGACTGCAAGTTCGGTAATTTTAGAACTGGTGCTTGACTGAACTTCTTCTTAGCTCCTCAAAGGCCCTTTGTTAGGCCTTTTCTCATTGGAAACACTTACTACTTGTTGTTATGGCATGGAGTAGTACTTCTACCACTGAAAATGAGGCTATGATTTTTATTAAGTATTGTGTTTCCCCAACGAAATTCCTAACCTCATAAACATTAGTAGGAATAGACCATTTCATGATGGTATCCATCTTGGTGGGATTTATTTTCACCTCTTGTATACCTATCACATACCTTTAATACAACAAAGACTATTGTGCAAAGTCACACTTGAGATTTAATAGTAGTTGGTGCTTCTTTGATGTCTCCAACACCTACATTAAAAGTGAGATATGCTCCTCCTAGGTAGTTTTGTATACCAGTATATCATCCAAATAGACAATAAAAAAACACAATATATCTTTCATTCATTAGCCTCATAAATGTAGCTGATGCATTGAATATGTTGAATGACATGACTAAACACTCATACAAAGATTGGTTGGTTTTGAAGGTGGTTTTCTATGTATCTTCTTTTATAACTAGAACTTAGTGCTATCCAAAATTTAAGTCTAGATTGGTGAAGTATTTTTCTTACTGTAATTGATCTAGTGGATCATCTGTTATTGGTAGGGTGTATTTAAAACCCTCCTCCCACATTTACCTAAGCAACCGGCCAGCCGGGGTAAACATTCGATGAGAGGCCATTATGATATGATTAGACCTCATAAGTCACGTCAAGGAAGTAGAACCGACTGAAACACACCATACATACATTCAATATAAGCAATAGGACCCTCAGGAACCAATCCAACATTTTTTCCAACCATCCCTTGGGTCCCACTAAGAATTTGGACCACTTGAGCTATGGACACTCTCATGCTATGGGCATGCCAGCATCCAGGGACCTCTGTATGCTCTCACAAGCCTGCAATCCAACGTCCAAGGACATTTTTTCATAATGCTATGCTAGCGTCCCCAGGATTTGAGCCACTTTTTCAGGCCCAGAGCCTAGGTCACTGCCCATAATTAAATGACACCTTCAGAACAATAAGATAACATGGAAATAAAAGTACTAATGCAATAACTTGAATAAGACCTTGACTGGACCCCTACTAGCCATGATAGGAATTTCGTCAAACATATCATGAATATGTAATCTATAGATGTAAATGATAGATGTAAGCATAAGGGTCTCAGACTTATTTGAGATTCACTATAAGGCATTGTTTCCTTATCACTTTAGCTGCAGTTTAATCCATTAGGCCATAGATATATTTTTAATTCATATACAAGTAAAAACATGATGATAACCATACATAGCTACTGTCATAATACATGATCATAACTAGCATAATAACAATAGAAATACCAAGGATACATTAGCCCTATAATCCACATATAAACCAAACACATTAGTCATGAGATAACAAGGAGAAATAACCTCATATTAATGATGAAAAATCCAACCCGGTATGGGACTACCATGTTCCACCCTACCATAGAATGACTGAGTCAAATATCTATTCAGCCATTCACCTCTGTGCCATATTCCAAGAATGAATATGGGATCTCATAAAACACATCAATCAAAACCATCCAAGGCTTCTAGAGGCCACCCACCTCAACCCATCAAACAATGATTCCACCTCATGGTCAGACATCACAAATCCATCATCATACTGGTCTCCATCGAAGCCTTCCAGGGCTTCCAAAACTTTTGTTCCAACCAAGGCTTCTAGGACTAGTAATTCAACCCATAGTTTCTATTGGACTTCCAGAGCATTTTTCCAACCAAGGCTTCTAACACTAGTAACTTAACCCACCAAGGGCTTCCAGAGAATTTTTCCAACCAAGTATTCTAGGACTATTAACTCAACCCAAGCTATTACAGGGCTTCTAGAGTGTTTGTCCAACCAGGACTTCTAGAAACTAATAACTCAACCCAAGCTAAGAAAACATGAGAACCAACCAAAACAAAACAATGAAATAAACCCACAATCTCCATGGTTATCCAAGAAATGGCAAGGCTAGGAATCCACTATCAATCCAGGAAATCCTCCATGCTAGTGACATATCATAACCAAGAAACCACATGCATTTGCCATGCATGCTAAAACTAGAGAGGAAAACATACATGCAACTCGGTACTTACAAGAAAAACCCATTGTAGCTACTAATCCCAATGTCTTCTTGTGGTTTCCTGCTGTTCCTTTCCCTTATTTCTCCAAAAATCCAAGTATGCCACACTCTCCAAGTGTGCTCCAAGAAAAAACTCAGAGTGCCCAAGAGTATGAGAAAGAGAGAGAATAGAGAGAGAGCTCCAAAACTGAACTATCCAAGCTTACCCTAACCAAGCCTGTCCACTGATCCTCAAAAGCCTTTTTATCAATGAGGCCTCTGTTTTATTCATTTTCCATTATTTTCCTTCAATTTCCTCCTCACATGTAACATGTGACCTTTCACCTTCATTTTCTCCTAATTTCCTTTATTTTCATAAATAAAATGCCAATTAATGCCTCATGCCTTTCCAAATCCTTTTCCATTGCCTTTGCCAATTTCCTTAGCCATAATAAACTGAGTGATCACCCACTAGGATGTTTTTTCCCACCATTCATCTTGGAATATGTGTCCCATCACGTGGCCTTATATATATTTTTACATGGATTTTTAACCAGGGTTGTTACAGAACCCTCCCCCTTAGGGGAACACCGTCCTCGGTGTTCAATGAAACCTATAACCAAAAATACTACAGAAAACAAAACATACTACCCATGGAGCTTTATAACATAGATCGTTGTAGTATTTATAATGACATTCTGTTGAAAACATGACAGACGTATTGCTTACTGGAGCTTAATAACACAACCCATTACAATATTTACAATCCACATATACTTATACACCTTTTCTTCAACAAGAAAATAACCATAATGTCTATGGAGCTTTATAAATCCAACTCGATACAATATTTACAATAATATACATATATACACATTTTCTCAACCAAAAAATAAAAAGGATACAATTCCTGCATCCATAACAAGGGAATCCAGCGGCTCACACCTCCACCCTCAAGGTAATACCAAGATTCACCTCCTTCCCAAAAAGTTTAGAATTCACTGCAAAGTCAAATCTACATCCAACGTCCAGCGCTATAATTCTACACCACTTTTCCTCTTAGTGAATAATTATCAACTCATTGTTCCAGGGAACACTCCCAACATGCATTTGATTCCATTTGGAAATGCTAATGAACAAAACAAATTCATCCCCAGTCTTCCCTTCTCTTCTACACAGTCCCTTGGGAAATTCGGTCACCCTCTTCTGTGCAGTCACTCACCTTCTAATTTCTGATGGCATCCCCATCTCAGGAAGTCCATCCCTTGGCAAGGCTTCCTCTTATCAAAAGATATAGAAACCAAGGCATATCCCTACTTTAAAACCATCATACTAGTTATATCATGCTCATGACAATCAATTGGACACGATTGGGTACTCGTGTCCCACAATGGCCCTGCTCCTAAAGTGCCTTACCAACATACTATTGCATTTTTGAATTCCTTTTGCTGTTGCAAATTCTTGCAGTCAGTTTCAACCACCCAATCGGGCATTTCTGTGCTTCCTATACCAAGCACATGACTTCCATTAGATTAAAATAAATTGAAATAACTTCAAACCATACCTCATTGGTAGCTCATCAACAAGGTGCACTTGCAATCCTGTTTACTTCCTATCACAACAAGTCAATTAGTTGCTTGATCCAATCATCATGTACAATCATATCACATCAGATTAGTTCAAAACACAACCATCATAGATCAAAATCACAAATCACATGTAACCATAACAAACCAGAATCATAATTCACATGCATAATAAAAATGAAATAAAATATAGATACTTAAGCTTGAATCAATCCGTAGTTTCTACCTTTGTCCTTATTTTGTACGCACTCTAGATTGGTTGCCACACCCAACAAACACCTAGTGCATTCTCCTCGACCATGTGCACATACACATAGTGTGCATCACACACATACAACCACACATAGTATGCAACATCATGCAATACATTCACCTACACTTGACATACCACACATACACCTACATCCAGTGTACAACACAACACATACATACACCTACACCTAGTGTACGACACAACACCATAAATATATACCTGATGTACAACACCATACAATACATGTACATACACAGAGTACCACACAACGAATACAAATGTCACGATACCACAACTACAAAATTCACATACATGGTACTGCATGTACACAATACAACATGTACGACATGCACATAACACCACATATACACTAGTATCACATGTACAACATGTACATAGTACCACCTATACACAACACCACCTATACAACATGTACACAACATCACATGTACGTGGCACCACCTGCACAATGCATAAAAAACACCACATGTACATCATACCACATGTACAATGTGTACACAATGCTAGATGTATACAACAACACATGCATGACATGTACACAACACCATATGCACGACATGTACACAAAACCACATGCACACAACACCATATGTACAACATGTACATGACATCACATGCTCACAACACCACTTGTACAATCATGCACACAACACCATATGTACATAGCACCATATGTACAACATGCACATCAACACCATATGTACATAGCACCTTATGTACACAAAACTGCATATCCAACATGCACACAGCACCATATGCAAACAACACCACATATCCATCATGTGCACAATACAATATGTACACAACACTGCATATACGACATGTACATAGCACCATCTATACCCAATGCTACACATACATATTCACACAACACTATCTGTACCACCTTGTACATAATCATTACATAAACAACATGTACACACACTATACATACAAAACACTGCATGCACACAACATCACATATGAAACATGTACAACATATACAACATATGCATAAAAATAATACCACACATCCAAAACCACACTATCTCTACCAAGCAACCTTGCTTCCAGTGTCTCTCTACCATCCACACTCATCTTAGCATGCCACAAAGCACATTTTTTTCATTCTGCTGATGTATCCTCCAGTGTCACCTATCATAACATAAACATAGGCATAATACAAGCATACAATGTCAATTCTTAACCATGTGATATTGAACTTAGAGATATGTCAGGCTACTCTTCCCACTTGATTCCTCATAGCCAGGAACCTCTTCATGCCATTCACTTGCATAAGCAATCATTCCTCCACAAGAATGATTCTTGATGAGCCTGTCGACAATGACATAGATACATGGATACATACATACATGTACATAAAAATTAGCATAAAATAATCATTCTCCTTGAAAACCTTGTTAGACATGACATAGATACATACATACATGTGTACATATATAATTATCCAACATAATTATTAGATAGCATAAAGTCAAGGTTAAGAGAACTCCCTTTATTTGTGCACACCATGCAAAACATTGAGAACAATTTTTCCCAACATATCCAAGGCATATGATGCCTAAAATCCATTCACCTTACCTTTCTTGATTACCTTTCCCATGGATGTACTTCCATCATCCATTTACACCAATGGACCCAACCAGTCCAACTGGTTTTCATACTCTTGCCTTCAACTACCCTTACACATGCACCGAGCTTCATCTAGGCCTTACATCACCTGTTGGGTTTCATTCATCTCTCTCCAAGCTCCACTAACTTTCCTCTTTCCCAACCAATTCCCAAGACTCAAATATTAAAAGGAAAACACAAGAAAAAATAAGAACAAAACCATGAAAACCAATAACAATATGACATCAAAAATAAAGTGGCATGATCATGCACTAGACATAACAAACTACAAATCGAAAGCAAGCAAATCACAAAATACCAAAAGCACAAGACTAACAACAAACACCATGACTCAATCCCCATGGTTCCCCGTGCTTCCAGCGGGAAATATCAACATGAGCCTTCTTCAATATTTCATGGTAGTCTCTTTGCCATGCGATCCCTTGCATCATATTGCCATGAACACATAATTGTCAGTGCATAAATAAACATAAAACCATACTAGTTACCTTACCTTGTTGTGCCAAACATGTTGCTTGCAACTGAACATATCCACATCAGCTCTCAAGGGAATCCAATTCCCTTGATAGATCCACATGTAACTAGAGACTTTCTAATATATTTTTCAAGTACATGTTCATGAATCTAGCACATGTCCACATAATGTCAGACAATATTAAGGTTAAGAAGACTTCATGTATGCAAAGAACTCATTTTTTGGGAATTAGGGTTTCAAAACATAGCCAAAGGAGTTCTTGCCCAATTCCTTTATTTTACCTTTTTACTTTGTTGCAGTCGAGTCTTACTATATATTATCACATCACCCAACTATTACTTATATAAACACATCAATTTTTTTCCTTTTCATGCTAATACCAAGCATGTTTCCTACGAATCTTCACACATGTCAACCACACATTTCAAATATCAAGACAATCATATCTATCAATTTGAAATAAACCTTTACCAAGACTAATAATTATGTCATAATCCATAGTCAACTGATAGTCATTAGACATAATGCTACAACTTTCACCTACAACACTCAAGTACATATCAACTGTCTTAGTACATATGTGTTAGTACAATCATCTTAAAACAAGATCATTGGAACACATACTCATATTATGCAATTCATCAAACATTCAACCAACTTGCAAACATACCATGTTAAATAAATCAACTAGACAACATAATAGACACCAAACACTCAAACACCAAATAGACATCATAATAAAGCAATCAAGCACAAAGTAGATGACATAAGAAAGTCCATACCTTAATGTATCTCAGGGGAGGCTATCTTCTCTGCACAATCAATATAGTTAGCATGATATAGATTCACAACACATCAACTCAAATACAAATAAGATCATGATATCCATAATAGTCACTAACTAACACGTTCACACCATAAACTGATAAACAATTTTCATTCATGCATAACAATCACATATGTATGATCAATCTATATTAAAACAACACAATTTCACAATAAGTCAGCTCATACTTGAATGTCATAACCCTAACCATTTTCATAGACCAACCCAACTGAGTATGATACATATAACATCAAGATCTTAATGTAATAACCATAATAATCAAGGTAACTATCATATAGCAACAACAAGTTAACCTATAACATACTCATCGAAAACATATAGTCATCAAGTTTCTCTAACCTAAAACAACAATAGAAATGCATACAACGACATGTTACTATCATTCATGACTATCCAACACATGTGCATATGACTACACTAATCAACTAGCATATATCATGTATGTAACTATAACATCAATAGAATGAAAGGTAGACACATAACCATAATGCACATAACAATCCTTTACCTACATACCTTCATACCAAACATACAATACCTGTATGATGATTTGCTCTTACCCCCAAAGTCCATTGTTGCAACTTCACTTTAATGATCTGGATCCCCTATTTTATCTCAACCAACTCATTAGCATCATAGCATACCAATAAAATCATGATGACCTAATATGCATACAATGACCTCACAATACATGTTTGACCTACTATACATGCATAACCATAACCATGACAATGCATGCATAACAACATTTATACGCTGACATCCATAACAAATTCATATAAAACGATACACTCATGATGACACATCCCAAAACAACACCATCAACCTTCACATGGCGACATCACGACATCCATGATTAACACCATGCAAAAGCAACAAGAACACAAACTACAAGCGTAAAAAACACATATGAAACTGACATGAATGCATGACCAACACACACCAGCCATCCAGTCCAAGGGGTGAACCATGCTCTGATACCACTCTGTAAAACCCTCCTCCCACATCTACCCAAAAGACAAGCTAGTTGGGGTAAACATGCGACGCGAGGCCACTATGATATGATTTGACCTCCTAAGTCACGTTAAGAAGTGAAACCAATGGAAACACACCATACAGACATTCAACATTATCATTAGGATCCTCAGGAACCAATCCAACCTTTCTGCCAACCAGCCCCTGGGTCCCACTAAGATTTTGGACCACTTGACCTCTAGACGCTCTCATGCTATGGGCATGCCAGTATCCAGGGACCTCTGGACACTCTCACGGACATGCACACTAGCATTAAGGGACTATTTTGCTCAGTTATGTGCTAGCGTCCCCAATATTTAAGCCACATTTTAGGCCGAGCGCCCAGGTCACTACCCATAATTGAATGACACCTTCAGAACAGTAAGATAAAATGGAAACAAAAGTAATAATGAAACTAATTAAATAAGACCTTGATTGGAACCTGTTGTGGCCAGCAACAACCCCCCTTCTTATTTAGTGTTATTCCTAATACTAAATAAGTGGGGACCCTTAGCCAAAAAATCTAAAAAATCAAATTAGTGCTTAAATTTCCTTTTCCAAATAAAATTGCCATCATAAGCTTAGGAAGCCCCTTGGAAAATCTAAAAATCTAAGTTTTATGATAAGGTAAAATGCAAATATTTCCTTAGGAAATATCGCATCGCAAAAAGATAGCAGGATGCCACCTTACATGCCGAAGTTCCAATATTGCGAGATCGCAATACATGATAATATCACATTGCATCTAGAAAATACAACTTACATGAAACACTTTAAAATTTGTTGATATGCGATGACGCCAATCGCAAGATCGAATTTCGCAAAAAATAGGTAAACAAAGATTGTCATACATAACATTCCTACGATGTTACGATTCTGCGATTTTGCAATGTTGCGATGTTGCGAAGAAAATCGCAAAATTGCTTCATCGCAGATCTTTCAGGCGCGTTATTCAAGAAAAGTATTTTCCATAAGCTGACACCTGGTTATGCGCTTTAATGCTAATAAATGAGGTAGTTGCCAGTTATTAATGGAATATGGTTTCGTGCTTATTGAAAGAATCATCTCATGTAAGGTGGTATACTTGATGTGTCTACGGCATTTAAAACTTTCCCATCACCCTTCTTTGTCATTCATTTTCACTTCACTTGTGAATTATAGGAACGGAGAACAGAGGCCAATACAAAGCAATACGCAGGATAAAATGGGAAAGAAAAGCAAAGCTCTGAGCTCTGAAGAAAAGGAAATGGCACCCTTGTATACAGACACGGCTTGTAACAGAGACACGGGAATTGCTACGTGGGAAGGCATGTATAATCTGCTCGAAGAGGAGAATCCCAGAGTAATGGAAGTTACTGCTACCGCGGGCTCAAATGGTTCTTCTGAAGCATCCCTTATAGAGCTAGCTTGCTCATTCTTACACCGGATAGCAGCAAGGCCTAAAATTCTCCCATACACGGACATGGTCAAGTGGATACTGGATAGCGTTGATATCAGAAACAGATAGTTTAAAACTCAGGGTCAAGAGCTGACGAAAGTATTATTTTTACAAATTTTGAACTTTATATCTGCTGGAAGGAAAAAGCACAAAAGGCGAAAAATGCATCAAGGAAATCCGGACCAAAAACTGGAGGCAGTTTCCGATGCGCGATTTAATCGCGCATCGCTGAGAAAAATTTCTAAAAAGGGAAAGCTGCTAATTGCCCAATCATCGGCAAGCCCTGAAGATTGCAAGAAAGTAACGATTCAGACAGATTGGAAGCAGAGAGCTCAAGAAAAGGCAAAAGCAATCCAAGGGTTAACCAAGTTGAATTAGGATTATTACTGGGCTACTTGGTAACGCCACATAGCCAGTGGATGACTCTTAAGTGTATCATCAATCCGACCGAAAAGATGGCGCCATCTCTTATCGATTTTGTTTTCTCAGCTCAGCTAAAATCGGAAGTCAGCCAGCCGACTCTTCTCAAATAGATGCTGCATGCGTGCGATTTCAAGGACCAAATACAGAAGTAGTTTGATTTTAGATTCAATTTTAGCTTTAATTTCGTTTTATTTTCCTGAAAAGAGGACGGTCATTTAAACCACATCCTACATTTTTGTAATAATTTGTTTTTAGAATAAGTTAGTAGTATTTAAACCCTTCTCATGCATTTAGAGAAGGGTCCTGAAATTTATCAAAAACTTATCCCGAGAACATGCACTTTTGTACCCTCTGTGGAGGTTTTGATGAATGAATGGAACAAGATTTATTGATGTTTGCATTTGATATCTGCTACTGACGTTGCACTTTTGTACTCTTAGCGGATGTTTGATCAAGGAGAGATAAATTGTTATCGCTTGAAGCTCATAAGTAGTACTAGTTATAAATGGTATTTCTATCTCTTAACTATTTCTGCCTTGTGTTAGAGTGATTTTCAGTTTATTTATTTGTATATTAATGTATGAATGCCTGAGTTATCATTTGGAACTTTTGTACGGTGATAGCTATTTATTTATGCTTAGTGTATGAATAGCTCATTATGCGATATGTTTTTCACAACTGTTTCATCTAACTTTTTATACGAAGTGGTTCATCTTTATTGAATTCTTTTCTCATAACAGCTGAATGATCTTTATTACCAGTTGTTGTTTGAAATCATTTTAGATCGCATAGAAGAAAGATTACACCCTGGGTTAGTGTAGATTTACATATTTCTGTTTATTAGAATATAATTTCCTTATTATTAGATTAGAATTAGAGTAGAAGTATTCCATTTAGAAACTGTTAGAAACAGAAATATCAATATTTCTCACACACACACACACTGAAATTGGGAAACTGGTCCCATATCCCCAGTCGGACCCGCTATACCAAACGGAAAAGGAGCTGCCAACCAAGGTCCGGACCGGGCAGGTATCCCCCTTGTTGTAGAAGGAGGGCATGAACTGTGAATGGAAAGAAAATCTAAATCTAAATACCATTATGAGAGTAAATCACCCTCACCATCTCCCCCGACTTCTCCATTATCTTTAAACTCAGAGCCAGAAGTCGTTGGATCAACAGCCACTGCTATAAACCCTGATATTTCAAAACAATCTACTATTGAACCTCCTGAAGTTGAATCTTTGGTTCACAAAATCCAGCGATTTTCAATATCTCCTCAAAAGTATGATAAATATCAAGACAGCGTGACTTCGCAATATAACCCTGCTCATCCTCTCACCAGGTTAAAGAGCAAAAAGTTTGGTGTTCAACCAACCAAATTACCTCTACCTACTAGGAAGAGAGCAAGGAAGTCTCCTACAGGTTCCAATAGTGAGACTCTTTCATCATCAGCATCCATCTCAACCTCTTCACTGCGAAGTCAACCATCCACTCCTCCACTTCAAATCATCGGCCATCAGCCTATTGTAACTTCCTCAACTCCTCAACCATCTGGAGTCATAATATCCTCATCTTCTCAACCACAAGGATCATCTTCTACACTTTCCTCTGTTAATAGTTCAACAATGGCCCAAACTCCATGGAATAATCCAGGGGCAGTCTTAATGCCTGCACCCTTGAGTCAGATACTGGTCCATCCTGAAAAATGGCTACCTAAGTTTAACCCTGAGGCAGGCATGCTAGTAGAAGAACACATGAATAACTTTATGTTGTCCATAAATCTCAATGGAGTTGTTAATGAAGATGCTGTTGTTCGATTTTTTCCTTATACTCTGCAAGGAACAACCGGATCATGGTATTTCTCATTACCATCTGGATCTATTACTAGTTGGGACATCTTCCAAGAACAATTCCTGACCAAGTTTGGTGATGACAGGTCTACAACGACACTGATCAATGACTTGTCTAACCTTAGGGCTGAGTCAAGAGAACCCATCAAAGATTTCAATTTACGTTTCAATAAAATCTTAAACAAAATTCCTACTGCTTCTCAGCCTAGTGAAGAAGTGCGAAGTGAATGGTACATTACTTCTTTACCATCAAATTTAGCAATCTTTGTTGATAGGGCTAACAAAACAACCTTAGTTGAAAATATGAAAGAAGCGATAGCAGTAGAGAAACGTAATATGGCCCTAGAAAAGAAAAACGCAATGGAAGAACGAAAATCTAAGAAGGTCCCTTTCAAAGAAGATCCCAAGAAAAAACGACTGAAAGATCCATTCGATTTAGAAGGATTACAGAAAGTTTTGAAGACCATGTCTAACGAAATGGTCGACATTAAGAAAAATCCATACAGGCCTTTTAAAAGAAATCCTTCAACTGATTCCAAACCCCCTAACGCTATTTCAAATGCTGAATCAGAAGAAGAAGAAGAGGAAAAAACTACTGAAGAACATACCGATGAAGAAGAAGTTGTAGAATTACAAGGTATGTGGGATTTCATCCTCCCAAATGAAGAGGATCAAGAGGCATTCCTGGTTAGTACTCGCAGCAGAAATCAGCTTGATCCTCCTCAACCTACACCTAAGCCAAAGAGCGTAAGCTCGATGACTAAGGATAAAGTTGCAGCCAAGAAAACATCACCTAAAGCGACTCAAACCAGCCCAGTCCAAACAGACACATCTACTCCATCTAAAACACTAATCGTTTCGGATTAAAATGGAGTATAACATCGTAGAAGATATGAAAAAGACAAGGGCCAATATTACTCTTTTTGAATTGAGCAAGTTAAAACACCAACAGAAAGTACTTCTGAAAGAATTACATGTTGTACTAGTTGCACCTTTACTAGCTGCTATGATCTCTCAAGCTTCTCATGATATGAGAAGAACTCCAACTAGTACGATGAATAAAGTTGATCCAAACAATATCGCATTAATTGGAGGAAGATTGAGATCGCATACTCCCCCATTTCTCTTTACTTATGAAATTTTCAATAAAAACGTGCACAATTGCTTAGTCGATTCGGGAGCTTCATTAAATATCTTACCAAGATCAATTTGCGCAAAATTAAACGTTCAACCACAGAAATCTGTTGTGCGCATAGTTCAGTTAGATCGATTGCAAGTCGAAGTGATTGGTGAGTTAAATCAGGTTACCATAACGCTGTCATCCAACCCAAAGGTATGTCAAGTTATTGACATTTTAGTTGCCGATATTCCTGAATTTTATGGCCTAATTCTTAGCAGAGATTGGTCAGAAAAACTTCATGGATACTTTGCAACTGACTGGTCACATATGTGGCTACCTTATAATGGTAAACCCAATCAAATAAAATTTGAACGCGAGTGACATCATAAATACATAGTAATAGAACTCGAGGGAGAAAATTAAGCAGTAGCGTATAATTCTAACATCATAGGCAACTATTCAGTAGATTCTTTCTTAGGAAATTTTAATTCTCACACTTCACCTTACTTAGAACATTATGTTTTATCTCAAGTAGAAAATTTTTCTCAAACAGATAATTGTAAATGCATTAATTTTATAGATAGTCCTGTAAATAAATCTTTGTTTTGGAAACTATTTTTTGATGGTTCTAAGTCTAACGAAGGAGCAGGAGAAGGATGCGTATTAGTAAGCCTAGAGGGAGATAAAACCATGCTAACTTGCAAACTTGAATTTGAGTGTACCATCAATACCGCAGAATACGAGGCTCTAGTCCAAGGATTGTACAAGGCGATCAGATTGGACGTCAAATACCTGCAAGTTTTCGGAGATTCTAAAATTTTAATTAGATAGGTACGTAATACTATACACTATTTATCAGGTCATTTAAAGCATTACAAATGTTTATTTCAATATCAGACTGAACATTTATAGCATTTAATATTTCATCAATTCCCAGACTCCAGAATGCTAACGCAGACCTCTTAGCCAACGTAGTGTCCAAGCTCATTCCTTCAGAAGATTTTAGCCCTGACCGATTTTCAATTGAGTTAATTTTTAGACCATCTATCCCTGATAATATTACCAATTGGAGGATTTTCTACGACGATCCTAATATCGTGAGTTTTCTCACATCTGAAGGATCCTACACCAATCAAATAATTGACGAAGACCAACATGACCAGCAATTGTAACAGGATAGTACTAACAATGCTATACCTAAATCAGTAGTCAAATTAGAAGACCTTTATGATTTGAAAGATCAATTCAAAAGATCTACCAATTCAAAACTCCAAAGTTCAACTTTGAATTATGAATTAGTAAATTTAGGAACTGATGCCAAAACGCAGAACATCAACCTAGGCCTTGGCCTAGCCCCTGAAGAGAAATTAGCATATATTCGTCTCTTGAAACAATACAAAGGTGTTTTTTATTGGAATTACGATGAACTCAGAATGTACGACACCTCCATCATCCAACATACTATCCCAATGATTGATAATGAAAAACTTGTCCAACAAAAGTTGAGAAAGATCCATCCAAATTTAGAAAATCAGATTAAAACTGAACTCAATAAGTTATTGAAAGCCAAAATAATCTTTCCCGTTAGACATTCTAAACGGGTCTCCAATATGGTACATGTTAGAAAGAAAAATGGAGATATTAGAATCTGCATTGACTTTCGAAACCTTAATAAGGCCTGCCAAAAGGATAATTTTCCTTTGCCCCCCATGGAACAAATACTGCAGGCAGTTGCGGGCTCAGAATTAATGTCATTCTTGGATGGATTCTCAGGATACAACCAAGTGCTGCTACATCCCAATGATCAACTGAAAACCACATTCAGAACTAAGTGGGGCATGTACACATATCAAAAGATGCCATTTGGTTTGGGGTGCCACATTTCAGAGAGCCATGGACATTGCATTCAAGGGGTTAGTTAATAAATTAGTGGTAATCTATTTGGATGATATTACTGTTTATTCCAAGAAACGAAATAACCATCTCAGAGATTTAAAACAAATCTTCCAACGTTGTTTAAGGTATGGGATTTCACTTAACCCGAAAAAATCCTTTTTCTCATTGAGTGAAGGAAAGCTTCTAGGATTCATAGTGTCAAAATCCGAAATTCACATAGATCTTGATAGAATCAAAGAAATTTCCGCAGTACCCCTACCTCACAACAATAAAGCCATGCAATCTTTCCTTGGCCAGATTAACTTTGTAAAGAGATTCGTTCCATACTTTTCAAGAATTGTCTCCTTTACAAGCCATGATTAAAAAGAACGCAAACTTTAAATGGGGCCAAGATGAACATGAGGCATTCAATCTGATCAAACAAGCCATTATCAATGCTCCATCGTTAGAAACTCCGAATTTTTCCGATCCTTTTATTTTGTACACATTTGCCTCAGATAGATCATATGCTATGATACTCACTCAAGCAAATCAAGAAAAGGTGGAAGCCCCAATTGCCTTTTTCAGTTCCAATTTACAAGGTGCTGAACTGAATTATTCAGATGTGGAAAAACAAGCTTACGATGTTTTTAAAGCAATTAAATATTTCAGACCTTTTTTACTCAAAACGCATACCAAGATCATATTACCGTTTCCAGCGGTAAGAAATCTTCTAGTACAGAAGGATGTGGGTGAGAAAAGGGCCAATTGGGTTACTGCCTTACAAGAATACGACGTAGAAATCAAACTAACAAATATTGTAAAAGGTCAAGGCTTTTGCAAAATGCTGGCAGGAGCATCTCTAATGCCCAAAAATCCATCTGAAGAGGTACAAGTGGACGAGGTAAGCCTAAACGATGCTGAGTCATTATACACTAATATTATTTATTATTTAGAGAATGGATATGCTCCTCCAAACCTCGATCATACCAAGAAAAGAGCCCTAAGGTTAAAAGCCAAACAATATCAGCTCATGAATGATGTTCTTTTTAGAATAAATTATGATTCTATTCTACTTAGATGTCTTGAGAAATCTGAAGCTGAAAAAGTCTTGCAGGAACTCCACGATGGGCCAGCCGGTAGACATTCTGCTGGAGATACAACTGCTCACAAAATTTTACGCGCAGGCTATTATTGGCCCACATTATTCAAAGACGCACACAACTACGTAAGGAAATGCCAAGTCTGTCAAACTGCTTCTGGAAGACAAAAGAAACCAGCCTTGCCACTGCAACTAGTTACCATTGAAAAACCTTTCGATCAATGGGGATTGGACGTAATAGGTGATATCGTTCCTCACTCTTCTAAACAACATAGATACATACTTACAGCAACATATTACTTTATTAAATGGGTAGAAGCAGTTCCACTCAAGACGGTAAACACTGAAAACATCATTGAATTCATAGATCAGTTCATAATCACCAGGTTTGGATTGCCTTCCACTTTAATGTTTGATAATGCATCATATTTTTTTGGAAATGCAATGACTGAATTTGCACTCAAAAGAGGTTTCAAACTTAAATATTCTGCCAATTACTACCCGCATGGCAATGGGTTAGCTGAGTCTACAAATAAAAACCTAATCAGGATTATCAAGCGAACCATTGACCAAAATCATAAGAATTTGCATAAGTATTTAATATATGCTTTATGGGCAGACCGAATAACGCAGAAAGCCTCTATTGGCACTTCTCCCTTTAATTTAGTTTATGGGAAAGAAGTGGTTCTTCCAACACATCTGGCAATTCCCTCTTTAGCCTTGGTTCAATATATTGATGAAGCACCAACTTCTTCTTTACAACTTAGGCAGCTGGAATTAATTAAATTAGAAAAACAACGAGAACAGGCTAAGATAACTCATGCTCATCATCAAGCATTGGTGAAAGCCTCTTTTGACTCCAATGTGATATCAAGAAAATATTTTCAAATGGGGGATCTAGTTTTAAAATGGGACAAGGCTCATGAGGAAAAAGGAAAACATACAAAATTTCAAAGAATGTGGCTTGGTCCTTTTCAAATTGTAGAAGTCATAGGTCCGTCTACCTTCATGTTACAAGATTTAACAGGGAAAAGGGATTCTTTACCTGTTAATGGTCAGATACTTAAGAAATATTTTCCATAGAAGATCATTCTTATATTTTTGTAGAGTAGTTGTTTTTCATTTCATAGTAAAACCAGTTGTGAATGGTTACAATAGGCATTTACGAAAAAGACACCAATTCTCTTTTAAATTTTTATTTTTCTCTTGTATAAATAACAAATCTTTAGGAAAATTGATCTTTATTATTGAAAGATATAGTTAAAAAACTCTAGCCTAGATATGATACTAGTTTCAACTTCATAAAATTTGATGAAAACAACCTTTAGTGAGAAATTGTTTTATATCAGTGCAATGAAAGGTATCAATAACAAAATAAAGATTCTCTGTAGAACAGCTATCTCCAAAAAACTCTACTATTGTTGTCTAGAGCTATCTTAAGGAAACAATGACTTCCTCCCTACTAAGGAAATCACAAATTTCATAAGAACAATCCAAGGATACACTTTATCTTAAAGAGTGAGAGGTCTCATCGCGAGCCGGCTTATCATAATCACAGATACTATAACTTGCTAACTTTGCCAATACTGCATACCACAACAGGGAAATGACTCAAGATTGTTGCAATCAAAAGGACAGGGGTCTCATCACGAGCCAACTTGTTCAGCAAAGTTATAAATCAAGTGAATGATTGTGTCATAAATTGGCTATCAAACCAAGACATTGCTCTTTAAGAATAAAAATAAAATCAAAGCAACAAGTGTGGATGTGGATTCTTCTTTGAGAATTGTAGGTTTCTTTAAGTAGGATACAAGATCATTGCTGGGTAATAGGTAACCCTGTCGAGGCTATAAACGCCTACTGGCAGCAGAGGCTCTACCTATGACAAATGAGCATATTTAAAACTGGTTTACAGAGAAGACTTTGTTTTATCTTTACAAACCAAGTAATGACTGATGTAAATACAAGGACTAGCTTGAGGCAACAAATAATCAAAGTTGAAAATAAGTTGAAACAAAATGTCATTGACAGGTTAAAGTATAATGTACTTTATCTTTCTATAATAAAGTTTAACTTTCTAGAAAATTTTCTGTTTTGGAAGTTTTGAAAATTCAAAAAAGCAGCAGAGATAATTGGTTCTTCCAAGTGAATCGTCAATTGTTGTGGCCAGCAACAACCCCCCTTCTTATTTAGTGTTATTCCTAATACTAAATAAGTGGGGACCCTTAGTCAAAAAATCTGAAAAATCAAAATAGTGCTTAAATTTCCTTTTCCAAATAAAATCACCATCATAAGATTAGGAAGCCCCTTGGAAAATCTAAAAATCTAAGTTTTATGATAAGGTAAAATGCAAATCTTTCCTTAGGAAATATTGCATCTCAAAAAGATAGCGGGTTCCACCTTACATGCCGAAGTTCCAATATTGCGAGATCGCAATACATGATAATATCGCATCGCATCCAACAAATACAACTTACATGAAACACTTTAAAATTTTCCGATATGCGATGACGCCGATCGCAAGATCGCATTTCGCAGAAAATAGGTTAACAAAGATTGTCAAACATAACATTCCTGCGATGTTGCGATTCTGTGATTTTGCGATGTTGCGATGTTGCGATCTGTGATGTTGCGAAGCAAATCGCAAAATCGCTTCGCAAATCTTTCGGGTGCATTATTCAAGAAAAGTATTTTCCATAAGCTGACACCTGGTTATGCACTTTAATGCTAATAAATGAGGTAGTTTCCAGTTATTAATGGAATATGGTTTCGTGCTTATCGAAAGAATCATCTCATGTAAGGTGGTATACTTTATGTGTCTGCGGCATTTAAAAATTTCCCATAACCCTTCCTTGTCATTCATTTTCACTTCACTTGTGAATTGCAGGAATGGAGAACAGAGGCCAATACAAAGCAATACGCAGGATAAAATGGGAAAGAAAAGCAAAGCTTCGAGCTCTGAAGAAAAGGAAATGGCACCCTTGTATACAGACACGGCCTGTAACAGAGATGCGGGAATTGCTACATGGGAAGGAATGTATAATCTGCTCGAAGAGGAGAATCCCAGAGTAATGGAAGTTACTGCTACCGTGGGCTCAAATGGTTCTTGTGAGGCATCCCTTACAGAGCTAGCTTGCTCATTCTTAAATCGGATAGCAGCAAGGCCCAAAATTCTCCCATACACGGACATGGTCAAGTGGATACTGGATAGCGTTGATATCAGAAACAGACAGTTTAAAACTCAGGGTCAAGAGCTGACGAAAGTATTATTTTTACAAATTTTTAACTTTATATCTGCTGGAAGGAAAAAGCGCAAAAGGCGAAAAGTGCATCAAGGAAATCCGGACCAAAAAACGGAGGCAGTTTTCGATGCGCGATTTAATTGCGCATCGCTGAGAAAAATTTCTAAAAAGGGAAAGCTGCTAATTGCCCAGTCACTGGCAAGCCCCGAAGATTGCAAGAAAGTAACGATTCAGACAGATTGGAAGCAGAGAGCTCAAGAAAAGGCAAAAGCAATCCAAGGGCTAACCAAGTTGAATTGGGATTATTACTGGGTATACTTGGTAAAGCCACATAGCCAGTGGAAGAATCTTAAGTGTATCATCAATTCGGCCAAAAAGATGGCGCCAGCTCTTATCGATTCTGTTTTCTCAGCTCAGCTAAAATCGGAAGTCGACCAACTGACTCTTCTCAAATAGATGCTGCATGCGTGCGATTTCAAGGACCAAAGACATAAGTAGTTTAATTTTAGATTCAATTTTATCTTTAATTTTGTTTTATTTTCCTGAAAAGAGGACGGTCATTTAAACCGCATCCTACATTTTTGTAATAATTTATTTTTAGAATTAGTTAATAGTATTTAAACCCTTCTCATGCATTTAGAGAAGGGTCCTGAAATTTATCAAAAACTTATCCCCAGAACATGCACTTCTGTACCCTCTGTGGAGGTTTTGATGAATGAACGGAACAAGATTTATTGATGTTTGCATTTGATATCTGCTATTGATGTTGCACTTTTGTACTCTTAGCGGATATTTGATCAAGGAGAGATAAATCGTTATCGCTTGAAGCTCATGAGTAGGACTAGTTATAAATGGTATTTCTATCTCCTAACTATTTCTTCCTTGTGTTAGAGTGATTTTCAGTTCAGTTATTTGTATATTAATGTATGAATGCCTGAGTTATCATTTGGCACTTTTGTATGGTGTAGCTATTTATTTATGCTTAGTGTATGAATAGCTCATTATGCGATATGTTTTTCACAATTGTTTCGTCTAACTTTTTATATGAAGTGGTTCATCTTTATTGAATTCTTTTCTCATAACAGCTGAATGATCTTTATTTCCAGTTGTTGTTTGAAATCATTTTAGATCGCATAGAAGAAAGATTACACCCCGGGTTAGTGTAGATTTACATATTTCTGTTTATTAGAATATAATTTCTTATTATTAGATTAGAACTAGAGTAGAAGTATTCCATTTAGAAACTGTTAGAAACAAAAATATCAATCTTTCTCACACACACACACACACTGAAATTGGGAAACTGGTCCCATATCCCCAGTCGAACCCGCTATACCAAACGGAAAAGGAGTTGCCAACCAAGGTCCGGACCGGGTGGGTATCCCCCTTGTTGTAGACCCGATTTTCGGGGCTTCAACAGAACCCTACTAGCCATGACAGGAATTTCATCAAACATATCTTGAATCTATAATCTACAGGTGTAAATAACAAATATGAGCATAGGGGTCTCATACTTATCTGAGATTCACTATGAGCCATTGTTTCCTTGTCACTTTAGCTAAAGTTTCATCCATTAAGCCATAGATACATTTTTCATTCATATACAAGTAAAAACATGATGAGATCCATACATCGCTACTGTCATAAACACATACATAACCAGCATAATAGCAACAAATATATCAATGAAATCACAACCATACGATCCACATATAAACCAGTATAATACTCACAGAGATACAAGGAGAAATAACCTCATATTGATGATGTAAGATCCAAACCTGGGATGGGACTTCCTGGTGGGCTCCAGTATTGTAGCAATAATGCTGCAACTCCTGGGACTCCCTTCTTTACTCTTATCAACCCGGTAGTTCGTAACAAACTTGGAAGCGACGGTGCTATATGCACAAGTACTAGCTCTTGCCACAGCTGTCACTTGATCAGCTGGAACAAGTCTGCTAGGGGCTCAAGGAAACTTCTATGAGCTCTTAGAAGAAGCTTTGTACCTGATGGATGGAAGCTAACTCAAAGGAAGCTGATCTACTTGCAGAAAGAAACTGAAAGTCAAAGAGTAACATAAACCCTGGCAAACCCTAATTCTACAAGCTAGTCCTACTGATGCAAAGGAGAGGATGCAAACTATTGAAAAAGATGCCATTACTTCTACAAAGGTGAAATGCACATGCCTATGCTATCTCTATCTAAAGAACACATCTTTTTTTTATTTTTGATTACGTTATCAAAATTATCATACATGTACTTTTAACTGGCTTCTTACTATGCAGGGGTGGATCAAGGAGGAGAAATGCTTGGAAAAGGTTGGGAAGGTTCAGAGAGGGTCTAAGGAGTCCCTAACACCCTTCCAGAGAGTTTCACCAAGTTTGGCTACCCAGCAACCTCACTTGTGAGCTTCTACAGGAAGTATGCAGGGGTTCTACAGGATGTTTCAGGGATTTCTACAGGATGTTCAGAAATTTCTACAGGATGTTCTGACATTGGATTTTGGAAGATGGGTGAGTGAAAGAGGATGCATGAATGGATAGGGAGGTAGGGTAGGGGTCTGAGATGACCCAGTGACTGATGGATGAAGTGATGAGAGGGTGTGGAGAGCTAACTTGTCTTAAGGGAGGCTAAGGCAATGGAAGAGCAAGAAGGTAGGGTTATGTGGACAGAAGAGTAGTTGTGAGATGAAGAAGCTAACTAGGAGATGGAGAAGCTGGCCTGGATGAAGCTTAGGTGGATGAGAGAAAGATGGATATGCCCTGCACGGTGTGCACTTAACTGAATCAACCAAATCCTGCATACAATCGAAATCTTAGCTAATCTATCCAAACTGTCAACGAAACAAATGAACAACAGCTTTATTTCCAAAGAGAACCATGTACAACACTTAATCAAAGGAACATCTAAAAAGGTCTGAACACATGACTAACTTCTACAAATGAAAAACATTACACCAATGATTGCATGGTCAAGCAAACTAGTGTTTTTGTTGAGTAGCACTGGTTCCACAATTCCGGCCCCTGATCCAATAAGGGAGGGGTGAAACTAAGAGTGCAGGAAACCCTTTTATGGATCTTTTATCAATCTTTATCTTCTCAATCTGTTCTACACATCTGAAGTAATTCTATTCCTCAACAATAACCTACTTAACCAACACAACTAAATCTAGCTCAACAAACTTCGTTTTAGATGCATAAAAGGAAAATCACAGTGTTGAAAGGAAAGATAACAATAGAAATAAGGAGGCCCTAGGCTCTTAGGTTGGGCCCAAACCCAAGAGCTATGGCTCCTATAAAAAACTCAGAGCTGATATCAAATTTGACTGCTTCCCATTATCAAAAAATAATCATAAGTCAAGAGTTATGCCAATAATGGCTACAAAAGAACAAAACAGAGCTAGCAGCACGTAGCGCAAAATATGCAAGAGTTTTTCAAAAGTCCTTTTCGAAGGCTGAAGCCTTAACATTTATACACTATGAGGCCCTAGCTGGCCTCCTAAATCTATGGGACTTGGCTGCCCAAACTGTGAGTGAACATCTCCTTCCAAGAAATCTGCTTGGCTGCCTTCTAGATCCGGTTTTGGTGGCCTTTGGAGCTCAGAGTTGGGGGTGAAGATCCCGAGGGAGGCTATTTAATGCCATAGACAACCCCCCTACGAATCCTCAACCCAAGCTTGGCTGTCTCCTAGCCCATGTTTGCTCGTTTTTGCTTCAACATGTGTCAAAAAATCCTGAAATGAGCACGTGTTAGCCACCTAGGAATAGTGACTACCCTTATTCGTACAAATGACATAAACATACTAGAAAATAATGCATAAGTTATGAAAAATGAAGGATTGAACAAGGGTAGTTAGGCAAAATGAGCCCAAAATGTTACCAAATTTGGGGCTCATCATCACCCCCTTGCTAAAATGATTGCTCATCCTTGAGCAACTAATCCAACTCCTCGTCCTTCATTGCTTTAACCGCCACTCTCACATCCTAGGCTTCTGAAGTAGTATCCTCCTCATTGTCATGGAACCCGGCCTTCTTTTCCACCTCTTCCCATTGCTTATGTTCTTCTTTTTCTATGCTTCCTTCTACCAATCCCAGAAGCAAAGGTGGGCTTAGCTTGAGGCCGATCCAGCTGGCCTGGAGGTTCTGCATGGACTTCTTGTAGAGAGGTACCCGTACTAGGCCCTCCCTCATTCTAGTTGGAGTGTGATACTCCCTGATTTTGAGGTTGTGGGACAATGTGTTCCACCTCCGGGTGCAAGCATGAACACAATTGTCCCCTAGTAGTCGCTCCATATCCTCGAAATGTGCTATAGCCTGAGCCTGCTGATCCATATATTTTAGTAAATCCTGCGGGGTGGTTGTTAGGTGTTGGTGGGCGGATATCAATGCAGTGGGGTCCCTTGGATCTGCTCTGATTAACAGTGGTTCATGTAACTCTCGGTTCATAACATCTTTGACCTCTGTCGCTCTCTTTTCTTCATGGTTTAACCATGAGGTAAATGCCATTAGCTGCATATCTCCCACAACTGTGTTGGGATCCCATGAAGTTACATTAGGAAAGGCCAAATTATGGAGGTAGAACTCTGATAGTTTGGCCTTGTCCTCTGAGGAGCTACTGTTGCATAAATCTGTGAACTGTTGGGGGTTTTGGATCTGGGAGATACCCCTCTGTGCTAATGCATTAATCTGGAATTACAGCCACTGGTCCCATAGGTATAGGCCATAAGATTTGGCCGGCTGCGTACATTGTAGAGCATCCATAGCCCAACTGGCCATGCAAGCCAGTTGTGCCTCTTTTTCTTGCAACTACTGTTTGAGAGCTTGTATTTCTATGTTTGCTTGCAATTCCCTTTCCTGTAGATGCTGGTTTAGTTCCTCAAGACCAGCTTGCATTCCTTCTTTGCCTTGAGGTTCTGCTGTAGTGTCCTCTGAGGCTGTGCCCCTTTCTTTCCTCTGTTCCTGTAGCTGCAGTTTGAGCTTCTCATTCTCTTCCTATAGAAATACTTGCTGGCAGTTTCCCACGTGCTTGGCCATAGCTAATTCCCTTCTTGCCTCCTTGAGTTGTTCCTCCAAGGGGCCTATATCTGCTACTCCTTTAGATTTATCTATCCTCATCCACGTGTGGGTCCGTACTCTTTCTTCTTCCAATGCAAAGAAGAGCGATACTGTGAATTTTTGTGGGATAATTTTCCCAGCCTCCAAAAAGTTATAATAAGAGCTCAAGCTGGGCTGGGGGCTAGGCTCCATGATGTGTTCTATCTCTGCTTCCCTTTGTGGTGAGGTGGCTTCCTCCCCCTCCATTCTTTCGGTCTCCTTGAGCCTGGCTAAAGGTTCGTGTAGAACTGCTTCAGCATCCTGTAGAGGGGTTTTTGACGCTGACATTTCCATTCTCTCCCTCTAGGTAGTTGTCTTGGGGCTCCCCCACTCATAAGTGACTGATACTTTGGAGGGGGACTTCTCCCTTGGCGAGGTAGGGGTGTCTTCGATGGTAATTGGGTCTTTAGATGGAGGTTGGGCCCTGCCAGTTTTAATTCTCACACTTCTCCTCGCTTTGAAATATAGAGGAGTCTCCCTTTTGCATTTCTCCTTTGGCTTGGGAGAGGTACTTAGGGTGGCCAGCACAACTGCTGCCTCCCGAGCAAGAATTTCGGCCGTCTTCTCCTTCTGTGTTCTTTTCTCAGGACTTCCTGTAGAAAGCCCTGTAGTGGCTGATTTCTGGCTTCCTATAGAAGTTGTTTTCAATTTTCCTGTAGAAACAGATGGCACCGTTTTAGCCTGCTTGGCTGAGGGTGTTTTTTCTTTCAATTTTGCTGACGCTGCCTTAGAGGTGCCCTCACTGACATGGGCCTTTTCAGTCCTTTCCACTCTGCTCTGTAGTCCTTTCTCCATGGGGGTTAATGTGGTTTTGTCACCCTCTATTTTGGCAGCTTGTTTTTCCTCTTGTTTTCCCTTGTGCTCTTTATTTGGTGCTTTGGCCATGGTTTCTTGGCCTTTCTCTTTCTTCTCTGTTTGAATTGGTTCCTTCTCCTCGCTGCTGGAGGAGGTGAGCTCCTCACCCAGCACTCGGATGTCATCATCCTTAGTCAAATTTCGGAAGGTTTCCCAGGAGAGAGGGACGGTATACGTGTGAAGTGCATCTTCCACGAGGAGCTTAATGAGCCCATGATGGGCTATCTGATCTGGTGTCCCCTCTCTCAACTTAGTGGCACACTCGGTCATGGACTTCAGGAGGAAGTAATGGATGCTCAACTTTTTCTCTGAGGGTAGGTCCATTTGGTGCCTAAGTTCTGTGAGCAGTCGAAAATGGTATCCATACACGATGCTGAATCGCCCCTCGCATGTGATATACTTCATAATTTGGAGGCTGACCTCACTCCAAAACGGCTGTAGGCTGGTTCTTCGCACTCCATTCTTATCTTCTGAGAATTGCTCCTCCGGCAAAAAGAATTCCTTCTTAGCCTTCTGGCCCAGTTTTCTCTCCTCCTTATCCCAAGGTACCCCCATCGGTAGATCAGTGACCCTGCTAATGAACTGTGGGGTAAGTCTGAGGGTCAAACCTCTGAAGTTGACAACAGCCAACGTTTTGGACTTTGGCTGCAAGGATCGCAAGAATTCCTCTACAACCTCGTCATCGTGACCTTGAAGCTTGTCACAGAATGACATCCACCGTGCACGAGAAAACAGGTCTACCACCTCAGGGGTTTCCCGTAGCTTCTTTGAGTCTGTAGGCTCTTTCCTGATGAACCCACCCAACATGGTAAAAGCTTGCTGTGGTGGCCTGAGCTGGCTGGAGCGTATAAAAAGATGGATTTTTGGGATTTCCTCAGACAGAGCGCAGAGTTACGCCTCTATCATGCACACAGTTTATAAATTCATGACTGTCTACAAGTGAGCCTTGACAGTGGCTCAATTATGAACCAAACCCTGTAGAAAATCCCGCATACACACTACGACGAAAATTCTCATGCAGAAATAAGAAGACACTTGCAAATTCATGCACAGACTGAAATTTACGGTTTTCTACCCCTTTGATACGTCGACTTCACCACCTTTTGAACCAATTGCATGGGAGGACTATGTTCAGGCTTACCTCGTTCCAGACTTGCCACCTTTGACGTGAACAATTTAATTTCTCCGTAACGTTGAGCTTCCTATAGCGCAGCTTCCTGTAGAAGTCATGCATGGGTTCTAGGGAGAGCTTCAGTGGTTCTGGGCCTTCTGTGCAACAACAGGACGTTTGAACAGGCCGAGAACTCAGAGTATCAACCTTCAGGAAATTGCAGATGCGTACTCGGCTGCAAAGCGGTTGGGAATAAATGAGTGTAGTGCGCCATACGCGATCTAGCCGGTAGATTTGGAACTCGTGGCGCGGGGGTGAGCTGTTCCCGTCGGCCCGTTGGCCGACGTCACCTGTGATCATTCCACTGCATGTCTGCCTGACCTCTTAATCATTCCCTGCATATCTACCGCCGCCACTCCTGTTAGATCGTCGTTTCTCTTTGACTGGACTCTTCCCACGTGTCCATTTCCTGCCTCGTCGACACACCCAAAGCTTTTCGGATCGGACGAGGCCATCGGGCTAGTTGTGGTGGCCAGTTGAATGGCTACCCGACTTGCTCAACCCATTCATTTTCATACTTACACGCATTTTAAAGCATTATTCATGTAATTTGACAAAATAGGGTGAGGCACTTACCTGTGCGGCCGTGGCGTTATTTTTCTCATGCTTCAGGACGAGGGTGACGGATCCGCCTGCTGCCGCTTCGTGCACAGGCACGAGAGCTCCTTTTCGCTGACTGCTGCTGGTTATGAGACCGGTTGCTTGGCTGTGGATGGTGCATGCGCCGGCTCACGAGTTTCAGGTATCTTCATGACGTGCGCTCTAGCCGAATCAACTGCTACAAGATTCCTGTAGCCGTTTCTCATCCTCACATTCACAGTTGCAGGGTCTTCAGATTGCCTTGATAGGTAGCGCAGCGGCCTCTGCATGCTTTGTTTTTCATTTGAAAATGATTTCTTCTGAGAGTCCAACGTTCTAGTTTGACTGCACAGGTATTTCAATCGTATGGCAGCAATGGTGGTGGAAGGAGGCGACAGCAGTGGGTGATGGAGAAAAGCATTGGTTGCATTCCTCCTTGTTGGACTTCGGGCTTCAAATTCTTCTACACAGTTGGTCTTGGCCCGTCCCAAGATTCTACAGGAAGTTTCCTGTAGAAATACAGAACTTCCTATAGAAAGTCCTGTAGCTTCCTGTAGGAGGCTAAACTATGACTAGACCGTGCCCAAACCTTGGAAGAGATGAGTGTTTCTGGAGGGAGTGCTGGTGAGGTCACCTGGTAGCATGGTAGAGACCCTTATCCTTGAGTTGAGAGGCCTCCTTTTCTGCATGGAATACCTGCAACCTGCATTAATTTCCAAAGCTTGAGCTTGTTTTTCTGTTTTTGCCTCTTTTTTCTTTTCCTTGGTTTTCTCTCTCTCTCTCTTTTTTCTTTTTTTCTTTTTTTTGAGTAGACAACAGGGGTGCCTCAATGAGGTTTTCACCCCTACTATCTACCTTGGGCACCTCAGAGAAGTTTTCACCCAAGGGTCTTTTTGTTTTTATTCCAATTTTTTCAGAGAGATAGCAGGGGCACCTCAATGAGGTTTTCACCCCTACCATCTGCCTTGGGAGCCTCAGAAAGGTTTTCACCCAAGGATCTTTTTATTATGATTGTTTTTTTTTTGGATGCTCAGGGTATGCCCAAAACAGAGGCAGAACCCTTCTTTATGACCAGCACTGAGACAACTCATATATATATATATATATATATAACCGTCAGATATTTTACTTTCATTAGTCACCATCAAATATCAGACGACCATGATAATAAACTATCATCGAATATATGACTCTTCACCGGCAAAACAAATTGTCAAAGTCATGACATTCTCATCACACGTGCTATGATGTTGTCGGATATACGACGCAAATTTTCATTGAATATCTGAAAAAAAACTGACAAAAATATCGTCGGAGATTTGACCGCAAGTCATTAGAAAACCCTTGATGATTAGACACAATATATTGTTGGATATACGATGTAAACCGATGAAATTTGCGTCGGATATCCAACCGCCAGTCATCATAAAATGATCACTGATTAGACACATTCTTAGCCATTGAGGGCATTGGATATCGGATGTCAATCCCATTGAATATCCGACCTGTAGTAAAAGTGAAAAAATTTCACCAACGGAAACTATGATGAATGCATCAGATAACCAAAGACAATGAGTCGAATATCTGACTAATGTATGTCGGATTTTCACCCTATTTGTACTAGTGACGGTTATATACAAATATTTTTGTATATCTATAAGCTATATGTCGCACCACAATAGAACTGTGTCTCGACAGTATTAATAATGGAATATATATATATATATATATATATATATATATATATATATACATAATATGCATCATGCATAAAGATTGGACCAATGTTGGAATTATAACTTTATAGATCAATAAAGGAAAGTGTCGCGTGGCCTCACCACCTGTGACATCTAATAGGGAAGGAGGGAGATTTCATCTTCATCTTGACTGAGAGATGTTGCGAGCTAGATCACAACCAAAGTTATGGCGGCGAACTTTCCTTGTGACGTCAGCAAAGGGAAGTCAAACCCCCTCCTACCATTGGATACACTTGGAAAAATGTGAACCATCTGATGAAGGAATAGGACCAGAGTGAGATGCAAAGGTGGTGGTTGTGGGTTCCCATTAATTATCTGCATGCTAAGATGTGTGGAATAATGCATGGTGTATAGGCCCATACATATGGCATGTGCTTAGTGTGGGTAAGTTACAAGAGCGTCAAGACTTGCTACTTGGGAAATATGTATGTATATGTGTTGCTAAACCATACCATATGCGTTCAAATTTATATATATATATATATATCTTGATATGTCACCATAGTCTATATGCATATACAACTTTGAATTCATATGGTGTGGTTTAACAACATGCACATTTTAAAATTATATATATATATATATATATATATATATATATATATATATATATATATATATATATATATATATATATATATATATATATATAGACTTTCTATGTGTGATCCCTAAACCTTGGAATGGGTATGGGCATGTGACCCTATAATATATAGTATGGAGCGATGCAAGTGCCAAGAGAAACACACACATACACACATATATGAATACACATATAGAATTATATCATAGGAGGTGCAGCCACATGGTATGTGGACCACTGTTGCATAATGTCTATTTGGCTGGAGAAATTTATAGGTCACGCCAACTTACACCACTAAGTATGATGATATCAGAGTGATACACTACATATAGGCGTCACATGGAGGCACATGGGAACCACATGGCATAAATGAGGTAAGTAATAATTTTAATAAACACAACTTTAAAGGAGTATAACTTAAGATCCAAGAGTCAAAATTAGATGAAATATTGATATCACCAAAAATGTCTCGCTAAGATGAATACAATGATGACATCTATTCTAAGTTTTGAGAACTCGGAAGATAGACATTTTTTTTTCTTTTCCAACTTCTCTAACTATATA
Organism: Pinus tabuliformis; assembly: GCA_031772625.1. Lineage (NCBI taxonomy): Eukaryota > Viridiplantae > Streptophyta > Pinopsida > Pinales > Pinaceae > Pinus > Pinus tabuliformis. Next base: position 822,144,108 of record CM062805.1, read on the forward strand.
AGAGAGATTGGACTTATAAGTGAACACTTCATCGAGGGTAAGATGGGGTGTTTATAGGTGGTATCAAAGCATCTAGGTTCAACACTTAGACTAGATGGGATCTATCATGCGCAAGTGACAACAAAGTTCTTGCAAAGGGCGATTTCATAATGATTTTTATAAAATTAACTAAATTAATGTTTAGGTATTAAAAACATGGCCTATAATTAATTAATTACGCACATGGTGATAATGTAATGGTTCCTAGTTTGTGGATGGAGATCAACTTTTAGCATGAGGTCTAAATGTGAGTATTATGGTATTATACTCATAGTGATGGGCTAAAATGCATAATAACTGCAATGATGTTCGACATGTAATTTTTATAAATGCATTGTTAATGCATGTGCTTGTTGGCTATCATATTGGAGGTTTGGACAACCGATGGTTGTGACCTTGGAGGCCTGTCTTTTCATTAATTTTGTAGAACTGCCTATAGAGAAGTGAGTATGGTTACTATGGCATATCATCACTATTGACTGAGTGATGTGATATTGTATACGTAACAAAAAGGTGCATGAGAATTATTATGTGACATAAGGGATTTGGGGAAAATCCCTAGGTTATGTGCACTTGCCATACACTGCTTGATTCAATGAATGATAGGTATATGTATTATATGTTGGTTGGGATGTGGAAACTCCACGGTCTGTGGGCTCTAAGAGGCTAATAACCTCAGTAGAGGATGGTTTTTTCCCATATGTTTATGGTATGTTTTACCTTATGAATTCTCATTACCCTTGATTACTACCTTTCTTATTTAAGGAATGGGACGTGACACATGAAAAGGGTTGGTTGAGGCTAGTGAAAGTCGTATCTCACCATGAGATGGGGCATCCATGTTCAATAATAAAAATAAATGAAATAAATGTGAAAATATATATGTTTCAAAATTATATGCATATGCTTATATGCGATATCCTTAACTAACTCTTGAGATTTCAATATTAGAGTTTATCTTGAATTATAAAAAAGTCTCTAGTATTTCCTCATCCTCTTCAACAAATAGATAATTTGCCCACATGGGGTATTCTCTTATTACAAAGCAATCGAATAATATGGAATTGATAATGAGACTGCTAAAATAGAGTCCATCTTAACTTAACAAACTTCAAAGAAAATTTAACATGATGAGGATTACCTCGCTAAACCATACAATGCATATGATTAGGACATGGTTGAAGATGGAAAGATACTGCTATTTATGATAAGAAAATTTATGAGATACTTTTTTTTGTTGGCCTTAAACAAAGAGGCTTAAGGTACATGCTATTATGGTCGCTTGTAGAAAGGCTAAATGTTTCAATTAGGGTGATGGTCTCAGTAAAGAGACTGATGACAATTAAGGTTGATAATTTTGAGGCAAAAGGCTGACTTTTAATCTTGTAAGGACGTGACTATCTATGAGCTAATGTTGGTATAATCAATTTCCTATAATTAATTCCCTTAAAGTTGTAGATGCTTGGATTACTAGCCTTGGTATAAAGGTTGAATTTAAATTGTTGTTTGGTCTCAGTACAAAGGCTGAATAAAATCAAGGATATTAGTTTGGTCATAGTAGCTAGTTTCCAATTATGGATGAACTTATCAAAATAATTGAAATTTTGTGAGAGCTAATGTATGCACGTGCATAAAAAAAAATGGTTTTTAGAATTTTATGATTGAAAAAAAATGTTTATTTATGTCCTAGATTTTGAGAAATGTGACTAATATATAAAATTTAGATATGTGTTTGGTTGCAAGGAAGCATGCTTGGTATAGCAAGGCAAGGCAACTGGTATATTGTTATATTTATTAATCCACTGGAAATCATGTGTATATGGTAGAATTTTGTAAGGAATTACAATGAAAAAGAGACTACCATAAAATCTTGAAGAAGGCTTGAGCTGGGCTTTCATTTACGAACCATTGGAAACATCGAAATTAACAGGGATTGGTTTATTGTCTATGTTGAATGCTTTGTGATTTTGGTGTTCCACGATTGGGTTTAATGTATGATTTATGATTTTGGACTGTGATTGGTGCATAACCATGTTACTCTTTTTATTGTTTTGTAATGTTGTTTGGAGTTTTATGTCTTTTTCATATTCTTCCCGTTCTTTCCTTTTATGTTTTGAGGGTCTTGAGAATTTGTTGGGAAAAATAAAACTAATGGATCTCAGGGAGGGTTGAGTAGAACCCAACAGGAAACATAAGACCCAAATGAATCCATCAAATGAATAATGGGTAGTTGGAGGAAAAAAGGAAAATATGATAGCCAGTTGGGCTGGTTGGGCCCATAGTGTTATCGGGAAATCTAGTGTCTATGCAGAGCTGCTAGTCCCACTAAGACTGGTAGCTATCTTAGAAACAAACAAACTAAAACTACTTTCGTTTTCCTTTATGAGAAGTAGATAAGAGGGGAACAAAGGAGACCAACCCTGTCTTGCTGGTTCCTTGCTTGATTCCTCTCCCTTCTGATAGATCTTTGCCACTCACCTCCTCGTCTACCCAGCTTCAAAGAGCACCTGTGGAATCAAAGCAGCATAACACTATTCAAGAATAGAGATCTAATATCACAAACAATATAGGACCAGATATATATTGACCACACAAATGCATATATCATTAATCATACAAGAATGTGGAGGAAAACTTGAATAGATTTATTAATATCAAGAATAGCAAAGAGGATTACAACCAATTGTTCTGACCTAGTGTCATCCTCTCAGCAAGAAAGCCCTTCTTCACCTCATGAAAAGCTTAGATCACCCAACACTATTATGTTACACCAAGAAACTAGTAGCACTTCCTTACAAGATACAAAATTCCAGCCATTGGATCTCTGGGATGAGGGATCCATATATAGATGATTGCAGGGAGGAGAGTCACCTTCTGAGATTTGATTAGTGTCGTCTCTTTGATAGTTCTTGATTCCACTTGGAGATTGATGATCTCTTACTCATCCCTGGGTGAATTCAGAGAGGCAAGTGTCACAAGAGAAGTTTCTGGAAGATTCCATGATCATCCACCTCGCAAATTGACTCTGCCATTTGTCTATTCTTGCCCATCACACCCCATAGAAGGGCTTTTTAGTATGCATCGCACCTCCCGTGTGCATTTAGGTGGGATGCATCGCACTTTGACCATGGAACAGGTGAGATGGTCCAGTTTTGACCAGTTCTGAGCAGTTTTTCATGGAGAACTTTTGGGAGATGATGTAATCAGTTGACCTTGTTCTTTTAGGGTATGGAACAACACTTTTAGGGACTTAGGAGCCCTTGGTTTATGGACATGTTTGATTGGGGTTGCAATGCCCAAAAATGTCTATAACAGTTGCCCCCTAAAGCATGAGGTCATTAATCTTTTGATGTCGAGTGAAATGATTTATCATGAGGATCCGAAGTTTTTTCGAGCTGGAAGGCGACCTGTAATAAGATACAATACAATACATTATCTTCATAATATTTTCATGATCTAGCTGAGGCGGGCATTCCCATGCTCGACTTTATAAATTCATTTTCATGTACATAAGACAGACAATCGTCTGTGTGCAGACTATGATTCTGGTAGAGCCATCATCCCTCAAATTGGATGATTATCTGTGCAGCAATGATGTACATTTGATGTCTTTATTTTCCTGAATATATATCGCAGCCCGGATGGATGAAACTAGATCCGGGGTCTTCAATCTCGTTCGATCTTTACTCGAAGTACAAGTCGATCCATGTGAGAGATGTTCTGGAGTCAAACATGGAAAGACATCGCCTGATTACCAGCCAATGATTTAAGATATTAACAGGCGCGAGAGGAATCACCGATAATGATGATGACCCTCAAGGTACTATAGTACAATTCATGTGGTGTGAATAAGGGACTTGGTGTCGAACACCACACAAAATCTTTCGGTCGAAGGCCATTGATGTAAACCTGTCACCGGAAGTGAGAAACTTGCCATTGAGGCATGCAAGCTTCAAAGTACTGAAAGGGTTGTACCTAAGTCAACTTCTTGGATAATGAGCTGATGTCGATAAGAAACGACCTGCCGTAGGAGGGCCTTAATGAATCCCACATCTACGACACGAAACAGAGTAAATGATTTTGGAGGTGAAAATGATCTAATGATACAGGGTTCAGGGTGGCGGTCATGAAAGAATGGAGCATAAATGTATTGCAGTGGATGAGACACAGGTGAATTCTCTAAGCGACTTCTCTTGAACATACCGGTGACAATGACATGATGGATTGGTAGCGTTAACCCCAAACATGGTTGGTGTGATGGACCAATGGTGATATGACCAGTGAACGGAACAACCCAACCCGAATCGGATGCAGAGTGAAAGTGTCATGTTCAAGAGCGACTTGCTACCAATAAAGTTTCTTCAAGTTTTCTTCCCAATTTTTCCCCAATCATTGCTGACCAGTACCTCTTTATTTTTGTCAAGATTTCGGAGGATAACATATGCTTGTTCTATAATTTTCCCTTCAGGCAAACCCATCGCTATGTTTTAACGAGCCTAGCGATAGTGAAACTCGTTCTTGTCTGTATGGACAAGTTTTTCGCTATTCGGTTTTAACGAGTTTAACGACAAAGATAACTCGGTCCTTTTCAATTTTAGAGAGTCTAAAAGGGACGTAAAGAAAACTCCAATAATCCTTTTTCGTCTTATAATCCCTTAAGTCCGAAAAAGTATAAAATAATACAAAAGGGATGAATTTTCGGTAATTTTAACGAGCCGAACAAAACAAGCTCTCGATCTTTTTGCGTAATAATGCCTCAGGTCCAAAAAGATTAAAATCTAGAGGAGGGATAGCACTTCCGGTCACTTTAACGAGCTGGAGAGGCTAATTGCTTGACAATCTTTTCATATTTTACGAGTCAGATGAAAAGAGCTTAAAGGAGACTCGTTTTTCGAGGAACGAGTGATAAATTCAGGTAGCGGCTGATTCCAGGTAAGGTTTGGAATTTTCTAATCACGACAGTGTCACAAGGATGGCTAACAGGATCACTCTTCACAACTGTTCCTCAAAAAGGGTAAACAATCAAATGGAGGTGAATGATCGGCCAATACAGAGTGGAGGTGATGATGAGAACACGACCAAGGCTTCAAAGGCTGATGATAATGCATTCACGATGGTTATTTATCGGAAATTGGTTCATTTTTTAATGAATGAGCTTAAACTCCGGGGGAAACATTTGCTCATTGCTTATGTTCAATTTTTAACGAGCTTGAACTCCACATAAAAACTGCTCAATCCAGTCGTATAATAAGGATGTCTCATTTAAGATGCCATTTTTTATGGATCTTGCACCTTACAAAGCTTTGCCCCGCATCCTTTCTTTATGCAAGTTAGGAAACGACCAATCCTACAAGTTTAAAGGGTTAGAGGACCTACAAATTTAAAAAATAAATGGTCGCTCTTCGTTTGCATGCCAAAAGGTTTTCATGCCCCCAGGTATAGTGAAGTAGAGTTTCCAGGTTACCCCTCAATTTGCAGACAAAACATTTGTTTTATCGGGAAAGGCCTACCTTTTCGAGGTTACCCTTCAATTTGCAGACAAAAAATTTGTTCTATCGGGAAAGGCCTACCTTCTAACAGAGGTATCTTATTCCGGTCTAACCCCATTTTCCTAAATGGACGGGTGTGTCAACTAGTCATATATCCTTCGTGGAAACCTACTCTATGCCCAAGGTTTTCCTGCCAAAACAGACCAGGGTGCATGCCCCCTGGGTTTCAGTCATGTCCTCCCGAATCACTCGCGCTCATCAGGTGGATGGATTGGGGATTGATGAGACATTCCTTGCGTGAAAAGACCATTCGGGGATGGTATTTGACTATTTTCTATGTGTGAGCCGGGGAATGAAAGTTGGTCTACGAGCTTGACCACTCTTCCTTCATGCGGAAAACACATTACTCTAAAGAGCGAGGAGACAATAGCTCCCATGCAATAAATATAGTCGTGTCCAAGGAGTAGATTATAATCTAGGGGTCATTAGACTACCATTACGTTCATGTGAACGGTTTTCCTTCTCAATGTTATCGGCACATTGGAAGGATCCCTAACGGTCGACTGGTTCCTTTGTCAAAGCCTGTTAGATTTCTCATCTCAGGCAAAAGCGATGACTAACCAAGCGCTTTCCAAGCAGCTGAGGAAAGGATACTCACAAAAGCCCCTTCATCTATGATGGTACCGGCCATGACCATTCTGTATATTTGTGCAATGATTCGAAATGGTACACTAGCCGGTAAACGGGGTCTGCCTAGTAGATTCCAATCGAAGGAAACAACTAGGTTGCTTGGAGGTGGGACTGAATAGACGGCCGGATATGACTCTGACGAACTTCCTTCCTGCGGTAAAGGAATGGGTAGACTGCCCCCATGTTCATCTGAGTTTGTGTTTACGAAGAGAATTTGAACGGTGTCACTCTTGTTCTCTCCGGTGACTGTATCATCTGAAGATGGACCCTCTAAAGGCAAGACCGGGTCAACTGCCACCTCGACCTTTTGACTTTCATCTGGTGTGGATTCAGATGGTTTATCTTCAATGATAGACGCTTCGACCGACCACAATGGCGTGTCAGTCGGATTTTCAACTAGTGATGGACTTGGCAAAAGTTTATTATATCTAGGAAAAAGCCGTAACAGTGAAAACTGACGATTGTCCAAAACTCTTTTAGCCTCGTCTAGGAAGGGACAACAGTGGATGGTGTGATTGCCTTCACATAGTTTACAAGGGGATTTACTTTTCCTTTTCTGTCCCGACACTTTGCTTTCACTAGTTGACGGTGTACTTTCAACATGATCATGAGAGGTTGTTGACACCAGATTGTGAAAACGAGGAGACTAGTCCCTTAAGATCTGAGGGATGCAAGGACAATCTCGATGATAGTGATCTCCTTTGCAAATGGCACATGGAGATTTAGGCTTTGACGGTGCAGTGTGTGGATTTTCACTAGATGATTCTTGGTTGCCCCTTTTCGCCTTCGGCTCCTTCTTCTTCTTCTATTTCTTCTCCTTCCCCTTCTTCTCCTTCTTAGTTACTTGAGTTTTGGCTTTACCAGCTCCATCAAGCGAAGAGGAAGGAAGAGAGGGAGAATGGATGAAGTAGAAGGTTGGGGGGTAACTCTGGTATCATCTAGTTGCTGACTTGATTGCTCAGGAATCACGATGTTCTGAACGACAGAGGTCGAGAAGAGCCATACGGGTAGGCCGATTGTCAATCCTGGAAGCGACAATGTGGCCATATGGGGTGCACCAACACCTCCCCAAGAGGGAGAAAGGACTAGGATTTCCTCCAAGGGGAAATCCTTGGTTGGTGGACTCCATTTTTCTCAACCTAAGACCAACGTAGGAAAGGTGACGTTTATTCCAATTAAAATAAATTTTAGACGCTTTGACACAACTTGTTTTTTCAATTTTTAAGAGTCGAGAAAAAACAAAAGATGACTCTAGTTGCCTTCGATTTTTAATGAGCTTGAAGTGACAAGTGCTCAGATGGACCTTTTCCTTTATGGAGTCTGAAAAGGAACGAAAGAGACTACTCTGGAAGTCTAGATAGAGGGATTACCAAACCAATCGCAAAACTGCAGAATACTTTTTACAGTATGGTAGTCAATCTTCCCGAATGCTATGTTCAGTGCATTGCGATCGATAGGGCGGCAGACACGACTTCCTATGGATAAAGGATATAGCCTATTGTGGTCTCCCAATATATACTCGACAGTACGTGGGAGCACAAGTCCGTACTGGCACTTGTCGTCTCAAAGTGAAGGAATCACCCAACCAGCAATGAAAATAACAATTACCAGGCTTTACGACATTGGAATACGTCTCTAGCCTAGACTTCTAAATGTTGTACGTTAGGTTCCAAAGCGTTTTTAGATTCGTTAAATTTATTTTACAGTTGATCTTGTTTAAGAAATTTTCCTTTCAGGTTCACCGCATGATGTAGATATACAATTCTTAAAATGTAATCTAAGATGATAAACAATCGTTTAATCTTCTTTTTGCAATGAAAATCCTAGCTACTAAAGAAAGAGAGATGATATTCTTTCAACATAGAGCAGAGAGCACACACTATATGCACTGTCCTAAATCAAACCAACAAACAGTCTAAATGCAAATGCACGTGCATGTATTTGTTTTCAGCCTTCGTAATGTGTGAATGATAAAAAGAAAGCTAAGCGCAAATCTGAATTATTTTTCAAAGCAACATTACTAACAAGCTTCTTTTCAAGACAAAATGAAGACAATGATGACACTTTGCGATTTGGAATTGAAAACTTGCTTTTGACACTTGAAAAACTACTAATTTGAATCAAATACAAGAGTAACAGTGTAATCGACTATCAAGAACAATTGGATTCTCTTCTATGATTGAAAACGACACGTGCGACACTTCCAAATCAAGAAACGACAGTTCAATTACGCTACTTCTTTGTAAAAGAGAACTGAAAATGGCTCACAATACATAAAAAAATTTACAGTTCTTTGCACAATGGAGGCGGAATAATGGCAAGGAAGGGGGTTTCCACAAAGGTATACTGAATATAGACAGCAAAACTCCTAAATAGAGCTGAAAAGAGTGAAGAAAAACCAAAGTCTGGAGGCAAAATTATCCTTCTCTGACCATTGCACCTGTTACACAGGGATTCCAATATGCATCCCACCTACAGCACATAGGAAGTGCGATGCATACTAATATCCTTGAAGAGAGGGTGCGATGGTACAGTGCGAGACTTTTGATCCAGTTCTTGATCACAGTTTGCAGCACAGTTCACGGATTTAGGCCGAGCAAGTGATAATCAATAAATAAATCACAGGGGTAGATCTAAGGAGGTTACTAGAGCCACCACAAGGTAAATTAGGATGTTTACAAATCAATTGTTCAGTTTATAAAAAAACCCGAAGATAAACTGAAGCAGCGTTGATCTACTTTGCACTTGCATAGCAAATGCAGTTCCAAGGCTAGCTGGCTTGACTCCAGGCTCCGTCTGTAAGTTTATAAAACAAACAAGTATAGAAAAGCAAACATGCTATTTGTTCCCCAGTGGAGTCGCCATTTTGTTATCGGGAAATCTAGTGTCTATGCAGAGCTGCTAGTCCCACTAAGACTGGTAGCTATCTTAGAAACAAACAAACTAAAACTACTTTTGTTTTCCTTTATGAGAAGTAGATAAGAGGGGAAAAAAGGAGACCAACCTCTGTCTTGCGCTTGGTTCCTTGCTTGATTCCTCTCCCTTTTGATAGATCTTTGCCACTCGCTTCCTCGTCTACCCAGCTTCAAAGAGAACATGTGGAATCAAAGCAGCATAACATTATCCAAGAACAAAGATCTACTATCGCAAACAATATAGGACCAGATATATATTGACCACAAAAATGCATATATCATCAATCATACAAGAATGTGGAGGAAAACTTGAATAGCTTTATTAATATCAAGAATAGCAAAGAGGATTACAACCAATTGTTCTGACCCAACGTCATCCTCTCAGCAAGAAAGCCCTTCTTCACCTCATGAAAAGCTTAGATCACCCAACACTATGATGTTACACCAAGAAACCAACAACACTTCCTTACAAGATACAAAATTCCAGCCTATGGATCTCTGGGATGAGGGATCCATATATAGATCATTGCAGGGAGGTGAGTCAGCTTCTGAGATTTGATTAGTTTCCTCTCTCTGATAGTTCTTGATTCCACTTGGAGATTGATGATCTCGTACTCATCCCTGGGCGAATTTAGAGAGGCAAGTGTCATAGGAGAAGTTTCTAGAAGATTCCATGATCATCCACCTCGCAAATTGACTCTGCCATTTGTCCACTCTCGCCCATCTCACCCCATAGAAGGGATTTTCAGTATGCATCGCACCTCCCATGTGCATTTAGGTGTGATGCATCGCACTTTGACCATGGAGCAGGTGAGATGGTCCAGTTTTGATCAGTTTTTCATGGAGAACTTATGGGAGATGATGTAATCAGTTGACCTTGTTCTTTTAGGGTATGGAACAACACTTTTAGGGACTTAGGAGCCCTTGGTTTATGGACATGTTTTATTGGGGTTGCAGTGCCCAAAAATGTCTATAACACATAGGGATAAATGGACAGTGACAGGACAACCAATAAAAAGGTAACAAAAAGGTAAAAATAAATGTGTTTGAGGTAACAAATGCCTTGTCCAAGTTGGGAACTTGTTCTCAATGTCGTCCAAGATTTGCATGGATAAAGGAAATTCTATCAACCTCGACTTTATGGACATATGTGCTTATATTTAATACATGATTATGTTGTTGTGCTTAGATATAAAATTATTAAAAAAAAATTACAAGGTCGTCAGGGGTCATTTTTGTGGAAGATGATTGTTTTGATTTATTTAATGTAGATGTAAATGGCATAGAAGGTACCTGGTTTTACGAGGAATCAATTGGAAAAAAGCAGTCCTAGTTTATTTATGCATTTTATTATCATGTGTATGTGATTTTGATAATGTGTCGTGTTTATATTGTGAACAGGGAATGTTGTAGGGTACATCAGAAAAATGGGAAAGTAGTGTGATCTGTGACATGTTGTGACAAGCATGGATAATTGAGAACACCATAGACCCTGGACTTGGATTATGGATGCATGCAGTGAAGCGTGGGAAAGACATTAGGGGCAATATGGTCTAGTTCACATAAATAGAGACAGTGTGGTCTCTGGATTCTATTTCATAATGTGTTGAGTCATATGTATATATGTATATGTCATGTATATGTGGTATTGTGCCATGTGTTCTTGTATTTTGTTGTATGTCCATGGCATGTGTGGTGTCACGTTATGTGGTGTAACATGTTGGAGCAGTTAGGTATGGGATTGTTTAGTACCTTGTGCTATGTGATGTGTTGGGTGGAGGTAGGTGAGCCATTGGATTCCTAATGATAATATTCCTACCTATAACCGACTACCTGGTTTGGTAGTGCCCATACTCGTGGGGTAGAAAATTATATATATATATATATATATATATATATATATATATATATATACATATATGCATGTATTTGATATTCATTATGGGGTGGAGGGAGCCTTTACATTCCCTTGTTTCTTTGGGAAACTGATCCTGCACATGGAAGAGAAGAGAAGGAACTAGGTGCTTGTGAGGTTTGGAAACTGATCTAGTGTGTGTAGGGAAAGAACAAAGGTGAATGGATGCCTACTAGTTGGAAAAATGATCCAATGTATATTAAGACAAAAGTGTAGAACGAATTAAGATAAGTATTAGTATTTCATTTAGTTTTTGAATTTCTAAATTATGAACATAATATGATTTATGATGATTAGGTTTTGAACTAATCAAATGTGATAATTGTATACATGACGATTTGATCTATGGATTAATTTGAATTGTGGTGACAGGAACCCAATAGAATTGCAAATGTATCCTCGTTAATGAGCTACCAATGAGGTGATTTAAATTTATTATAATTTCTTATGGTGAATCTAATGGAAAATTTATGTGCTTGATGTAGGAAAGAATGGAAATTTCCCAATTTTGATGGTTGGAGTTGGTTGTAAGAGTAATAGTAGCAACAATAAAGGAATTGGAGCATGCAAAAACATGCTAGTAAAATATTTTAGGAATGAGGCTATTGTAGCACACTAGTACCCAATTGTGTCTATTGATTTCCATAATCATTTTATGATTGATATGATGGTTTTGAGGCAGGGGTATGCCTTGGTTTTGGGACCTTCCGATGCAAGAAATCTTCTTGAGGAATTGATCACCCAAGGGACTAGGAAATAGAGAAGGGGATGCCTAAATTTGGAATGTGAATGACTGCACAAAAGGGGGCGGCTGGATTGCTCGAGGGACTAGGAAGGAGAGAAGGAAAGTCTAGGGAATAATTTTATTTGGTCATTAGCATTGTTGGATGGAACAAGAAGCACATTGGGAGCGTGCTCGAAAGCAATGAGCTTATAGTTGTTCATTGAAGGAGTAAGAAGTGCAAGAATTGTAGCGTTGGACATTGGAGGCAAGCAACACTCCATGAAAAATAATAAATCCATGTTCTATTGAACATATTTAAATCATCCAAAGACCACAAAGAGGACCATTACAGGATGTTTGAATTCTAACTTAGATAAAATTGCAGACACTCAAAAATATATTCTATTAACATTGAATGAGGAAATTACACACATATTTATACAATCAATAGTATTAAGATAGGAATGCTATCTTAGATGTACAGTAGTGTGGTTGAGAGATTCTCTCAACCACACACTAAACTAGGAGAAACTATATTCTAGCTTATTCCTATTATGTAGGAACAAACTCCTCAAATAGAAAATTACAACCATAAACAAGTAGGAATTAATTATTTCCAACTCCCCCCTTAATGACTACTTGTCATGATAGTCAAATCCACCACCATCAGGCGAATTGCATGTACAAAACCTCCAAAAACACAATCTTCTGCCCTCGGATAGATCCACAACTTCTATGATCTCGCGGATCCCCTTGAAGGTGAATTGGCACAATCCTTAACTAAAAACCCGCGCCCATTGGCACGATTAATGGCCTAACAAATGTGCCAGTTGGCCTTCCTGGCGCTTCTGTCAGCGCGAAAAATGCGCCAATCCCCTTCTACTCAGAAAAAATCATCTGAGTCTGAGCTAGGTGTTCTGCAGTCCACCTGCTCAATTGAGCACAAAGCTCTCGTGTACACACAGCCACAAAGGCAAAATATTCACTCAACTTGTCAAACAACGCATTGACATCCACGATTCCAGCCACAAAGGCACCTCAAGCCACATAGGCGATTCAGCCACAAAGGCAAGCTGGCCACAAAGGCACTTCAGTCACAAAGACTATATAGATGGTTTCTGGCTCACCACCAACCATCACTTTACAGTGACAAAAGATGGTTTTTGGCTCACCACTAACCATAAACCATTACAAAGTAGTTTTAAGATCACCACGAACTTTTAGATGCCCTTAAAAAATCTTACATCTGATTCCAAATTTTGGAGTTTCTGGGTACATACAATGACTATTACAATAACATGCTAGGGAGTCTATTCCACAAGCCACACTCACTCAAACAAAAATCTACTTTGTTGTCCACCATAAACGTTGTCGTTGCTCCTTTAGTGTCACTGTTGCACAAAATTAATATTTGGTGCAATTCAACCTTGTTACCCACCACATAGTACATTTGCATCATCTTTCTGATTTAATTGTCTTGGATTTACCTGCATGATTTGTTAGAGTAGCTAATTCTAACAAAACCACTCCATTGAGTTAGCTAAGCTCAATGCTTATAATTCCAAAACATTTATAAATACCACATTTTACTGTTGCAGTGGCAGAATATTACCAAAGAAACTCGAACCCAACTGTTATGGCTCGTCCATCACCATGCTAACCAGCCCTCATTTCAAACTGATGTCCTCCATAGCACTTTTCCAAGTAAAAGTAATCCTCCACGGCCGAGAATAGGAAAAACCCGCAACTGCGTAAATCCTTCCGCCGCCTCAAGCTTATCGTATTCTTCCATCATGTTAGCAAGATCATCATCGCAGAGAACAGAGACCAGAGCGTCCAGGTCCTCCTCCTCGGGTAGCTCATACTTCATTATAAAAGCCTCTCCGCAAAACTCCACCATCTTCGAAACGAGCTCCGAAAAGCTAATATCCCTATTCACGCAGACAATACGGGTTTCGCCCCCAACGTACCGGAGCTTCCCATCAGAAGGCCGAGGCAAAATGCTGCCGCCGAAGCTGCAAAGGAACTTCACCCGCTGCTGCATCGAATTGGAACTCTCTTCTTCGGCTTCCGACATGATTCCCAGAGACAAACTGCTATCTTTAAGAAGAAATTCAATCTCACTGTCCCCAAGATACGAACCCTGGACGATCCGGCAGCAGCTAGAAAAAATACAGAGGCTTAAATGCGCTAATTCCTGACCGGGGCAGCCCATTGAATCATGCTATCAAAGCCCATTAACTGAGACATATATACACAAAAATATATATATGTGCAAAATCTGCACCGCATGAGACACATGGCGCAAGCACTGCTGCTATTGAATCAAAGCTTCTTTAAAGCCTCTTGCTTCACAATATCATTGCAACCAGAGCAGGTGCAGATACAGGGTTCGAGACCCCGGGCACTCCCTCGATGCTGCCTCCTTCCACGCCTCAAAAAAAGGCCTGCCCTGTCCCTCATGACTATGTGAAAGTCTGATGACCCGCCTTCTTGCTGATGGGGCAGGGTTGGTGTTAACGAATACCACACTATCGAGCCTGATGAACACCTTCAGTACATCCGGAAGAGGAGTGGAGTCACCGCAATCTCCTTTCACACATTCACAACAACCACGACCTCTACTCTTCGGCTCTTTCACTAGTCAGCAGACTCACACCTGCTACATAATCAAAACCGGATCTATGACAAAGTCCCATAGATTTACCCGGCACGCAGTCCACCCCAGCCAATCCCCAATACCCTAAAAACACCTGGTCTTTTTCCACTGTCTCGCGTCGCCTTATTCATCGCCTTCAGCAGAATTTTGCTACTGCTGCAACGACTTTCGGCAGATCATGAGATGCATGGGGGTAAAGATGCCAGCTTCACCACCTCTGGTAAGATAATCTGCAGTCTTAAACAACATTTCATGCACATCCACAACTCCCTGGGGAGCAATGCCCAAGAAAGACAAAATAGCAATCACAATGTGGTTTCTGTAATAAGCAATCCTGCCCATCTTAAGCCTCTTCCACCAGGGCTGAGCCGGCGGGAGCGCCAGGTCCCTCTCCTCCAAGACCTCAAAGCCGACGCTGTTTGCTATTTCGACAATCTGCTTGTAGTTCCGGAGCCCAGGCAACGCATCGCCGTGCTCAATTCCGTGAATAATCTCAACATGCTCGGGGTTGTCAGCCTGAAACTTGGGCATGGTCACCCATTCATAGGTAACATAGAGGCGACCCGGTTTCAAAACTCGATAGATCTCGGCATACACATCCTGGAGCTCAGGGGCATGGCAGGTGGCCTCGATGGAATAGACAGTGTCGAAGCTGTTGTCTGCAAAGGGCATGTTGAGAAAGTTTCCGCAGACGACCTCGCAGAGGCGGTCGGGCCACGCCTTCTTGTTGTGGCTTCGGGCGTGCTCCACCTAGTTTACATTGTCTCACACTAGCGCATATGCTAGTTCATATAAACAAACATGGCTAACAAAACTCTAGTGCCAAACACCATAGGTACATAAGTCCATACAACAATGTGTTGAAGCAGACATAGCAGGCCACACTACCAGCTCACCCATCAACACAATACCAGTCGGCAGGCTCAGTCCATAATTCTCCCAATGAAGCAGATCTCAGGGGTGAATCGCCACAACCACAGCTGCGCTGGCCAATGGAGGGTGATGGACAAAAAATATTGACAAAACTTTTATTCTCTTCAGCCTAGGAGCAGCCAAGCCCACGAGGGGCTAGGCCCCTCAGGCTCTGATACCAAGATAAAATTGCAGACACTCAAAAATATATTCTATTAACATTGAATGAGGAAATTACACACATATTTATACAATCAATAGTCTTAAGATAGGAATTCTATCTTAGACGTATAGTAGTGTGGTTGAGAGATTCTCTCAACCACACACTAAACTAGGAGAAACTGTATTCTAGCTTATTCCTATTATGTAGGAATAAACTCCTCAAATAGAAAATTATAACCATAGACAAGTAGGAATTAATTATTTCCAACTAACTTGATGTTTATAATATCTTTTTTTATTGGTTGAAACAAATGCAAAGAATATTGTAATTACTATAAAGAGCTGGGTATATAAAGCTCCATGAAACAATATGTCTATTTTAAACTGTGTTTTTTTGTATGTGTCATTAAACATCGATGATGGTATATTTTTTCCCAAATTTATATGCATTATAAACATGTCATATGTTTTAATTACAAAAAAAATGGGGGTTGAGTCAAGGGACTAGGGAGGTTACTTGCTTTGGTGTTGAAGATTTTCTTGTTGTAGGAAATAAAATATAATCTGGTCATGCCAGCTTTGGAAGGTTGGGAAACGAAATTTATTGGCTTGGTATTTATAGAATTGATGGAGTTGTAGAAGGAATTGAAAAATAATTAGGAAAAGAAATTAATAAGAATAATGGGTAGGTTGCTAACTCATGAGGGTGTTGGCCACCCTTTGCAACATGTTAACCAAAAAAAAAAATCTAAGGAACAATTGGATAGGTGGTAGCCTTTCTATTAGCTGGAAATATTGTGGTGGTAGTGGTCTTTGTTAGGAGAGAGGCAATTCAAACTGTCAGTATATGAGGCATAGTCAAATCTTATTTCTTATAAGGGCTCACTAGTATGTTGTGAAACTGTTTTGAAGGTGCTAAAATGATGTGGTAAATCCCTACTTGAAAAATTGGTTGTAGTCATGGTGCTCAACTTAAATTATACTCTAACAATGTGTGTATAATGGTTATCTCCTGGTAGTAACCTGTATGGATATTTCTCCACAATTATAGTAATATGATCGTATTTTTTTTTATTGTAAGCTTTTAGCATTACTACTTACAAATATGTGGAAATATGTTCGAATTCATTCTCCTTTTTTGGCATTATTGGCCTGCCTATTTCATATGAAGTTTTTTCTAAGCCTTCCAATAACACATGCCTAGGTTATTGGGTTGGTACTTATGTTTTATCCAAGCTTAGGTTTGAATAAGCCTTGTTCTCCTTGTTGTAGATGAGATTGTTTCATGGAGTTTTAATGACTCTGTTTTATGCTCCTTGGTTTGGCATGATATTTCCTTTATTTCGTAGGCATGATGATAATTGGTTTACCTACGTTAATAGAATATTCAAATTAGAGGAAATCTCACATTAGTATATTACATAAGTATTGTGAAATATCATCACTGTATACACTATGTTAATGGCTGAATTTATGTGAATAGCTACAAGGTGATGTTTCCCATAGTAAACATGTTATTCATACACGGTTAATACTAGGCTTTGTATCTTTAATAATCTCTGCTATTATTCTTCCTCCCTAGCCCCAAAATTTGGAGGTTGGTCCCGTTCTATTTAATCAAACTCTAAGAGTGTTGAAATTAACGTGTAGTACCTATCCTTGGATATTAAAAGGTTCAGAACTAAGGAAGTGGTTGTTAAATCATAACCCTTTAGGGTCCCTTTACCATAACCACTTAAATAAATAATCCAATGATTTACATTACCACATTAATGTCATCTATGCTTGAAGGCTCGCTCTAAGAGTTGTTACCCAAATGCAATTGTAAGAACGTAGTATTGCTAGGCCTAGAATACCATGAGCGTTCAATTATCTAAATTATTGTTCCATGCGGTGGCGTGACATGCTTTACGTCATTCCATATTGAAGCTATAGCATGGTCTATGTGTGTTTGAGGGTAGCCTGCAATGGCTATCTCTCCTTAATGGAATATCTATATCTATATCTATATATATATATATATATATATATATATATATATATATATATATATATATATATATATATATATATATATATAGCGAGAGAGAGAGAGAGAGAGAGAGAGAGAGAGAGAGAGCATGATGAAACAAGTCCATTGGAGGTCAGAGGCATTGGACGTGTTCTCTTTAATTAACTTGATAACACATTCACCACATTGGGTGCATTAACTCTATACATTGTGCAATATGCGTTAACCTATGTCCATCGCATAATACATAAGTTATTGTAGTCGGGTTGGGGTTCACTAAGTCATAGCATTGTGGAGGGAAGTACTCTCACCTCCATATTAATGTCAGATGGCCAGGGGTCGGGTCCATAGAATGAGAAAAGTAACTACCACAGGGTTATCGTAACGTGACATGCAGTGTAGTTTATGTACAAATATATTTATGTATATCTATAAATTATATATCACAGCTCAATATCAATTAGGGTTATGTGTTTTGGGGCCCTTATGAGTAGGTTTTGATAAGATTTTTATGTGACCATATTGATGAACATGTTTCAATAGGATATGGATATGATATGAAACCTTGATGACAACATTATAACAACAACATCGTGATCATATTTCAAGACCTACTTTGAAGAGAATGTGGATTTAATTTTAAATATTATGAAAAGTAGTCCACACAAAGTTGAAGAAGGAGGTGGGTGCCTCCACTGAGGTTGGCGCCTAAATCAGGTTGAAGCCTACAACAAGTTAAAGCTTGCACATTTATGAGGTTGGTGCTTCAATTAGGTTTCATCCTATGGCAAATTTTTTATTTCATGTCTTGGGGGTGGGTTCCTTCAATAGGTCAGTGCATGAAAATATATGTAATGCATTTAAGAAGAAGAAAATATTTTGTGGTTTTATCCTGCAAGGATTTCCACATAAAATCTTGTGCCCTCTTATGATAATGTGATGACAACTTCTTGATGCATGGTTTCATTCATTTTTATAATGAAAATTGTTATGATACACTAGTGCATGGTTAATTATTGATGAAATGTGTTGAAATTATAAGTTTGTTGTTACATTGATTCACCCCATCCTCATAGTGTAATATTTGGTCTAACAACAATAGCCTTGATTTTACTAGAATATTTATATCAACCTACAAAATAGCCCCATTATATAGTGGATTCATTAGGCTCATGAAAAAAAACCAACATTTTTTCCTATGTTCAACTTGACTTTGTTTTATATTTGACTTGTAATACTCTCCTTAATACACAAAGGAATTCTTAATAACACACCAATACCCTTGGTAATATTTCTTGCATTAAATAAATGTAAGAATAACTTGAAAAGTCCAACATTACATAGCATGACAAACTCATGGATCTAAGCATTATCAAAGGATGTCCATTGTGAGAGTCTAACTCACATGTTAAACTATTCACACACCATGCAAGGGAATTTATCACCATGAATTAGTAACCTCTTAACCACACTAATTATTTATGAGGATCCTCTCATAAGACTCATACATGATCTTCCCTTTTACATTTAGAAAGAAATGATTTGAATTTTCTAGTAACCTAGTTATTCATGTATATTAAATATGAAATCAATGCACACTATGCATAATTCCATGCATGGTAAATATTTGCATGATCTACTTCAATTTACCTTTTTTCTTTCTAAGACACCATTCCTTAGATGATTGTAATAGAGAGCCAACCAACAACGTTTATTCGTAGATTTCCAACAACTTGATCACTTTTGCTTGGATGTGACTACAATTTGTTTGGAAACAACCTTTTCTTCCTAAGATACTAGTCTATGTGCATGCCTTTTCATACAATGTGATTAAATGATAGATTATATTTCCATGGAATGGAATATTTTTCTAATGACCGTCACTTACTACCATCATCTATATTGAAATTATTTTCCACAATGCACTAGTTGGCCCAATACCATATAAAACTCTATATTGGTAGACATTGGATCTAGCACCTTCTTGGTCTTATGAAAATCCCCCTCAACCTAGACTCTATAATGGATCAAAAAATTTGTGTGGCCACTATCATGAACGTATAATCAATTCCATCACATCGACCCTAGTCAAGAACCATTTTGATGCATCAGTTGTAACATTGTAGCATCTAAGCGTTATGCATATTCTTTGTTATTGCCTAAATCTTGGTTGATTGGCAATTCTGCTTTACTAAATGATTGACCTTACTGAGAAATTTTTCAATTTCTTGTTTCAATAAGCTAGATTGTAATTACAATTAGAAAAGGTAGGATTACAAATATCATGAAAAACTAGACTTTTGTAGGTTACTCATGCCTTAAACTTTCACAATATGTTTTTACTATTTCTTCATCTAAATTCCTTTGAGAGTCATTTGAGTTGAATGCAATGCCACTATGACTTATAGGGATTGTGTGCTCCACCAATGAATAATTATATGCATATTAAGTTTACATTATTACACTTTATTATATCCTTTTTCACTTCTTGTACTAACACACCAAATGTATTCTATAACTTCAATGCATCAACATTCTTAGTAAGCAAAGATAACACAAATTTAGAATTGAAGACTGTGCACACCACCATAGAATTCCAATTTTATGCTACATGAAATTTGTAACATACCTCAGCCCTCTGCTAGCTAAATTCTACTCCTTGTGAGGCATGATCTCATGCTGGTTACCTTTGGTACCTTATGTACTAGAAAATCCCCCCTTATTCTAGGAATTATGGCATGTGCATGGTAGTATGCAATGCATATGAAAACATGCATTTAATTTAAGACCCGTATGTAAGTAACAACAATATAAGAATTATTTTGGTAGGTCCCTATAATACTAGTGTAGCCCCCATATTATTGTCTATGCCCCATAGAATCCCACTATTGTTATTGTTGAGCCCTTACATTATTATTTTCATGTAGGCCCTGATTAGATTTTGACCCTTTAGACTACTATATATACTAGGGAGGTCTTGTCATTTGAATCATCCAAGGATTATTCATTTATGTGATGTAAATGGAGGTCTCCCCCTCAAAGTTTCTTATTATCTAGCTGCTGATCTCTCTTTTCTTATGTTTCTATGTTATTTTTGATATAGATACATAACATTTTGTATCATCGCTCCCGATCTATGGTTTTGTTGCTTTAAAAGGGTCATCATGGAATTTTCACTATATTTTTTTTTACACGAAGCTCTAGACTGTGAAATTGATACCACGTGAAGGAAAAATATTGATTAACATTGTGTTACAGTTTAAGACCTTGGTTCTAGGGAAAATCATAATAAATTTATCTTTGTGAATCATGTTAAAGAGGGAGTCCATACAGGATGATAGAATTTTTTTTTTTTATTTTGAGGAAAAACCTGTGAACAGTTTTGAAACCAACATTTCGGACTAGCTTAGTGAGTCCATCATTAGGGCAATGAGATTTGTTTTTGAGAAGAGAGCGTGAAAATTACGAAGCTTATTAATAGTTATTTGAAAAACATTGTTGTTGTCTTCATTAGTAGTCGACTTATAAATGATAAATTAATTAATAATTATTTAATTTATTTATTTAGATAGGTATTTATTATATATTATTATTATTATTTATTTATTTAGTTATAATTTTATTATATTATTGTTTATATATATAGATATAATTTATTATTTAAATTTCAAATAAAATAAATCTATTATTTATTTACTAATTAATTTATTATAAATAAATAAAAATAAATTAATAAATATGTATTTATTATATTTATTTATTTAGTTATAATTTTATTATATTATTGTTTCTATATATATATATATATATATATATATATATATATATATATATATATATATTTATTATTTAGATTTCAAATAAAATAAATCTATTATTTTATTATTATTATTATTATTTATTTATTATTATGTTTATTGCTTTTTTATTTTATTTAATAGGGGTTTCCAGTGTCACTTAACTTTAGTCCGTTGTCTCTATTCATATTATTGGAGGATTTTTCGATTTCAATTGCTTCTTTTACCCTTCTTTTTGAATAATGGTCTTTTACCCTTCTTTTTAAATAATGGTCTTCCTTATGAATTAATTTTGCTTGTTCCATGCAAATATAACATGAGGAGGAACAAGCTTGCTCAGCTAGCCCAGATTTTTCTGACCTAGTTCTTGAAATGTCATTAATATGCTCTTTTAGCCTAATGCCAAAGGATCTCCTTGTTTCACCTATATATACTTTGCCACAAGAGCAAGGAATTGAGTATACTCCTTTGTGATTTTTTGGGTCAATTAGGTCCTTGGCATAATCTAGCAAGTTTTTGATGGTGTTAGGGGGTGTGAAGGCAACCATAATGTTATGCTTGGTGAGAATTCTAGCGATTTTGTCAGTGGTTCCTTTAATATAGGGTAAGGAGATTCTAGGGTTTTCCAGAGTCTTCCTTTTTTGGGTATTGGTTGTGGATTCTTTGAATATCTTTTGGATAATGTTTTTCTGATAGCCATTGTTGATGAAGACCTTGTAGAGATGGTTAAGTTCTTCTTCTAAATGATCAAGGTCAGAGATTCTTGAAGCTCTGGTAGCTAGGGTTTTGATGACTCCTACTTTTTGCTTCGGATGGTGGTGGGAACAAACAATAATATAATAAAATTATAACTTAATAAATAAATAATAGATTTATTTTATTTGAAATTTAAATAATAAATTATATATATATATATATATATATATATATATATATATATATATATATATATATATACAATAATATAAAAAATATAATAAATAAATAAATAATAATAATATATAATAAATACCTATCTAAATAAATAAATTAAATAAGTATTAATTAATTTACCATTTATAAGCCGATTACTAATGAAGACAACAGCAATATTTTTCAAATAACTATTAATAAGCTTCGTAATTTTCACGCTCTCTTCTCAAAAACAAATCTCATTGCCCTGATGATGGACTCACTAAGCTAGTCCGAAACGTTGGTTTCAAAACTGTTCACAGGTTTTTCCTCAAAATAAAAAAAAATTGTGAATCATATTTAAATTTCACTGAATTTAGTTTTTCTTGTATCAATTGTAGGGCCAAAGGTTAAAAAAATGACATGTGTCATACTGTACCAGGTCATCATGGGAGATTTGGCATAACTTCATCTTAAAGAATTCAATCTCAATCTAACTAGTGGGGTTGAAAAGGAGACACATAGGGATACAACAAGAAATAATTTAAGACCTTGGGAGGCCGAAATCACAAAGATACACAAAGGTTTCAAGGTCAACCTTATCAACAAGCTCGAAATCAATATCTTAAAAGGTGTGTATTTTTAAATTTGCATAACTTTTGTTTGAAAAATTAGTTTGAAGTGATTCAAGGGGAATAGTGAAGCATAGATACCATTAATTGATTCCAAAATTCTTCCACAAAAAAAGTATACACCCATCCATCCCTCAAAAATCTTTACTCTGAAGCATGAAGAAGAATAAATGCAACATGATATATCAAAATTACGAGACCAAGTGCAATGACTTTTAACAACACAAAGAGAAACCAACAATGAATCATAATATAAGCTTGACAGTTTACACTGTAACAGCCCTCGTGAAAATTCCAAGTAAAAAATATATAAATACCACGGATGATGGGTCATGTATTCCAAGATTAATGGTGGGCAAGACATCCTAGGGGGTGTTCATTTGGTTGTTTATGGCTAAGGAAATTAGCAAAGGAAATGGCTAAGACATTAAAGAGGCAAAAAGGTATTTTGGCTCATTTATTTATGAAAATAATGGAAATTAGGAGAAAAGGAAGGTGAAAGGTCACAGGTTGCATGTGAGGAGGAAATTGAAGGAAAATAATGGAAAATGAAGAAAATAGAGGCCTCATTAATAAAAAAGCTTCTAAGGATCAGTTGGCAAGCTTCTTTCTTTCAATGTGAACCTTTTGTCAGTTTAGCTTTGGAGCTCTCTCATTATTCTCTCTCTCTCATATTGTTGGACACTTAGAGATTTCTTGGATCACTTTGGCACTGTAGAAAGAAAAGAAAAGAAGGTAAGATGAGGCAAAGATCAAATAGGGAAAGGCAGGATCAAACAGCTACAACAAGCTTCACTGCAGGTATCAACTTGCATGTGTATTTTTCTTGCTATATTTGGCATGCATGGGATTGCATGTGTTTCTTTTCTACCATGGCATGGGTCTTGCCATGTGTGACAGTATTTTTAGCCTAGCCTTTCCATTTCCTAATAGCTTTGATGAGATGGGTTCTCTCACGCGCTTTGTGGGGGATGGGCGGATTGGATTCGAAGTTGAGTGGGGTGGATCTCCGAATTGACAAACACATGGTGGTAGCCATCCCTAGACTGGACTAAGGATTCATGAAACCATTGTCCTAGTAACCCCTGAACTGGACTGTGCGTTGCGGTAAAGCTAGATTGTGTGCCTCGATGGGCCTAGGAATCCTTGTGGTGAATGGTGGGATGTATGGTAAATCCAAGAGGTGTATTTTCTCTCCGTTGGGCCTAGTAATTTCGGGATGGAATGCATGGCAAATCCTAGAGAGTATGTCTTGGTGTAGGGCCTAGTCATCCCTAAATCAGACTACGGATGCACGATAGAGCCTTAGAGACTAGAAGGCACTCAAATTCCTCACGGTTTAGGCGAGGAACTCCGGTGGCATCCACATTGATTGGTGTTTTTTAAGTGTTATATTAGTCCCACATTCATGCTTGGAATATGGCATGGGGGTGATTGGATGAAGAGAGACTTGGCTCAGCCAATATATGGTTGGGTGGAACGTGGTAGTCCCATCGCCGATTGGTTCATTGCATTTATTGATAAAAAATTCATTCCCTTGATTTTCATGTGCAAATGTATTGATGTATATATGCATTTTTTGAAGAATCTTCGGCGAAAATCACATAGAAAAACTTATGTCAACGCGTTTCGAACCATCTAGTGTGGTTCATCGTCGAGACAAGTTGAATGAGCAGATCACATTTAGCATATTAAATAGACAGGGCAGAGAATCCATGACTCAACGACTGAAAAATAACAGCTAGAAATGACATGATAACGACTAGTTTGACCGAGATAAAGGGAAATTAATAATAATAATAATATTATTATTATTAATAATATTTTCTTTTAAAAATAAAATTAATAATAAGAAAATCAAATATTAATAATTTCAAATATGTTGAAAAAATTAATATGAATTAAATTAAAAATTATATACAATGAATTACTTTTAAATTTTTTTTTAATAGTTAGTCAATAATATTTTCTTTTTAAAATTAAAATTACTAATAAGTAAATCAAAAAATAAATAATTTCAAATATGTTGAAAAAATTAAAATGAATTAAATTAAAAATCATATAAAATGAATTACTTTTAAATTAATTTTTTTTTTAAACGTCAAACATGGAGTAATAAATGATTGTAAAAAAAAGAGAGTTTAATAATAATAATAAAATAAAATTATTACAATAATAACAATTAATTTAAGGAACCAAAAGTATATTAGTTTTAAATTAAAATTAGATTAATTTTAAAAATTAAAATAAATTTAATACGCAAAGAGACTACACAAAAATTGATAAGTAAAATACATAATTATAAATAAAACTAAATATATTAAGAACCATTAATAGTTTAAATAAATTAACTAATATGAAATTAATTTTAGTGAATAAATTATAATTAAATCAAAATTGAAACACAAAGTTTAACATAAATATTAATAATAGATAAAATAATAAAGATAAATAACAATAATAACATAGATAAATAAATAAATAGATAAAGTTATATATATATATATATATATATATATATATATATATATATATATATATATATATATATATACATATACATATACATATACATATACACATACATATAATAAAATTGATATAAATCACAAACTTAATAAAAAACAAATACTAAGGGAGAGAAAGAAGGCAAACAACTAGGAGGAGAGGGCTGGGACCCAACAACTACTAATCTTCCAACCATCCTCTCTATTCAGATTGATCAGCCTTTTTTCAATCTCAAGGGCTTCCCTAAATTTCTGGTGATGGAATTGAGACACTTTGATGTCTCTAAGCAAGTTAAACCCAGTTAACCTATTATCATTATTCATTAATATCCTAGAACAATATTTATTTACTATCCCATTATTATTTCCAATGTTAATATCATTATTATCAATATTGGCATTGTTAGTAGTGTTAATATTTTCCTTATCAATATTTTTGTTCCTATTATGTTGGTTATATGCACATTTACCTTGGAGGGTGTTACAGAGTGGTATCAAAGCATGGTTTAAACACTTGGACTGGATGGGCTCTATCATAGGTGAAATGAAGAACAAAGGTTTAAAATTTAGACCTTTCTTTCATATCTGTCATAAATTTCTTCTGTAGCATATTAGAAGTTGAAATTTTTTCCATATCAAAGGTAAATCCCACTGATAATGTGGTCAAAATTTCAGATATTGGTTCACAATACTTTAGGAATTATGATCTAAGGAAAATGACCTTCATGAATGCACCTTTAATAGGTCATGCTGGAATTTCTACAATAACTTATCTTCTGTAGGCTTTCAAAAGCTGAAAAATTATCCACATTAAGGAGGAAATACCATTGATTATGTGGTAGAAATTTTAGACACTGGGTCACAATATTTTAGGAGATATGAGTAGTGGGAGTCGAACCTTCTGAATGCTCCTAAAATCAAGCCTCAAACAGGTCATGCTGACATTTTTGTTGTAACTTTTCCTTTGGGCACTCTTAGGAGTAAATTTTTTTCCAAAATGAGGGGAACTCCCACTCTATTGTCATAAAAAATTTAGACATTTATTCGCTATAGTTTAGGATATATGACCAGTGGAAGTCAATATTTTGGGATACTCCTAGAATTGTGCACCAAATAGGATTTCGTTGGTATTTTGTTATAACTTTTCATCTATGAAATCTCAGAAGTTGAAACTTGAACCATAGTGAGGGAAAATATCACTGATCATATGGTTCAGTTTCCATAACTTTTACTACTACATTTTAGGATATACGCATTGAATCATTGGCTATATTAGTTTGCATGCAAATTGTTTGATGAAATTCTTAAATGGTTCAATGATTAATTGCATACAAACTGTTTGATAAAATGCCCCATTGAGTATGTTGTTTGTGGTTGTGGATAGTATTGACGTGTAATAGTATTTCTATAGTTGATATATGCTTACTTGTATGCAAATGGTTTGCTATATTAGTTTGCATGTAAAGTTTTTGAAGAAATGCTTACATGCAAATGTAATAGTATAGTAGTTGTTTGAAGAAAATCTAAAAGTATGCTAATTTTTTGAAGAAAGTGTTATTTTTTTTGGATGGGATAGTATTGTGATATGATAATATGGATATAGTTGATCTATGCCTATTTTCATGCAAAGAATTTGAAGAGTTCCATGTAGGGAATTTGAAAGGTTGCATGCAAGGAATTTGAAAAGTTGCATATAAGGAAATGGAAAAAGTGGCATGTTTTTATTTATTATGTTACAAGTGAAATAAATGCAATGTTTTTTACTTAATCTCATACAAAATATATGAGAAATGAAAATCAATTTTTTTTCAAGTGTGGTTAAATTTAGTAGATATTTGGAGATCCCATTTCCATAATTGGACATTGGAGATCGGGGCATATAGTAGCTTCCTCCTTCTACCTTAGTGTGGACCATGGATAGTAAGGGGGTATGCTTATAGTCTGTTTGAATGCTTGATTAAATGTGTGATATGTGTTTGTACTTATAAAATTGTATGAAGGAATGCTATTGTTTTAATACGGTTATACTAACATAATATGTGTTGAGACAACTGATATGCACTTGTGTGCAAGTGGGTGAAAATTTTAGTATTATGACTATGATTATGAGTTGATTGCCGATTATGACATGGTTGTTAGTATTGGTGAATGCTAATTTCAAATTAATAGACACGATGTCTTGATTTTTGGAACATGTGACTGACTGTGTATGGATTATATGTTGCTTGCATGCTGATTTCATGATACCTACTTACATCCTTGTATGTTAGGTTACATTTTTGAATATTTTGATTACATGTAATAGTCTTGTAGGTTGATTACAAGAATTGATTGCTTATGTTCGACTACATGCATTTATGCGTAGGTGTAGTTGATTTCACATTACTTATTGATCCAAGTGGATATTGGTGGCCACCCACCAAGTCCACTTGGAACCCCACCATTGTTTCTTTTAGCTTTTCAGTTTCCTTAATTGTAGCGCATTTTACTATTTTCAGCAATTTTTCAGGTCCTGAACTTCTGGAGCTGTTTTGAGGCCCTAAACGACTTTTTTTTGGGAAAAGTGGGAGAAACATGGGTCCATGGACCGATGTTTCTCTTCCCAAAGTTGTAGTTCTCAGATAGATCTTTCTAACGAGATATTGTGCGTGTCAAACAGAGATCATATGCCAAAGTTACGACCCCGAGAAGTTGATGTACCAATTTACCCAAACGGAGTCCACAGTGTGGCGTTTCATCTTCTAGGGTTAGGTTTCTAGATTTTTAGGGTTTTCCATTGTTTCTCAACAATAAATAGGCCTTCGAGCCTCATTGTAATGGAGTTGAGAGGCATGTAGCCGCCACATCTCTTCTCAGAGATAAGTTACCATCGCCCTAGCTAGTTTATTTCCATTTCTGTTTGTAAGCATATTTCAGTATTTTTACAGTAATGAAATGAAGTATTATTTTTGTTACATCTCTATATGTATGGTTATATCTGTAATTTTTTGTGTTCCTGTTTAAATCTGGATCAATGGTATTAGAGCGGTCTGCTCTTTCTCTGTCTTTCTTTGCATGTCCCCAACGAGGTCAGGATATAACGAGTTAGGGTTTGAATTGGTCGAACCTTTGCAAGACTAACCTCGCAAATCCTGATGGCCTCCCATGGTGGATGAAAAGAAAGATGAGGAGGCAGGAGATCCTATCAAAATCTTGCTCAAAGAGGCCCTCGAGTGACAAAGGAACGCGATGATGGACAACTTTGGCCAGATCCTTCAACGAGTACCCAGGGGCGACACATCTACTTCCAACAGCTACTCTGGAAGTGCCACACCCTTTAAGGTACAAGTTAACTTTGACATTCCCATATTTGAGGGTCAGATAGATGCAGACACCGTAGATAAATGGTTAAATCTACTAGAAGGGTATTTTTCTATTCATGATTTTTCCAACTAGGAAAAGATTACTTTCTCTCTTCTCAAAGCTGACCCCCACGTCAAGGATTGGTGGTAAACCTACTGCGAACAGAAGGATGAAAGTAAGACCTCACTATTTTCAGCCGCACCCACTTGGAATTCATTTTGGACTGCCATCAAGGAGCAGTACCCTGTCAGAAGCTATGAGGATCAATACATAAAGTGGACCATGCTGCGGCAGGGAAGGGACCAAGACATGCCGAAGTTTACCAATATTTTCCATACCCTTCACATAAAGTTGGTTATCAAGGATTCGGAGCAGCATTTGATACTCAAATACCACGACTACCTGCACAGGTACATCCAGGAAGAAATAGAATTCTTGAACATCTCCTCGCTGGGCAAGGGATACCGATATGCCATCAAGATTGAGTGGAAGTTTAAACAAAAGAAGCGAGACTTTGGATCTGCAAATCAAAAGCAAGGGAAAGGTGCCCCCAAACCGTAGAAAAAAGGACAAAGTCAAGGCGAGGTAGCCTAAGACAACCCGCCAAAGCTGCAAGCAAAGAATAGCGTCGCAAAGCCACAAAAGGACACGGGAAAGTGGTGTGAGTTCCATAAGAGCTCCACTCACAACATTAGTGAGTGTCGGGCCAATCAGTCACTGGTGGCCAAGCTAAAGGTTTCAGAATCAGATGCATGTTCCGACTTTGAGTCAGAAGCCGACAAGGGGAATGACAAAGGGAAGCAGATTATTGATGCAGAGCCCAACACCACTATTGCCACCACGAAGATCCAGAGGAGGAGGAGCATATATTCCAATCCTAGATGTGGGTAAAGGGCTCCCCGCTATAGTTCATTGTCAACAGCGGAAGCCAAAAGAACCTCATTTCAGCAGAGGTCGTGAAGTAGCTAGACTTACCGACCACAGCACATCCATAACCGTATACCATTGGGTGGCTTCACCAAGGACAGGGTCTTCACGTGAGCCAGCAGTGTCACCTTCCATACAACATCAATCCCTTCACAGTTGAGGTATTGTGTGAAATTGCTCCCCTTGATGTTAGTGATGTATTATTAGGAAAACCATACTTGTGGAAGTGGCATGTTGTGTATTAATCAAGGCTCCGTGTTGTTATTGTTACTTTGGGAAATAAGTTGTATAGGATATCGAAGGTAGCACTGCCTACCACCATCTCTTTGTTTACTACAAAACAATGCAGTAAGCTCATTTCCAAAATTGGGAAATTTGTTTTCCTGATGATACGCCCTTAAGGAAAGAAGAAGACAATGGCCACGACCTCCAGACAGGGCCCCTCCCCACAACAACTACAGATGGACAAGGTCGTGGAGGAGTACAAGGACATCTTCACCTCCCCCATAGGGGTTCCTCTGCACTATTAGGTCAAGCACTCCATCGATCTGACCCCAGGTGCGTTGCTACCCAATGGACCAATCTATCGGTGCTCCATTCTGAAGAACAATGAAATCAAGAGGCAGATTCAGGAGTTGCTATAGAAATGTCACATCCATCCTAGTTCATTGCCCTATGGGAGCCCGATCGT
This sequence comes from Pinus tabuliformis, assembly GCA_031772625.1. Classification (NCBI taxonomy): domain Eukaryota; kingdom Viridiplantae; phylum Streptophyta; class Pinopsida; order Pinales; family Pinaceae; genus Pinus; species Pinus tabuliformis. The sequence goes on from CM062805.1 coordinate 822,174,411, forward strand.
GTTGGTATAGAAGTAGGATAGGACTTGGAGACTTTCTATTGAATATCGGGCGCTGAACAAGATCACTGTCCATAATAGGTACCTAATCCCACGGATTGATGACCTCCTGGACCAACTAAAGGGGGAAAAATATTTTAGCAAGATCTATTTGAAGTCAGGATATCACCAAGTAAGAGTCGAACCCTCCGATGTGTGGAAGACTACCTTCAAAGCCAAGGAGGGCCTTTTCAAATGGTTGGTTATGCCTTTCGGATTGACGAATGCTCCTACAACCTTCATGAGGCTAATGGATGACATCTTGCAGCCATTCACCAACTCATTTGTAGTGGTATAATTGGATGACATCCTGATCTTCAGCCATAGTTGGGAAGAGCACCTCCACCACATCCGATAGGTTCTCCAAACACTGCGGTAACACAAGTTATGTGCCAATTTGGAGAAATGCACTTTTGTCATGACACAGGTTTAGTATCTGGGATACATTATTGATGAACAGGGGGTGAATGTGGATCCAACCAAGATCCAATTCATTCGGGATTGGCCATCTCCAACCACTCTGACAGAGCTCCGTAGCTTTCTAGGCCTTGCCAACTTCTACCGCAAGTTCATGTTGGGATTTTCTCATATCACTTGGCCCTTGAGTCAAGTCACCAAGGGAGGAGCAAAAGAAAAATTCTTTTGGTCTGAATCTCAATAGAAGGCATTCACAGAGTTGAAAGATTACCTCTACTCGGCACCAGTGCTCGCATTACCAGACTTGAAACAACCATTTGAGGTCGAGATATATGCCTTTGACTATGTTATTGGGGCAGTCCTTACTCAACACGGGAATCTAGTGGAATATCACAGTGACACACTTTCAGACACAATTCGAAAGTATCCCACTTATGACAAAGAGATGTATTCCATTGTGTAGGCCTGCTGACAATGGAAACATTACATTTTGGGGAAGGAAATGGTCATCCACACAAACCACCAACCCCTACAGTTCATACAGACCCAAGGGAAATTGCAGAATGATCACCATCAGAAGTGGTCCACATACCTACAACAGTTCCATTTGAATATCAGGTATAAGAAGGGCAGCACTAATAATGTGCAGATTTCCTTAGTCGACCACCGATCATGGCGTTAACCACCGTGCTCAACTCTTATGGGTACGAGACTTCTTATTGGCCACTTCTCTACAAAAGCGACCCAGAATTCGGTCACACATACCAGACACTCTTGGAGGGTCAACATGTTCCAGATTTTCACCTCCAACATGCCTTGTTATGCCACCTGGGTCACCTTTATGTTACTGCAAGCGAGCGTGCCAAGATGATTTGGGAAGCACACTACAGTCGGGCTGCTGGGCATTTCAGGGTCGAGAAAATGGTGGCAGTACTGTAGAAGTATTTCTATTGGCCGAATCTTCGACAGGATTTCGAGAAGTGCATCAGATCTTGCATTACTTGTGCCATTGCTAAACTGACCATCAAGAAGCAAGGCCTCTATACCTTGCTTCCTACCCCTAGTCGACCTTGGGAATCCATCTCCATGGATTACATGTCAGGCCTTCCTTCTACTAAGCATGGAAACAACTGTGTTTTTGTGGTCGTCGACAGGTTCTCGAAGATGGCCATTATGGCGGTCTGCAAGAAGAATATCACAGTAGAAGCCACTGCTAAACTCTTCTTTGAACGAGTGTGGGTACACTTTGGGATCCCATAGTCTATCATCTTAGATCAGGACAATAGGTTCCTCAGTACATTTTGGTCTAGTCTCTGGTCGATGCTGGACACCAAACTCACTAAGTCCACAGCCTTCCATCCTCAAACTGATGGCCAGACAAAGGTTGTCAATAGGACGATCGTACACATTCTACGCATGTACAAATCAAAGCATCCATGCACATGGGATGATAGCCTCCCCTATGTTCAGCACAGCTACAACTGGGCTCTCCATATCTCGACTGGCAACAACCCTTTTCAGGTGGGCTTGGGATTCTCCTATGTCCCATTGATGTGGTCATGCCATTTGTAGCTACTCATGCAGATTCGGTTCATGTCCAGTCCGAAACAAATAAGGCAAACAAATTCATTGAGAACATCCAACATGTTTTCCAGGAGGTCCACGAAATTTTGGAGAAATAAAATTCCAAGTACAAGTAGCGACATGATCAACATCGGGTGCCACAGAAGTTTCAGGTTGGCGACAAAGTCTGGTTGCATTTGCAAAAGGAACACCTTATAGGAGCCTATCAAAAACTCAGACCACTCCGATATGGTCCTTAAACCATTACCAAGGCTATGGGAGACAATGCATTTGAGCTCAGAATTCCCCCATTCTTTGGCCTACACCCATTGTTTAATGTGGACCGCCTTCGGCCAAACTTTCCACCTTTACTAGACACATTTGACATTGCAGAACAGCTCACACCCACATACTTAAATCTAGATTGCCTGGAACAAGCTGTAACTGATCGGATCATGGACACATAGATCAAGCACACTCGCCAACAAAATATCCAACTGTATCGAGTTGTCAAAGTAGGCCAACTCCTTCACCAGGGCAAGTGGCTCACCAGGGACCAAGTTCAGCAGAAGTTTCCTTATCTCATGGAGGAACTCAACGCAATGGGGACTACTGCTTCCTAAGGGGGTAGGAATGATCCAGGTGGATAATGGTGTCACCCGCCAAGTCCACTTGGACCCCCACCATTGTTTCTTTCAGCTTTTCAGTTTCCTTAATTGTAGCACAGTTTACTATTTTTAGCAGTTTTTTCGGGTCCTGAACTTCCGGAGCTGTTTTGAGGCCCTAAACAATGTCTTTTTGGAAAATTGGGAGTAACATGGGTCCATGGACCAATGTTTTTGTTACCAAAGTTGTATTTCTTGGATAGATCTTTCTAACGAGATATTTTGCGCATCAAACGGAGATCGTATGCCAAAGTTACGACCCCGGGAAGTTGATGTACCAATTTACCCAAACGGGGTCCACAGTTTGGCGTTTCATCTTCTAGGGTTATGTTTTTGGATGTTTAGGGTTTTCCATTGTTTCTCAACAATAAATAGGCCTTCAAGCCTTATTGTAACAGAGTTGAGAGGCATGTAGCCACCACATCTCTTCTCAAAGATAAGCTACCATCGCCCTAGCTAGTTTATTTTCATTTCTGTTTGTAAGCATATTTCAGTATTTTTGCAATAATGAAATGAAGTATTATTTCTGATGCATCTCTATATGTATGGTTATATCTATAATTTTTTGTGTTCCTGTTTAAATCCGGATCATTTATGCATACTATTGGTTGCATGTGGAAATGTGTACAATGGAGTAATGGTTGTTGTCATGCATGAGGTCATGTTTTGTGTACTTGATATGGTCATGCATTGATGATTGGACTCTAGATAGAATGATGTGTATATGGTTTGGTACTCATTTGTTATGTGTGTATATGCAATTGTTATGCATGTATGGTCATGGCTATGATTATGCATGTATAGTAGGTCAAACATGCCTTGTGAAGTCATTGTATGCAATTTAGGTCATCATGATGCTATTGGTTGTTATGATGCTAATGAGCTAGTTGAGATAGAGCAAGGGATGCAGATCATCATAATGAGGTTGCAGCATTAGACTTTGGGATAAGAGCAAATCATCATACAGGTAGTGTATGTTTGGCATGTAGGTATGTAAGTTAAGGATTATTATATGCATTAGGGTTATATACATTAGGTTTATGAACATGTATTTGATGTTATGGTTAAATTCATGACAGATGTTAGATGATTAGTGTGGTTATATGCACACGTGTCAAATAGTCAAGAATGATAGTAACCTATAGTTGTATGCATAATTTGTTATTGTTGTTTTATATTAGATAACCTGATGATTATGTTGTATGTTGTTGATGAGTATGATATATATCTTATTGTTGTTATATGCTATTAACTTGATGATTAGGGTTATTTCATTGAGATCTTGATGTTATAATTTGGATTGGTCATATGCATCATGGTTATGTTCATTTCCTTGAAGATCTTGTTGTTATATATTGTGTTAACCTTGTTTGACCTACGCAAATGGTTATGGTTGCGATATTCAGATATGAGCCGACATATTTGTGATATGGTGTCAAACTAATCTAGATTGATCATACATATGTGATTTTTATGCATGAACAACAAATGCTTATGAATGGTGGGCTCCAGTATTGCAGCAATAATGTTGCAACTCCTGGGACTCCCTTCTTTACTTTTATCAACCCTGTAGTTCGTAACAAACTTGGAAGCGACGGTGCAGTATGCAGAAGTACTAGCTCTTACTGCAACTGTCACTTGGTCAGCTGGCACAAGTCCGCTAGGGGCTTAAGCTAACTTCTATGAGCTATTAGAAGAAGCTTTTTAACTGATGGATGAAAGCTAACTCAAAGGAAGCTAATCTACTTGCGGGAAGAAACTGAAAGCCAAAAAGTAACGCAAACCCTAGAAAACCCTAATACTACCGGCTAGTCCTACTGATGCAAAGGAGAGAATGCAAACTACTGGAAGGGATGCCATTAATTCTATGAAGGTAAAATACATGTGTCTAGACTACCTCTACCTGAAGAAAACATCTTTTTGTATTTTTGAATAAGTTATTAGAATTATCATGAATGTGCTTTTAATTGGCTTTTTACTGTGCAGGGGTGGATGACAAAGGAGAAATGCTTGGAAAAGGTTGGGAAGGTTCAGAGAGGGTCTAAGGAGTCCCTAACACCCTTCCAGAGAGTTTCACAAAGTTTTGGCTATCAAGAAACCTCATTTGTGAGCTTCTACAGGAAGTCTGCAGGGGTTCTACAGGATGTTCAGGGATTTCTACAGGATGTTCTGAAATTTCTACAGGATGTTTAAAAAGTGGATTTTAGAGGATGGGTGAGTGAGGGAAGATGAATGAATGGATAGGGAGGGAGGATAGGGGCCTGGAGTGACCTAGGGACTGGTGGATGGAGTGGTGAGAGGGTGTAGAAGGCTGACTTGGCTTAAAGAAGGCTAAGACAATGATGGAGCAAGAAGGTAGGGTTACGTGGGCAAAAGGACAGGTGTGATACGAGGAAGCTAGCTAGGAGATGGAACAACTGGCTCTGATGAAGCTTAGGCAGATGAGAGAGTGGTAGAGATTCCCTGCACGGTGTACATTTAACCGAATCAACAAAGTCTTACAAATAATAAAAGTCCTAGCTAATCTAATCTAACTGTCAATAAAACGAATGAACAACAGCTTTATTTGGGAAGAAAACCATGTACATCAATCATGCAAAGAAACATTTCAAAGATCTGAACCCATAACTAACTTCTGCAAATGAAAACAGTACAGTAAGGATTGCATGGTCAAGCAAACTAGTGTTTTTGTTGGGGCAGCGCTGTTTCTTCAATTCCAGCCCTTGATCCAATAAGGATGAGGTGAAACTGAGAGTATTGTTGACCCTTTTCTTGGAGCTTTTTTCTTGTTATTATCCTACCAATCTATTTTAAACATCTGAAGCAATTCTATTCATAAACAGTGACCTATTTAACCAACACAACTAAATCTGCCCAACAAAAATACGTTTCAAATGCATAAAACGAAAACAACGATGCATAAGGGAAAGGTAACAGTACAAAAAGGAAGCCCTAGGCTCTCAGGTTGGGCCCAACCCTTAGAGCTATGGCTCGTATAGAAAACTCAGAGTTGATATAAAATCAGACTGCTTCTCATTATCAAAAAATAGTCATAAGTCAAGAGTTATGCCAAAATGGCTACAAGAGAACAAAATAAAGCTAACAGCACTGTAGTGCAAAATATGCAATGGTTTCAAAAGTCCCTTACGAAGGCTGAGGCCTTAACATTTATACACCACGAGGGCCCTAGCTGGCCTCTTAAATATATGGGACTTGGCTGTCCAAACTGTGAGTAGACAGCCCCTTCCAAAATCTGCTTGGCTGCCTTCTAGATCCAGTTTTGGTGGCCTTTTGAGCTCGGAGTTGGGGGTGAAGATCCCAAGGAAGGGCTATTTAATTCCATAGACAACTCCCCTATGAATCCTCACCTCAAGCTTGGCTGTCTTCTAGCCCATGATTGCTCGGTTTTGCTTCAACATGTATCAAAAAACCTGAAATGAGCACGTGTTAGCCACCTAGGAAGAGTGACTACCCTTATTCGTACAAATGACATAAACATACTGAAAAATAATGCATAAGCTATGAAAAATGAAGGATTGAACAAGGACTGAACAAGGATAATTAGGCCAAATGAGCCCAACAAGTTATCGAATTTGGGGCTCATCATCACCCCCCTGCTAAAAGGGTTGCTCATCCTCTGAGAAACTAGTCCATCTCCTCGTATTTCATTGCTTTAATTGCCACCCTCACATCCCAAGCTTCAGAAGTAGTATCCTCCTCACTATCATGGAATCCGGCCTTCCTTTCCACCTCTTCCCACTGCTTATGCTCTTCTTCTTCTGTGCCTCCTTCTAACAATCCCAAAAGCAAAGGTGGACTTAGCTTGAGGCCTATCCAGCTGGCCTAGAGGTTCTGCATAGACTTCTTGTAGAGAGGCACTCGTTCCAAAGCCTCCCTCATTCTAGTTGGAGTGTGATATTCGCTGATTTTGAGGCTGTGGGACAATGTGTTCCACCTACGGGTGCAAGCATGAACAGAATTGTCCCCTAATAATCGCTCCATATCCTCGAAGTGTGCTATGGCCTGAGCCTGCCGATCCATGTACTCTAATAAAGCCTGAGAGTTGTTTGCTAGATGCTGGTGAGCGGATATCAATGCTGTGGGGTTCCTTGGCTCTGCTCTAATCAGCAGTGGTTCATGTAGTTCTCGGTCCATGACATTTCTGACCTATGCTGCTCTCTTTTCTTCGTGGTTTAACCATGAGGTCATTGCCATCAGCTGCATGTCCCCTACTGCTGTGTTGGGGTCCCACGAGGTTATTTTTGGAAGGGCCAAATTATGAAGGTAAAACTCTAAAAGCTTAGCCTTATCTTCCGATGAACTGCTGTTACATAAATCCATGAACTGCTGGGGGTTTTGGATTTGGGAGATACCCCTTTGTGCCAATGTGTTGATTTGGAATTGCAGCCACTGATCCCTTAGGTATAGGCCATAGGATTTGGTCGGCTACCTACATCGTAGAGCTTCCATTGCCCAACTGGCCATGCAAGCCAGTTGTGCCTCCTTTTCTTGCATCTGTTGTTTTAGAGATTGTATCTCTATGCCTGCCTGCAATTCCCTTTCCTATAGTTGTCGGTTTAGTTCCTCAAGATCAGCTTGCATTCCTTCTTTTTCTTGAGGTTCTGTTGTGGTGTCCTTGGCTGTTGTGTCCTCTTCTTTCCTCTGTCCCTGTAGCTGTAGCTGCTGTCTAAGCAGCTCATTCTCTTCTCTTAACTTGGCCTGTTGGGAGCTTTCCACATGCCGTACTCTTTCCAACTCCCTTTGTGTTTCCTTGAGCCTTTCCTCTAGAGGCCCTATATCTGCTACCCCCTTGGATTTAGCGATCCTCATCCAAGTGTGGGTTCGTACTCTTTCTTCCTCTAGTGCTAGAAACAGTGGCACTGTGAATTTTTGAGGAATAATTTTGTCGTCCCCCAAAAAGTTATAATAAGAGACCAGGCTGGGCTGGGGGCTTGGTTCCATGATGACATCGGTCTTCTCCTCCTCCTATGGTGACTTGGCTGCTCTTTCCTCCATTTGCTCAGTTTCCTTCAGCCTAGCCAAAGTTTCCTGTAGAACCGCCTCGGCATCCTATAGAGAGGCTTCCGAGTTCAATTTCTCCATCCTTTCCCTCCATGAGGATGTTTTTGGGCTCCCCCACTCATAAGTAATGGATGCCTTGGAGGGGGACCTATCCCTTGGTGTGGTAGGGGTATCCACAATTGTGATTGGCTCTTTTGATGGAGGCTAGGGTCTGCCAGTCTTAATTCTCACACTCCTTCTTGCTTTAAAATATAGAGGAGTCTCCCTCTTTCATTTTTCCTTTTGCTTGGGAGAGGTACCTAGGGTGGCCAGCACAGCTGCTGCCTCCCTAGCTAGAATTTTGGCCGATTTCTCCTTCTGCTGTCCTTTTTCCGGACTTCCTGTAGAAAGTCCTGTAGTGGCTGGTTTCTGGCTTCCTGTAGAAGCTGTTTTTAAACTTCTTGTAGAAATAGCCTTCTGGTTTCCTGTAGAAGCAGATGGCACCATTTTAGCCTACTTGGCTGAGGGTGCTTTTTCCTTTAGCTTGGCTGAGGCTGCCTTAGGGGTGCCCTCACTGGCTTGGACTTTCTCAGTCCTTTCTACCCTGCTCTGTAGTCTTTTCTCCCTGGGTGTTGGTGTAATTTTACCACCCCCTGTTTTGGTAGCTTGGCCTTTTTCTTGTGTTCCTTTCTGTTCTTTCTTTGGTGTTTTGCCCAGGGTTTCTTGTCCTTTAGCTTTCTTCTCTGCCTGAGTGTGCTCCTTCTCCTCGTTGCTAGATCAAGTGAGCCTCGGCTAAAATTCGGATGTCATCATCCTTAGACATATTCCAAAAAATTTCCTAGGAGAGAGGGATAGTGTAAGTGTAGAGTGCATCTTCCACGAGGAGCTTGATAAGCCCATGATGGGCTAGCTGGTCTGGTGTCCCCTCTCTCAGTTTGGTGGCACACTCAATCATGGATTGAAGGAGGAAGTAAGGAATGCTCAATTTTTGTTCTGAGGGTAGGTCCATTTGGTGCCTGAGTTCTGTGAGCAACCGGAAATGATAGCCATACATGATGCTAAATCGCCCCTCACATGTAATATACTTCATAATTTGGAGGCTTACTTCACTCCAGAACGGTTGTAGGCTAGTTCTTCGAACTCCATTCTTGTCCTCTGAACAAGAAGAACTCTTTTTTAGATTTTTGACCCAATTTTCTCTCCTCCTTATCCCAGGGTACCCCCATCGGTAGATCAGTTACTCTGCTAATGAGCTGTGGGGTGAGTCTGAGGGTCAATCCTCTGAAGTTGACAACAGCCAATGTCTTTGACTTCAGCTTCAAGGACCTTAGGAATTCTTCTGTAATTTCGTCATTGTGACCTTGAAGCTTGTCACATAATGACATCCAGTGTGCATGGGAAAACAAGTCCACCACCTCAGGGGTTTCCCATAATTTCTTGGAGTTCGAAGGTTATTTTCTAATGAACCCTCCTGGCATGGTAAAAAACTCTGTTTTTGTTGTTTTGAACTTGCCTGCTCGTGTACAGAAGGAGGACTTCGGGATTTCTCTACACAGAGCGCAGAGCTACGTCTCCGTTATGCACACAGTCATATAAAGTTCACAATCTTTCACCGGTGAGCCTTGACAGTGTCTCAATTTTTCTACAGGAGGGAATTTAATTCAAGACCCTGGAAAAAATCTCGCATGTAGACTACGAAGACAATTTCATGCAGCAATAAGAAAACGACTTTTGAATTCATAGATAGACTTTCATTCACATTTTCCCTACCTCCTCAACACGTCAAAATCAGTACCTTTTGAATTATTTGCATGGGAAAGTTATGTTCAGGCCTACCTCACTGAGAATTGCCACCCTAGACGTGAACAGTCCAAGCTTCTTCGTAATCCCGGGCTCCCTGTAGTGAAACTTCCTGTAGAAATTGTGCACGGCTTCTGGAGGACGTTACGGTGGTTTTGGACAAGTATGAGCAGCAACAAGATGTTGGAATAGACCGAGAACTCGGGCTAACAACTTGCAGAGGAGGAGGATGCATACTCGGCTGCAAAACGGTTGTGAGTGTAAATGACTGCAGTGTATCATAAGTTATTCAACTGGCCGATTTGGAATTGCTGCGGAATTCATGGCACGGGGGTGAGCTGTCCCGGTCAATCCGTTGGCCGACGTCACAGCCATCATTCCTCGGTGTGTCCCTGAAAGCCGAATTCTTCCCTCTGCATTCACCGCCACCATTCCTGTCATACTGTCGCTTCTCCCCGACTGGACACTTCCCACGTGTCAATTGCCCGTCTTTTCAACATAACCAAGCCCATTCAGATCCTACGAGGCCGTCTGACTGGTTGTGGTGGCCAGTTGAATGGCTACCAGACTTGTTCAATCCGTCCATTCTCACAGTCATGCACATTTAGAGTATAGCTTATGTAATTTGACAAAATAAGGTTAGGCACTTACCTGTGCGGCCGTGGATGTGGTTTTTTCAGGTTTCAGGATGAGGAATGCTGGATCTGCTTGCTGCTGCTTCGTGCATGGGTGCTGGAGCTCCTCTTCATTGGCTGCTGCTGGCTACAAGACCTTGAGACCCGATTTCCTGGTGGTGAATGCTGCATGCACCGGCTTCATGAGCTGCTGGTGTCTCCATGGTATGTGCTCCAGCCGGATCAGCTGCTACAGGATTCCTGTAGGACATCCTATAGCAGTTTCTCCTCTTGGGGTGCATGCTGAAATAAATGAGTCACGTTCACAGGTGCAGGGTCCTGAGGTCGCCTTGACAGGTAAAGTGTGCGAGCCTCTGCATGCTTTATTTCCCACTTAAAAAAAAAATTATCTAAGAAAACAAGGTTCTGGTATGACTGTGCAGGTATATTCGACTAGATGGTAGCAATGGCTGTGAAAGCAGGTGAAACGAGTGGAGGATGGAAGAAAAGAGTGGTTGCATGCCTCCTCAACAGACTTCAAGCTTCAAATCCTTCTCCATAATTGATCCTAGCCCGCCCAAAGGCTCTACAGGATGTTTCCTGTAGAAATCCAGAACTTCCTATAGAAAGTCCTGTAGCTTCCTGTAGAAGGCTAAACCATGACTAGATTGTGTCCAAACCTTGGAAAAAATGAGTGTTCATGGAGGGAGTGTATGTGAGGTTGCCTGGTAGCTTGGTAGGGACCCTTTTCCTTGAGTTGAGAGGCCTCCTTTTTTCATTGTGTTCCTGCAACCTACAACAATTTCCAGATATTAAACTTGTTTTTTTCTGTTTCTTCCTTCTTCTTTTTTCTTTTTCTTTCTCTTTGTTTTGTTTTGTTTTTTTTTTAAGAGACAACAGGGGCACCTCAATGAGGTTTTCACCCCTACTATCTTTCTTAGGCACCTCAGAGAGGTTTTCACCCCTACCATCTGCCTTGGGCGCCTCAAAAAGGTTTTCACCCAAGGATCTTTTTTATTGCATTATATATATATATATATATATATATATATAATGATGCTCAGGGTGTGCCCAAAACAGAGGCAGAACCCTTCTCTATGACCAGCACTGATTTTTCCACAGTTTTGATGAACTCTTACCTCGAAAGAGGTTTCATGTAGATCTTTAGTCGATGCCCATTGACGAGAATGGGGATGGCTTCTTCATCAATGGTCCAGATAAGGACAGAACCATTGTCATTACACTTCTCCACTGCATATGGTCCTAGCCTTCTTGTCCTCAGCTTCCCCTTGAAATCCTTATGTCTGGAATCATACAGAAACGCCCAATATCTCGACTGGAATTGTTTGTCATTGAGGTGCCGGTCATGCCATATCTTCCTATGAAGTTGAACCACTTCTGAGTGGAGGAGGGCCTGCATTCGGTGTTCATCTAACCCATTCAACTGCAATAACCTTTCTTGTTGAGCATGGCTGAGATCTAGGTCCATTTGAGCTGCCATCCTCAATGTGTTGTACTCAAACTCGATTGACAACAAAGCTCTCTTCCCATAGACCAGCTCATAAGGTGTGAAACTGGTTGTGGTCTTCCAAGTGGTGTTGTAGGCCCAAGTGGCCTCAACCAGGTGATCTGCCCAATCCTTTCTATTGCTGCTCACCACCTTAGTCAAAATCCCTTCTAATGCTATATTGGTGACTTCCACCTGCCCATTTGCTTGAGGATGATATGGGGTGGAAGTCCTATGCTTGATCTTGTGATGAGCGAGCAAGTCTTCAATTAAGTTGGAGGTGAAATGGCTTCCTTGATCGGTGACTAAATCTCTTGGGTAGCCAAATTTGTAGAAGATGTTTTCTCTTAAAAACTCAGCCACCTTTTCTTCTGTTGCTGCTTTGATTGCCTTGGTTTCTACCCACTTTGTCAGATAGTCTGTGCACACAATGATGTAAGACCTTTGCCTTGAAGGAGGGTTGATAGGACCCAAAAAATCCATATCCCACTTCTCAAATGGTTCAAAGACTCACTTGAGGTTGGAGAGGCATTTCGTCCCTTGGAGTCGGTTTCCCCATCCTTTGGCATCGGTCACATTGGCTGATATATCTTCTGACATCTTGATGAAGATTGGGCCAATAGTAGCCTACCTGTAAAATTTTGAAGGCAGTTCTCTTGGCTGCAAAATTTCCTCCACAAGGCCCATCATGACAGGTTCGGAGGATGTCAAAGACTTCCTCCTCCCTTACACAACACCTTAAGATCTGATCGGGGCCAAGTTTGAACAAGTTTCCCCTGATCCAAGTGAATGAGGCACTCTTCCTCACGATTATGCTCTTCTCCTTTGAGGATAGATGTGGAGGGAACTGTGCTGAGACCATATAGTTTGCTATATCAACAAACCACGGAGAGAGTACTGAGATAGAAAACAGATGTTCATCTGTCATCTGGTCATCCACTATTCCTTCTTCACCTGCAGGAAAATCCAATCTAGACAAGAAGTCAGCAACAACATTTTCTTTACCTGGTTTGTCAACGATAGTCAAATCAAACTACTACAACAAAAGTAACCATCTAATAACAAGAGCATTCACATCAGGATTATTCATTAAATATCTAATTGCAGCGTGGTCAGTATGTACAAATTTTTGATAGCCAGTGATGTAGTTTCGGAACTTGTTCAGGGAATGGACCATGGCCAGGAACTCTTTCTCAGTTACAATATAATTCATTTCTGCCTTGGATAAGTTTTTGCTGACAAAGTATATGGCATATGGAAGTTTTTCTTCAACTTGTCCTAAAGCTGCCCCTATGGCTTTATTCAAGGCATCAGTGTGGATGTGGAAAGGTAGGGCCCAGTTTGGGCCTCTCAAAATTGGGGCGGACACCAACTTATCCTTTAATTCATTTAGAGCCCTCTGACAGTCGTTAGTCCATTTAAACTGAACATCTTTTGCTAAGAGGCCAAACAATGGCGAGGCTAGCTTACTGAAGTCTTTAATGAATCTTCTATAATATCCCGCTAAGCCTAAGAAACCCCGAACCTCTCTTACCTTCTGAGGAGGTGGAACCTTTTTGATGATAAAAATTTTATTAGGATCCACCTGTAATCCTTGGCGAGAAATGGTATGACCTAACACAGTCCCTTCAGTCATGAGGAATTCACATTTTTCAGGGCTGAGGGATAGGTTCATCTCAATGCACTTGCTTAAAACTTTTCCCAGGTTGGATAAGGCTTCTTGGAAGCTAGACCCGTAAGGAGTAAATTCATCCATATAGATTTCCACCGAATCATGAACCAACTCGGCAAAGATGCTCAATACAGCTCTCTGGAAAGTGGCAGGGGCATTGCATAGCCCAAAGGGAAGGACTCGATAGGAAAAGGTACCCCATGGACAAGTGAAGGTGGTCTTATCTTGGTCCTCCAGGCTGATTTGGATCTGATTATACCTGCTGAACCCATTTAGGAAAGAGAAAAACTTCTTTCCTGCCAGTCCATCCAACACTTGATCTATGAAAGGCAGAGGGAAGTGGTCTTTCTTGGTGGCTTTGTTCAGTTCTCTGTAGTCCACACAGATTCTCCACTTCCCATTTTTGTTGGGTACCAACACCAGAGGGGAAACCCATTCACTATCTGATATGGGGTAGATGAATCCTGCATCCAACAATTTTTGCACTTCGTCTTTAACAATGTCCTTAAGGGCTGGATTAATTCTCCTCTGAGGTTGCCTGCCTGGTTTGCAGTACTCCTTAATGTAAATATGATGGATACAGACCGAGGGATGGATTCCTTTCATTTCCTTGTAGCTCCAGGCAAAAGCCTCCAAATGGTGGGTCAAGAGGCTACATAGCTCCTTTTCCTGAGAGGTAGAGAGAGAGGAGTTGATATTTAAATTTATTTTAGGGCCAAACTCCACATTCTTAACTCTGGGAGTGGTCGGATCAGTCGCACATAGGTCCACTAAAGCATTGGCTTGGGTATCTTCCACCAACTCTTCCAAGGATAGTGCACCAGGGGGAGGATTTTGGATTAAGTTCTCAGTCAAATCATCCTCGGTTTGAGGACCTCCCCTGGTGGCCTCTACTGTGCATAATGGTGCAGAGTAGACCTCATCCTCTTCTCCTTCTTCCAACCAGAGGGGTAAGTCATGTTCTAGCAGAGGTTGGGCAGGAGGGTATAGGACCAACTGTTTGGACATAGGCCCATTTTTTATGGTCATGCTTCCTGCTCGACAGCTGATGTAAGCATCCACAGTAGCCAGCCAAGGCCTTCCCAAAATGAGGGGATATCTCATGAGTTTTTCCTTTGGTTGAAGGACCAAAAAGTCTGCAGGGTACTCCCAGGAGTCAACAGAGACCAAGACATCTTCCACTATCCCTTCGGGAGTCACGGTGGAGCGGTCTGCCAATTGCAGCATTGTCGAGGTCTTCCTTAAGGAACTCTGAAGGTTGATCTTAAGCATGGTGTCCCTGGTCATCACATTAATGGCGGCCCCTAGATCAATCAAGGTGTGGGGTATGATGGTGCCATTGATGTGGACATCAACTACAGGACTCCCAGGGTCCAAATACTTTGGACAGATTACTTGCCCCAACATGAGATCGGACAGTTGTCCTATGACATTGATGGTTGAGGCATCTCTCTTTCGCCTGCCTGGGTGCCTGAAACACTTCTCCTTAATCAATTTGTTGTATATCGGTACATCTTTTATGGCCTGGAGAAGTGGTATTTTCACACACAACTGCTTGAGTTCTCCCAGAAGCTCATTCTCTTCTGGGTTGGGTTGTGTGGTTACTATGAGTCACTCAAGAAAGGGTGGAATGGCTTGGGGTTCACTTTCCTGTTTCTCTTCCTCCTCCTCTATGGGAGGAGGTTGGCGCTCTGGAAGGACCTTCCCAGATCGCAGGTTGATCTCCTGGATATCCACAGTATAGGTAGGGCACGTTGTCTCCCCAGTATATACCTGCTGGGCCTGTCTGTTGTTGGGGTTTGGGTTCAGTTGAGCAGGCATATGTGGTTGTCTTGGAGGAGCAAGAGGTAATGGTTGTGGTTGAGCCGGTGGTGGAGGCAAAATGGCGGGAGGAGTGTTGTACTGGGGCCTCCACCCCGGTTGAGGTGCATTCCACTGAGGTTGTGGCTAGGTCCATGTGGCTTCCTTTGGTTGAGGAAGTAGAGAGGTTCAGTAGCCACCTCAGCCCCTAGATACATGGCTTTAAATCTAGGCAAGGTAGGGCATTGGTTGGTGGGGTGGTCTTCCTCACAAACGAAACATACCTCTACTGAGTGCAATGGGCACTCACTCTTGGGATGCTTCCTCATGCATCTAGGACAAAAAATGGCCAAAGCCCTCTCAGCTTCCTCTTTCTTTTGCTGAATTCGGAAGGTATCAAGTTGCATGGTAATAGTCTGTCTCATCTCACTCTTGAGGTCTTCCATCTGGTTAGTGAACTCATTCTTGGAGAAGGTGGTACTAGCTGAAAGATGATTCCCCCTACCTCTCTTCTAGGCCGCCCTAGAATGGTTTCTAAACACGGTCTTTATGTCCTCATAAGGTATTTGGTAGATGTCTCCTCCAACCAGCATGTTAAGGGTGTCCAGAAGGTCTTTAGGGACTCCTCAGAGCAGAACCAACTTCAGAGATTCCAGGTCAAGTGTGCACTTGGCCCATTTATAATTGAGTTGGAACCTTTCCTTGTAGTCTTCTAAAGATTCATCGCTTCCCATGGTCATCCGGAAGATTTCTCCCTTAGTTTCCTTAGATCTACAGTAGTCCCGGTATTTGGCATTGAGAGCTTGTTGCATCTGAGCCCAAGTGGTGATACTGTTTCCAGGTAACCCCATGAACCAGCGTAACGCTGCGTCCTTGAGGGTAGAGGGAAAAAGTTTCAACTTTTGCTCATCCTCAGCATAGTCATAAGTTCAACAAAGGACAACAAACTCAAACAGGAAGGTATCAGGGTCTTCAGTAGTCAATCCATGGAAGTGAGGTAAAGCAGAGGGGCTTATGTTTTTCATTTTCATGTCTCCATTGGTCTCTCGGATGGGAAAGGCAACTTCTATTCTCTCATCTTCTCTTCTACCGTTTCAGTTTTCAGCCATGGCTTCAGATGGAGTGTTCTCTAACTCTTCTTCTATTATAGGATCTTCGTATATCTTAGGAAGTTCACCTATAGGTTCTTCTGGCTCACTGTCACCAAAGAGAGAGAAGGTTGACTCAGTGATGTGGTGGGGGTGTTGGGTAAGAATTTGCCGGTTTTATATCTATTCCTACGAGGCATGAAATGGAAAGACTTTTGATTGCTTTTGTTTTTTTTCTCTTCTAGTACCTGCAAAACTAAAATAGATTGAACTGCAACTAACGATCTTGCTGAAATGAAAATGCGGAATTGAAATGAAAGCACGAAAGGACTAATCTATTTTGCTCAAATGAAATTGCAGGAATTAAATGCTAGTCTATGCTTGCTGAATTGAAACGCTAATCTACTCTTGCAGAATTGAAATTACGGAATTGAAATGCTAATCTATGAAAGCAGGAAATATCTACTCTACTTTTGCGATAATGAAATGAAATAAACTACTTAGCAGAAGGTTGTAGGAGAAAATAGAAGAAAAGCAACAATCACCAATACTCTGATGCTTCCCCGACAACGGCGCCAAAAATATGGTGGGCTCCAGCATTGCAGCAATAATGTTGCAACTCATGGAGACTCCCTTCTTTACTTCTATCAACCCGGTAGTTCGTAACAAACATGGAAGCGACGACGCTGTATGCACAAGTACTAGCTCTTGCCGCAGCTATCACTTGGTCAGCTGGAACAAGTCCTCTAGGGGCTTAAGACAACTTCTATGAGCTCTTAGAAGAATCTTTTTAACTAATGGATGAAAGCTAACTCAAAGGAAGCTAATCTACTTGCGGGAAGAAACTGAAAGCCAAAAAGTAACACAAACCCTAGAAAACCCTAATTCTACCAACTAGTCCTAATGTAAAGGAGAGAATGCAAACTACTAGAAAGGATGCCATTACTTCTATGAAGGTAAAATACATGTGTCTAGACTACCTCTACCTAAAGAAAACATCTTTTTGTATTTTTGAATAAGTTATTAGAATTATCATGCATGTGCTTTTAACTGGCTTTTTATTGTGCAGGGGTGGATCACGGAGGAGAAATGCTTGGAAAAGGTTGGGAAGGTTCAGAGAGGGTTTAAGGAGTCCCTAACACTCTTCCAGAGAGTTTCAAAAAGTTTTGGCTATCAAGAAACCTCATTTGTGAGCTTCTACAGGAAGTCTGCAGGGGTTCTACAGGATGTTCAGGGATTTCTACAGTATGTTCAGAAATTTCTACAGGATGTTTAAAAGGTGGATTTTAGAGGATGGGTGAGTGAGAGAAGATGCATGAATGGATAGGGAGGTAGGATAGGGGCCTGGAGTGACCCAGGGACTGGTGGATGGAGTGGTGAGAGGGTGCAGAAGGCTGACTTGGCTTAAAGAAGGCTAAGACAATGATGGAGCAAGAAGGTAGGATTACGTGGGCAAAAGGACAGGTGTGAGACGAGGAACCTAGCTAGGAGATGGAACAACTAGCTCTGATGAAGCTTAGGCGGATGAGAGAGTGGTAGAGATGCCCTGTACGGTGTACATTTAATCGAATCAACAAAGTCTTACAAATAATCAAAGTCCTAGCTAATCTAATCTAACTGTTAATAAAACGAATGAACAACAACTTTATTTGAAAAGAAAACCATGTACATCAATCATGCAAAGAAACATTTCAGAGATCTGAACCCATAACTAACTTCTGCAAATGAAAACAATACACTAAGGATTGCATGGTCAAGTAAACTAGTGTTTTTGTTGGGGCAGCACTGTTTCTTCAATTCCAGCCCCTGATCCAATAAGGATGAGGTGAAACTGAGAGTGTTGTTGACCCTTTTCTTGGAGCTTTTTTCCTGTTATTATCCTACCAATCTATTTTAAACATCTGAAGCAATTCTATTCATAAACAGTGACCTATTTAACCAACACAACTAAATCTGCCCAACAAAAATACGTTTCAAATGCATAAAAGTAAAACAACGATGCATAAGGGAAAGGTAACAGTACAAAAAGTAAGCCCTAGGCTCTCAGGTTGGGCCCAACCCTTAGAGCCATGGCTCCTATAGAAAAATCAGAGTTGATATAAAATCGGACTGCTTCTCATTATCAAAAAATAGTCATAAGTCAAGAGTTATGCCAATATGGCTACAAGAGAACAAAGTAAAGCTAACATCACTGTAGTGAAAAATATGCAATGGTTTCGAAAGTCCCTTACGAAGGCTGAGGCCTTAACATTTATACACCACAAGGGCCCTAGCTGGCCTCCTAAATCTATGGGACTTGGTTGTCCAAACTATGAGTAGACAGCCCCTTCCAAAATCTGCTTGGCTGTCTTCTAGATCCAGTTTTGGAGGCCTTTGGAGCTCGGAGTTGGGGGTGAAGATCCCAAGGAAGGGCTATTTAATGCCATAGACAACCCCCCTACGAATCCTCACCTCAAGGTTGGCTGTCTTCTAGCCCATGATTGCTTGGTTTTGCTCCAACATGTGTCAAAAAACCTGAAATGAGCACGTGTTAGCCACCTAGGAAGAGTGACTACCCTTATTCGTACAAATGACATAAACATACTGAAAAATAATGCATAAGCTATGAAAAATGAAGGATTGAACAAGGACTGAACAAGGATAATTAGGCCAAATGAGCCCAACAAGTTACCAAATTTGGGGCTCATCATCACCCCCCTGCTTATCCACTGATGGCTATGAGTTGACTATGGATTATAACATGATTGTTAGTATTGGTAACGATTGATTCCAAATTAATAGATATGATTGTCTTGATATTTGGAACATGTGGTTGACATGTGTGAGAAGTTGCAGGGTAACATGCTTAGAATTAGCATGACAAGGTAAACATAGTTACGGATGAAACGGGAACTATTACCTCAAAACAGGTACTCGAGCCCAAAACCCCAAAAAAACATGAAAAAACAACCCAAAAATGAAAATTGTTTATTCCAGAACGATTTTTTTTTTAGGGTAAATTTTCAACATTTTTTTTAAATGGAAGTAAAAACCTTTTTTTTTTTTTAAATGGATGAAAAAAACACCCTTAAAAAAATTGTTTATTCTGGAATAACAAAAAAAAAATCGGGTTACAATTTTGACATTTTTTAGCAATGGAGTTAAAGAGAAAATATTTGGACTTTGAAAAACTGTAAAATTCCAACAATTCTTGGACATGATGTTAAAGATAAAATATCATGTCTCGAATTTTGACTATTTCCATCCATGTTGTTAAAGATAAAATATCTTGACTCTAAAAAACCTTGAAATTGTAATTGCTTCCAACCATAGCATTAAAGATAAAATATCATGACTTAGAAAAACATTAAAATCTTGACAATTTTTTAACCAAACAATTAAAACCAATGATTATGACTACAAAAAAATCTCAAGTTTTCAAAATATTTCAAGCATGACATTATGAAAAAATTTATGACAAATTTTTTTAAAAATGAACACTCAAGAGTAATTTATTTTTTAAATGCAAAATATATAGCGATTTTAAAATCTTAGCCTAAGACAATTCTACACATTGCAAACAAAAATTATAAATCAACCATCAAATTGACACGTGGTGTAGGTGAACTCAACCCGTTGTAATGAAAACTTAAAGACCAACTATGAAATTGATACATTGTGGGGATAAACTCGATTCATTATAACGAAAATTTTAAAATCAACTATCAAATTGCCCATAATGGGATCGGGTTGTTAGACGAGCATCGACACAGACCCTGTAGAAAAAAAATGAAAATAAAAACCAAAATAAAAAAATAAATGTATAAATAAATAAAAATGAAAAATATAAAAAAAAAACAAAAATTCAGATATCGAAAAAAAATAAAGATAATAAAAAAAACACAAAAAATAATACAAAATATATTTCAGTTTATGAGATATTTTTCAGCGTAAATCACATGATATTTCATTTGTCGATGCGTTTCGAACCAACCAGTTTGGTTCATCGTGAGGACAAGTTGAAAAATCAGATCTAGGTTGCATGTTAAATAAACAGAGCAGAACATCCAATAGATATAATTTTTTGACCCGGTAACGGCTATATTGACTAGCTAACGACTATATTTGACTAGGAAACGGCTAGTTGGACAGGATTTAGGGAAAAAGGAGCATAACTGTATTTAATTAACAATTAACAATTAAAATAAGTTGAAGTTATGGATTTAAATAATTAATAAATTAATAGCTAGTTAAACTATTATTAAATTAAAAGTTAATGAGATATATGAATTTACATAAAGGGTATTAACAAATTAATATTTATTTTGATTTTTATTTTATATATATATATATATATATATATATATATATATATATATATATATATATAGAATAAATTAATATAGGTATTATACAGTAAGAATAAATATTTATTTAATTGTTTAATTCTTTTTAATTAATAAAAACATATTATCATAGATGAATTTCAATATCAAAATAATTATTTTTCTTTATTAATTAAGTTAAAATTTAGTATATAACTAATAAAGTCTCTTATACTATAAAAACAACCCACCAAAGAGAATGAAAGAACAGAGGTAAAAGAGAGACGGTTAAAGGACAACAAAGGGAAACTCAAAAAGAAAACTAGAACAAGCTATAAAGAGACTTTCTTTTTGACTTTCCCCTTGTTATCCTTTAACCGTCTCTCTTTTACCTCTGTTCTTTGATCCTCTTTGGTGTGTTGATTTTATAGGATAAAAGACTTTATTAGTTATGTACTAAATTTTAACTTAATTAATAAAGAAAAATAATTACTTTGATATTGAAATCGATCTATGATAATATATTTTTATTAATTAAAAAGAACTAAATAATTAAACAATTAAATCAATATTTATTCTTACTATATAATACCTATATTAATTTATTCTAATATTTTATTATATATATATATATATATATAGATATAAAATATTGATTTGTTAATACCTTTTATGTAAATTCATATATCCTATTAACTTTTAATTTAATAATAGTTTAACTAATTATTAATTTATTAATTATTTAAATCCATAACTTCAACTTATTTTAATTTTTAATTGTTAATTAAATACAATTATGCTCCTTTTTCCCCGAGTCCGGTCCAACTAGCTGTTTCCTAGTCAAATATAGTTGTTAGCTAGTCAATATAGCCATTGCCGGGTCAGAAATTATAGCCGTTGGATGTTCTGCCTTGTCTATTTAACATGCAACCTAGATCTGATTCTTCAACTTGTCCTAATGATGAACCACACTGGTTGGTTCGAAACGCGTCGACAAATGAAATATCATGTGATAAATATCATGTGATTTACGTCGAAAAATCTCTCATAAACTTGATATGGATCACAGAAGCCTCAATTCAACAAAAGATATTTCATTTTTTATTATTGATTAAAAAAAACAAAAAACAAAAAAAAAAACACAAAAAAATAATAAAAAAAAAACAAATTTTAAATATTGGAAAAATAAATAAATAATAAAAAAGAAACAAAAATTCAAATATTGAAAAAAAAAATTAAAAAACACAAAAAATAATACAAAAGAAAAAAAATACAATAAAAAATAAAAATAAAAAAACACGAAAAATAATACAAAAACACAAAAAATTCAAATATAGAAAAAAAACAAACAAACAAATGATAATTAAAAAAACATATATTTTTTTAAAATAATAACAAGAAATAAAGCATAAAAGAAAAACTTAAAAACATTGACAAAAAAATCGAAAAAAAACCCAAAAAATGTAAAAAAATAACTTAAAATTAACTTATAAAAATAAAAAATAAAATTAAAAAGATCATAAATAAGTAAAAAATAAAAAATAAACACAATTTAACAAAAAAAAATTAAATTAACAAAATAAAATTAAAGCAATTTTTTTAAATAAAAAACATTTTTTTAAATCAAAATCATTTTTGAAATATATATATTTTTTTAACACAAAACCTTCCTTTTTAAATTAAAAAAAAAAATACATAACTAAAAAATTAAATTGAAAAAAAAATAATTGAAAAAAAAACAATTAAAATAATTAAAAAAACATTAAAATAATTAAAATAAAACAATAAAACAATAAAAATTAAATTAAAAATTAAAATAAATAAATAAAAACACACAATAAAATAAAAATTATAAAAAAACAAAAATTATAAAAATTATAAAAAAATTATAAAAAAACAATTATAAAAAAAATTAATAAAACCAAAATTAATAAAATTTAAATTATGCCACACCTCGGGCAGGGTTGGCCGCGGGCGCGCGCGGGAAGGCGGTTGCACGCAGCCCGCCTCCCCGCCCGCAGTCGACCCCACCCATGGGGTGGCTGGCTGATGGTTGCACACAGCCCGCCTCCCCGCCCGCGGCCAACCCCACCCGAGGGGTGGCTGGCCGATTCCCATAATCGGCTAGCCACCCCCCAGGTGGGGTTGGCGGGGAGGCGGGCTACGTGCAACCACCTCCCAGCCCGGGGTGGCGGGCTGCGTGCAACCACCTCCCAGCCCGGGGTGGCGGAATTTTTTTTTTTTTTTTTTTTTTAAATTTTGGTTTTATTAGTTAGTTTTTTTTTTTTTTTTTTTTATCTTTTTATTTTTCGGTTTTGATTTTCTCTTTTTGTTTTCTAATTTAAATCATTTTTATCTTATTTTTTTAACTTTTTGTATTTTTAACTTTTCAAAAAAAAAATCATTTTTATTTTTTTATTTTTTTTATTTTAATTTTATAATTTTTATGAATTTTTTTTAGTTTTTAAATTTAACTTTTTTTAATATTTTTTTTTTTAATTTAAATATATTTTTTTTTTTCAATTTTTTTTAATAATTTTTTTAGATTTTTTTTTTTTTTAATTATTATTATGTGGTTGTAATTTTTTTAACTTAAAAAAAATCGTTATGGATGTTTTTTTTATTAATATTCAATTTTTTTTTTTTAATTTTATGCTTTTTGAAATATTTTCTTTTATTTTTCTTTTTAATTTTTAATTTTTAATTTTTTTTTTTTAATTTTTAATTTTTAATTTTATTTTTACAATTGAAATTTGTTTTATTTTTACATTTTTGTGGGTGTTTTTTTAGTTTTTTTAATATATTTTTTTTAATGTTTTAAAAAAATATTATGTTTTATTACGAATATGAAAATCACAAACATTTAAAAAAATATGCACACTTAATACATTACAAAATTTAAAGTGTAAAAAGTAAGCCTTCTAAATAAAAAGGGTTGATGCTGCATCAACCATTTTCAAAATCAAGATGAAAATCACTAACATTTCAAAAAGGTGTTCATACTTGCTACAAAAGAAAAAAAAAAGTGTGAGAAATCAACCCTCTAAAAAAAGTGGTTGATGCTGCATCAATATTTTTCCAAATCAGCATGAAAATCACTAACATCGAAAAAAATGTTCATTTTAGATTTTAGGCTTCTGTGGTAGTTCTTTGCAGTGGCATGATCCAAATTATCCACAGTTTCATGTTCATTCTGTCGACATTTCAAACCCCAAAGGGGGTCCATCATTAGGACTAAATCAGATAGAAGAATGAAAGCTTTATTGAGAGAAGAGTCCAAGGACCTGGGTATAAATAAACTAAGGACCCTAATTTTTATAAAGAAGCCGACACCTTATTTATTTTAATTTATTGTTATTGTTATTTTAATTAATTAATTAAATTAATTAATTGGCTTGATTATTCCTATTTTAATTCAAAAAATAAGTTTTAATTTATTAATTTAAATTTTTATTAATTAGTTTTAATTTGATTGATTAATAAATTAATTTTTATTTTTATTTAATTCTATTCATAATTCCTTTTTTATTTACCATATTTTCCTTTATTCACCAAATTTTATTAAGCCCTCATTTCTAATTCCTAATTAATCAATCAATTAATTAATTTATAATTTTTATTATATTTTAATTTATTAATCTTAGGTTATTATTAATTATTTTAGTTTACTAATTATATTTAATTTTATTAGAATTAATTAAAATTGATGAAATTAATTAAATTAAATTATTAATTCTATTGCTTTAATTGTTTTTATTTATTTAATTAATTAATTTTAATCTAATTATAATTCTTTCTATTGTTTATTTAATTGATTGATTAATTAATTAATTTTAATTAATTTTATTATTGCTTTATTATTGTTTAAATTAATTAATTTTAATTAATTTTATTATTATTTTATTATTGTTTTTATTTTGTTTATTGTTATTAGTCATTTTACCAATTTTTCGATATAACTTATTAAGCCCTAACTGCCTAACCAATTAATTAATTAATTAATTTGTAAACTTTATTTTATTAATTATTTAGAATTAATTAAAATTAAAATTTTTTGATAAATTTTTTTAGTTAATTTTGATAAAAAAAATTTAGTTAATTTTGAAAACCCTGATACTATGCTTCCAAAGGACTTGAGGGGTTTATTTGCCTGATCAAGGGAAGCCAATTTTCGCTAATTTCACTCCCATTGTCCCTGTTGAGGTTCTAAGGAAATTTCATAATTTCGATGGCCTCTCTGATTTTTCCTTTATGATAATTATCCTCTCTTGCAATTATTTTAGCGTCTTCCAAACACACATGATGTTTTGTTTTGGATGAGTGTTCTACAAGGGCTGATGTACGGGATCTCTCATTCTTTATATCAGCAGCGTGTTCTTTTAGTCTTATTTTGAGAGACCGACATGTTTCCCCAATATAACTCTTGCCACAAGAGTAATCAATCTTGTACACACCCTTGAGTTGTTGACGATCAATGTTATCCTTTACTGACTTCATCATTTGCCTTATAGTTCCACATGTTGTAAATTGAGTGTTTATGTTATTCCTCCTTAAAATTCTTGCAATCTTATCTGTAATCCCTTGGATGAATGGAAGGTAAAATTTTCCATAATTTTCTTTCTTGTCTTCAGGAGGCTTGGAGAGAACCTTCTGGGCTCTTCTTATAGCTTTATTGATACTCCACTCTTTGTATCCAAGGTTTTTGAAGACAGAGGTTAAGTGTTCAATCTCATCTTTTAGGTGATCAGGGTCAGAAATCCTGAAAGCCCTAAAAGCTAGAGTGTTTAAGACGCCAGATTTTTGGGAAGGATGATGGTAAGAGTCAGCATGAAGATAGCTGTCAGTATGAGTTTTCTTTCTATAGACCTGGTGTCCCAAAGTACCATCCTCTTTCCTACTGATCAGGACATCAAGAAAGGGGATCTTACCGTTCTCTTCAAGCTCCATAGTAAATTTGATTTCGGAAGATATAGAGTTAAGATGATTGAAAAACTTCTCCAGCTCCGCCTTACCATGAGTCCAATTTAGGTTAGTGTCGTCAACAAATCTTTTCCATCAAGCTGGCTTCAGAGGGTATGAGTCAAGGGCTTTTCTTTCAAAGTACTCCATGTATAAGTTGGCGACAATGGGTGAGAGTGGGGAACCCATGGCGACTCCCGATATTTGTTCATAATAGTGATCTTGAAAACTAAAAAAAGTGGACCGTAAACAAATTTCTGCAAGCTTTGTTGTTTCATGATCAGTGGCCATCTTTATAACATGAATTGCTTCATCTAGAGGAATCTTTGTAAACAAAGAAACCACATCGAAACTTACCAGAATATCATCTTAGGATCTTAGCTACATATTTAGCTAATTCATAGGTAGGGGAACCAATGGTGTTAACAATCGGTCTAAGAGGGACCCCTTCTTTATGGATTTTTGGTAATACATAGATTCTAGGAATAACCTCACAGATGAATGGAAACAAACCTGGAAGATAAAATAAAAAAGAAGCTAATTCCCTCCTGTGAGGTTATTCCTAGAATCTATGGATTAACAAAAATCCATAAGGAAGGGGTCCCTCTTAGACCGATTGTTAACACCATTGGTTCCCCTACCTATGAATTAGCTAAATATGTACCTAAGATCCTAAAACCTCTGGTTGGTAACATAGACTCTTTTATAAAAGACTCAAATGATTTTGTAAAGCTTATTAAGAATAAAAGGGTGGACAAAGATGATATTCTGGTAAGTTTCGATGTGGTTTCTTAGCTAATTCCCTCCTGTGAGGTTATTCCTAGAATCTATGGATTACCAAAAATCCATAAGGAAGGGGTCCCTCTTAGACCGATTGTTAACACCATTGGTTCCCCTACCTATGAATTAGCTAAATATGTAGCTAAGATCCTAAAATCTCTGGTTGGTAACACAGACTCTTTTATAAAATACTCAAATGATTTTGTAAAGCTTATTAAGAATAAAAGGGTGGACAAAGATGATATTCTGGTAAGTTCCGATGTGGTTTCTTAGCTAATTCCCTCTTGTGAGGTTATTCCTAGAATCTATGGATTACCAAAAATCCATAAGGAAGGGGTCCCTCTTAGACCGATTGTTAACACCATTGGTTCCCCTACCTATGAATTAGCTAAATATGTAGCTAAGATCCTAAAACCTCTGGTTGGTAACACAGACTCTTTTATAAAAGACTCAAATGATTTTGTAAAGCTTATTAAGAATAAAAGGGTGGACAAAGATGATGTTCTGGTAAGTTTGGATGTGGTTTCTTAGCTAATTCCCTCCTGTGAGGTTATTCCTAGAATCTATGGATTACCAAAAATCCATAAGGAAGGGGTCCCTGTAAGATCGATTGTTAACACCATTGGTTACCCTACCTATGAATTAGCTAAATATGTAGCTAAGATCCTAAAACCTCTGGTTGGTAACACAGACTCTTTTATAAAAGACTAATATGATTTTGTAAAGCTTATTAAGAATAAAAGGGTGGACAAAGATGATATTCTGGTAAGTTTCGATGTGGTTTCTTAGCTAATTCCCTCCTGTGAGGTTATTCATAGAATCTATGGATTACCAAAAATCCATAAGGAAGGGGTCCCTCTTAGACCAATTGTTAACACCATTGGTTCCCCTACCCATGAATTAGCTAAATATGTAGCTAAGATCCTAAAACCTCTGGTTGGTAACACGGACGCTTTTATAAAAGACTCAAATGATTTTGTAAAGATTATTAAGAATAAAAGGGTGGACAAAGATGATATTTTGGTAAGTTTCGATGTGGTTTCTTAGCTAATTCCCTCCTGTGAGGTTATTCCTAGGATCTATGGATTACCAAAAATCCATAAGGAATGGGTCCCTCTTAGACCGATTGTTAACACCATTGGTTCCCCTACCTATGAATTAGCTAAATATGTACCTAAGATCCTAAAACCTCTGGTTGGTAACACAGACTCTTTTATAAAAGACTCAAATGATTTTGTAAAGCTTATCAAGAATAAAAGGGTGGACAAAGATGATATTCTGGTAAGTTTCTATGTGGTTTCTTAGCTAATTCCCTCCTGTGAGGTTATTCCTAGAATCTATGGATTACCAAAAATGCATAAGGAAGGGGTCCCTCTTAGACCGATTGTTAACACCATTGGTTCCCCTACCTATGAATTAGCTAAATATGTAGCTAAGATCCTAAAACCTCTGGTTGGTAACACAGACTCTTTTATAAAAGACTCAAATGATTTTGTAAAGCTTATTAAGAATAAAAGGGTGGACAAAGATGATATTCTGGTAAGTTTCGATGTGGTTTCTTAGCTAATTCCCTCCTATGAGGTTATTCCTAGAATCTATGGATTACCAAAAATCCATAAGGAAGGGGTCCCTCTTAGACCGATTGTTAACACCATTGGTTCCCCTACCTATGAATTAGCTAAATATGTAGCTAAGATCCTAAAACCTCTGGTTGGTAACACAGACTCTTTTATAAAAGACTCAAATGATTTTGTAAAACTTATTAAGAATAAAAGGGTGGACAAAGATGATATTATGGTAAGTTTCGATGTGGTTTCTTAGCTAATTCCCTCCTGTGAGGTTATTCCTAGAATCTATGGATTACCAAAAATCCATAAGGAAGGGCTCCCTCTTAGACCGATTGTTAACACCATTGGTTCCCCTACCTATGAATTAACTAAATATGTACCTAAGATCTTAAAACCTCTGGTTGGTAACACAGACTCTTTTGTAAAAGACTCAAATGATTTTGTAAAGCTTATTAAGAATAAAAGGGTGGACAAAGATGATATTCTGGTAAGCTTCGATGTGGTTTCTTAGCTAATTCCCTCCTGTGAAGTTATTCCTAGAATCTATGGATTACCAAAAATCCATAAGGAAGGGGTCCCTGTTAGACCGATTGTTAACACCATTGGTTCCCCTACCTATGAATTAGCTAAATATGTACCTAAGATCCTAAAACCTCTGGTTGGTAACACAGACTCTTTTATAAAAGACTCAAATGATTTTGTAAAGCTTATTAAGAATAAAAGGGTGGACAAAGATGATATTCTGGTAAGTTTCGATGTGGTTTCTTACCTAATTCCCTCTTGTGAGGTTATTCCTAGAATCTACGGATTACCAAAAATCCATAAGGAAGGGGTCCCTCTTAGACCGATTGTTAACACCATTGGTTCCCCTACCTATGAATTAGCTAAATATGTAGCTAAGATCCTAAAACCTCTAGTTGGTAACACAGACTCTTTTATAAAAGACTCAAATTATTTTGTAAAGCCTATTAAGAATAAAAGGGTGGACAAAGATGATATTCTGGTAAGTTTCGATGTGGTTTCTTAGCTAATTCCCTCGAGTGAGGTTATTCCTAGAATCTATGGATTACCAAAAATCCATAAGGAAGGGGTCCCTCTTAGATCGATTGTTAACACCATTGGTTCCCCTACCTATGAATTAGCTAAATATGTAGCTAAGATCCTAAAACCTCTGGTTGGTAACATGGACTCTTTTATAAAAGACTCAAATGACTTTGTAAAGCCTATTAAGAATAAAAGGGTGGAAAAAGATGATATTCTGGTAAGTTTCGATGTGGTTTCTTAGCTAACTCCCTCCTGTGAGGTTATTCCTAGAATCTATGGATTACCAAAAATCCATAAGGAAGGGGTCCCTCTTAGACCAATTGTTAACACCATTGGTTCCCCTACCTATGAATTGGCTAGATATGTAGCTAAGATCCTAAAACCTCTGGTTGGTAACATGGACTCTTTTATAAAAGACTCAAATGATTTTGTAAAGCGTATTAAGAATAAAATGGTGGAAAAAGATGATATTCTGGTTCCCCTACCTATGAATTAGCTAAATATGTAGCTAAGATCCTAAAATCTAGTTCCCCTACCTATGAATTAGCTAAATATGTAGCTAAGATCCTAAGATGATATTCTGGTAAGTTTTGATGTGGTTTCTTTGTTTACAAAGATTCCTCTAGATGAAGCAGTTCATGTTATAAAGATGGCCACTGATCCTGAAACAACAAAGCTTTCAGAAATTTGTTTACGGTCCACTTTTTTTAGTTTTCAAGATCACTATTATGAACAAATATCTGGAGTCGCCATGGGTTCCCCACTCTCACCCATTGTCGCCAACTTATACATGGAGTACTTTGAAAGAAAATCCCTTGACTCATACCCTCTGAAGCCAGCTTGGTGGAGAAGATTTGTTGACGAAACTAACCTAAATTGGACTCACGGTAAGGCAAAGCTGGAGAAGTTTTTCAATCATCTTAACTCTATATCTTCAGAAATAAAATTTACTTTGGAGCTTGAAGAGAACGGTAAGATCTCCTTTCTTGATGTCCTGATCAGTAGGAAAGAGGATGGTACTTTGGGACACCAAGTCTATAGAAAGAAAACTCATACTGACAGCTATCTTCATGCTGACTCTTACCATCATCCTTCCCAAAAATTTGGCGTCTTAAACACTATAGTTGTTAGGGCTTTCAGGATTTCTGACCCTGATCACCTAAAAGATGAGATTGAACACTTAACCTCTGTCTTCAAAAACCTTGGATACAAAGAGTGGAGTATCAATAAAGCTATAAGAAGAGCCCAGAAGGTTCTCTCCAAGCCTCCTGAGGACAAGAAAGAAAATTATGGAAAAGTTTACCTTCCATTCATCCAAGGGGTTACAGATAAGATTGCAAGAATTTTAAGGAGGAATAACATAAACACTCAATTTACAACATGTGGAACTATAAGGCAAATGATGAAGTCAGTAAAGGATAACATTGATCGTCAACAACTCAAGGGTGTGTACAAGATTGATTGCTCTTGTGGCAAGAGTTATATTGGGGAAACAGGTCGGTCTCTCAAAATAAGACTAAAAGAACACGCGGCTGATATAAAGAATGAGAGATCTCGTACATCAGCCCTTGCAGAACACTCATCCAAAACAAAACATCATGTGTGTTTGGAAGATGCTAGAATAATTGCAAGAGAGGATAATTATCATAAAAGAAAAATCAGAGAGGCCATCGAAATTATGAAATTTCCTCAGAACCTCAACAGGGACAATGGGAGTGAAATTAGCGAAAATTGGCTTCCCTTGATCAGGCAAATAAACCCCTCAAGTCCTTTGGAAGCATAGTATCAGGGTTTTCAAAATTAACTAATTTTTTTTTATCAAAATTAACTAAAAAATTTTATCAAAAATTTTAATTTTAATTAATTCTATATCATTAATAAAATAAAGTTTACAAATTAATTAATTAGGCAGTTAGGGTTTAATAGGTTATATCGAAAAATTGGTAAAATGATTAATAACAATAAATAAAATAAAAACAATAATAAATTATTAATAAAATTATTAATTAAAACAATAATAAAACAATAATAAAATTAATTAATTAATCAATAAATTAAATAAACAATAGAAAGAATTATAATTAGATTAAAATTAATTAATTAAATAAATAAAAACAATTAAAGCAATAGAATTAATAAATTAATTTAATTAATTTAATTTAATTTAATTAATTTAATTTAATTTATTTATTTAATTTAATCAATTTTAATTAATTCTAATAAAATTAAATATAATTAGTAAACTAAAATAATTAATAATAACCTAAGACTATTAAATTAAAATATAATAAAAATTATAAATTAATTAATTAATTAATTAATTGATTGATTAATTAGGAATTAGAAATTAGGGCTTGAATAAAGGAAAATATGGTAAATAAAAAAGGAATTATGAATAGAATTAAATAAAAATAAAAATTAATTTATTAATCAATAAAATTAAAACTAATTAATAAAAATTTAAATTAATAAATTAAAACTTATTTTTTGAATTAAAATAGGAATAATCAAGCCATTTAATTAATTTAATTAATTAATTAAAATAGCAATAACAATAAATTAAAATAAATAAGGTGTCGGCTTCTTTATAAAAATTAGGGTTCTTAGTTTATTTATACCCAGGTCCTTGGACTCTTCTCTCAATAAAGCTTTCATTATTCTATCTGATTTAGTCCCGATGATGGACCCCACTTGGGGTTTGAAACGTCGACAGAATGAACATGAAACTGTGGATAATCCGTATCATGCCATTGCAAAATGTTCATTCTTGATACATGAGAAAATTTAAAGTGCCAAAAATATGTTAAAAAAAGAAGTTTATTCTAGCATCACCACTTTTCAAAATTGGGTGATTTTTTGCTACCTCAAAAAAAGGGTACCAGTTCACTTTCTCGTTTGATCTGTAACTATGTTGGTAATATTTGATGTGTCTATATAACTAACAGTTGGGTGGTGTGACAACACATAGTAAGCCTCGATTCCAACAAGGCAAAAAGGTAAAAGAAAGGAATTGGGCAAGAATTCCTTTGGCTATGTTTGGAAACCCCAATTTCGAACGAATGAGTGCTTTGCACATAGGAAGTCTTCTTAACCTTGATTTTGTCTGACATTATGTGGATATGTGCTATATTTATGAACATGTACTTGACATGTATATTAGCTAGTCTTTAGCTAATGGTGGATCTGTTAAAGGATTGGAGTCCCTTGAGAGATGGCATGGATGTGTTTAGTTGCAAGCAGCGTGCTTGACACAATAAGATGATGTAATTGGTGTACTATTATGCTTATTTATACATTGATATTTATGTGTTTATGGAAGCATGATGCAGGAAATTGCCATGAAATCTTGAAGATGGCTCACGTTGAGCTTTCCATAGGAACCATGGGGATTGAGTCATGGTGTTTGTTGTTAGTCTTGTGCTTTTGGTCTTTTATGAATTGTTGAGCTTGATTTGCGGCTTTGTTTATGTCTATCGTGGCCATACCACTTGTTGCGGAGTCATGTTGTTATTGGTTTTTATGGTCTTCTTCTTGTTTATATCTTGTCTTCACTTTTATTGTTTTGAGCCTTGGGAATTGGTTGGGAAAGAGGAAAGTTGATGGAGCTTAGGAGAGATGTGTGGTACCCAAAAGGTAATGTAAGATTTATATGAAGCTTGATGCATGAGTAAGCACAGTGGATGTTAAGTCTATGACAGTCGGTTGGATTGGCTGGGTCCATTGTGGTAAATGGATGGTAGCAATATAGTCATGAGAAAGGTAACAGAAAAAGGTAAATTAAATGGATTTGAGGTGTCATATGCTTTGGCTATGTTGGGAACCATTGTTCTCAATGTTGTGCATGTGTTGCATGAATAAAGGAATTTCTCTTAACCTAGACCTTATGTTATCTGGTAATTATATTATGATCACGATTACGGTGATGCTTATATATATATATATATATATATATATATATATATACATGAACGTATGTATGTTGTTGTCTGACAAGGTAATGATTATTATATATATATATGTATCTATGTATCTATGTCACTATCTGATAGGGATTGTCAGGGATCATTCTTGTGAAGGAATAATTTCTTACGCAACTGAATGGCATGAAGAGGTTCTTGGTTCATGAGGAATCAAGTGGGAAGAGTAGTCATGAAAAATATACGAAGTCAGTGTCATGTGGTTATGAGTTGATATTATGTGATTATAGTATGTATATGTTATAGACAAGTTGTACAAAGGGATACATGAGCAAGTGAAAGCAGTGTGGTTTGCGACATGCTAGGATAAGCATGAGTAAGACACTGGAAGCAAGGTTTCTTGGTAAGGACAGTGTGGTTTTGGATGTGCGGTACTACTGTTGTGCATATACTATATATGTTGTACATGTTGCATCTATGACATGTGCACATGCGATGTCGTGTATATATATAGTGTGTACATGTTGTCTATGCAGTGTTATGTACAAAATGGTACAGATAGTGTTGTTGAATGTTGGATATTCAATATTGGGTATAGATGGTGCTATGTACATGTTGGATGTGTGGTATTGTGTACATATTGCATTGTGTGCATGATGGATATGCAGTGTTGTGTGCATAAGGTGTTGTCCGCATGTTGGATATGCAATGTTGTGTACAGATGATGTTATGTACAAGTTGGATATGCAGTGCTATGTACAAGTGGTATTGCATGCATGTGGTACATTGGTACTATGTACATATGGTGTGTTGTGCATGATTGTACAAGTGGTGTCGTGTGCGTGTGGTGTTGTGTACATGTTGTACAAATGGCACTGTGTGCATGTGGTGCTATGTACATCTCTTGCATGCGATGTAGTGTACATGTGACACTGTGTACACATTGTGTAGGTGGTGTCATATACATGTGATGTTGTGCACACTTTTTGTAGGTGGTGTGGTGTACCGGTGGTACTGTGTACATGTTGTACATATGGTATTGGTGTACGTGTGGTATTGTGTGCATGTCATACATGTGTTGTGGGAATGTGGTATTATGTAGGTGCATTGTGTAGTCATGGTATCATGACATGCATAATTTCATTGTGTTGCACTCTAGGCATGTATTTGTGTTATGTTGTACATTAGGTGTAGGTGCATGTATTGTGTTATACACTGGATGTAGGTGTATGTATTGTGTTGTGTCGTACACTAGGTGTAGATGCATGGTTTTGTATGGCATGTGTGGTTGTATGTCTGTTATGCACACTATGTATATGTGTACCTGGTTGAGGAGCATGCACTGGGTGTTTACTGGGTGTGGCAATCGATCCGATGTGTATACATAAAGAACATAGGTAGAAGGATCAATGAAGGATAAGTATTGGTATTGTATTTCAGTTTTATTATGCATGTGATCTATGATTTTGGTTTATGATGGTGACATTTGATTTATGATTTTGATTTTTATGTTTTGAGCTAACCTAATGTGATATTTTGAGACATATTGATTTGGTCAAATATGCTAGTTTAACTTGTTGTGACAGGAAGCGAATGTTTTTGAAAATGTACCTTATTGATGAGCTACCAATGAGGTATGATGTGAATTTATTTTCAATTTATTTCAAATATAATGGAAGTTATGTGCTTGGTACAGGAATGCATGAAATTCCTAGTTGGGTGGTTGAAATCGACTGCAAGAATTGGCAGTAGTAGCAAAATAAATTGGAACATGTAGTAGTATGTTGGTAAAGCACATTAGGAGGAGGGCCATTACGGGACACTGGTACCAAATTGTGTCCATTGATTTCCATGAGCATGCTATGACCGGTATGGTAGTTTTGAGGTATGGATATGCCTTGGTTTTTGTATCTTTCAATGTGAGGACGCCTTGCCAAGGGATGGACTGCTCGGGATGGGGGTGCCAACAAAACTTGGAAGGTGAGTGAATACACGAAAGGGGTGACCGGATTCCCGAGGGACTGTGTACCAAAGAAGGGAAGGTCACAAATGGATTTGTTTTGGTCATTGGCATTGTCATATGGAATTAGATGCACATTGGGAGTGTGCCCTAGAACAATGAGCTAGTAACCATTCGCTGAGAGGACAAGTGGTGCAAGATTATAGCACTGGACATTGGATGCAGATTTGACCATGAAGTGGATGTTGGGTCCCTATAATACTAGTGATTACCCCATTACTATTGTAGTTATACCCCCTATTTATATTGTTGTACCCCTATTACCCCCATATTGTTATTTATGTGCCCCATAGAATCCCTCTATTGTTATTTTTGTGGCTTTATATTATTATTGTTAGGTCGGCTGGATTATATTGTGACTCCTTAGACTCCTATATATAGAAAGGAGGTTTTGTCATTTGTATCATCCAAGAATTGTTCATTTATGTAATGTAAAGGAGGTTGCCCCCTCGAAGAGGCTGAATTCTAAGGCGTGGATCTCTCTTTTCTATCTTTTTGTGAGCTGGTTTCATAACATTTAGTATCAGAGCTTTGGATTCTAGGGTTTCGCTGCTCCAAACAGATCATCGTGGCATTTTCGCTATCTTTTGTTTTGTGATGTTTCAGAAGTCACAAAAAAAACCCATTTGAGAAGAAATCGCGCTGAACCTTGGGTCCGAATTTCAGAGCTCTTTGCGCGATATTTGCGGAGATATGATCTGAGGAAGTCGGTCTTTTTGAAGACTCTTGAATTACATTCAAAACAGGTGACCTGGGGAAAATCATCATAACTTTCTCTCTGGGGATCGGATTGAAATTTCGTAAGAAGGTACAGAAAGAGGACGGACTGTAGTTTCTTGTATGTGTGTTTCAGATTCAAAGGTTGAAACAAGGACTCGTGGCACGTCGTACAAGTTCGATCTACAGAACCAGTCTAAAAGCAAGTCACTGTGGGAGATTTCACATAACTCTTCCTTGGAGAATCCAATTTGGCTCAGACTTGTGGCATTGGAAAGAGGACGCAGAAGGCTACTACAGGTAGCAGTTTCAAAATTGGATGATTTGAAATTATAGAGATACATCAGATTCAATATCAGGCTTCTATAAAGTGAAAAAAGGTGTGTAGTTTTTTTTTTTAATTTTTGTGTAAGCTTGGTTTAACGGAATTCAAAGGGCATAGTAAAGCATTATTATTGGTAACTGATGCCCCGAGGAAAGAAAATGCAAACACCTAGTAAGGAACCTGAAAGCTCTAGTATGACTCATTAAGAAGAGGAAGAAATGCTACATGATATATCAAAATTACAAGAACAAGTGCAACAAATGTCACGCTCACAAAAGTTAACAGAAGCTAAGGTAAATGGCGTGGAATCTAAGATAAAGGGCATGGAAGCTAAGATGGAGGATTCGATGGCAAATTTGAAGATGGATTTGAAGACAGACATGGAAGAATTGAAGAAGTTGCTACAAGAAAGGGTCACTAATGGTGAAAAGGTAGTAAAGGAAACTCATGATGAGAACAAAAGAAATGTTAATCATGATTCCATAGACTCTAATGTTGGATCGAAGACTCACCATGTTCCAAAAATCGATATGAGTAAGTTTGATGGCAAGGATCCTGCCACATGGATATTACAGATGGAGCAATTCTTCGATCTCAATAATGTGCAAAACACACAAAAGGTACGTATGGCAACTTTATATTTGGAACCAAATCAGTTTGTATGGTATCAATGGCTTTGTTCTCGTAAACAATTTATCACTTGGGCAATTTTTATGGAAGAATTGATAGCACATTATGAGGATACAAAAAGCAACACTTTTTTTAGCCAATTGATAAGCCTCAAACAAAAGGGTTCAATAATGGAGCACATTGAGGAGTTCCAAAAATTGAACATAAGGGTAAAAGATATTCCAGAGGAGCATAGGATTGATGTGTTCATAGGGTCTTTAAAGGATAATATCCAACATGATGCACGCCTTTGGGAACCTGATTCATTAGAGAAGGCATTCATGTTAGCAAGAAAAATGGAAAGCAAAATTATGGCAACTAGGAAGCATACCATTCACAACTATAAAGACGGAAGTGTTGTTGCCCATAGTCTTCCACAACCTACAAGGTTGACACCACAACAATTGGAAGAAAAAAGAGCAAAAGGGCTTTGTTACAATTGTGATAGCAAATACACAAAAGGTCATAAGTGTGCTGAGAAGAAATTATTCTACATAGATTGTGAAGAGGAAGAAGAAAAGGAGCAAGAAAGGTCAAAAGCAGAGGATATATTCCAGGAACAAAGCCTAGATGAAGAACAAATAAATCCGACCATATCTTGTAGTGCATTGGCGGGAATTACCACTCCTCAAACCATCAAGATAGAAGGACAAATCAAGAAGAAAAAGGTAATAGTGTTGATTGATTCAGGAAGCACCCACAATTTTATTCATTGTAGGGTAGCAAAAGAATTGAATTGCTTCCTATATCCAGCACCAGAGTGTCAAGTGATGATTGCAAATGGAGGAACAATAAATTTTTCTGGAAAGTGCCATAATATCAAGCTATCCATGGGAGAATATGTATTGACTAGCCCAATGCTTTCCATTCCAATGGGAGGTGCTGATGTTGTACTAGGAGTCCAATGGCTACAATCCTTGGCTACAATCCTTGGGTACAATAGCTTTTAATTTTCAAGAAATTTTCATGAAATTTTCTGTGGAAGGAAAGGAAGTTGAATTAAGGGGTATTGCAGGGAAACCAGGAAAGATAATCAGCTCTAATGGCATGACAAAGCTTCTAAAAAAGGAGCAAAGAGGTGTAATTGCACAATTATGTTCGCTAGATGTTTCCACATTGGAATAGTCTATTTCTCCAGATATCCAAAAAGTATTGGACAATCATTCCAAGGTATTTGAGACTCCCAAAGGTCTCCCACCTATGCGTGATCATGATCATGCTGTTCATCTGATTCGAGGAAGTGTTCCTCCAAACATTAGGCCGTACAGATATCCATATGTCCAAAAAAGTGAAATTGAACGTATGGTTGCAGAAATGCTAGAGGCTGGTATAATTCAACCGAGTCAAAGTTCTTTCTCAGCTCCAGTAGTATTGGTGCACAAGAAGGATGGATCATGGCGCATGTATCCAGATTATAGGGAGCTCAACAAGCTCACTATTAAAGATAAGTTCCCCATTCCTGTTATTGATGAATTACTGGATGAATTGCATGGATCAATTTACTTCACCAAGTTGGATCTTCATTCAGGATATCATCAAATTAGAATGAAGATTGAAGACATTCCGAAAACGGCATTTAGAACTCATGAGGGTCATTATGAATTTTTGGTCATGCCTTTTGGCCTTACCAATGCACCTTCAACATTTCAAGGTTTGATGAATTCAATTTTCAAACCATTCCTTAGAAAATTTGTGTTAGTATTTTTTGATGATATACTAATCTACAGCAAGTCTTGGAAGGATCATGTTGAACATGTTGATAGGGTGTTACAACTATTGGAGGAGAAACAATTATATGCAAAAAGATCCAAATGTTTCTTTGGAGTCCAGGAGGTGGAATATTTGGGTCATATTGTATCTCATGAAGGAGTTAAGGTAGACCCTAGCAAAATTAAAGCCATTAAGGAATGGAAAATCCCCACATCCATAAAGCATCTGCGAGGATTTCTTGGGTTGATAGGGTATTATCGCAAGTTCGTTAAGAATTATGGGAGAATAGCAGCAACTCTAACAACATTATTGAAGAAAAATTCATTTTCATGGACTTCGGAAGCAACAAAGGCCTTTGAACATCTTAAAGAGGCAATGTGCCAAGCACCGGTCTTAGCTACGTCGGACTTCACAAAAACCTTTATTGTGGAATGTGATGCTTCAGGAAATGGAATTGGTGCTGTTCTAATGCAAGATGAAAGACCCATTGCTTTTGAAAGTCGTCCAATCAAGGGAAAGTTTTTAAGCAAAGTTATTTATGAGAAGGAAATGTTGGCAATACTCCATGCACTTAAGAAATGGAGACCATACCTAATGGGAAGACACTTCAAGGTAAAAACGGATCATGATAGCCTTAAATACTTTTTAGAACAAAGATTATCCTCTGAAGAGCAACAAAAGTGGGTCACAAAGATGTTGGGTTATGACTTTGAAATCATCTACAAAAAAGGGAAGCAAAATGTGGTGGCAGATGCACTCTCAAGAAAGGATGAGGATGTGGAAGCATTGTTGTGTGCCATTTCTATTATCCAACCAGACTGGATAAACGAAGCAAGGGAGGAATGGAAGAACGATGAAGAAGTGTGGGCACTTATTCAAAAGCTACAACAAGATTCCAGTACTTCTGATACATTTAGCTGGCAAAATGATTCGTTATGGTACAAAGATCGCTTATACCTCTGTAAGAATTCCCAGCTAAAACAAAAGATTCTTATGGAATTGCACACTTCTCCCTTAGGAGGGCACTCAGGATTTTTAAAAACTTACCACAGGGTTAAGAAGGAATTTTTTTGTGATGGCCTTAAATCAGATATTCAAAAGTTTGTGGCGGAATGTTTGGTTTGCTAGAAAAATAAAGTTGAAACAATTAAGACACTAGGTCTACTACAACCTTTATCCATTCCAAGCCAACGTTGGGAGGAGGTTTCAATGGATTTTATCATAGGTTTACCCAAGTCTGAGGGAAAGAGTGTCATCATGGTGGTAGTTGACAGACTTACCAAGTATGCACACTTTTGTGCATTATCACATCCATTTAAAGCCAGTACAGTTTCTACTGCATTTATGGAAACAGTTCAAAAGCTACATGGAAACCCAAAGATTATTGTAAGTGACAGAGATCCCATTTTCACTGGAAATTTTTGGACAGAATTATTTTCTTGTCTTGGTACTCAGTTAGCTCATAGCTCATCTTATCATCCTCAATCTGATGGGAAAACTGAGATAGTAAACAAATGTTTGGAAGGATATATTCGTTGCTTTGTATCTGATAAATAGACACAATGGGTCAAATGGTTGCCTCTGGCTGAATGGTGGTATAACACTTCCTTCCATACAGCAACAAAAATTACCCCATTTATGGAACTTTATGGGTATCAACCACCATCCATCACATCATATTTAAGAGAAAATTCTAAGGTTCAGGCAGTGGAACATCACATCGAACATCAACAACAAGTCCTCCAACTCTTAAAGGATAACCTCGTGTTGGCACAAAATAGAATGAAACAACAGGCAGATCAACATCGCAGTGAAAGAAGTTTTGATGTAGGTGATTGGGTATTCCTACGGCTACAACCATATAAGCAAATGTCCCTAAAGCAAGCTAAGAAGGATAATAAATTATCACCAAAGTATTATGGTCCGTACAAGGTGTTGGAAAATATTGGTACTATGGCATACAAATTGGAACTTCCTGCAGCTTCTCGATTGCACCCAGTTTTCCATGTTTCATGTTTAAAGAAGGTTATAGGTGACAAGCTCCCAATTCAAACAATATTGCCAGAACTTGACGAGGAAGGAAAAATTATATTGGAACAGGAAGAAATCACAGAAACAAGAACTCGACAGCTACGAATTCGATCAATTTCAGAGTATCTTATCAAGTGGAAGAACTTATCCACTGAAGATTCCACATGGGAGGATGAGAATTTTACGCAGAAGTATCCAGAACTGCTCAAGCGTTGAGGACAACACTTTTTTGAAGGAGAGGGGCATGTTGGGTCCCTATAATACTAGTTATTACCCCATTACTATTGTAGTTATACCCCCTATTTATATTGTTGTGCCCCTATTACCCCCATATTGTTATTTCTGTGCCCCATAGAATCCCTCTATTGTTATTTTTGTGGCTTTATATTATTATTGTTAGGTCGGCTGGATTATATTGTGACTCCTTAGACTCCTATATATAGAAAGGAGGTTTTGTCATTTGTATCATCCAAGAATTGTTCATTTATGTAATGTAAAGGAGGTTGCCCCCTCGAAGAGGCTGAATTCTAAGGCGTGGATCTCTCTTTTCTATCTTTTTGTGAGCTGGTTTCATAACACAGTTTTATTATGCATGTGATCTATGATTTTGGTTTATGATGGTGACATTTGATTTATGATTTTTATTTTTATGTTTTGAGCTAACCTAATGTGATATTTTGAGACATATTGATTTGGTCAAATATGCTAGTTTAACTTGTTGTGACAGGAAGCGAATGTTTTTGAAAATGTACCTTATTGATGAGCTACCAATGAGGTATGATGTGATTTTATTTTCAATTTATTTCAAATATAATGGAAGTTATGTGCTTGGTACAGGAATGCATGAAATTCCTAGTTGGGTGTTTGAAATCGACTGCAAGAATTGGCAGTAGTAGCAAAATAAATTGGAACATGTAGTAGTATGTTGGTAAAGCACATTAGGAGCGGGGCCATTATGGGACACTGGTACCAAATTGTGTCCATTGATTTCCATGAGCATGCTATGACCGTTATGGTAGTTTTGAGGTATGGATATGCCTTGGTTTTTGTATCTTTCAATGTGAGGACGCCTTGCCAAGGGATGGACTGCTCGGGATGGGAGTGCCAACAAAACTTGGAAGGTGAGTGAATACACGAAAGGGGTGACCGGATTCCCGAGGGACTGTGTACCAAAGAAGGGAAGGTCACAAATGGATTTGTTTTGGTCATTGGCATTATCATATGTAATTAGATGCACATTGGGAGTGTGCCCTGGAACAATGAGCTAGTAACCATTCGCTGAGAGGACAAGTGGTGCAAGATTATAGCACTGGACATTGGATGCAGATTTGACCATGAAGTGGATTCTAGACTTCCTGGGAAGGAGGTGGATCATGGTATTACTTTGAGGGTGGAGGTGTGAGCCTCTATATTGCCTTGTTGCGGATGCAGGCATAATATTGTTTTATTTGTTGGTTGAGAAAATGTGTATATGTGTATATGTATATGTTGTTATTGTAAGCACTATAATGAGCTATGTTATAAAGCTCCAATATGCGTTATGTTGTCATGTTGTCATGATGTTTTGATTTTGAGCAGGGCTTTCATTGTAAATACTACAACAAGATGTGTCATAAATCTCCATGGGCAGTATGTTTTGTTTTCAACAGTCATGTTAGTTATAGGTGTCATTAAACACCGAGGATGGTGTTGCCACAAGGGGGAGGGTTCTGTAATAGTCCTGGTGAAAATTCCATGTAAAAAATATATAAATACCACGGATGATGGGACACGTAATCCAAGCTGAATGGTGGGAAAGACATCCTAGGGGGTGTTCATTTGGTTGTTTATGGCTAAGGAAATTGACAAAGGCAATGGCTAAGGCATTAAAGAGGCAAAAAGGTATTTTGGCACATTTATTTATGAAATTATGAGAAAAGGAAGGTGAAAGGTCACAGTGAGGAGGAAATTGAAGGAAAATAATGGAAAATGAAGAAAATAGAGGCCTCATTAATAAAAAGGTTTCTAAGGATCAATTGGCAAGTTTCTTCCTTTTAGTGTGAACCTTTTGTCAATTTCGCTTTGGAGCTCTCTCATTATTCTCTCTCTCTCTCTCTCATACTCTTGGAAACTTAGAGCTTTCTTGGAGAACTTTGGCATTGGAGCAAGAAAGGAAAACAAGGCAAGAGGAAGCAAATATCAAGTAGGGAAAGGTAAGATCAAGCAACTACAATGGGCTTCATTGCAGGTGTCAACTTGCATGAGTATTTTCCTTGCTAGATTTGGCATGCATGGGATTGCTTGTGTTTCTTTCTACCATGGGATGGGTCTTTCCAAGGGTGACAGTATTTTCATCCTAGCCTTTCCATTTCCTGATAGCTTTGATGAGATGGGTTCTCTCATGTGGTTTGTGGGGGATGGTAGGATTGGATTCGAAGCTAAGTGGGGTGGATCTACTAATTGACAAACGCATGGTGGTAGTGGTCCCTGAACAAAACTGAGGATGCACGAAGTCACTGGCCTGGTAACCCCTGAACCAGAGTGTGGGTTGTGGTAAAGCCATATTGTGTGCCTTGGTGGGCCTAGGAATCCTTTCCGGTGAATGGCGGGATATACAATAAAGAAAAGAGATGGATTTCTCTCTGTTGGGCCTAGTGATTTTGGGATGGAATGCATGGTAAATCCTGGAGAGTATGTCTCGGTGTAAGTCCTAGTGATCCTTGGATTAGACTGCAGATGCATGGTAAAGCCTGAGAGACTAGGAGGCACTCAAATTCCTCAGAGTGTAGGTGGAGAACTCTGGTGGCATCCACATTTATTGGTGTTTTTGATGTGTTATATGAGTCCCACATTCATGCTTGGAATATGGCATGGGGGTGATTGGCTGAAGAGAGACTTGGCTCAGCCAATCTATGGTCAAGTGGAACGTGGTAGTCCCATCACTGGTTGGTTCATTGCATTTATTAATGAAAAAATCACTCCCTTGATTTTCATGTGCAAATGTACTGACGTATATATGGATTTTGATGGCTGATATTTTTATTGTATTTATGTTCCTATTATGTTGGTTATATGCACATTTACCCCGGAGGGTGTTACATAGATGAAAAAATGCAAGGCTTAAAAGTAGACATATAAGAAAAATAAGAGAATACATAGAAGGTTTGATAAAGGTTCTACAACAAAGGCTTCCTAGTGGTTACAAGGTAGTCCATGAAACTCATGATGAGGGAAAAAGGAATGTGAATCATGATTTTAGGGACTCTAAATTTGGGTTGAAGACCAACCATATTCCAAAGATTGATACGATTAATTTTGATGGAAAGGATCTGGTAACATGGATTCTACAAATGGATAATTTATTTGATCTAAAAAATGTGCAACACACACAAAATGTACACATTACATATTTATATTTAGAACCCAATTAGTTTGTGTGCTATTGTTGGATTTGTTCTCGTAAATAAATTTGCACTTAGACAATTTTTATGGAGGAATTAATAGCACAATATGAGGACACAAATATGAATACCTTCTTTAACCAATGGATGAATCTAAAACAAAAGGGTTCAGCTAGAGAGAATATTGATGACTTCCAAAGAGTGAATATCAAGGTAATTGATATTCCATAGGAGCAATTGATTGATGTCCTCCTAGGCAATTTAAAGAATAAAATCCAACATGAGGTTCACCTTTGGGAACCTAAGTCATTGGAGAATGCATTCAGGGTGGCAAGAAAAGTTCAAAGAAAAATGATTGGAACAAATACGTCTAGCACTCGCAACTATAAATATGGAAGTGTTTCTCTCAAGCCTCGCATAACCTACAAGGTTGAAACCAAAAAAACTTGAGGAGAAAAGAGTAAAAGGGCTTTGTTACAGTTGTGATAGAAAATACACTGAAGGTCATAAGTGCGTTGATAAGAAATTGTTTTACATAGATTATTAATAAGAGGAAGAAAAGGAACAAGAAACATCAAAAGAATATTATATACATCAGGAACCAACCTTGGGGGTTGAAAAAGAAGAAGGAATAGGACCATATCTTATAATGTAGTGGCAGAAATTAACGCTCCTCAAACTCTCAAGATAAAAGGATATATCAAGGATAAAAACGTAATAGTGTTTATTGATTCAGGTAGTATCCATAATTTTATTAATTGTAAGATAGCCAAGGATTGCTTTCTATATCCAACACCAGAGTGTCAAGTGACGGTTGCAAATGGAGGAACTATAAATTTCTTAGGGAAGTTCCATAATATCAATCTAAACATGGGATAATATGTATTGAATAGTTCAATCCTCTCCATTGTAATGGGTGGTGATGATGCTATATTAGGAGTCCAATGGTTACAATCTTTGGGGATGATATCTTTTAATTTTCAAGAACTTTTCTTGAAAGTTTTCTAGGAAGGAAAGTAAATTGAATTAAGAGGTATCGTAGGGAAACTTGGGAAGATAATTAACTCTAATGGCATGACAAATATTTTGAAGAAGGAACAATGAGGGATAATTGAACAATTATCCTCACTGGATGTTGAAACATCCAAGTTATCCATTTCTCCATATCTCCAAAGAGTCCTTAACAATTATTCCAAGTTATTTGAGACTCCCAAAGGTCTCCTACTTATTCACAATCATGATCATGCTATTCACTTGATTCTAGGAATTTTTCCTCTAAACATCAGAACTTACAGTTATCCCTATGCCAAGAAGAGTTAAATTAAATGTATGGTTGCAGAAATGTTATAGCTAGGTATAATTCAACCTATCCAAAGTTATTTCTCTTCTCTAGTAGTATTGGTGC
Source organism: Pinus tabuliformis (assembly GCA_031772625.1). Classification (NCBI taxonomy): domain Eukaryota; kingdom Viridiplantae; phylum Streptophyta; class Pinopsida; order Pinales; family Pinaceae; genus Pinus; species Pinus tabuliformis. The sequence goes on from CM062805.1 coordinate 822,219,403, forward strand.
ACAAGAAGGATGGATCATGGCATATGTGTTTGGATTATAGAGAACTAAATAAGCTCACTATTAAACATAAATTTCTCATTCATGTCACTAATGAATTGTTTGATGAACTACATGGAGAAATTTACTTCACCAAGCTCGACGTTCACTCAATATATCATCAAATTTGAATGAAGACTAAAGACATTCTGAAAACAACATTCATAACTTATGAAGATCATTATGATTTTTTGGTCATGCCTTTTGGCCTTACTAATGCACCTTTCACATTTCAAGGTTTGACGAATTCCATTTTCAAACCCTTAGAATTTGTGTTAGTATTTTTTGATGATATACTAATCTAAAACAAGTCTTGGAAAGATCATGTTCAACATGTTGATAGGGTGCTCAAACTATTTCAGGAGGAACAATTGTATGCAAAACCCTCCAAATGTTTCTTTGGTGTACAACAAGTGGAATATTTGGGTCATATTGTATCTCATGAGGGTGTTAAGGTAGACCCTAACAAAATTAAAGCCATAAAGGAATGGAAAATCCCCACAACCTTGAAGAATCTTCGAGAATTTCTCAGGTTTATAGTGTATTATCACAAGTTTGTTAAGAATTGTGGGAAAACAAAAACACTGCTAACAACATTACTAAATGAAGATGCATTTTTTTGACTCAAGAAGAAACTAAGCCCTTTGAACTTATTAAAGAGGCAATATGCCAAGCTTTGGTCTTATCTGCACTAGACTTCACAAAAACCTTTATTGTGGAATGTGATACCTTGGGAAATGGAATTGGTGTTGTTTTAATGCAAGAAAGAAGACCCATTACTTTTGAAAGTCATATAGTCAAGGGAAATAATTTACACAAACCTATTTATGAGAAGGAAATGTTGGAAATACTACATGATATGAAGAAATGGTGCCCTTTCATAATGGGAAGACACTTTAAGGTAAAAAAATATCAATATAGCCTTAAATACTTCTTCGAATAAATATTATCTTTAAAAAAGAAATAAAAATTGGCCATAAAGATGTTGGGTTATGAATTTGAAATCATTTACAAAAAAGGGATGAAAAATGTTGTTGCAAATGCACTATCAAGAAGGGATGAGGATGTGGAAGCATTGTTTTGTGCCATTTTTCTTATCTAACCTAATTAGGTAACTGAAGTAAGGGATGAATGGAATAATGATGAAGAGGTGTGGACACTCATTCAAAAGTTGCAGCAAGATCCCAATGTATCTGATACATTTATTTCGAAAAATGATTCACTATGGTACAAAGATCGCTTCTATCTATTGTTGACGGTGTTGGATGTAACCAATAGTAAGGGGATTTCCTCGATATGAATTCCCAATTAGACCTCACACCTTTTGCAGTAGGAGCATGAAGTGGAAAGTATGGCTGGTTACCATTATCTTAAATATTTGCCTTGGATGCGATAAATGACACAAGAGAAACACATGTAATTTTGAGATAAACAAGTATGTTAGCCTTGTGATGTATTCAATTGTAAAGTATATAATGGTTATGTTGACGATGATGGACCCGCCAACATGTAAGGGGATCTCCCTAGTAAGAAGTCCCAACTAGATCTTAGATCATATGGAGTAGGAGTCCCAGCAGTGGGTAGTACGATATCACCTTGACTTTGGTTGCATGCAATGGTAAGTAAGATGTCCTTGTTGGTAGAAAATGGTGTGACCTTTGCAACAAGTCAAGGAAGGTGCATGAAAGGGTCTAACCCACAGAACGGGGGATGAGTGTGCCCCTTAGAAACCTGTGATTGCATTCAACTTGAAAGGGAAAATATGAGCATAAAGAGATCACAATATGGAAAGAAGGATAGATGATGATCCAAAGTGATGTATTATATCAACAACAAATTATGATAAGATTCATAAAAACACATATAGAATAGTCCATACATACATGTCTAAATAACAACTACATACATCATTAGAGTAACCAGGATAGTTGAACTACAATAAAAACATATGCATGAAACGTGTTGGCTAAGTTACATTAAAAGAGTTAAAGATCCAATCATACATAAAACCATGACAACCACTAGCCCCGATAGCGGAACATTACATTATAGTCACTACTACTTACTCCTCTAAAGAGATGTACTACCTCTACATTGTTGAGAAGCCAAGGCTCGTTATAATACACTCCAATCTTTTTGTAAGCTATACATATAGGAATCTTGGCTCCCAAAATCCCGTACAATGAGTTATGAGGTTCTATAAATAGTAAAGGGTGGGATGACCCTTGACATTCCCCTTTGTGACTCTTCACCTACCCTCATGACTCTTCAACTACTACATGACTGTTACATTATACTATTAACACTTGGTATTTCACTTTTACAACATGTTACATTACAATCTGCACATGTACCCATGTGAGACAAAAAAATGCGTGAGTAAGCCAAGCAAGACATCACTAACACTCAGATAGCTATGGGAATACTAACTCGTCGACATCCTCGTGATGATCGACGGTGGCGAACTGATGCCAAGATTGGTAGTCTGTTATGGTGTCCGCATTCTCTGTGGTGACAACCTTCTGAAAGTGAACTCTTTCCTTTGTTGCATCAAGGTACACTATTTTGGCACCTCTGTCTAACTCTTCTGATAGCATGTGCATCATAGTCTCGAGTGTAGCCAGACTAGCAACATATTGGTGCTTAGTGTTTGCCCTGGTGGTTATGCACATCAACTGATCAAAGTACATGTCCAAATCCAGTTGGACTTGGTTCTTTGTCTTCGCCTCAGTGAATGTGCCAATGGATGGGATCATGCGTGTACGCACAATGACACCCATGCTCCTGAACACCCATGCATGTGAAGCCTGCAAACTGGTGATTAGCTGAAGGAGTTCCTCATAGTTTAGGATATGACTCCGGATGCGTGCCTTCAAATCTACCGCCTTAGGCTTCATCATCTTTGGCAAGTGAAATGGGGCTCCCTTGTAACTCATTATCCATAGCTACATGTGATCGACAACAGCGTGAAATTCTGACAAGATGTGTGCTCTTCTAGCACAACGTTGCTACCAACCATTGAGACAGACAACTGACTGATGCATGGTGATGAATCTAAAGTAAAACTTCCGCATGACTGTCTTGTGTTAGAAAATTATATATTACAAAGCAATGGAACACATAAAATATTGCAGAAATATAAACACAGAAAATGGATAAAACAAGAGAGACACAGATATACATGGTTAACCTAGTTTTGGCTATGTCCACGGAGAAACAACCAGTCCTTCCTTTTATATTATCCAGCAAACTGAAGAGATACAACCTACAATAGATCCACTGTAACACCCTCTTCGCTCTTAATCTCCTCTCTCTTCCTCACTTAGAATCTAGATATGCATAGACGCAATACAATTCCCTCATATATAGTGAGGGGTTTCCTTCTAGGGCAAAGAAACCCTAAATTAAACATAACTTCTACTGTTAGATCATCTGCCTAATGAACGGCCCAGATTGACTAGAAATTAATAGTCCCCGGACCCTTGAAAGGGGGACAAGTCTCCCCCACGTGGAGGGGTGTACAGTCTTCCTGGGGTATACATCTCGCTGAAAGCTTTGAATACAGAAGATAATTAGGCTCCACACCCAACAATCTCCCACTTGGAGACTGATTATAGCAACTCCATCGCTGCTTCATTTGCTAGAAAATGACTCCACTTTGGACCTGGTCGTTTCTCATCTTCTTCATCATACTTGAAGACCAATTGAAACTGAGCAGATTCTCAGTTTCTCCCTAGTTACAACTTTTGTTAACATATCTGCAGGATTCAGGATAGTGTGTATCTTTTTTTAACTAACTGATGCAAGGTGATGAATCTAAAGTAAAACTTTTGCATGACTGTCTTGAGAGACGATAGTTCATCTAGTATTTCTCTCCTCAACTCTGCTCTGGTGGATGTTGTAACCTACTTGGCCGCTTGTATCTCCTTAGCCATGCGATCATCTCTGCTATCAAGAATCTAACACTCGAGTTGGTGGCTTCGACATATGCTTTGGTAGCATTGGTGAATGTAGCTAGATGCTTACGCACATCAGACATGACCACTCATTCTTCAAACTATGCAGGACATACATGGACATCCAAAGTGGGCACTCTACATGACTGTACAACTCTGTGTTGCGACTCGTCAAAAGATATGTTGTGAATCTCTACCTCTAGATTGTCTTTAAGGATTTCAGTGTCTCCTTGATCTCTTGGGACTTTCTCTGCTTCTAGATCTGGTGAATCCGGTGGGGTGACCTCTTGGTCTTGAGGCATGAGGTAAATATCATGATCTAACTCAGGCTGAACCATATCCATGTCCATTTGCTCTAGCATCTGTTCAATCTCTTGAGCAAAGTCATGCTCCTGCGACTGCTCACCTTTTCTGCTCTATGCCAGTTGTTTGGATGATTCAATAACCTCTATGGGCACAATTTCATCAATATGTGCATCATGTACCTCCTATTGTTCCTATTCCTATTGCACTTGCTTCTCTCTTCTACGCAACTCTTGTTCTTCGCGTAGTTGCTGCTTCAACTTCTGCAACTCCTTTTCTGATTCTTCCAACTTCTATTTCTCCCTCTGCCTTTGCGTGATCCTTCTATTGTGATGTCACCTCTTAGCCTCATTCTCCAAAGTTTCTTTCAACACAAGTGGGTCTTCTTTCAACTTGTAGATTTTCTTCGCCTCTACGTTGTCTGCAACTTTCCTCTTGCCTTTGTTAAGTGCAGGTTTGCTGCCCTCTGTTGCTAATGATGATGTTGCCCTATGAGTTGTTGCTGCCTTCTGATTTGTTAACCATTCTACAAATATGATGACCATTTCATTGAGCCTGGAGAAGTTATAGCAGTATCTCCATGGGTCTTCCTTAGGCCGATGACATGCCCCATGGATCTAAGGATGATGCACTCACACACAATGGTCCTTCAATAAGTGATGTGGGTCATACGGATTGAAACTTCTAGTGCCAAAGGTGAATCTCTTGAATTCCTCAGTATCGGCCTTAGAATGCTTGAGATTCCAGATCTCATACAACCCGATCCGCAAAGGAAGAGTGGACCAAGGTGCCTTCTTCTTCCTATGCAGTCCCATTGACAACCCTATCGAGATGTGATATGACACTTCTTGCATGACGAGGTTAACCATGGAAAACTTTGGTAAAAAATGTGGATCCTTCTCCACATTGTACATTTGTATGAAGGTTCCAAGGGGTGAGGCATACCAATATGCTATGTCAATCAATGCCTCCATCGTTGCCTGCGACATGCAAGGTGGATCCTGCTCAAAGATCATCATGTACACCGGGGTGAAGAAGTGGTCTAATAATTGTATGATAACTCCACGAAAGCTACATTCTAAGAAAAACTTGCAATAAGTGTGCACAAAGGTTTCCAAAGGTGTCCATGCCCAACCCAAGCCTGGGAACTATTTACAGGCACATATCACATCAAGTGTGTAAACAGATATGAAGAGCTTCACTTGCTAACCATTGGGCAGATGTCATGCTTTTGTCACTTGTTCCTTCAACCTGAGAGCCAACATGTTAGACCAGTTGAAAGGTCTTCCCTCATTCACAATTTGATCCAACACAATCACCCAACTCTTCGGGAAGGTTTCTATGCTCTCTTGGCCATACAAGTGGCATGAGAAGATGACCAAGTGCTGGTATGCCTTCCGTAGTATCCTTGTCTTGTAAACCTGGTTGGGTGTTTTCCTGAACTTGGATGGCTCTTTCACCTAGCTCTTCAAGATGTCTCTTGAGTTTGCACTACTGTTGGGTATGGTGAAGGGTGTGTCCATCATGATCACCAGCTGCAGCAAGTGATACATCTCCTGAAAGTCCTTTTCCCTAAAGGTAGCAAGTTTTGTTCAACTGACACTGCTCAACACCATTGTCTTTGGATCAATATGCGAGGCAATCTAGTGGATCATGTCTGTGCATGGAAATGCGAGATACCTGCATGCAATACGATACAAGCCAGACTTGTGTATGTTGACATAGACCCTACAGTCTTTCAAATTCTCCTCAAATGTGCCTGAAACAGTGTCCTTGATGTCATGCCAATTCATCTTGATCTCCTTATCTATGAGCATATTAGTGTCTTCATAGATGGGCAAGCTCATAGACGCTTGCTCAACTGTATCTCCAGTTGCACTCTCAACGGTGTCCTTTGACCCTGTTCTCTTAGAAGTCATTGTACCTGTACTACTAAGAGATAGACAAACACCTGTGATAGCTAGAGATAGAGAAACACTCATGGAAAGCACAATGTTAGTTGAAAACCAAAACAACTTTGAGTATTGACATGCAACACACCTCGGTAACTGACTAGAAGGATTGCGTAATTTTCACCGGGAGGCTGGGATATTGGCTGTGAAAACTCTGAAAAACATAGTTCGAACTGTCAGTAGGATGACTGAATGTTGAAACTGCATAAAGCACATTCCAACTTGGCATGCTGAGGACTGAAACTATGCAATGTGCAGTTTCAGTCAGCAATGGCTGCAAACCAAGAATTGCAATTGCGTAATTCCCAAGACCAGCAGGGCATGCCTCTTAGAATTTCTCAGAGCAAGCCTAGAGGCTAGTGTTGGGAAATATCTATGTAATTTTTGAGAGGAATTCAAATCCTTTACTCTTAGAAATGCACAATACAAACCAGGTAAGGCAAGGTGTGGGCCAAGGCAGCCCAGACTCGTCGACGGGCAACTGCAAACATGCAATGGCTGAATGCATGGCGAAGCTGAGTGAAAACAAGAGTGAATAATCATGCATTCAAACAATGAGCACATTATTCCTAAAATGAGAGAACAATTAAGTTTGTGAAGCAAGTTGGTTCAACGATGACTATTAGTGAAGAAATAGTGTCATGCATGCGACAACAGTGAGATGCAATGGAAAACTGAAACAATGCTTCTGCAAACTAACATGCATTAAAATGATAGCAAGCGTTCAACATAACCAAGAAAACATCAGTCACATAAACTAAAAATACAAAAAAACAACAGAAAAGCAACAAAAGACATGTAAAGCAGACTTACTCCAAAAAAGTTGAGTTGAGTGTGTCAAATGCTCTTAGATGCGATGTAGGACGCTAGAGCTCCAAGATCAAAGTGAGGAATGAGCTTTGAAGTGTTGAAAACATAATTTTGATAAGATCAAGGCTTATGACGTGCATGCCACAAATGTAGGCAAAAGTGACACTTGGTGTGAGGTTTCTAAAGTGACTTTTGCATGTAACCTCCAGCTGCTAAAAATGGATCCATAAAATCTAGGGATGTTTTTTTATTTTTTTATTTTTTTTACTTTTTCAGGAAAATTATGCCACACATGAAAATCAAGATTGCTCAGTCCTGGAGGGAACTGGTCAACTTGGGAGTGGATGCAATAGTCTGCAAGCCTGGGAGTGACTTTTGTGCAGTTTCTAGGATGAGCTAGTCTAGTTTTCCCTCAGGCTCTGCGCAATTTCTAGACTGAAGACCTGGCTGTCAGCTAGAACTGTGCAAAATTTGAGAGCAAGCCTTGTGAAGGTCTTCTCTGCGCAATTTCTAGAGGGAAGGCTACCTAGCTTCTCTGCGCATTTATGGAGAGAAGGAGGTTGCTTAGGTGGCTTGCTTAATTCTAGAGAGGAAGGATGGTTCCCCTCCAGATTTGCACAATTTTCCAAGCGAGCACAACAACTAGAAAATGACCAAGTCCTGGAATGTCATCTTGCAGGTGGGAGGAAAGCAAGAGAGAAAACACAAGCTGATAAGCCATAAAAGCTCAACTGAAGCATATGTACCTGGATAGTGCAAGATGTGCTGCTAATGATGTTTGGTAGGGAGGCTAAAAAATGAGGCCAAGGAAAATTTTGGAGGGTGGTTGCAGCCGCTACAACACTTGGCGACACACTAGTAAAACTTCAGCCCACTGAATGGACCTTGTTTCGTGAAAATCAAATCTAACTCCTCCAGAAGTATTGTTCGATTCTTTAATCATATCGGTTTCCACACTAGGTTGACTGAAAGATGTAACGCCTGCCATGCTCTTGGTCAGTTAGCACACATTCCAAGCCAAGTCAACACAGTTGTTTCGATTTCGGATGAGGGGTATATTGGTGCAAAAGAAATATGACTGTCAGAGTTTAAGTTTCATCTATGGTGTTGCTACGTTTCTAACAGGCCTAAACAGTACCCTGACGGGTCACGCAGGAACACATGCATCACTCTGCTTCCAACAAGCCTGTTCAGTACCCTGGAGGAGTTACTTGCATCACCTCTTTGTGCAAGAAGCCTTTCTCTTCTTTTGCCTTATTCATTTTACATTTTTCAAAAATTTTCACATTTTCATTTTTTTCATTTTCAATTTTCAAGAACTTGTTAATCTAGGTTGTCATTGATGTTAATATAACAGTGTTTGTGATGGAAAATTATTTGATACATGATTGCCCATTAATGCCCATTGATCATAATGCTCATAGTGATGAAAGTTTGATATATGATGATATGATGAGATGGAGGACCCAAGAGAATTGAATAGAGAATGACGCAGGAGGTCAATTGAACAAAAATTGGACAACAATTGATGCAGGAGTTCAATTGAATAGCAAATGACACAGGAGGTCAATTGAACAGAAATTGAATAGCGATTGAACAACAATTGAACAATAATTGAACAACAATTGAACAACAAATGAACAAAAAATGACATAGGAGGTCAATTGATCAGCAATTGAACAAGAGAAATTGAACAACAATTGAACAACGATAACAGAGGAGTAAAGAAGAAAACTATCAAAAGAGCGGAAGAGTGAAGATAATTCACAGGAGAAAAAACTATTGGAAGAGTAGGGGTAGGAATGTACGAACTTCCTTGATCGTGGCTGAAGTCCTGCACTCAATCCTAGCCGTCAATCTTGTAGTCAACCCTTAGATCATGGTCAACTGCAGGGGTTAAGGCCGGTTTTAATCCATGGGACAGTCAAAGTCCCACAAACCATCGATTGTAATAACATTGTGGACCCGCTGCACCATTATAATACGTCCTAAATAAATATCACATCTATCACATATCACAAGTCTTGAAGAGATGTAACAATGGTAAAACCTCCAATTGAAATATCATATTGCAGACCCGCTGCACCACTATAAAATGACTTTATATAATTTCTCATTCGAAGTATTGCTAGTTTCTAAGGGATGTCAAACTGTCGATTGCGATAAGGTTGTGGACCCTGTTAGTGTCGGTCTTGAAAGCCCTCCATCAGTGATCAAAGCTCTTTGCATTTGCATTGGTAGGTGTCTCATCAGTGTCAAAATTTGCATCCCATTAGGCATGCCATAACCCTGATGGAGGAGCTGGTCTGTTCATATCCCTTTTGGCTTAGCTGGATCAGGTCATATCAGGTCATTGAGTTTGTCAAAATGCTCTTGTTTGGTCTTAATGTCAAAATTCTAGGTCTAGGGTTTTGGTCAGTTGTCTTAGCAAGGTTAGCAAGGTCATGTTTCTGAGAGTCCTTGAGTGACCAGCAAGCCAGAGGGAGGATGGTAAACATGTTCCTTTGAAATTTTCATCATGTATAGCTCATTTTTAACCTTGGATTTAAAAACCCTGTTTTTAAAGCCAAGGTCATGATAATTTTTGTAAAAAGAATAAGTGTCCAAGAAATCTTCAGAAAGGCAGCAACAACCCTGGTCCCCTTGCCACAGTCTTTCAGATGATCTCCCTACAAAAAGAATCAGGTGAAAGCACTCAAAAAGTCAACTTCAGGATAAAGGAAACCAAGAAAATCAGTGTTTTTAAAAAGTGACAAAATAGACTTTATAAAGTGGGTTTTGGATGAAATTTTTTCAAAAGTGAGATTATAAAAGGTAATTCTCCCTCCTTTAACTCTCATTGTGCATTTCGAGCTTCTAAGAGTGATTGTGAGAGCGTGCAAGGAGAAGAAGGCGAAAATATAAGGGTTTCGGGCAGTTTACAGGTGCGCGACCCGTCCAGGCTCGTGCGCGACCTGTTGGGCGGTGCGCGACCCGTCCAGCAGCCTCCGGCAGTGCAAAAACACAACGGGCGCGACCCGTTGAGCTGTGCGCGACCCGTCCAGGGGTGTGCGCGACCCGTTCGTCTGCCAGCTTCCAAAACTGCAAACAAATTCCCTCATTCCTCTTCAAACTTGCTAAATCGATCGAGGTAGGCACTCAATTCATGAATGTTGATATGGATGGTGAAAATAATGATGTGTGTCATGGTTTTATCATTTAAATTTGCAAGTGAATGGATTAATATGGCTGTTGCTAATGTTTTTAAAATGCTAGGGTTTGTGACTGTTTCAAGTGTTTATTGTCCCATTGATCCCTTCCTTTTTCCCCTCTTTCATTAATAATCATGCTTGCATCTCTGTCCTATTTCATTTGCACATAAAATGTTGCCCTACCCCCATCCCTAAGTTATAAACCCTACCCCTCTCACAAGCACTCAAACCCTAATTCCCTCTACCATACCCATGCAAAAACTAAAAAAAAAGATACATTGTAAAGACAAAAGAGAGTCATGTAAATTTAATGTGCTGTATATCTAAAAGCATGTACAAACTCCTATATATCCTTGACATCCCCTTGTACATGAAACACTTTCCCTTGATGTGAAAATGATGAGTATGTACCCCTTAATGTGCATGCACTCCTTAAGAACAGAAAAAGAGCAAAATTTGCCTTATGTCACACATGAACTCCTGCAAGAAAATTTGGTGTATGGTGTCCCTATGCCCCTATTGATATCTGTATCCCCTTACATGTTCATTATTATACATGTTTTGTCCCATATGAGATGTTCTTTGCAAATGATTTCCCATGTTCTTTGCAAATGATTTCCCGATGTTAAAACTGTTCCTATATGCATGACAATGTGTAAAGTTTCCCTTGAAAATTCCATGTTATTATCATATATTTCCATTCCTTGTTCAGAAATTCCCTCCCCTAACATTCCCCTCATGTTTTTCCCCTTGAAACAGCATAGAGTTCAGTACTTTTGCAGGCAGAGGCAGCAGTTCAATTTGTCCTTCAGTTTGCCCACCTTGCTCCAAAACCATGTCAGATACTGAGACTTATGAGCAAGGTGATGACCATTCATCATCTACAGAGATTGAGGAACAGAGGAGGCCTCGTAGAGGGGGTAAGGGAGGTCACCATAAGAGGGAGGAGCCTACTTCATTGGCAGAGTTACAGGCTTGTCCTTTGGCACTGAGTTGTTTCCAGTATATGTCATGCTACCAGTTTTGTGAGAGGCTCTCTCAGATTCAGCATCATAGAGAGTTGGCCCGCTTATTTGTCTTACACCTCCATGATGGACATGTCACTCTTGCAGGGGTGAATTTCATATTGACACCTGAGGTGATCTCAGAGGCTACAGGTATACCGAATGTGGGTGAGGTGTGGTCGAAGCGCAAACTTCTTGATTTTGTTCACTTTGAGCCCTATGTCCGGCCAGCATTTGTGAGACTGTTGACGGGTGTTTTCCCATTCAGATTTCTTCGGAGTGAGTATGACCCCCTCATGAGACTCATCATGCATTATTTCACATGTGAGGGCAGATTTTCACAGGTGTATTCATATCACATTCGCCTGTTGATGCATTTCACCCGGGTGAGGATGATGAACCTCCCGGTCTTCCTGTTTCAGAACATTCAGAGGATGGTACCCATGTTGCAGAGGAAGACCCCGGCCCAGCAGTACAGGAGTCTTTGTCACTATGGTTTGATTCAGCTCATTGTTTTGCATCAGTTGACACAGCAGGGCATCTCGTGGGAGGAGTTCATCTCCCGTGAGTTTTTCACAGTGCCACCTCAGCCACATCAGGAGGCTATTCATGAGGAGGGAGGACCATCACAGTAGCCTGATGCTCTCATCACCCGACATGTCAGCTCTACTCCTATGGTCACCTATCAGAAAGGCCCAAGGGCCTTATTTGCAGCAGCTAGGCGAGTACTATCTCCACAGCAGGTGGAAGGGGTCTCGCCTTCATCGTCAGAGCAGCGAGTGTTATCTCCACAACATGTGGAAGGGGCCTCGCTTTCTTCACCAGCAGATGTATTGCAGAGGGGCAAAGAGCCCATGGTTCATGAGGATCTAGTGATCGATCTTGAGGTCGGTTCTCCCAGCCAGGAGGCAAAGGAGATCATTCAGCAGCTCAGGGCCGAGAATGAGACTTTGCAGCGGAGACTTGATGGTGCTTAGTGGACCATCACATATCTAGAGTAGCGGAACACTCAGCTGGAGGAGGAGAAGGCTCTTGATGAGATTTGGAGGATTCGTAGTGATCGAGTCCTAAACCGTAGGAGGCCCAGTGATCCATTGCCTGTTGACCGGGAGTCTTTGCTTATTCAGGAGAATGCCCACTTGGAGAGGTTGTTAGCTAAGGCCAACCAAGACAAAAGGCTACTAAGGAACATGAAAAACCATTATTGGGCTAGGATGCATGTTTGTAAAGCAAAGATGAAAATGTTCCAAAGAAGGTTGACCGAGGCTCTCAAGAGGAAGAAGAAGGCCAACCCACTCCGCATCTTGGCCGAGGCTTCTCTCACTCATCATGACACTCACTAGCCTCTCCACAGCACCAAGCACAAAATTTTTTGGAAGTTTTGGCTCATTTTTGGCATTTTTGGGCAATTTACAGGTTTTGGCTTCTCAACGGGTCTCACCCCCGGTGAGACCCTTTGTCATCGTAGCTCCGTTTTGCGGAAACTCAGCATTGGTGGATTTTTCATGCAAAGTTACATATGCCCATCCATTACCTTGAGTTTTCATGGAGTTTTGGGCCTCCAAAAGGTCAAAATACAGTCAAATTTTGACTTTCTGCCCCTTTTTTGAGCTGCAGAAGTAGTCTTGGGAGAATTGACTTTTGACTAGGCAAATGACCTCCAAATCCAAAAATTCCGGTTGGGTTGGAAATTAGACTCAGAGACCTTTCCAACGCACTATCCTGCACCTGATTCTGACACTGGGAAGGCCTCCAAACAGGGCTCCAAAGTGCGCGACCCGTTGAGCTGGATGTGCGCGACCCGTTGAGCAGATTTGGCCAGATTTGACCAGTTCAGCCCAGAATTTGCAGATTAGCACCAGTTTGACTTGCTGAGGTCGATGATGATCCTTTTGACTGTACTTGTGGCACTTTTTGGGTACTTTTACTCTTGTTTTACTCTTCTAGAAGTTTCTCTCATGTAAAAGAGTAAATTTGACTGTATGAACTGGTTTCCAAGTTTTTAGAGGCAAGTTGTTTTGACTGCCTATTTTGTAGTGCTTAGTTTAGAAGTGGTTCAAACAGCTCCTAGAAGGATGAGCTCGACCCCTAGAGGTGGGGGAAGAGGTTAGATCATCTATATTATGTACTTTCATGCTCATTTTCATGGTTGGACTCTTGAGGGAGGAACTATCATTGTATTATTCACTTGTATCTCTGCAATTTTTGGCTAAGGAAGACCAGGGTTTTGCAGTCATCATTGTGATTCTTGTGGACTCATTATGTTGATGGTGTGTCTCTTCATGTTATTGTAAGCTTTGTTATGTGATTCATTTCCTTTCTATACTGCTGCATATTAAACAAATGAAGTGATAAAGTTAGAATTCATGCTTGCCATGCTCTGCTTTCAAATTTGTTTAATTTCTATGTTTTCTGTTGTCTAAAGAGAATTCAAATCCATTGTTTGCTCTCTTTAGCTTTCTTATCTTTCTTCCTGATCACCCACTTCAGCTAAAGACATCTACACAAGCTCCTACCTTGCCCCAAATACCCCCCTACAGAAACTGTGTCAAATCCTCGCACCCTGAATTGCAGATCCTCAAATTGCCACCAAAAAACCCAAAAACCCCAAATCAACCTTTTAATCAGTTTACTAGCCTAATATCAGTGTTACTTTTGATTGGTCATCTCATCTCATTGAAGATTTTCCGAGATTGACCGGAGAGAGCCTTCTCCTGCCCCGTAGGGCTAGCTACGAGGCTGAATGGTTTGATGTAGCTTTGAGATTTGCCTTTTCAGCCTGAGGTGAAATTTCAAACGCTAACAGATCCGAAGGGCTTATTAAAAACTGCTTAAGATCATACCGCATCTGCTTCGTCGGCCGTAGGGGATCGAATATGTTATGGGAAGACCTCCAGAAGTTGCAATTGTGATTAAAGGTGATGACGTGGCATGTGCGACCTCCGTATGGGTAATGTATCTAGGGCATCTATCATAAAGAAGAGGTAAGAGTTCACCACTCATGAACTTGAAGGAACAGAGGAAGCCAGAAGGTCAAGCGAATGAAAGAAGAAGTCAAAAGGTCGAGAAGCCAAAGGTCTGGCAAACAATGAAGGTACAAAAGAAGCTGAAGATCGAGTGAGAAAACATGATGAGAGGAGAAGGACAAAAGTAAGTCGTAGGTCAAACATGACAGGAGGAAACCGAAGGACAAAGAAATTCTATTGAATGGGTTAATCTTTGAAAGTCTCAGACATGTGATGAATTAATCTAGTACATAACGGAACCTGAAGAACAATTATGTGAAGGGGAAAAATAAAGTTTCATTTGACATCGTTTGAAGGGAGCAGTAGCCAGCACCAACATTGAAGCATTTGTGAGTCTATTTCTAGAAAGTAAGAGATCATGATAGCAAGAATAGTGAGAAGCGGTCATGCTTGAAACAGTTACCACAACAGTAAAGAAAAGAGGCCTAAAAACAGAGAATTGCTTTTGTGCATACATTGAGGCTTAGCACAGATATCTTGTTGGAAAGCTTCAACAAATCTTGGAAACATTATTGGAGATTATGATGCCTATTTGAAATCATCATGAGGTAACCTTCATATGAAGACGGGCTTTCATTGATGTAGCAGCGAAGGTGTAGATAGACAGAATTCAGTGAAGAAGATGTTGGGAGCAAAAAATATTGACCAAACATATCTAGACAATATATAGCAAAGGGTTGGAGCCCTTGAGGTTGGTGCCTCAGAATTGGAAGGATTGGTGTCCTTGGAGTTGGTGCTCCTGAATCCAAGGTTGGTGGCTTGACAAGACAGGGGTGGTGCCCTGGAGGTTGGAGCCTCACAAAAAGTCCAAGTTGGTGCTTAGCAACTGGTTGAAGCCTATATACATTGTACTTGATTTATTGTAAAGATTATATTAATAAAAGCATTTATTCTTGTTGTTCATTTTATGTTCTAAATATAAATGATTTAACTGACAAAAAATAACAATTGAAAAGGAGTACTGATTCACCCCCCCCCCCCCCCCCAGTATTTCCAGCAGAATTGTGCATAGGAACTTATTTATTTCAGAGGCAGTAGATGGATCCCAGCTTATTGAGAGAAGAAGAGGTTGTTCCTTCAGAGAAGTATTTTATATATACCTCTGACATGCTTGTTAAGGTTTCCCCCCTGAGCTTACTCTACTTGTCTGAGATGACAAGGGTTAACCTAAAACAATCAACTTGTGTAGGTGGTATTAGTTAGCGTGCAAGCATTGTGTTTTCACCAAGGTTCACTTCGAACATAATGTATTTTCCATTGGTGTATAATTGACTAATGACAACAAGTTATCCATAAAGAGAGAGGATGACATATAACCAAGTATTGATAGTTTTACAAGTCCTCTAGTACTTTACCTCGCTTGTCTTAAGAGTCTGTCATGGTTTCATGCGAAACTAACCTACGAATGTACACAAGCAAAGGGTAGAAGCAAATGTGAAAGACAAGCAAGTAAGAAAAGGAGGAAAGCAAGAAAAAAAACAAACAAAGCAAAGAAATCAAACATGCATGCAAGAAAGCAAGACATAAAGCAAACACTACTCCTACTCCTAATCTAACGGTGCATGGGCCTGATCACGTGAAGTGATATTTCCAATGTAGCCATTGGTGCATTAGATGACCCATATTGGTGAAGGCATGGTTTGCAAAAAACATAGTCATGCAAACCATCAAACATGAAATATATAAAAATGAATACAAACACACTCTGAGTTTGAATGTGTCCATAGAAAATAAAAAGGTGAAAGTGCATGAAAATTACTCTATGGACTTACCATGGTGTTGTGCTACACTGCATGAAAATGTTAATCATATGCACTCTCTTGACTGTGACATGTAAGAAAACATGAGAAACATAGACAACTTACATATTGGAAGTGTGCTTGCTATGTAAGACTCCTTCAATGCATGAGTGATTTTCATGTCATTCGAGTGGAGGAAGCAAAATATATGTGTTGGATTGATCTTCAATGCATATAGATGAGTGATGAGGAGCCTTGGGTGTTTCAAAAATTTCTTGATTAGAAGTGAAACCAACCTTAGGACATCGAGGGCCTGACCTAACCATCATCTCGGGCTGAAGTGCCTTGACAGCCTGTGGGGTTTCGACTTCATCGACAGATAGATCATCATAAACAGGTGGATTTGAAAGATAAACATTGATTGAATCAACATTATGATTGAATACGGGAGTAAATAGATCACGAAAGTTATGATCAGAAAAATAAATGAGTTCATTGGCATCCTCATGACATGATGAATCAAACTTAGTGGTAGATGAGAAGCAAGCATGCTCACCCTCAGCGTTTCCGGAAAAATCAGATGAAAAATCAAGTGGATTTTCAATGAAGAATTTGTCCTCTCTACTATCAAATGATGGAATGACATTGGGTGTGTTCTTTGAGTGATCGGAAGTATATGCATCTATGGATGGATTTACACAAGGAAAATCAAGGATAACTGAATTGTCAAAGATTTTAGGAAAAAGCAGAGGAGGCACGAACAAAAACAAGTAATCCTTCACTGTAGGTTAATGTGAAGATCCCTAGTCATACTCATTGTGAATGACAACGCATATTAGTTATGCAACATCAAATTTGTCAATGGCTTGATCCTCGTTCATAACAGGTGTAGAGTCTAGAATGGATGAACACAAGATAGTGCAATCCGGAGGATCAGTAGAACATGGAGATGGAGGTTGAGATAACAAGTGCATGTGATAATCCATGGGCCTCCCAACCAAATCTACCCAGAAATTTAGAGTAGTGATGATGGGAGGATGTGACAGTTGAATAGATGTGTGCGCATGTTCTCCCACATCACTTTAGGGTGGTAGAGTTGTTTGATGAGGTGAAGGCGGACAGTCGCTTGTGATAGCAATTGTGTCTGCTTGTGATTGTGTAACTCCATCACTGAAGTATGCTGAGTGGGTTTTGAACTTCAAATTCATTTTGGGACAGAGTGATTTGGTAAGGAAATCTTCAAATCTATCTAAAAGATATTGGAATTTCATCTGGTTTTTCGGAGCTTCAAACTGAAGTACACAAAAGTGCTGCCAAAAATCCATGGGTAATGCATGTAGGGTCTTCCATTGTTTTAAAATTTTTTTGTCAAGAGGTTTATGATCAAAATGATGGAAAACAAATTTTATTAGATCACTGAACTACTTAAATGAGTGCATGCAATTATGATGCAAGTTGCAGCACCATCATTGTGGGGTTTCACAGAGTATGGTTGAAAGCAACATGCTGACCTCAACTTCATCAAACTCATCTACATCCTCTAAGAATGCAAGGAAGTCATGTAAGTGCTCAGGCTAGGCCACTTCGCCTTCACCATGATACGTGAATTCTAACAACAGATCATAAAACTCCTTCATGATATCAAAGGGATGTGCGTTAGACAGACATCGCGAAGGGTGGACTCTAACGATATCCATGAGAGATGTGCAAAGATTCAAAACAGGATGTGAGGGCTCATCTTGTCATATGTCCCTCCTTCTAGCACCAGAAATGTTGATGGTGCTGGACCTGCCAACATGTCAGGGGATCTCCCCAGTAAGAATTCCCAACTAGACCTCAAATCATTTGGATTAGGAGTCCCAGTAGTGGGTAGTATGATATTGCCTTGACTGCGGTTGCGCATAGAGGTAAGAAACATGTCCTTGTTTTTAGCAAAGGTGTGATCTTTGTAGCAAGTCAAGGAAGGTACATGAAAGGCTCTAGCACATAGCTTGAAAGAGAACACATGAGAAGAAAGACATCACAAGATGGAAAGTAGGATAACCAATGATCCAAAGTGATGAATTATATCAAAAACACATTTTGATAAGATTCATACAAACATATCATAACAGCTACATACATCATTAGAGTAACCAGGATAGTCGAACTACAATAACAACATATGCATGAAATGTGTTGGCTCTGTTATATTAAAAGAGTGAAAGATCCAATCATACATACAACCACGACAACCACTGTTATAGACATTTTTGGGCACTGCAACCCTAATCAATTATGTCCATAAACTGAGGGCTACTAAGTCCCTAAAAGTGTTGTTCCAACCCCTAAAAGAACAAGGTCAACTGATTACATCATCTCCTAGAAGTTCTCCATGAAAAACTACTCAGAATTGGTCAAAACTGGACCATATCACTTGCTCCATGGTCAAAGTGTGTTGCATCCCACCTAAATTCACACGAGAGGTGTGATGCATACTGAAAAGCCCTTCTATGGGGTGCGATGGGCGAGAGTGGACAAATGGCAGAGTCAATTTGCGAGGTGGAGAATCATGGAATCTTCCAGAAACTTCTCCTGTGACACTTGCCTCTCTGCATTCGCCCAGGGATGAGTAAGAGATCATCAATCTCCAAGTGGAATCAAGAACTATAAGAGAGAGGACACTAATCAAATCTCAGAAGCTGACTCACCCCCCTTGCAAACATCTATATATGGATCCCTCATCCTAGAGATCCAGAGGCTGGAATTTTGTATCTTGTAAGGAAGTGCTGCTGGTTTCTTGGTGTAAAATCATAGTGTTGGGTGATCTAAGCTTTTCATGAGGTGAAGAAGGGCTTTCTTGCTGAGAGGATGGTGCTGGGTCAGAACAATTGGTTGTAATCCTCTTTGCTATTCTTGATATTAATAAAGCTATTCAAGTTTTCCTCCACATTCTTGTATGATTGATGATATATGCATTTGTGTGGTCAATATATATCTGGTCCTATATTGTTTATGATAGTAGATCTCTGTTCTTGGATAGTGTTATGCTGCTTTGATTCCATAGGTGCTCTTTGAAGCTCAGTAGATGAGGAAATGAGTGGAAAAGATCTATCAGAAGGGAGAGGAATCAAGCAAGGAACCAAGCGCAAGACAGAGGTTGGTCTCCTTTGTTCCCCTCTTATCTATTTCTCATAAAGGAAAACAAAAGTAGTTTTAGTTTGTTTGTTTCTAAGATAGCTACCAGTCTTAGTGGGACTAGCAGCTCTGCATAGACACTAGATTTCCCGATAACAAAATGGTGACTCCGCTGGGGAGCGAATAGATTATTTGTTTGTCTATATTTGTTTTCTTTATAAACTTACAGGCAGAGCCTGAAGTCAAGCCAGCTAGCCTTCGAACTGCATTTGCTATGCAAGTGCAAAGTAGATCAATGCTGCTTCAGTCTATCTCCGGGTTTTGTTTATGAACTGAAAAATCGATTTACAAACTCTCTAATTGCCCTTGTGGTGGCTCTAGTAACCTCCTTAGATCTATCCCTATGATTTATTTACTGATTATCACTTGCTCGGCCTAAATCCCTGAATTGTGCTGCAAACTATGATTAAGAACTGGATCAAAAGTCTCGCACTGTACCATCGCACCCTCTCTTCAAGGATATCAGTATGCATCACACTTCCCGTGTGCTGTAGGTGGGATGCATACTGGAATCCCTGTGTAACAGGTGCGCTGATTAGAAAAGGTTAATTTTGACTCCAGACTTTGGTTTTTCTTCACCCTTTTCAGCTCTATTCAGGAGTTTTGCTGTCTGCAGTCAGTATACCTCTGTTGGAAACGCCCTTCCTTGCCATTATTTTGCCTCCATTGTGCAAAGAACTGTAAATGTTTTTATGTATTGTGAGCCATTTTCAATTCTCTTTTACAAAGAAGTAGCGTAATTGAACTGTCGTTTCTTGATTTGGAAGTGTCGCAAGTGTCGTTTCAATCATAGAAGTGAATCTGATTGTTCTTGATAGTTGATTACACTGTTACTCTTGTATTTGATTTGAATTAGTAGTTTTTCAAGTGTCGAAAGCAAGTTTTCAATTCCAAATCACAAAGTGTCATCATTGTCTTCATTTTGTCTTGAAAAGAAGCTTGTTAGTAATGTCGCTTTGAAAAATAATTCAGATTTGTGCTTAGCTTTCTTTTTATCATTCACACATTGAGAAGGCTGAAAACAAATACATGCATGTGCATTTGAATTTAGACTGTTTGTTGGTTTGATTTAGGACAGTGCATATAGTGTGTGCTCTCTGCTCTATGTTGAAAGAATATCATTTCTCTTTCTTTAGTAGCTAGGATTTTTATTGCAAAAATAAGATTAAACGATTGTTTATCATCTTAGATTGCATTTTAGGAATTGTATATCTACATCACGCGGTGAACCTGAAAGGAAAATTTCTTAAGCAAGATCAACTGTAAAATAAATTTAATGAATCTAAAAACTCTTTGGAACCTAACACACAACATTTAGAAGTCTAGGCTAGAGATGTATTCCGGCGTCGTAGAGCCTGGTAACTGTTGTTTTCATTGCTGGTTGGGTGATTCCTCCACTTTAAGACGACAAGCGCCAGTACAGACTTGTGCTCCTACGTACCATCGAGTATATATTGGGAGACCACAATAGGCTATATCCTTTATCCATAGGAAGCCGTGTCTACTGCCCTATCGATCACAATGCACTGAACACAGCATTCGAGAAGATTGACTGCTGTACCATAAAAAGTATTCTGCAGTTTTGCAATTGGCTTGGTAATCCCTCTGTCTAGATTTCCAGAGTAGTCTCTTTCATTCCTTTTTAGACTCCTTAAAGGAAAAGGTCCATCTGAGCACTTGTCCCTTCAAGCTCATTAAATATAGAAGGCGACTAGAGTCATCTTTTGTTTTTTCTCGACTCTTAAAAATTGAAAAAACAAGTTGTGTCAAAGCGTCTAAAATTTATTTTAATCAGAATAAACATCACCTTTCCTACGTTGGTCTTAGGTTGAGAAAAATGGAGTCCACCAACCAAGGATTTCCCCTTGGAGGAAATCCTAGTCCTTTCTCCTCTTGGGGAGATGTTGGTGCACCCCATATGGCCACATTGTTGCTTCCAGGATTGACAATCGGCCTGCCCGTATGGCTCTTCTCGACCTCCGTCGTTCAGACCACCGTGATTCCTGAACAATCAAGTAAGCAACTAGACAATACCAAAGCTACCCCCCAACCTTCTACTTCATCCGATTCTCCCTCTCCTCCTTCCTCTTCGCTTGGTGAAGCTGGTAAAGCCAAAAATCAAGTAACTAAGAAGGAGAAGAAGGGGAAGGAGAAGAAAGAGAAAAAGAAGAAGGAGCCAAAGGAGAAAAGGGGCAACCAGGCATCATCTAGTGAAAATCCACACACTGCGCTGTCAAAGCCTAAATCTCCATGTGTCATTTGCAAAGGAGATCACTATCATCGAGATTGTCCTTGCATCCCTCGGATCTTAAGGGATTGGTCTCCTCGTTTGCACAATCCGGTGTCAACAACCTCGGATGATCATGTTGAAAGTACATTGTCATTTAGTGAAAGCGAAGCATCTAGACAGAAAGGGAAAAGTAAATTCCCTTGTAAACTGTGTGAAGGCGATCACGCCGTCCACTATTGTCCTTTCCTAGACGAAGCTAAAAGAGTTTTGGACGACCGTTCGGTTTCACCGTTACGGCTCCCTCCTGGATATGAGAAACTCTTGCCAAGGCCATCGCTAGTTGAAAATCTGACTGACACGCCATTGTCGTCGGTTGAAGCATCTATCATTGAAGATAAACCATGTGAATTCACACCAGATGAAAGTCAAAATGTCGAGGTGGCAGTTGACCCGGTCTTGCCTTCAGAAGGTCCATCTTCAGATGATACAGTCACCGGAGAGAATGAGAACGACACCGTTCAAACCCTCTTCGTAAACACAGACTCCGATGAACATGGGGGCAGTCTACCCGTTCCTTTACTGCAGGAAGGAAATTCGTCAGAGTCATATCCAGCCATCTATTCGGTCCCACCTCCAAGCAATGTAGTTGTTTCCTTCGATTGGAATCTACTAGGCAGACCCTATTTACCGGCTAGTGTACCATTTCGAATCATTGCTCAAATATACAGAATGGTCATGGCTGGTACCATCATAGATGAAGGGGCTTCTGTGAGTATCCTTTCCTCAACTGCTTGGAAAGCGCTTGGCTCACCATCGCTTTTGCCTGAAATGAGAAATCTAACAGGCTTTGACAAAGGAACCAGTCGACCGTTAGGGATCCTTCCCAATGTGTTGATAACATTGAGAAGGAAAACCGTTCACATGAACGTAATGGTAGTCCAAGGGCCCCTGGATTATAATATACTCCTTGGATGCAACTATATTTATTGCATGGGAGCCATTGTCTCCTCACTCTTTAAGTAATGTGTTTTCTGCATGAAGGAAGAGTGGTCAAGCTCATAGACCAGCTTTCATTCCCCGGTTCACACATAGAAAATAGTCAAATACCATCCCTGAATGGTCTTTTCATGCAAGGAATGTCTCATAAATCCCCAGTCCATCCACCTAATGAGTGCAAATGATTCGGGAGGACATGACTGAAACCCAGGGGGCATGCACCCTGGTCTGTTTCGACAGGAAAACCTTGGGTATAGGGTAGGTTTCCGCGAAGGATATATGACTGGCTTGTGAGATTAAACTGGAATAAGATTCCTCCGTTAAAGTTAGGTTAGTGGAGGCAAGTTGCGTCGCTCACCTTTGTCTATTTCGGTAGACATCGCCAAGGAAGTGTTTTGTCTGAAGTGCGGATAGAACAATCTTTGTTAACCTGGAAATTTTTCGTTATACCTGGGGGCATGCAAACCTTTTGGCATGCAAGCAAAGAGCAGCCATTTATTTTTTTAAATTTGTAGGTCCTCTAACCCTTTAAACTTGTAGGATTGGTCGTTTCCTAACTTGCATAAAGAAAGGATGCGGGGCAAAGCTTTGAAAAATGCTGTCTTAGATGAGACATCCTTATTATACGACTGGATCGAGCAGTTTTTATGTGGAGTTCAAGCTCGTTAAAAATTAAACATAATTAGTGAGCAAATGTTTCCCCCAGAGTTTAAGCTCATTCATTAAAAAATGAACCAATTTCCGGTAAATAACCATCGTGAATGCCTTATCATCAGCCTTTGAAGCCTTGGTCGTGTTCTCATCATCACCTCCGCTCTGTATTGGCCGATCATTCACCTCCATTTGATTGTTTACCCTTTTTGAGGAATAGCTGCGAAGAGTGATCCTGTTAGCCATCCTTGTGACACTTCCGTGATTGGAAAATTTCAAACCTTACCTGGAATTAGCTGCTACCCGAATTTATCACTCGTTCCTCGAAAAACAAGTCTCCTTTAAGCTCTTTTCATCTGACTCGTAAAATATGAAAAGATTGTCGAGTAATTGGCCTCTCCAGCTCGTTAAAGTGACCGGAAGTGCTATCCCTCCTTTATATTTTAATCTTTTTGGACCTGAGGGATTATTACACAAAAAGATCGAGCGCTTGTTTTGTTCGGCTCGTTAAAATTACCGAAAATTCATCCCTTTTGTATTATTTTATACTTTTTCAGACTTAAGGGATTATATGACGAAAAAGGATTGTTGGATTTTTCTTTACGTCTCTTTCAGACTCTCTAAAATTGAAAAGGACCGAGTTATCTTTGTTGTTAAACTCGTTAAAACCGAATAGCGACAAACTTGTCCATACAGACAAGAACGAGTTTCACTATCGCTAGGCTCGTTAAAACATAGCGATGGGTTTGCCCGAAGGGCAAATTATAGAACAAGCACATGTTATCCTCCTTAAGCTTGACAAAAATAAATAGGTACTGGTCAACAATGACTGGGGAAAAATTGGGAAGAAAACTTTAAAAAACTTTATTGGTAGCAAGTCGCTCTTGAACATGACACTTTCACTCCGCGTCTGAGTCGGGTTGGGTTGTTTCGTTCACTGGTCATATCACCATTGGTCCATCACACCATCCACATTTGGGGTTAACGCTACCAATCCATCATGTCAGTGTCGCCGATATGTTCAAGAGAAGTCGCTCAGAGAATTCACCTGTGTCTCATCCACTGCAATACATTCACACTCCATTCTTTCATGACGGCCACCTTGAACCTTATATCATCAGATCGTTTTCACCTCCATTAAAATCATTTGCTCTGTTCCGTGTCATAGATGTGGGATTCACTAAGGCCCTCCTATGACGGTTCGCTTCTTGTCGACATCAGCTCATTATCCAGGAAGTCAATCTAGGAATAACCCTTTCAGTACTTTGAAGCTTGCATGCCTCAATGGCAAGTTTCTCACTTCCGGCGACAGGTTTACATCAATGGCCTTCGACCGAAATATTTTGTGTGGTGTTCGACACCAAGTCCCTTATTCACACCACGTGAATTGTACTGTAGTACCTTGAGGGTCATCATCATTATTGGTGAATCCTCTCGCGCCTGTTAATAACTTACATAATTTGCTGGTAATTAGGCAATGTCTTTCCATGTTCGACTCTAGAACATCTCTCACATGGGTCAACTTGTACTTTGAGTGAAGATCGAACGAGATTGAAGACCTCGAATCTAGTTTCATCCATCCGAGCTGCGATATATATTCAAGAAAATAAAGACATCAAATGTACATCATTGTTGCACAGATAATCATCCAATCTAATGGATGATGGCTCTACCAGAATCATCATTCTGCACACAGACGATTGTCTGTCTTATGTACATGAAAATGAATTTATAAAGCTGAGCATGGGAATGCTCGACTCAGCTAGATCATGAAAATATTATGAAGATAATGTATTGTATTGTATCTTATTACAGGTCGCCTTCCAGCTCGAAAAAACTTTGGATCCTCATGATAAAGCATTTCACCCGAAATCAAAAGATTAACGACCTCATGCTTTAGGGGGCAACTGTTATAGACATTTTTGGGCACTGCAACCCCAATCAATTATGTCCATAAACCAAGGGCTCCTAAGTCCCTAAAAGTGTTGTTCCAACCCCTAAAAGAACAAGGTCAACTGATTACATCATCTCCCAGAAGTTCTCCATGAAAAACTACTCAGAACTGGTCAAAACTGGACCATCTCACCTACTCCATGGTGAAAGTGCGTTGCATCCCACCTAAATTCACATGGCAGGTGCGATGCATACTAAAAAGCCCTTCTATGGGGTACGATGGGCGAGAGTGGACAAATGGCAGAGTCAATTTGCGAGGTGGAGGATCATGGAATATTCCAGAAACTTCTCCTGTGACACTTGCCTCTCTGCATTCGCCCAGGGATGAGTAAGAGATCATCAATCTCCAAGTGGAATCAAGAAATATCAGAGAGATGACACTAATCAAATCTCAGAAGCTGACTCACCCCCCTTTGCAAACATCTATATATGGATCCCTCACCCCACAGATCCGGAGGCTGGAATTTTGTATCTTGTAAGGAAGCGCTGCTGGTTTCTTGGTGTAACATCATAGTGTTGGGTGATCTAAGCTTTTCATGAGGTGAATAAGGGATTTCTTGCTGAGAGGATGATGCTGGTTTAGAAAAATTGGTTGTAATCCTCTTTGCTATTCTTGATATTAATAAAGCTATTCAAGTTTTCCTCCACATTCTTGTATGATTGATGATATATGCATTTGTGTGGTCAATATATAACTGGTCCTATATTGTTTATGATAGTAGATATCTGTCCTTGGATAGTGTTATGCTGCTTTGATTCCATAGGTGCTCTTTGAAGCTGGGTAGACGAGGAAGCGAGTGGCAAAGATCTATCATAAGGGAGAGGAATCAAGCAAGGAACCAAGCGCAAGACAGAGGTTGGTCTCCTTTGTTCCCCTCTTATCTACTTCTCATAAAGGAAAACAAAATTAGTTTTAGTTTGTTTGTTTCTAAGATAGCTACCAGTCTTAGTGGGACTAGTAGCTCTACATAGACACTAGATTTCCCGATAACAACCACTAGCCGTAATAACATAACATTACAGTCACTACCACCTACTACTCCAAAGAGATGTACTATCTCTACACTATTGAGAAGCCAAGGCTCGTTACAATTCACTCCAATATTTCTGTAAGCTATACCTATAGGAAGCTTGGCTCCCAAAATCCTGTACAATAACTTATGAGGTTCTATAAATAGCAAAGGCTGGGGTGACCCTTGACATTCCCCTTTGTATCTCTTCACCTACCCTCATGACTCTTCAACTACTACATGACTGTTACATTCTACTATTGACACTTGATCTTTCACTTTTACAACATGTTACATTATAATCTACACATGTACCCATGTGACATAGAAAAAGGCTTGAGTAATCCATGCAAGACATCACTAAGAATTAGAGAGTTGTGGGAAGACTAACTCTTTAACATCCTCACAATGATTGATAGTGGAAAAATCATGCCAATATTGGTAGTCTGTTATGGTGTTCACGTACTTTGTGATGACATCCTTCTGAAAGTGAACTCTTTCCTCCAATGCATTTGGGTACACTGATTTTTCACCTATGTCCAACTCGTCTGATAGCATGTGCATCATAGTCTTGAGTGCAGCCAGACCAACAACATACTTGTGCAAAGTGTCCGTTCTCATCTCCAAGTCTGTGTTGGTGGCTCTGTGCATAAACTAATCAAAGTACATGTCTAGCTCCAGTCGGAATTGGTTCTTTTTCTTCACTTTGGTGAGTGTGCCAATGGATGGGATTGTGTGCTTGTGCACAATGAAATCCATGCTCTTGAACACTCGTGCATGTGAAGCCTGAAAACTGGTGATGAGTTGCGGGAGTTCCTCATAGTTCTGGATCTAACTCTGGATGCATACCTTCAACTCTACTGCCTTAGGATTCATTATCTTTGGAAAGTGCAATGGGGCTCCATTGTACCTCATTATCCATAGTTTCATGTGATAAAAAACAATGTGAATGTCTGACAAGATGTGTGCTCTCCTAGCACAATGCTTCTGCTAACAATTAATATGGATAAATGACTTATGCACAGTGATGAATATGAAGTACAACTTTTGCATGACTGCCTCAAGAGACAATACTTCATCTAGTATTGCTCTCCTCAACTCTGATTTGGCAGATGCTGTAGCCTGCTATCCTCCCTGATTGGTCGCTTGTAGCTCCTTATCCATGCGCTCGTTCTATGCTATCAAGAATCTAACACTCAAGTCGGTGGCTTCGACATATGCTTTGGTAGCATCGGCCAATGTGGATGGATGCTTGTGTATATCATACATGATCACTCATTCTTCAAACTGCATAGGAGATACATGGACATTTGAAGTGGCCACTTTGTGTGATTGCACAACTTTGTGTTTCGACTTGTAAAAATATATGTTTTGCATCTCTATCTCTAGATTGTCTTCAAGGATTTATGTGTCTCCTTGATCGCTTGGGACTTACTCTATCTCCAGATCTAATGAAGTTGGTGGGGTGACCACTTGGTCTTGAGGCACGAGGTCAATATCCTGATCTAACTCAGCATGAACCATATACGTGTCCATCTGCTATAGCATCTGTTCAATCTCTTGAGAAAAGTACCGGCCCTACAACTCCCCACCATGTTTGCTCTATGCTAGCTATTTGGATGAGCCAATAACCTGTATGGGCGTAGTTTCATCAATATGTGCATGTTGTGCCTCCTGTTGTTCCTATTCCTACTGTTCTTCCTTCTCTCTTCTGTGCAGATCTTGTTCTTCCCTGAGTTGTTTCTTCAACTCCTGCAACTCCTTTTCTACTTTTTCTAGATTCTACTTCTCTCTCTACCTTTGCATGATCCTTCTGTCACCTCTTAGCCTCAATCTCCAAAGTTGCTTTCAACACAAGTGGGTCTACTTTGAACTTGTAGCTTTTCTCTGCCTCTACGTTGTCTGCAACCTTCCTCTTGCCTTTGTCAAGTGCATGTCCTGCCCGCTGTTGATGTTGATGATGTTGCTCTCTAAGATGTTGTTTCCTTCTGCTTTGCTAACCATTCTACAACTATGCTAACTAGTTCATTGAGCATGGAGAAGTGATCAGTATTCCTCAGACTAATGACATGTCACGTGGATCCAAGGATGATGCACTCTCGTATAGTGTTCCTTCACTAAGCAATGCAGGTCATACAGATTGAAACTTTTGGTGTCGAAGGTGAATCTCTTGAATTCATCTACCTCAGCCTTAGCATGCTAGAGATTCCAGATCTCATACAACCCAATCCATAAATGAAGAGTAGACTAAGGTGCCTTCTTCTTCTTATGCAGTCTCATTGAAAACCATGACGAGATGTGATATGACACTTCTTGCATGATGAGCTTATCCATGCAAAAATTCGGTAAAAAATGTGGAGCCTTCTCCGTGTTGTACATTCATATGAAGGTTCCAAGGCGTGAGGTATACTGATATTCTATGTCATTCAATGCCTCCATCACTGCCTATAACATTCAAGATGGATCCTGCTCAAATATCATCTTATACACTGGGGTGACGAAGTGGTATGATATCTCCATGGAAGATGCATTATCAGAAAAATTTGCAATAAGTGTGTACAGAGGTTTTTGAAGGTATCCATGCCCAACCCAAGCTTGGGAACTACTAACAGGCACAGATTGCATCAAGTATGTAAGTGGACGTGAAGAGCTTCGCTTGCTAACCCTTGGGCGAATGCCGGGATTTTTCCACTTCTCCCTTCAACTTGAGAGCCAACATGTCAGACAAGTTGAAAGATCTTCCCTTGCTTGCCAGTTGATCCAACACAATCACCCAATTCTCCTGGAAAGTTTATGTTATCTCTTGGTCATACAAGCAACATGCGAAGATGACCAAGAGCTGATATGCCTTCCACAATATCCTTGTCTTGTAAACTTGGATGGGTGTTGTCTTGAACTTGGATGGCTTTTTCACCCAACTCTTCAAGATGTCTCTTGAGTTTGCACTCTTGCTGGGTCTGGTGAAGGGTGTGCCCATCATGATCACTGACTATGACAAGTGATACATCTCCTTAAAGTCCTTTGCCTTGAAGGTAACAAGTTCTATTCCACTGAGACTCCTCAACACCATTTTCCTTGGATTAGTATGCCAAACAATCTAGTGGATCATGTTTGCACATGGAAATGCGGGTTACCTCCATGAAATCTGGTACAAGACAAACTTGTGTCTGTTGACATAGACCTTGCGGTCTTCCAGATTATCCTCAAATATTCCTGAAAATGTGTCATTGATTTCCTACCATTTCATCTTGATCTCCTTGTCTATTAACAACTTAGTGTCTTCATAGATGAGCAAGCTCATAGACACTTGCTCAACTACATCACTAGTTGCACTCTCGATGGTGTCCTTTGACCCTGTTCTCTTGGAAGCCATTATACTCATACTGCTGAGAGATGGACGAACACCTGTGATACCTGGAGATAGAGAAACACTCATGGAAAGCACAATGTCAGTTGAAAACCAAAAAAACTTTAAGGACTGGCATGTAACACACCTGGGTGACTGAATGAAAGGATTGCACAATTTTCGCTAGGAATCTAGGAGACTAGCTACCAAAACTACGCAAAACACAGTCTGGACTATCAGTAGGTTGACTGAATGCTGAAATTGCAGAAAGCACAGTCCAGCCTGGTAAACCAAGAATTGCATCTACACAATTCAACAATGACTGCAAACCAAGAATTTCTTCTGTGCAATTCCTGAGGCCAGCAGGGCATTGCCTCTCATAATTGCACAGAGCAAGCCTGGAGGGTAGTGTTGGGAAAGATCTACGCAATTTTTGGGAGGAAGGCAGAGCCTTCACTCTCAGAAATGCACAGTGCAAGTCGGGCAAGGCAAGGTGTGGGCCAAGGTAGCCCAGACCTACTGACAAGCGATTGAAAACATGCAAAGGATAAATGCATGGTGAAGTTGAGTGAAAATAAGCATGAATGATCATGCATGCAAACAGTGAGTGAAAGATTCATAAAACAGGAGAACAAGTAAGTGTGTGAATCCAGTCACCGCAATGACGACCATTAGTGCAAAATCATTTTCATGCATGCGACAGCAGTAAGATGCAATGGAAAACTGAAACAATGCTTCTACAAGCTAACATGCATTAAAACGACAACAAAAATTCAACAAAACCAAGCAAAAAACACTCACACAAACTGAAATATAAAAAGCGCAACAAAAGACATGTAACGCAGACTTACTTAGAAAAAGCTAAGTTGAGTATGCCGAATGCTCCTAGATGCGATGTGGGATGCCAGAGCTCCAAGATTGAAGTGAGGAATGAGCTCTAAAGCGTTGAATAAATAATTTTGATAAGATCGAGGCTTATGACGTGCATGTCACAAATCTATGAAAAAGCAATACTTGGAGGGAGGTTTCTAAAACGGATTTTGAATGTAACCTCAAGCTGCTAAAAATGGATCCCTAAAATCTAGGGATGCTTTCTGATTTTTTTTTATTTTTTTTTCTAGAAAAGAAGCCCATGCATCCAAATTAATATTTTTCAGTCCTAGAGGGAACTGGTCAACTTGGGAGCACATGCAACAGTCTACAAGTCTGGGAGTGACTTTTGCACAGTTTATGGGCTAAGATGGCCAGTCTGTCCCTTAGGCTCTGTGCAATTTCTGGAAAAAATTCTTGGCTGTCAACCATAACTGCGCAAAATTTGAGAGCAAGCCTTGTGAAGGGTTGATCTGTGAAATTTCTAGAGGGAAGGTTTCCTGGCTTCTCTACACATTTTTGGAGAGCAACATGCTGCCTAGGTGGTCTGTGAAATTCTGGAGAGGAAGGCTAGTTCCCCTCCAGATTTGCGCAATTTTCCAGAGCACAACAACCACAAAATGACCAAGTTCTAGAATGTCAGCTTGTGGGTGGGAGGAAAACAAGCAAGCAAACACAATATGACAACCAACAACAACTCAACTAATGCATATGTACCTAGACAGTGCAAGACATGATGCTAAGGATGGTTGGTAGGGAGGCTCAAAATGAAGCTAAGGAAAAATTTTGGTAGGGAGGCTTCACTTGTTGACCATTGGGCGAATGTCGTGCTTCTGTCACTTATTTCTTCAACGGGAGAGCCAACATGTTAGACCAGTTGAAAGGTCTTCCCTCATTCACAATTTGATCCAACATAATCACCTAACTCTTCGGGAAGGTTTCTATGCTCTCTTGGACATACAAGTGGCATGCGAAGATGACCAAGAGCTGATATGCCTTCCCTATTATCCTTGTCTTGTAAACCTAGTTGGGTGTTTTCCTAAACTTGGATGGCTCTTTCACCTAGCTCTTCAAGATGTCTCTTGATTTTGAACCACTGTTGGGTATGGTGAAGGGTGTGTCCATAATGATCACCGGCTGCGGCAAGTGATACATCTCCTGAAAGTCCTTTTCCTTGAAGGTAGCAAGTTTTGTTCCACTGGCACTACTCAACGCCATTGTCTCTAGATCAATAGGTGAGGCAATCTAGTGGATCGTGTTTGCACATGGAAACATGGGATACCTGCATGCAATATGGTACAAGCCAAACTTGTGTATGTTGACATAGACCCTACAGTCTTTCAGATTCTCCTCAAATGTGCCTGAAAGAGTGTCATTGATGTCGTGCCAATTCATCTTGATATCCTTATCTATGAGCATATTAGTGTCTTCATAGATGGGCAAGCTTATAGACACTTGCTCAACTACAGCTCCAGTTGCACTCTCGACGGTGTCCTTTGACCCTTTTCTCTTGGAAGCCATTGTACCTATACTACTGAGAGACTGACAAACACCTGTGATACATGGAGATAGAGAAACACTCATGGAAAGCACAATGTTAGTTGAAAACCCAAACAAATTTGAGTATTGACATGCAACACACCTCGGTGACTGACTGGAAGGATTGTGCAATTTTCACTACGAGGTTGGGATATTGGCTGCCAAAACTCTGAAAAACATAGTCTGAACTATTAGTAGGATGACTGAATGCTGAAACTGCACAAAGCACAGTCCAACTTGGCCTACTGAGGATTGAAACTATAAAATGTGCAGTTTCAGTCAACAATGACTGCAAACCAAGAATTGCATTTGCACAATTCCCAAGGCCAACATGGCATGCCTCTTAGAATTTATCAAAGCAAGCCTAGAGGCTAGTGTTGGGAAATCTCTATGTAATTTTTGGCAGGAATTCAAATCCTTTACTCTTAGAAATGCACAGTACAATCCAGGTAAGGCAAGGTGTGGGCCAAGGCAGCCCAGACTCGCCGACGGGCAACTACAAACTTGCAAAGGTTGAATGCATGGCGAAGCTAAGTGCAAACAAGAGTGAATGATCATGCATGCAAACAATGAGCGCAATATTCCTAAAATGAGAGAACAAGTAAGCATGTGAAGCGAGATGCTGCAACAATGACTATTAGTGTAGAAATAGTGTCATGCATGCGACAACAGTGAGATGCAATGGGAAACTGAAACAATTCTTATGCAAACTAACATGCATTAAAATGATAACAAGCATTCAACATAACCAAGCAAACATCACTCACATAAACCGAAATAGAAAAAGTGACAGAAAAGCAACAAAAGACATGTAAAGTAGACTTACTCCAAAAAAGTTGAGCTGAGTGTGTAGAATGCTCTTAGATGCGATGTGGAATGCTAGAGCTCCAAGATCAAAGTGAGGAATGAGCTCTGAAGTGTTGAATAAATAATTTTGATAAGGTCAAGCCGTATGACTTGCATGCCACAAATCTAGGAAAAAGTGACACTTGGTGTGAGGTTTCTAAAATGACTTTTGCATGTAACCTCCAGCTGCTA
Source organism: Pinus tabuliformis (assembly GCA_031772625.1). NCBI lineage: Eukaryota > Viridiplantae > Streptophyta > Pinopsida > Pinales > Pinaceae > Pinus > Pinus tabuliformis. The sequence continues at coordinate 822,252,230 of CM062805.1, forward strand.
AAAATGGATCCGTAAAATATAGGGATGTTTTTTTATTTTTTTACTTTTTTCGGAAAAAGTAGGCCACACATGAAAATCAACATTGCTCATTCCTAGAGGGAACTGGTCAACTTGGGAGTGGATGCAACAGTCTGCAAGCTTGGGAGTGACTTTTGTGTAGTTTCTAGGCTGAGCTAGTCTAGTTGTCCCTCAGGTTCTATGCAATTCTAGACTGAAGACTTGGCTATCAGCTAGAACTGTGCAAAATTTGAGAGCAAGCCCTGTGAAGGTCTTCTCTGCATAATTTCTAGAGGGAAGGCTACCTAGTTTCTCTGTGCATTTCTGGAGAGAAGCAGGTTGCCTAGGTGACTTGCTTAATTCTGGAGAGGAAGGTTGGTTCCCCTCCAGATTTGCACAATTTTCCAAGTGAGCACAACAAATAAAAAATGACCAAGTCTTGGAATATCATCTTGCAGGTGGGAGGAAAGCAAGAGAGAAAACACAAGCTGATAAGCCATAAAAGCTCAACTGAAGCATATGTACCTAGATAGTGCAAGACGTGCTGCTAAGGATGTTTGGTAGGGAGGCTAAAAAAGAAGCCAAGGAAAAATTTTGGAGGGTGGTTGTAGCCACTACAACACTTAGCGACACACTAGTAGAACATTAGCTCATAGAATGGACCTTGTTTCGTGAGAATCAAATCTAATTCCTTCGGAAGTGTTTTTCGATTCTCTAAACATCTTGGTTTCCACACTAGCTTGACTAAAAGATGTAGCGCTTGCCATGCTCTTGGTCGGTCAGCACACATTCCAAGCCAAGTCAACACATTTGTTTCGATTGCCGATGAGGGGTATATTGGTGCAAAAGAAATATGACTGTCAGAGTTTAAGTTTCATCTCTGGTGTTGCTCCGCTGCTAACAGGCCTAAACAGTACCCTGACGGAGTCACGCAGGAACACAAGCATCACTCTGCTTCCAACGAGTCTATTCAATACCTTGGAGGAGTTACTTGCATCACCTCTTTGTGCAAGAAGCCTTTCTCTTCTTTCGCATTTTTCAAAATTTTTCACATTTTCATTTTTTTCATTCTTAATTTTCAAGAACTTGTTAATCTAGGTTGTCACTGATGTTAATATAACAGTGTTTGTGATGGCAAATTCTTTGATACATGATTTCCCATTAATGCCCATTGATCATAATGCTCATAGTAATGAAATTTTGATATATGATGATATGATGAGATGGACGACCCAAGAGAATTGAACAGAGAATGACGCAGGAGGTCAATTGAACAGCAAATGACGCAGGAGGTCAATTGAACAAAAATTGAACAACAATTTACACGGGAGTTCAATTGAATAGAAAATGACGCAGGAGTTCAATTGAACAGAAATTGAACAACAATTCAACAATAATTGAACAACAATTGAACAAAAAATGACGTAGGAGGTCAATTGATCAGCAATTGAACGAGAGCAATTGAACAACGATAACAGAGGAGTAAATAAGAAAACTATCGGAAGAATGGAAGAGTGAAGATAATTCAGAGGAACAACAACTATCAGAAGAGTAGGGGTAGGAAAGTACCGACTTCCTTGATCGTGGCTGAAGTCCTGTACTCAATCCTAGTCATCAATCGTGTAGTCAACACTTAGATCATGGTCAACTACGGAGGTTAAGGCTAGGTTTAATCCATGTGCCAGTCGAAGTCCCACAAACCATCAATTGCGATAACATTGTGGACCTGTTGCACCATTATAATACGTCCTAAAGAAATATCACATATGTCTCATATCTCAAGTTTGGAAGAGATGTAATGATGGTAAAACCTCCGATTGCAATATCAAATTGCAGACATGTTGCACCACTATAACATGACTTTATATAATTTCACATTCGCAGTATTGCAAGTTTCTAAGGGATGTCAAACTGCCGATTACATTAAGGTTGTGGACCCGATGGGATTATTAACAACTGCTTAAGATCATTTCACATCCGCTCCATTGGTCGTAGGGGATCGACTATGTTATGAGAAGACCTCCAGAAGTTGCGATTGTGATTAAAGGTGATGACATGGCATGTGGGACCTCCATATGGGTAATGTATCTCGGGCATCTATCATAAAGAAGAGGTAATATTTCACAACTTGTGAACTTTAAGGAATAGAGGAAGTTGGAAGGTCAAGCGAATGAAAGAAGAAGTCGAAAGGTCGAGAAGCCAAAAGTCTGGCAGATGATGAAGGTATGAAAGAAGCCAAAGATTGAGTGAGAAAAGATGATGAGAGGAGTAGGATAGAACTAAGCTGTAGGTCAAACAAGACAGGAGGAAACTGAAGGAAAAAGCAATTATGTTTATTGGGTTAATCTTTGAAAGGCTCAGACATGTGATGAATTAATCTAGTACATAATGCAACCTGAAGAACAATTCTGTGAAGGGGAAAAATAAAGTTTCTTTTGACATCGTTTGAAAGGAGCAGTAGCCCGCACCAACATTGAAGTGTTTGTGAGCCTGTTTCTAGGAAGTAAGAGATCACGATAGCAAGAACAGTGAGAAGCAGTCATGATGCCTATTTGAAATCATCATGAGGTAACCTTCATATGAAGACAGGCTATCATTGGTATAGCAGCGAAGGTGTTGATAGATAGAATTCAGTAAAGAAGATGTTGGGAGCAGAGAATAACTACCAAACATATATAGACAATATATAACAGAGGGTTGGAGCCCTTGAGGTTGGTGCCTCATGTTATCACTCAGGTCGTTCCCTTTGACTCCTAAGGGAATACGACTGAGGTAACCACAGACCAATCTTTTAGATGCAGGTCCTAGCCTACCTGCATCCAGAGAGGGCTCTCTCTTTATGATTGAGGTTTGTTTGGGTAGATTTTAGGCTAGTTATGAAGTACGGAGTTTGTTTTAAGTTTGGTTGGATGGATGGTGTCATTCAATGGAACGGGGTGCAAATCTAAGAAGTTCAGTCCATTGGGAAATGGAGTCCATGAGGATGAGCTGGATATGGTTTCTTTGACAAAAAGAGGTGTTATAGAGCAGGGAATCAGTCATGGAACAATCTGCAAGCTGAAGTCAGATGGAATAGGGTCAGAGGTAAAGGGTAACTAAGCATCCTTCATCTGACAGAGGGAAAGTGAATGATTAAGACCAAGAAGCAATTAAGGATTTCTTAGCCTGCAATCAAGATGTGATAACTAGGGAAACAGGAGCAATTAAGTATTCACTGTTTGTGCTAATTATGAAGAAAACATAGAAAATAACAGAGATTGAACACAGATTACAGTTACATAAATTCTGGGCTATTCCTTTTCCCTGATATTTAGATTATGAAACATGTATGATATAGAAAGACAGAAATTGAAGACACAAGTAAGAGAAAGACTTATTGATCCACAGAATGATTCAAGAATTCTGTAACATAGCTCCCTGTCATCAATCCCACATCCAGAGTTCAACAAAAATGCATTCCAGTGGCCTTTTATTCAGAATATTCACAGAGTTACAGTGCAGTTCAGAAATGAATTACAAACCAACAACAACCAACCAACCCTTAATACATTGCTCAGGGTGGTATATATAAGAAAAATATCTACAAAACAAATCTGAGGGAAGATCTGAGGAAATAACTGCGTTTAACCTAATTTTTGCTGAAATAAACGCAAAAATATCTATCTAAGCTACGCTGGAGGCAACAGCATAAAAAACGAGGCATTGAGGTGTCCTTTGAGCTCTGTTCTGTCTATCTGCAATAATTATTCTTTGGCTTTTGATCTGTTCCTTTTAGCCGGCTTCAATGTTTATCGATGCTGATTAGAGTTAACTTTTAATAGCCTTTAACTCTGTACTGATACTCTTTGACTTTGTTGGATGTTATTTAGTGTTCCTTTGATGTGGCTTTAATTCTCCACTGATATTCTTTAACTGATACTCTTTAACGCTCCGCTGATACACTTTTCGCTGAATCGAGACTCTTTTGCCCCACTGATACACTTTGACTCTGCAAAATCACCCTTGCCTACCACTTTATGGAAAAAATAGCTGCTGCGGTGCTTTTACAAGCTTTTGGAGGAGTTTCGGCGCTGGCCGATCAAAATATCAACAAAAATGAAGAAATACTGAAAACTGTCAGGACATCTACAAAACGATAACTGTGTTAGGGCCGAGCTTGCCGTCCGGAGCAAATTTGGGCCGAGGCAATCAAAAATGACTGAAGAAATGATCATGCTTCCTTTGAATTGGAAGCGCGCGCAGGCGTAGACTAAAAATATGCAGAAAAATAGCCTTTTTACCTTTATAAGGCAAAAAACACTTTACACAGGAAAAAACATGACTTTACAGGCAGGAGCGATCACTGTAGCAGAGATTAAATCCAGGCCGTTGGATCGTGTGAAGGCAGATCCAACGGTTGAGAGGAGATCGGCGATATCGCATCGGCGGGGGACCGGGGTTGGAGTCTTTATATATATATGACTGCGATATAGCGACCGCCGATATCGCATCGGCGATCGCATATCGGGGGTGGCATGGGCGAAGGCTTAAACAAATAGTGATGAGCGAAGCGATATGGGCAAGCGATGTAATATGGAGCGTTGGATAGGCAGGTTAATCGGACGGCGGAGGCGCAATCGGCATATCGCGTCGGCGGAGGGCTATGGACATGGGCCTTTATACAAGCGCGACAACGATATTGCGATAGCGATGAGTTTTGCGATATAATAGAAAAATTGCGGAAATATGGAGTTTTGCGGTAAAGCGGGGTTTTAATAAAATATGGAGAATTGTGATAAAACGAAATATTAACGATAAAGCGGAGAAATGGGAAAAAGGGGCGATTTTCGATGACTTGCGATATCGCTTCGGATGCGATAGTGATATCGCATCGGAGGAATGCATTGGGGGCATAGTAGAAGGGGGCCAACACTCTACTGCTACCTCCGACAACGATATCGCGTCGGAGGGGGGTCTAATGGATCGGAAGAAAATTTTATACATTGGAAAAGGGTTATTGAAATCGGAAGAGGGTTTATATGATCAGAAGAGGGGTTTATTTATGGTTATATTTCAACCAGAGGGCGGGGATATGTATATAAAGGGGAATTTTATTATATTTTTAGTATGGGAAGGGAAAATAAAGAGGGATTTACATAATAAAGTTAGAAATTAGTATGAAATTGAGAAGAAAGCGCTAAGTATGAGAAACTTAGGCTTTTAAAGGGAAAAAAGGAGTTTAATGGAGAAATCTAGGAATATTGAGCAGATCTCAATATCCTTGGGGAAATTAGTGAATGATTTGGGGAAAAGGATGAAGGGGAAGTTAGTCATGCCTCGCTTGAGCTGCTCCAAGGGAAAACTGCCTTGCATTTGTGACCTGAAGTAGATTGAACACTTTGAAACACAAAATTGATCACAATCCTTCATTCTGCAACCTCAAAACTGCCTACCCAGCCTACTTACCTAACATTTTGTCTTCTTTTTGGATGGGTGCACTTGGACTAGAAAACCCAGCTTTTCTCTTTTTCTTTTAGCTATCCTTCTATCTAAATCTACCCTTATTTCTTCCAGGGGCTCAGATTAAGCTATTGAGCACCCTAACTTCTCTACCTATCTAACAATCTGCCAAGATTAAATAGTTTGGACAGATATTTATTCTCTATCTCTAAAACAAGCAATTTAAACCTAGGGAGGCCAAGATTAAGCTGTTTGGCCTTCCCTTAACTGTGAAATCCTTCAAAAATGGAACTTTTGCAGCATGGAAAAGATGAAAATTTTTGGCACTTGCACTGTCAATGATGAAAAATGACACCTATTGGAATAGGAGGCTAACAGTGGCTCCACTTGGGGATGGATTTTCCTTGTGAAAAGTCAAGAACAACAGGTCAGATGGCCTTATATTCAATTTTTGCTGTACTCTGAAAATTTCCCTTTGCTAGTTGCCTTATTTATGAACATGACAACATACTTGAGGAGCTTAGGGCCTTCTCTTCGGGCTTCAACTGCAGAAAACTTACTATCCAAACAAAAACTGAAATCCTACCTACTTACTCTAATCAGCACTCTGCTTACTGGTTAGGTGAAATGAAATAGCCATTGCAGCCACTTAAGCATTATATACATCAGTGACTTTTGTTGCTTGTGCTTTCTGGTGCTTGAAATAGAGATCTTACAATCAGATATAGTTTTGTTAACCTTTGAGAAGATCAGGAAATTCTTGATCTCCTTCGCTGAATGTAGACACTGTACACAAGGGTCCTGCAACATATATACACAATTTTTGAGCTGATTTAAACAACTGTAAAAAGGCTTAGGATAGCTATCATGCCTTGGAATTGGGAAATCACTTTCAACTTGATTTTGACCCTTACAGCCTGCTAATGGAGAAGAGCACTGATTTCCTCCATCATTTAATCTGTCAGCAGATGAATTATACAAAACCTGGAATGATGCCTGCAATTTATTACATACAGGTTCAGATGGAACCTGGCAGATTTGTGCTTGCTGCTCCTCCTTCTCTTTAAACAATTCAGATGACTTAAAACAAAGCGGCAGGGAAACAACTTGGATCATTTGATCACATGCTGTTGCTTCCAAGTCTCCTTCTGAAATCTGACATTTAGTGGCATTTTGGGGCTGCAAGACTAGAGGTAATGCATTATGAGCAAGGATTTGACTCTCCTCTAGATGGTCAATATCAAAACTTGTTGACATTTGATTACACACTGCATGATAGTTATCCTTAATAAACTGAAAAGATTCAAAACAAAATGGTAAAGTTCCTTCACTAGTTTCAAAATTTTCTGCATTTTCCTCCTCCTCTTCATAGCTGAAATGAACAGGCCGATCACTGGATTCAGGTTGCTGAACCTAAACTTTCGTTTCTCCCAAAATAGCTTCTGTTTCCTCTGCAAGGTTAATATGGATTTGAGGAGCATATTCATCATCATATAGATCATATTTTGGTAGACAACTGAAAGAAGAAAAGCTACTATATTCACACAGTAGATTAGGAGATTGCTCCTCCACATATGGCTCTATGAATATGTCATCTGATTTGGCAAAAATTTGTTCGTGAATATCAATTCTTTCCCTCTGCAAAACAGATGTGTCCTGGCGCTCTAGACATTCAACTTTCAGTGTGATCTTCTGTATCATTTCCTCTGATTCCTTTATCAAACTATGAAGTTTTTCCTCTTTCTCTGCTTTCCGCTTTTCTTCTCTGATCTTCAGATTTACCTCTACGTCCACTGCCATGTCCTGCATCTGTTTCATAGTGGACGGGCTTCTTTCTCTCAGACGAAATTCAATCTCTGAATCAAAAGCTCTTGGATAATGCAATAGAGCTAAATCAGGAGGAGGTCTTATATTTAATGGCATTGAATGATAGATTTGATTGAATCTGTCTGAAAATTGTTGAACTGTTTCATCTGGAAGCCTTTTTAACTGATTATATTCTTCTATGAGCATGAGGAGATTGACTTTGATCATCCACCTATCAAGGAAGAGTTTGAGAAACTGCTCAAGACTTGAGATGCTAGCTTCAGGCAAGGTTTTGAACCAAGTCCTAACTTTGCCTTGCAAAGAAAGGGCGAAAAGCCTAATACTAACATCCTCGTCATCTACTTCAAATATGTTAAGATAATCTTCAAAAGCTTGGATATGCTTTTGGGCAGTAACACCATTCTCTCCATCAAATCTTGGGAGATACTCGGGATGATCTCTAGGTAAAGGATTGAGCGTGGGAGGCAAAATGAGTGGCTTATATCTATCAGGAACTCTACGAGGCACGGGAATATGTACAGGGATTGGATTATTGGGCTCAATTTTTGGTTTCTCCTTGGGTGTATGATGATCTTCAACGGAATTAGAAGACTGCTGTTCAGATGCGCAAGGAGACTTTTCAACAACATTTTTCAAAGGAATATTATAAAAATTATCTCTAAAATACAATATACAAAGCAAAATCTTACGGATGAGAAAGAACATAATCTCTTGGATAACAATCCAGGTCAAAAGCCTGATCTTTTCATACAGTTCTTTCGGGTTCATTTCTCCAGTGGAGTCTTGATTGTGAAAAAGATGTGGAGTCGCCAGGTGGATGATTTAACCTTGGTGTGTTTGATCCCTGTCCACCATCACAGATCAGATCTAAACGTGAAAAATGATTCTGAAGAAAAGGTTCACTTTCTCCAGGAAAGAGAATTTTGAGATTTTTATGATTATTTTTTATTTTTTTGGGATTTTTCAAAACAACTTAAAGATTTTATTTAAGAGGCGAACTGGTCAAGTATTTGGATTTGCAGTAATAAACAAATGATTCAGCTCCCCAGCGGAGTCGCCAATGATGTTATCACTCAGGTTGTTCCCTTTGACTCCTAAGGGAATACGGCCGAGGTAACCACATACCAATATTTTAGATGCAGGTCCTAGCCTACCTGCATCCAGAGAGGGCTCTCTCTTTATGATTTAGCTTTGTTTGGGGAGATTTTAGGCTAGTTATGAAGTACAGAGTTTGTTTTAAGTTTGGTTGGATGGATGGTGTCATTCAATGGAACAGGGTGCAAATCTAAGAAGTTCAGTCCATTGGGCAATGGAGTCCATGAGGATGAGCTGGATATGGTTTCTTTGACAAAAAGAGGTGTTATAGAGTAGGGAATGAGTCATGGAACAATTTGCAAGCTGAAGTCAGATGGAATGGGGTCAGAGGTGAAGGGAAACTAAGAATCCTTCATCTGACAGAGGGAAAGTGAATGATTAAGACCAAGAAGCAATTAAGGATTTCTTAGCCTGCAATCAAGATGTGATAACTAGGGAAACAGGAGCAATTAAGTATTCACTGTTTGTGCTAATTATGAAGAAAACATAGAAAATAATAGAGATTGAACACATATTACAGTTACATAAATTCTGGGCTATTCCTTTTCCCTGATATTTAGATTATGAAACATGTATGATATAGAAAGATAGAAATTGAAGACACAAGTAAGAGAAAGACTTATTGATCCACAAAATGATTCAATAATTCTGTAACATAGTTCCCTATCATCAACCCCACATCCAGAGTTCAGCAACAATGCATTCCAGCGGCCTTTTATTCAAAATATTCACAGAGTTACACTGCAGTTCATAAATGAATTACAAACCAACAACAACCAACCAACCCTTAATACATTGCTCAGGGTGGTATATATAAGCAAAATATCTACTAAATAGATATGAGGGAAGATCTGAGGAAATAACTACATTTAACCTAATTTTTGCTGAAATAAATGCAAAAATATCTATCTAAGCTGTGCTAGAGGCAGCAGCATCAAAAACGAGGCTTTGAGGTGTCCTTTGAGCTCTGTGCTGTCTATCTGCAATAATTGTTCCTCGGCTTTTGATCTGTTCCTTTTAGCCAGCTTCAATGTTTATCGATCCTGATTAGATTTAGCTTTTAATAGCCTTTAACTCTGCACTGATACTCTTTGACTTTGTTGTATGTTCTTTAGTGTTCCTTTGATGTGGCTTTAATTCTCCACTGATATTCTTTAACTGATACTCTTTAACGCTCCGTTGATACACTTTTCACTGAATCAGGACTCTTTTGCCCCACTGATACACTTTGACTCTGCAAAATCGCCATTGCCCACCACTTTATGGAAAAAATAGCTATTGTGGTGCTTTTGCGGGCTTTTGGAGGAGTTTCGGCACTGGCCGATCAAAATATCAACAAAAATGAAGAAATACTGAAAACTGGCGGGAGATCTGCAAAAAGATAACTGTGTTGGGGCCGAGCTCACCGTCCAGAGCAAATTTGGGTTGAGGCAATAAAAAATGACTGAAGAAATGATCATGCTTCCTTTGAACTGGAAGCGAGTGCGGGCACAGACTAAAAATATGTAGAAAAATAGCCTTTTTACCTTTATAAGGCAAAAAACACTTTACACAGGAAAAAACATGACTTTACAGGCGGGAGCGATCACTGTAGCAGAGATTAAATCCGGGCCGTTGGATCACGTGAAGGTAGATCCAACGGCTGAGAGGAGATCTGCGATATCGCATCGGTGGGGGACCGGGGTTGGATTCTTTATATATATATATATATGGCTACGATATAGCGACCGCCGATATCGCATCAGCGATCGCATATTGGGGGTGGCATGGGCGAAGGCTTAAACAAATAGCGATGAGCGAAGCGATATGGGCAAGCGATGTAATATGGAGCGTTGGATAGGCGGGTTAATCGGACGGCGGAGGCGCAATCAGCATATCGCGTCGGCGGAGGGCTATGGACATGGGCCTTTATACAAGCGTGACAGTGATATTGCGATAGCGATGAGTTTTGAGATATAATTGAAAAATCGCGGAAATATGGAGTTTTGCGGTAAAGCGGGTTTTAATAAAATATGGAGAATTGTGATAAAACGAAATATTAACGATAAAGCAGAGAAATGGAAAAAAGGGGCGATTTTCGATGACTTGCGATATCGCTTCGGATGCGATAGTGATATCACCTCGGAGGAATGCATTGGGGGCATAGTAGAAGGGGGCCAACACTTGACTGCTACCTCCAATAGCGATATCGCATCGGAGGGGGGTCTAATGGATCGGAAGAAAATTTTGTACATTAGAAAAGGGTTATTGAAATCGGAAGAGGGTTTATATGATCGGAAGAGGGGTTTATTTATGGTTATATTTCAACCAGAGGGTGGGGATATGTATATAAAGGGGAATTTTATTATATTTTTAGTATGGGAAGGGAAAATAAAGAGGGATTTACGTAATAAAGTTAGAAATTAGTATGAAATTGAGAAGAAAGAGCTAAGTATGAGAAACTTAGGCTTTTAAAGGGAAAAAAGGAGTTTAATGGAGAAATCTAGGAATACTGAGCAGATCTCAATATCCTTGGGGAAATTAGTGAATGATTTGGGGAAAAGGATGAAGGGGAAGTTAGTCATGCCTCGCTTGAGCTGCTCCAAGGGAAAACTGCCTTGCATTTGTGACCTAAAGTAGATTGAACACTTTGAAACACAAAATTGATCACAATCCGTCATTCTGCAACCTCAAAACTTCCTACCTAACCTACTTACCTAACATTTTGTCTTCTTTTTGGATGTGTGCACTTGGACTAGCAAACCCAACTTTTCTCTTTTTCTTTTAGCTATCCTTCTATCTAAATCTACCCTTATTTCTTCCAGGGGCTCAGATTAAGCTATTGAGCACCCTAGCTTCTCTACCTATCTAACAATCTGCCAAGATTAAACAGTTTGGACAGATATTTATTCTCTATCTCTAAAACAAGCAATTTAAACCTAGGGAGGCCAAGATTAAGCTGTTTGGCCTTCCCTTAACTGTGAAATCCTTCAAAAATGGAACTTTTGCAGCATGGAAAAGATGAACATTTTTGGCACTTCCACTGTCAATCATGAAAAATGACACCTATTGGAATAGGAGGCTAACAGTGGCTCCACTTGGGGATGGCTTTTCCTTGTGAAAAGTCAAGAATAGTAGGTCAGATGGCCTTATATTAAATTTTTGCTATACTATGAAAATTTCCCTTTGCTGGTTGCCTTATTTATGAACATGACAACATACTTGAGGAGCTTAGGGCCTTCTCTTCGGGCTTCAACTGCAGCAAGCTTACTATCCAAACAAAAACTGAAATCCTACCTACTTACTCTAATCAGCACTCTGCTTGCTGGTTAGGTGAAATGAAATAGCCAATGCAGCCACTTAAGCATTATATACATCAGTGACTTTTGTTGCTTGTGCTTGCTGGTGCTTGAAATAGAGATCTTGCAATCAGATATAGCTGTGTTAACCTTTGAGAAGATCAGGAAATTCCTGATCTCCTTCGCTGAATCTAGACACTGTACAAAAGGGTCCTGCAACATATATACACAATTGTTGAGCTGATTTAAACAACTGCAAAAAGGCTTAGGATAGCTATCATGCCTTGGAATCGGGAAATCACTGACTAAAGACAACATGTTATCCATAAAGAGAGAGGATGATATATAACCAAGTATTGATAGTTGTACAAGTCTTATAGTACTTTACCTTGCTTGTCTTAAGAGTCTGTCATGGTTTCATGTGAAACTAACTTATGAACGTACACAAGCAAACAAACAACAAATCAAAGGGTAGAAGCAAATGCAAAAGACAAGCAAGTAAGAAAAGAAGGCAAGCAATAAAAAAAAAAAAAAAAAAAAAAAAATCAAACATGCATGCAAGAATGCAAGACATAAAGAAAACACTACTCCTACTCCTAATCTAATGGTGCATGGGCCTGATCATGTGAAGCGATATTTCCAATGTAGCCACTGGTGCATTAGTTGACCCATGTTGGTGAAGGCATGGTTTGCAAACAACACAATCATGAAAACCGTCAAACATGAAAGATATAAAAATGAATACAAACAAACTTTGAATTTGAATGTGTCCACAGAAAAGAAAAAGGTGAAAGTGCATGAAAATTACTCTATGGACTTACCATGGTGTTGTGCTACACTGCATGAAAATGTTAATCATATGCACTCCCTTGACTGTGAAATGCAAGAAAACATGAGAAATATAGACAAATTACGTCTTGCAAGTGTGCTTGCTGTGTAAGACTCCTTCAATGCATGAGTGATTTTCATGTCATTCGAGTGGAGGAAGCGAAACATATGTGTTGGATTGATATTCAATGCATATCGATGAGTGATGAGGAGCCTTGGGCGTTTCAACAATTTCTTGATTAGAAGTGAAACCAACCTCAGGACATCAAGGGCTTGGCCTAACCATCAACTCGGGCTGAAGTGCCTTGACAGCCTGCGGGGTTTCGACTTCATCGACAAATAGATCATCATAAACAGGTGGCTTTGAAAGATCAACATCGATTGAATCAACATTGTGATCAAATACAAAAGTAAATAAATGACAAAACTTATGATCAGAAAAATCAATGAGTTCATTTTCATCCTCATGATATGATGAATCAAACTTAGCGGTAGATGAGAAGCAAGCATGTTCACCCTCAGTGTTTCCAGATAAATCAGATGAAAAATCAAGTGGATTTTCAATGAATAATTTGTCCTCTCTATTGTCGAATGATGGAATGAAATCGGGTGTGTTCTTTGAGTGATCGTAAGTATATGCATCCATGGATGGATTTACGCAAGGAAAATAATGGATAACAGAATCACCAAAGATGTTAGGAAAAAGCAGAGGAGGTGCAGACAGAAAGAAGTCATCCTTCACTATAGGTTAATGTGCAGATCCCTAGTCATACTCATCGTGAATGACAACGCATGTTAGTTATGCAACATCAACTTCGTCGATGGATTGATCCTCGTTCACAACAGGTGTAGAGTCCGAAATGGAGGAACACAAGACAGTGCAATCCGGAGGATCAACAAAACATGGAGATGGAGGTTGAGATAACAAGTGCATGTGACAATCCATGGGCCTCCCAACCAAATATACGTAGAAATTTAGAGTAGTGATGATGGGAGGATGTGATAGTTGAATAGATGTGTGTGCATGTTCTCCCACATCACTCTGGGGTGGTAGATTTGTTTGATGAGGTGAAGGCAGACAGTCACTTGTGACAACAACTGTGTCTGCTTGTGATTGTGAAACTCCATCACCGAAGTATGCTGAGTGGGGCTTTAAATTCAAGTTCATTTTGGGACAGAGTGATTTGGTAAGGAAATCTTCAAATCTATCCCAAAGATATTGGAATTTCATCTGGTTTTTAAGAGCTTCAAACTAAAGTACACGAAAGTGCTGTGAAAAATCCATGGGCAATGCATGCAGGATCTTCCATTTTTTAAATAATTTTTTGTCAATAGGTTCATGATCAAAATGATGGAAATTTTTTTTTATTAGATCACTGAACTACTTAAATGAGTGCATGCAATTGTGATGCAAGTTGCAGCACCATCATTGTGGGGTTTCGCAGAGTGTGGTTGAAAGCAGCATGCTGACCTCAACTTCATCAAATTCATCTACATCCTATAAGAATGCAAGGAAGTCATGTTAATGCTCAGGCTAGGTCATTTCACCTTCACCATCATACGTGAATTCTGACAAAAGATCATAAAACTCCTTCATGATATCAACGGGATGTGCATTAGACATACATCACGAAGGGTGGACTCTAACGATATCCATGAGATATGTGTGAAGATTCAAAATAGGATGTGAGGACTCATCTTGTCATATGTCCCTCCTAGCACCAGAAATGTTGATGGTGCTGGACTTGCCAACATGTCAAGGGATCTCCCCGATAAGAATTCCCAACTAGACCTTAGGTCATTTGGATTAGGAGTCCCAGCAGTGGGTAGTATGATATTTCCTTTACTGCGGTTGCGCATAGAGGTAAGTAAGATGTCCTTGTTGTTAGCAGAGGTGTGATCTTTTCAGCAAGTCAAGGAAGGTACATGAAAGGCTCTAGCACACAGCTTGAAAGGGAACACAAGAGTAGAAAGACATCACGAGATGGAAAGTAGCATAACCAACATTACAAAGTGATGGGTTATATGAAAAACACATTTTGATAAGATTTATACAAACACATACGGAATAGTCCATACTTACATGCGTAAATAACAGCTACATACATCATTAGAGTAACCAGGATAGTCTAACTACATTAACAACATATGCATGAAACGTGTTGGCTCTGTTATATTAAAAGAGTGAAAGATCCAATAATACATACAACCATGACAACCACTAGCCCTGATAGCAGAATATTACAGTGACTACCACCTACTACTCCAAAGAGATGTACTATCTCTACACTGTTGAGAAGCCAAGGCTTGTTACAATTCACTCCAATACTTATATAAGCTATACCTATAGGAAGCTTGGCTCCCAAAATCCTGTACAATGACTTATGAGGTTCTATAAATAGTAAAGGGCGGGGTGACCCTTGACATTCCCCTTTGTATCTCTTCACCTACCCTCATGACTCTTCAACTACTACATGACTGTTACATTCTACTATTGACACTTGATCTTTCACTTTTACAACATGTTACGTTATAATCTACACATGTACACATGTGACACAAAAAAAGGCTTGAGTAAGCCATGCAAGACATCACTAAGAATCAGACAGTTGTGGGAAGACTAACTCTTTGAAATCCTCACAATGATCGACAATGGAAAACTCATGCCAATATTGGTAGTCTGTTATGGTGTTCACGTACTTTGTGGTGACATCTCTCTAAAAGTGAAGTCTTAACTCCATTGCATTCGGGTACACTGATTTTGTACCTATGTCCAACTCATCGGATAGCATGCACATCATAGTCTTGAGTGCAGCCAGACTAACAACATACTGGTGCATAGTGTCTGTGCTCATCTCCAAGTCTGTGTTGGTGGCTATGTGCATCAACTAATCAAAGTACATGTCCGGCTCCAGTCAGACTTGGTTCTTTGTCTTCACCTCGGTGAGTGTGCCAATGGATGGGATCGCGTGCTTGTGCACATTGAAATCCATGCTCCTGAACACCCGTGCATGTGAATCCCGAAAACTGGTGATGAGCTGCGGGAGTTCCTCATAGTTTTGGATCTAACTCTAGATGCATGCCTTCAACTCTACCGCCTTAGGCTTCATCATCTCTGGCAAGTGCAATGGGGCTCCATTGTACCTCATTATCCATAGTTTCATGTGATAAACAACAATGTGAAAGTCTGACAAGATGTGTGCTCTCCTAGCACAGTGTTGTTACCAACAATTAATATGGATAAATGACTTATGCACGGTGACGAATCTGAAGTACAACTTTCACATGAATGTCTCGAGAGACAATACTTCATCTAGTATTGCTCTCCTCAACTTTGCTTTGGCAGATGTTGTAGCCTGCTATCCTCCCTACTTGGCCGCTTGTAGCTCCTTAGCCATGCACTCATTCTATGCTATCAAGAATCTAACACTCGAGTCGGTGGCTTCAACATATGCTTTGGTAGCATCGACTAATGCGGATGGATGCTTGTGCATATCATACACAATCACTCATTCTTCAAACTGCATAGGAGACACATGGACATCTAAAGTGGCCACTTTGCGTGATTGCACAACTCTGTGTTTTGACTCGTTAAAATATATGTTGTGCATCTCTTACTCCAGATTGTCTTCAAGGATTTTAGTATCTCCTTGATCACTTGGGACTTACTCTATTTCTGGATTTGATGAAGCTGGTTGGGTTACCACTTGGTCTTGAGGCACGAGGTCAATATTCTGATCTAACATGGGATTAACCATATACGTGTCCATCTGCTCTAGCATCAGTTCAATCTATTGAGAAAAGTACTGCCCTTGCGACTACTCACCATGTCTGCTCTGTGCAAGCTATTTGGATGAGCCAATAACCTGTATGGGCAGAGTTTCATCAATATGTGCATGTTGTGCCTCCTGTTGTTCCTATTCCTACTATGATTCCTTCTCTCTTCTGTGCAACTCTTGTTCTTCCCAGGGTTGTTGCTTAAACTCCTACAACTCCTTTTCTACATTTTCTAGATTTTGCTTCTCTCTACCTTTGTGTGATCCTTCTATCACCTCTTAGCCTCAATCTCCAAATCTTCGTTCAACACAAGTGGGTCTACTTTGAACTTGCAGCTTTTCTCCGCCTCTGCGTTGTCTGCAACCTTCCTCTTGCCTTTGTCAAGCGCATGTCCTACCCTCTGTTGATGTTGATGATGTTGCTCTCTAATATGTTTTTGCCTTCTGCTTTGCTAACCATTATACAAATATGCTAACTGGTTCATTGAGCATGGAGAAGTGATCGGTCTTCCTTAGACCAATGACATGCCACGTGGATCCAAGGATGATGCACTCTCGCATAGTGTTCCTTCACTAAGCAATGCAGGTCATACGAAATGAAACTTTTGATGTCAAAGGTGAATCTCTTGAATTCATCTACCTCAGCCTTAGCATGCTTGAGATTCCAGATCTCATACAACCCAATCCGCAAAGGAAGAGCGGACTAAGGTGGCTTCTTCTTCCTATGCAGTCCTATTGACAACTCTGACGAGATGTGATATGACACTTCTTGCATGACAAGCTTATCCATGGAAAACTTCGGTAAAAAATGTGGAGCCTTCTTCGCATTGTACATTCGTATGAAGGTGCCAAGGGGAGAGGTATACCAATATTATATGTCGATCAATGCCTCCATCACTACCTATGACATTCAAGGTGGATCCTGCTCAAATATCATCCTATACACCGGGGTGACAAAGTGGTATGATAACTGTATGATATCTCCATGGAAGATGCATTATCAGAAAAACCTGCAATAAGTGTGTACAGAGTTTTTTGAAGGTGTCCATGCCCAACCCAAGCTTGGAAACTACTGACAAGCACAGATCGCATCAAGTATGTAAGTGGACATGAAGAGCTTCACTTGCTAACCCTTGGGCAGATGCCAGGATTTTTCCACTTGTCCCTTCAACTTGAGAGCCAACATATCAGACAAGTTGAAAGGCCTTCCCTTGCTTGCCAGTTGATCTAACACAATCACCCAATTCTATGGGAAGGTCTATCTTATCTCTTGGTTGTACAAGCGACATACGAAGATGACCAAGAGTTGATATGCCTTCTGTAGTATCCTTGTCTTGTAAACCTGGTTGGGTGTTGTCTTGAACTTGGATGGCTCTTTCACCCAAGTCTTCAAGATGTCTCTTGAGTTTGCACTCTTGCTGGGTCTGGTGAAGGGTGTGTCCATCATGATCACTGACAACGACAAGTGATACATCTCCTTAAATTCCTTTGCCCTGAAGGTAGCAAGTTCTATTCCACTAACACTCCTCAACACCATTGTCCCTAGATTAGTATGCCAAACAATCCAGTGAATGATGTCTGTGCATGGAAATGTGGGATACCTCCATGAAATCCGGTACGAGACAGACTTGTGTATGGTCACATAGACCCTGTGGTCTTCCAGATTATCCTCAAATATGTCTGAAAATGTGTCATTGATTTCCTACCATTTCATCTTGATCTCCTTGTCTATTAAAAACTTAGTTTCTTCATAGATGGGCAAGCTCATAGAAACTTGCTCAACTGCATCACTAGTTGTACTCTCGATGGTGTCCTTTAACCCTATTCTATTTGAAGCCATTGTACTTGTACTGCTGAGAGATGGGCGAACACCTGTGAAACTTGGAGATAGAGAAACACTCATGGAAAGCACGATCTCAGTTGAAAACCAAAACAACTTTGAGGACTAACATGTAACACACCTAGGTGTCTGAATGAAAGGATTGCACAATTTTCACTAGGAATCTAGGAGACTTGCTACAAAAACTGCGCAAAACAAAGTTTGGACTATCAGTAGGCTGACTAAATGCTAAAATTGCATAAAGCACAGTCCAGCCTGAAAAACCAAGAATTGCATCTACACAATTCAGCAATGACTGCAAACCAAGAATTTCATCTGCGCAATTCTTGGGGCCAGCAGGGCACTGCCTCTCAGATTTGCATAGAGAAAGATTGAAGGCTAGTGTTGGGAAAGATCTACACAATTTTTGGGAGGAAGGTAGAGCCTTCACTCTTAGAAATGCCCAGTGCAATTTGGGCAAGGAAAGGTGTGGGCCAAGGTAGCCCAGACCCGCTAACAGGCGATTGAAAACATGCAAAGGATGAATGCATGGTGAAGTTGAGTGAAAACAAGCATGAATGATCATGCATGCAAATAGTGACTGCAATATTCATAAAACGGGAGAACAAGTAAGTGTGTGAAGCCAGTTTCCGCAGTGATGACCATTACTGCAAAAACATTTTCATGCATGTGACAGTAATGAGATGCAATGGAAAACTGAAACAATGCTTCTACAAGCTAACATGCATTAAAACGATAGCAAACATTCAACAAAACCAAGCAAAAAACACTCACACAAACCGAAATATAAGAAGCGAAACAAAAGACATGTAAAGCAGACTTACCTAGAAAAAGCCAAGTTGAGTGTGCTGAATGCTCCTAGATGCAATGTGGGATGCCAGAGCTCCAAGATCAAAGTGAGGAATGAGCTCTAAAGCGTTGATTAAATAATTTTGATAAGATCGAGGCTTGTGACGGGCATGCCACAAATCTATGAAAAAGAAATACTTGGAGGGAGTTTTCTAAAATGGCTTTTCCTTGTAACCTCCAGCTGCTAAAAATGGATCCCTAAAATCTATGGATGCTTTTTGATTTTTTCATTTTTTGATTTTTTTTCTAGAAAAGAAGCTCATGCATGCAAATCAATATTGCATAGTCATGGAGGGAACTGGTCAACTTGGGAGTGCATGCAATAGTCTGCAAGCCTGGGAGTGACTTTTGCACAGTTTCTGGGCTAAGCTGGTCTGGCTGTCCCTTAGGCTTTGTGCAATTTATGGACAAAATCCCTTGTTGTCAGCCATAACTGCGCAAAATTTGAGAGCAAGCCTTGTGAAGGGCCGATCTGTGCAATTTCTATAGGGAAGGTTGCCTGGGTGCTCTACACATTTTTGGAAAGCAACAGGCTGCCTAGGTGGTCTGTGCAATTCTGGAGAGGAAGGCTAGTTCCCCTTCAGATTTGCGCAATTTTCCAGTGAGCACAACAACTAGAAAATGACCAAGTTCTAGAATGTCAGATTGTGGGTGGGAGGAAAACAAGCAAGCAAACACAAGGTGACAACTGACAAAAACTCAACTGATGCATATGTACCTAGACAGTGCAAGACATGATGCTAAGGATGGTTGGTAGGGAGGCTAAAAAACAAATCTAAGGAAAAATTTTGGTAGGGAGGCTTCACTTGCTGACCATTGGGTGGACATCATGCTTTTGTCACATGTTCCTTCAACCTGAGAGCCAACATGTCAAACCAGTTGGAAGGTCTTCCCTCATTCTCAATTTGATCCAACACAATCACCCAACTCTTTGGGAAGGTTTCTATGCTCTCTTGGCCATACAAGTGGTATGCAAAGATGACCAAGAGCTGATGTGCCTTCCGTAGTATCCTTGTTTTGTAAATCTAGTTGGGTGTTTTCCTGAACTTGGATGGCTCTTTCACCTGGCTCTTCAAGATGTCTCTTGAGTTTGCACTACTGTTGGGTATGGTGAAGGGTGTGTCCATCATGATCACCAGCCGCGGCGAGTGATACATCTTCTGAAAGTCCTTTTGCTTGAAGGTAGCAAGTTTTGTTGCACTGACACTGCTCAACACCATTCTCTGTGGCTCAATATGCAAGGCAATCTAGTGGATCATGTCCGTGCATGGAAACGCGGGATACTTGCATGCAATCCAGTACAAGCCAGACTTGTGTATGTACACATAGACCCTACAGTCTTTCAGATTCTCCTCAAATGTGCCTGAAACAGTGTCATTGATGTGCAGTTTCAGTGAGAAATGACTGCAAACCAAGAATAGCATTTGCATAATTCCCAAGGCCAACAGGGCATGCTTCTCAGAATTTCTCAGAGCAAGCCATGAGGCTAGTGTTGGGAAATCTCTATGTAATTTTTGGGAGGAATGAAAATCCTTTACTCTTAGAAATTCACAGTACAAGCCAAGTAAGACAAGGTGTGGGCCAAGGCAGCCCAAACTCACCGACGGGAAACTACAAACTTGCAAAGGCTAAATGCATGGTGAAGTTGAGTGCAAACAAGAATGAATGATCATGCATGCAAATAATGAGCGCAATATTCCTAAAATGAGAGAACAAGTAAGTGCATGAAGCGAGTTGCTACAACGATGACTATTAGTGAAGAAATAGTGTCATGCACATGACAACAGTGAGATGCAATGGAAAACTGAAATAATGCTTCTGCAAACAAACATGCATTAAAATGATAGCAAGCATTCAACATAACCAAGCAAACATCACTCACACAAACCAAAATACAAAAAGTGACAGAAAAGTAACAAAAGACATATAAAGCAGACTTACTTTGAAAAAGTTGAGCTGAGTGTGTCGAATTCTCTTAGATGTGATGTGGGATGCTAGAGCTCCAAGATCAAAGTGAGGAATGAGCTCTGAAGTGTTGAATAAATAATTTTGATAAGATCAAGGCTTATGATGTGCATGCCACAAATCTAGGAAAAAGTGACACTTGGTGTGAGGTTTCTAAAATGAATTTTGCATGTAACCTCCAGTTGCTAAAAATGGATCCATAAAATCTATGGATGTTTTTTTATTTTTTTCTTTTTTTACTTTTCCGGGAAAAGTAGGCCACACATGAAAATCAATATTGCTCAGTCCTGGAGGGAACTAGTCAAATTGGGATTGGATGCAACAGTCTGCAAGCCTGGGAGTGACTTTTGTGCAGTTTCTAGGCTGAGCTAGTCTAGTTTTCCCTCAAGCTCTGCGCAATTTCTAGACTGAAGACCTGGCTGTCAGCTAGAACTGTGAAAAATTTGAGAGCAAGATCTGTGAAGGACTTCTCTGTGTAATTTCCGGAGGGAAAGATACCTAGCTTCTCTGTGCATTTCTAGAGAGAAGCAGGTTGCCTAGGTGGTCTACTTAATTCTGGAGAGGAAGGATGGTTCCCCTCTAGATTTGCACAATTTTCCAAGTGATCACAACAACTAGAAGATGACCAAGTCCTAGAATGTCATCTTGCATGTGGGAGGAAAGCAAGAGAGAAAAAACAAGCTGATAATCCACAAAAGCTCAACTGAAGCATATGTACCTGCATAGTGCAAGACGTGCTGCTAAGGATGTGTGGTAGGGAGGCTAAAAAAAGAAGCCAAGGAAAAATTTTGGAGGGTGGTTGTAGCCACTACAACACTTGGTGACACACTCGTGGAACTTCATCTCACTAAATGGACCTTGTTTCGTGAAAATCAAATCTAACTCCTCTGGAATTATTGTTCGATTCTCTAATATCTTGGTTTCCACACTAGCTTGATTGAAAGATGTAGTGTCTACCATGCTTTTGGTCGGTCAGCACACATTCCAAGCCAAGTCAACACAGTTGTTTCGATTGCGGATGAGGGATATATTGGTGCAAAATAAATATGACTGTCAGAGTTTAAGTTTCATCTCTGGTGTTGCTCTGCTGCCAATAGGCCTAGACAGTACCCCGACGGAGTCACGCAGGAACGAAAGCATCACTCTGCTGCCAGTGAGCTTGTTCAATATCCTGGAGGAGTTACTTGCATCACCTCTCTGTGCAAGAAGCTTTTCTCTTCTTTCACCTTATTCATTTTTCATTTTTCAAAATTTTTCACATTTTCATTTTTTCATTTTCAATTTTCAAGAACTTGTTAATCTAGGTTGTCATTGATGTCAATATAGCAGTGTTTGTGATGGCAAATTATTTAATACATGATTTCCCATTGATTCCCATTGATCATAATGCTCATAGTGATGAAAGTTTCATATATGATGATATGATGAGATGGAGAACCCAAGAGAATTGAACAGAGAATGACGCAAGAGGTCAATTGAACAGCAAATGACGCAGGAGGTCAATTGAACAACAATTGAAAAACAATTGACGTAGGAGTTCAATTGAACAGCAATTGAACAACAATTGAATAGCAATTAAACAACAAATGAACAACAAATGACGCAGGAGGTCAATTTATCAACAATTCAATAGCAGTCGAACAACGATAACAGAGGAGTAAAGAAGAAAACTATCGGAAGAGCAAAAGAGTGAAGATAATTCACAGGAGCAACAACTATTGGAAGAGCAGGGCTAGGAAATTAGAGACTTCCTTGATCATGGCTGAAGTCCTGCACTCAATCATAAACGTCAATCTCATAATAAACCCTTAGATCACGGTCAACTACAGGGGTTAAGGCCAGTTTTAATCCATGTTCCAGTCGAAGTCCCATAAACCATCGATTACAATAACATTGTGGACCCACTGCACCATAATATGTCCTAAAGAAATATCGCATATGTCGCATATCGCAAGTCTTGAAGAGACGTAACGATGGTAAAACCTCTGATTGCAATATCATATTGCAGACCCGCTACACCACTATAACATGACTTTATATAATTTCACATTCGCAGTATTGCTAGTTTCTAAGGGATGTCAAACCGCTGTTGCAATAAGGTTGTGGACCCGACAGGCTTATTAACAACTACTTAAGATCATATCGCATATGCTTCGTCAGCTGTAGGGGATCGACTATGTTATGAGAAGACCTCCGTAAGTTGCAATTGCGATTAAAGGTGATGACGTGGCATGTGGGACCTCCATATGGGTAACATATCTCGGGCATCTATCATAAAGAAGAGGTAACATTTCACAACTCGTGAACTTGAAGGAACAGAGGAAGCCAGAAGGTCAAGCGAACGAAAGAAGAAGTCGAAAGGTTGAGAAGCCAAAGGTCTGGCAGACGATGAAGGTACAAAAGAAGCCGAATATTGAGTGAGAAAAGATGACGAGAGGAGCAGGATAGAAGTAAGCCATAGGTTGAGCAGGATAGGAGGAAACCGAAGGACAAAGCAATTCCGTTGATTGGGTTAATCTTTGAAAGGCTCAGACATGTGATGAATTAATCTAGTATATAACACAACCTGAAGAACAATTCTGTGAAGGGGAAAAAAGTTTCATTTGACATCGTTTGAAGGGAGCAGTAGCCAGCACCAGCATTGAAGCATTTGTGAGTCTGTTTCTGGGTAGTAAGAGATCACGATAGAAAGAACAGTGAGAAGAGGTCTTGCTTGAAATAGTTACCACAACAGTAAAGAACATAGGCCTAAAAATAGAGAATTTATTTTGTGCATACATTGAGGCTTAGCGCAGATATTTTGTTGGAAAGATTCAACAAATCTTGGAAACATTATTGGAGATCATTATGCCTATTTGAAATCATCATGAGGTAACCTTCATATGAAGACAGGTTGTCATTGATGTAGCAGTGAAGGTGTAGATAGAGAGAATTAAGTGAAGAAGTTGTTGGGAGCAGAGAATAACTACCAAACATATCTAAACAATATATAGCAGAGGGTTGGAGCCCTTGGGGTTGGTGCCTCAGAATTAGAAGGATTGGTGTTACACTAAAATTTGTCACCATGACTATTTGCAGTTAGTATGGCTCCATCAAATGTCATACTATCCTCCTTGGCAAGTCTTATACCTCTGCTCCTCATGTCAAACTCCAAGAAAGAGAGAAAGTCCTTTAAAAATCTATATATCTCTGGGTACGCATTTTCTCTTAGCCTTACCTGCGTGTACGCACCTCAAGTTCACAATACCTGTGTACTTGTATGCTCTGTCTGTAAAGGGGTGGGTGCGTACTCCTGTAAAGGTCAAAAGGTGCAAGTTTCACTTCAAAAAAGTTACTTGTCGTCATTTCTAGAGCATTCTAGAAGCTTGTTTGACGTGTATTGAGCACCTCCAGATGGTTCATGTATCCCTATGAAAGAGGAACTTATCCCATCAAGAGGGGAGCTATCCCATTCAAAGAGGGGCTTATCCCATTGATGGTGGACCTGATTAACTTCCTCTAGAGCACTATAAATACAGGCATTGGGCCAGAAGGAGGGGAGGTTGAAAGCTGAACATTCCTAAGGGTAGATGCTGCTTAGAATTAGGACTCCCTTATAGAGCTTGAGAGGAGAGATTCCCATCCTTTATTAGCCTTATTTGGAAGTGGGTGAGCTGATCAAAGTAAAGGAAAACTCTTGCTGGACCCTGGGAGGGACCTGCACAACACCAAGGCTCAGGTTGTAATGGTTTCTTTTGTTTCCACTTAATACAATTAAGCTCACTTTTCTCAACAGATTGTTATACATGATTTGTTTCATATACTCCTTGGTTTGTATGATGAATATGTTTTATTTTATAAGTTATTCAGGTGCTATGTAATCTTTTGGCTTGTTAGTGAATGCAGGTTTTGAAGAGAAGGAGGAGCTCATTCGGATCGGCGAGGCTGGACTACTACAAAGCATTGGACTAAAGGTATGTTATAAACACCTGATTACTTGTATTATAAATGCATATTTAGAGAAAGGTAGTGTTTACTTGTCTTGTTTGTCACTAGAAAGCCTTAGCTTCTAGGGAGGTCGGTTTTGTCCGCAAAATTGACTCTTTCTGCATGACAAAATGGCGACCATACTGGGGAATCCATTGATGTGAATGATTTTTCCTTTGTGTGAAACTTTGATTTGAGAAAAGTCGTTTGTTTTCTGGTTTTTAGCTGTTTGACTGTGTATTTGGGTTGGATAGCTTAGGGTTAAATTAGATTTTAGTTTTTCTTGGTTTTGCTACAGTACGCACCCTCTGAGTTAAACACAGTGCGTACCTGTACGCACTGCAGCTTTGTGCACAGAGCGTACACGCACCTGTGCAAACAGGTTGCCTGCGTACCCTGTCAAAATTGAGAAAATTTCAATTTCTCCTTTTTTGCCTCTTAGATTTTGTTTTTAATTTGTTTTTGCTGCCCAGATCCACTGGTTACCTGTCAGAAGCTTTCATGTTGGTTAATTTCATTGGCATTCCTGCTTTAAGCTTTCATCAATTGGGTGTTTTAAGTCTCTTTTTTGAGAAATTCTTAATTTGATTTCCTTTTGTCATTACTTATAGGTTTATCTCAGTCTTCTCACAATTTTTCATCTTTTTGCTTTTGTTTTTGCAAAAAAAGTTCCCCCTCATTTGCCGGGGGGGGCTAAATTGTGGATGAGTGTTAATCACCTTTGACTGTTTTTATTTTTTTTGATCTTTGGAACTCTCACCCAATTTTCTCGACTTGCACTTGATTGATTCTTAGATTACATTAGAATCGTCTTGTGTTTGAGGATTCTCTTGCATAGATCACATTTGCATAATTAGAATTCTCATTTTCAGAATATGAATGAAAAATGTGCATAGATTACAGTTGCATACTTTTCAAGTGAATTGTGCTTAGATTACAATTGCATAGTTTACATTCTGAAAAATTAATCGTAGATTTAGATCAGTTTTCTTTGATTTGAATTTACACAAAAATAAAAATTAAAAAAAACTATTTTGGAATTGATTTGCTTTAGTTTTTCTTGATGAAATTAGTGCATTAGAGAATTTGTTATATTTTCTCTTAGTGATCAATTTCTTGCATTGTTGGAAGTGAATGGAAACTCTCTCCTTACTTTAGTTAGGATTCATCGAATTGAAAGGATTACATTATCATATTCGATTGCATTCAGTTGAGTCGGGTCATAACACCATTGGTTTCGTATCCACTTACCCATTTGAGTAATAACAGCCTTAATAACACAGCGCTTAATTAAAATTCATCTAGTAATTTTTACATTTATAGGGCTCTGAAACACCAACATAGATTAGGCTAGTGTCTTGGAGTAGGAGAGTAATTAACTCTCCAAGACAGCAAAACCAAACAAGTAGCTCATCTTGTGGTAGGATAAATCCAATAGTTACATTTATGCTCTGGGAAAGCTCCTCTTAAAGGAGAAGCACGAGATCGTGTCCGAACCAGTGAGGGGATCTTCATTGGGAACGACGCTAGATACGCACTTACTACAAACAGTAAACCTCGGATTAACCATTGTCGAGGAGCCTGGGGTCACTTGTCGGTAAACCTTGGATTATTGTCAAGGAACCGGCAAGGGGATTGAGCTTGTTACTCTGCCCTTGTGTGCTATCGGATCGTAGACCGTTCCCCCAGGTATATTTGTTGTTGTTGGTGACCTTAGTGACTATTATATTTAGGGTTCTACCCAAGGTGACGGTGGAGGGAAGATCCCACTGTACCTGGAGTAGACGTCGTCTAGACTCACTTGGATTTTCTGGGGGGTTCACTTCACTCGAGACAGTTAAAGTGGAGGAACTTGGTCCAGTCTATTCATTAAGCAGGTTGCCGGGGTAACTGTTCCACCCGCCATTTCTGTATTGAATTCTGCGATGTTGGATTTCATCTCCAACTAGTGTTTTTGGTCCGGAAAGTTACTGTTTGTGTGTGGTTTGACTCCTAGATTTGATAGTGCATGTTAATTTGTTTGTTTTTACTTTTAGAGACCATAGGTGTGAATTGTGAATTTTAATTGTTAGGTTTGAATTGTTAATTTTAGTTATAAATTGTTAATAAAATTCACTGAAGTTGAATATAATGGCAAACGTTCCAGAATTTACCAACCTAGGAACCCCTCCTAACGAGAATCCTAGTACTTTTCCTTACTTTGGAAATGTTGGTCCTCCTTATATGGCTACTTTGTCATTACCTGGATTTACAATAGGTTTACCGATATGGTTATTTTCAACTTCGTTGGCCCAAAATACTCCAATTGTTCCATCTCAACCGGATGCTTCACCTCAACAGAGTTCACCATCTCAACATCACCAACCTTTTGTTGACCCTTTACCTTCTTCGCCTAATTTTTCTTCCTCCATTTCTTCCTCTTCTCCTGGTAAAAGCCTTGATGCTAGTAACCAGGAGGCTAAGAAGAAGAAGAAAGGGAAGAAGAAGAAGAAGAAGAAGAAGAAGCAAGATAAGAAAGAAGTCAACCAACCAACCACGACTGTAAGTGTTAGTTGTGTTGAGGAAAACTCCGACATGCATCGTAAACCCAAATACCCTTGCAGGCTTTGTAAGGGTGACCACTTCCTTGTCAATTGTCCTAGTATACCAAAGGTCTTGGAAGTATGGTCAGAAAAATCTCATCAACTTTCCGTTGATCCATCAACTAGTGATAGTCAGGTTCCTGGGAAAAAGGATAAAGTTAGGTTTCCTTGTAAGTTATGCAAAGGGAGTCATCAAACTCACATTTTCCCTCACATGGATGAAGCCTCAACATTGTTGGAAAACCTTACTGTTCCACAACAAGAATTTCCAACTGGTTACCGTAAACTTTCTCCCAACCTACCATCAACTGACGGAGTGATTGTTCTAAATTCAAGTACAGTCGATCACACTCTCCCATTAGAGAGTGAAACTCATGTCACTCAGGTCGATGATCCATTAGTTGATCAAGTGGTCGATTCAATTTCACATTCGGTCGATCCCACTTTCCCTTTGGAGAGTGAACTTCATACCGCTCAGGTTCTTTTTGTTACATCAGATTCCTCTACGCCGGGGGGAATTTCACCTGTTTCTACAGAACCCCCTCCAAGTACTGAGGTCTTTTCCTTTGATTGGAATAGACGGACAGAAACTCGTCTTCCTTCCTCCATCCCTTTCCAAATCATTGTCAAGGCTGGTGGTAGGGACATACATCGTACTCAGGTAGATGAAGGTGCTTCTGTTAGTATTTTATCCTCAACTGTTTGGAAAGATTTGGGTTCCCCTCAGCTTGCGCCTATTACACAGAATCTGAAAGCTTTTAACAGAACCATTAGTGAACCTCTAGGGATCCTTCCTAAGTTTTCTATTACCTTGGAAGGTAAAACTATCTGTATCGATCTTATGGTAGTTTGAGGTCCCTTGGATTTCAATTTACTCCTTGGGCGAGACTATGTTTATGCAATGAAAGCTTTCGTATCGAAACTCTTTCGCGTGATGTCTTTCCCTCACAATGGCAGTATTGTGACTATAGACTAGCTTTCGTTCCCTAGTCTTGTTTCAACTACCAATAATATGACACCCCTAAATGTTCCTGATTCTAAAGTGGTATCTACCCTGCCACGGGTTAATTATGTGGCAACTGGTACCATGTTTTCAGTTACCGATGTAAGTGAGCCTCTCACTGTTTGCTCATCTTCCTTTGATTTAGATCTGGTAATTGACACGGAAAACTCTATGGGATTACTTGAACACAATGTTCTTATCCCTTTTGAGTCCCTTGACATGTGTTCCTTCCAGAGAAGTATTCTTCCTTCTGATGAAGACCTTTTGGAAGCCATGATCAAGGTGTGTCCATGACATGTCTTTCTTCCAGTTGGAAGCCATGATCAATGTTACGAGGATAGTTTTTTCCTGTATCAACCTCGTTAAAAAATGAAACAGGCTAGCATGAGGATAGTTTTTTCCTGTACCAACCTCGTTAAAAAATGAAACAAGCTGCAATGAGGAAAGTTCCTTTTAATGTGTCGACCTCGTTAAAAAATGAATCAGTCAGTATGAGGACAGTTCTTTTCCTGTGTCAACCTCGTTAAAAAATGAATCAGTTGGTCAGAGGATAGTTCTTTTTACTGAGTCAACCTCGTTAAAAAATGAATCAGGGGTGAGGACAGTTCTTTTACTGTGTCAACCTCGTTAAAAAATGATTCAGTTAGTTGCGAGGATAGTTTTTCCTGTATCAACCTCGTTAAAAAATGAACCAGGCTGTCTCGAGCATAGTTCCTTGTCTTTTGTCAAGCTCGTTAAAAAATGAATCAAGTTTTTAGAGGATAGTTCCTGTTACTGAGTGAACCTCATTAAAAAATGAATCAGGTAGATTTTAGATTATATAGGTAGATTGTAGAGAGTAGTCAAGAGCATAGTTCCTTGTCTTGTGTCAAGCTCGTTAAAAAAATGAAACAAGGATAGATTATATAGGTAGATTGTAGAGAGTAGTCAAGAGCATAGTTCCTTGTCTTGTGTCAAGCTCATTAAAAAATGAATCAAGGATTCTTGAGCATAGTTCCTTGTCTTGTGTCAAGCTCGATAAAAAATGAATCAAGGTTTTTAGAGTAAAGTTTTTTGTTAGGTAGATTGTAGAGAGTAGTTATGAGCATAGTTCCTTATCTTGTGTCAAGCTCGTTTAAAAAATGAAACAAGGGTTTTGAGGATAGTTCTTTTCCTGTGTCAACCTCACTAAAAAATGAAACAACTCCCACAAGTCTTTCCAATATCTTGAAAGTACAGCTTCATTCCATCCACCTCATTGAATGAAATGAAGCTTGGGGGGCATGTACCTTGCATGTGAACTTATAACAAGCATAGTTTTTCGTTTCAAGCTTGCGTAAACATAAAACCGAATCTGAGCATGGTTCTTTTCCTGTGTCAAGCTCATTAAAAGATGAAACAAATCCTCCTCTACTTGAGTCGAGAGTTTGACTAGATCTCATAAATGTTAAGTTGTATATTTAGGTTAGTTATTTTAGTTTTCTGCATAATTTTCTTACAGTTTTAGGTCGAGTCTTTCAAATGATCTCGTACATGAACCTTCATTCCATCCAGCTTGTACTTAGTTGAATGAAATGAAGTTGGGGGGCATGCGCTCTAGCAGTTATGCTTAGGGGGCATCAAGCACAGTTTTCTCTCTGTTTCAAGCTTGTGTAAAAATGAAACTACTTCGAAGCATAGTTTTTCTCTGTTTCAAGCTTTTGTAAAAATGAAACCTATCTCAAGTCAATTTCAGTTATTTTCAAGACTCGTTAAACTCATGAAAATCCCGAGATTATTTTGCTATCTTTCATTCTCGTAAAACAAATGAAAATGCCGAGTTCTTTCCGTCGTTTCCTGCTCGTAAATTAAATTGAAAGTCGGCCATATGAGTACATTTTTATCATTTTTTCGAACTCATTAAAACTTACGAAAAAGTGAAAACCATGAGTACATTTTTATCATTTTTTCGAACTCGTTAAAACTTACGAAAAAGTGACACCTTGGAGTTCTCTTTTAAGCCCTTTTCAGACTCCTAAAATATGAAAAGATTGCCGAGCGTTTCTTTTACACTCGTTAAAACGGAATTAAAAAGACGGTCCCCTTATAGCCCTTTTCTGACCGTAAAAACAGGAAAAGATTGTCGGATTTTTGTCGTTTCAAATTCGATACTGGAAATAAAATGACGTGTCCTTGATCGCTTTTTACTTTTCAGGTCAAAGACACTAATCATGAAAGTACTCCTTGGTCGCAAGATCAAGCGGTTATCTCAAGTATTATTTTATACTTTTTCGGGCTTGGGAGACACAAATTTACGAAAAAGTTCAACCCTGGAGTCTTCTTAAGTTTTTTCAGACTCTCTAAAATTGAAAAATGCCGAGTTTCTCCTATACTGGACTCATTAAAATTTCACAGTAAAGGACCTGTTCAATTACAAACAGGAACAGACCACTCCTTCTTAGGGTTCGAATCAAAACTAAGCTGGACTCATCCGAAGGATGAGCTTATAATCAAGCATATGTTATCCTCCTCAAGCTTGCAAAAAATAAAGAGGTACTTGCCAGAAATGGTGGGGGAAAAGAGAGAAAAATGAGCCTATTTGTTATCCTTTGTCTCAAAAGAAGCCTTATCACCACTCTTGAACATGACACTTTTCATTCACCTGGGTTGGGAAATCCTTTGCCTCACAGTTGATCAAACCACATTGAAAGTATTCAGCCGGGTATTAACTTTGGGTCAAATGTCACCAAGCCATCTGTTGTGTCCTTATGTGTTCAAGAGGTCACTGCAAATAAACCATTCATCTGCAAAATACCCGTCATCCATCTCGACCATCCCTGAGTCAGTCCTTACAGCTATATTTCTTCAACTTGATCTATGATTTCGTGTTGTGGGCTTGCCTGCAACGGGTCGCTTTCTATCGACATCAGCACATTATCTAGAGAGATGACCTAGAAATCGTGAGTACCTTGAAATCTGCATGCATCAATGGCAGGTTTCTCACCTTTAACGACGGTTTACATCATTGACTTTCGATTGAAGGACTACGTGAAATGTTCGACATCAACTCATTCATTCACATCTCATGGATTGTACTGGGTACTTTGAGAACCATTGACATCACTGGTGGTCTCTCTCACACTTGTTAACAGTTTACATCATCGACTGGTAATCAAGTGGTTTCTACCATGCTCGACATCAACTCATTTATTCGCATGGATAGAATCATACTATTTCGGGAAGTAGAAATGAAGACCCTGGATCTAGTTTCCACCATCCAGGCTGCGAGGAGTTTTGTATTCATCGTATAGTAGACCAACTATAAATATATGGCTGCATCCATACTGTGTCTACATGAGTCTATGATTATGATGTACTGCGAAATCATTACTGTATCAGAGCAGTAGTTAGTTTGTTAGTTAAAGTTTTTGATCTGAGTATGGGAATGCCTACCTCAGCGATGATATGATCTCATACATGTATTTTGTGTTGAATATTTGCAGGTTCTGACTGGGCTCTCCACAAGATAATCCTTGAAATGATAAAGTACTTCACCCTTCCTAGATGATATGAAACCCTAATCTACTACAGGCTTCGCACTTTAGGGGGAAATCTGTTACACTAAAATTTTTCACCATGACTATTTGCAGTTAGTATGGCTCCATCAATTGTCATACTATCCTCCTTGGCAAGTCGTATACCTCTGCTCCTCATGTCAAGCTCCAAGAAAGAGAGAAAGTCCTTTAAAAATCTATATATCTCTGGGTACGCAGTTTCTCTTAGCCTTACCTGCGTGTACGCACCTCAAGTTCACAATACCTGCGTACTTGTACGCTCTGTCTGTAAAGGGGTGGGTGCGTACTCCTGTAAAGGTCAAAAGGCGCAAGTTTCACTTCAAAAAAGTTACTTGTGGTCATTTCTAGAGCATTCTAGAAGCTTGTTTGACGTTTATTGAGCGCCTCCAGATGGTTCATGTATCCCTATGAAAGAGGAACTTATCCCATCAAGAGGGGAGCTATCCCATTCAAAGAGGGGCTTATCCCATTGATGGTGGACCTGATTAACTTCCTCTAGAGCACTATAAATACAGGCATTGGGCCAAAAGGAGGGGAGGTTGAAAGCTGAACATTCCTAAGGGTAGATGCTGTTGGAATTAGGACTCCCTTATAGAGCTTGAGAGGAGAGATTCCCATCCTTTCTTAGCCTTATTTGGAAGTGGGTGAGCTGATCAAAGTAAAGGAAAACTCTTGTTGGACCCTGGGAGGGACCTGCACAACACCAAGGCTCAGGTTGTAATGGTTTCTTTTGTTTCCACTTAATACAATTAAGCTCACTTTTCTCAACAGATTGTTATACATGATTTGTTTCATATACTCCTTGGTCTGTATGATGAATATGTTTTATTTTATAAGTTATTCAGGTGCTATGTAATCTTTTGGCTTGTTAGTGAATGCAGGTTTCGAAGAGAAGGAGGAGCTCATCCGGATCGGCGAGGCTGGACTACTGCAAAGTGTTGGAATAAAGGTATGTTATAAACACCTGATTACTTGTATTCTAAATGCATATTTAGAGAAAGGTAGTGTTTACTTGTCTTGTTTGTCACTAGAAAGCCTTAACTTCTAGGGAGGTCGATTTTGTCTGCAAAATTGACTCTTTCCGCATGACAATTGATGTCCTTGGAGTTGGTGCTCCTCAATCCAAGGTTGGTGCCTTGACAAGACAGGGTTGGTGCCCTGGAGGTTGGAGCCTCACAAAAAGTCCAAGTTGGTGCTTGGCAACTGGTTGAAGCCTATATACATTGTACTTGATATATTGTAAATATTATATTAATAAAAGAATTTATTCTTGTTGTTCATTATTTGTTCTAAATATAAATGATGTAACTATCAAAAAATAACAATTGAAAAGGAATACTGATTCACCCCCCCTCTCTCAGTATTTCCAGCAGAACTGTGCATAGGCACTTATTTATTTCAGAGGTGGAAGAGGGATCCCAGCTTATTGAGGGCAGAAGAGGTTGTTCCTTCAGAGAAGTATTTTGTATATACATCTAACATGCTTGTTAAGGTTTTCCCCCTGAGCTTACTCTACTTGTCTGAGATGACAAGGGTTAACCTAAAACAATCAACTAGAGTAAGTGGTATTAGTTAGCGCGCGAGCTTTGTGTTTTCACCAAGGTCCACTTCGAACATAACTTACTTTCCATTGCTGTATCATTGACTAAAGACAACAAGTTATCCATAAAGAGAGAGGATGAGATATGACCAAGTATTGATAGTTGTACAAGTCCTCTAGTACTTTACCTCACTTGTTTTAAGAGTTTGTCATGGCTTCATGTGAAACTAACCTACGAACGTACACATGCAAACAAACAACAAAGCAAAGGGTAGAAGCAAATGTGAAAGACCAGCAAGTAAGAAAAGAAGGAAAGCAAGAAAAAAACAAACAAAGCAAAGAAATCAAACATGCATGCAAGAAAGCAAGACATAAAGTAAACACTACTCCTGCTCCTAATCTAACGGTGCATGGGCCTAATCACATGAAGTGATATTTCCAATGTAGCCACTGGTGCATTGGTTGACCCATGTTGGTGAAGGCATGGTTCGCAAACAACATAGTCATGCAAACCACCAAACATGAAAGGTATAAAAATGAATACAAACAAACTCTGAGTTTGAATGTGTCGACAGAAAAGAAAAAGGTGAAAGCACATGAAAATTACTCTATGGACTTACCATGGTGTTGTGCTACACTGCATGAAAATGTTAATCATATGCACTCCCTTGACTGTGAAATGCAAGAAAACATGAGAAACATAGACAACTTACGTCTTGAAAGTGTTCTTGCTGTGTAAGACTCCTTCAACGCATGAGTGATTTTCATGTCATTCGAGTGGAGGAAGCGAAATACATGTGTTGGATTGATCTTCAATGCATAGATGAGTGATGAGGAGCCTTGGGTGTTTCAAAAATTTCTTGATAAGAAGTGAAACCAACCTCAGGACATCAAGGGCCTGACCTAACCATTAGCTCAGGCTAAAGTGCCTTGACGGCTTGCGGGGTTTCGACTTCATCGACAAATAGATCATCATAAACAGGTGGCTTTGAAATATCAACATCGATTGAATCAACATTGTGACTGAATATGGGAGTAAATAAATCACGACAATTATGATCAGAAAAATCAATGAATTCATTGACATCCTCATGATATGATGAATTGAAATTAGTAGTAGATGAGAAGCAAGCATGTTCACCCTTAGCATTTCCGGAAAAATCAGATGAAAAATTAAGTGTATTTTCAATGAAGAATTTGTCCTCTCTATTGTCAAATGATGGAATGACATCGGGTATGTTCTTTGAGTGATTGGAAGTATATGCATCCGTGGATGGATTTACACAAGGAAAAATAGGAATAATAGAATCACCAAAGATGTTAGGAAAAGCGGAGGAGGCGCGGACAGAAAGAAGTCATCCTTCACCGCAGGTTAATGTGTAGATCCCTAGTCATACTCATCGTGAATGACAATGCATGTTAGTTATGCAACATCAACTTCGTCGATGTTTTGACCCTCGTTCACAATAGGTGTAGAGTTTGAAATAGAGGAACACAAGGCTGTGCAATCCGTAGGATCAACAGAACATGGAGGTGGAGGTTGAGATAACAAGTTCATGTGACAATCCATGGGCCTCCCAACCAAATCTACACAAAAATTTAGAGTAGTGATTATGGGAGGATGTGACAGTTGAATAGGTGTGTGCGCATGTTCTCCCACATCACTCTGGGGTGGTAGAGTTTTTTGATGAGGTGAAGGTGGACAGTCGCTTGTGACAGTAACTGTGCCTGCTTGTGATTGTGCAACTCCATTACCGAAGTATGCTGAGTGGGGTTTGAACTTAAAATTCATTTTGGGACATAGTGATTTTGTAAGGAAATCTTCAAATCTATCCCAAAGATATTGGAATTTCATCTGGTTTTTAAGAGCTTCAAACTGAAGTACATGAAAGTGCTGCCAAAATCCATGGGAAATGTATTGGGGTCTTCCACTGTCTTAACAATTTTTTTTCAAGAGGTTCATGATCAAAATGATGGAAAAAATATTTTATTAGATCACTGAACTACTTAAATGAGTGCAAGAAATTGTGATGCAAGTTGTGGCACCATCATTGTGGGGTTTCGCAGAGTGTGGTTGAAAGCAGCATGCTGACCTCAACTTCATCAAACTCATCTACATCCTCTAAGAATGCAAGGAAGTCATGTAAGTGCTCAGGTTAGGCCACTTCGCCTTCACCATGATACGTGAATTCTGACAACGGATCATAAAACTCCTTCATGATATCAAAGGGATGTGCATTAGACAGATATCGCGAAGGGTGGACTCTAACGATATCCATGAGAGATGTGCGAAGATTCAAAACAGGATGTGAGGACTCATCTTGTCATATGTCCCTCCTTCTAGCATGAGAAATGTTGATGGTGCTAGACCTGCTAACATGTCAGGGGATCTCCCCGGTAAGAATTCCCAACTAGACCTCAGATCATTTGGATTAGGAGTCCCAGTAGTGGGTAGTATGATATTGCCTTGACTACAGTTGCACATAGAGGTAAGTAAGATGTCCTTGTTGTTAGCAAAGGTGTGATCTTTGCAGCAAGTCAAGGAAGGTACATGAAAGGCTCTAGAACGCAGCTTGAAAGGGAACACACGAGCAGAAAGACATCACAAGATGGAAAGTAGGATAACCAACGATCCAAAGTGATGGATTATATCAAAAACACATTCCGATAAGATTCATACAAACACATACGGAATAGTCCATACTTACATGTGTAAATAACAGCTACATACATCATTATAGTAACCAGGATAGTTGAACTACAACAACAACATATGCATGAAACATGTTGGATCTTTATTAAAAGAGTGAACGATGCAATCATACATACAACCATGACAACCACTAGCCCTGATAGCAGAACATTATAGTCACTACCACCTACTACTCCAAACTATCTCTACACTGTTGAGAAGCCAAGACTCGTTACAATTCACTCCAATATTTTTGTAAGCTATACCTATAGGAAGCTTGGCTCCCAAAATCCTGTACAATGACTTATGAGATTCTATAAATAGAAAAGGGCAGGGTGACCCTTGACATTCCCCTTTGTATCTCTTCACCTGCCCTCATGACTCTTCAACTACTACATGACTGTTACATTCTAATATTGACACTTGATCTTTCACTTTTACAACATGTCACATTATAATCTACACATGTACCCATGTGAGACAAAAAAAGGCTTGAGTAAGCCATGAAAGACATCACTAAGAATCAGAAAATTGTGGGAAGACTAACTCTTTGACATCCTCATGATGATCGACAGTGGAAAACTCATGCCAATATTGGTAGTTTGTTATGGTGTTCACGTACTTTGTGGTGACATCCTTCTGAAAGTGAACTCTTGCCTCCGTTGCATTCAGGTACACTGATTTTGCACCTATGTCCAACTCGTATGATAGCATGTGCATCGTAGTCTTGAGCGCAACCGGACCAACAACATATTGGTGCATAGTGTCTATGCTCATCTCCAAGTCTGTGTTCGTGGCTATGTGCATAAACTAATCAAATTACATGTCCAGCTCCAGCCGGACTTGGTTCTTTGTCTTCACCTCGGTGACTATGTCAATGGATGGGATTGTGTGCTTGTGCACAATGAAATCCATGCTCCTGAAAACCCGTGCATGTGAAGCCTGAAAACTGGTGATGAACTGCGGGAGTTCCTCATAGTTCTGGATCTAACTCTGGATGCGTGCCTTCAACTCTACTGCCTTAGGCTTCATCATCTTTGGCAACTGCAATGGGGCTCCATTATACCTCATTGTACATAGTTTCATGTGATAAACAACAATGTGAAAGTTTGACAAGATGTGTGCTCTCCTAGCACAACGCTGCTGCCAAAAATTAATATGGATACATGACTTATGCACGATGACGAATCTGAAGTACAAATTTCTCATGATTGTCTCAAGAGACAATACTTCATCTAGTACTTCTCTCCTCAACTCTGCTTTGGCGGATGTTGTAGCCTGCTATCCTCCCTACTTGGCTGCTTGTAGCTCCTTAGCCATGCGCTCATTCTATGCTATCAAGAATCTAACACTCGAGTCGATGGCTTCAGCATATGCTTTGGTAGAATCAACAAATGCGCATGGATGCTTGCACATATCATACATGATCACTCGTTCTTCAAACTGCATAGGAGATACATGGACATCTGAAGTGGCCACTTTGCATGATTGCACAACTTTGTGTTTCGACTCGTTAAAATATATGTTGTGCATCTCTGTCTATAGATTGTATTCGAGGATTTCAGTGTCTCCTTGTTCGCTTGGGGCTTACTCTATTTCTGGATCTGATGAAGCTGGTCGGGTGACCACTTGGTCTTGAGGCACGAGGTCAATATCCTGATCTAACACAGGATGAACCATATACATGTCCATCTGCTCTAGCATCTGTTCAATCTCTTGAGAAAAGTACTGCCCCTGTGACTGCTCACCATGTCTTCTCTGTGCCAGCTGTTTGGATGAGCCAATAACCTGTATGGGCACAATTTCATCAATATGTGCATGTTGTTCCTCCTATTGTTCCTATTCCTGCTGCGCTTCCTTCTCTCTTCTGTGCAGCTCTTGTTCTTCCCAGAGTTGTTGCTTCAACTCCTACAACTCCTTTTCTACTTTTTCTAGATTCTGCTTGTCTCTCTACCTTTGCGCGATCCTCCTGTCACCTCTTAGCCTCAATCTCCAAAGCTTCTTTCAACACAAGTGGGTCTACTTTGAACTTGTAGCTTTTCTCTGCCTCTACGTTGTCTGCAACCTTCCTCTTGCCTTTGTCAAGTGCATGTCCTGCCCGCTGTTGATGTTGATGATGTTGCTCTCTAAGATGTTGTTTCCTTCTGCTTTGCTAACCATTCTACAACTATGCTAACTAGTTCATTGAGCATGGAGAAGTGATCAGTATTCCTCAGACCAATGACATGCCACGTGGATCCAAGGATGATGCACTCTCGTATAGTGTTCCTTCACTAAGCAATGCGGGGCATACGGATTGAAACTTTTGGTGTCGAAGGTGAATCTCTTGAATTCATCTACCTCAGCCTTAGCATGCTAGAGATTCCAGATCTCATACAACCCAATCCATAAAGGAAGAGTAGACTAAGGTGCCTTCTTCTTCCTATGCAGTCTCATTGACAACCCTGATGAGATGTGATATGACACTTCTTGCATGATGAGCTTATCCATGGAAAAATTCGGTAAAAAATGTGGAGCCTTCTCTGTGTTGTACATTCATATGAAGGTTCCAAGGGGTGAGGTATACCGATATTCTATGTCGATCAATGCCTCCATCACTGCCTATGACATTCAAGGTGGATCCTGCTCAAATATCATCTTATACACTGGGGTGACGAAGTGGTATGATAACAGTATGATATCTCCATGGAAGATGCATTATCAGAAAAATTTGCAATAAGTGTGTACAGAGGTTTTTGAAGGTATCCATGCCCAACCCAAGCTTGGGAACTACTAACAGGCACAGATTGCATCAAGTATGTAAGTGGACGTGAAGAGCTTCGCTTGCTAACCCTTGGGCGGATGCCGAGATTTTGCCACTTGTCCCTTCAATTTGAGAGCCAACATGTCAGACAAGTTGAAAGGTCTACCTTTGCTTGCCAGTTGATCCAACACAATCACCCAATTCTGCGGGAAGGTTTATGTTATATCTTGTTCATACAAGTGACATGCGAAGATTACCAAGAGCTAATATGCCTTTTGCAGTATCCTTGTCTTGTAAACCCGGTTGGGTGTTGTCCTGAACTTGGATGGCTCTTTCACCCAACTCTTCAAGATGTCTCTTGATTTTGCACTCTTGCTGGGTCTGCTGAAGGGTGTGTCCATCATGATCACTGACTGCGACAAGTGATACATCTCCATCCAAGTCCTTTTCCCTGAAGGTAGCAAGTTCTATTCCACTGACACTCCTCAACACCATTGTCCCTGGATTAGTATGCCAGACAATCCAGTGGATCATTTCTAGGCATGGAAATGTGGGATACCTCCATGAAATCTAGTACAAGACAGACTTGTTTATGTTGACATAGACCCTACGGTCTTCTAGATTATCCTCAAATATGCCTGAAAATGTGTCATTGATTTCCTACCATTTCATTTTGATCTCCTTGTCTATTAACAACTTAGTGTCTTGGCTTATGACATGCATGCCACAAATCTATGAAAAAGAAATACTTGGAGGGAGGTTTCTAAAATGACTTTTGCATGTAACCTCCAGCTGCTAAAAATGGATCCCTAAAATCTAGGGATGCTTTTTGATTTTTTTTTTCCTAGAAAAGAATCCCATGCATGCAAATCAATATTGCTCAGTCCTGGAGGGAACTGGTCAACTTGGGATCGCATGCTGTGTCTGCAAGCTTGGTAGTGACTTTTGCATAGTTTCTAGGTTGAGCTAGTATGGATTTCCCTTATGCTCTATGCAATTTCTGGACAAAATCCCTCGCTGTCAACCATAACTGCGCAAAATTTTAGAGCAAGCCTTGTGAAGGGATGATCTGTGAAATTTCTAGAGGGATGGTTCCTTGGCTTCTCTACACATTTTTGGATAGAAACAGGCTACCTAAGTGGTCTGTGCAATTTTGGAGAGGAAGGCTAGTTCCCCTCCAGATTTGTGCAATTTTCCAGTGAGCACAACAACTAGAAAATGACCAAGTTCTAGAATGTCAGCTTGTGGGTGGGAAGAAAACAAGCAAGCAAACACAAGGTGACAACCGACAGAAACTCAATCAATGCATATGTACATGGATAGTGCAAGACGTGATGCTAATGATGGTTGGTAGGGAGGCTCAAAATCGAAGCTAAGGAAAAATTTTGGAGGGTGGTTGTAGCTGCTACAATAGGTTATTTAATGGAATGTAAAAGGAAGTGAGCCTTTAAGAGAAAAGTAATAGTAGTATCCTAATAAATACACACACATATATCTGAAATAATCGTTAGTAATCTTGTGAAATAGTTCACAACTGAAGCATGATAATGAAAGTAAAAGACAAACCATTCAAGAAATCATACTAAAGCCAACAAAATAGCTCATTTTCA
Source organism: Pinus tabuliformis (assembly GCA_031772625.1). Lineage (NCBI taxonomy): Eukaryota > Viridiplantae > Streptophyta > Pinopsida > Pinales > Pinaceae > Pinus > Pinus tabuliformis. The sequence goes on from CM062805.1 coordinate 822,292,793, forward strand.
TTAGTATGAATTAACAAAAACATATACGGTAAACAATGAAAGAATAGTCTCACAATCATTCATAACATATGCATGAAACATGTTCCAACTCCAAGAGCTTCGAATTATTGAGTGAAAGTTACAAGATACACCAATATGTTGTAGTGGCTACAACCACCCTCCAAAATTTTGGCCTGCACCAATTTCGAAGCCTCCTTTGATGACTGCACACACCCGGTTCACTCTGTGAGATCGTGTGAGTCTTTACATTCACCTTGCTTGTTTATTGCATTCAAGTCCTTGCATGTTGATCTCTAAGTCATGCTTGTGACCGTGTTCTGATTGTTGGGTGTGAAGTCTGATTATCTTCTATATTCAAAGGTATCGCCGCATTGGACCCCAGTTCGAAATGGGGCAGCAACGCCACCCATAAAATATTCGCTGCAGGGGGGGTCTCGAAGCTAAGAATAGATGTAAAATTGCCTTATAAAAGTATAGTAATTTCTAGTCAATCTGTGCCATTCATTAGGCAGAGATCTGACGGTAGAAGTTATGTTTAGTTTAGGGTTTTTTTCCCTAGAAGGAAACCCCTCACTATATATGAGATAATTGTATTGCATCTATGTAGATCTGTATTTAGAGTGAGAAAGAGAGAGGAGATTGAGAACAAAGAGGGTATTGCAGCGGATCTTCTGTAGGTTGTATCTCTTCAGTTTGCTGGATAATATAAAAGTAAGGACTAGTTGTTTCTCCATGGACGTAGCCCAAACTGGGTGAACCACATATATCTGTGTCTCTCTTGTTTTATTCATTTTTTGTGTTTATATTTCTGCAATATTTTATGTGTTCCATTGCTCCGTAATATATAATTTTCAAACACTAATTATGCTTATAGTCTTTGCTTCATATGTGTTTGTTGTGTTTACCATGAAAGCATCTGTCACACTCACACACGAAGTCATATTCACTGTCACACAAGCATCGTCTCGATCATGAATGATCAACCACAAGTGTCGTGCTTGCCGCTTGCACCATCGGTCAGTCATGTTGAACATGTGCATCTGGATGGTTTGGTCATTTCATTGTCAAGCCATGTGAGTGTGTGTTCGTATGATCACCTATGCATCTTTTGACTATTCACACACTTAGTCATTTTTTATGAAGTTCTGACGACTACACTCCTCACTGACAGCCGAACCATGACCCTACTTTCGACTCGATCAACTGTCAACTACAATAGCACAGAAGCACCAAGCTAGTCCTTTCAAGTTGCACTGCCCACAAGCAACTCAATCAACTCTCATGTGGGCCACCCAGACAGTCGAACCCAATAGTTACCGTAGGACTAACTCCGATAAAAAATTGCACAAAGGCCATTGACCTCACCCGTTCAACTGAATGAGGAGATTTCACAGACAGGCCGAATAGACATGAAGTGCCCGTCTCTGTCTCCTTCAGAAAATTGCGTAGTTTTCCCAGTCAATCATCTAGATAGTCGACCAACTATTTATCTCAGAAATTGCGCAGTGGTCATGAGCAGGACTTCCACTACCCATCAATTAGGTCATCTCAGAAATTGTGCAAAGATGATCAGCAGGTCAGCCTCCTGGCCTCAGTGAATTTTTCCTAGCCAACAGCTCCTAGCAAGAGATTGCCTATTCCCTCCAAGAATTACGCAATTTCTACTGCTAGTGAGTGAGCAGCCAACAACCAGTTCCCTCTAGGAATTGCACAGGTTTGGTTTCCAGTGACCCCAAAAGCCAACTGGTAGTTACCTCTGGGAATTGCGTAGTTATGGTTTCCAATGACCCAGCAGCCAATTGGTAGTTCCCTCTGGGAATTGCGCAGTTCTGGCTGCCAGTCTCCCTAGCAGTTCCCCAGAAAAATTGTGCAATCCCTACCTGCTGACCCTTTATGCAGCCCGACCTGTTCCTCAAGAAAATTGCACAAATCTAGTTGTCCAACCCCTGCTGACTTTTTGTTCCAGAAAATGCATAGAGCATGCCTACCGTGCCCTCCTGCAACCCAGAATGTCCCTCCCAAAATTTGTGCAAATTTTCCTCCCAGCCAAGCTAGACCTTGCAGATAGTCACTGTCGACTCAGATTGTCTATCTCCATCCGTCAGTGACTCTTGCAAAATTTTCATCAGCAGTTGCTCGGAGCCATCATCACACATCACAACCCTGCTGCCTCTCCCGGTCACCTACATTTGAATGATCATGTGTCATGGTAGACTAGGAGGTTTTGGATTTGATGTTGTCTCATCATGAGTGATTCCAGGTACAGGTACACCAACAGACATATCAAGACAATGAACGGGATGAACGAAGGGACCAAATTCAGATGGACAGGTTCACCAATGGACAAATGAACGAAGCATGCAAAGTAGACAAATGCAACGAACATGCACCTTCACAAACAAGTGAGCCTGTCAAGTCTTCCAACATGAAAGCAAGGAACAACATGATAAAGCTTCATTAAGCGAACCAAGGACCATTGAAGACTCCATGCACTCCGCCATGCAAAGGTGAAGCTATGATACACCATGAAGACCTCCATCACTTAACAGCATTGTAGCTCAACATGCACTCCAACAACAGCACAAATGTACCAACATAGTCATGTCAAGTCATGTCGAGTCAAGTCATGAGTCATGTTGCCCACATCTCCACTATGGGCTTGTTGTTAATCAATGTGATGTAACATGGAAGTCAAAGAGAGCCACTTGTTGAACATAGAGTCATGTAAGTTGAAAAGTCATGGAATTCAAACGGTCATGAGGGTAGTCAAACAACCACAAGGGTCAGTTTCACCCTTGGCTATAAATACCCCCCTCATTTGTACATGAAGGGACTTTTCACCTCAGCTCCTCCCACATAGCCAAGAGAGTATGTAATCTTTTCTTTGAGGAGTAAGTAGTGGCTCCAACGCCCTGTTGGTATGGTTTAAGTGATGTATGGTGTAATGATGTGTCTTGGAATTTTTGCTTAATTCAAAAGCCTATTAACAGGCCAACACATTTTCACACATGTATTGTATTTGTTGTAAGACTGATCTTTAACACTTGCAATGCATGTTGCTTTAACCTGTGTGCTACATCTGTGTTATAGACATATTTGGGCACTGCAACCCCAATCACATATGTCAATAAACCAAGGGCTCTCAAACCCCTAAAAGTGTTGTTTCATACCCTAAAGGATCAAGGTCAACTGATTACATCATTTCCCAGAAGTTCTCCTTGAAAAACTGCTCAGAATTGGTCAAAACTGGACCATACAGACTGCTCCATGCTAAGGGTGTGATGCATCTCACCTACTACACACAAAGGGTGCAATGCATACTGAAAATCCCTTCTGTAGGGTGCGATGAGCGAGAGAAAACAAATGGCAGAGGCATTTTGCAAGGTGGAAACTCAAAGAATCTTCTAGAAAGTGCTCATATGACACTTGCCTCTCTGAATTCGCCCAGGGATGAGTAAGAGATCATGAAATCTCCAAGTGGAACCAAGAACTATCAGTGAAATGACATTAATCAAAATCCCTGAAGCTGACTCACTCTCATATAAACATCTATATATGGATCCATCATCCTAGAGATCCAGAGGCTGGAATTTTGTAATTTGTATGGAAGTGTTGTTGGTTTTTCTTTGAGACATTGTATTGTTGGGTGATCTTGCTTTTTATGAGGTGAAGATGGCTTTCATGCTGGGAGGATGGTGCTAGATCAGACAGCTTGGTTGTAATCCTCTCTTCTACTACTTCTATCAATAAAGTTATTTGCGTTTTCCTCCATATACTTGTATATCTCTGAATCTTGTATTTATATATGCATTTGTATGGTTAATGTACATATGATCCTATATTGTTTATGGTTATAGATCTCTATGCTTTGATGGTATTTTGTTGCTTTGACTCTACATGTGTTCTTTGAACCGGGACAAGTGAGAAAGGAGTGGTGAAATCTCTATCAAGGGAGAGAGGAAACAAGCAAGGAGACTAGTGAAAGACTGAGGTTGGTACTCTTTGCTTCTCTCTCATCTGTCTCTCATAAAGGAAAATAGAAGTAACTTTGGTTTGTTTGTTTCTAAGATAGCTACCCATCTTAGTGGGACTAGCAGCTTTGAATGGACACTAGTTTTCCCGATCACAAAATGGCAACTCCGCTAGGGACCGAATAGTTTGTTTGTTTTGTTACTGTTGTTTGCTTTATAAATTACAAACGGAGCCTGAAGTTAAGCCAGCTAGCCTTCGAAATGCTATTGTTATGCAACTGCAAAGTAGATCAATGTTGCTTTAGTAAATCTCCGGTTTGGTTTATGAACTGAACATCTGACTTGCAAACATCCTAAGTGCCCTGGTGGTAGCTCAAATAACCTCATTAGATCAGTCCCGATACTTTGTGTTTACTGCCTATCAAAAGCTCAGCCTAAACCCCTGAACTTAGCTACAAACTATGAGTGAAAACCAAGCTCAGTCTCGTCCCTGGACCATCACACCATCTCTCATTGGAAGCCTGGATGCATCGCACCTCCCGTGTGTTGCAGGTGAGATGCATCCCTGTTTCCATGTGTTACAGGTGCAATGATTGAGTGAGACTGTTTCTGCCTCCAGATTTTGGTTTTTTCTTCATTGTCTTCAGCTTTATTCAGTGGTTTTGTTGTCTATGATCAGTATATCACTGTTGAAACCTTCTTCCTTTGCATTATTCGGCCTCCATTGATAAAGAATTGTGAATGTTTTTTTATGTATTTGTCATCATTTACAATTATCCTTTGCAAAAAGTAGCTTAATCGAACTATTGTCTTTTGATTTGAAAGTGTCGCAACTGTCATTTCCAGTCAAGAAAAAGAGTGTCGTAAAGTCTTCCTCTTTTAGATAGTTGATTACACTTTTGCTATTATATTTGATTTGAATCATCAATTCTTTGAAGTTTCGAAAGCATTTTTTAAGTCAAAATTGAAAGTGTCGTCTTAGTATTTCTTTCGTTTTTAACAGAAATTGCTAAAGTGTCGCTTTGAGGAAAGATAGTTCATATCTGTACTTAGTTTTCTTTTTGTCACTCTCACATTAAGGAAATTGAAAAACAAATACATGCATGTGCATTTGCATTTAGACTGCATGCGGAAATTGATTTAGGAAAAGTGCATCTAGTGTGTGCTCTCTTCTCTATGTTGAAATAATTTTATTTCTCTTTCCTTAGTAGCTAGGATTTTCATTGCTAAAAGAAAGTAAACGACTGTTTATCGTCTTAGATTGAATGTTTAGGAATTGTATATATACATCACGTGGTGAACCTTAAAGTAAAACTTCTTAAGAAATATCAACTATAAAATAAAACTCAATGAACATAAAAACGCTTTGGAACCTAACGCAAAACATCTAGAAGTCTAGGCTAGAGACGTATTCCGGCATCGTAAAGCCTGGTAACTATCGTTTTCATCATAGGTTGGGTGATTCCTCCTCTTTGATATGGCAAGTGCCAGTACGGACTTGTTCTCCCACATACCATTGAGTATATTGGGAGACCACAATAGGCTATATTCTTTATCCTTAGGAAGCCATGTCTGCCGCCCTATCGATTGTAATGCACTGAACACAGCATTCGGGAAGATTGACTGCCATACGTAAAAAGTATTCTGCATTTTTGCGATTGGTTTGGTAATCCCTCTGTCTAGATTTCCGAAGTAGTCACTTTCGTTCCTTTTCAGACTCCTTAAAATAAAAGGTCCATCTGAGCACTTGTCACTTCAGGCTCATTAAAAATCGAAGGTGACTAGAGCCATCTTTAGCTTTTTCTCGACTCTTAAAAATTGAAAAAGCAAGTTGTGTCAAAGTGTCATAAAATCTATTTTAATCGGAATAACATCACTGTTCCCTTGTTGGTCTTAGGTTGAGAAAATGGAGTCCACCAATCAAGGGTATCCCCTTGGGGGAAATCCTAGTCCTTTCTCTTCTTGGGGAGATGTTGGTGCTCCACACATGGCTACATTGTCCCTTCCAGGACTCACAATTGGCCTACCAGTATGGCTTTTCTCGACCTCTGTCGTTCAAAACACCGTAATTCCTCAACAATCAAATCAGCAACTAGATGATACTGAAGTCACTCCGCCACCTTCTACTTTGTTTGTTTCTCCCTCTCCCTCTTCCTCTTCACTTGGTGAAACTAGTAACACTAAAAACCAACTAAGAAGAAGAAGAAAGGGAAGGAGAAGAAGAAGAAGAAGAAGCCAATGGCGAAAGGGGGCAACCATGCATCATTTGGCGAAAATCCACACACTGCACCTTCCAAACCTAAATCTCCATGTGTCATTTGCAAGGGAGACCACTATCATCGAGATTTCCCCTGCTTCCCACAGATCTTGAGGGACTGGTCTCCCCGCTTGCACAATCCGGTGTCCTCAACCTCTGATGATCATGTTGAGATCACACCATCAAATAGTGAAAACGAAGTTAATGGATAGAAAGGAAGATATAAATTTCCTTGTAGACTGTGTGAAGGAAATCATGCCCTCCACCATTGTCCTTTCCTGGACGAAGCTAAAAGAGTCTTGGATAACCGTCCTGCTTCACTGCAACGACTTCCCCCTGGATACAAGAAACTCTTGCCGAGTTCATCGCTAGTTGAAAATCTTACTAACACACCTTTGTTTTCGGTCAAAGCACCTATCATTGAAGATAAACCATCTGAGTCCACACCGGACCAAAGTCAACAGGTTGAGATGGAAGTTGACCCAATCTTGTCTTTAGAAGGTCCATCTTTGGATGATACAGTCTCCAAAGAGAATGAGAACGACATCGTTCAAATTCTTTTTGTTAACATAGAGTCAGATGAACATGGGGGCAATCTACCCATTCCTGTACCTCAGGAAGGAAGTTCATCAAAGATTCATCCGGTCATTTATTTGGTCCCTCCTCCAAGCAATCTAGTCATTTCCTTCGATTGGAATCTACTAGGGAGACCCCGCCTACCATCTAATGTACCATTCTGATCATAGTACAAGCTTACAGAATGATCATGGCTGGTACTATCATAAATGAAGGGGCTTCTGTGAGTATCCTTTCCTCAACTGCTTGGAAAGCACTTGGTTCACCATCGCTTCTGCCTGAGATTCAAAATCTATCATGCTTCAATAAAGGAACCAGTCGACCGTTAGGGATCCTTCCAAATTTGCCTATAACTTTGAGAAGGAAAATCGTTCATCTAAACGTGATGGTAGTCTAAGGGCCGCTACATTACAATCTACTCCTTAGGCATCACTACATTTATAGCAGGGGAGCTATTGTTTCCTCACTCTTTCGGGTGATGTGTTTCCCATATTAAGGCAGAATGGTCCAGCTCATAGACCAGCTTTCATTCCCCAGTTCAAACACGGATACTAGTCAAATGCCATCCCTAAATGGTATTTTTGCACAAGGAATGTCTCATCAACCTCCAGTCCGTCCACCTGATGAGCGCGAGTGATTCGGCGAATGTGACTAAACCTAGGGGGCATGCACCCTGGTTTGCTTCAACAAGAAAATCCAGGATATGAGATGTGTTTCCTCGTAGGATATATGACCAATCCAACACACCCATCCGTTAAGGAAAATGGGATCAATCTGGAAATATCATTTCCTCATCGAAGGTTATGTGATTGGAACTGACACCACTCACCTTTGTCCATTTCGATGGACAAATCCAAGGAAGTGTTTTTTCTGCTACGCGGATGGAACAATATTGCTAATGCAAGAACTTCCGCATGGTAACCTGGAAACTTTACTCTTCTTTATACCTGGGGGCATGCAAACCTTTTGTACGCAAGTGAAAAGCGACCTGCGTAACTATAACCCCGTATTTTTTTACTAACTTCAACTGCTTAAGTTAGGTGATTGGTCTAGTCAACAATTCACCTTTGCCGGGACCAATGGGAATGGCAAAGTAAAGGAGATGTTTCCCACCGAGAAACTATCCTACCTAACCTTAGTAGTTCTTTAACCCCTAGGACAGTAGTTGGTTGTTCCTAGCTTGCATACAAAAGGATTGAAGCAAAGTTGCACATGGGGAAAGATCCCTAAAAAATGAACCTACTAATGAGAGACATCCTTATTATACGACTAGCACAAGCAGGTTTACACAAAGTTCAAGCTCGTTAAAAAATAAACCTAGCAATGAGCATATGTTCCCCCAAAGTTCAAGCTCATTAAAGAATGAACCCACCATCAATAAATAACCTTTGTGATCGCATTGCTATTAGCTTTTGAACCTTGGTTGTGTTCTTACCGTCACCTCCACTCTTTTTTAGCTGATCATACGCCTCCACTTGATTTTTTACCCTTTTGAGGAACAGCTGCGACGAGTGATTCTATTAGCCACCTTCTTTACACTACCGTGATTGAAAAGTTCCAAACTTACCTAGAACCAGTTGCTATCCAAAAACATCACTCGTTCCTCAAAAAACGAGTCTCCTTTAAGCTCTTTTTAGACTCGTAAAATATGAAAATATTGCTGAGCAATTGGCCTCTCCAGCTCGTTAAATTGATTGTAAGTGCCATCCCTCCTCTATATTTTGATCTTTTTGGACCTGAGGGATCATTACACAAAAAGACTGAGCGCTTGTCTTTTTCGGCTCGCTAAAGTGATCGGAAAAGTCATCCATTTCATATTATTTTATACTTTTTCGGACTTAAGGGAATATACTACGAAAAAGGACTACTAGAGTTTCCTTTCTGTTTCTTTTTAGACTCTCTAAAACTGAAAAGGACCGAGTTATCATTGTCGTTAAACTCGTTAAAACAATAGCGACAAACTTGTCCATGCATATAAGAGCGAGTTTCACTGTCGTTAGGTTCGTTAAAACATAGCGACAGGTTTGCCCGAAGGGAAAATTATAGAACAAGCATATGTTACCCTCCTCAAGCTTGACAAAAATAAAGAGGTACTGGTCAGCAATGATTGGGGAAAAAGGGAAGAAAACTTGAAGAACTTCATTGGTAGTAGGTCGCTCTTGAACATGGCACTTTCACTCCATCGCCATGATTGAGTCGGGTTGGGTTATTCCGTTCACCGGTCATATTACCATTGGTCCTCCATACCATCCATTTTGGGGTTAACACTACCAATCCATTCCAGTGTCACCGATATGTTCAAGAGAAGTCACTCAGAGAATTCACCAACCTAGCTAACACCTCATTCGTTGCAATACCTTAATGCTCCATTCTTTCATGACCGCCAACCTGAACCTCGTATCATCAAATCATTTTCACCTCCACAAAATCATTTGCTCCGTTCCATGTCGTAGATGTGGGATTCATTAAGGCCCTCCTACGATGGGTCACTTCTTGTCGACATCAACTCATTATCCAAGAAGTTGACTTAGGAACAACCCTTTCAGTAATTTGAAGCTTGCTTGCCTCAATGGCAAGTTTCTCACTTCTGGCAACAGGTTTACATCAATGGCCTTCGATCGAAAGATTTTGCATGGTGTTTGACATTGACTCATGTATTCACACCACGTGAATTGTACTGCAGTACCTTGAGGGTCATCATCATTATCGGTGATTCCTCTCGCGCCTGTTAACAGCTTACATCATTGGTTGGTAATCAGGTGATGTCTTTCCATGTTCAACATCAAAACATCTTTTCACATGGATCGAATAGTACTTCACGAAAATATTGAATGAGTTTGAAGACCTCAAATCTAGTTTCATCCATCCGGGCTGTGATATATTCAGGAAAATAAAGACATCAAATGTACACCGTAGCTGCACAGATAATCATCCAAGCTAAGGGATGATGGCTGTACCAGAATCATTAGTCTGTCGCATAGATGGTTGTCTGTCCTATGTACATGAAAATGAATTTATAAAGCTGAGCATGGGAATTCCCGCCTCAGCTAGATCATGAAAATATTATGAAGATAATGTATTGTATTGTATCTTATTACAAGTCACCTTCCAGTTCGAAAAACCTCGGATCCTCATGATAAAGCATTTCACCCGTCATCATAAGATTTATGACCTCATGCTTTAGGGGGCAACTGTTATAGACATATTTGGGCACTGCAACCCCAATCACATATGTCAAATAAACCAAGGGCTCTCAAACCCCTAAAGGTGTTGTTTCATACCCTAAAGGATCAAGGTCAACTAATTACATCATTTCCCAGAAGTTCTCCCTAAAAAACTACTCAGAATTGGCCAAAACTGGACCATACAGATTGCTCCATGTTGAGGGTGTGATGCATCTCACCTACTACACACAAAGGGTGTGATGCATACTAAAAAACCCTTTTGAAGGGTGTGATGAGCGAGAACAGACAAATGGTAGAGGTAATTTTCTAGGTGGAAACTCAAAGAATCTTCTAGAAACGGCTCATATGACACTTGCCTCTATGAATTCACCCAGGGATGAGTAAGAGATCATGAAATCTCCAAGTGGAACCAAGAACTATCAGTGAAATGACACTAATAAAAATCCCAGAAGCTGACTCACTCTCCTGTAAACATCTATGTATGGATCCCTCATCCTAGAGATCTAGAGGCTGGAATTTTGTAATTTGTAAGGAAGTGTTGTTGGTTTCTCTTTGAGACATTGTATTGTTGGGTGATCTTGATTTTTATGAGGTGAAGATGGATTTCATGCTGGGAGGATGGCACTGGATCAGACAGCTTGGTTGTAATCCTCCCTTCTACTACTTCTATCAATAAATCTATTTGAGTTTTCCTCCATATACTTGTATATATCTAAATCTTGTATTTATATATGCATTTGTATGGTTAATGTACATCTAATCCTATATTGTTTATGGTTATAGATCTCTATTCTTTGATGGTATTTTGCTGCTTTGACTCTACAGGTGTTCTTTGAAGTGGGATAAGTGAGAAAGGAGTGGTGAAAGCTCTGTCAAGGGAGAGAGGAAACAAGCAAGGAGACTAGTGAAAGACTGAGGTTGGTACTCTCTGCTTCTCTCTCATATATCTCTCATAAAGGAAAACACAAGTAACTTTGGTTTGTTTGTTTCTAAGATAGCTACCCATCTTAGTGGGACTAGCAGCTCTGAATGGACACTAGTTTTCCCGATAACAATCTGAACTGATTCATTTGTTGTAATGCATAATCTATTAATGGAAATGTGTTGTATATTCTGTTAATGATGTCTTGACTGTGTCAACAACTTTGACAGACATCAGACAGACTTTTCACATGAACCTTGAAGTAAAAATGATTGCACTCATTCGGACTATTCTGTGAGTTCTTTACGTGTTATCTTACCTTGTATGTTGTGACTGTTGCATCCAAGTGGATTGCTCCACCAGAAGCTATGTATGTCCTTTGTGTTGTGTGTTCCTAGATGAGTTGGGACTGATCCCTTTCAACCTGGAACTCACCTTCACCTTCTTCCCCTCACAGTGAAAGAACCATTGACACAAGTACTCTTACACTCACTAGGCACGCAAACCTCACTTCTTGAAGACAAAACGAACCACTCCCTTGTGTTGATAAGAAAAAGTTTAGGCAAATACTTAAGATAATGGAAACCGGGCCATCATACTGGATGGGACTCCCACACCAAATGCTGTGAGGTCTAGTTAGGACTTCATACTAGGGTGATCCCCTGAATGTTGGTGGGTCCAACACCATCAACATTTATGGTGCTAGAAGGAGTTCAGCCAGTTGTACATGGCTGAAATTCCCCTCACACTCACTCATCAACCATCTAGTCAAGGCAATAACTTGCACTCCCTCTCTCACGACTCAACAGTTGGTTACTCCTCACCTCCTAGAATTGAACACGAGATTTCATATCAACACCTTCGCTCCATCCATCCCATCACTTGTCAGTTCGTGAAAGCAGTCGAACTGATCCCAGGTGTACAATATCTTCCACATGCATCTAAGAAGCCAAAAGCCACTCCCACAGGGGTTGTTGTATCATCGATGGAAGAAGCAGTCCTTGATACTCTTAAAGGTTTGGAAGAAGCTATTGAAGATAGAGAGGAACCTCCAATATTCTTTGAAGATTAACAAGGGGTCTTGGGATGATCAAAATATGATATAGGAGGCAGAGGGGAAGGCAGTGAAGGAGGTGGAGCTGGAGACGAACTGAAAGCCTTAGTTCCAGAACCATCAGATTCTGAAGGAGAGGAAGAAGAAGAGGAGGATGAAGAGGATGAAGAGATGGCTGGACCAAATCTTGAATGCATGACTCAGGGACCATTGGCTCTCATGGATATTCTGCACAAGATGTCGAAGTGAGCAGAGAGAATGAACATCAATCTTAACCCTAACAGTGCGGTGAAGGTAGAAGACCACTCAGACAACTTCTACCTATAGTTTCATAACCTTGAGGTATGTTATGACGATATAACATGTAGATTTTTTCCACGTACCTAGGACGGTTGCACAACTGCTTGTTATCATAGCCTTCCACCCAACTCCATATAGAACTGGGGTTCTTTCAAACGTATGTTCCTTGAAAATTTTGCTAATGACAAGACCCCAACCATGCTACTAAAAGAATTGGAAGCCTCAGGATGGAGGGAAAAGAGAAAGTGAAAGATTTCAATAATATTTTTATGCCTATTTTGAACAAGTTTGCAGTAGACACCAAAGCTCATGACTCCATCACTGTCGACTATTATACCTCTGCATTTCCAACCACCATTGCGTAGTTTTTCAAGTGAGCTGCGAAGCCAACACTTTTAGAAAGCTGCGAAGAGGTTATTGTTGTTGAGAAAGACTTGCATGCCATTAGAGTCATCAAGGATGATGAATCAACGATGACGAATCAACGAAAGACTCCAAGGATGTGAGCAGAAATCCCCAAGCAATGACGAGTAAGGGCAGAGACAAGGAAGAAACTAATATTGAGACCCTCACTCTCCTTGTCAAGAACTTGACCACCAAAATGTCCAAACTCAAGCAACAGAAGACAGACACATTCGTGAGCAGTCATCTGCGCAGACAAAGACAGGCAATCAATTCATCAATTGGCTCATCAAGCAACAATCGGTTTGGTTCCAAATTTATGCTGAAGCCTATGTTCTAACTTGATCAATGTGCTAATCCTAAGTTTTGTTCCTTTCATGAAGAATTTCATCTCGAGAACTCTTGTTTAGATTGGAAGCGAGTTGTTACCTCTGTTTGTACTCATACACTCGATGTGGATGGCGACAAATAGGAGCATCCAGAAGACACTATTGATAATGAAGAGGTTGCACCTGACAAAGCACCAATTTATGGGCATGTGATGAACGCATACCAGTGCTTGCAAGTAGTCTCGAAGATGAACACCGAGAAGCAGCCCCAAAAGCAAAATGTCGTTACCATCTTAAGAGTAAAGGGGATCCCCCTACACTTGAGGAGATGCAAGAGAATGTGAGACAATTGATAAAGAAGGTTGATCCACCGACTACTGGTGGGCTCCAGTATTGTAGCAATAATGATACAACTCCTGGAGCTTCCCTCTCTAATTTTATCAACCCGGTAGTTCGTAACAAACTTGGAAGCGACGGTGCTGTATGCACAAGTACTAGCTCTTGTTGCAGCTGTCACTTGGTCAGCTGGCACAAGTCCGCTAGGGCTCAAGCCAACTTCTATATGTTCTCAGAAGAAGCTTTTTAAGTGATGAATGAAAGCTATCTCAAAGGAAATTAACCTACTTTGCAAGAATGAACCGAAAGCCAACAAAACATGGAAACCCTAGTAAACCCTAATTCTACTAGCTTAATCCTTATGATGCAATGGTGGGAATGCAACTTCTAAAAGTGATGCCATTACTTCTATTGAGATGAGATTCATGTGTCTAAACTAATTTCATCTGAAGAGAACATGTTTTTGTATTTTTTCTCAAGTTGTTGGAGTTATTATGCCTGTGCTTCTTACTGGGTCTTGACTGTGCAGGGGTAGATCAAGGGGAGGAAGGCTTGGAAAAAGGTTAGGAGGACTCTGAGAGGGTCCAAGGGATCCCTAACATCATTCCACAGAAGTTCACAAAGTTCAGATGCCTGGCAACCGTGTTTGCAAGCTTCTACAGGATGTCTGCAGGGGATTCTATAGGAAGTTCAGGATTTCTACAGGAAGTCTGCTAGTTTCTACAGGATGTTCTGCAATCAGAGTTTTGGGTGATGGATGAGTGAATGAGCTGTATGGGTGGATAGGGAGGTAGGAGGGGAGCTTGTGATGGCTTATGGACAGTGAGATGAGATGGAGAGGGGGTGTGTAAAGCTGGTTGGTCTAGAGGAGGGTAGAGGCAATGAAAGGCCGAAAAGATAAAACAATGTGGATGATAGAAGAGTTGGGAGGCAAATGATCTAACTGGGAGATAAGTAGATGGCCTAGGCACGGCTGAGAAGGATAAGGAAATGATAGAGTGGTGCTGCGCAGTGTAAATGAAACAAATCACCCCTGTCTTGCGTATAACCGAAATGTCATCAACCTACTCTAACTGTTTTATTAGAAACCAAAGAACAACAATGTAGTTTAAAGGGAAATCATGCATGGTGCTGAAACAAAGAGTTATTCCACAAAATCTAAATGCATGGACACTTCTAAAACCGAAAACATTACCTCAAGACTTGCATGAATATGTAAAACAGTGTTTTTGGTAGTTGGCATGGTCTGCACTTTCGGTCCCCAAACAGAGGTGAAAGTGAGTGTGAATTCAACCTTTTTTGAACTCTGATTAACTCCAATCCTCTTACTCTAATCTAAACTACCGAAGCAATTGTGTTCATAAACCTAACTTACGTAATCATATCAAAACAGTCAACTCAGCAAATTGTGTTTCCAAGTGCATGTAAAGGAAAAGAAATATAATGCTGAAAGAAAGACAAGTAACAATACAAAGAAAGGAGGCCTATTGCTCTCAGGTTGGGCCCAACCCTGAGAGCTATAGCTCCTCTAAGAACTCAGAACTGAACTCGAATCTGCCTGCCTTTTATTAAAAGATCATAGTCATAAGTCTAACAACATGCCAAAAATGGCTTACAAAAAGCAAAACAGAGCTATAGCTCGTAATTCAGAATCTGCAACAAAGGTTCAAAAAGTTCCCATCGAAGGCTACAGCCTCAATATTTATACATTATGAGGGCCAAGCTGGCCTCCTAAATTAGTGGGGCTTGGCTGACCAACTAAAAGTAAACTGTTGTTCCTTTAGAATCTGTTGGCTGCCTTCTAGCTCGGCGGTGATAGTTGTTGGAGCTCGGAGTTGGGGTGGAGATCACGAGGAAGGCCATTCAAGGCTATGGAAAACCTTCCTACAAAACCGCAATGCCACCTTGGTTGTCTCCTTGCCTTCATCTGCATGGTTTTGCTCCATTTAATGTCAAAAAAACCTGAAATAACATGTATTAGCCACCTAGGAATAGTGACTGCCTTCCTTCCTACAAATAACATGAATATACTAAAAAATGATGCATAAGTGATGAACAATGAAGGGTTGAGCAAGGGTAAGTAGGCCAAATGAGCCCAAAATGTTACCAAATTTGGGGCTCATCATCACCCCCAACTAAAATATTTTCTCATCCTTGAGCAACTAGTCCAGCTCCTCATCCTTCATTGCCTTTACTGCCACCCTTACATCCCAAGCCTCTGTAGTAGTGTCCTCCTTGCTGATATGGAACCCAACCTTTCTGTTCACCTCTTCCCACTGTTCATTATCATCTTTCTCTGTGCTGCCTTCCATCAATCCTAGCAGCAGTGGTGGGCTTAGCTTGAGGCCAATCCAGCTGGCCTGGAGGTTTTGCATGGATTTCTTATAGAGGGCCACCCGTACTAGAGCTTCCCTCATCCGAGTTGGGGTATGATACTCTCTGATTTTCAGACTGTGGGCCAATGTGTTCCATCAGCGGGTGCAAGCTTGGACAGAGTTGTCTCCTAACAGTCTCTCCATGTCCTCAAAATGCGCTATGGCTTGGGCCTGCTGATCCATATATCTCAATGAAGCTTGAGGGTCAGTGGACAAGTGTTGGTGTGCCGAGATTAGTGCAACTGGATCCCCTGGTTCTGCTCTAATTAGCAATGGCTCATTCAGCTCTCGGTTCATGACCGCTTTGGCTTTTGCTGCTCTTTTGTCCTCATGGTTCAACCATGAGGCAAATGCCATTAATTGCATATCTCCTAAGGCTGTATTGGGATCCCATGAAATTACATTAGGCAGGGCCAAATTATGGAGGTAGAACTCCGCTAATTTGGCCTTATCCTCTGATGAACTGGTACTGCATACTTCAGTGAATTGCTGCGGGTCTTGGAGCTAAGAGGTACCTCTATGCGCCAAGGCATTGATTTGAAATTGCATCCATTGGCCTTTCAGGTACAGGCCATAGGATTTGGCTGGCTGTCTGCATTGTATAGCATCCATGGCCCAACTGGCCATGCAGGCCAATTGCGCCTCTTTCTGCTGCAGCTGTTGTCTGAGAGCTTGCACCTCAATTTGTGCTTGTTGTTCTGCTTCCTGTAGATGCAAGGTTGGCTCCCCAAGACCAGTGTGCAGTTCCTTTTTGCCTTGCTGTTCTGTTGTGGTGTCCCCGGAGGATGTACCTGTTCCTGTCCTCAGCTCCTGTAGCTGCAATCTAAGCTTTTCATTTTCTTCATGTAGGAACACTCGTTGGCAATTTGCCACGTGTTTAGCCATGGCCAATTCACTTCTGGCCTCCTTAAGTTGCTCTTCCAAAGGACCTATGTCTGCCACACCCTTTGACTTGGCTATTTTCATCCACGTGTGTGTACGTACTCTCTCTTCCTCCAATGCAAAGAACAGTGGCACAGTGAATTTCTGAGGTATAATTTTGCTAGCCTCTAAGAAGTTGTAATATGAACTCAGACTTGGCTGAGGGCTAGGCTCTGGAATATGCTCTTTCTCTACTTCTTTTGGTGGCTCTACTTCCCCCTCCCTCGGTGGTGATGAGGGTGCTTCTCCTTCCATTCTCTCTGTTTCCTTAAGCCGGGCTAAGGTTTCCTGTAGAGCATCCTCAACATCCTGTAGCCGGGCTTTTGAGGCCAATTGGTCTAACCTTTCTTTCCAAGTAGTTTTCTTCGGGCTCCCCCTCTCATAGGTGACTAATATCCTTGAGGGGGACCTCTCCTTGGGCGAAGTAGGGGCATCATCTATAGTGATTGGGCTGCTGGACGGAGGCTGTGGCTTGCCCGTCTTTATCCTCACACTTCTCCTAGCTTTAAAATATATAGGGGTCTCCCTCTTTCTCTTCTCCTTTGGCTTAGGAGGTGTACTAAGTGCGGCCAGCACAGCTGCTACCTCCCTTGCAAGAATGTCAACTTTCTTCTCCTTGGGTTTCGCTTTCTCAGGGCTTCCTGTAGAAGACCCTTTTTCAGTTGATTTCTGGCTTCCTGTAGAATCCGATTTCGGTTTTCCTGTAGGAACAGGTGGCACCACTTTAGGTTGCTTTGCTGAGGGTGTTTTACTTTTCGACTTGGTTGCGGCTGCTGTCGAGGTGCCTTTGCTGACGTGGACCTGCTCAGCCTTGTCCACTCTGCTTTGTAATATTTTCTCTCTGGCCGTCAACATGGGTGTGTCATCCTTCTCTTTGGCACCCTTTTTCTCTTGTTTCTTCTTTTGCTCTTTCTTCTGCTCCGTGGTCGTGGTCTTCTGGCCTTTTTCTTTCTTCCCTGTGGGTACTGACTCTTTCTCCTCACTGTTGGATGAACCGAGCTCTTCGGTCAACATCTTTATATCACCATCCTTGGTCAAATTTCTAAAGGCTTCCCATGAGAGAGGAACCTTGTATGTGTGGAGCGCATCCTCCACGAGGAGTTTAATGAGTCCATGGTGGGCTACCTGTTCTGGTGTGCCTTCTTTTAACTTGATGGCACATTCAATCATAGACTGTAGTAGAAAGTAGGGGATATTTAGTTTGTTTTCTACAGGTAGGTCCATCTGATGCCTTAATTCCATGAGTAACCAAAAATCATACCCATATACAATGCTAAACCGACCTTCGCAAGTGATGTACTTCATAATCTGAAGGCTAACTTCACTCCACAGTGGCAGTAAGCTGGTTCTACGAACCCCGTTTTTATCTTCTGATAATTCCTCCTCTCGGGGGAAGAATTCCTTCTTAGCCTTCTGGCCCAATTTCCTTTCTTCTTTATCCCATGGTAATCCCATTGGGAGCTCAGTAACTCGGCTAATGAATTGTGGGGTGAGTCTGAGGCTCAAACCCCTGAAGTTGACGGTGGCCAATGTTTTGGATTTCGGCTTCAGAGCTTGCAAAAACTCCTCTTCCACCTCATCGTCATAGCCCTGCAATTTGTCGCAGAACGACATCCATTGCGCTTGTGTGAATAGCTCCACCACCTCAGGATTCTCTCTTAGCTTTGTTGAGTCGGTTGGTTCCCTTCTGATGAACCCACCCGGCATGGTGAAAAACTGCTGCGTTAGCTGGAGGTGGCGAGTGCGGAAGAAAATTGGCCTACTGGGACAGAGCGTAGAATTACGCCTCTGTCACGCATACAATTCACGAAAACTTATCTCCCGATGACCTTAACACGGCTTAATTATACTCACATCCTGTAGGACGACAATTCATGCAAACGGCAAACAATACTTGCAAGTTTTTTATGACCAGACTGTAGAATGTCGACTCTGCCACCCTCGAAACCAATTGCATGGAAGGTTCAGGCTTACCTTTTTAATCCGCCACCTTTTGACGTGAGGAACCCAATTTCCTGTAGAAGCAGCTTTCCTGTAGAAGCAGCACATGAATTCTAGAGGATACTGCAGTGGGTCTGCGCTCTCTGTGCTGCTTAACAGGTGTTCGAATGGCCGAAGACTTGGAGTGTCGAGCTTCAGAGGAATCCGGATGCTCACTCGACTTTCAAATGGCGAATGATAAATGCATGGGGTGGCAATCTAGCCGATTAGATTTGAATCCGGTGGAATACGTGGCGCGGGGGTGAGCTGTCCCTGCCAGACCGTTGGACGACGTCACTCCATCATTCTTCTGCAAGTTCCCTTACTGCCGCATCATTCCCCGCAGATCCGCCGTCGTCATTTCTGTTAAAATGTGCTTCTCCCCGACTGGATGGCTCTCACGTGTGCACTGCCCGTTCCTTTTGCCACGACCACCGTTTACCATCCGACTAGACCATCTGACTGGTTTACGTGGCTAGTCGAATGGCCATACGACCGCTCAACCCATTCACTTCACACTTGCAAACATTTCAAAGTAAAATTCATGCAATTCGATGGAAGAAAGGGCGAGGCACTTACCTGTGCGCCCGCGACACGATTTTTCAGGCTCTTGGACGATGATGAGTAGATTTGTTTGCTGCTGGAGGATTGCACAGGCCCGGAGGTTCCTCTTTACAGGCCGCTGACGATGAATCTTATGATTCGGCTGCATGTGCCTGCGTTATCCTTGCATGTTGCGGGCGATGGAATGGTGTATACTCTAGTTGGCTTAACTGCTACGGGACTCCTGCAGGATGTCCTGTAGCAGTTTTTCCTCCTCGGGTGCATGCTACACGATGAAGATAGTGGCCTCACGATCGCGCTCACAGGGCTCTTGGATAGCTGGGATGGGTATGGCATAGCATCTCAGTGTCTTTTTTCATTTAAAAATTGTTTTCTCTTGATAACTCAATGATCTGCTTTGATTGTGCAGGTATCTTCATTGCATGTTGACAGTGGTGGTAGAAGGAGGTGACAGCAGTGTGTGAGGGAGAAAATGGTAGCTTGCATGCGTCCATACCGGACCATGGTCGTTAGATCTCCTCATACAATTAGTTCTAGGCCGTCCAAAACTTCTACAGGAATTTTCCTGTAGAAATACAGAACTTCCTGTAGAAAGTCTGTAACTTCCTGTAGAGAGTCTGTAACTTCCTATAGAAGACTAAGCTATGATGAAATCGTGCCCATACCTTGGAGACGATGAGTATTCTTGGAGGAGGTGCTGGTGAGGTCTCCTAGCAGCATGATAAGGATCCTCGACTTTGAGTTGAGAGATCTCCTCTCCTTCATAGAACACTTGCAACCTGCATGCATTTCCACATTATAAACTTGCTGTCCTTGTCTTTTTTTGCTTATTGTTTTTTCTTTTTTTCTCTCTTTTTTTTTTTTTGAAAGATAGCAGGGGTGCCTCAATGAGGTTTTCACCCTTGCCACCTGCCTTAAACGCCTCAGAGAGGTTTTCACTCAAGGATCTTTTTTCAAATCCCTTTTTTTTTTTTTTTTTTTGAAAGACAATAGGGGCGCCTCAATGAGGTTTTCACCCCTACCACCTGCCTTGGGAGCCTCAGAAAGGTTTTCACCCAAGGATATTTATCTATTTATTTATTTTTTTTTAGGTCTTTCAGGGTATGCCCAAAGCAGAGGCAGAACCCTTCTCCATGACCAGCACTGATTTCTCCACAGTTTTGATGAACTCTTGTATTGAGAGAGGTTTCCTGTATATCTTCAGTCGATGCCCATTGACAAGCATGGGGATGGCCTCCTCATCAATGGTCTGAATAAGAACAGATCCATTGTCATGAAATTTTTCCACTGCATATGGTCCCAGCCATCTGGTTCTCAGCTTCCCGTTGAAATCTTTGTGCCTGGAGTCATACAACAGTGCCCAATCTCCTGGCTGGAATTGCTTGTCATTGAGGTGTTGGTCATGCCACACCTTTCTA
Organism: Pinus tabuliformis; assembly: GCA_031772625.1. Classification (NCBI taxonomy): domain Eukaryota; kingdom Viridiplantae; phylum Streptophyta; class Pinopsida; order Pinales; family Pinaceae; genus Pinus; species Pinus tabuliformis. The sequence continues at coordinate 822,313,383 of CM062805.1, forward strand.
TGAAGTTGAACCACTTCTGAGTGAAGGAGGGCCTGCATTCGGTGCTCATCTAGTCCATTCAGCTACAATAACGTTTCTTGTTGTGCATCGCTGAGATCTAGGTCCAGCTGAGCTGCCATCCTCAAAGTGTTGTATTCAAATTCAATGGACAGCAAAGCTTTCCTCCCATAGACCAGCTCATAAGGTGTGAAGCCGGTTGTGGTCTTCCAGGTGGTGTTGTAAGCCCATGTGGCCTCAACCAGGCGATCTGCCCAATCTTTCCTATTGTTGCTCACCACCTTAGTCAAAATCCCTTCCAATGCTCTGTTGGTGACTTCCACTTGCCCATTTACCTATGGATGATAGGGGGTGGAAGTCCTATGCTTGATTTTGTGATGAGCTAGTAGGTCTTCAATTAAGTTGGATGTGAACTGGCTTCCTTGATCGGTGACTAGCTCTCTTGGGTAGCCAAATTTGTAGAAGATGTTTTCTCTTAAGAGCTCAACCACCTTTTCTTCTGTTGCTGCTTTGATTGCCTTAGTTTCTGCCCACTTTGTCAGGTAGTCAGTGCACACAATGATGTAAGACCTTTGCCTCGAAGGAGGGTTGATTGGACCCACAAAGTCCATACCCCACTTCTCAAATGGCTCAAGAGTCACTTGAGGTTGGAGGGGCATCTCATCCCTTTGAGTCGGTTTCCCCATTCTTTGGCATCGGTCACATTGGCTGATATACCTTCTGACATCTTGATGAAGTGTGGGCCAATAGTAGCCTGCCTGCAGGATTTTGAAGGCAGTCCTCTTTGCTGCAAAATTTCCTCCACAAGGCCCATCATGACAGGTGAGAAGGATATCAAAGACTTCCTCCTCCCTTACACAACGCCTTAAGATCTGATCAGGGCCAAGCTTGAACAGGTTGCCCCTGATCCAAGTAAATGAGGCACTTTTTCTGATGATTCTGCTCTTCTCTCTTGAGGATAGGTGCGGAGGGAACTGTGCTGAAACAAGGTAGTTTGCTATATCAGCAAACCATGGAGAGAGTACTGAGATAGCAAACAGATGTTCATCGGGCATCTGGTCATCCACTGTTCCATCCTCATCTGCAGATAGCTCCAATCTAGAAAAAAAGTCAGCAACAACATTTTCTTTACCTGGTTTGTCAACGATAGTCAAATCAAATTGCTGCAACAAAAGTAACCATCTAATAATACGAGCATTCACATCTGGTTTATTCATTAAATATCTAATTGCAGCATGATCAGTATGTACAAATGTTTGATAGCCAGTGATATAATGTCGGAACTTGTTCAGTGCATGGACCACAGCCAAGAATTCTTTCTCGGTTACAGTGTAATTCAGTTCTGCTTTGGACAAATTTTTGCTGACAAAATAAATGGCATATGGAAGTTTTTGTTCAACTTGTCCTAAAGCTGCCCCTATGGCTTTGTTCGATGCATCAGTGTGGATGTGGAAAGGTAGGGCCCAGTTTGGACCTCTCAAGATTGGGGCAGACACCAACTTGTCCTTTAATTCATTCAAAGCCCTCTGACAATCGTCAATCCATTTAAACTCCACATCTTTTGCCAACAAGCTAAACAATGGTGAGGATAGCTTGCTGAAGTCTTTAATGAATCTTCTGTAATACCCTTCTAATCCTAAGAAACTCTGAACATCCCTTACCTTTTGGGGAGGTGGAACCTTCTTGATGAGAGCAATTTTGTTAGGATCCACTTGTAACCCTTGGCAAGAAATGGTATGGCCTAGCACGGTCCCTTCGGTCATCAAGAATTCACATTTTTCAGGACTAAGGGACAGGTTCATCTCAATGCATTTGGTTAGGACTTTTCCCAGATTGGACAATGCTTCCTGGAAGTTGGACCCATAAGGAGTGAAGTCATCCATATAGATTTCCACCGCATCATGGACCAGCTCCGAGAAGATGCTCAAGATAGCTCTCTGGAAGGTAGCAAGAGCATTGCATAGCCCAAAGGGAAGAACTCAGTAGGCAAAGGTACCCCACGGACAAGTGAAGGTGGTCTTATCTTGGTCTTCTGGGCTGATTTGGATTTGGTTGTACCCGCTAAACCCATCTAGGAAAGAGAAGAACTTCTTTCCTGCCAGTCCATCCAACACTTAATCTATGAAAGGTAGAGGGAAATGGTCTTTCTTGGTAGCTTTGTTCAGTTATCGGTAGTCCACACAGATTCTCCACTTCCCATTTTTCTTGGGAACCAACACCAGAGGGGACACCCATTCCCTATCCGAGATGGGGTAGATGAATCCGACATCCAACAATTTTTTCAATTCTTCCTTAACAATGTCCTTAAGGGCTGGATTCATCCTCCTCTGGGGTTGCCTAACCGGTTTACAATCCTCTTTGATGTAAATGTGATGGGTACAGACCGAAGGATGGACTCCTTTCATCTCCTTATAGCTCCAAGAAAAAGCATCTAGATGACTGGCCAACAGAATACACAGCTCCTTTTCCTGAGAAGGAGATAGGGAGGAGCTGATCTTTAACGTCCTCTCAGGGCCGAACTCCACATTCTTGACTCTGGGAGTGACAGGGTTGGTTGCACAAAGATCCACTAAGGTGCTAGCTTGGGCATCCTCCACCAATTTCTCTAAGGATAGTGCACTAGGAGGTGGATTCTGGATCAAGGTCTCAATCAAGTCATCCTCGGTTGGGGGGTCTCTTCTAGTGGTGTCTAGGGTGCACAAAGGTGCTGAGTACACCTCATCTTCTTCTCCTTCCTCCAACCTGTTATCACAAAATCAGGTACTGAAGGCTGCCAATCAGCAAGATTCTGTGTAACTATTTCAAACCAGGCTTTAGACTAAGGCTTAGCCTCCCTAGTCAGAGAGGGCTCTCTCACAGACTATGAATATTGACTAATGACAAGGAAAGATGGCTAACTCTTAAAACACATGAAAAATAAGCTGGCTGGACAAATATCAAAGTGATTCCCATTGGGCATATGGAGTCTCACACATCTCAGCAAACAAAAAACACTATCCTTTCATAGAAATCAGGGCACTTTACATCTAATGTTCAAACATAACTTACATAAAACACAGTTTGCCAAGGCATACAGGAAGTCAGAGCATGACACATGAGTTTTGAGTGATTATGCAGTAACGAAACTGTAAAAGAACACTAAAGAGAATAAACCATCATACATTTGAACCATTAGATCTATTGTGAATCCTGAGAAGAAACAACAGTCATTTGCATTACTGAAATCTGCTATACATAAACCAAAATAGTCTTGTCTTTTATCAAAACATCCAACCTCAATTACATCCAAGTCTGATCTATATATAGGAATACATTCTTAACCACCTTGATCTTCCTCCTCCAGGATGAGGGGAGCTCGAAGGTTGCTATTAACTACTCCTATCTTCTGTTTAACTAACTCATTAAATACATAAGTACTGAACTGTAATTACAAAGAGTCCTAATTTAATCAAAACTCAAAATCTATCCTCCTCGTAGCATGATTCCTTCTTGATTCTTGACATCTGTCTTCTTTCTGTTTTGGCTGAGATATCTTGGAGGAGAATGCAATGAACAAGCTGGCTTTGGATACTGGTTGCGTAGATGGTTCATTAATCCTCAAGATAAGTCCCCTGTTTTCCCGGTCCTTGTCTCCCATCATTCTTCACAAATTAAGTAACATGTTCCCAGCTCTTTAATTCCTTAAAAATTACGAGCATCACCATATTCCCCAATGTGCTGGAAGCCTTGTTGACTTAACAGGTGTATAAACCAAAATCTCCGTATGCATTCCCTATCAAAACCCTAATAATTGGTAATAAAGTACCTTTATCAAGGTTTAACTAAAGACAAAAATATTTCACCTTTTCCAAAAGGCACACTTGTCATTCTCTGCATAGCTAGAATAGTCTTATGTGGTCTCCCTTATGTTCCTTAGGCATTTTCTTCAAAAATTTGCTGATCCCATCATTAAACTCTTTGTTTTCATCATAAAACAGCACCTACAGCAGTTTCGTAGCGCGCTACGAAACTGCTGTTTTTGCTAAAATAGAGTATATTTGCACTAAGGCGTCTTTTGCTTGAACTTATGACTCTTCAGACTTCTTCTACAGGTGTCAAAGACTTATATGACTTCAAAATAATGGAGCTTAAACAAAATTGACCAAAACTAAGAATGTCACCTTTTTCTTCAAATCAGTGAGCTAGTTGACCTAGCTGTATCTTCAAATTTGCAACCTCCTTCTTTAAGGCTTTATTTTCAGCTCTCAGGCTCATGTTCATCTTTCTGATGAGTTTAGCTTGCTTGAGGGCTGGAACCGTCCATGTATACACATCAGCCACTGAATCTACCTGACCCACTAGGTTTTTGCTACCTTTTAACACAGCTCTTCGGTAGTTGGCATATCTAACTGCAAGCTCCTTAGTAACATTCTTCACCTGGGCAACTTCATTAACATTCTTCACCTGGACAACTTCATCTTTTGCTGCTCCCACTTGGTTCTTTATGGCTATAACATTTCCTCCTTGGGTAATAATAACCTTTCTGTTCTTGTCTTTATGCTTGACTGCCTCCACTGTATTGGTCAATACTTCAATTACCTCCGTTCTGGGCATCTTTACAACTTTCTCTTCTTTATGCACTTTCTCAGCTTCTCTAACTTGTTTCCTTGTAACTGGCCTTCATGGTTTGAACATAAACTCCTCACTAGGTTCATCAAACCTAAGTCTCTTCGAAGCTTTTGACTTCTTAGTGCTCTCAGGTGATGATTGAGTTAAATCAATATGCATGGGTTCAAGATGCACCGGTTCTTCCTGCTCAAATTCAATGGCATCAAGCAAATCACTTAAGCTGGCCTTTGAAATTGGACTTTCATCTACAGCTACTGATTTACCCTTCTCTTTGCTTAATTGACTCCTTGTTTTAACTCTTGATACTCTTTCAGACCCACTTGATCCAGGTACATCTTTCTTGTGCTTAACCTTTTCCTTTGATGATGGCTGAGATGGCTCTTTAAGAACCAAGGGCTTTACTGGTTTGTTCAACTGAGACTTGGTTTTCTTTTTATCCCTAGTCTCCTTTCTAAGCTCAGCTATTGTAGGTTCCTTCACTGATTCTTCTCTTTCTCTAACCAGCTGTGGGGTGAGGCCTGTCTTACTCTGGAAACCAGCCATATAGATGAAAGAATTCCAATCCCTGCCAATTTTCTGAAGACCATCCAACATTAACAGTTTGACTAGACCATGGTGAAATAATGATGTCTCACAGTCATCCTTCCTTAATTGAACTTTATCACACATCTTGCTGAGACTACGAAACAGGTAAAATGGAATATCTATAGATGCTTTACCCGTAAAATGCAGCAACAACTTAAAATGATAGGAATAGACTTTGTTATATCTGCCCTCACAGGTTAAATACTTTTGAATACAGGTAAGAAGCATAGCATAGTGTTCTTTAACATAACTTCTAGGCACAGCCTTGGTTAGATCTTCATTCACATAGGCTTCTTTCAAGAATTCCTTGCAGGGGTTCATATCAAATTTGAAGTTTTTAAACCACTCCTGCCCTCCTCTCAGAATCTCAGTTACATTAGCAATAGCCTCTGGAGATACTTGGAATTCTAACATAGACACTTTAGAACTTAAACCTGTAAAGTTCAAGGCAAACTCTTTTGTTACCTGAGTGTGGCCACCCTTCAGTTTTTCACAGAAACTCCAGCAACCAGCATCTTTGAAAGCCTTTCTTACACCTTCATCCCTCAATGCAAGATCCAATCCTTCAGGTTCTTCCCTCTGACACCTTCCATACCGATGCTCCTTCTTCTCCATTACGCTTTGAAATCTTTCACACAGAGAAACACCACCAGCCTCAACTCAAATGGCAAATTCAAATTTTAGAACGCAGGCTCACTTGCAATCAGACTCTTTTGAAGAAGAGGCTCGGGTTCATTTGCAATTCAAATAACTTATCATACAAGCTGACCACTTTATGCACTATTAACAAACATTATAACACGACCATGCATGACAAAACCGTTTGAATGATTTTAATGTGCGTGACTATGAACCTACTGGTGGAATGATGGCTCATAAGTGTTTAGAAGGTACGCCAACTGACAATAACTGGACGGACACAATGACTCATCCCCAGACATGACATTTTAAGAATCTGCGCTGCAAAATCCCCGAATCCGCGATTTCGTAGCGCAGATAGTTATAAATTAGCAGAATGCGCTGCGAAATGGCTGGATACTGACACGCTGCGAAAAGGCTAAAACATCATTGCGCTGCAAAATCAACCAATAAAACTGCGCAGCGAAAATGCGAAAAGGACCAGTGACATATACAAGATAAGACATGTCTTATTCAATCATAATGGAGGATGACTAACGGTTTTTGAAAATGATTCACATCAATATCATTTAGAAACATGACCCCTAAGTAGTAAACATAGGACAACAACCATTTGACACCCATTTTTGACAATGAAATTTTGGACAAAATTTATGTACATGTGACTGCAGTTCTAGGTGATAACACAACCAAAGTGGTAAGTCATGCTCTAAGGAGGGTTGGGCAGGAGGGTATAGGACTAGCTGCTTGGACATAGGACCATTTTTGATGGTCATGTTTCCTGCACGGCAACTTATGTAAGCATCTGCAGTGGCTAACCAAGGCCTTCTCAAAATAAGAGGATATCCAGTAAGCTTTGCCTTTGGTTGCAGAACCAAGAAATCTGCAGGGTATTCCCAAGAGTCAACAGAGACCAAGACATCCTCCACAATCCCTTCGGGAGTCACGGTGGAGCGATCTGCTAGTTTTAGGACTGTCGAGGTCTTCCTCAAGGAACCCTGAAGGTTGAGTTTGAGCATGGTATCCCTGGTCATCACATTAATGGCAACCCCCAGATCAATCAAGGTGTGAGGTATAATGGTGCCATTGATGTGGACATCTACTACAGGACTCCCAGGATCTAGGTACTTTGGGCAGATGACTTGTCCTAACATAAGGTCAAACAGCTGTCCTAAGACATTGATGGTTGAAGCATCTCTCTTTCGCCTACCTGGGTGTCTGAAGCACTTTTCCTTAACCAGTTTGTTGTATATCGGCACATCCTTGATGGCTTGGAGAAGTGGTATTTTCACACACAACTTCTTGAGCTCTCCCAAAAGCTCATCCTCCTCTGGGTTGGGTTGTGTGGTGGCTGTTAGTCTCTCAGGAAAGGGTGGAATAGCCTTTGGTTCACTTTCCTGTTTGTCTCCCTCGTCCTCTGGGGGAGGAGGTTGGCGATCCGGAAGAGTCTTTCCAGATCGTAGATTGATCTCCTAGATCTCCACAGCATAGGTAGGGCATGATGTTTCCCCATTGTATGCCTGCTGGGCCTGTCTGTTGTTGGGGTTCGGGTTCGGTTGAGCAGGCATTTGAGGTTGCCTTGGAGGAGCAGGAGGTAATGGTTGAGGTTGAACTGGTGGTGGAGGCAAAATGGCGGGAGGAGTGTTGTACTGGGGCCTCCACCCCGACTGAGGTGCATTCCACTGAGGTTGTGGCTGGGCATGTGAGTGATATGAATGAGTAGTGGGTTGAGTATGGTACTGAGGTGGATAAGACCATGGAGGAGGCACAGACCAAGAAGGATGAGCAGGGGGACCCCAAGAAGGCATAGGAGTAGATTGGTTGGGGCTGTAATAAGCTTGGGGTGCCCCTTGCATCCCCTGCTGGTAAGGTCTAGGTCCTTGTGGCCTCCTTTGGTTGAGGAAATAGAGAGGTTCGGTGGGGGCTTCTGTCCCTTGATACATGGCTTTAAGCCCAGGTAAGGTTGGACATTGATTTGTGGGATGGTCCTCCTCACAAACGAAACATACCTCAACCGAATGCAATGGAAATTCGTTCTTAGGGTGTCTCCTTGTACATCTAGGGCAGAAGATAGCCAAGGCCCTCTCAGCTTCTTCCTTCTTCTACTGGATCCTGAATGTATCAAGTTGCATGGCAATGGTCTGTCTCACCTCACTTTTGAGATCCTCTAATTGATTTGCAAACTCATGTTTGGAGAAAGGAATACCAGCTGAGAGGAGGTTTCCTCTACCTCGTTTCCGGGCTGCCCTAGAGTGGTTTCTAAACACAGTCTTTATGTCCTCATAAGGCAGTTGGTAAATATCTCCTCTAGCTAACATGTAAAGGGTATCTAAGAGGTCTTCAAGGACTCCCCGGAGCAGGACCAACTTGAGGGATTCAGGGTCAAGTGTGCACCTGGCCCGTTTATAGATAAGTTGGAACCTTTCCTCATAATCCTCTAAGGACTCATCATTTCCCATGGTCATCCGAAAGATTTCTCCCTTGGTTTCCTTGGACCTACAGTAGTCCCGGTACTTGGTATTGAAAGCTTGCTGCATTTGAGCCCAAGTGGTGATACTGTTCCCAGGTAAGCCCATGAACCAGCGTAATGTTGCATCCTTAAGAGTTGAAGGGAAGAGTTTCAGCTTCTGCTCATCTTCAGTATAGTCATAGGTTCGACAAAGGACAACAAACTCAAACAGGAAGGTATCAAGATCTTCAGTAGTCAGTCCATGGAAGTGAGGTAAAGCGGAGGGGCTAATGTTCTTCATTTTCATGTCTCCATTGGTCTCTCGGATGGGGAAGGCACCTTCTATTCTCTCATCTTCTCCTCTATTGTCAGCCATAGCTTCAGATGGGATGGTCTCTAATTCTTCTTCTGCTATAGGATCTTCGTATATCTCAGGAGGTTCACCTATAGGTTCTTCTGGATCACTGTCACTGAAGAAGAGAGAAGGGTGACTCAGTGATGTAGTGGGGGTGTTGGGTAAGAATTTGCCTGTTTTATCTCGATTCCTACGAGGCATGAAATGGAAAGACTTTTGATTGCTTTTGTTTTTTCTCTGGTACCTGCAAAAACTGAAACAGATTGATCTACAACAAACTATCTTGCTGAAATGAAAATGCAGAATTGAAATGAAAGCAGGAAAGAACTAATCTACTTTGCTCAAATGAAATTGCAGGAATGGAAATGCTAGTCTACGCTTGCAGAATTGAAATGCTAATCTATGCTTGCAAGAATGAAATTGCGGAATTGAAATGTTAATCTACGAAAGCAGGAAATGTCTATGCTACTTTTGTAGAATGGAAATGAAATAAACTACTTGGCAGAAGGCGAGATTAGGAAAATAGAAGAAAAGCAACAATCAGTAATACTCTGACGCTTCCCCGGCAACGGCGCCAAAAAGATGGTGGGCTCCAGTATTGTAGCAATAATGCTACAACTCCTGGAGCTTCCTTCTCTAATTTTATCAACCCAGTAGTTCGTAACAAACTTGGAAGCGACGGTGCTGTATGCACAAGTACTAGCTCTTGTCGCAGCTGTCACTTGGTCAGCTGGCACAAGTCCGCTAGGGCTCAAGCCAACTTCTATATGTTCTCAGAAGAAGATTTTTAAGTGATGAACGAAAGCTATCTCAAAGGAAATTAACCTACTTTGCAAGAATGAACCAAAAGCCAACAAAACATGGAAACCCTAGTAAACCCTAATTCTACCAGCTTAATCCTTATGATGCAATGGTTGGAATGCAACTTCTAAAAGTGATGCCATTACTTCTATTGAGATGATATGCATGTGTCTAAACTACTTTCATCTGAAGAGAACATGTTTTTGTATTTTTGCTCAAGTTGTTGGAGTTATTATGCCTGTGCTTCTTACTGGGTCTTGACTGTGCAGGGGTAGATCAAGGGGAGGAAGGCTTGGAAAAGGTCAGGAGGACTCTGAGAGGGTCCAAGGGATCCCTAACATCATTCCACAGAAGTTCACAAAGTTCAGATGCCTGGCAACCATGTTTGCAAGCTTCTACAGGATGTCTGCAGGGGATTCTATAGGAAGTTCAGGATTTCTACAGGAAGTCTGCTAGTTTCTACAGGATGTTCTGCAATCAGAGTTTTGGGTGATGGATGAGTGAATGAGCTGTATGGGTGGATAGGGAGGTAGGAGGGGAGCTTGTGATGGCTTATGGACAGTGAGATGAGATGGAGAGGGGGTGTGTAAAGCTGGTTGGTCTAGAGGAGGGTAGAGGCAATGAAAGGCCGAAAAGATAAAACAATGTGGATGATAGAAGAGTTGGGAGGCAAATGATCTAACTGGGAGATAAGTAAATGGCCTAGGCACGACTGAGAAGGATAAGGAAATGATAGAGTGGTGTTGCGCAGTGTAAATGAAACAAATCACCCCTGTCTTGCGTATAACTGAAATGTCATCAACCTACTCTAACTGTTTTATTAGAAACCAAAGAACAACAATGTAGTTTAAAGGGAAATCGTGCATGGTGCTGAAACAAAGAGTTATTCCACAAGATCTAAATGCATGGACACTTCTACAACCGAAAACATTACCTCAAAACTTGCATGAATATGTAAAACAGTGTTTTTGGTAGTTGGCACGGTCTGCACTTCCGGTCCCCAAACAGAGGTGAAAGTGGGTGTGCATTCAACCTTTTTTGAACTCTGATTAACTCCAATCCTCTTACTCTAATCTAAACTACCGAAGCAATTGTGTTCATAAACCTAACTTACGTAATCACATAAAAACAGTCAACTCAGCAAACTGTGTTTCCAAGTGCATGTAAAGGAAAAGAAATATAATGTTGAAAGAAAGACAAGTAACAATACAAAGAAAGGAGGCCTATTGCTCTCAGGTTGGGCCCAACCCTAAGAGCTATAGCTCCTCTAATAACTCAGAACTGAACTTGAATCTGCCTGCCTTTTATTAAAAGATCATAGTCATAAGTCTAACAACATGCCAAAAATGGCTTACAAAAAGCAAAACAGAGCTATAGCTTGTAATTCAGAATCTGCAACAAAGGTTCAAAAAGTTCCCATCGAAGGCTACAGCCTCAATATTTATACATTATGAGGGCCAAGCTGGCCTCCTAAATTAGTGGGGCTTGGCTGACCAACTAAAAGTAAACTGTTGTTCCCTTAGAATCCGTTGGCTGCCTTCTAGCTCGGTGGTGATAGCTGTTGGAGCCCGGAGTTGGGGTGGAGATCACGAGGAAGGCCATTCAAGGCTGTGGACAACCTTCCTACAAAACCGTAATGCCACCTTGGCTGTCTCCTTGCCTTCATCTGCGTGGTTTTGCTCCATTTAATGTCAAAAAAACCTGAAATAAACATGTATTAGCCACCTAGGAATAGTGACTGCCTTCCTTCCTACAAATAACATGAATATACTAAAAAATGATGCATAAGTGATGAAAAATGAAGGGTTGAGCAAGGGTAAGTAGGCCAAATGAGCCCAAAATGTTACCAAATTTGGGGCTCATCAACTACCTAAACAGTAAACATAAATCAAGTCTAGGAAGATAGTGATGGATAAGAGTACGTCCATAGGGAGAAAATTGCAAAACACTCCATTAGACAACACGAACATCTGTTCCACCCCAGACACCTCAATGAGTCTACCACCTCTAGATTAGAACATAGTCAATGACATAAATAAAAATCGAGTTAACATCAAGTTGTTCGAGTTAGCCAAAGTCTACAGTCAGTGAGATATCATGCTGCGTGCTTTGGGACAAACAGTAACAAATAGTGCAACCTCTACCAACAAGGGAGCATGCACACCTCTAGGATCGCTATCCACTATGCTCAATACGCTGTGGATGGAAGAAGAAAACTCAGGTTGCCCCCCTATTCCTGCTTTTATTTGAATTTTTCAACTACAATGTCCAGAACTACTTGGTTGATTCTGGCGTGGCAACCAATTTCATGCCACTCTCCATTGCTAAGAAGATCAATGCACGATGGAGAAAAACATCCACGAGAATCATCCAACCTGATGGAACGTCAGTACCATCCATTAGTGAACTACGAGACATGATCATCTAACTATCCCATGACAATCAGATCCACTAGTTCATCAACATAGTTGTTGTGGACATACCGGAAGCATATGGTCTGCTGCTTAGCAGAAACTAGTCCAACGAGCTAGATGGACACTTTGCCACAGACTAGTATCACATGTGGCTTCCATACAAGGGTAGATGAAACCAAATCCAAGTGTTATCTGAGAGGTATATGAAACACAATGTCGCTCCCCTTAATGGGGAGAATGAACCATTGGCTTTCGTTGAACTCATGTTTGGCAACTGCCTCCTAGAAAAGGCATTGGAGTGTCATCCTGCACAGCCTACTCCAACCTCATCAGACAAGCAGTTGGGAAGCCTTCCTCGCCCAACTAATGATAATGAAACTTGTACAATTTGTTTTTCTGATAGTAGCAGTAGTAGCAACAACATTAGTAGTAGTGGTACCAGCATGCAAAACGGTCCATGTACAGACAAGATGTGGGCTATGAGTCTTGAAAAATCAGGAACACATGATGGCTCAAGGACTGAGTGTATCTCGGTCATCCAAAATAATGAACCAGGTGTGATTTCAAGTTTTTTGAAGTTCGAAGTCACAATCTATGATGCCAAAGAACTCGTGTTGAACACATAAAGGACCAACACTATGAAGGAACAGAGCAACCTGTGAATCCACCATGATCTGAAGATAGCCAATCTCGGTACAAGTTACACATTCCAGCAACGATTAGTCATTGAACGCTTGATTGAGCAATACCAAGATGGGTTTGCACGAGTATATGATGACCTGAGTACCCACTACATGCAAACAATCTAACATGAGTTTCCAAGTAAAGGAGAAGACAAGCCATTGCAGCAAAGAACAGGTAACACATACATGTTGTTTGTCCTCCTTTCGCCGAAAAGATTGACTAACATTTTAAGTGTTTGGATTACTTGCAAAGTTCTTCATCATACTTGGTTTTATGATTTAAATCCTGCATGTAAGAAATTTGGGAAGATCCACTTATGAATTAACTTCAGAAACTTAAACCCTTCCCTAAATAAAAACAACTACCCTGTGCCATCATTTGAGCCCACGTTGCACACAGTACATGAAACAATGGTGTTGTCTTCACTTGAAGGTCTTCTAGAATCCCAACGGATTCTGGTAGCAAAGCCTGGTGGACTGAAACTGGTCCACGAGAAACTTGGCTCACACACATATCATTTTCGATCACTCAACGGGAGGATTGATAATCTTCCTGTCAACGGCCAAGTCCTCAAACACTAGTTTCAGTAGGTCGGGCCATGCCGATGCCATGTACATAGTCTTCTTGCTGCTTGTTGTTTCAATTGGTTTGTTTTTCTTATTATATTTGCTTTCACTTTGTTTGATTCTGCTTACTATTTGTTCACGTTCATTTTGTTTGTTTTATATATTACTATTTTCATTTATAGAAATAAGTGCTACCAACTACTACATTATGGCTTTTGAATAGAGTATGTGGCTGAAATTTGAAGAGACTTGTGACACTGCAGCACTTGGCCAATCTTGTGTCCATTTTATCTGTGCTTGGTTACAACCTTCGACCGATGAAGTCTTGACAGAAATTAAGAAGCATCTTTAAGGGAAGCTTTGGTCCAACCATGAACCTGTGTCCACACTCAGAAGCCCCATGCCTGTAATCAGCCTTTTGCTCTGTGTGTTTAAGCTAATCCAACTAGTAGAAATGGAGACGGGGAAAAATCTAAACAAGAAAACCTATGTCAGAGGTCTTACATGCTTCTCTAAAGGAACAACCTCTTCTCCTCTCAATAAGTCGGGATCCCTCTTCTGCCCAAAAAAATAAATAAGTGCCTATGCAAAGTTCTCTTAAAAAAATACAAAGGAAAAAGAAGAGAAAGGCTTCCTGCGCAGAGAGGTGAAGCATGCAACTCCACCGAGGTACTGACCAGGCTCACTGGAAGTGGATCAATGTGTGTGTTCCTGCGTGACTCCATCGGGGTACTGTCCAAGCCTGCTGGTAGTGGAGCAACACTAGAGATGAAAACTTATACTCTGAAAATCTTCAACTCGTGAACTAAACTACCTTTCCCCGATTTGAAACACTGAGATCTAAGCTGAATTTTTATTGTGTTTGACTGAGTTAGAAAAGGGTGAACCATGTACATCCATGGGGTAAGTGGGGAAACTAAAGTAACCTTGTTGGGTCCCTATAATACTAGTGATTACCCCATTACTATTGTAGTTATACCCCTTATTTATATTGTTGTGCCCCTATCACCCCCATATTATTATTTCTGTGCCCCATAGAATCCCTCTATTGTTATTTCTGTGGCTTTATATTATTATTGTTAGGTCGGCTAGATTATATTGTGACTCCTTAGACTCCTATATATAGAAAGGAGGTTTTGTTATTTGTATCATCCAAGAATTTTTCATTTATGTAATGTAAAGGAGGTTTTCCCCTCGAAGAGGCTGAATTCTAAGGCGTTGATCTATCTTTTCTTGAGCTGGTTTCATAACATTTGGTATCAGAGCTTTGGATTCTAGGGTTTCGCTGCTCCAAACAGGTCATCGTGGAATTTTCGCTATAACTTTTTTTCTGTGACGTTTCAAAAGTCGAAAAAAAAACCCATTTGAGAATAATTGGCGCTAAACCTTGGGTCCGAATTTCAGAGCTTTTTGCACGACATTTTCGGAGATATGATCTGAGGAAGTTGGTCTTTTTGCAGACTCCTGAATTACATTCAAAACAGGTGACCTGGGGAAAATCGTAATAACTTTCTCTCTGAGGATCGAATTGAAATTTCATAAAATGGTATAGAAAGACGACGGAATGTAGTTTTTTTTGGGTGTTTTTTAGATCCAAAGGTCGAAACAGTGACTCGCGGTACATCGTACAAGTTAGCTCTACTGAACTAGTCTATAATCAAGTCACTGTGGGAGATTTCGCATAACTCTTCCTTGGAGAATCCAATTTGGGTCAGACATGTGGCATTGGAAAGAGGACATAGAGAGCTACTACAGGTCATAAGTTCAGAACTAGATGACTAGAAAGTATAGAGATACATAAGAGGCAATATTGAGCTCCTACAAAGTGAAAAAAAGTGTGTAGATTTTTTTAAATTTTTGCTTAAGCTTGGTTTGAAACTTTATTTTGAAGGAATTCAAAGGGCATAGTAGAGAATTATTATCGGTAACGGATTCCCCGAGGAAAGAAAATGAAAACACCTAGTAAGGAACCTGAAAGCTCTAGCATGACTCATGAAGAAGAGGAAGAAATGCTACATGATATATCAAAATTACAAGAACAAGTGCAACAAATGTCACGCTCACAAAAGTTAACAGATGCTAAGATAAATGGCGTGGAAGCTAAGATGAATGGCATGGAAGCTAAGATGGACAATTTGAAGATAGATTTGAACACAAATTTGAAGACAGGCATGGCAGATTTGAAGACAGATTTGACTAATTTTCTACAAGAAATACTTACTAATGGTGAAAAGGTAGTAAAGGAAACTCATGATGAGAACAAAAGAAATGTTAATCATGATTCCATAGATGCTAATGTTGGATCGAAGAATCACCACATTCCAAAAATCGATATGAGGAAGTTTGATGGCAAGGATCCCGCCACATGGATATTACAGATGGAGCAATTCTTCGATCTCAATAATGTGCAAAACACACAAAAGGTACGTATGGAAACTTTATATTTGGAACCAAATCAGTTTGTATGGTATCAATGGCTTTGTTCTCGTAAACAATTTATCACTTGGGCAATTTTTACGGAAGAATTGATAGCACATTATGAGGATACAAAAAGCAACACTTTTTTTAGCCAATTGATAAGTCTCAAACAAAAGGGTTCAATAATGGAGCACATTGAGGAGTTCCAAAAATTGAACATAAGGGTAAAAGATATTCCACAGGAGCATAGGATTGATGTGTCCATAGGGTCTTTAAAGGATAATATCCAACATGATGTGCGCCTTTGGGAACCTGATTCATTAGAGAAGGCATTCAGGTTAGCAAGAAAAATGGAAAGCAAAATTATGGCAACTAGGAAGCATACCATTCACAACTATAAAGACGGAAGTGTTGTTGCCCATAGTCTTCCACAACCTACAAGGTTGACACCACAACAATTGGAAGAAAAAAGAGAAAAAGGGCTTTGTTACAATTGTGATAGCAAATACACAAAAGGTCATAAGTGTGCTGAGAAGAAATTATTCTACATAGATTGTGAAGAGGAAGAAGAAAAGGAGCAAGAAAGGTCAAAAGAAGAGAATATATTCCAGGAACAAAGCCTAGATGAAGAACAAATAAATCCGACCATATCTTGTAATGCATTGGTGGGAATTACCACTCCTCAAACCATCAAGATAGAAGGACAAATCAAGAAGAAAAAGGTAATAGTGTTGATTGATTCAGGAAGCACCCACAATTTTATTCATTGTAGGGTAGCAAAAGAATTGAATTGCTTCCTATATCCAGCACCAGAGTGTCAAGTGATGATTGCAAATGGAGGAACAATAAATTATTCTGGAAAGTGCCATAATATCAAGCTATCCATGGGAGAATATGTATTGACTAGCCCAATGCTTTCCATTCCAATGGGAGGTGCTGATGTTGTACTAGGAGTCCAATGGCTACAATCCTTGGGTACAATAGCTTTTAATTTTCAAGAACTTTTCATGAAATTTTCTGTGGAAGGAAAGGAAGTTGAATTAAGGGGTATTGCAGGGAAACCAGGAAAGATAATCAGCTCTAATGGCATGACAAAGCTTCTAAAAAAGGAGCAAAGAGGTGTAATTGCACAATTATGTTCGCTAGATGTTTCCACATTGGAATCATCTATTTCTCCAGATCTCCAAAAAGTCCTGGACAATCATTCCAAGGTATTTGAGACTCCCAAAGGTCTCCCACCTATGCGTGATCATGATCATGCTATTCATCTGATTCCAGGAAGTGTTCCTCCAAACATCAGGCCGTACAGATATCCATATGTCCAAAAAAGTGAAATTGAACGTATGGTTGCAGAAATGCTAGAGGCTGGTATAATTCAACCGAGTCAAAGTTCTTTCTCAGCTCTAGTAGCATTGGTGCACAAGAAGGATGGATCATGGCGCATGTGTCCATATTATAGGGAGCTCAACAAGCTCACTATTAAAGATAAGTTCCCCATTCCTGTCATTGATGAATTACTAGATGAATTGCATGGATCAATTTACTTCACCAAGCTGGATCTTCGTTCGGGATATCATCAAATCAGAATGAAGATTGAAGACATTCCAAAAACGGCATTTAGAACTCATGAGGGTCATTATGAATTTTTGGTCATGCCTTTTGGCCTTACCAATGCACCTTCAACATTTCAAGGTTTGATGAATTCAATTTTCAAACCATTCCTTAGAAAATTTGTGTTGGTATTTTTTGATGATATACTAATCTACAACAAGTCTTGGAAGGATCATGTTGAACATGTTGACAAGGTGCTACAACTATTGGAGGAGAAACAATTATATGCAAAAAGATCCAAATGTTTCTTTGGAGTCCAGGAGGTGGAATATTTGGGTCATATTGTATCTCATGAAGGAGTTAAGGTAGACCCTAGCAAAATTAAAGCCATTAAGGAATGGAAAATCCCCACATCCATAAAGCATCTGCTAGGATTTCTTGGGTTGACAGGGTATTATCGCAAGTTCGTTAAGAATTATGGGAGAATAGAAGCACCTCTAACAACATTATTGAAGAAAGATTCATTTTCATGGACTCCGGAAGCAACAAAGGCCTTTAAACATCTTAAAGAGGCAATGTGCCAAGCATCGGTCTTAGCTACACCGGAATTCACAAATACCTTTATTGTGGAATGTGATGCTTTAGGAAATGGAACTGGTGCTATTCTAATGCAAGATGAAAGACCCATTGCTTTTGAAAGTCGTCCAATCAAGGGAAAGTTTTTAAGCAAAGCTATTTATGAGAAGGAAATGTTGGCAATACTCCATGCACTTAAGAAATGGCGACCCTACCTAATGGGAAGACACTTCAAGGTAAAAACGGATCATGATAGCCTTAAATACTTTTTAGAACAAAGATTATCCTCTGAAGAGCAGCAAAAGTGGGTCACAAAGATGTTGGGTTATGACTTTGAAATCATCTACAAAAAAGGGAAGCAAAATGTGGTGGCAGATGCACTCTCAAGAAAGGATGAGGATATGGAAGCATTGTTGTGTGCCATTTCTATTATCCAACCAGATTGGATAAACGAAGCAAAGGAGGAATGGAAGAATGACGAAGAAGTGTGGGCACTTATTCGAAAGCTACAACAAGATTCCAGTACTTCTGATACATTTAGCTGGCAAAATGATTGGTTATGGTACAAAGATCGCTTATACCTCTGTAAGAATTCCCAGCTAAAACAAAAGATTCTTATGGAATTGCACACTTCTCCCTTAGGAGGGCACTCAAGATTTTTAAAAACTTACCACAGGGTTAAGAAGGAATTTTTTTGGGATGGCCTTAAATTAGATATTCAAAAGTTTGTGGCGGAATGTTTGGTTTGCCAACAAAATAAAGTTGAAACAATTAGGACACCGGGTCTATTACAACCTTTATCCATTCCAAGCCAACATTGGGAGGAGGTTTCAATGGATTTTATCACAGGTTTACCTAAGTCTGAGGGAAAGAGTGTCATCATGGTGGTATTTGACAGACTTACCAAGTATGCACACTTTTGTGCATTATCACATCCATTTAAAGCCAATACAGTTTCTACTGCATTTATGGAAACAGTTCAAAAGCTACATGGAAACCCAAAGGTTATTATAAGTGACAGAGATCCCATTTTCACTGGAAATTTTTGGACAGAATTATTTTCTTGTCTTGGTACTCAGTTAGCTCATAGCTCATCTTATCATCCTCAATCTGATGGGCAAACTGAGATAGTAAACAAATGTTTGGAAGGATATCTTCGTTGCTTTGTATCTGATAAACAGACACAATGGGTCAAATGGTTGCCTCTGGCTGAATGGTGGTATAACACTTCCTTCCATACAGCAACAAAAATGACCCCATTTATGGCACTTTATGGGTACCAACCACCATTAATCACATCATATTTAAGAGAAAATTCTAAGGTTCAAGCAGTGGAACATCACATCGAAGATCAACAACAAGTCCTCCAACTCTTAAAGGATAACCTCGTGTTGGCACAAAATAGAATGAAACAACAGGCAGATTAACATCGCAGTGAAAGAAGTTTTGATGTAGGTGATTGGGTATTCCTATGGCTACAACCATATAAGCAAATGTCCCTAAAGCAAGCTAAGAAGGATAATAAATTATCACCAAAGTATTATGGTCCGTACAAGGTGTTGGAAAAGATTCGTACTATGGCATACAAATTGGAGCTTCCTGCAGCTTCTCGATTGCACCCAGTTTTCCATGTTTCATGTTTAAAGAAGGTTATAGGTGACAAGCTCCCAGTTCAAACAATATTGCCAGAACTTGACGAGGAAGGAAAAACTATATTGGAACTGGAAGCAGTCACAGAAACAAGAACTCGACAGCTACGAAATCGATCAATTTCAGAGTATCTTATCAAGTGGAAGAACTTATCCGCTGAAGATTCCACATGGGAGGATGAGAATTTTATGCAGAAGTATCCAAAACTACTCAAGCGTTGAGGACAACACTTTTTTGAAGGAGAGGGGCATGTTGGGTCCCTATAATAATAGTGATTACCCCATTACTATTGTAGTTATACCCCTTATTTATATTGTTGTGCCCCTATTACCCCCATATTATTATTTTTGTGCCCCATATAATCCCTCTATTGTTATTTCTGTGGCTTTATATTATTATTGTTAGGTCGTCTGGATTATATTGTGACTCCTTAGACTCCTATATATAGAAAGGAGGTTTTGTCATTTGTATCATCCAAGAATTGTTCATTTATGTAATGTAAAGGAGGTTTCCCCCTCGAAGAGGCTGAATTCTAAGGCGTTGATCTATCATTTCTATCTTTTCTTGAGCTGGTTTCATAACAAACCTGCACAATGATTCAATACTCCCTGAAAGACTAAGGGCCTGTGCTAGCAATGAACCAAAACATAGAAGCTGGAGTTCTACCAGTGTGTCGCCAAGTGTTGTAGCGCTACAACCACCCTCCAAAATTTTGGCCTGCACCAATTTCGGAGCCTCCCTTAAAGAGTTTCACTTGATGATTGCACACACTTGGGTTCACTCTATGTGCTCATGCAAGTCTTTACATTTGCCTTACTTGTTTATTGCATTCAAGTCCCTGCATGTTGATGTCTAAGTCATGCTTGCGACCATGTTCTGGTTATGCTCAAAGTATTTGCTTGTATGTGTTTGTTGTGTTCGCCATGAAAGCATTTGATTCACTCACACACAGAGTCACATTCACTGTCACGTAAACAACGTCTCGATCATGAATGATCAACCATGAGTGTTGCACTTGTCGATGGTACCGTCAGTCAGTCATGTTGAACATGTGTATCTGGATGGTTTGGCTATTTTGTCGTCAAGTCATGCGAGTGTGTGTTCGTATGATCACCTATGCATCTTTCGATTATTCACACACTTAGTCATTTTTGTTGAAGTTCTGACGACGAGACGCCTCACTGACAACTGGACCATCACCCTACTTTCGACTTGATCGACTATTAACCAGAAGTGCGTAGAAGCACCAAGATAGTCCTTTCAAGCTGCACTGCCTGGAAGCAACTCAATCAACTCTCATGCTGGCCACACAGATAGTCGGACCCGACAGTCACCTCGGGACTGAATCCCCAAAAAAATTGTGCAAAGGCCATTAACATCACTCATTCAACTGACTGAGGAGATTGCGTAGATAGACCGGATAGGCAACAAGTGCCCGTCCTTGTCTCCTTCAGAAAATTGCGGAGTTTTCCCAGTCAGTCATCTGGACAGTTGACCAACTATTCATCTCAGAAATTGCGTAGTACTCATGAGCAGGCCTTCCAGTGTACATCTACCATCTTAGCTTAGAAATTACGCAGAGATGATTAGCATGCTGGCCTCCCAGCCTCAGTGTAGTTTTCCCAGCCAGCAACTCTTAGCAGTAGACTGCCTGTTCCCTCCAAGAATTGTGCAGTTCCTATTGCCAGTGACTGAGCAGCCAACTAGCAGTTCCCTCTGGGAATTACATAGTTTTGGTTGCCAGTGAACCCATCAACCAACTAGCAGTTTCCTCTAGGAATTGCACAGTTCTGGTTTCCAGTGACCTAGCAGCCAACTAGCAGTTCCCTCTAGGAATTGTGCAGTTTTGGCTGCCAATCTCTCGGGTAGTTTCCCAAAAAAACTGCACAATCCCTCCCTGTTGACCCTTCATGCAGCCCAGCCCGTTCCTCTGGAAAATTGTGCAAATCTAGCTATCCAGCCCTTGATAATTGTTTGTTTTGGAAAATGCACAGAGCATGCCTACCTTACCCTCCTATAGCTCAAACTTTCCCTCCCAAAATTTGCACAATTTTGCCTCCCAACTGAGCTAGGCCTTGTAGACAGTCACTGTTCACTTAGATTGTCTGTCTCCATCCCTCAGTGACTCTTGTGCAGTTTTCATCAACAATTTCTCGTAGCCATCATCCCATATCACAACCCTGCTACCTCTCCTAGTCACTTGCATCCAAATGATCATGTGTCATGGTAGATTAGGAGGTTTTGGATTTGATGTTGTCTCATCATGAGTGATTTCAGGTACAGGTACACCAATAGACATTTCAAGGTGATGAATAGGATGAATGAAGGGAGCACATGCAGATGGACAAGTTCACTGACAGATGAACAAACGAAGCATGAGAAGGGGACGAATGCGACGAACATGAACCTTTGTGAACAAGTGAGCATGTCAAGCATTCTAGCATGAAATCAAGGAACAACATGCTAAATCTTCATCAAGCGAACCAAGGACCATCGAAGACTCCGCGCACTTTGTCATGCGGAGGTGAAGCTATGATACACCATGAAGACATCCATCGCTCAGTAGCACTGTAGCTTGACATGCACTCTACCAGTAGCACGAATGTACCAGCATTGTCATGTCAAGTCATGTCGAGTCAAGTCATGAGTCATGTTGCCCACATCTCCACTATGGGCTTGTTGTTAATCAATGCGATGTAACGTGGAAGTCCAAGGGACCCACTTGTTGAACATAGAGTCATGTAAGTTGAAAAGTCATGGAAGTCGAATGATCATGAGGGTAGTTGAACAACCACAAGGGTCAGTTTCACCCTTGGCTATAAATACCCCCCTCATTTGTAAATGAAAGGACTTTTCACCTCAACTCCTCCCACATAGCCAAGAGAGTCAGTAATATTTTCTTTGAGGAGTAAGTAGTGGCTCCAACGCCCCACTGACAGGTTTAGTTATGTATGGTGTAACGATGCGTCTTGGAACTTTCGCTTAATTCAGAAGCCTATTAACATGCCAGTACATTTTCACACGTGTATTGTATTTGTTGTAAGATGGATCTTTAACACTTGTAATGCATGTTTCTTTAACCTTTGTTCTACATATGAACTGATTCATTTGTTGTAATGCATAATCTATTAATGGAAATGTGTTGTATATGTTGTTAATTTTGTCTTGTCTGTGTCGACTGCTCTGCTGAACATCAAACATACCTTTCACATGAACCTTGCAGTAACAATCGTTGCACTCGTTTAGACTATTCTGTGAGTGTTGTATGTGTTATCTTACCTTGTATGTTGTGACTTCCGCATCCGAGTGGATTGCTCTGTTGGAAGCTATGTATGTCCTTTGTGTTGTGTGTTCCTAGTTGAGTTGGGACTGATTCTTTTCAACCTAGAACTCACCTTCACCTTCTTCCCCTCACATTGAAAGAACCATTGACACAAGTACACTTACACTCACCAGGCACGCTAACCTCACTTCTCGAAGACAAAGCGAACCACTCTCCTGTGTTGACAAGAAAGAGTTGAGGCAAATCCATTATACCGGATGGGACTCCCACACCAAACGGTGTGAGGTCAAGTTTGGACTTCATACTGGGGTGATGCCCTAAATTTTGGCGGGTGCAGCACCATCAACACAATACAATGATACAACACTTATTCCAATAATGGAATGTTAAGCAACTACTTGCTTCTCAAAAGTATAATATTATCTCCTATGCCTAGCTTGATAAGCCAAGGTGAGAATTCCTTTACTTGAGCTATGAGGGTGTATATATAACAAATGAGATGACTCTCCACCTCCTTTGTAACTCTTGAGCTCCCCTCATGACTCTTGAGCTTCTATGTGATTTTTTGAAACTTCTATGATAACTTTGAACTTCTAAATGACTTTTCACATTCTATAAGTGACCTTTGGACTTCCACACACTTTACATTTCTCATTTTTGAAAATTACATCCGCAATGATGTGGCAAAATATAATGACACATATGATTCTTGATGTGAAACTTGGACAAGCCATGAATTGGCACTGATGACATGGAATTCATTATAGAATGTTTATGCCAAGCTTCTCATCTTGCTACCATATTTAAGTCTTCATGAAAATTCTTGCATGTACTTCATCTTCCTCCTCCAAAAGGTTAGATGATATGGAGTCTTCCATGTGATCTTGGTCTTCAATATTCTATCATGATCTAGTGTCCCTTCATCTTCTTGCCTTCTGATCATATTTGCCTCTCCATCCTCACAAGTTTCTTCTTGCATGGTCTCCTTGGCATCCTCCTTGAGCATTATCTTATCATGTCAAGATACAACACTTGAAAATGGAATTCAATCATGACAAGATGAAGTTAGTCAAGAAATATCCTAGTCTAAATTTATTCATGCAATTCACTATTGAACCCAAGACTGGGTGCGGGATTGAGGAGGAGGATCAAGGATTACACATTGCATAGTTCCAGAAGGAAGTCATGGAGGTATCCTATGAATACACAATGAAATATGGTTGAGGGACTTCAAGACAAAACTGTGCAGTTGAGGGAGACAGTGACATAGCAAGGCAAGCTTTCTCACTATGATTGTGCAATGCATAGTTCAAGGAAGACTAAACTACAGGATTGCACAGTTGCATAGGTCAAGGAGGCAGTGAGGACTGACTATTGACTAAGACTATGTAGTGTGTAGTGGAATACTGACTGGGAGAGGGAATTGTCTATTTTTGAGGGATTAGAGGTAGAAAATGGGCACTATGACTACACAATACACATTCCTTGGAGGAAATGACTACATAATGCGTAGTTCCAAGAGGGAAAGGTGGGTGACTAGGGAATGAGATTTCACAATGCGCAATTTAGGGAGGAAAGTTGAGGAGTGGTTGGTCAGGCAAGGAACATTTCAGAAATTGACTACATGTGGGATCAGTGACGTGAGAGATAAAACCAAAACATGAATTGAACATGATCACACACTCATAAATGATAAAAAGCACAACAATGAAGCATTTAACACCCAAAATCAACATGTACCACTTCAAACAACAACAAAAAGTCACTGACCTCCAAGGGAAACATTTAATATACACTTTGCGACACAAGTGGTGACAAAAGAAAAATAGTGCACAAAACTTTGGGAATGAGACTAGTGCATGTCTCTATGATTGATAGGACCTATTAGTACCAAAGTTTCCTCTTAAATATGTCCTATAACTCTCTTTCAAAAAGTGTGACACTTCCCTTACCAAAGGATAACAATTGGATTTTCTTCACAAAGGGACTTGGAAACTTGAAAAACAATCATGGAATGTATTTATTACTAGAAACAACATCTCACATGGTTAAAGGAGGCTCCAAAGTTTCAATATAGGCCAAAATTTGGAGGGTGTTGTAGTAGGGACAACACTTGGCGATACATTGGTAGAATCCCATAATCTCTATTCTGGTCTAGCTTTATACAATGGCTCTAGTCTTTCAGGAAGTATTGATTCATCATGTCGATTACCACTTCTTCTCCACTTAACATGGTTATGGATGTAGTCCCCTCTATTCCATTTCTTGGTTAAAAACCTTTGCAAATCTTGTTGTATAACAATTGTTTTGATATAAGAGAATGGTGATATGTTGTTGTGAGTTTGAAATAATCAGAGATTTAGTTTCATCTATAGTGTTACTCTACTGCTAGTAGGCCTAGCCAGTAACCCAAAGGAGTCACTACAGGAACACAAGCATTTATTTGATGCCAACGAGCTTGTTTAATACCTCGATGAAGTTACTTACAAACCTCTTTGTGAAGGAATCCTTTATACTATTTCACCCTTTATTTTATTTCAATATGCTCATTTGCATTTTATCTATGTTTATATTGTGAAGGTGGAAGAGGGATCCCGACTTATCGAGAGAAAGAAAGTTTGTTCCTCTAGAGACTATTGTACACCTCTACAATTAATATGCTCTCTATTAGTTTTCACATTTCCTTTCTCTATTTTACTGGATCAACATGCAAAGCAACATTTAACTATAACACCAAGTCAAGGAAAGAAGGTCCTAGGAAAGATGTGGGTGTCATGGTTTTTTCCCAAAGCTTTCCATTCGAATGGATTGTATTTTCCATTAACACATCATTGACCTAAAGATATCATACCAAGTCAAAAAAGAGGAATCAAAATTTAACCCAATGTTGTTGTATGTTGCATATCCCTTTGAAACATTTTCCACATCCATTGGAACTAGGAAAAACAATTTTGCACAAGGTTTTATTATTCAAAAACCAAAACAAAAGATGATGGAAAAGATACAACATGAAATGAAGAACAAAAAAGTAAAGACAAGGAAAGAAATATGTACATAGGGTAGGGACACAACCCTAGGTTTCTATTGAAAATATCATTTGAGAGCTTTTCCATTGACAGGAAGAGAATCCATCTTACCATCTAAATATCGAAGAAGATATGTATGGTGGCCAAGCTTGTCATGCACAACATAAGGTCTAATCCACAAGGATTGGAATTTAGTGTGTTTACCTTTATCTCTATGGGCTTTATCCCACTTCAATATTATGCCTCCTACATTTAATTCCATGTTCCCCATAGGCTTATTGTCAAGCCAATGCTTGATACGACTCTGATGGATGGAAAACTTTTATTTTGTTTTCCACCTTTGTTCCTCTAACTTCAACAAGGTATCTATCCTACTATGAACCATAAGACATGGTTTGCCTTGATATTCTTGGGAAAGTTGAAGGGCCAGGAGGTATATGTTTGGAGGAAGGATAAATTATTTTTCATACACGAGAAAATAAGGGGAAGTCTTTAGAGAGGGTTTTGGTGTGACACGGCCAACCCATAAAGCATTCACCAAAGCATTATGCTAGTTCCTTTTCTTAGAGTAAACAATTTTCTTGATGATACATATTAAATTCTTGTTTGTATATTCGACTAAATAATTTCCATGAGAGTAATAGTTAGATAAGTTCTTTATAATAATACCATTTTATAATGAAAAATCATAAAGTTTTAGCGATGAAAAATAAGTCGCATTATTGAAAACAAGTGACGTAGGAGTGCCAAACTTGGTGACGATATTCTACTTAAGTAAGTTGATGGCTTCCTGATCGTTCACTTGTTTTAGAGGAACTGCTTCAATCCACCTAGTAAAATAGTTTGTAGCAGTTAAGATATATTGGTGTTGCTTGGATGAATGTGGAAAAATTTCACCAATGACATCCAATCTCCATTGTTGAAAATGTTCTTCAACAACAATAGGCTGAAATGGGGCAACTGACTTTCTATCGCAACCAACACATCTTTGACAAATTGGACACTTACAAAAATATGCATATGCATCCTTGAATAATTTTGACTAATAGTAACTAGCCCACATGACTTTGTGTGCAGTAGTATCACCCACATAGTGTCCAACAACTAGCCCATCGTGAAGATATTTTAGTACCCTTTCTGAATCTTATGCTTCTATACATCTGAGCAGGACACCATTGTGATGCTTTCAAAAACGCACACCATGTACAAGCTGATATGATAAAGATTCAAGTCTAAAAGTCCTCTTCTATTTATATGAGAGATTTGACAAAAAGGTACCATGCTATAGATATTATTGTACATCTATGTACCAAGACATGGTTGCATAGTGGGCGTATCTTGTTCGATATTATACATTTCAATTTCCTATTCCCATCTAGAAGAATCCTCTTTTGGTGCATTAAATTCTTATGCTACAAGTTGATAGATACCATGACCTATTATCGTATGAACTGGCTTGAATTTAAGATCATACTCTTGAAGGCTTGTCATCCTGTTCACCCTCCTCTCACCCAAGCCGTTGTACAAAAATAAATCGAACCGCTGGGTGAGGCACACAGATAATAACATGACTCTTTAGAAGTTAAGGCCTAAAGTGCTTCATCGCCTTGTATACTACATAGGCTTTCTTATCAATGGCGGGGTAGCTTAATTCAGATCCTTGTAAGTCAATGCTTATGAATGATATTGGCTTCTTATTTCCTTGATCATACTTTTGGATAAGAATGGATGCAAGAGAAGTGTCCGAAGCAAAAGTATATAACATGAAATCTTTGACAAAATCTAGACTATACAATGTTGGGGCTTCGACAATTGCTTGCTTAATATGGGTGAAGGAATATTTTTCCCTTTTATCTCACTTGTCAACTGAATCCTTCTTAATAATCTCTTGTAATGGTTTAACTATTTATGCATAATCTAATATGAACTTATAGAGGAAGTTAATTTTCCCTAGGAAGGATTGCATAGCTTTTTTGTTCATGAGAAAGGGAATCTAAGCAATAGCCTTGACCCATTCTGGGTCCACTTTAATCCTGCTCTTAACTATAATGTGGCCCAAGAGATTACCCTTGGACACTACAAATATGATCTTCTTTGGATTTAAAGATATACAACATTTCTGACACCACTCAAAAATTTGTGTCAGATGACGAAAGTGATCGGATATTCTCTTTGAAAATATTGTAAATCAACCAAGTACACCTCTACACTTTTTCCAATTAAAAAATAGGATCTAATGTCCATGGCCTATTGAAAGGTAGCACACACATTGATGAGTCCAAAAGGAATCCACTTAAATGAAAAGTTACCCCACTTAATCCTTAATGTGGTTTTGTGTTTGTTGGGTTTTGCTACTAGAACTTGGTTGTATCTAGAAAATCCATCTAGTAACGAGAACATCTCTGACCTAGATATTGTTTGAAATATCTACTCCATAGACAATACGAGATTGCTTTCCTGATTAGAATCACAGTTAAAATTGTGGAAACAAACACATAGGTGTACCTCTCTGGACTTGTTTCATACGATAATTAGATTAGAGACCCATGTAGAATGACAAACTTTAAATATGATCTAAGCATCCAAAAATTTTCTTAGTTCTTTATGAACGAGGGGTCCAAGTGTAGGATGAACTTTTCTTAATTTCTACCACAAAGGCTTTACCCCTTCTTTGATAGGTGTTACATGGTGGATAATTTGCATATCATAAGTTTTCAAGTCATCATATGTCCATGCAAACACATCTCGATACTGCTTGAAAATATATATAAAAGCTTGTTACACTTGAGGTGTACAACATATACCAAGGTTCACATACTTCTTATCTTCTTCAGTACCCATATTTACTTGTTTGTGAGAGAGTGTGGAACTATGATTGTTTGCATTAGTTGGTCCCTTGAAACAATTATGCAAGTAACACAATTTCTCTAAAGATACCACACCCTTGGGCATGGGGTTTCCTTTATTTTCCTGAGATGATTTCCTACAAGGCTTTCTTGTGCTCATATTCATCAATTGTTGCATCCTTGAACACATCAAAAAATTTTATGATGTTTAGTATCTTTTAGTCATAATTGAAACCATGAAAATTAGTAACATTATCGGGCACTGATGGCTTGTAAATCATCTCAACTGGAAAACCATCTCTCAAAGGTGACAACCTAGAAACAACAATAGCTAATGTATTTGCAGCTACATTATGAATTTGAGTAGCAAAATTATTATTAAAATCTTGAAAATATGAAATGAGATGCCATACCTCTTGTTGGTAATTTCTAAGATTAGGTGACATGTAATGAATTGTATTTTGTACCTACCATGGAATAATTTTTTAATACCCTATTACCTTGAGCACTTCCACTTTGAGGTCAATGTCGTCCTTTAAACCCAAAATGAGTGCTTCATATTCAAAAATGTTGTTAGAGCACTCAAATTCAAAGTAGTATGAGATCAGATGTTTGTTCTTTCATGGTTCTATCATAATACAACTAGCTCCAGAACCCTTCTATGTCTTCGAACCATCAAATAAAAAGTTCAAATGTTGCAACAATAGGGTTAGTTCCTACACTAGTATTATTTACATCTATATTACAAAAATCATAAGCACTAGTTAGATTGCAAGGAAGGAGTTATAATTGTGTATCTGGCGGTGCAGGGGAAGATTGTGCAAGATAAAATCCATGATCAACCTCTAGAAAACAATTTCCAAATATCATCTGAGCATAAATGATAGCCTCCTTAGGAGCTTCAAGTGCCATGATGGTATGTTTCATGAAAGTTTCAGTCTTGACTCAGATTTTCTTGTTCTTTCCATTATATCGAAGTCGCAAATTTGACTAGTCTGTAATAAAGTATCTTTGTGTAATAGCCTTGGGTTAAAAGTTCATGTAATAAAGTTAATACAGGAAAAATAAGACCAAGGTCATGGGACACGTATTCCAAGCTAAATGATGGGCAAAACATCCTAACAGGTGTTCATTTGGTTTATTATGGGTAAAGGGAAATTGGAAAAGGAAATGGAAAAGGCTTTGAAAAGGAAAAGATGCATTATTTGGCATTCATTTATGAAAATACAGGAAAATAGAAGAAAAGGAAGGTGAAAGGTCACAAGTTTCATGTGAGGAGGAAATTGAAGGAAAATAATGGAAAATGAAGAAATTATAGGCCTCATTAATAAAAAGTATTCTGAGGATCAGTTCACAACCTTTTTTCAATTTTAGCTTGGAGCTCTCTCAACTCTCTCTATTCTCTCATACTCTTGCGCACTTAAAGTATTCTTGGAGCACTCTAGATTGGAGGAAGGAAGGAAAAGGAAGGACAAGAAAGAGAAATGGAAGCAAAGATCAAGCAAGGAAAAGTTGGATCAAGAGGCTACAATGAGATTACTCGCAGGTATCAAGTTACATGTATGATTTCCTTGTTGGTTTTAGCATGCATGGTATATGCATGTGTGTATTGTTTTCGTTGGCATGGGTTTTTCTAGGTGTGATAGTGATTTTTAGCCTTGCCTTTCCACTTCTGAATCACCATGGTGTGATGGGGTTCTTTTGCTTAGTTGAGCTGGATTGTCGGACGGTTTCGAAACCGAGTGGGGTAGTCTCAGGAAAATTCCAAAGGCCTAGAAATCCATGGATTAGTGAAGGTGGGACATTAAAGGAAATTTCAGCCTAAAAGTGGCCTCCTAAGGAAAAATAATAAATTAATAGGAAAATAATAAAATAAGAGTTATAAAATTTGGAGGGAAAAGAAGAAAACAAATTTTTCTAATTGTATTTTTGGCTTATCTCCTTATATGTTTACTCAAATTTCATGTGTAGACACTCGATGGATGTGGAATTAAATTCCATATATAGCGAGTACCCATTATGCATACTTCCGAGAAGACCCACATTGACGAAAATTGAAGATACATTAAAAAACATGTTGAACATGCTTTTTTAATGTATCTTCATCTTTTATCAATGTGGGTCTTCTCATAAGTATGCATAATGGGTACTCATTAAATGTGGAATTTTAATTCCACATCTAACAAGTACCCATTATGCATACTTCTGAGAAGACCCACATTGATAAAAGATGAAGATACATTAAAAACACATGTTCAACACATTTTTTTAATGTATCTTTAATTTTTATCAATGTGGGTCTTCTCAAAAGTATGTATAATGGGTACTTGTTAGATTATGAATTTAATTCTGCATCCAATGAGTGTCTACTGATGAAATTTGAGTAAACCTAAAAGGAGATAAACCAAAAATATAATTAAAAAATCAGTTTTCTTCTTCTCCCTCCAAAATTTATAACTCTTATTTTATTATTTTCTTATTAATTTATTACTTTTCCTCAAGAGCCCACATTTAGGCTAAAATTTCCTCTAATGTATGTGGTAAAGCCTGAGGGTGGAGATGGGAAAATTCCTCACATTTTAGGTGGAGAGATATGGAGGCATCCATACTTGTTTAGGGCCTAGTGATCCTTGGAACAATAATGGTGGGATTGTGATAAAGCCCGTAGTGTATGTTTCTTATTTGGGCCTAGGAATCCTTGACTAGTATATGGCAGGATATACAATAAATCCTAGTTGTATAGGTGCTTGCTTCGGGCCTAGAAATCTTCGACCAGTTTGAGGGGATATGTGATAAATCCTGAGAAGCATGGTCAAATTTTTTGTGAGTTCCACAATCATGCTTGGAATATGGCATGGGGGTGAATGACTAAAAGAAAGAATTGGTTTAGCCTAATCTATGGTCAGGTTGTACATGGAAGTACCTAACTTGACTAGATTTTCATATGTTAATAAGAGTTATTTTCCTCTTATGTTCTATGTGTAAATGTACTTGTTATTATGTGGCTATGAGGGTTGTTCTATCGCTGTTGTTTATCTAGTTATATGTTGGCTACAAGCATGGTTTTATGACAATATTGAGTTATATCTCTCATCATGTTTTTGTTAGTAGATGAAATGTTAATGAATGAATGACCTTGTAGATGATAATGTAGATATTGTGAGAGGGCGTCAAGCCTTCTTGACGATTCTTAGATAAGTATGAAATTCCTATGTTTCGATGTGTATTTATGACCTATACATTACATGTTCATGATGTTTTTAACAGAATGTTTGTCATGGTTAGGATGAGTCAGGTCAGGTCAGGTCCTTGTTCAAGTTGCTCATCAAGTTCTGGGTAGAGTCCTGAGTCCTAGCTCTAAAAAGTGGCTTAAATCCCATGGTTGCTCACACAGAACCATCTTAAAAAGTCTATAGTCACATGGAGGCCTTATTGCGGGAGTGACTGAAGGGTTACAGTTGCATGCATGGCTTGTCATGGGAGTGATTGGGGGTCTAATTTAGTTAAAAAGAAATTTAACTCGGGAGTTGGGCACCTAGAGTGGTTTGTTAGCCCCTAGGGGTCCTGTATCTCCTTAGGAAGGCCAGTAAGGTTTTTTCTATATTGATTCGACTTCCTTAAGGTGATCTAGTGGGTTGAGTCATATCATAGTAACTCTTCATTACATATTTACCCCGGTGAATTGGTTAGCTTGGGTAAGTGTGGGAGGAGGGTGTTATAGAGTGGTATCAGAAAGAGGTTCCATCATCTTTGGGCTTTTTTGTCATGCATGCATGTAGGTTGTATATGTGCTTGATGTGTATGCATGGTGATGGTCATTGTTGTAGTTGTGTTGACATGTGAAAATTGATGATGTTTTTGTTGGAATATGGTTGTCATGAATACATGTCGGTTGAATATGCATTTGTTGTGTATGTTTGCTGTCTATGTGGATGTATGCATGCATTATCATGGTTATAGTTGTTGTGCATGAGGTCATGGTATGAAGTTTGTATTGTCATGCATGGTAGCTAAATAATGATGGAGATGATGTTGGTATATTCTTATGATTACGATTATACATGTATTGTGCTAATGTGGTTGATCTTCCAGACAAGATATCCTCCACTGAACTATCCCAAGGTATGTTGGTTATGTTTATATTTTGGTTTAGCTGACATGGTATGCTTGCAGGAAGAAGAAGAATATCAAATATGGCTAGCAAGATGGTGGATTACAGTTCATGAGATTCTCCCTATAGATCAGATGAGAAAAATGGTGATGGGTACTCTCCTAACATCGCAGACACATTGAGAAGTTTGAAGGCAGAAATAAGAAGTTTCAAATCAGATAATGACAGGATTGTTCGGGCACATGAGAAACAAGCAGAGGTTAATGTAGTTACCCTTCAGAGTTTTACAAACTTGTAGAGACAGGGACCACATAAAATAGTCATGTACAGGAGGAAAAGACTAATGGGTAATATGGAAGTAGGTCTCACGGTGGGCACAGGCCGGATAGGAATGACACGATCAGAGATGAAAGGTTCTTGGATACGCCAGATAAGAGAGGTGATGGACATAGGTTCTATTCTAGTTCTAGTTTAGACATGTATCATGGTCATATTTGTTATCATCCTTATAGGAGGAGTGACAATGGATATTTTCCAGATGAGTTCATGAAAGCCAAGCCACCTACATTTGAAGGAGAATTGAAGAAGCCAGAAGACATAGAGGCATGGTTACTTGGGATGAAGAAGTCTTTAAGTTGCATGACTATACAGAGAACATGAAGGCCATAATAGTTTCTTCAACATCAAAGGGAAAGAAGACATCTAGTGGGAATATGTGAAGCAAGTCAGAGACATTATATTGAGTTGGCATAAATTCAAGCGACTTTTTAGGAAGAAGTACTTATCAAAAAGGTACTATAACAGTAAATCCAAGGAATCCTATGAGCTAAATATGGGATCAATAACAGATGAGGAGTATACGAGCAAGTTCCTAGAGTTGTTGAGGTATTTATTGTATCTTAAGGATGAGAAGGCCAAAGTTCAGAGATTTTTCATTGGATTTCCATTAGCAGTTAAAGCTCAAATTGAGTATGATGAGCCTCGGTCACGTGAAGAACTCATTGGGAATTTGAAACATTGTTATTACTAATCAAAGCGTAAGACATAATCTCAACAAGGTTGGAAAGGGAAATACAAGAATAAAGGTAAATTGCAACCAAAAAGGACAAGAGCCCAGGATGTAGGTGAAAAAGAGAATATTGCACCTTACAAGAAGTTTATTGGACCTCAGCCAGGAGAAAAACAGAACAAAGGTGATGGTAGGGACAGTTTCAATGTTGGACATGTGGTAAGGAGCACCTTAAGAAAGATTATCTCTAGAATCAAGGTGGTAGGCCTCATATCAATAGTGCTCAGGAGGCACAAACAGTTGGGGATATTGGGTAGAGCATTCCTCAAATATATGAAGCATTGGATAACAAGCAGGTGAATCACCAGGCATCTATTATCGATATGGACAATAAGCTTTGTGATCAATTTGTTTCTATTTTTATTGACCCTAGATCTAATTATAGTTATGTTAACCATTACCTGGTGGATAAGTGTGGTTTTAATAACTCTTGGTTAGTGTAGTTGGATACAAGTACTAATAAAAGAGTCAATCATTTGGAAATAGATTATGCATTTGAGTTGAATGATATGCCTACATCAGCACATCTGGATGTACTTCTATTAGGATCATATATTATGATTTTGGGTATCAATTGGTTGTACCTTCACAAGACCAAAGTAGATTTTTATGACAAGGATATTGAGGGCTTGGATGACAATGGAGAACAAAGAATCTTACAGGGTAAGAAGAAGGATACATTACTTAGAGTGGTGACGTCTATGCAAGAAAAGTGTAGTTACAAGAAAGGGTGTGTGTTATTTGCAGTGCATATTTCTAGTGATAAAGGTAAGGATGTTGAGGATGTGGACGTTTTGAAAAAATACTCAGTTTTACAATAGTTTCACGATGCATTTCCCGCAAAGATTTCATATTTTCCACCTCATGAGGAAGTGGACTTTTCTATTGAGTCGGTACCAGGGGCAGCACCAGCATCTAAGGCACCTTACAATATGAGCACTGTAGAGCTAATAGAACTGAAGTTGCAACTGAAGGAAATGATTGACAAGGGATGCATTAGGCGAAGTGTATTGTCTTGGGGTGTACTAGTATTGTTTGTGAAGAAGAAGGATGGTACTCTTAGGTTTTGTATTGATTACAGGAAGTTGAGAAAGGTGACGATTAATAACAAGTATCTGTTTCTAAGGATTGATGTTGGCTTAGGGGGTCCTGACCCAGGTTCAAAGTTAGTCATGCCAAACAAATCCCTACATCACTGGCCCTTTTGGCATCAATCCGCAGTGTAGGGACTAAAGTCTCACTCGAAGCAGTATGGGGGGATGTTGGAACCAAGTTTCTGCACCCAGAGATAAGTGTGATTTCCTTTTGGTGACCTAGATATTCCTTCACGCAGACCTTTGTGCTCCTGTAGCCTATTGTTGTAACTTCATTCAATCAACCTCTATACCTCCACAAAGGTCTACGATTAGATTTCACAAACCTTGAACAAGTCAATTAGCTACTTACATGCGCTTTAGATTACCCTTAGATCAGTAGTTACTCGGAATTACCCAAGTGTGTGATAACTTTAATAAAAAGTGATATAATATTCGCGTAATCACTTAACATTAATTGCATTCAGATAACAATATAGATCAACTAAAGTCATGCATCAATACATCATTATTTCATAAAATCATTATTCATCATAGCATAAAGCGCATTCATACATAACATAAGTTAACAGATAAAACACGGGAATTTCTACAACAATCTTCTTTATTGATATTCAGTTAAGCTTACAGACTCAAGACTTTCCTATGCACTCAGTTGCGGACACTACTCTAGGCCTCTGCGCACTCAGCTGCAGAGCCTTCCTTCTTACTCTCCTGTGATAACTCTCTATACTCTTTTCGTCGTACCCATAGACAACTTCAACTTCTTCCCTTAGACTCTCTAAAACACACTTATTTATACAATCCCATGGTCTGTGGATCATGGGTAGATACTCAAAAGCCGACTCCAGTTATATAAAAGAAGGGTAAAACCCTTTTTTACTCTTAACTAGCTATGCCCTCCGCAACCACAATTTGTGGAGAATTTACATCTTTTTACATCACAATTTGGGATTTTGCCCCAAAGCTGACCCAGGGGACCCCATCCCAACAGGCCCCCAACACAAAGATCATGACTCGCCCTCAAGTAACTCAGCTGGCGTGGAAATCTTGCTACGAAGATCCCCCAGCTCCACTTGCACTACTACTACTTCAGCCGTGCTCTGCATGGTTGCCTGCTTCACCTGTTCGACCAGTTGTTTTGTGGTTGGTCCTTTGTTGTCCTGCTTGATCTTCTGCTATGTACGTTGTAGGTTTGCCAACTTTTCCTATATGTTGGCAGAGACTTGGTAGGCTTCTTCCAACCAAGGATCCAACTACACCTTAAGGACTGCCTCTTTTTTCTGCACGGATTCCACTTGTGTAAGGAGTTGTTTTCCCTCCTACAAGTTGGAAAGGTGTTGCGCTATAGCCACTGTGCGTGTCGTCGCCCGCACTTTGTTGTACTGTTATTGAAGCTCACGGGTCTCCATTTTTAATCTCTACAGGTTGGGCTCTTCCTATAGGGTCATCACTACTTCCATGGCCTGCTCAAACAACGTTGTGAATTCCACTACTGCGGCATCAATAATAGCTATTCCATCCTTAACAGCAGCTTCACATTGTTCCCTAACTATTGGTGGGGTTGACAACTATGACTTGAGGTCCAATTATATGATTTTCATGTTCAACTCAAACTAAACTTTAACCACCTCTGCCTTGGCATCGCAGACACCCGTTGCAAGCTTCCTAATCTTGGCCTCAAGCGGTGCCTCCTTAGGTATGTGAAACTCTGACACTGTCCTACATGCCTCTACCACCGCGGCCATGAGCTGGGTGCTCTGTCTTGGATTGTTTCATTTTCCTTCAAGGCCTCTGTCTTCTCAATGAACATTTTCTTATTTTTCACCTAGTATTCGCTGATTAAGTTGAGAGCGTGCTGCTCCCGTGCTATTAGTTCCATTTTCACACCTGTCTGCAACATGTGAAGATACTCATTGGTGAGTGATGCAAGGTTGAGGCCGATGTTCTTCAGAGTACTCACAATGACCTTTTCATCGACTAATTCCACTCTCAAATACCGTTCGGGTAGCACGACTTCCTGGAGGTCGACTGATCTGACCATCTTTATATCCTGAGTGGTCCCTGGTTCCAAGCTCATCGTGCGGCGCTCACCTACCTCACGCCGACTTATATCCTACTGGTCTGGATTTGCAGCTTGTGTAGATCCTTCTGAAGAGTGCTTAGTGACTGCAGGTGTTTTTTTTTAAATTTCTACAATAGTTCCATTGTGGTGTCGCGCACTTTATCTCCAATCTCATCGAGATCACCTTCTGTGAGCATGATGGGATCCAATAGTGGCTTCGTCGCTTTCAACTTCTTCCTAGGCCCCTCCTTCTACTGTTTCCTATACCTCTTCACCCAGAATGGATGCTCTGTTCTTCATCTCCACCACCTCCCTACTCTGACTTCTCCTCTTCCTCGATCTGCGACGAAGGGGATTTACCACTCTGCTAAGAGTCACGTTATTCTTGTTCAGCCTATTGTTGCTCCTTTTCCAGCCGAGCCTTCTCCTCAGCCTCCTTCCTTCGCTTCTCAGCCAACTGATGGACCGCTTGCTTTGTTGCCTCCTTATTATTTTTCTGCTAACTGGTGTATCCTTCTCGAGCTATCCCTGTGGTCAAAAAATGGATAATATCTGCAAAGTGGTTGTTCGCTACATGCACCGCAAGGAGCTGCGTGTAGGACGGCCCTTCCTCCAAATTAGTAAGCTCTTCTCTTGTATCAATGTGTGACAGATGGTTAGGTCCTACATTCAAACTTAATGGTTTCATAATTACCTCAAAATCATATTCTTGGAATAACAACAACCATCTGCATATTCCCCCCCCCCCCCCCCCCAACACATGCTTATTGACTAGATACTTCAATGCAGAATGGTATGTGTACATTTTGAAATGTCTACCCAATAGATAGTGTTTGAATTTTTGGAGCATGTACACCATAGCCAATCCTTCACGCTATGTTGTTGAATAATTCTTTTTAGCTTTTGACAACTTTCTGCTCACAAATTCTATAGGATGATACATCTCCCCTTCACCATCCCGTGTCAGTATTACTTCCAAAGCAATACATAAGTCATCAACGTGCACATGGAATTCTTTCTTCCAATCATGGAAGACCAATATTGGTGTTGTGACCATTTTTTCCTTCAAGACATTCAGACTACGCTAACATTCCTTATCCCAATAGAATGTAGCGTCCCTGCTTAGCAACTTCTCCATGGACACGGTAATCTGAGCATAAGCCTTGATGAACTTCCAATAATACCCAGTATGGCCCAGTGTTGCGCGCAACTATTTGACACTCCTTGGGGCTTCAAAATGTATTATTACCATGATCTTGGCAAGGTCCACCATGAGCCCTTTCATGCATACCACACGACCCCACAAAATTTCAAAGGGGACACAAAACAAGCACTTCTTTAGGTTTAGCGTGATCTGATACCTTCGACATGTATCCAACATTAAGCGCAGACTGGCTACGTGGCGCTTTACTAGCCCAAACAGTGTCCAGTCATCAAAATATACCTCCAATAATTTGTGAATAAATTCTTTGAATGTCACAATGACTACGCAAGAGAATATCGTTGACGCATTCTTGAGTCTGAAGGGCATCACTGTGTACTGAAAACACCCTCATTCCATCACGAAGGTTGTTTGTCTTCTGGTGCAATATTGACCTGATGATACCCAGAGAACCCATCAGTAAATGAGTAGGACTCCTAGCCTCCCACATTGTCCAATGCCTCATCATTAAATGGTGTCGGGAAAGGATCATGAATGCAGGCATCGTTAAGCTTTCTTAGATCTACACAAATTCTTATCTCTCCCTTTTGCTTATTTTCCTGAACTACCATTGGGCTCACCCAATTAGATTCCTCCACTGGTTCAATAATACCCGCCTCAAGCATCATGTCCAACTCCAAGCAGACATTTTCCTTGTATTTGGGATTAAGGCGATATGGCCTTTACTTAACGGGCTTCGCGTATGGTTTCAAAGTTATTTTAATCACTCCAAAATTGCTATGATGCCTTTCAAGTCTAAAATTTTGTAGGAAAAAGATCCTGGTACTCGCAGAGTAACTCAACTTTATCCACTGTGACATCATCCCAATAATCTCTAATCTTTGTGAATTTAGGCTCTGCTTCAGTACCAATGTTTACCTACCTAGTCTTCAACGGCGCAGTGATATCCAGGTTCTCTATCTACAGACCTTCAACCTCGTAGTGGCCTTCTACTTCTAGGATATTAATATTCCTTGGATCCTCATCCTCCACTTCAGCAGTCATATTATAGCATTCCAGCGCATGGTGCAACTGGGTGCTCCAATCTGGTTGAACCAATTCCAAAGGATCCTACGGGATTCAGAAGATCGTTGCCTTAACCTCCTGCAATGCCTCATCAATGCTTTCAAACCCGTCTTCAAAGCTGAATGTCCTCACAAACTATTCTCTTGAGATATCCCACTCCGTAGTGCGGTGGAAAAGTTCCGCTTCCAAATAACAATTCATAGGGATTATGTCCAGCATGTGACAGAATAAATGAAGCCATTCTGGTTGTGGCTCTGTTCCATATACCTTAGTCCATTTGGCCAAATGATCACACAGATAATTCATTCCATCATACTTCTCAATTACCCATACTTTAAGACAACCAAATCACGTTCTCATCATCCTTCTGTAATCACTCCAGTCACCAAAGCTATCTTTGTGTGTACCCCACCACCAAGTGGGTGTAGCACGCAGTGCCCAGTCTAATGCCAGAAAGTCGTAATCCTCTAGAACTTCTCTTTCAAAAGCATCCAAAAATTTGTCTACGTCAGTTAAACCATCATTATAAGGTAAATTTCTTACCTCCAACGACACGCAGCACAACGATTTAGTCATCATATTGCAGCATAGTGTGGATACTTCATGCAACCTATTTTGCTAATGTTCCAACTCTTCATCTATATCTGAGGTACGGGAACTTTTGTAGTCCCATGCAATTCATCCATCAACTGTTGGATTAACCTAGTCTTGGTCTCACACTGTTATTTTATAGATCTTATCCAAATCATCATCACTTTCCTCATATTCGCAAACCAGTTTAGTATAGCGTGGTCCTTTTGTAGGGTCCAATGGTACTACAACGCGGAGCGATTTCCTTTCAAACGACGTCATCCACTTCTTCAAATTGATGACCCCATTCATGTCGATAGCCCAATCAATTCCCAGGAGCGCAAGGTATGGATTGCTATCATCAACAATCTCTATTACTTCAAAATCAGCCAGCGCGCTCGCACCTTCTATATCTAGAGAAACTCCCTGCAATCGTCCCACAGGGATAATATTTTGCAGGTTCACCGTCCTCAGTTGAATCGGAGACCACTACAATGCAGGTCTCCCCATTCTCTCCTAGTTTTGTTTAGGCATTATGTTTGCGTTAGACCCCAAATCCAAAATAACCTGGTCCATCTCATAGCTCCTATTTTTGCAGTAAGCCTCATCTCATGCCCTGTTCTTCCCTTATGCTTACCAATATTTCTGACTATGTGGGGTCCATCGGAAGTATTATCCTTACCAACACATTTGTTTGTCCACTCCTGTAGCCCTTTCACAGCCTTTCTATCACATAGTAGTTTCATACAAGTCTCTAAGAAGGTGGTAAGAATAAAGGGGTCAACCTCTGCAGGCAGTTTATCTTGACTTCCTGAGGTAGGGGCCTCAACGAAGCTTTTCTTCACTTCCATGAAAGTTTCCTTCGCATTCTCCAGATCAAACCCAACCTCCTTATCTGGAGCCTTGTGGACCCAACAACCTTCTTCAGGTTGCTTTGTCACCAGTCGCAATCCCGCTTTGCAGTTCGATATTCACATTAGGGTCCTCTTCGCAGGGCTCAACCCTCATCATCTGTAAGTATTGGGTAGGAAGCTGAGGCTGTGCCTTCTTCTCCTGCAGTTTGGTTTTACAAAAAAATTTATCACTATCCCTATAATCCCTGTTCCTTGATCCTAGGGGACCTCTACAGTGAACCCTATATGCTTACCCTTCATGAAGAAACCCCCATTGTGTCTCTCTTCATGAGCAAATCAATTCCCTTTTGCACCATTTCCCCTGAAACTTATGTTTTTCCTAGTTTACAAGACCGGTGCTAATGGTCCTTATCTTCCTCGCGTCTATATGCAGGGATTAGCATTGTCCCTAGCGCCGACTGGAGCGACTAAGCTTTGTTCTAGTGGCGCATGTCCTCTTATGGAAAGTTTTTTAAATAAAGAGTCAAAGCTTCTAGCTCTAGAAGCTTCGTAACGGAAGTCTGGTAAATGGTTTGGTCGGATGGGGTCGAGGATGTCAATTTGGGCTCCTCTACCCTATAATGATGGAACTACCTCAAGGGATAAGATTTTCTCCCATGAGAAGAGGATCCATATCCCATCCATTCATCCTATATAAACCTCCCTTTTTCCCAAGCACAAGCTAGTGTTGATATTGGTGTTCTAGTGCTAACTAAGTTTGGAGTAAACAACAATTTGTTCATAGTTGTAGCTCTCTAGTTGTGTGAGGGAGAAGTGGGATTTGGTTTGGAGTGAAGCCTAAAGGGAAGAGATTTAAAAATATTGTTGTTGAGGCCATCATAGAATGCTAGCAGAAGTGTGTGGGAACCTGGTCCTGTCAGAGGAGAATGGCAACGCCAAGACAATGGTTGTAATCTCTTCTTGATTCAATATATATATGAAACTATCGATTGATTTCCTACATGATTTGTCATCTTACATATTCATGGCTTAATGTTTCTTGATTTTTTAAGTAGGTTGAATTACAATT
This sequence comes from Pinus tabuliformis, assembly GCA_031772625.1. Lineage (NCBI taxonomy): Eukaryota > Viridiplantae > Streptophyta > Pinopsida > Pinales > Pinaceae > Pinus > Pinus tabuliformis. Next base: position 822,354,890 of record CM062805.1, read on the forward strand.
TGTCTATTATCAAAATTATTGTTTGCTATTGTTTACTTGCTTCGGGTGTTTGAAGAAGGAAGCGAGAGATAGTTGGAGCAAGCAAGCAAGGACATCATCAAATAGGATAAGCGTACTAAGAGGTAGGCCCTCTTAATTGGTTCTAACCTAAGGAAATATTCCATAGAATGTATCAATTGTGGCTAGACCCATTATCGGGCTAGAGAAATTTGTTTTTGTCTGCACTTATAATTTTACTTCACCACAAATTGGCCACTTCGCTGAGGAACCAATCCTTTTGCTTGTCTTAGATTTCATGATTTCGTGTGAAATTTTCTAGTTCCACTTTTTCCTTTTGGTTCTATTTATTTTCTCCTGCTTACTGGCCTGAGCTTGAAATTCATAGTAGAAGATCTAGTCCCTATTTCAAGAATTTTTTTATTTTTTTCTTGGCTCCCTCGATCAATGCACTTAATCTACTGACAGTCACACCGATCAATGCGGTATGCTGAGAAACAGTCGTGTCGACCAACCTCCGGTGTTTGTTGTCAATTAGGTAGTCACGTTGATGCCTGTAAGTGAAGATTAGGGTTTGTCCCCAATCTTGGCCATTATGTTTTTCTCTCATGATTTTGACCCCGTAAGCCTTTTAGACTATTTTATCCCTGACTAGAAAGCTGCTTTTCATTTGGTTTTGTTTTCTTGTTGGCTTATCATCTTTCTACTTGACTTCTTGATTCATTGAGTGGTCAATGAAACTAGGGTGGCTAGATTGTCATCCATATAGCTGTTTGTGGACTTAGTGAGTCGAGTTGTAGGTGTACTTACTCCTTGCATTGTGTTTGCGGTCCTTTTATGACTTTGACTTCCATTACACAAGTTTGAAAAGTTTTCGTTTGCTTGTCTAAACATTTCTTTTCCGGCATGGATTACATTGCTTGTCTTGTTGTTGGTAAAGTCGGTGCTTCATTAATTTGAATGACCCTCTCTTTTCATGTTTTCATTTGCTTGGAGAGCTAATTGTCTCGCGAACATTTCATTGAAGTGTTGTATGCGAAAATTTTATTTCATTGTTTCATGAAAAATATGAAATTCTAGTCTGTTGCATCATTGTGCTACGATAGCTTACATCTTTAGAGACAAGAACTACATTGGCATTTGAAGATGAAAATAACTCTTTTGATTTTGAAATGACTGTTAGAAATGTGCTTGTCAAGAAATTAGGAATTAGAATGCATTTTTCATTAGTTTATTTTTTCGAAAAGTGTAGTGAAAGATCATTTTCCTTTCAGTTTCTTGGTTGTTTGCATTTGATTGTGTAGTTTCTACCCTCTCTAGTGTAGGCAATTCATCGAATTGAAAGGGTCTTATCTCATTTAGTTTCATTTAGGGTTTTTCGAGTCGCATCGCTAAGACTTGAAAACTGAAACATAACTCAAGATAAAATTTAAAATGAATTCAATTAACCTAAGGCACATTTGACATTTAAAGATCATATCTAGAAGGTCTAAGCTAGAGATGTGTTCTGGCGTCTTTAAACCTAGCAGCTGTCGTTAGCTTCGGCACTAGACAATGCTAGTACATAATGGGAGACCCCTCTAGGATGCAATCCTTTATCCTTAGGAAGCCGAGTCAATCGCCTTGCAAACATGATACACCGAACACAACATTCGGGGAGATTGCCTGCTCATACTTCTCGGTTCGCCGGGAGGTATTCTACAGTTCACGGTTGCCTGGTAATCCTATTTACCTAGATCATCTAGAGCAGTCATTTGATATTTTTTACTCATTAAACTCAAAATATCATTTGAGCACTTGCCCTTTCAATCTCATTTCCAATCGAAAGTGATAGAGTCATCTTTGTTTCTTTCTCGACTCTTAAAAAATGAAAGAGCACCAATGTTTTATGCATCTTAATAATTGATCACCCATGATCCAATAACACCCTGTTAGTATTTTCTGATATCAAATCGTGATTTTCCCTTAAAATAAAATTTTAAAGCCTTGAAGTTTATTTTTTCTATCAACTAAGACATGTTCATCATGGCTAAACCATCTGATTCACCCAGTTCCTCTTCCTCTCTTCCGTCTGAAATATTGTCTAAGGAGCCATTTCCTAAGTCACTAGAGTCACTCAAGGACCAAGGTGTTGAACTCAGAATTGTTCTAATCATTCAACCTTTGTCATCTCATCCTCCACCTACTTTCGATACTGGGTCATCCCCTGATCTTGGCCCAGAATCTCCGGAAAATCCCGTTCAAACTCTTGAGAACTCGCCGACCACTGATGGTCAGCTTGGACTAGTTATCTACCCTCTGAATCCTCTATTTGAACCTGTTGTCATATCACTGCAACGTCCTTACAGCCCATATGACCAGCTGGGTGTTCCTTTGGAACTATCCCATCGTACTTCTTCGGCCATTCGTCGTCGATTGTTCCCGAATATGGAACCTGAAGGCGATGCTCCAGTCACCTCTCAAGAAGAGTCAGAAGTATCTACTCCACACAATGTCAAGGAGGAAGAACAACCTTTTCCTCCTGAGGGTTTCCACTATACAGGGGGTATTCCCGCCAGTTTTCCACCTAACTATGTGTCTTTGGCACAGTTGGTTTCAAGTACACCTAGTGCCTCATCACTTTACCATAACCTTGTTTGGGCATCAGGCGTCATGCCTACTTCAGGTCCACTCATTGAAAACACAACTTCCCAACAGGATGTTACCTCAATCCCAGTGCAACCCACCATTCCAAACACCCTTGTATCATCAGTCCCAATCACCTGTCAGACCTAACTAGAGGTTTCAAAGAATGTCTCTATCAGTTCCTCCATCCCTCTAGTTAGTGGCCAAGCTGTGCCACCGCCTAGGGGGAAAACCTAAATGTTTCTATGGTGTTATGTGCCACTAATGTGAGTGGATCACAAGCTCACATGCTTGGTATGAACTAACCTTCTTCTGGTGTTATTCATAACCCTACTGATCCTACTGGATCAAGCATTGTACAATACCAACAGGGTTAGAATCTCGTTGGTCTGTCTGGGTCAGGAGCAATTTCCAGTATCAGTAGCCCTATGAGGCTCAGGTCCAATACCAGACTCCTTATGTTCCATATGGTTATCAAGGAATGGTTAATCAACCTTACACCCTTCATTCTGGGTAGTACATTCAGCCTGGCTCATCCACCTTCCAGGGTGGCTATGGCCAAATTCAGTTCAGAAATTTTTCAGGCACTGTTCAAGTATCATTGCAACAGTGGGGATAGCCTCTACAACAACAAGGGAAACCTTTGTTACTGCAAGGGAAACATATGTTGCAGCAAGGGCTATCTATGCAACGACAAGGGCAAATGATCCTGTAGCAAGGTCAGCTGCAACAACTGCAAGGCCAACCCTTGCAACAGTTGGAGAAAACCGTGTAGCAACAGATGTAATATGCTCTGCACACTTCCCATCCCATGTCCTCACAAGGGCAACCTCTCCAACCCCAGGGACAAATTTTGTAGATGCAAGGTCAACCCTTGCAACAACAAAACCAACCTGGGAAGCAGCAACCCTTGTATACATATCAGCAGGGTCAACCCTTGGAAGGGCAAGGCCAAGGTCAAGTCCTACAACAGCAGGCCCAAAATCCTAATTTCCTAGGTCAACATGTTTAGAACCCTTCTAGCCAAGGGCATCAGGTACAAAACCCTAACGCCCTAAGTCAACAGGCTCAAAATCCTTTTGGTCAAGGGCAGCAGGTACAAAATCCCTATGTCCAAGGGAAACAAGTGTATCAACCTTATGCCCAAGGACATCATATCCAAAATCCTCTTGTTAAGGGACAACAGGTTCATCACCCATATGTTCAAGGACACAGGTCTAATATCCATATGTCTAAGGTCAACAGGCTCAACAACCTTTTACCCCATATGTTTCTTATCAGCAACCTATGGCTAGACAATTCCAAGGTATTTAAGGTCAAAATCCTCACTATGATCAAGGTAACTTGCAATGGGGGTAGCATCAGACACCATATGGCCAAAATCCCCCCTCCGTTAGGACCCGCTTACTGACCTCATATGCCTTTTAACACCCAATTTCCATTATTGGCCACACTCAAGTTTGCAGATGTATCTCGCCTTACAAATGATCCAATCCTTCATTCACCATACTAGCCTCTGGTGCTGTCCAAGATACCAAGCGATTGTCCAAAGTTCGATGGGAAAGCAAAAGAATATCCTCAAGCCCATGTGATGACATATCACTTCTGGTGCTCGTCAAACTCGTACGTTGACGATTCCATTCATCTCCATCTTTTCCAACGAACCCTCACAAGCGCTGCAGCCAAGTGGTACATCGGGCTTCCTCGAAGTACTTACCATGACTTTAACTCTTTATCCATGGCTTTCCTCACGCATTTTCAGTTGCCGGTTCGCTATGAAATTGGCACCTATTTTCTCACATCACTTAAGCAAGATACTGTGACACACATCTCTGATCACATCCATGAATGGATACGTAGACGTCCCCTGATCAAATTTGAGATTGTTGATGAGTTTCTCACTAAATGGTTCGCTAAATCATTCATGGCCCCAATTTCTCGCGATATAGCTATGGGTGTATGTGTTACTGAAGATCAAGCCATTACTTGTGCCCAGTAATTAGATCTAGTTTACTCTCAGTTAGGTACTTTGTATGAGTTATTACCCGATGCTCCACGGCCATCATCCGATCCCGCAACATCAAAGTCACAAGTTGTACCTCCTGTCGATAGAGTTATTGGTTCCGTATCCTAAACCCATGCTAAATCTTCTTCCAAACAGAAGTCGGTCTTAAATGTTATTCCTAATATTTCTTCCCAGAATCCATCTAGCCCTGGTAAAACCTCAGAGATCTACGTTGTCTAGTATATCGTAGTGGACAAATCCTCAAAAGGTAAGAAGAAAGGCAAAGGCAAGGGTAAGGCTGATGCCCCAAAACGGGGTCCTCCCAAATCGTTTGCTAGTGAATCTTCACAACGGAAACCTAAGTATCCCTACCTCATTTGCGAGGAAGATCACTACACTAAGGAGTGTCCCCGACAATCCGAAGTTAGTCGCTTGCTCAAAGGGACCCCCATTGTCCTCAAAGAGCCATTTCCATCTCAGCAGACCCAAATGGTAGACCAACTCCAATCATGTGCTTCCTTGGGATCTCAAGTGTTCTACCCCAAGTTCTGGCCCTCTTCATATCGAGCACCCTCACCCTAATTCCATTATGCAGCCACCCTCTCGAGGTGTGTTGTGGAAATCCTCGTACAATCCTAACGCCCGAGCTGCTCAACACTATAATATTATTGAGGATTTGGCTCAGGCACCATCAGCTATGTCGGCTCTCTAGGTGCTCCAAAGCTACCCATAGCAGCGGAAATATTTGCTTTCAGCTATCAGGGGTATCGATCCCACCAATTCCAATTTCTTATGTTTTTATCTAGAGGACCATGTTACATGCCTCCCTCATTAGATTGCCTTTCTCATTCAAGTAATAATCAATGAGAAGACCATCCACCAGACTGTCATCAACGAAGGTGCTTCCACCTGCATCATGTCAACCACATGCCGGAAGGCTATTGGTTCTCCTGCTTTGAACCAATCTCTGAACACTTTGGAAATTTTTGATGGCCACAATTCATGACCCTTTAGTGTCTTACCTAACCTTGCCATTACTCTGGAAGGTAAGATAGTGTAAGTTGAGGTAGAGATTGTTGACACCAATATTAGTTACAATATTTTACTCGGCCGGAGCTGGATCCATGCTATGCATGTTGTAGCCTCCTCCCTATTTTGTGCGATTTGTTTTCCCCATCAAGGGAAGATTGTCACTGTCGACCAACTGTCTTTCTTTGCGTCTTCCTCCTCAGATGGCAATGTTCCATACGTTAAGCACACTGGTGCTCCCTATGAGAGTGTAGGGGCAGGTCTTTTTAAAGATTCTTCCTTAATGGGAATTTTTCCACTCCCACCTCCTCATGTTGCCTTTGTCAACATGGTCTCAGTTAAATATGATCCTTGGATCATACCTTCACTAGATCTTGTTGATACATGGGGCGAGGTTATGCCACTTAGTCCCGCCAAAGTCAATTACGTGGAAATTGTTTCGACTTCAAGTTATGGATCCTCCGATTCTTCTATTTCAAAGACCTCTTTCGATATGTACTCTCATTCCCCATGGCTTGGCGCTTTGGAATCACCTGATCCCTTAGCCGAGACCTTCCTTATAGATGAAAGTATCATGGAAGTCATGTCTCTCGAGGAACCACCTTGGACCGATACTCATCATCGCTCCTCATTCCTACCTCGTCCAATGATCATGTCTACCACTTTTGAAGAGTCCTCTTCTCTATTTCCTTCCCTCCCACTTCTGTAGCCGATCACGACTCACGAAGTATGGTCGGAAGGAAATTCGGGTAATATTACCCAAACGATGCCAATTGATATATCTATCAAGCTTGGTATCGTTGAACATGTCCATATCGAGGTTCTTGTTCTCCGGATGAGATCAAGAGTTATACTTGTCTATTTCAGGAATTCCGTGATGTGTTTGCATGGTCCTACAAAGAAATGTTTGGCATTGATCCTAGCATCATTTTGCATGAAATACTAACTTATCCACACGCGAAGCCTGTTCGCCAATAGCTCTGCCCAGTGCACCCTAGGAAGGCCGCCGCTATCAAGGGTGAAGTTGAAAAACTTCTCAAAGTTGGGTTCATCTATCCCATCCCTCTTACAGATTGGGTGTCCAATATTGTCCTGGTGACTAAAAAATAGGGCACGATCCATGTTTGCATTGATTATCAAGATCTCAATCGTGCTTGTCCTAAAGATAACTATCCTACTCCCTTCATTGATCAAATCATTGATGAATGTGCTGGGAGTGAGATCTTTTCCTTTATGGATGGTTTTTCTGGGTACAACGAGATCAAAATTGCACTGGCCGATCAAGAAAATATGGCTTTTATTTGTCCGTGGGGTATGTTCGCGTACAAAAATATCCCTTTTGGCCTCAAAAATGTTGGGGCTACATTTCAGCGAGCAATGTCCTATGCGTTTCATGATATTTGTAACATTGTCTAGCCTTACTTGGATGACCTTCCTGCTCATTCTCGTAAGCTCCAAGATCACCCGAACCATCTTCAACAAATTTTTCTATGCTGTAGACATTATAGCATTTGGTTAAACCCGCATAAATTTGTTTTCTGCGTAGAATCCAGATGACTCCTCGGCTTCATCGTTTCCAAGATGGTATTTTCTTTGATCCACTAAAATTTGAGGCCATTGTAAATTTACCCCCTCCATCTTCATTGCACCAACTCCAGAGCCTACAAGGAAAGGAAATTTTTCTCTGTCATTTTATACCAAATTATTCTAGGCAATCTATAGTATTTACCCGGTTGCTAAAACAAGGAATGCCCTTTGTATGGGATGAGGTGGCCCAAAAATCTTTTGATGATCTCAAGGCCATCCTCATAAATGCTCCTCTATTGCACCCTCCGGATTATTATCGAGATTACTTCCTTTACCTAGCCATGGCCCCTAGCACCATTGCTATGGTCTTGGTCCAAGACTGCAACGAAGGCAACGAACATGTTATCTACTACCTTAGTCGTAATCTCCTCAACACTGAAACTTGTTACGCACATGTCGAGAAGTTGGCTTTGGCCGATGTCCAGGCTATTCAACACTTTTGACACTACATCCTTTTGCACACAACTACAGTGATTTCTGAATGGAACCCCATGACCTATATCCTGACTCATTAGTTGTTGGGAGGCAAATATTTTAAATGGATCATGCTCCTGTAAGAATTTAATTTGGTATTTACTACTGCCAAATCTAAGAAGTCACTCATTTTCGCCAAATTGATTTGTTTCCTTCCCTCTAAGTCTTTCCCTGCTGGTGCAGATGAACATCTTTCAGATGAGACTCTCTTCCTAATTAGCACCCTTGATACATGGTACGGTGATATCATCGTGTATCTCCAGATGTCCACATTCCGATCCGAATTGACAAAGGATTATCCCCGAAGGATTCGGTATCACTCCCAACCCTACCATATTATTGGCGATACTTTATACCGTGTCAGTGTCGATTCAGTTCTACACCGATGCCTTACGATCGAGGAAGCTGAAATAGTTCTCAATGATTTCCAATCCAAGGCATGTGGTGGTCATATGTCTGGTTACGCTACCGCTCAAAAAATCCTTCACGCTGGTTATTTTTGGCCATCTATTTTTAAGGACTTCCTCCTTGCTGTTCGCAAGTGCCATGAATGCCAAATTTACCAACACAATATGTGTTCCCCACCTACTCACCTACACCCCGTCATTACCATTGGTCCTTTCTCCAAATGGGGCATCGATTATATGACATGTAACCCTCATTCGGCCGGGTGGCATGGATATATTATCGTCATTGTAGATTATTTCACCAAATGGGCAGAAGCGATGCCTACATACTCTGCAGATGGTAAGCCGACGGCTCAATTCCTTTTCAACCGTGTTGTTTCCAGGTTTGGCATACCTCAAGCCATTGTCACAGACCATGGCTCCCATTTTAGAAATTACATAATTGTTGAGCTGAAATTCGCATTGGGCTTAGGCCACGATGGCTCGACCCCATATTACCCTTAGGCTAACAGCCAAGTTGAAGCTGTGAACGAGGTTTTGGTTACAATGCTTCAATGTACTATTGGGATGCGCAAGTCAAATTGGCATCTCATGCTCTTTTCAACTCTGTGGGCTTACCAAACCTCGAACAAAGACAACTAGTTTCACACCATTCCAGCTAGTCTATGGTCAAGAAGTAACATTGCTGATCGAATGCAAGATTCCTTAACTCAAGTTAGCTATTGAAATCCTCCCCAAAACATCACCTCAGGAGGAATGCCTCTTATATTTAGAATGACTGGATGAGACTCGTCATCTCATTACCTTGGTCATCGAAGCACAAAAGAAACGGGTCAAGTCCCATTTCGATTAGTCGGTCTCCCCTTGCACGTTCTCTGAGGGTGATTTGGTCTTACTATATGACCAAGCTAATGATAAGCTGGGGGCATGCAAGTTCGAACCCATGTGGCATGGGCCCTACATTGTGAAATGTGTTTTGTAGAATGGATCCTATGAGCTTATTGATTATGAAGGAAATCCTCTCGATAATCCTCGAAACGGGCTTTACCTCAAGAAGTACTATGCTTAGGTCATCTTGCATGGTTACTTGTGTACATTAGTGTGTCATTCATTTTTGTTCAGTGTGGTTTGGTATGTTAATTTTCAAACAACTTTCCTGTTTACTATGCTTTTCTTGCTTTGCAGATGTCTGCAACTCCTCACATCGGTTTCACTGATGGTGCTTGTCGTAGTACTCCGAACCTATCATCCGCAGCATGGGCTATTTATGACCCTAACGGTGAGTTGATTGACCTTCAAGGTATCTGTTTAGGTCATACAACTAACAACATTGCTGAATACAATGCGATCATCGAACTATTGTCAAAAGCCATTGCTCTTGACATTAGAAATTTCATTGTCAACTTGGATTCACAGCTTGTCATCCCTCAACTGAACGGGAAATATTCCATTAGAAACCCTCAAATATTGAGAATGTATCTCCGTATTCGTATACTAGAAAGACATTTTTATTACATTACATATCATCATATTCCTAGGTGCATGAATACATTAACAAATGCATTAGCTAATTATGTGTTGGATAGACATTTAAGAAACATGTGAAAAGATAAAACAAACCATTTGTACCATAGTAAGCAAGAAAATATAGAATATATATATATATATATGGTGATAATGTTTGATACATTAGAACCCTAAAAAATAATATGTGTGTCCAAAATAACATCGACGACTCGCAGACCTCATATATCCGTGGCACATAGGCCTTAAAAAATGTAAGTGCTGGACCTAGGAATTAATCAGCATGGTGATTGTGGTAACATGATACAGCTCGTGCAACATGAGTTAGCAATCGATGGATCCAATTCAAGACTCCCACCGTATGTCTCTGGTATTTGTGAGGAATGTCTACTACCCGAGCATACTCCACGATACCATGATTCAACTCCTCAAGGTTCCTCGTGATGTCACTCCCCTCCTGATAAGGAGCGACAACATCAATCGAGCAGGGGACACGCCTGCCAATTGGGGGCATCCCAACAGGCCGCTCTGGTCCAATGTCTGCATTAACAAGAGAAATTTTGTAAGCACATATATACCAAAAACAATTAAAAAAATGATTTTTTACCTTCATCGTCAAAATCCTCTCCATCTGGTAACGGCATGACCAGATCTCCACGGAAGTCGGTGCCACTGTATGGCTAGTCCTCCACGATGTTCTTTTGTCATCGTAGCCATGAAAAGAATGCAAGTTTGTATGACATGTGTTGACCCCCAGTGATCCTGGGCATCAAACAAGTCCAGCAGGCCATCCATGGATCGCGTGGCATAGGAGGATCCACCTCAGTCAGCTGATACTAGAACAATGGCACTTGTTCAAAGAAAAAGGTCGCAAGCACAGATCCGAAACAAAATTGCTTCAGATTCCCCGCCTTAGCTTTGTTCAATTGGCACTTTATGTTGATCTTCATGGCTTCTGCCCAGTTGAAGTTCGTAGGTGTTGTACAGTCGATGGCATACAAGAACCTTGACTTGTTGGTCTCATGTTCTTCCTAGGACCCTGCCACTCTGTTGATGGTCAACAGAAGCACTCTCAGTGTCAAATCCTAAATAATGGAAACCTCAATCTTCCCACTCTTGGATTTTAGGGCCTCAAGGCAATGTTCAAAAAGCAATGAGGATATGCTTGCCCCAATCAGTCATGACCCATACAAGTTTATTGGTTCCCCTCTCTTGGACAGTCCGGTGATGAAATATACATCTGGAGTTTCCAACTCCAGCTCCTGGTCACCAATGACAAATATTTCCCTTTTTATGTCCCAAAGACTAATTAGGTATCGAAGCAACTCAGGTTGGGACCGCATCCCTGGCATGAGAAAGAATTTGAGGAGACCATAAGCCCTCAAATATTCTAGGTAATTTGGATCATTCAGTGCCTGGGTGTCCACATCCTCATGTTCTCGTTCTTTCCAGTCGACCATTTTCAACGATTCTTTCTTGCAAAATCCATTAATTTGAGTCAAAAACCATGCTTGGCCCATAAAATTCAATTTTTAATGGTGATTTTGTGAGGAAATAAGGTTTTTTCCTATTCACGGCACCAATGCGCCTATTTTAAAAATAGTTGCATTGGCGGCATGATAGCCTTTGTTAATCACCCTCAACTAGCGCGATTCCGTGCCTGGAAGTCGCGCCGACCGAGGGAAAATTTTTTTTACAAAACCTCGCTAAAAAAACCTAAAAATGGGTAAAAACAAGAATAAAAGACATGAAAATGGAGCTCAGGGCTTTGGCTCTTACTTGTAACTAGCGGTTTGGTGAATGATTTACCGGATCTCCCGCAATCCGCTCTGGAACATTTAGGGAAAAAGTGAGTAAAAGTCTTGACAGCAAGGTAAAAAGGTAAATGGTAAAAATATATTTACCTTTCTCCTTTTTATTCATTCTTTCATGAAAATATCATGTTTTTGTAAATATCTTAACCTATTTTGCCTCAAGAACTGGATAATACACTTTACCTTTTTTGCGCAATGACAGGTGATGGATGTTCGACGATGATGACGAGTCACATTTCTGCTCTTTTCTCGACTTGTTAAGCTCATATGAAAAGATTGCTGAGTATTTTTCCCTTTTGACTCATAAAAGAGAATAAAATGGGGGGTCCAATTTCAAGCTCTTTTTTGACCCTTTAAAAGTGAAAAGATGGTTGAGCCCTTGTCATTTTGAACTCGTTAACGGATGCAAAATGTCATGCGCCCAGTAGAAGTTTACCCCTTTTTTGGGCTGGGAGGCACTATTTACGAAAAAGGTACTCCTTGACTAAAATGGTCAAGTAGTTCTCTTAGGTATCATTTTCTACTTTTTCGGGCTTGATAGACACCAATGTATTAAAAGGGACCATGTGGAGTTTTCTTTTACGTGTATTTTTCAAACTCTCTAAACATGAAAAAGATACCGAGTTACACCTTTGTCGGATTCGTTAAAAGTTTAAATGACATCGGATTTGTCACCATGACGAGCATGAGCTTCTCCTTCCTAGGGCCCCTTAAACTTACTAGGTCAGATTCGTCCGAAGGATGAACTTACAATACAAGCATATGTTATCCCCTTCAAGCTCGCGATTAAAAATAATTGGGGTACCTGCTAGAAATGGTGGGGGGAAATTTGGAAATCTAATCAATAGTGTCGGCATCTCACTCTTGAACATGAAACTTTCTGCTTCGTGTCAGGTTGGGATATCCTCCTTTGTATCATTGACCTTCTTGGGTTGGGCTGTTAATTTTTTCCTTCCATTTGATCTCTGCCACATCATCATGACCACCGATCCTATGGATCCAAAAGCTGCCAAACTTCTAGTCATGTTGCTGATATGTTCAAGCGTTGTCCTTCTGCAGTTACACTTACCTCTGATTCTCTGTATCATCCACAATCATTTTGCATGCTTTCGTCTCGTGTCGATGATGTGGGAAACATTGTGGACCTCCTTCGACACAGTCATTTCCCATCAACTTTAGCTCATTATCCGGGAAGTTGACCGAGAGACTCCCTTCCAGTACCTTAGAGCTTGCATGCCCTAATGGAAAATTCTTCACACTCTATGACAAGTCCACATCATTGGCTTTCAATTGGGTGATTTCATGGGTGTTTGACTTCAGTTTCTCTATTCACATTTCATGGATTGTGCTGCTAGTACCTTGAGGACCATTGTCATTATTGGTGGTTTCTCTCGTGCTTGTTAGTAGTTTACATCATTGACTGGTAATCAAGGGACTTTCTAGCATGTTCGATGTCAACACATCTATTCGCATGTTAGAATTTGTACTTTGATTGGGTCGTGTTGGAGCGGAAGACCCTGGACTCAGCTCACACAAGTCTAGGTTGCGAAGTGATGTGGCATGGTTATGTTGATATGCATGTCTCTTTCAGATGGATGGCTGCGACCATACCATGAGTTATCAGATGTGATCCTTCTCATTTTGGATGGTTGCGACCATACCTTGGTTTCATTATGATCCTCTTTGATGGATGGCTACGCCCATACCTGGATCCATGTACATGATCATTCTCTCGATGGCTACATCCATGCCACGATTCATGTATCATTTGACAGAGTTCTCAGTTATGTATATGTATCTGTACTTGCTTGCAATTTTTCTTACGACGGACTACGGTTCCCCGCACCGATTTATAAAGTGTTTCATCCCTCACTCTAGTTCGGCCTTCATGCTTTACGGGGCATCTGTTACACAAAATTTTGTCAGTGTCCCTGTACTCCTTGTTCCTTGATCTTGGAGGACCTCTACAGTAAACCCTATATCCTTACCCTTCATGAAGAAACCCCCATTGTGTCCTCTTCATGAGCAGATCAATTCCCTTTTGCACCATTTCCCCTGAAACTTCTGTTTTTCCCAGTTTACAAGACTGATGCTAATGGCCCTTGTCTTCCTCGCACCAATATGCAGGGATTAGCACTGTCCCTAGCACCGACCGGAGAGGCTAAGATTTTTTCCAGTCACGCGGGTCCTATTATGGAAATATTTTTAAATAAAGAGCCAAAGCTTCCAGCTCTAGAAGCTTCGTAACGGAAGTTTGGTAAATGGTTTGGCCGAATGGGGTCAAGGATGTCAGTTTGGGCTCCTTTCTCCTATAATGATGGAACTACCTCAAGGGATAAGACCTTCTCCCATGAGAAGAAGATCCATCTCCCATCCATTCATCCTATATAAACCTCCCTTTTTCCCATGCAAAAGCTAGTGTTGATATTGGTATGCTAGTGCTAATTAAGTTTGAAGTAAACAATAATTTGTTCATAATTGTAGCTCTCTAATTGTGTGAGGGAGAAGTGGGATTTGTTTTGGAGTGAAGACTAAAGGGAAGAGCTTTAAAACTATTTTTGTTAAGGCCATCATGGAATGCTAGTAGAAGTGTGTGGGAACCTGGTTCTGTCAGAGGAGAATGAAACACCAAGACACTGGTTGTAATCTCTTCTTGATTCAATATATATATGAAACTATCGATTGATTTCCTACATAATTTGTCATCTTACATATTCATGAATGTTTCTTGACTTGTTAAGTAGGTTGAATTACAATTTGTCTATTATCACGGTTGTTGTTTTTTGTTGTTTACTTGTTTCAGATGTTTGAAGAAGGAAGCGAGAGATAGCTGGAGTGAGCAAGCAAGGACAACATCAAACAGGATAAGAGTACTAAGAGGTAGGCCCTCTTAATTAATTATAACCTAAGGAAATCTTCCATAGAATGTATCAGTTGTGGCTAGACCCATTATCAGGCTAGAGGAATTTGTTTGTGTCCGCACTTATAATTTTACTTCACCACACTTGGCCATCAGCACAGGACATTCTTCAATTTTGTGGTCAAACTGAGTGCGGTATTGACATGAAGGGAGTGTCTGATTCATACACTCCCATGTGTAGTGTCCTAGTGTTCCGCAATTGTAACAAATGACCTGCCCCCAAACCCTACCAGGTCCTCCTCCTCCTCGACCTCGTCCAGACCCCTGATATCCTCTGTGTGTTCCCCTAGCGCCCTAATCCAGAGGTCAATTTTCTACTTGAATTCAATATGTAGGAATCCTTTCCATCATTAATTCATAGCTCTGAAAGTGGTGGTCGTCGTGGTCCACCAATTTGCAGAAATCGCAGAACAATTGTTGTGGTGTCTGTACAAACTTTTGCAGCAAATGACAATTGTATGTTACATGTTTTTCGGCTACTTGACAAATAGTGCACCATAGCGTGGGCCCCACACTTGGCCCTGCTGGAGCTTCCTGCCTTAGGGGCATAGGCCCCCCTCCCATGATGTAATTCATGAAAACAGGGCAGTGATCTTTATCATGCCCCTGGTTTTTACGCTTGCGTCTTGAGACACCAAACTTCTTCGCGCACCTCTGGCCAAACCACTTTTTCCTTTTTCAAGCTCTGCAACTCCAAGCAGAGGTTCTACAACTCTGTATGAATTTTTTGAACTCCCAAAGAAGCGTCCTGGATAGGTGTCTCATACAATCTCATCGCAATTTCCAGGGCTTCTGCCCGAGTTCCTATCTTTTGTTGTGATAAAGAAATCCTTAAGTGGGGTAGGAGCGCAACTATAAACCAATCGCGGTGTTGGCTATTTGTGAGATTCATATTAGCTTCGCGGATCCTGCACTTCAGTCTTTGATCTAGCTCCCATGGTGTTTCACCGGGCCTCATCATGATTTCCTTAAATCCAATTACCAACTGTGAGGCAAATTTAGCCTTACCGAATTCCTTTTTCAAAGTGGTCTGAGTATCTGCCAATGACACGAGCATATTTTCAGTGAAATACTTAACATACCATGTCAACGCGCGGTCCTGCGAAGCGGTGACTAACTATGCCTTCTTTATGTTATCATCCATAATTTGTTGTGTTGTCCACACAACCTTCACAAAAAACCAAAATTGATCTAGATCCTCACTTCCTAAGCCTTTGAAACTGGCAATTCCATTGTATTCGACATGTTGACCAGCGGCGGTGGTGGTGGCAGTGTGGGTTGTTGAGTTACGAAATGGGTATGCATTTACTCTTAATTCCATCACCTTTTTCCTCTTTTCTTATCTCTTTCATATCTTGATACACTAACATATTGATGGATTATGATAAGAAATGGATGAACTAATCTTGATTAAGAGTTAGCCACCATAACTAACTTTTACTCCTTTTTATGCAGAGAAAAGAGGAAAGGAACAGTTGTTGTTCCCTAGCGACGAAACAGCATAAACCAACAAAGGCAAAATGGGGCGCGTCGATTACGGTCAGTAGAAGGATGAATAAGGAGGATCAATGCCAAATATGAAGGGTGTCAGAAGATAGCATTCAGTTGCGAATCCCTCAAGATCGAGATCGCATTTATCTTTCACCTCTTTCTGATTATAAAGCAAAAGATTGTAGTAGGAAAGGGGAGCGATCTCTCTTATTTCAAATTGTAATTTTAATTTACAGACTCGTGTTGTTAGAGAACACAACCGTATTGTAATGAGACTTGAGTTCAATGATTAACATATAATTGACGTTGATGTTCATTTGTATTCTTTGAAGTAGCTCAGCAGTATTCGCTGGTGGCTAAGGGCCTGGCCTCTGGTGGATTAAACTGCTCCCTTGTGTTATATATTTCTGATTCTTGAAAGTTTGATTGGTTTGATATTTTCCCATTTTTTGTGAGTTTATCTTATTTTCCATTTACCAATTTCCTATATTGAAGTGAGTACATTTTCTTTACATGTTTTGCAGCATTTTCATTCAGTTTTATTTATGCTTACTGTAGACTAAATTATTTATCTGTTAAGACAGTGAATCTTATTGATTTAATCAGCTGAAAGAGTTTGGTTATCACTATTGAACTCTCGGTTGACATCATTTCCTTTTGGATTTCTTAATTGAGATTAAGTATGATTTAGATAGAATCAACTAAGAAGAGATTGGTTATTGCTACTATGCTCTCGGCTGATGCTATTGTTAATTGAATTACTTGTGTGAGATTTGATTATGATTTTAGCAGAGGATTAAGTATTGATGTTTAGATGTAATATTTCCTTTGAATGTTGCAATTTGAGTTTTATAAATGAATCCTTTTACTCTTGTATCAAAGGTTTATACTTCATTTTAAGAAACATTACTCTCTGGATTCATAGCATACACATATTTTGTACACTCTTGGAATAAAAGGACTTGCCCGGGTTGATGATTAATGTGAGGTAATTAGGAGTTTTAAAAGATGCCTTTTATCAACCAACATGGGTGAAGGTGTATGTTGTGGAGGTGAAGGTGGAGGTGGTGTGGAAGGATGAGGTATCCACGGAAAACCCTGCCTTATCAACTGGACAGTGCTCTGTGGTGTGGCCTGTGCTACTCCCTCGTCATCACTTGAAGGAGGTCCAACCAATGGACTATATTCAGGACCTTTTTTTCCTTGATTTCTAAATCTTCATCCACTTCGCGTAGATCCAAACATCAAGTTAATGGCAAAACCCTATTTTCACAAAAGAGCATATTAACCCAAGTATTCAAAGATCTCAAGTACTTAACTCGTGGTCCCTTGAAGAAGCGTCACCCTGCTTCGCTGTAACTGACTGAGGTATCAACGTGAACTCTGTAACAAATCCTCCGATGATTCAATCAAGCCAATGATCAACTACACACGTGATCTTATCTTTAGAAGCTTCCAACCTCCACACAAGCTCTGGGATCCACACTATCAAAATGTCAAGCCTCCACCTTCCTTGGCCATCTGCCAATTTAGCGATCCACTCGTATAGTTCAATCAAGAAGGTGCAAAAGAAAATTTTGTGTACTTCTGTGTACAAATATCTGTCTAAACACTATTCTTTTGTCAGGCGTGGATTCCTATTTTCTTTCACCGTGAATTTGTGGATTTTTCTATCCAACCACTTCTCAATTTCCTTCTTGGTCGGATTCCAGTGATGCGACATCACACATCTCTTTATGCAGATCCCCATCTTGCCAACAGAACCATTTTTTGGCTTAGGGGGTCCTAACCCAAGTTCAGAGTTAGTCGCGCTAAACAAATCCCTACACTACTGGCCCTTTCGGCATCAATCTGCGGTGCGCGAACTAAATTCTCACTCGAAGAAGTATGGGGGGATGTTGGAAGCAAGTTTTCACACCCGGAGATCAGTGTGATGTCCTTTTGGTGACCTAGATCTACCTTCGTGCAGACCTCTGTGCTCCTATGCCCTATTGCTATAACTTCATTCAATCAGCCTCTAGACCTCCACGAAGGTCTATGATTAGCTTTCGCTGACCCTAAACAAGTCAATTAGCTACTTACGTGTGCTTTAGATTACCCTTATATCAGTAGTTACTCAGAATTACCCAAGTGTGTGATAACTTTAACAAAAAGTGTTATAATCTTCATGTAATCACTTAACATTAATTACATTCAGATAATAATGTGGATCAAGTAAAGTCGTGCATCAATACGTCATTATTTCATTAAACTATTATTCATCACAACATAAAGCGCATTCATACATAACAAAATTTAACAGATAAAACACAGGAATTTATGCAACAATATTTTTTATTGATATTCAGTTAAGCTTACAGACTCAAGACTTTCCTGCACATTCAGCTGCAGGGGTCCATGCACTCAACTATGGACACTAATCTAGGCCTTTGTGCATTCAACTACGGACACTACTCTAGGCCTCTATCCACTCAGTTGCATAGCCTTCCTTCTTACTCTCCTCCGCTAACTCTCTAGACTCTTTTTGTCGTACCCATAGACAACATCAACTTCTTCCCTTAGACTCTCTAAGACACACTTATTTATACAATCCCATGGTTCGTGGACCATGGGTAGATCCTCAAAATCCGACTCTAGTTAAATAAAAGAAGGGTTAAACCCTTTTTGACTCTTAACTAGCTACGCACTCCACGACCACAATTTGTGGAGACTTTACATCTTTTTACATCAAAATTTGGGCTTTTGCCCCAAAACTAACCCAGAGGACCCCATCCCAACAATTGATGACTTGTTTGATCAGTTGAAGGGATCCACAATGTTCTCGAAGATTAATTTGAGATCAGGTTATCATCAGGTACACATCAAAGAAGAGGATATTTACAAGACTACTTTCTATACTAGGTATCGGCATTATGAGTTTGTTGTAGTTCCTTTTGGTTTGACTAATTCTCCAACTAATTTTATGTGCTTAATTAATGGTGTATTGCATCCTTATTTGTGGTGGGTGTGGAGCCTGATTATCTTCTTTATTCAAAGGTATCACCGCATTGGACCCTAGTTCATAATGGGGCAACAACACCTCCCATTTTTGCGCTACTAGGGGGGGCGACAGCGAATATTTAGTGCCCCCCCTTGGTAGGGGTTCAAGGGTAGCACCTTCAAAGATAAAAATAGATGTAAAATTTCCTTGTAAATGTTGTAATTTCATAGTCAATTTGGGTTGTTCATTAGGCAGAAATGTGATGGTAGAAGTTATGTTTAATTTAGGTTTTTTTCCCTAGAAGGAAACCCCTTGCTATATATGATGGAATTGTATTGCAGCTATATATATGTGTGTATTCTAAGTGAGAAGGAGAGAGGATATTGTGTGAGAGCGAAGAGGGAATTACAATGGATCTGTTGTAGGTTTTATCTCTTCATTTTGCTAGATAAAATAAAAGGAAGGACTAGTTGTTTCTCTGTGGACATAGACCAAATTGGGTGAACCACGTATATCTGTGTCTCTCTTGTTTTATGCGTTTTCTGTGTTTATATTTATGAAATATTTTATGTGTTCCATTACTCTGTAATAAATAATTTTCTAACGACTGATATCAGAGTCAAAGGTTTATTTGGCTGATAAACTCGTAGGAGAGAAGGGCTCCTAGTTTGAGTGGGAGAAACAGTGGAAGATTGTAGGTTTAGGGTGGAAAAATTTAACAACCAAAACTACTAGTTGTGGAAGATGCAGATGGAAGATTATTTGTATCAGAAAGATTTGTACTAACCATTGAGCGAAAGACAAAGAAGTTGACGAGTATGACAGATATAGAATGGGATATTCTCGACAGAAAGGAACTTGGAACAATACGACTATGCCTAGCAGTGTCATTAGCCTTTAATATTTCAAAGGAAATGACAACAAAGGGTTTAATGTCGGTATTGGCCAAACTATATGAAAAAGCCTCGGCCTCAAATAAGGTATTTCTTATGAAGTGTTTATTTAATATGAAGATTTCATAAGGTGGATCTGTTGTTGATCATTTAAATAAATTTAATACAGTTGCCAGTCAGTTAAGTTCTGTAGGGGTAACTTTTAATGATGAAGTTAGGGCTCTGTTATTTCTATGCTCATTGCCATAAAGTTTGAATGAGTGAGAAGGGATGCAGATTCTTCACTCAAGAAATTTTTTTCCAGGTTTGAAGCATGTCAATTTGGAATTTTGTGAGAATTGTGTTTATCAAAAACAAAAGAGAGTCAGATTCGTCAGAGTTGGGAAAGAAAAGAAGAGTGAAAAATTATAGCTTGTGCATACATATGTATGGGGACTTGCTCAGGTATCATCTATAGGTGGCTCTCAATGTTATGTTACTTTTATTGATGATTTAACCATAAAAACATGGAATTATTGTATTTGAAATAAATCTGATGTATTTGATAATTTTAAGAAATGGAAAGCTTTGGTTGAAAATAAGACAGGAAAAAGGTTGAAGTGTCTCAAATCAAAAAAAGGAGGTGAATATTGCAGCAAAGAGTTTGATAGGTAATGTTCAAAGAATGGAATTCACAGAGAGAAGACAATTCTAGGAACACCACAAGAAAATGGTGTGTCAGAAAGGTTGAACAGGACAATCATGGAGCATGCAAGGTCCACGAGATTGCACACAGGATTGCATTTACAATTTTGGGAAGATGTAGATATTGTTGTTTATCTAATAAACAAAGGGCCTTCAAGTTCCTTGGATGGTGGTATTCCAGAGGAGACATGGACAGGTAAAAAGGTAAACTACTCATTCTTAAAGAATTTTGGTTGTGAAGCCATTGTCCACATTAATAAAGAAAATAGAACAAAGCTTGAGGAAAAATCAAAGAAATGTACCTTTATTGGATATGGTGTTAATGATTTTGGTTATCACTTTTATGATTATGAAAAAAAACAAAATCATTAGGAGTAGATATGTCATATTCAAAGAAAATGTTTTGTATAAGGATCATATGCAGGAAAAGGAAAACAGATAATACACAGTGCTTGATGAGATCACAAAAAAAGTGAAGGTGCCTGAAAATCATAATGATCAACATCCAGAACAACAACAGCAAACCCCTCCCTATATATGAGGGAATTGTATTGCGGCTATATATATGTGTATTCTGAATGAGAAAGAGAGAGGATATTGTGTTAGAGCGAAGATGGAATTACAACAGATCTGTTGTAGATTGTATCTCTTCATTTTTTTGGATAATATAAAAGGAAGGATTGGTTGTTTCTCCATGGATGTAGCCCAAATTGGATGAACCATGTATAGTTGTGTCTCTCTTGTTTTATGCATTTTTTGTGTTTATATTTCTGCAATATTTTATGTGTTCCATTCCTTTGTAATATATAATTTTCTAACAATTTGGACAAGTTTGTTATTGTATTCATTGATGATATATTGATATATTCTAAGAATGAGGAAGTGCATGTCGAACACTTAGCAAGAATATTGAGATTGCTAAGAGAGCATCAGTTGTATTCCAAACTTAGAAAGTGCAGTTTCTTTTAGATAGAGGTACATTACTTGGGACATGTTGCTTCTAAGGTATAATATTGGATCCGGAAAATATAAGAGTTATAATGGAATGGGAAGCTCCTAGGAATGTGGATGAGGTAAAATCATTCATGGGGTTAGCGGGCTACTACATGAGGTTCATTAGGATCTTCTGGCGGATTTCATATCCTATCACATCATTGCAGTGAAAAAAGGAAGAAATTTAAATGGACAGAGGAATGTGCAACAAATTTTGAGAAGTTGAAGTAGTTGGTTACAAATGCCCCAGTTCTAAAGATTGCATATCTAGAAAAAGAGTGTGTGGTGCGTACAGATGCTTGCAAGAGAGGGCTTGGTGGAGGGCTTGGTGAGTTTGAATTCGATATTAGGTACATTAAGGGAAAGGAGAATAGGGTTGCATATGCTCTTAGTAGAAGAGTACAGGTAAATCATTTAACAACTATGAGTTCATATGGGATAGATTTATAGGATCAGATCTTATAGTCAAGATAATAGGATGATAGGTATAGGGAGCATAAGCATAGGTTATAGTTGCAGGGTACAGGTGAACAAGATGTGGACTATCATCTCACAAAAGATGGTTTGATTATATTTAGGGATAGGATCTCCTTATCAAACAATAGTGAGCTCAAGAGGCTTATCTTGAGGTAATTTCATGCTAAGCCATATTCAGGTCATTCAGGATATCAAAAGACATTGACAACAGTGAAGAATTTTTACTATTGGTCGAATATGAAGAATGAAGTGGTTGAATTTTTGGCTATATGTTTGGATTAATAACATGTAAAAGTAGAGTGTAAGCATCCATGTGGTCTACTATAGCTGATTCAGATTTTAGAGTGGAAATGGGAGGTCATTTCTATGGATTTCATCACAGGTTTTCCAAGGACATATAGACATCATGATTCCATCATGGTTGTGGTGGACAGGTTGAAAAAGGTGGCACACTTCATTTTGGTGAAGTCTACTTATTCACTTTGCGATGTAGAAAAGGTCTTCATTAGGGAGATATTGAGGTTGCATGGTGTACCGAAGAAGATTGTGTCATAAAGAGATGCTAATTTCACTTCCAAGTTTTGAAAAGAGTTATTTGCAGGATTGGGTATAAAGTTGGCCTTCAACACAACTTATGTTATATACCTAGGGGGGATAATATGGGGTACAAAGGGAGGTACCCAAGGTAATAATGTAATAATGGGATGGGCCATAGTAATAAATAAGGTGGTTAACCCATATCATGTAAGGGACCACAAGTAGTTAGTAATAATGTAATGGGCCCATGGTATTAGTTCGATGGTATGAGGGAACCATGGTAATGATCCATGGTATTGTATGGTCAAGGAATATTGTATGAACAGGCATATGGCTTGTGGAGTGTTCTCCTTCCTTAAGGAGTGAATGTATGGTGTTGCCCTACCTTAAGGGTTTGATATCAATAAAGTGAAGAATTTCTATCTATTTCTATCTTATTGTTCTGGGTTTATTTGCATTATCTTATATTTTCGTATCAGTTCTATAACAAGTGGTATCAGAGCTATAACAAGTGGTATAATGTTATACACCTAGGGGGGATAATATGGGGTACAAAGGGAGGTACCCAAGGTAATAATGTAATAATGAGATGGGCCATAGTAATAAATAAGGTGGTTAACCCATATCATGTAAGGGACCACAAGTAGTTAGTAATAATGTAATGGGCCCATCGTATTAGTTCGATGGTATGAGGGAACCTTGGTAATGATCCATGGCATTGTATGTATGAGGCCTACATAGAGGCTATAGACTCCACATGGAGAGATTTCAAGGAATATTTTCAAGGATTATTGTATGAACAGGCATATGGCTTGTGGAGTGTTCTCCTTCCTTAAGGAGTGAATGTATGGTGTTGCCCTACCTTAAGGGTTTGATATCAATAAAGTGAAGATTTCTATCTATTTCTATCTTATTGTTCTGGGTTTATTTGCATTAACTTATATTTTCATATCAGATCTATAACAAGTGGTATCAGAGATATAACAAGTGGTATTAGAGCACTTTCTTAGGCAAAAAAGTGGAGATTTTTTTTTTTTGCAGGATTTCGGGGGCGGCAAGTTTGTAGATCATATATGTATGTTTTGGTGCAACATATACAAAATCTAATTGAAGATCTGGATTCTTTGCGAAAAATACACGATTTCAAAAAAAAAATTGGCCGAGTCGAAGTCTGGATGAAAGAGATATCACTGATCTAAAAATCAGTGGTGTTGTAGAAAACTTTTCAGGGCAGTGAGTTTTTGGCATATATTTGGATGCTTGGTGCAATATCTACAAAATCTAATTGCAGATCTGGATTCTTTGTGAAAAAATACCCGATTTCAAAAAAACAATTAGTTGAATCAGAGTCTGGATGAGGGAGATATCGCTGATTTAAAATCAGCTCTTTTTTTCAGAATTTTTGGTGACGGCGGGAGTGTTGCAGCGCAGATCTGAAATTCCAGTGTCTGGATCAAGATTTCTATCACATGGGCAGATGCAGAATGGTTGTTCCTTTTCCAAAAATAGTTCATAATAGGGATTTTGAGCAATATTGATGGAATTGTGGCCATTTTAAATTTTCGCCAAGTAAGCGAAATTTTTTCAAAATATTTTTTATGGCGAATCATAAGTTTACAAGGAAAGATGATAGCCCTACTATTGAAGAATTCATACAAAGAATAAAGTTCAAATATGGGGTATTTTTGAAGGCTATAGTACAACTTAATTTGACAGAAGAGGCTAACATATGGTGGAACTCACTTGGCATCAAACAGTTGTCCGAATTTTTGGATGAAGAATTTGAAAAACTCCTTATGGACAAATGGTCTTGTGCTAGAAAAATGAATGAGACATGTCAGGGGTTATGTTCTACTAGTGTCTCCTTATTTCAGGTTCATGGATTGATTCAAAAGGAGAAAATCATTGTGTCTATAAATCCGAGTTGCAAGCAAAATCTCATAAATGTCAACTTGGCAAAAAAAGTACAAGTGCCAGCAAAACACATTGAAAACACACAGGATGTGCAAGTTTATAAAGATTTGAAGTTGTCTATGGATAAGTATGTGTTGCATGGTGATTTTTATGCTTTAGATATGGATAACATGGATGTTTTTTTGGGATACCCTTGGATGGAATCAGTGGGTACTATCAATATTAATGTGCAGAAGAAATTCCTGAAGCTCTGGTATAAAAAGAAGAAATTACATTACAAGATATTTCCATCAATAAATAGGCAGAGTCCAAGGAGGCTGAAGTAGAAGATGTTCTAGGGACTAACATATCAGATGATGAGCCAATGATGATCGACAATCAAACACAAACAAAGGTTGAAGCAGAAAAGGTTACAGGTGTTGATACATTAGATGAGGGCTCTGTGGTTGAAGTAATATTGGAAGATAAGACACCGCAGCAGGCACCACAACATAACAGTCAGGCTCCACTAAGGGGTGAATTAAAGAAAAAGATACCGTGGGTTAAAACTTCAACATATCATCACCCACATCACCCCGCAAGACAACAACCATCAAGATGGCAAACAATTAGCCACAAGGACAACAACCCCCGCAGGACAGATAGAGAGGAGCGAAGACCCACCTACTACACAACAACACAGAAGAGCTACCATGGTCAACTTCCATCTCAAGCAAGCGAGACACCAGAGAGATTGAGGGTTCACCTTTCTCTTGGATGGCTAGATGCACGTGCATGGTACCAGTGGACTACTCTTTTGAGTAGATCTTATTATTTGTGTTCTTCCCATGTTTCGAGGACGAAACATGCTAAGGGGGGTGGAACGTTATATACCTAGGGGGGATAGTATAGGGTACAAAGGGAGGTACCCAAGATAATAATGTAATAATGGGATGGGCCATAGTAATAAATAAGGTGGTTAACCCATATCATGTAAGGGACCACAAGTAGTTAGTAATAATGTAATGGGCCCATGGTATTAGTTCGATGGTATGAGGGAACCATGGTAATGATCCATGGTATTGTATGTATGAGGCCTATATAGAGGCTAGAGACTCCACATGGAGAGATGTCAAGGAATAATGTCAAGGATTATTGTATGAACAAGCATATGGCTTGTGGAGTGTTCTCCTTCCTTAAGGAGTGAATGTATGGTGTTGCCCTACCTTAAGGGTTTGATATCAATAAAGTGAAGAATTTCTATCTATTTCTATCTTATTGTTCTGGGTTTATTTGCATTATATTATATTTTCATATCAGATCTATAACAAGTGGTATCAGAGCTATAACAACTTATCATCCGCAGACAGATGGACAGACAAAGAGAGTTAACAGGGTACTGGATGATATGTTGAGCATGTATTTTATGCATCATCAATGAAAGTGGAAAGAGTATCTTCCACTGGTTGAGTTTGCTTACAACAATGGGTATCAAGAGTCATTGAGGATGACTCCATTTGAGACACTATATGGGTAGAGTTGTAATACTCCTATTACTTGGAGTGATCTAGTGAGCAGGGTATTGATGGGATCGAACATGTTGGAAAACATGTAACATGAAATGCAGGTTATCAAGAAGAATCTAAAGGAAACCCAAGACAGATAAAAGATGTATACATGTTAGCATAGGGTATTTAAGGAATTTCAGGTTGGGGAACAAGTGTATTTGCACATAAATCCCAAGAAGAGTTCCTTGAGTATTAGGTCATGTGCAAAGCTAGCACCTCGGTATTGTGGGCCTTTTGAGATCCTTGAGAGGATTGGACCAATGGCCGATAGACTTGAACTACCTCCGACAATGAAAGTCAATCATGTTTTCCATGTTTCATTGCTTGATTAATCTGTATTGCAAGTGGAGCCAAAAGGAGAACTCTAGCTGGAAACTTAGTGCATTTTGCAGAGAAAGATGTTCATACTCTGGAACCAAGAAATTGAGCAAGTTAAAGTGAAATGGAAGCACTTTGGGCCCGATGAAGCTGCATGGGAGATGGATGATCAAATGTGGGCTATGTATCTTTCATTGTTTGTTGGTTAAGGAAAAGTAGTTTTGGTATATGTATATATGTATATGTATATATGTATATGTATGTAAATAATGCAATGAGCTATGTTATAAAAATCCAATAAGCGGTATGGTTGTTATGTTTTCATGTTAGTCATGTTGGTTATGCTTTTCAACAGGTTGATCATCGTAAATACTGCATAGAGCTAAGTTATAAAACTCCATGGCTAGTATTTTTTCTTTTCAGCAGCCTTGCTAGTTGTAGGTGTCATTGAACATCGAGGATGGTGTTCCCCTAAGGGGGATGGATCTATAACAACCCTGGGTTAAAATTTCATGTAATAAAGGTAATAAAGGAAAAATAAGACCAAGGTCATGGGACACATATTTCAAGTTGAATGATGGGAAAAACATCCTAGTGTGTGTTCATTTGGTTTATTATCGGTAAAGGGAAACTGGAAAAGGCAATGGAAAAGACTTTGAAAAGGCAAAGAGGCATTATTTGGCATTTATTTATGAAAATAATGGAAAATAGGAGAAAATGAAGGTGAAATATCACAGGTTGCATGTGAGGAAGAAATTGAAGGAAAATAATGGAAAATGAAGAAATTAGAGGCCTCGTTAATAAAAAGGATTTTGAGGACTAGTTCACAACCTTTTTTCAGTTTTAGCTTGAAGCTCTCTCTACTCTCTCTATTCTCTCATACTATTGCGCACTTAGATTATTCTTGGAGCACTCTAGAAGTGGAGGAAGGAAGGCAAAGGAAGGAAAAGAAAGCAAAGGTCAAGAAAGTAACAGTTGGATCAAGCGACTACAATGGGATTACTTACAGGTATCGAGTTTCATGTATGATTTACTTGCTAGTTTTGGCATGCATGTTATATGCATGTGTGTATTTGGTATTTTGTTGTCATTAGAATGGGGTTTGCTAGGTGTGACAGTGGTTTTTAGCCTTGCCTTTCCATTTCTGAATAGCCATGGTGTGATGGATTCTTTTACTTCGTTGAGCTTGATTGTCAGATGCTTTTGAAATTTAGTGGGGTAGTCTAAGGAAAATTCCCAAGCACCTAGAAATCCCTGGACTGGTAAAGGTGGGATATGAAGTAAAGCCTGGGGGTGGAGATGGGAACATTCCTCATGGTTTAGGTGGAGATATACAGAGGCATCCATGCCTATTTAGGGCTTAGTGATCTTTGGACTGGTAATGGTGGGATTGTTGTAAATAGTGTAGTTTATGTTTCTTGTTTAGGCCTAGGAATCCTTAGCCAATTTATGATAGGATATAAGATAAAGCCTAGTTGTATAGTTTCTTTTTTCAAGCCTAGGATTCCTTGACCGGTTTGGTGGGATATGCGATAAATCTTGAGAAACATGGTCGACTTTGTTGTGAGTTCCACATTCATGCTTGGAATATGGCATGGGGGTGATCTACTGAAAGAAATATTTGGTTCAACCCAATCTATGGTTAGGTGGTACATGGAAGTCCCTAACCTGGTTGGATTTGCATATGTTAATAGGAGCTATTTTCCTCTAGGGAAAATTTTAAGGATGGAATTTTATCTTAAAGTTTAGCAACCTTAGCGAATCTTACTAGTACCTAATATCCAAATCTTAAAATGTTTAATGATAATTTTGTAAAAAATGTTTATATTTAAAATAATTTTATATTAGACACTATATAATATTATTGGATATTTTTAAGGTAAATTAATTTTACACTATAAAATTTGGGCGAATTTATTTTTAGAAAAATGGAAATTAGCAAATATTTTTTTTGGAAAAAGCATGGAATATTAGTGCACCTGCGTATATTAGCCTCTAAAATTTTCCCTGTTTTCCTCTTGTGTTATATGTGTAAATGTACTTCTTATTATGTGGCTATGATGGTTGTGCTATTACTGTTGTTTATCTGGTTCTATGCTAGTTACAAGCATGGTTTTATGACAATCTTAAGTTATGGCTTTCATCATGTTTTGGTTAGTAGATGAAATGTTAATGAAGGAATGACCTAATATATGATAATGCATCTATTGTGAGAGGGAATCATACCTTCTTGACGATTCTCATATAAGTATGAAATCCCTATGTTCAAATGTGTATTTATGACAGTACATTACATGTTCATGATGTGCTTGATGGAATGTCTGTTATGGTTAGGATGAGTCAGGTTAGCTCCTTGTTCAAGTTTTTCTTTAGAGGCCTTGTCTTCTTGTCATTTATCACTTTTGAGTGTTTCATCAAGTTCTAAGTAGAGGTCTGGGTCCTAACCTTGAAAAGTGGCTTAAATTCCATTATTTGTGGCACAAAACTGGCTGAAGATGTTTGCAGTCACATGGAGACCTTGTTGTGGGAGAAACTAGAGGGTTATAATCACATGGAGGGCTTTTCATTGGAGTGATTGGGGCTCTAGTTTAGTTAAAAATAAATTTAACTCAAGGGTTGGGCACCTATACTGGTTGGTTAGCTGTTGGGAGTCCTATAGGTCCCGAGGAAGGTCGGTAAGGTTTTTTTTGTCGATTCCACTTCCTTAAGGTGATCTAGGAGGTTGAGTCATATCATAGTAACTCTTCAACACATATTTACCTTGATGGACTAGTTAGATTAGGTAAGTGTGGGAGGAGGGTGTTACATTATGCAATTTTCTAGACCAGAATCTGCTCAAAAGTAAGCCATAAGCTTTTGGAATGTCCACAATGAAAATATCAATACATTGGTGAAATATGTGGTATGATGATAAATGAATTATAACATTATTAAGCTCACCAATTGAATGTACTAAATATATATCTAATTGAATGATTTTGGCATCAATATTTTCCCATTTAACTTTAATTTTCTTTGCAATAGATAGAGGCATGGAATTTTCAGATGCACCGGAATCAAATACGAAATTATGGACATTATAATTAGATATTTCAAAAGTTAAAAGAAAATGGGGGCAATCGGTCCTAGTATTTACATTGGCTACATTAACAACTAATTCGAGAAGGGTTGGAATCTTATTGGACAAGGCTTGAGAAGCAAAAACCGTTCTACCTAAAAGAGGATGAGATGCAAATGCTTGTATGGTCAATTCTCGTTGCCCTACTATCTTGGCTAGTTCATATATGGAAATATTTGCACAAGCCTTCTTCATGTCTTCAATAATATTATAGTCAATATCTTCATCTTGAGCAGGGCGTGTTAAAGTGGTAGGTGGTGTGAGTTTGGATGTCACCTCAGGGGTGGAAAATTTATTCTTATTATTTCCACAAGCATTCTTTTTTGTTTGTGTACTCCCAAATTTGTTTTGAGTACCTTGATAAAGATTACTAGGAGGTAAGATATTTCTTAGCAATTTATTTCTTACATCTTACTCAGGCACTTGTCCATTGCTCCTCAAATGATATTTCTTAATAGGTTGTTAAGGAGGAGCATCACCCATTGGGGGCTCACCAATGCCTTGCCGGTTGTTGTTCAATATAAGATCAAGAGTGAAAATTGCATCAGTAGCATTTGGTTTTTCCTCTATCAAGGTGAGTTCATCGGTCTCTTATGTATGCTTGGAATGATATTTTGTTTTCAAACTTTATATAACATTTTCAACCAAAAAATTCATGTTGTGTTTTCACTGATGGAAGGTTTTCTCTGAATGAGCCTCTTGATGAAAGGTATAGTAGTTATCCATGTCAAATTTCTCAACATTGAAAACAACATTAGAGCTCTATGCAAACTTAGCCTGTTGATTGAAATTCTTTTTAAGAAATGACTTACTACTGTTAAAAGCCTCACTTGACTTCCTCTTGAGTTATGATACTTCATTGGTTAACAAATTCAAATATTTAGTCAAGTTATCCATGTCAAAAGAATATTTCTATTTAACTTTGGAAGAAGTGGCTTGGGACTTTGAGAAGTGCCTTTAGTGTCTTTTGAATATTCTTGATCAACAATAACCGCAATAGACCAAATATTCTTGATCAAAAATAACCGCAATAGACCTTAACATTTCTCAAAGGAAATTTATTTTGAAAATTGAAGATCCAAAATATATTTTGCAACGCGCTTGACATACACATAAATGTTAGTAGGCAAGGAAACAATATAATCTTTTGTAATAGAATCATGCAGTTGTACATCAATGGAGAATTTATTCAAAATATGTGTAAATATTTGATTAAAATCCTTAGCTTTTTCCTTTCCTCCCCAATCTTAAGGTTTATGAGTTATTTTAATAACATGGTTGGAGTTTAATCATCAACAAACTTTTCTAAGAACAATTCTTTGAATTCCCTCCAATTATGGATTGAATTAGGTGGAAGGTTGTGTTACCAAACTGATGCTCTAACTTCTAAAGTATATGAAAATAGTCTACAAGAAACATCATCAAAGCATAACTCTAACGTTTGTAGATTCAAGTAGAAGTCATCAATATGGTCTTCAACCTTTTCTTTCTGATCAAGGTTGTACTTTGTAAACAAATTTTCTGGGTGTTTTGGTAAACGATGAAGATTTCCCAGAAGAGCGAGGAGCCTTGGGGAATCCAATATAATTGGTCATTGACCATGCCTTTGTTTTAATCCTCCTCTTGACTCTGTTATTATGAAGATTCTTCTCCTTCATCGTTCAAATATTTTTTATAATCAATTTGTTCTTCTTCCCTCAATTGTTCTTCAACAAAAAAATGAAAATCCTCCTAGTCTCCATCCAAATTTTCCTCAATAGGTGGTGGAATATCCCCTTGTTGATGTATTCCTTAAGTATGTGCTGGGCCTTAAATATGCCAATGCTTTCATCATTCAATACCACCATCCATAACCTATATTCATGTACTATTACACTCATTTCACACCATAATTCTATCACTTGTTGCCAATTCACATCTTACGCCTCATGGTTGATTATCATTAGTTTTCTTATATTTTCTATGATTAAAAATGATTTTTCCATGATTTACTAATGACTATTTTTCTAATTTCATTTGTCACAGGGTTCCATCGCCAAAATTCTTCACAAGGCAGTTGAACTAGTTGGTACAAGTAGATTACGAGAATATCTAATTTGGGGTTTCGACATTTTGACACGCTTCTGGGGAAAACCGAGGGAGGTTATTTTCCAAAATAATGTTTTAATATCTTTCCATGTGTTGGATTGCAACCAGGTCACACATGTGGGTCCCTAGGAGCTAATTAACAAATATGCTCAAAATGTGCACAATTTCTGAACTACCAAGTTTGACCTCAATTTCCATGTAGTTGGAGGTGAATATGGAAAATATGAGAAAATGGGTTTGTTAACCATATAATAAATTATCTATATCCAAAACTGATTCTCCATATTCGAATTTTTCTAAAAGTTATAAGTGGATCTTGGAGACATTATTTTATAAAAAAAAACATTGTTTTTCCAAAGTTTTAGAATCTTGCAAAAAGAGCCAAACAACCAACTTTGATTGTGATTTCCAAGCAAATGGATTTGAATGAGACAAATCCAAGAGAGGTTTTTATTTAAACTATAACAAGTTAGGTTCCCTCCAAACTGTTTTCCAAAATTCGGCATGGTTAGGAAGATATGCCAATATATTTGGGGTTTGTTTGTTAAAATTGTTCAATTTTCCATAATTGAGGAAAATGACTAATTCGCCTTGTAAATATTATAAATGGATCATCCATGGTTTGTATTATAATTTTTTGAAGTTTTTAAAAGGGAGATAAGTAGGGAAGGAATAAATGATGGATTGAAGCTATGTTGTAATAATAATTACATCTTAATTGAATTTGTTTCATCTCTAAATTCTTTGTAAGTATTATGACTGTGTTTTGAATTTTATTTCCATTGAATTAATCTAACTTGCTGCAGGAGTGGCAAGGGCCCACCACCACCTAGAACAAAGTTCTATAGTTCATTGCAATCATAGGGATTAGATTTTCAGAGTGATTTTCATTAACAAATGTTTTCATGAGTGCAATCTGAAACTTATAGTTCAGCGCTTCAATTTCAATTAGAGTAATTTTGTTTTCCATTAGATGCAACCTGAATCTTATAGTTCAACATTTTGATTTCGATTTGAATGATTTTATTTTCCATTAGATGCAATCTGAATCTTGTAGTTAAAGTATTTTTATTTCAATTAGGAGTAGTCTAGGTTTGAATTGGCGTTGCAATTGATGTAATTTAGTCTTGAAATGGTCATTACAGTAATTTAGCCTTTTGATGATTAAGTAAAGTAGTAGATTTGTCAGACTCGGGATTTAGATTTAGTGTGCATGCTTTTAGAATATGATTCTTTGTTTTCGATTAGAATCGAAGTGTGTTAAATGAATTCTTCTTTCATTAAGCATAGTTTTAATTTTATAATTAGCTTCTGAGAATTTCATAGTTAACATGTCAGTGTGGTTTCATTGTAGTTAAATTTTACTTGCATTGAAATTAAGTTTGATTGGTTTAGATTGAGATTAAAATTGTTTATTTGCATTCTGTACTTAAGTTAGAAATAGGAATTTGATATTAATTTATGTTAGATGCTCTAATCCGGCATTATCTGCACTTGTGCCTCGAAGTTTACGAGTCTTGGATTGATAATTTAATGTTGCAATTATTACACATATAATTTCCCCAACATTTTTGGCATCGTTGCTGGGGAGGTGCTAAAGGGATTAGAGCGTGGTTTCTTTCACAAGTTTTCTGTGTTGTTAGGATTTTGCAAGATAATCAAAGGGCAGAGAGAGTATGGTAAGACATGAGTGAAGAGCCATGCATCCACTATAAGGGGTTGCTCCAAAGTTTGGTTGTCCAAGTAAGAAAGTTTGGTGAGTTTTATTGCAATCAATTCCTTTTCATTTAGATTAAAAAATTCAATATCTTTATCTGTAAATCATTTTTGGGGTGTTGTAATAACTCCCAAGTACTAATCCGTGTGTGGAGATAGGGATTTATAAACTAGCATGCATGATTAAGAATTTGAAGAATTTATCTCAAATCTTAGCAGCAACTAGGGTCTCTGCCTCTCAAGAAGAGCAAATCTTAACAACAGTCAAGAACCTTTCTACCTCTCCAGAAGTGATCTAAGAATTTGATTTCCATGACCCACAACCATATGAAGAGCTAGAATCCTCCAATAATCACATTTTCCAATCTTTAGAGGAAACTGAGGACTTATGGACAACATCTATTGGAGAGAAGCCCCTAAAAAAGATTGTCCAAATGAAGAAATGGACCAAGACCACTATGATTACATCGAGCATTGGTTCCAAACCAATACTCTAGCAAGGCATCATTCTCTTCTTCACACTTTCTTAGCATCATATAATTTTTTTCTGCTAGTTTTACATGACCATGTACACTGTAAAGTTTATATGTTAAATCTAAGCATGAATATATACTTGTACCTAATCCGCACTTTCACTTGAAGGAGGACATATTTTCTCCAGTATAGTAGGAAAGTTAGTAAATAAATAAATGAAAATAGTAAAGAGAAAAATAAGTCATTTTGTGAAAACCAACTTTTCTGACGCAATTGGACAGGTACTTTGCTTGAAAACCAGGAAACTGGCAGGCAAATTTCCCAATAAAGTTTGTAAATTTGTATGAGTTCTTCAAATCATGTATCTTTCAAGTCATTATGTTTGTACTCAAGTTGGTTGATGTGGAATTCCTTAAGGCCCACCTTCTGACAAGCCTTATCCCATCGACATCAACACATTATTTGGGATTAGGGTTAGACTTAGATAAGGTACCTCGGAGCTTGCATGCCTTAATGGTAGGTATCCTTGTCATCTACTAAGGAAATACATCAATGTTTCTTAGTGGATGAATTCTGCAATCCATTCGACTTCGAAAAATCTATTCATGGCTAGTAGAATGTACGTAGTGCCTTGATTCCCATTGATATTAAGGGCATGATATCTCGCATTGGTTAACAACTTCCTCAATGGTCGATAATCCAATGATTCTTTATTATGTTCGACATCAACATCATTTATTTACATATCCAATATTTCACATATGGTGTGTAGCAGGTGAAGACTATATGGTTTTGTGATCTCAAGATAGATTTGCAGCAGTTTGGAATTCTGTATTAGCATTTACATTGTCATTTGCAGTAGTAGTCACCTTCCCTCAGTTGTTTGGGGACATACAACTCCTCAGGCATGGGGGAGAGGGGGACCTTTAGTTCATCCTTCAACCTTCTTTAGGAGCTCAGATCAACAGTCACATCAGCTCCAACCATTCCATCATTCACTTCATCTTGTAGCACCAAGCACATCAACAACAAAGGTAAAACTTGGGGTAAAATTGGCTTAAGATTCTTTAATTCATTAGCGATTTAAGAAAGATTTGATGATTAACCACCACATTATGTATATTTTTTTCCATATACCCTCCATTTTCAAATTCCTCATTCTTAATAGAATGCATGTTACTATAATAAGGTCATAATCATGAAAAGAAAAGTATATTTGTTCATGTAAATAGAAGCAGTAACTATAGTGCCTTCCCCTCCTACATTAGCACATATTGTCAGTTGAATGTATCCAATAGAGGATGAAGCCATTGTTTCCTTTCATAAAGGAACTATCCATAAGCATTGGCCTCACAAAAGCAGAGTATGCAAGCACCTATTTTACCATCTCCATCACCATCTCATCTCCTCCACCATTTCCATTGCCACCTATCATCTCACTTATCATTTCCTCCTACCACATCTATTGTTTATCCTCAATTTGTATTTCTCTCAAAATAAAATCTATGGCAATCAAATAAGAATCGTGTTGCTCCACAAGAACCAAAACCTTCAAATGTTCACGCAATATTGCTCCAGAAGAACCAACCCTGTCCAAAGCCATGATGCCATAAAATCTATAAATGAGCAAAATAATTGTTTGCATGCGGACATGCAAATCCTCAAGCATGGGGAGGATGTTGGGCCTTAAATATGCCCATGTTTTCATCATTCAATACCACCATTCATAACCTATATTCATGTACTATTACACTCATTTCACACCATAATTCCATCACTTGTCGCCAATTCACGTCTTACGCCTCATGGTTGATCATCATTAGTTTTCTTATATTTTTTATGGTTAAAGATGATTTTTCCATGATTTACTAATGATGGATTTTCTAAGTTCATTTTTCATAGGGTTCCATCACCAAAATTCTTCACAAGTCGGTTGAACTAGTTGGTACAAGTAGAGTACGAGAATATCCAATTTGGGGTTTCGACATTTCGGCATGCTTCCGGGGAAAACCGAGGGAGGTTATTGTCCAAAATAATGTTTAATACATTTCCATGTCTTTGATTGCAACCAGGTCACACATGCGGGTCCCTAGGAGCTAATTAAAATATTTGCTCAATATGTGCACAGTTTCCACACTGCCAAGTTTGACCTCGATTTTCGTGCATCTGTAGGTGAATTGGGAAAAAATGAGAAAATGGGTTTGTTAAACATATAACTAATTATCTATATCCAAAACAGTTTCTCCATATTCAATTTTTTATAAAATTTATAAGTGGGTCTTGGAGGCAGTTTTATAAAAAATGATTGTTTTTCTAGAGTTCTAAAATCTTGCAAAATGAGCTAGACAACCAAATTTGGGCACAAGTTACGAGGATATGGATTTGAATGAGACAAATAAAAGAGAGGTTTTTGTTTAAAATATAACAAGTTAGGTTGCCTCCAAACAGTTTTCCAAAATTCGTCATGGTTAGGAAGATATGCCAATATCTTTGGGGTCTATTTGTTAAAATTGTTCAATTTTCCATAATTGAGGAAAATGACTAATTTGCCTTGTAAATCTTATAAATGGGTCAGCCATGGTTTGTATTGTAATGTTTTGAAGTTTTTAAAAGGAAGAGAAGTGGGGAAGGAATAAAGGATGGATTGAAGCTCTGCTGTAATAATAATTGCATCTTAATTGAATTTTGTTCAATCTCTAAATTCTCTGTAAGTATTATGACTTTGTTTTGAAATTTACTTCCATTGAATTAATCTAACTTGCTCCAGGAGTGGCAAGGGCCCACCACCACCTAGAAGTAAGTTTTGTAGTTCATTCCAATCATAGGGATTAGATTTGCAGAGTGATTTTCATTAACGAATGTTTTCATGAGTGCAATCTAAATCTTATAGTTCAGCATTTCGATTTCGATTAGAGTAATTTTGTTTTCCATTAGATGCAATCTGAATCTTATAGTTCAGCATTTTGATTTCGATTTGAATGATTTTATTTTCCATTAGATGCAATCTGAATCTTGTAGTTAAAGTATTTTGATTTCAATTAGGAGTAGTCTAGGTTTGAATTGGCATTGCAATTGAAGTAATTTAGTCTTGAAATGGTCATTACAGTAATGATGATTAAGTAAAGTAGTAGATTTGTGAGAACCAGGATTTAGATTTAGTGCGCATGCTTTTAGAATATGATTCTCTATTTTCGATTAGCATCAAAGTGTGTTAAATGGATTTTCTTTCATTAAGCATAGTTTTAATTCTATAATTAGCTTCTGAGCATTTCATAGTTAACATGTCAATGTGGTTTCATTGTAGTTAAATTTTACTTGCATTGAAATTAAGTTTGATTGATTTAGCTTGAGATTAAAATTGTTTATTTGCATTATGTACTTAATTCAGAAATAGGAATTTGATATTAATTTAGGTTAGATGCTCTAATCCTGTGTTACCTGCGCTTGTGCCTCGAAGCTTATGAGTCTCGGATTGATAATATAATGTTGGAATTATTACACATATAATTTCCCCAACAGTATGATCAACTAATTTTTCAATGGTTTCAATAACCAACTCTTCCACTAGAGAAAAAAACACACTACGGTGGGTTGTCTCTTTCTTTATTTTCTTATGAGAAAGGAAAGATGTGATAGGAAGCAAACCAAGAGCTCTAGAAAATTGACGATTAATAGGCCAAAGTGTCTAGATTCGATCGTAATTAGTGACTTCATATATATGATTTGGACCTTGGTGAGATTATTCTCCTCTCTAAGAAATATGAGTTGGAGTTGGACTCGGACAATTACTGGCTTGCATGGAAGGTTCTTTATGGGAATGTGGTGAATGTCAACCATAAAAGGGGTGCCCTCTTACTAGCACCAGAAATTTTAATGGTGTTAGATTCCACCAATAGGAAAGTGGTCTCTCTGATATGAAGTCCTAATTATTCCTCACACCATTTGGAGTAGGAGCCCCAATTGGAAAGCATGGATGGTTGACATTATCTTAAATATTTTCCTTGCCTACAATAAACGACACAAGACAAATGCATGTACTTTCAAGATAAACAAGTATGTTAGCCTTGTGATGTATTCAATTGTAATCTGTATAATGGTTATTTCATGGAACAAAAAAGGAAGTGAGTCTTTAAGAGAAACGTAATAGTGCTATCCTAATAAAGACACACACATATATCTTAAATAATCGCTAGTAATATTGCAAAGTAGTTCACAAAGTAATCACGATCATTAAAGAAAAAGACACATGATTCAAATGTGCATAGTAAATCCAATGCAATAGTTCATTTTCATTAGTATGAATTAACATAAACATATACTGCAAACATTGAAAGAATAGTTTCACAATCATTCACGACATATGCATGAAAAATGTGTTGGCTCCAAGAGCTTCGAATTATTGAGTGAAAGTTCCAAGATACACCATTATAATGATACAATGCTTTTTCAAATAGTGGAATGTTAAGCAACTACTTACTTCTCAAAATCCTTGCATTCTCTCCTATTCCTAGCTTGAGAAGCCAAGTTGAAAATTCCTTTGCTTGAGCTATGAGGGTGTATATATAACAAATGAGATGACTCTCCATCTCCCTTGTAACTCTTGAGCTCCCCTCATGACTCTTAGGCTTCCATGTGAATTTTATAAACTCCTATGATACCTTTGGACTTCTACATGACTTTTCACATTATATACATGACCTTTGGACTTCCACACACTTTACATTTATCATTTTTGAAAATTGCATAATTACATCTACAGTGTTGTGAGAAAACATAATGACACATATGATTCTTGATGTGACACTTGCACAAGCCATGACTTAGCACTGATGACATGGAATTCATTAAAGAATGCTTATGCCAAGCTTCTCTTCTTGATGCCATATTTTCATCTTCATGATAAGTTTTGCATGTACTTCATCTTCCTCCTCCAAAAGGTTGGATGATATGGCATCTTCCATGTGATATTGGTATTCAATCTTCTGTGGTGATCTAATGTCCCTTCGTCTTCTTGCTTTATGATAGTCTTTTCCTCTCTAGCTTCACAAGTTTCTTCTTGCATGGTCTCCTCAGCATCCTCCTTGAGCATCATCTTTCCATGTCAATATACAACACCTACATATGGAATTCACTCATGACAGGATGATATCAGTCTAAAAATCTCCTAGTCTAACTTTATTTATGCAATTCACTGATTGAACCTGGGACTGATTGTAGGAATGAGGATGAGGCTCAAGGATTGTACAATGCACAGTTCCATAAGGAAGTGATGGATGTATGCTCACTATGACTATGTAATGCGCAATGGCTGAGGGACTAGTAGAAATAATTGGATAGTTGATGGCAAGAGTGACATGAAAAGGCATGTTTGCTCACTA
Organism: Pinus tabuliformis; assembly: GCA_031772625.1. Lineage (NCBI taxonomy): Eukaryota > Viridiplantae > Streptophyta > Pinopsida > Pinales > Pinaceae > Pinus > Pinus tabuliformis. The sequence goes on from CM062805.1 coordinate 822,393,880, forward strand.
TGATTGTGCAATGAGAAATTTAGGGAATACTGAGCCATAAGATTATGCAGATAAAGGAGGCAGTTAGGAGTAATTGTTGATTGATATTGTGCATTGTACAGTGGAAGGATGGCTGGGAGACATAATTGCACAATTTAAAGGGATAAGAGGCATAAATTAGGCATTGTGACTATGCAATGTGCAATCTTGGAGGAAGTGACTATGCAGTGCATAGTTCCAGGAGGAATGGGTGGTTGACTAGGGCTTGAGGCTATGCAATGCGCAGTTCAGGGAAACAAGTTGGGGAGTTGTTGGTTGGGCAAGGAACACTTCAAAAATTGACTAAGTGTGGGATCAGTTAAGCTAGAGATAAAACCAAAACATGAATTGAATATGATCACGGAATCGTAAATTCTAAAACACACAACAATGAAACACTTAACACCCAAAATCAACATGTACCCATTTAAACGACAACAAAATGACACTTACCTCCAAGTGTGACACTTAAGATACACTTTGCGACACAAGTGGCAACGAAAAAAAAATAGTGCAAAAAACTTTGGGAATGATTATATTACATGTCTCTATGATAGATAGGACCCGTTAGTGCTAAATTTTCATCTTAAAGATGCACTATAACTCTCTTTCACAAAACACAAAACTTCCCTTACCAAAATACGACACTTGGATTTTCTTCACAAAGGGACTTGGAAACTTTAAAAGTGAGTATGGAATGTCTTTTATTACTAGAAATAATAGTTCACATGGTTAAAGAAGGCTCCAAAGTTTGAATATAGGCCAAAATTTAGAGGGTGGTGTAGCGACAACATCTATGTAAGAACTCCCAACTCAAACTAAATGTTCTTTTGTAATTGCACACTTCTCTTATAGGAGGGCACTGAGGAGTTTTAAAAAATTACCAGAGGGTCAAGAAGGATTTTGTTTGGGATGTCCTTAAATATTATATTCAAAAATTTGTGGAAGAATGTTTGGTTTTCCAAAAAAATAATGCTAATACAATTAAGACACTGGGTCTTTTACAACCATTATCCATTCCAAGTCAATGTTGGGAGGATTTCTCAGTGGATTTTATCACAGGTTTACCCAAGTCTAAAGGAAAGAGTGTCATCATGGTGGTAGTTGATACACTTACCAAGTATGCACGCTTTTTTGTAGTATATCATCCTTTCAAAGCCAGTACAATTTTTACTACATTTGTGGAAATAGTTCAAAAGATACATGGAAACCCAGTGATTATTGTAAGTGACAAAGATCTCGTTTTTATTAAAAAAAAATTGGATAGAACTATTTTCTTGTCTTGGTACTCAATTAGATCATAAATTATCTTATCATACGCAATTTGATGGGAAGAAGTATATATGAGTTGACCTTTGGCAGAACGGTGGTATAACACTTCCTTTCGTACCATAACAAAAATGACCCCATTTATGGCGCTTTATGGATATCATCCATTTCCCATCACATCATCCTTATGAGATAGTTATAAGGTTCAAGAAATTGAATATCACATCAAGCATCATCAAAAATTTCTGCATCTCTTAAAGGATAACCTCGCTTTCACGCATAATCGAAGGAAACAACAGGAAGATCAACATCCATGTGAATTTTTTTTTGATGTGGGCGATTGGTAATTTTTACAGATACAACCATACAAACAAATGCCCCTCAAGGAAGCTAAGGAAGATAATAAAATATCACCCAAGTGCCATGGCTCTTATAAGGTGTCGCAAAGGGTTGGTACTATGGCATACAAATTGGAGATGCCTACATCTTCGTGAGTACACTTAGTTTTTCCATGTTTCATGCTTAAAGAAGGTTATAGGTGACAAGCTCCCATTTAAAACTATATTTCTAGAACTTGATTAGGAAGGAAAAATTATATTAGAGCTTGAAAAAATCGTGGAAACACGAATTCGACAACTATGAAATCAATCAATTTTAGAGTATCTCATTAAGTGGAAGAACTTACCTGCTGAAGATTCCACATGGGAGGATTAACATTTCATATAGAAGCATTTGGAACTAATCAAGCATTGAGGACGACACTTTTTTGAATGAGAGGGGCATGTTGGGTCCATACAATACTAGAATAAGCCACATATTGTTATTGTTGTGCCCCATAGAAGTCCAATATTGTTATTATCAAGCCCTTATACCATTATTGTTATGTAGGGCCTAATTATATTTTGACCCTTTAAACTCCTATATATACCAAGGAGGTCTTGTCATTTGAATGATACAAGAATTGTTCATTTATGTGATGTAAAGGGAGGTTTCCCCCTTGAAGTGGCTTATTATCGAGTTGTTGATCTATCATTTCTTATGTTTATGTGCTATTTTTAATCTAGATACATAACATATTTGCAGTGGAGAAACAATTTTATGCAAAATTAAAATACTTATCTTTTAAATGAGTGCAAGTAGTTATACACCTTCTATGTTCCACCTAGCCATAAACCATCTTATTAATTTTCCTTCAACAATAGGTCACCCCCGAGTTGGGCCTTTGACTCCATGGAAATGAACTCTCCCAAAATCTATTACATACCCAGTACCAAAAACCACCATCCAAGGTACCAAGCCTGACAACCTCCAACCAATAATATTGTGGCTTCCAAGAGTTCCATTTCCCTCATAGGCCTTCGAGGTACCCTTCTAAGCCTCACATAGCTCAGGTACCAAGCCCAAAATCCTCCAAACAATAGTTATTATGGCTTTTATGTGTACCACTTCCCTCATAGGCCTTCCAGGTACCCTTTAAGGCCTCACACAAACAAGGTACCAAACCTGACAACCTCCAACTAACAGCCTTGTGGCTTCCAAGAGTTCCACTACCCTCACTGTTGAAATTTGGTTGTCACTGATGTCAACTCTAGAAGAAGCCCCACTTTTCCCACTTTTTTTGTGGGAAATGAACATGAAAATGCATTCTATACCATCATAATCAAATACTACTTTTCATTCCATTTCCATCGGTAGGTGGCACACAATGTAGCTCCTCACGGCTGAAGATATATGCCACTTCGAAGAAATTGGACCCCATTTCTCAGGTCAAATCCCCACCGATTTGATTGGTGTCCATTGAAAATATTTCATTTAAGAAGTGGTTATAACAAGCTTCCATTTGAAGGGATTTATTAGTTTCTAGGCTGTTAAGGATTGTTGAATTCACAACTAAGTCATCTCCAACTATTAGGGGTGATTTTTTTTAAAGGGTCAAACTTAACTTCTTTGATGGGACAGGTCGACCCCATAAAATTCAAAATTATATATTTTTTAAGATGAGGTCAGCCTTAGATATTAGGGATTATTATTAAAGTAGGGATGTATCCCCCCCTCTTGTCCCCCCTTGCAAATGTATAATAAGGGAAGTCATGAGCCCTTGAGGAGATGATTATTGACAAGTAAATAATGTGAACATTGCTCTAAAATTTCTAAGGTTATGGATATTGTTGAAGTTTTGAAGGAGGGCCAAGAAGAATCATCATTTCTTAGTTTTTATTTATCTTTTACTTTTGTGGTGACATGCTAGGCTAGACCGATTTTCTAAGGGTAATCAAAGTTTTTTTGAGACCATGTTCTGAGATAATCTATTTTCCGAGTTACTATTTAGGCTGCAGTTTGAGGCTAAGTTTAGGCCACAGTCTACAATAGAGGGAAGGTCTATTTAGGCTGCATCTAAAAGGGAAGATTAAGGATTAATAAGGTTGTCTTTTGGATTAAACACATTGTATATATTTGGTCTACATTTCAAACCAACTAATGTGGTTCATACTCAGGACAAATGGTGAAAAAATCAATCTTCACAAATGTTAAAATAGCGAGAACCATCATGGTCCAAAATTAGCTGCTAGGAAACTAGCTGTTAGGAAAAGGTTGTTAAGAATTAGTTAAGGATAAATAGCATTAAATTATTAATTAATTAATTAATTATAATTTCAATTTTCTCATGTGATAAGTTAATGTTTATAGGGATAGAATTTTATTTATTAATAATTACTAGTTATAAATTGGTGATCAATAGTTTGAAGAAAACAATATTAATAATTATGTCACATAAATAAGAAAACAATGTTGTCAATAAGAAAACTCGCGCGCACAATAGCCCAGCCCGAGCCTATGCTGACCTAGCCGTCGTTGCCCCTGGAGATCCCTCTCTCAGCAGCCTCTTGCTGTTGAGGCCAACTAGACCATGCAACCCTCTGAGGAGGGAGATCCTCACTCCTCCACATAGCTAGGCAATGAAGAAAACGCAGAAGCCTTTGCCTCTCTGATCGCAAAGAATGGAGCTCTAAGGAACAGGCCATTAGTCAACAAATTTGTAAAGAAACTTGAAAGTATCCCAGAGATTTCTCTCCCTCCAGCACTTCCAAGAAGAGCAGCCATCTCTCTGGCAGAACGTGGACTTGTTGGACAGTTCACAAGGCTATGGCCTTCACCCAAATCAGTGCAAAAATGGGTGGAAAGAAACTGGAATGTAACCACACAGGGGAAGATAACAATACGCTTCTATGGAAGGGGATACTACACCTTTCTCTTTGAAACAAAGGAGTACAAAGATCTGATATTTAGAAACGGACCTTACTTCATGGACTCCAGAGGTTTATACCTGAACAAGTGGATGGCAGACTTTGATCCGGAGATGGATGTCCCAAATGCAATGCCTATGTGGGTCAGGCTCCCGCATCTTCCTCTTCATTTCTGGGGAGACGAATCTATAAAGGATATAAGAAACACAGTGGGCAAATATATTGACAGATGTGAGCCAAAAGAAAACATGCCCACGTGCGCAAGAATATGTGTGTAAGTAGATCTTAGAGAAGGCCTCCCAAAGGCAATAAATATCAAGGTCGATCAGTGGACACACATTTAGCAGTTGGACTACGAGCAAATACCATTTAAATGTAAGGTATGTCACGAGTATGGTCATTTTGCAAATAGGTGTCTTAAAAAAATAGAGCATGAAAATGTAGAAGAATAAGAACCTACATGGGAACAATTGAAAAGGAAAAAACCTACCAATAAGCAGACCGCATCAAATATATATCAGTCCCAAGAAGCAAACGAAACAACCTCTCAGCCTTTAGTGAAGGTTACTCCTCCTAATCACACAACTCTGAATCCTTTTGAGCCATTAGAAGACACTTTTGATCCACCCTCTCCCAGATACCCACCTTCAAACCCCCTCTCTTTAGCTCTCATATCCTCCCCCAACCCTATATCCTCTCCACCTCCTCCCTCAATGGATCACATTATAATTAGAAATAAAGCCAAAGAAATCCCCCAAGCCTGGGATAAGTAAAAAAAAGTGGGAAGGAAATCCAATAAAGAAATCAGAGATGAAGCAGCGGCTAAAGAAATGGCACTAAGAACACAACAACCAATGGATTCATTCCTTGGGAAACAAACAGGAAGTCATGAAAAAACTCAGCAAAGAGGAAAGGGAGGACCACACCAACACAACGGTAAATAATGATAGTGGTCTCTTGGAATTGTCACAGCCTAGGCACCTCCTTTAAAGTCAATGCAGCTCAAGACATTTTAGCCAAGGAACAACCAGACATATATATGATCCAAGAGACCAAACTAAACAAGAAAGAAAATCAAAAAATGATTCAAAAACTAAAAAATTATGAAGGACTAGCGTTAGAAGCTACAGGAGCATCAAGAGGAATCAACACCATTTGGGATAAAAGAAAATGGGAATTAATGACCAAAAAAACAGCAGACACTGGATTCGAATAGAGTTGAGAAATCTCAATACAGAAGAACAGTATAGCATTATAAATGTGTACTCCCCAAATCACTATAGAGAGAAAGAACAATGTTGGAAATCAGTTAAAGAAGAAATAACAGAGAGACAAAGTGGGAACTTAATCCTGGGAGGAGACTTAAATCTGATAAGGAATACAGAAGAAAAATTTGGCGGAATCTTCCACAACGATCCGTCAAGAGAAGCTCTTGAAGGAATAATAGAAGAAAAAAAATTAATAGAAATTCTGCCAAGAAATGGAAAATACACTTGGAACAACAAAAGAATAGGAAAAAAAAACATAAAAGAAAGGCTAGACATAATTCTTATTCATGAAAGAATAGTAGCTACTTATACTCTTGTGAAAAATAAAGTTGTTCACAACTTAGCTTCAGATCACAAGTCGGTGGTGCTAACCTTGGGAAAACTGGAAAATCAAGGACCCCTTCCCTTCAGATATAATTCAATTTGGGACAGCAAGGAAGATTTTGGCAAACAAATAAAGGACAGCTAGAAAAAAAGTGTCACGGGATCTCCCCAGTATGTTTGGGAAACTAAGTTAAAGAACCTAAGGATGCACTTAAAAAATTGGGCAAGAGAAAATGATCATCGCTACAAAGCTAAGAAAATCGAATTGCAAAAAAAATGGATAATCTTTGCAAGGAAAAATAGAACAAGGAAGAAAGTAAGAAATATCATATACAAGAAAACAAAATATATCTGGAAATATATAAGCAAAATAGGCAAGAAGAAGAGGAAAGCAGACTGAAATCAAGATGCCTCTGGCTAAAATCCGGAGACAAAAATACAACCTTCTTTCATAATACAATGAAAATAAGGAGGTCAAAAAATCAGATTGAATAGATTCAAGTAAATGGTCAAGAAATAAAAGGAGTTGAAGAAATAAAAAATGTAGCCCATAAACACTTTAAAGAACTCCTCTCAACAAGTGACCAGCAGGCAGCTAATGAAGAAATTTTGCAGCATATAAAAAAAATAAGCGACCAGCAAAATAGGGAATTAGACAAAGAAATTACTGAGGAAGAAGTTAGAGAAGCTATGTGGAATCTCCACCCTGATAAGGCACCAGGTCCAAATGGGTTTACAATGGCCTTTTACAGACAACATTGGGAAATTATCAAAAAAGATCTAATGAGAATGCTCAAAAATGCTTTCCAAAAAAAAAATATTGGAGGAAATACAAAATCCTCCTTCCTAGCCCTAATTCCCAAAGAACCCAATCCTACAACCTTTAACATATATAGGCCAATCTCCCTTTACAACTCGTCTTATGAGATACTCACCAAAATTCTAGTAAATAGAATGAAAAAATTACTTTCGGAAATAATTTCAGAAAAGAAAGGAGGATTGTTCAGGAGGCTATTCACAGAAGTGTCCAAAGAAAGGAGAGAGGAATGATTGTTAAGTTAGATATGGCTAATGCTTTTGATAGAGTTAACCATAACTTTCTTGCAGAAACTCTAAAAAAGTTTGGCTTTTCAATAAAATTCATAGAGATTATCCAGGCATGTATATCAAATCCATGGATGGCCCCATTAATCAATGGACGACCCAGTAAATTTTTCCAAAGCACACGAGGGCTAAGGCAAGGTTGTCTGCTCTCTCCATTCTTGTACATCATCATGGCTGAATCGTTGAGTGCTTTGCTGGAAAATCAAAGAAAAGAGAAAAAAATAACAGGGATTCAAATATCGAGAGGAGTCAAAGATATAAACCACTCTCTCTTTGCAGATGATACCCTTATCATAGGTGGGGCATCCTGCATTACAACAAGACGATTTAAAAAAGTCTTGGATCAATTTCTCCTAGCTTTAGGAGGAATTTTAAACAACACCAAATGCATAATTTATTGTTGGAATAACGCAACAAAAATAATGCAGCGTATCTCACAAATACTGGAAATACCTTTACAAATAAATTGGAGCCACTTCACTTATCTTGGGCTGCCCTTAGCAAAGGAAGTGGTAAAATCATAAGTCTAGAACAAGCAAGTGGAGAGAATGAGGGAAAAAATTCAAAATTGGGGAGTGATGTGGCTCAATTTGGCAGGAAGAGTGACCTTGATTAAAGCACTTCTCTCAGCCTTGCCTATATATCAGTATGCAATCATTATGGCTCCGGCAAGTGCCCACAAGTAAATGGAACTGATAATTAGAAGCTTCCTCTGGCAAGGAGGAAAACAAGATAATAAAAAATTCAGCCTTGTTATATGGGAGCAAGTTACTCTTCCCTATGAAAAAGGAGGTATAGCAATACGCCTGCCAGGACTAATGAACATTGATCTAGGGACAAAAATTATCTGGAGAATGATAAATGGGAATAGTCACTGGTGGGAAAAAGTTCTAACAATGAAATACTTAAATTGTCATAGAACAAATCTGCTCACTGATATTATTCCAGACAGGCCATGCACCCAAATATGGAAATTGGTTAAAAGAATAATACCTCTTATTAGAGATCAAATATCCAAAAATCCAGGGAATGGAAAAAAAATTTCTATCCGGAAGGATAGAATAATGGGGAAAAATCCCTTAAATCAGCAACAAAATTTAAGAGGACTTCAGAGATGGATGGAAGAGAAAAGTCATAACACTCTTTATTCTATTTCGGATTGGGATCACAATAATTGGGTAAGATGGAAAAAGTTGGCTACATCACCAAGACTGAAAAGTAAGTGGGAAATTTTAAAAATTCATCTGGCAGGGGCAGTGCCCATCAACAAAGAAGAGCAGGATGACTTTGTTTGGGACCCAAATGGAGGGGATAACATAGTGAAATCGGGGTACAACCTCCTCCAAAAACTTCAAACTCAAAATGATTGGAGTCTTTGGAAGGTAGCTTGGAAATCAGAGAGTCTGCCGAAAATTAAAGTATTCACCTGGACCCTTCTCAAAGATAAAATGCTTACCTCTGAAAATTAAAAAAAAAGGAATACAAGGGCCCTCCAAATGTGTCATGTGTCAAAAGGAGGAAGAAACAATCCAACACCTATTCATAAATTGTATGGTGGCGAGAGAGTGTTGGAAATAGGCAACAAGTCCTTTGGAAATAAACATAAATCCAACAACTCAGTTGACAACCCTTCATAAAAATTGGGATAAAAGCTACCCATATACAAAGAAAAAAAATGCAACAATAAATAGGATATGGAAATGTCTCCCTTTAATCCTGTGTTGGAAAATTTGGTTAGCCCGAAACAAATGCATTTTCAAAGAACAAAAGCCAAATTTAGGCAAGATCCTAGCAAAAACTTGGAGCCAAGTTGTAGAGATAATAAGTACAAATGGAATCTCAAAAATGGACTAGAACAATTTACAACAAGAAGAGAAAGATTGGTACAACAAAGCAATGTTAGAAAACAAAGCAAAAGCAAAAGCTACAGCAAAAAATAAAGAATTTCACACAAACAAGAATTGGAAATTAAGATTGGAGGATAAAGAATTTGCAGAATGGATGAAAGAACAGAAGAGACACATTCTTTTTTTTTTTGCGGAGCTGCAAAAAATAACCCAGGTAAAGCAGGTGCAAGCAGAGTTATACTAGAGCCAAATGGAAAAAAATAATAACCTATGAATATAGCCTTGGAGAAATGACAAACAATAGAGCTGAAGCATACAGCCTTCTCCTAGGCACAAGGCTTTTAAATAAAAATGCAATCAAGGACCCTATAATAATAGGGGACTCGGTTATCATAATAGCCGCATTGGATGCCAAAAGGGACTTTAAAAGCATAGCCATCAACAAAATCTATCAAAGGATCAGAACAAGTTTTGAAAGTTTGGGAAAAATAACCATTAAACATGTCCTAAGAAACCAAAATAAGGACGTTGATAGCCATGCCAACAAAGAAATTGACAGGCCAGTTGGGATTGTCAAAGAGAATAATGAAGTGTATGAAGAAAGTACACGATGACCCCCTCACCCAATATGAGGATCGAGAAAGAAGATATAGATCCGAAGAATATCACAAGAAATATTATGGGGGGGGGAATAAAAAAGAAGAATCAAAATATCAATTCAAGAAGGATATTGCATGAGGAAAATAGAGATTATATGTTAGCAGAGGTTCTCAATTGTAAATAGCCTTGCTTAGAGCACATGATTCTCACAAATCCCAAAAAAGATACACTATATGATGAATCAAGATTTCAACTGTCCTCCTCTCTTGGGCGAAGACGGCATTAGTCATGTCAATCACGAACGTCTGGACCATAATTTTATTGCAAGTAATAGTCAGGGCTCCATGGACACCTGCGCAGGCTCCCAAGAAACCCGAGATAGTGTGGAAACCTACAGCAGCAGGTCTCTCCTCCTCCCTGAGACCAATAAATTAGGAACAGCTCGCACTCCTCAACAGATACCACAAAACGCTGAAGAAATGATGCAAAGTTAGAGTGAGGAGACAGATGAAGAATCAACACACAGGAACTATTGGATCTCGGAGATCAACAGACGAGGTTGAAGGAAATGAGTGGCCAAGACTAATTCACGTAGACTGGTGTCAATAAATGAATGGCGGTGATTGACTTAAGTAGTATCAGAAGAGGAACCTCGAGAAGTCGTCGCAGCCGTCGATGGTAGAATATCTACAGTCATCGGGCGCTAACAAGCTCGAGCATTAATCAAAGGGAAAGGCGGGTTTAGAAGCAGGAATGGTATTTTGGGATGAGAATAAGCGGTAAGTGGTAACAGGAGGGAGTCACCCGATTCCACTCACCAATGGAGACATAGCAAGAGGGTGGAGTGAGAAAACCGCTTTATCAGGTGGGTATTCTCCGTGCGATTTTCCCACCCGAAATCTATGATAGTCGTTGGATCTATCGCGAGATGATCGACGATGGAGGAGTGACATGCAAGTTGTTTGATCGGTGATCGGAGGTGTCCATCAGATCTGATGGAGGAAAATCTACGATGGAGATTGAGCCTGATAAAGGTGTTCACACGAGGCTTAAGGAGATCAAGTCAATATTTGGAAAGTTATCCCACAACTCAAAACCACGACACCAGCAGCAAAGGGAAAAGAAGAGAACATCTAAATCTTAGGGCCCACACCGAGATCAAGGAAATTACAGTCATCATCGAAAAGTAGAGTAAATAAATGGCTTGCAATCCTCTGGAAAAAGTAGGAAAAAAATAACAGCTGCCCAACTTGCAGGGACAACCGTTTCATGATTGGACGCTTCAAATGTATACCACTATAGTTTTTGAAGTTTATAGAAACAGGGCTGTAAAAGTAGTTGTGGGGACTGCACTCCCATTTTGCGCACTACTTTTGAACCAGCCCTCTTCTGAATGTACAAGGAACTAGCTTCCTTTCCCCTTTTTTTTCTTTTTTTTTGCAATATATAAAAAGTAACCGACTGTGTTAAAAAAAAATTATGTCATATAAATAAAATGTAATTAGATTAATAATGAAATTATTAATGATAAAATAGAAACCTATAAATGAATCAAAATGAGAACCCAAGCATATTTATATAAAAAAATTTGGAAAAGGCATCAAAATGATTGCATGAAAAAGGTAGAATAGAAGAGAGAAAAAGCATAGAACAAAAAAATATGAAAATAGAAAAGCAAAGGGAACAATCAAGAGGAGAGTGCGGGAATCTAGATTTTGCTTAATTTCCAACCATCATCCCTATTGAGATTGATATAATTTTTCTCAATGCCAATTGCTTCTCTTAGCTTCCGATGATGGAAATGATCAACCCTGACGATGACCTAGGTATCCTTAATACCAACATCGTGCTTCGAATTCGCAACATGTTTAGCTAATGTTCATCGCATGTTATTGGATTCTTTGGTTTATGGAGCAACCAATATCACCAATGTAAGGAATCCCACATGAGGATGGAATTGAGTAAAAATCCTTCATGTCTTTAGGGTTAACAGGATCTTTAATGGATTTAAGAGAATTTCTAATGGTATTAAGGGGATAGAAAGTGGTAGTGATATTATTCTTTTTAAGAACATGGGAAATATTATCTACAGTCGCTTGGATGAAGGGAAGCAACACATTAGAAATATGATCGCCACGAGCAGGCTTAATACAAGATTATTTAGAAGCTCTTTGGAATCCTCTGAGGCCTGATGTCTGTTGTAGTCATTATTTTTCTAGGGGCTAGGGAAAAATTAAGACCTTTATTTAAGAGACAAAGAACAAAAGGATCTAAATCAACACTTGAGAGATTAATCACATTTTTAGAAATACTTAGGGAATTATTATTATTATTATTATTTAGGGCATTATTCCTTGAAACATATTTATTCCTTTTATTATAATTAATATGAGAAATAATATTACCTCTATTTTTATTATTAAGAGAATTATTCCTAGAAACATATTTATTCTTATTATTATAATTAAAAGGAGAATTAATATTACATCTATTTCTATTAGAAACTATAATGGATAAATTAGTGTTGTTAGGGTTATTAATTATATTGTTATTAATATATTCATTAAAAAAGAAAAGTTGTTTACCGAGTTACTATCACGCATAAGGATGTTATGGAGATTACTAAGAAGGGATGCACGAGAAAATCCTGGGGGAGCAGAATTGGGGGCGCTAACTGAGTGAGAGGGAGGATTGGGCTCAAACTAACATGATAAGGGAAGTTGGGAATGGCTAGCAGATAGGAAGGGAGGGTTGTTGGGCACGAGGGAGGAATCTGAAACGAGATCAAACTGAGCCGGAGGGGGTTCAAAGTGAGAAGGAATGGGATTGAACAACTCATTGAAACCAGATTAGTCAAAAGAAATGAAATGATAGATGAAGGATAGGAGGGCAGACTCGGTAACCGGGATAGGAGAACTGGAGATACCCAGGTAATTGCCAGGGTTGATCATTTCAATCATCGGAAGCTAAGAGAATCTTAATAGGGATGATGGTTGAAAATTAAGTAGGAGTTAGATTCCCGCCTTCTCCTATAGATCGTTCCATTTGTTTTTCTATTTTCATATTTTTTTGTTCTATGCTTTTTCTCTCTTCTATTCTACCCTTTTTCATGCGATCTTTTTTATGCCTTTTCCGGCCTTTTTTATTATTATAGATAACTATGCTTGGGTTCTCATTTTGATTCATTTATAGGTTTCTATTTTATCATTAATGTTTTCATTATTAATCTAATTGCATTATTATTTATATGACATAATTATTACATTATTATTAATATTGTTTTCTTCAAACTATTGAATACCAATTTATAACTAATAATTATTAATAAATAAAATCTTATCCCTATAAACACTAATTTATCCCATAAGAACATTGAAATTATAATTAATCAATTAATTAATAATTTAATACTATTTATCCTTAACTAATTCTTAACAACCTTTTCCTAACGGCTAATTTATAACGGTTAGTTTCGTAACGGCCAATTCTGGGTAAGGATGCTTCTCTACTATGTAAACCTTTGTGAAGATTGACTTTTCCACCATTTGTCTTGAGGATGAACCACATTAGTTGGTTTGAAACATCAACCAAATCTATATAATGTGATTAATCTGAAAGACAACCTTATTACCAATATGGATCACAAAAGTCTAAGATATAACAATATTAAGGTGTGTTTAGGTCGTAGTTTAAGGGAAAAGTAAAGCCTATTTAGGCCACATTTCAAGGGTAGATCTGATGACTAATATTAACACATATTTGAGGAAACATAGTGAGAAAGGAGGCACGCACATAGTGTCATGAGGATCAAGTTTCATCTTCTATTGTAGCATGACTAGACCCCTTCAAAATTAACATGAAAATCTAAGGTATGAATCTTGAAATTTCTATGCCAGAGCCTTTTTATTAAAATTGTTGGGGTTGCACATCTTTAAGGATTGTTGTACATTGAAAATGATTAGATACATATTTTAATAATATTTTGTACAAAGGGTTAATGATTTAAAATTTAGATCTACAACACTTAATTAAATCATACCTGTCAAAATTTAAGGGGTAGACTTGAATATTGTGTTAAAACTAATTAAGTTGTGAACCCAAATATGAGAATGTATTAGCAGGGACAACAATGAAGTGCCATTGAGAGTGACTAAATTTTATTGTAAGTTGGTCACTATCCCTTGTACAAGAGCCCACAAAATCTTTTTCTCTCTTCTAGCTTTAGCGTGGTAGGATAGTGCAGATTGAAGTCTCATTTAGGTTGATTCCTAGAACACTCCAAGGTGGTAAGGTGGTGCTAGGGAAGAAAATTGATGCTACCAAGGTTTTGTTTTATCCTTCTAGTTGGTGATGGTAAATCTAGGGTGTTGGTGTGTCCTTTTAAGGAGTTGGTGCTCCTTGATAAATTTGAATGCTTCCCTAACTGAGTACTAGGGAGTTGGTGCTTCCCTTTAGTTGGTCTTGATAAATTATTATACTCATAAAGTATATTAGAAATCATTCCATGGTTTTCTCCTGCATTGAGTTTCCACATAAAATTTCTTGTTAATTGTTCATATGTTGTAATTTTGTGTTGATTTCTCTATTTATGTGATTTGATTCGGTGCTAATAATATTTAAAGCTCTACAAGTGGAAAATTAATTAAAATAAGTGAAACAATTATTCAACCCCCTCTTAGTATTTCCAGCAATTAGTATGAGAGCCTAGTTCCTTCACAATAATCTAACCACTAGAAGGTAAATCATGGAATGCACTAGAAATGGAACTCCATTGTTTGATGGACAAAACTATGTGTTATGGAGTGGAAGAATGAGATCATTTGTGGAAGCACATGGATTTGATGTTTGGAACTATGTAGAAAGTAGATACATTGCACCTACTTCCCCTCCAATGTATGATGCTGGTAAGAAACTCTATGAAAAGAATGCAAAAACAAAGAATGTTATTTTAATTGGTCTATAAATCTAAGTTTATGTGAAAGTAATGCATTGTAAATCTGGAAAAGAGGTTTAAGACAAGCTTCAAAGAATATATGAGGATATAAGAAAGTTAAATAGGCTAAGCTTGAAACCTCCAAAGGACAATTTGAGCATCTGAAAATGAAGGAATGTGAAAGTGTTGTAGCCTACTCCTCCATGTTCATGAAATAATAAGTGCCATGGAAGTATTTGGAGATGAAACAAAGAATAAAGTGATTGTCTGAAAGGTTCTATGAGATCTTATGCTGAGATTTCATTCTAAGGTCTAAGTTCTAGAAGAAAGGTCAAATCTAGGTACGATGAGCATGGATGAGCTACATGGAATAATTACAACTTGGGAAATCAGAAAGGAATAGGAAAATCTATTCAAAAGAGAAGTAACATTCAAGACATTCAAGACATCTAAGAAAACAAAGAAGAAAAAGAAATAGTCAAAGGCAAGCTCGAATTGTAGCTGTAGCGATGATTCATATGAAAAAGTATCCAAATTTGTGAGGAGTTTGAAGAAAGGAAATAGAAAGTACAAAGGTAATCTTCCTTTGAAGTGCTTTAATTCTAGTAAAATTGGTTATTTTTCTTCGAAATGTCCTTATGTAAAGTGTTCAATAGTGATGAAGAATAAGTAGCTCCTAAAAAGGAAAAGAAAAATTATAAAATTCAAAATAAACGAAATAAAAGAAAAACATTTAAGAAAAGTCTCTATTTCTAAAGAAAATTCTTCATCTGATGAGGAAATCCTCATATTCTTCATCAATACTGCTTCTAAACAACCCGAGATGAGATGAAATAATCCTCTAGAAGTTCCTCGAGATGGGCCTTAGACCGGGCTTAATTCTTCTTCACAAGGGCTAAAAATTTATCTCAGTGATGGGTCGAATTTACCTTAGGATATGTGCCAAAATCTACCACAAATTTCCCTTAGAATATGGATGAAAATTCACTTTCAAAGTTTACCTTAGATCTTCCAAAGACTAGTGAATATGTGGCTCTATTTCTGGCTTAGATATGACTTTAGATAGACTTATTGATCAGTCCTTAATACCACCTTAGATTCATCCTTGAATTTGCCTCAAACTCAATCCTAACATGTCATTAACATCTTGCCTCAGTAAGCCTTAGAGATGCACAAATTATTCCTTAGATAGGGGTCAAATTTGTTTCTTCGAAACAATAGCCCCACCTCCTTAAAATGACCTTAGAACCACAACCTATTTCCCAACATTTCACCAAAAAAATAAAATAAAACCATAAGCCAAAAACCCTTTAGAAATTCGGATGCCTCAAATCCATGGGATTTTTAGAGCTTGAAAGAATTAATTTTTAATGATCCATAACGCCAAATGATGCCTTATATTTATGCTAAATGGATAGGGGTTCTTTCTGGAAAACTTTTGTCATAAGACATAAAGATGTCTCCCACAAATTCAATTTTTGTTGGAGCCAATTTGAACTCTTAGAGAGAATTAAATTCAAAAATTCAATTTACATAAATTCACCTTTTTGAAGCCATTCCAAAATATAAATTTCTTCTTTTCAAAATGATTTGGTCAATTTCCAAGACCCACATAATTAGTGCAATGATCAACATATTTTTCTTAAATTTTAATAATGGAACATTGGACCAAAATATCATTTATATTTGGGCACCATGATGATAACATCAGTGCTTCAACTTTGAAAGTACATATCTCCTCAATCGTTAGGAGTTACGTGGCATGCCACATATCGTTGGAAATGCAATGACGAGTAAAATAATCCTATGATAGTGTTGCATGAAAATTTATTGTCCTCCGCATCCATTTACCTCAACACGTGTGGGGAATCTTCTTGTTGTTTCTTGGGTTGACATCAATGAAAACCAAATTCCAACAGTCTCAACCTTTGGCATTGATGGAAACACACTTACTCCCCTTGCAATTGTTTCTCTCCTTGTCTCCATACTTTTGATCTTCATCTCTTGATATCTCTCACCCTTTGACATCAATGGCAAAGGGTAACTATCCCTAACAAAATGTTTTCCTTTGTCTTCCTGCAATATGCTTTTATCCCCCTGCCTTCTTCTAGGGCTTCTTTTCCATTGTTAATTCCAATTAATCCAATTCATTAACATATATTAAAAGTGTTCAAGTAAATACTTTATTTATTTTCTTTGCTTCTTCAAAAGAGGATGCACTCTTACAACCAATTATGTCATCAATGAGAACATTTAACCATTTGTCCTTGAGTATTTCTCTCCCAGTTATACTTGCCTAACAAGTTCCACCTGTCAACAAACATTACTGAAATTTACCTTTGACGATAATGGAAATGAATCCTTCTACCTACTAACATCAAGCCACTGTGAATCTTCCTTTCCAAAACAAATTGTCTGAAGGATAGATCTTCAAATTTGTAACCACTACTACTTAGACTCCCTCTCTCCAACATTCATAATATTGGAAGTCTCTGGGCCAAATTTCTTAGAATGATATATTAACCTGCTTTTCTACAAGATCATTCTGAGCCTTGACATATTCCTTAGTACATGTATATTCATCATGGTCTCATGCCTTCAAAAATCCTAAGAGCATGCCTGCTAATATTTCTTTGTTCACCTGTTCTTCTTGCTTTTGTTTTCTCCTCCAAACCTTCTTGTACCCTATATTAGAGTTATCCTTCTTGGAATATTTTGTCATGTATTTGCAATCACGAGTTTTATTTCCATAATTATGGCATTTGAAGCATTCAATGTTGAATTTGAATGAAGAAGCAACAATCATATACTTTTTTATGAAGGGGATATTTGGACATTTGTGTTATGTTCCTAAAAAAAAATTCTAGGGTTTTGATGATGACCTTGATAATCACCCTTGTTACAAGCTTTGAAATCCTTATCCATATGCCCAGAGTTAGTACATGAAAAATAATAACCATAAAATATACTAGGGTGCTTGGATGGAATGGCTTTCCTTGATGTTGTGGATCTTCTAAAGACATTCTTCCTTGGGGGAGGTTCAATTATTTGCTTATCAACATAACTCCTTGGAGCATCAACACTTTCAATTACTTTGGTTTTAGGTGTCTCTTCAACCTTGCTCTGTGGGGGATAAAAACTAGTATCTTCACTACATGTAGCATCATATGCTTCTTTTGCCTTCATCTTTAAGCTAGAAATTTCTTGTTCCTTTTCATAAATGTTATGATTTTTCTTTTCAACATCCTATAATTTCTCGTTCTTCCATCCTTGAGCCTTTTTATTTCACCTATAGCAGCATCAAGTTCCTTTTAATTGTGACTAATTTAACCTCATACTTCTGAATAAATTTCTCTAATTGGCTTGCCATTTTTTCTCTTTCTTTTCTGCTACTTGCACTTAAGGTATTAGGAGAGAAACTTTTTATTTGACTGTACACATTTCCTTCTTTATTTTTTTAAGATCAATCAAGGCACTGATTAATTTTATTTCCCTATCCACTATTTCTTCTTCTTCTTCATCTATTTTACATGAATTATGAACATCATCACCATCTTCATCTTGACTTACACGCTTCTTTGAGTAGAGATTTTGAATCTTCTTCTAAATGATTTTCGTTGATGAGCATTAATCCACTTTAGCTTTCACATAATATGGTAAAGCACCTAGAATGACATTAATTTATTTTGCATTGTTCCTTCTTGATTCATTAATAGATGTGTCTCCAAAAATGACATAATCTCTTACATAATAACCATGAGATTTCAAATATACTTTTGTTCTAGATTCCCATATTTCATATTATGTTTCATCAAACTTAGGAACTAGACAAACTTGATTCTCTTTAGTAGTTGTAACATATTTTGAGATTACTGCAATACTAGAGACTTCCTTTAATTCCTTTGAACGCTTGGTGGCTTGCTACCTATTGTGCCAAAACAACAACCCCCCATTTTTACATTAGTATATACACAATAATAATGGGGACCCTCTACGTAAATTTTGGCCATTTTTCTTCCTTCATGCTTTTATTTTGTTATTTTGTGGGATTTTCATTTTTTCTCGGATTTCCCCTTTGATTGCTCCACTGTGTGTAGTTTTTTTCTAGCTTCCCAATGACTCTAATTGTGCTAAGTTTGGAATTAAGATTTTCAAATGGTGTGTGATCACATTGTTTAGTATGAACTATTTTAAAAAGTGCTGACAATGGGAGTGTTAGCCCAATTTTTTAATAAACAAGGTTAAAGCACTGACAAAGGGAGTGTTAACGCATTTTTGTAGAAATAGTCAGTTCTTATACAAAACAGTAATTTCGAGTGCGGATTTCGAATAGTTGGAAACAAGTTTAAAAAACAAAAGGAGTTTTCTGTGTGTAACAGACTCATTTAAAAAATCCTCTTTTAATTTTTACATAGTTGTAATGGTTTGATATATTCTAAGGAACCTTTGAGACCTATTTTTCAGGGATTTGCAATTTAGTCTTTTCCTATTTTAGCCATTATTTTAAAAATCAATTTTCTAAAAACTAGAGATGAATTTGTGAAAACCTAAATAGGTGTTTGTTGAAAACGGATCCATTAACAAAAACCTCTCTCGGTTTTATAACATCTATCACAGTTTTGAAGTTTCGAAGGGATCACGGGACCCTATTTTTCAGGAATTCGTGAGGCAAAATCTCATGGAAAATTGTTGACTTGGATGCCATCTCATCAAATTCGAATTAGTGGTCCTTATCTCTAGCCATGAATCCAACAACAACATGATATTTAGATGCAAATAGGCCTGGAAAGATGTTTATGTGCATGTATTTGAGAGATACACTTTATCTCTTTTATATTTGGCAATTTGTAATTAAGAATATGCTAAAAACTCGTTTTAGTTTGTAGTCTTTTCTATAAAGACAGGCTCTGTAAAATGAAACATGGTTGGAATTTTTTGGCAGAACCTTTGGTACAATATACACATTTCTTATCTCAATATAAATTACTATGTTCAATGTTATTTGTTCAGAAATTCAGAGATTCTTGTTTGATGGTTTTCTAGTCTGTCTTCTAGTAATTGTCACCTTTTTTTTTATTCTTTATCTTTTCCCCCATGTCTTCTACAGTTTGTAAATCAGGTTTGTAAATTTGAACTTTGTTTGTCAGCTTAGTTTTATTATTTCCAAACTGCTATATGTTTTCCACTTAAATATCTTTAACAAAATTCATTAATTGCTATGTTTTTGGTATTTATCTCTATCTACTTTTATCACAGCTAAATGATAATTTGCCTAGGAAAGTTGTTTCTACCTAGCCTTTGTATTTTGTTCATATAAATTGTTAGTATTAATTTGTTTTCAAACAAACTCCATGCCTAATGGTTTTTCCTGTCCTTTTCCATAACAACGTTGCTTAAATCCAATTAGATCTAGTCAATGTGTGGAGTACATAACTAGTCAGATTTGATTGAATTATAGAAGGAACCCCCTTTCGAATTGAAAGGGATAGCTTTTAGTTCAAAAGATTGGTTAGATGTTACTTAGAGTTTTTCTTGCAACCAAGGTTTTCTCTAAGTGATAACATGGCGATTATTCAAGGTTTAGTTAATTTTCACTACCTAGGCTTAAAAAATGTACAAAATGTATTTTACCTTTATTTTTAACTAATGTTTAATATTTAAATATAGTTATGTAGTTAATTTTTATTTAATTATATTAATTAGCTTGTAAATATTATTATTTAATTGATGTAATTAACCTAAATTAATGTAATTTAGTTTAATGAATTTATTAATTAATCAAATAATTAATTTAATTATAAATTAACAATTATACAAATTTACCAACTCTAAAATCTTATGTATATATAGAAACTATAATTAAAAAAGAAGTATAAAATAAAATAATTTCAAGTGTCAGGAGCTCGGATGAAAACTCAAGTTAATTTCTTCACCCTTACGGGCTCCCAGGGTTCTAGGTCCTCCCTCTCATTAACATAGGCTACGGGCTTTAAATATTAAATTGGTCAAGTCGAATGATGGTAAGGGGTATCATTATTGTGAACATAATATGGAGGGAGGGCCCCACTCCACGTGGCACTCGGGCTCCTCCGTCCCCTTCACTCCTCCTTATAAATCCATGGGCTTGTGGGCTGGCCCCTCCACTCTTGTCCTCTATGGTTAAAAGCTTACGGGCTCCTTATTACATATAAGCCTCATACCTTTTAGATATTTGAATTCCATTTGATATTTTAATTTTGACTATTTTAAATTGTCTGTTATCATTTATTAATTTATTTAAAATATTTTTTTTTAAATTGTTTTTTAATAGTTTTATATTTAAATTATTATATATAATTTCTTTATTATTTAATTTTTAAATTTAGTTTAGTTATATAGTTTTAAAAATTAAAATTTAAATAAAATGTCTAGATTATGCACAGGTTTGTATTTTTCATAACTCTATTTTTCACAATTTTGATAATTTTGACATCTCAAATTTGAAGAGCTATATTTGAGTTCTACTTGGCCAAATGAAGCCTAGGATGGATCGTTGAAAGGCTTTGTTTTTGAAATTTCATTTACCCAAAACTCCTGCTGTTTAAAATTCATTCGAAGAAATCTTCCTTTAGCCAAAGAAATATTTACATGGATAAATGGGAACCTCCAATTCGTTTTGTTTTTAGTTATTTAATTGCATTTCAAATTGAGAGTTTGTTTTCCCAATATCTCACACTTTAATTTTTATGTGCAAAATTTATTCATTTTATTTGCATTTTGATTGGTTTTTTCCAGGAGATGTGTTGAAGAGGATGAAACTAAAACATCTTGGAGAAATGTTGTTGCACCAGAAAAGGAGAAAAAGAGGAGTGGAAGCTCCATATTTGATCGATCTAAAACTTCTTCTAACAACTCTCCATTTTTAGAATTTTGTTTGTAATTTATAAATTACAATTTGGAGAACGAGAAAAAGGTTATAGATCTGAAAATATAGGGATTATTCTCTGCAAAAGGAAATATTTTTGTTGTTGAAGCAAATTTTTGTAGAGGATTATACATTCTTTGAACTAGTTGTAAGGAAATTTACAAAGGCATATTTTAGCTCAGAAATTTTCATGCTATCATGAAATTTTTCTGAGAAATCTTATACTTAAAGGGACTGAATCATATCTATGACATTTGTACACTTTTATCAGCAATAGAGGTTGATTGATGGTCCGCATGTAATTGAAGTTTGATGCAATTTTGATCCAGATAAGTATGTGTTTTTTGGGTTATGCCTACTGTGAATTTTTAATTACATGCTTATTTAATCAATGGAAAGTTATATTTTCTTGTTGGATCTAATTGCTATCAAATTGAATAATGAATCCAAATATATTTTCTCGTCATTATTGTTAAATATTTAGCAGATCAATTGCAAGTATGTATTTGTTTGAAATCGTGATCGTTTTATGAGAACTATTTCTTTAATGCAGTGACGACATTGATTTTTTATTCATTTCATTTGAATTTGTATGTATTTGCACAATGATATGATGACTATTTATCAGATAGTTGACTGTATGTATTAGTTTGAATTATTAGTGGGTCTTAGAACTATTTCCTTGGCTTATTGACTTCATTTTTATTCTGAATTCATAGTTGGTCCAAACTTAATTACTCTTCCCTCGGTTGGGATTAGATCTACATCTTCATAATTGAGATAGGCTTAGGATTTATTTTCTTTTACTTGTATTTTATATTTAATTTGAATTTTGATTAATCATTGCATTATTTAATTCCTCTTTCATAGAGGAAAACACCATTAGTGGCTTGGCTAATCCATTAAATAAACTTGAAAACTGCTTTCTTAGATGTGCATTGTAGGAAGGTGTTTTAAAGGCTACAACCACCCTCCAAAATTTTGCCTTAGCTTTGTTTTGGAGCCTCCTTACCAATATTTCACAACACCATGTCTTGCTTCATCAAGTACATAAGCTTTAGTGATTTTCTTTCAGAAAGACAACCTATCAATCAAATCTTGTTGCACTCCCCTTAGGGGTTGTTTCTCTGAACTTGGTCCAGCTACATCTTGAGCAGCTCCCTTAAGAAATTGCGCAATTCTAGAGGGAAACTAGCCTTGTTATCGGGAAATATAGTGTCTATGCAGAGCTGCTAGTCCCACTAAGGCTGGTAGCTACCTTAGAAACAAACAAACTAAAACCACTTTCGTTTTCCTTTATGAGAAATAGATAAGAGGGGAATAAAGGAGACCAACCTCTGTCTTGCGCTTGGTTCCTTGCTTGATTCCTCTCCCTTCTGATAAATCTTCGTCACTTGCTTCCTCGTCTACCCAGCTTCAAAGAGCACCTGTAGAATCAAAGCAGCATAACACTATCCAAGAACATAGATCTACTATCATAAACAATATAGGACTAGATATATATTGACCACACAAATGCATATATCATCAATCATACAAGAATATGGAGGAAAACTTGAATAGCTTTATTAATAATCAAGAATAGCAAAGAGGATTACAACCAATTGTTCTGGCCTAGCATCATCCTCTCAGCAAGAAAGCCCTTCTTCACCTCATGAAAAGCTTAGATTGCCCAACACTATGATGTTACACCAAGAAACCAGCAGCACTTCCTTACAAGATATAAAATTCCAGCCTCCAACCCCTGGATCTCTGGGATGAGAGATCTATATATAGATATTTGCAGAGGTGTGAGTTAGCTCTGGGTTTTTGATTAGTGTCTTCTCTCTAATAGTTCTTGTTTCCACTTGGAGATCTCATTGATCTCTTACTCATCCTTGGGCAATTCTGAGAGGCAAGTGTCACAGGAGAAGTTTCTGGAAGATTCCATGATCATCCACCTTGCAAACTGTCTCCGCCACTTGTCTATTCTTGTCCATCGCACCCTATAGAAGGGCTTTTCAGTATGCATCGCACCTCCTGTGTGCATTTAGGTGGGATGCATCGCACCCTCAGCACTGAGCAATCAGTATGGTCCAGTTTTGACCATTTCTGAGTAGTTTTTCGTGGAGAAATTCTAGGATATGATGTAATCAGTTGACCTTGTTCTTTTAGGGGTTGGAACAACACTTTTAGGGACTTAGGAGCCCTTTTTTTATGGACATATTTGATTTGGTTTGCAGTGCCCAAAAATTTCTATAACAGTTGCCCCTAAAGCATGAGGTCGTTAATCTTCTCATGTCAGGTGAAATGATTTATCATGAGGATCCGAAGTTTTTTCGAGCTGGAAGGCGACCTGTAATAAGATAAAATACAATACATTATCTTCATAATATTTTCATGATCTAGCTGAGGCGGGCATTCCCATGCTCAGCTCTATAAATTCATTTTCATGTACATAAGACAGACAATCATCTGAGTGCAGACTAATGATTCTGGTAGAGCCATCATCCCTTAGATTGGATGATTATCTGTGCAGCAGTGATGTACCTTAACAGAGGTATCTTATTTGATGTCTTTATTTTCCTGAATATATATCGCAGCTTGGATGGATGAAACTAGATCTGGGGTCTTCAATCTCATTCGATCTTCACTCAAAGTACAAGTCGATCCATGTGAGAGATGTTCTAGAGTCGAACATGGAAAGACATCACCTGATTACCAACCAATGATGTAAGCCGTTAACAGGCGCGAGAGGAATCACCGATAATGATGATGACCCTCAAGGTACTACAGTACAATCCACGTGGTGTGAATAAGGGACTTGGCGTCGAACACCACGCAAAATCTTTCGGTCGAAGGCCATTGATGTAAACCTGTCACCGGAAGTGAGAAACTTGCCATTGTGACATGCAAGCTTCAAAGTACTGAAAGGGTTGTTCCTAGATCGACTTCCTGGATAATGAGCTGATGTCGACAAGAAGCAATCCGTCATAGGAGGGCCTTAGTGAATCCCACATCAATGACACGGAACAAAGCAAATGATTTTAATGGAGGTGAAAACGATCTGATGACATAAGGTTCAGGGTGGCGGTCATGAAAGAATGGAGAGTAAATGTATTGCAGTGGATGAGACACAGGAAAATTCTCTGAGCGAATTCTCTTGAACATATCGGCGACACTGAAATGATGGATTGGTAGCATTAACCCCAAATATGGATGGTGTGATGGACCAATGGTGATATGACCAATGAACGGAACAACCCAACCTGACTCAGATGCGGAGTGAAAGTGTCATGTTCAAGAGCGACTTGCTACCAATAAAGTTTCTTCAAGTTTTCTTCCCAATCTTTCCCCAGTCATTGCTGACCAGTACCTCTTTATTTTTGTCAAGCTTGAGGAGGATAACATATGCTTGTTCTATAATTTTCCCTTCGGGCAAACCCATCGCTATGTTTTAATGAGCCTAGAGATAGTGAAACTCGTTCTTGTCTGTATGGACAAGTTTGTCGCTATTCGGTTTTAACGAGTTTAACGACAAAGATAACTCAGTCCTTTTCAATTTTAGAGAATCTGAAAAGGAATGTAAAGAAAACTCCAATAATCCTTTTTCGTCATATAATCCCTTGAGTCTGAAAAAGTATAAAATAATACAAAAGGGATGAATTTTTGGTAATTTTAACGAGCCGAACAAAACAAGTGCTCGATCTTTTTGTGTAATAATCCGTCAAGTCCAAAAAGATTAAAATCTAAAGGAGGGATAGCACTTCCGGTCACTTTAACGAGCTGGAGAGGCCAATTGCTCGGCAATCGTTTCATATTTTACAAGTCAGATGAAAAGAGCTTAAAGGAGACTCATTTTTCGAGGGATGAGTGATAAATTTGGGTAGTAGCTAATTCCAGGTAAGGTTTGGAATTTTCCAATCATGGCATTGTCACAAGGATGGCTAACAGGATCACTCTTCGCAGTTGTTCCTCAAAAAGGGTAAACAATCAAATGGAGGTGAATGATCGGCCAATATAGAGTGGAGGTGATGATGAGAACACGACCAAGGTTTCAAAGGATGATGATAATTCATTCACGATGGTTATTTACCGGAAATTGGTTCATTTTTTAATGAGCTTAAACTCTAGGGGAACGTTTGCTCATTGCTTATGTTTATTTTTTAACGAGCTTGAATTCCGCGTTAAAACTGCTCGAGGCGAGTTTATTTTTTAATGAGCTCGAACCCTGCAGTAACATTTCTCATGATAAGTTTGCATGCCCCTAGCATAATAATGCAAATCGAGGTGCCTGCCCCCCAAGCTTCATTGCATTCAACTCGGTGTTTGGAATGAAGGTTTACTTTTGAGATTTGGAAAGGGATTTGTTTCATTTTTTAATGAGGTTGACACAGTAAAAGAACTATTCTCGTGACTCCTTGTTTCATTTTTTAACGAGGTCGACACGAGATAAGAACCATCCTCGGAATCCACCGTATTTACAGTATTTGATAGAAAATCAAAAACTGAAGGATGATTAAGGTTGCCGGAATAATCTTCGTGGTAATCCGGAAGATGGGAGCGATGGTGGTAATCTTCCCATGGTGCCTCTCCTATCATCATTGATTGAATGATTCCTTCGTCTGTAGAATGTACATGCGACCAAGGATCTGAAGAGGTGTCATATTCCTTAGACCTATCTATCCAAACACTTGATGAGCGTTGATTTGGGTTTGCCCCCCAGGCCAAGAAAATTGATTGCTACAATATTTCTAAAATGGCGATGATCCATGCTGAAAAAATGTTTAGGAATCTTCCGAATCCATTAGATATAGAAGATTTCATATTGCAGGTTTCCACTGTGGCCACTTCCGCCAAATTACTCAGAGGCGGTAGGGCAAAAGTACCCATTAAGGCAGGGTCTTTTGGGAGTCCTACTCCAATATTTTGAAGCGAATGATTGCTTCCATGGATCATTGAAATGCTTCCTGTAACTTGTGAACTGTTGGGGAGAAATGTTTGTTGGTTGACGATTGTAATTCCTCCTTGGAAGGGAAATGCAATCTTCCTGAAGTAGGTTGACACAACTGCGGCCATGGCATATATCCAGGGCCTTCCCAGTAGGATGTTGTAATCGAGGTTTCGTCGATTACTTCAACATCAATGTCTACTGTTTTTCCCCCCAGTTCAACTTGCAAGTTACTTAAAATCCCGTATGGAGTGTATGATCGTCCATCAAATGCTTTTAACATCGTTGACAATCGCGACAAGGGTGGTGAGCCTAAATTTTTCCAGCAACTCATCGACATAATACATGTAGATGCCCCCTCATCAATAATTGTTCGATGAACAGTTTTGTTGAGGGCTTTCACTTGAATAAGGAAAGCTAGTTGAGCTGGTAACTGAGGGTCATATCCTTTGTGATTAAAGGATACAAGATTGGAATCCGTTGGCTCAATCCCACCTATTACTGATAATAGAGTCTGCTTTTGGGAGGGGCAATTTTGCGGTACCTCAAGTGTCGACATAGCGGACGACGATTGGGCCAAGTCCTCTACTATATTATAATTTTGTGCTACTTTGGAACGAGGATTAAATGTCAATTTGTGTACTACTCCCTTTGGTAGCTTTATCGTTAGCTCAGGAATGATGGGTGGCACAACTTCGGTCGAAGTTGTTGTCGAACTACTAGGTTGATCTTTATCCTTGTTGTTCGACAGTTGTGGATTCCCGTAATCTTTATTCCTTGTTGTTATCAAAGCATCATTTGCTATTTCGAAACCGAAAACATAAGCACTTGGGATCGGGAAGAATTTAGATTAGCAACCAGTATGGTTCCCAGGTTTGGAAATGGATCAGTCAATACCGCTGAGGTTTTTGAACTCTTAAAGAGATTCTTAACTTCAGCTTTATGTGGACAATCTCTCGTTCGATGATCCTCATCGCATATCTGACACCCCACAAGGGGGTTTCCTTTGACCAGAAGGGTTTGTAGAAGGTTTTTCAGGAGATGACTCATCCTACTTCTTTTTTCTCCCTTTCTTTTTCTTCTTGCCCCCTGGTTGCTTCAGTTGTTTTCCCTTGTCGGTCGACACAGCATTTACTTCCGAGGCGAGAAGTTCCTCAGTTGCATTTTGACTAGAAATCTTACGTCTTTTAGATGTAGCCTTTGTTGATTTCGTGTTTGTAGTACCAATCATGCCATCGCCGGCATGAGAGTCATTGTTCGATTTAGGAGGAGGAGGAACGAAAAATTCCGGTCTGGGAGCGTCAGGGATTTTATCGTTCAGCGTGCAAAACTGAGTATAAATCAAGTCTAAATATTGCGCATGAGCAATAACTTTCTCTTCAGTGACGACTCCTCCCTTTGCCACATCTTCTGTAATGGAAGGTAATAATGATTTAATAAACCATTCAGCTAAAAGCTTATAAGGAACGTACATTTTGACCATTCTATGATGACGTCACCACTCATGAATATGATCAGATATGTGAGTGGCTGTTGTCTGTTTGAAATTGGTAAGAAGCTCTGTTCCTGTTTCGTACCTTATTGGTAACTGAAAATGGGTTAAAAAGGTTGTGGCTAGGGTGCTGAAGTTATCGAATGAAGCTCTAGGCAATTCAATATACCATTTTGCTACCAGACCAGTTAACATCCACTGAAAAAGGCGAAGCCTAATCGAATCATCGTTTAGAGTATTAGATGAACACCACATATGAAAGGTCACCACATGATTCAACAGGTCTTCACCCGGATTTCCATTAAATTTAGGAATATCTGACGGAAGTTTATGCGGAATCGCCGGCCACCAAGAGGCGTAAGAAATTGGATCATTCGTCAGCTGGTTTAGATTTGGTAATTCTAGAGTTGCTACAAAGGGCAATTGTTGATTCAGGTTCGGCGAAGCATACCCAGGATAAGATGGAATCGCCTGAGCAATGGGATTTTGCATACCAGCATAAAGTATTTGATGCTGGTAACTTTGATAAGGTTGATGGGCATAACCATTATAGTATGGTTGTTGATAACCGCTTTGGAAATGCAGTTGCCCATTACTTACAAAGACTTGTTGCTCAGGTCCTTGATATGATTGCTGGAATTGCGGTTGTTGAGATTGAACCAACCCTAGTTGTTGGACCATTTGCTGTTGTCCAATACTGGATGATTGACCAAGATGAGGAGTCATAGTACTTGTTTGAGCCTGAGTCGCTCCAGATAGGGAGGAACTAACCTGAGGTTACGATTGAGTCGTTGAGACAAGAGGCTGTTGTATTGCAATCTGAGAAACTTGGGGTTGACATACAATAGGTAGCGCTTGTACTTGCGATGCAGTCACTATAGAAGGTATAGTGGGAATATTCGACACAGGGTGGACTGGTTGCATTGAATATACAACCCTTGGTTGTTGAGGTAGTATTGGTACCCAACCGCTGGATGTAATTCCAGTTTGACCTGAACTTTGTTGTGAACTCTCATATGGTTGTTCTCTAGGAGGGAACAATGAAAAGGCATACTGCCCTCCA
The DNA here is from genome assembly GCA_031772625.1 of Pinus tabuliformis. Classification (NCBI taxonomy): domain Eukaryota; kingdom Viridiplantae; phylum Streptophyta; class Pinopsida; order Pinales; family Pinaceae; genus Pinus; species Pinus tabuliformis. The sequence continues at coordinate 822,422,877 of CM062805.1, forward strand.
TATGGTGGCAATCCAGTACTTAAAGGGTAGATTGGCCTTTGAAGACACATGGGATCAATTTGTTGAGTTTCAACATAAGAAATACGAGATGATAATCTGGATGAAGAAATAGCAACTGACCATGTCGTCAAAACAGTCCCTGATTGGACTCCGGCTTGTTGTTGATAACTTGCCAGGACAGATGGTATACCCGCGAACATCGTTGGAGTAGCAGCAGGAGGCTCTGCCGTTGCTGCATCAGATGACACAGTCCTGGATGTCAACGGTTGTTCAGACATATCTAGTCTATCCAAAAGATTTTATAGCGACTCTACAAGAACTTGCGATGAAGGGAGACTAACTTCTAAGACCAATGAGGGAACAGTGACATTATTCCGATTAAAATAAATTTTAGATGCTTTGACACAACTTGTTTTTTCAATTTTTAAGAGTCGAGAAAAACCAAAAGATGACTCTAGTCGCCTTCGATTTTTAATGAGCCTGAAGTGACAAGTGCTCAGATGGACCTTTTCCTTTAAGGAGTCTGAAAAGGAACGAAAGAGACTACTCTGGAAATCTAGATAGAGGGATTACCAAACCAATTGCAAAACTGTAGAATAATTTTTACAGTACGACAGTCAATCTTCCCGAATGTTGTGTTCAGTGCATTGCAATCGATAGGGCAGCAGACACGGCTTCCTATGGATAAAGGATAAAGCCTATTGTGGTCTCCCAATATATACTCGACGGTACATGGGAGCACAAGTCCGTACTGGCACTTATCGTCTCAAAGTGGAGTAATCACCCAACCATCAATGAAAACAACAGTTACCAGGCTTCACGACGCCGGAATACATATCTAGCCTAGACTTCTAAATGTTGTGCGTTAGGTTCCAAAGCGTTTTTAGATTCATTAAATTTATTTTATAGTTGATCTTGCTTAAGAAATTTTCCTTTCAGGTTCACCGCATGATGTAGATATACAATTCCGAAAATGCAATCTAAGATGATAAACAATCGTTTAATCTTCCTTTTGCAATGAAAATCCTAGCTACTAAGGAAAGAGAGTCGATATTCTTTCAACATAGAGCAGAAAGCACACACTATATGCACTGTCCTAAATCAAACTAACAAACTGTCTAAATGAAAATTCACATGCATGTATTTGTTTTCAGCCTTCTTAATGTGTGAATGATAAAAAGAAAGCCAAGCGCAAATCTAAATTATTTTTCAAAGCGACATTACTAACAAGTTTCTTTTCAAGACAAAATGAAGACAATGACGACACTTTGCGATTTGGAATTGAAAACTTGCTTTCGAAACTTGAAAAACTACTAATTCAAATCAAATACAAGAGTAACAATGTAATCGACTATCAAGAACAATCAGATTCTCTTCTATGACTGAAAACGACACTTGCGACACTTTCAAATCAAGAACAACGGTTCAATTACGCTACTTCTTTGTAAAGAGAACTGAAAATGGATCACAATACATACAAAAATTTACAGTTCATTGCACAGTGGAGGTGGAATAATGGAAAGGAGGGGGTTTCAATAGAGGTATACTGACTACAAACATCAAAACTCCTGAATAGAGCTGAAAAGAGTGAACACAGAAACCAAAATCTAATAGCAGAAGAGGTCTTGTCTGATTAGCGCACCTGTAACACAGGGAAAGTGAGATGCAGCACACCTACTACACACGGGAAGTGCGATGCATCTAGCTTCCAAAGAAGAGACAGTGCGATGGTCCAGGGACGAGACTTCAACTAGGTTCCCGGTCATAGTTTGCAGCTCAGTTCAGGGATTTAGGCTGAGCAAGTGGTATCAGTAAATAAATCACAGGGGTAGATCTAAGGAGGTTACTAGAGCCACCAAAAGGGCAATTAGATAGCTTGTAAATCGATTGTTCAATTCATAAACAAAACTCGGAGATAGACTGAAGCAGCATTGATCTACTTTGCACTTGCATAGAAAATGCAGTTCGAAGGCTAGTTGGCTTGACTTTAGGCTCCGTCTGTAAGTTTATAAAGTAAACAAATATAGACAAACAAACAATCTATTCGCTCCCCAGCAGAATTGCCATTTTTTTATCGGGAAATCTAATGTCTATGCAGAGCTACTAGTCCCACTAAGGCTGGTAGCTACCTTAGAAACAAACAAACTAAAACCACTTTCGTTTTCCTTTATGAGAAATAGATAAGAGGGGAATAAAGGAGACCAACCTCTGTCTTGCGCTTGGTTCCTTGCTTGATTCCTCTCCCTTCTGATAGATCTTCGTCACTTGCTTCCTCGTCTACCCAGCTTCAAAGAGCACCTGTAGAATCAAAGCAGCATAACACTATCCAAGAACATAGATCTACTATCATAAACAATATAGGACCAGATATATATTGACCACACAAATGCATATATAATCAATCATACAAGAATATGGAGGAAAACTTGAATAGCTTTATTAATAATCAAGAATAGCAAAGAGGATTACAACCAATTGTTCTGACCCAGCATCATCCTCTCAGTAAGAAATCCCTTCTTCACCTCATGAAAAGCTTAGATCACCCAACTCTATGATGTTACACCAAGAAACCAGGAGCACTTCCTTACAAGATACAAAATTCCAGCCTCCAACCCCTGGATCTCTGGGATGAGAGATCTATATATAGATATTTGCAGAGGTGTGAGTCAGCTCTGGGTTTTTTATTAGTGTCTTCTCTCTAATAGTTCTTGTTTCCACTTGGATATCTCATTGATCTCTTACTCATCCTTGGGCGATTCTGAGAGGCATCACAGGAGAAGTTTCTGGAAGATTCCATGATCATCCACCTTGCAAATTGTCTCTGCCACTTGTCTATTCTCATCCATCGCACCCTATAGAAGGGATTTTCAGTATGCATCACACCTCCCGTGTGCATTTAGGTGGGATGCATCGCACCCTCAACACTGAGCAATCAGTATGGTCCAGTTTTGACCATTTCTGAGTAGTTTTTCATGGAGAACTTCTGGGAGATGATGTAATCAGTTGACCTTGTTCTTTTAGGGGTTGGAACAACACTTTTAGGGACTTAGGAGCCCTTGGTTTATGGGCATATTTGATTGGGTTTGCAGTGCCCAAAAATGTCTATAACAAGCCTTCCCTCCAAAAATTGCGCAATTCTATCTGGCAGCCTGCTAGGCTCCATAATTGTGCAAATCTGCCAGTTAGGCTTCATCCTGAAAATGGCACAATTCCTCCCAGTAGGGCTGCTCAACCTAGGAATTGCGATATCTTGGGTAGCAGTCAACTTCTCTCCCCAAAAATTGCGCAAATCTCCTAGGCAACCAGCCCATCTCCCTTCCAGAAATATGAATTTTTTCCTAGCAGTTGGGCAGGCTCTTGCATGTGCAGTTGGGTTGACTAGTTCCACCCGAGACCAAGGAAACTTGACTTGCATGCATAAGCTTCTTTTTCCTGGAATAAAAAAAGAAACATGCAAAATCATCCCTAGATTTTAGGGAGCTATTTTTAGCAGCTGGAGGTTACATGCAAAGATCATTTTAGAATCTTTCCTTTAAGTGTCGCTTTTTCCTAGATTTGTGGCATGTTCATCATAAGCTTGAAACTTATTTATTCGAAACTTCATAGCTCATTTCTTCACACCGATCTTGGAGCTCTGATATCCCACAACACATGATGAGCACCAGTATTGCAACAAGAATGTTGCATCTCCGGGGGCTACCAACTTTACTTTATCAACCCGGGGTTCATACAAACTTGGAGGTGACAGTGTTGTATACAAAAGTAAATGTGATGGGTCTACTCTTTGTCATTGCTAAGCTGGCAATAGACCACTAAGGATTTTCAAACCAGACTTCTATGGATTCAGAAGAAGCTTGATTACCAATGAGGAAAAGAGAAATATAAGAAAGCTTGTCTACTGCAGTAAGGAAAAAGACTGAAATCAAATGCTTGAACACACCATTTTCTAACTAACTGCTAAGAGGCTATGCTTCAAAAGAATGCTAAGTTAACATGTATGCAATCCTACTCTCCTAAGCATGCAAATTCAAAACGTCAAACATTCTACTACTGTGCATGTAAATAAATAAAATAAATCTATTTTTCTTTTTGTCCCATTTTTATGTGAAAGTGTGAAAGCTAATCTCTTTTGGTGATGTGGAAAGTGGCTTAGGGATGATGGTGAATGGTCAAAAGGATTGGGATACCAGTAGGGGTCATTTTCTAGCTTCCTAGAGGCTTTTTCCTCAATTTGGCCTCAAAACAGGTCACTACAGGTAAACCTACAGGATCCCCTATATTTCTATAGGATACAACCAAGATCAAAAGGAGGGATGTTGAAGGTGATGAAAGGCTTAGGGAAGGTGGTTGGTGGTTGGAACGAAGCAAGGGAGTTCCTAAGACCACTTCAGAACTCAAAACCAGAGTTTGAGATGGGTGGAGAAGTATTCTTGTGAAATGATGAAATTGGTGAGGGTTTTAGTGAAGGAAAGGAATGATCATGGGTGGATGAAGTTGGAATGAGGTTGTTGATCATGAAATATATATGTACTTCTGAAACACTTGCACTACATCAAACATTGGCATTTACCCAAAAATCATGTAAACAAGAAGGATTTCAATTAACTAGGGAAAATATAATTTCATGAGCTAGCTACCTACTTCATGCATGAGGAAAACTTGCAGAATGAGATGAAACATTGATGAGATCTAATGTAATATTGAAGATAGAAGAAATGATAACTAAATCCTACTCTTGCAAACTGATCAAATGTTGGCCTAAGTACAGAAAAACCCTAAATTCCATGAGAAAGTAGAATTTTGTCTTTTTGGGGCTGCATAGGAGTTATTTCCTCAAACCATGATCCCTGAAGGAAGGAGTGAGGCCAAAACCACCTACTGATAGCTTTTTGATGATCCTTTATCTCTTCTAAGATACTGCTAAAGTAAAGCACAAATGGAAGCAAACTAATCAAATCTATAGCTACTTGCAATGAAATAATTCTAAAGACAATTCAGCTATGAAATCAACTAAACATACAAATACAAGAAGAGGAGCCTTTGATGCTATGGTTGGGCCCTAACCCAAGAGCTTCAGCCCTCTAAGTTAACTCAGTGATGGATCAAGAAAATGCTCATTCTCATTATCAAATCAGAAAATTACATAACAATGTCTTCCATAAGTCTTGAACTCGAAAATGACTAGTGTTTTTACAGCAAAAAATTGAATCCTAATGAGGCTCTAGGCCTCTTTATTTATACAACTGAATTCTCCAACGACTTCCTTAAATCTAGGGAGGCTTAGCTCCGAAACTTGAGATATACTAGCTCTTTAAATATCACTTGCTCGGCTACCTTTTGATATCCATGAATTGGCTGCTTGTACTCCGATCTAGTGTGATTGATGGAGGAATATTCGAATGAGTGAGGAGTAAATGAGGAGGATTACCTCCTACAATCTGTCTTCCTTGTCTCATTCGAGTTTCAACCTTTAATTAGCCAAAATTTCCATGATTTTCTCTCAAATACCTACAATTAATGCACATTATTCCACTAGGCATAATATCTCACTTTGACTCATCTCATTAAACAAAATACAATCACAATATGTAATCAATTATGAGAATAGTTGATTTAACTAAGCTAGGAGGTGGACTAAGGTCCATATAGTTACCTAATGATGAGACTCATCATCACCCCCCTACTGAAAGTGTTTCTCATCCTTTGAGCAACTCAATCAATATCCATGTCTTTCACTGCTCTAGTGCCCTCCCTAACATCCCATGCTTTTGTTGTAGTTTTCTCTTCCTGTGCATAAAATCCTACCTTCCTTTCTATCTCTTCCCACTGCTTTCTTTCTTCCTCTTCCTTCCTTCTTTCCAACATTCCTAAGTGCATTGGTGGACTGAGTCTCAAGCCAATCCAATTGACTTTGAGTCTTTGGAGAGCTTGCTTGAACATGGGTGCCCTATTCACTGCTTCTTTCATTCTTTGAGGAGAATGGTACTCTCTGATTTTCAAACTGTAGGGAAAAGTATTCCATATCCTTTGGCAAGCTTGCATGTTGGCATCCCCTAACAGCCTGAACATATCCTCAAAGTGTGCGATTTCTTGCTCTTGGGTAGCAAGGTATCTGGGTGCAAGTTGAGGGTCATTTGCAATCAAGTTATGGGTGCCAATGACAACCATTGGATTTGATTGCTCAACTCTTATCATGAGAGTTTATGTTTCTTCCCTTGTCATTATTTTCTTCATTTCTTCGGCCCTTGCTTCCTCATGGTTCATCCTTGATGCAAAATCCATCAACTAAAAGTCCCCTAGTTTTGAATTAGGGTCCCATACATTCAGATCTATCAAGGCTAAGTTATGTAGGTAGAACTCAGACAATTTAACCCTATACTCCAATGTGCTTTGATCACAAAGATCAATGAACTATCTATAATCCTGGAATGGCATAGTGCCTCTCTGTGCTAGGGTCTTGATTTGGAACTGCAGTCACTGTTCCTTAAGGCATAATGCATAGGACTTAGCTGGCATCCTACACTGGATTGCCTCTAAGGATAGACTGGCCATAGATTCCAATTGATTCTCTCTCTCTTGTAGTTGTCCTCTTAACCATGTATTTCCTACCTCCAACTAGGCTTTCATCATTGCCTCTCTGTCCCTCAAGCTGCTTAGTTCTCTACCCATCTCTTAAACTTTTTCCTCCATATGACTTATGTCCTCCACTCCCTTGGATTTTGCAATCTGCATCCATCTATGTGTTCTTTCCATTTATTTTTCAAGCTCAAAGAATAATGGGATGGAAAAGTTTTGTGGAATGACCCTACCCCCTTCAATAAATATATAGTAGGAGTCAAGGTTAGGTTGAGGACTAGGTTCCCTTAGCTTTTTATCCTCTGCCTTTGTTTCTTGCTGCATACTCCCTTCTTTTTCCAATTTTTGAGTTTCTTGTAGGTTTAGCAGAGTTTCCTGTACGTTTAGCAGAGTTTCCTATAGGATTGCCTCTGCTTCCTGTATGTCCTTTTGTGTATCCTGTAGGAGGACTTTTCCTTTGGATGAGGCAGATCTAGTGACAGGCCTCCTAACATAAGTGATAGGAGACTTGGGAGAGGCTTGTCCTGATGATCCTTCTCCTTGAGATTTCACAAGAGAAGCCATCTTCTCCTGCTGTTTGGGTGAGTCTTCAATGACAATAGGAACCTTGGTGGGATTTTGATGTTTTCCCTTCCTTATTCTTGTACTTTTTCTTGTCCTAAAGTACAATGGAGTTTGTCTCTGTATTTTCCCTTTTTGGTTGATAGGGGTACTAAGAGAAGTGAGGGTAGTTGTTGCCTCTTTCTCAATGGGTTCTGCAGATACCTTGGGTGATTCCTCCTTGTCTTCTGCCTCCCCTTTTTCATTTTCCTTTTCACTCTTGTCTTTCTCCTCTTCTTCTCCCTCTAGTTCCTCACTCTGTTCATCAGTTTCCTCCTTTGCATGCTCTTCTATCTCTTCACCACTTTCCTTCTCTTTTTCTTCTTCATCCCTTTCACTGGTAGTGGGGCTCTTGTCATATTCAAGGGATTTTATATCTTTCTCTATCTGAATGTCTCTAAAAGTTTCCCATGTGGTAGGTATTCTGACATTTTGGAGGGCATCTTCAATGATAAGTCTAATTAACCCATAATGGGCTAGTTGTTGATGGTTCCCTTCTTGCACCTTAATTCTCATATCTATCACTGATTGAAGAAGGAAGTAGGGAATGTTAAGTCTATTTTGAGGAGGTGTATCTGCAAACCTTAACTCTTAGAGAAGCCTAAAGTGGTATCCATATACCAAATTGTACCTTCCTTCACATGAGATATACTTTATAAGGTGGTAGCTAATTTCATTCTAGGGATATGGTAGGCTTGCTCTTCTGACTCCATTTTTGTCTTCCATGGCCTCCTCTCCTTCTAAAAAGAATTTCTTCTTTGCAATTTGGCTATTACCCTTATCCTCCTTTCTCCAAGGCACTCCTAAGGGAAGTGTGGTAATTCTGCCTATGATTTCAGGGGTGAGTTCTATAGAGAGGCCTTTCACCACAATAGTGGCATGGGTCCTAGTCAGTGGAATGAGGGAAAGAGAAAAATCTCTAGCTACTTCATCATCATACCCTGTCAATTTCTCAATTGTGCCTTGTGAATATCTCTAGCACGGGAGGGTGCTGATGAATCCTTACTGTGTTAATTGGTTCCCTCTTATTAAATCCCCCTGTCATTTTATCTAATGGATGGAGGGTTGTAGATGTCTGATACCAAATTTAATGAATGAGGAATTTCAAATGAAAATTATGTGTATACAATTCCCCTAGACTGCAATATTTTTCAACACAAGAGAAGGCTATTTTTATATTATTTTCACTGGGAAATTGTGGGGAAAATAGAGCCTACCTCCTTATCATTACTTGATGAAGCCAACTTCTATTTTTCCCTTTTAAAATTGCTCACTGCCAATCATGTAGGTGCTAGATTGTATCTTGTAGGATCTCCTGTAGGATCTCGTAGGTGATCCTGCGCTGGAAAGAAATGAATTCTACCTTTCCTATAGACTGCTTGAGGGTTGAGAGCAAGTTTGCTGGTGTGTATGCTCGAGAATGTGAATGTGCATGGGGATCAAAGTTTATTTCCTCATATGGGTGATTTGAGTGGGGTGGTGTGTTGGTAGCCAAGGTACGAGTATCCATTTTTGGACCGTTGGTCCCACTACCACATCATCATTCTCCTCACCTCGTAATCAACTCCCACTTTGGGCATCTGTAGCTTAACCACTTTCAACCTCATCTCTCCTTTTCCTTGACTTGACTGCTGCCACGTGTGTAAGGACTAACTATCTTCTCCTCGTTGACTGAGTGAAGGTGGCCAAGTTAACTGGCCACCTTTTGCTTATAAAACAACTCTTTCACAACTTTTACATGTTTGATCATATTATGCTAACGAGAGAGTGGAAGTGAGATACTTACCTATGGTAATGATGCCTTGATGTTGTTTGTTGAAGAATGAAGTCTTTGTTGTGTGTTTGTTGCATGTGATTTTCTCCTTCTTCTTTTTTATTGTCCTCTAATGATTTTCTTTGATGTGCAGGTACTTGGATGTTGATGTTGATGATCCTGATGTTGCTGCTAGGCTCTGGAGGAGCTTCTTTGACCTCTGGATCTCCATGCTTGAAGCTGACTGCAACTTGTGATTTTTTGTTTTGTGGGATAGGCTGCTACAGGATTTCCTATAAGATGTCTTGTAGCTACTTCTCCCTCAAAATTTTTAATCATTTTCCACTTCTGGAGCATGAGGATGGTTGGCATGGGTAGAGAAGGGGTATATGAATTTGTGAATGAGGAAAATAGCTTGCAGGTGTTGTCCCCTTGTTCTCTATCTTCATCCTCTTTTCTCTGTTTTTTCTTTGAAAACTGTAATTTAAATTTTTTTGAAACTGACCTTTTTTTTGGATGAATGCAGGGGTGATCATGGTGGAGAGAGGTATGGTGATGAGATGGTGAAGTAGAAATTTATTTTTTTGACATGGGCAGGTCATTCCCTTGCTCTAGGGTTACTTCCTTTAGGATTCCCAAGCCACTGTAATTCCTACAGGATCATCCTATAGGTTTTCAGGGAATCCTGTAGGTTTATAGGGAATCTTGTAGAAAGCACAAAACCCTTGCAAATTGAGCTAAATGAGTGTAAAAATGGAGGGAATGATGGAATGATGAAGGATAATCAATGGAGAACTAAAAAAATGAGCTGGATAGGTCCCTTTTGATTCTATATCGTTGCTCTTGTCCTCCTCCTGCTGACCTGCAAACAATATTTTCAAAGTTTTCTTTTCTCTCTTTTTTTTTCTTTTTTCTTTTTTCTTTTTGAAAGAAATGAGTCTACCTCCAAGAGGTTTTCATCCTAGCTGCTTTCCCTGGGCACCTCAAAAGAGGTTTTTACCTAGAGATATTTTTATTTCAATTTTTTTGTTTTGACACCATTGGGCCGCCTCAAGAGGTTTTCAACCCAACAGTAGGACATAGGTGCCTCATGGAGGTTTTCACCTAAGTCTCCTTATTTTTCTCTTTTTTTCTCTTTTTTATTTCTTATTTTTTATTTTTTATTTTATTTTATTTTATTTTTTTCTTTTTTAGTGACTTGATGAGGTAGGAGCTAAGACTTGTTCCACCACCATCACTATTTTGCTGATACCATCAATGAACTCTTTCTTTGACAATGGCTTCTTGTAAACCTTCAATTCGTGCCCATTAACAAGTAAAGAAATAACCTCAGCATATATGGTTCTAATTTGTACTAAACCATTATCATGACATCTCTCTATGACATAAGGCCCTAACCATCAAGTCCTTAACTTGCCCTTAAAGTCTTTATATCTAGAATCATATAACAAAGCCCAGACACCTTCTTGAAATTATTTGTCCTTGATGTTCTTGTCATGCCAGATATTCCTCTAAATTTGAGTCACCTCTGTGTGCAGGAGGGCATGCATTCTAAACTCATCTAACCCATTCAGCTGGAGCAATCTCTCTTTTTGTGCACTGTTGAGATCTATATATAGTTGGGCTGCCATCCTCAATGTATTGTACTCAAATTCAATGGAAAACAAGGCCTTCTTCCCATAGACCAACTCATAGGGGGTGAATACATTGGTGGTCTTCTAGGTGGTATTGTAGGCCCAGGTGGCCTCAACTAATCTATTTGCCCAATCTTTTCTACAGCTACTAACCACTTTAGTCATAATGTCGTCCAACGCTCTGTTGGTCACCTCCACTTGCCCATTAGCTTGTGGGCAATAAGGAGTGGATGTTCTATGCTTGATCTTGTGCTGGCTTAACAAGTATTCAATCATGTTGGATGTAAACTAGTTGCCTTGATCAATGACTAGTTCTCTAGGGTACCCAAACTTGTAAAATACATTTTCCCTTAAGAACTCAGCCACCTCCTCCTCTGTTGCTGCCTTGATTGCTTTGGTTTCAGCCCACTTGGTCAAATAGTCAGTGCACACAATGATGTACTACTTTCCTTGGATGGAGGGTCAATCGGTCCAATGAAATCCATGCTCCACTTGTCAAATGGCTCGAAAGTCACTTGATGTTGCAGAGGCATTTCATCCCTTCGAGTAAGCTTTCCCATCCTTTGGCACCGATCACACTGACTAGTATACCTTCTCACATCCTGATGAAGAGTGGGACAATAATAACCAGCTTGTAACACCTTGAATGTTGTCCTCCTGGCTGCAAAATGAACTCCACAAGGCCCATCATGACAGGTTAGAAGGATGTCGAAGACTTCCTCCTCCTGGACACATCTTCTCAGAATTTGATCCAAGCCTAGCTTGAAGAGGTTGCCCCCAATCCAAGTGAATGGCGCGCTCTTCCTCACAATCTTGCTTTTCTCGTTGGAGGACAAATTTGGTGGGAACTGTGCAGACACCAAGTTGTTTTCTATGTCGGCAAACCATGGAGAGAGAACTGAAATGGTTAATAAGTGTTCATCCGATAATTGATCATCAACCATTCCTTCCTCCCCTGTAGGAAAAGTTAATCTAGACAAAAAGACTGCAACAACATTTTCCTTGCTAGTCTTATCAACAATAGTTAGATCAAACTGTTGTAATAAAAGTAACCATCTAATAATCCAGGAATTCACATCAGGTTTATTCATTAAATATTTAATTGCAGCATGGTCATCATGTACAAATGTTTGATAACCTATAATGTAATTCCTAAATTTTTTCAATGAATGCACAACAACTAGGAGCTCCTTTTTGGTCACTGTGTAGTTTAGTTCGGCCTTTGACATATTCTTACTGATAAAGTAAATGGCATAAGGTAATTTGTCATCTATCTGGCCTAGATATGCTCCTATCGCTTTGTGTGAGGCATCAACATGTATATGAAAAGGAAGGGCCCACTTTGGGCCTCGAAGAATAGGTGCAGTAGTCAACATGTCCTTCAGGGTGTCCAAGGCCTCTTGACAGCTTTTTGACCATACAAATTTAGAGTCTTTGGCCAACAACCCAAATAAAGGAGAAGCTAGCTTGATGAAGTCTTTTATAAACCTTCGATAATATCAAGCTAAACATAGACAACTTCTGACATCTCTCTGTTTTTGTGGAGGTGGGACCCTTTGGATGATGGTTATTTTGTTTGGGTCCACCTATAGTCCTTGTTGGGATATTGAATGACCTGGAATAGTCCCTGTAGTCATCAAGAACTCAAATTTTTTGGGACTAAGGGACATGTTCATTTCAATGCATTTTTTCAGCACCTTACCTAAGTGGACAGAGCCTCCTGGAAATCACACCCATAGGGTGTGAAATAATCCATATAAATATCTATTGCATCATGGAATAGCTCGGCAAAGATACTCAGGACTGCTCTCTGGAAAGTGTCAAGGGCATTTCAAAGGCCAAAGGGAAGGACCCTATAGGTGAAAGTACCCCAAGGACAGGTGAAGGTGGTTTTATCTTGGTCTTTCGGGATGATCTTGATTTGATTGTACCCACTGAACCCATCTAGGAAAGAGAAAAACTTTTTCCCTGCCAAGCCATCTAGCACTTGGTCAATGAAAGGTAGAGGGAAATTCTCCTTCTTTGTTGCTTTGTTTAACTCTCTGTAATTGACACAAATCCTCCACTTCCCATTTTTCTTTGTAACCAACACCAAAGGATAGACCCACTCATTGTCTGAGATAGGGTAAATGAATCTTGCATCTAGCATCTTTTGTAGTTATTCTTTGAATATATCCTTGAGAGTTGGATTCATTCTCCTTTGGGGTTGTCAAACTGGTTTACAACCTTCTTTGATATAAATGTGTTGAGTACACACTGAGGGGTGCACTCCCTTAATTTCCTTGAAACTCCAAGCAAAGGCATACAGATGTTCCTTTAGCATCCTACACAACTTTTCTTCTTGGTGTACAAAAAGAGGTGGGTTTATTTTCAAGGTTCTCTCAGGGCCTAATTCTATGGTTCTGACACATTTATGGTTTGAATCAGCTAAGCATAGATCAATCTGATGGTTGTTCCAGGTTTCCTTTACTACTTCCTCTAAATACAATGTGTTGGGAGTTGGACTTTGGAGTATGTGTTCAATCAAATCATCTTCATTTGGTTGTCCTCCTCCCATGGCTATTTATAAGGTATAGAGTTGGGCTGAATAAACTTCATCTTCTTCCTCCTCTTCCAACCATAAAGGTAAGTCATGTTCTAGAGATGGCTAAGCACGAGGGTATTGGACTTACTACTTGGACATATGCCCATTTTTAATAGTCATATTTCCAGCCCTACAACTGATGTAGGCATCAAAAGTGGCTAACCAGGGCCTTCCAAGGATGAGAGGATAACCAGTAAGCTTAGCCTTAGGCTAAAGGACTAGGAAATCTGCAGGGTACTCCCAAGGGTCAATGGAGACCATCATATCCTCCACAATCCCCTTAGGGGTCACTGTGGAATGGTCTGCAAGTTGCAAGACTATTGTGGTCTTTCTCAATGAACCCTGGAGGTTGAGCTTGACCATGGTGTCCTTAGTCATCACATTAATGGCAACCACAAGATCAATCAAAGTGTGTGGGACAATGATGCCATTTATGTGCACATCTACTATATGGCTTCCAGGGTCCAAATACTTTGGGAAAATTACCTACCCTAGCATTAAGTCAGACAGTTGTCCAATGACATTAATGGTAGGGGTGTCTCTTTTTCGCCTCCCTAGATGTTTGAAGCACTTCTCCTTAATCAACTCGTTGTAAATAGGTACATCTTTTATAGCTTGGAGAAGTGGAATTTTGACACATAGACTTTTCAATTCTCCCAGAAGTTCAGTCTCTTCTGGGGTAGGTTGGATTGTATGAGTTAAGCTCTCAGGAAAGGGTGGTGGATTTACTTTAGGCATGATTTCATATATTTATTCCTCACTCTCCAGAGGTGGGGGTAGAGGTTGGTTTTCCGGGAGTACTCTCCCATATCTTAGGTTTATTTCCTGAATCTCCACAACATAAGCAGGATAGGATGTCTCTCCATTGTATACATGTTGTGCCTGTCTGTTGTTCGGGTTCTGGTTTGGATGGGCAAGCATCTGGGGTTGTTTAGGTGGAGCAGGGTGTAAAAGCTATGGGTGAGTAGGTGGTGGAGGCAATAAAGCTGAATCAGTTTTGTATGGGTGCATCCACCCCCGGGACAATGCATTCCATGGAGGTTGTGGTGGAGCATATGGCTAAAATGTCTGGCTCATCAGCGAGAAATGATATTGAGGTGCAAAGGACCAAGGAGGAAGTATAGACTAGGAAGGATGAGGAGGAGGACCCTAAGAGGGAATGGATGTGGTCTGGTTTGGGTTGTAATATGCATGGGATGACCCTTGCATGCCCTATTGGTATGGCCAAGGCCCATGAGGTCTCCTTTGATTTATGTAGCAGAGCTATTTAGTCACCCCTTCAGCTCCCTGATACACAACTTTTAGTCTAGGTAGAGAAGGGCACTTGTCTGTGGAGTGGTTTTCTTCACAGACTGAGAAAACTTCAATCAAGTTCAATGGACATTCATTCCTAGGGTGCCTCCTTGTGCATCTAGGGCAGAAAATGGCTAAGGATCTCTCTGCTTCCTCCCATTTTCTCTTAATGTGCATAGTGTCCATCTATAGGGCAAGGGTTTACAACATCTCACTCTTGAAATATTCCAGCATGTTTCCAATTTCTCCCTTGATGGATGTAGTGGAAGAGGATGGACTGGCCATTGGTTGACTACCCCTACCTTTTTTCCTAGCTGTCCTAGAATGGCTCCTAAAGATAGTCTTGATATCTTCATAGGGTAGTTGGTAGATGTCTGTTATAGACATTTTTGGGCCCTACAAACCCAAGCATGAAATGTCCATAAACCAAGGGATCCTAAGTCCCTAAAAGTGTTGTTCTAACCCCTAAAGGAACAAGGTCAACAGATTACAGCTTCTCCCAGAAGTTCTCCATGAGAAACTGCTCAGAATTGGTCAAAACAGGATCATTGCAGCTGCTCCACTGGCTAAGTGCATTGCATCTCATCCAAATTCACTGTGAGGGTGTGTTTCATTTCAAAAGTCCCTTCTGTGGGGTGCGATGGGCAAGAAATGACAAATGGCAGTGTCATTCCGCGAGGTGGAGAGGCAATGGAAGCTTCCAGAATCTTCTCCTATGACACTTGCCTCACTGAATTCGACCAAGGATGAGTAAGAGGCCCTCAGTCTCCAAGTGGAAGCAAGAACTATCAGAGAGAAGACACTAATCAGATCACAAGCTGACTCATCCCCCTTACAGATATCTATATATGGATCCCTCATCCCAGAGATCCAGAGGCTGGAATTTTGCATATTGTAAGGAATTGCTATTGGTTTTCTGAGACAAACATCAGATTGTTGGGTGATCTAAGCTTTGCTTGAGTTGAAGAGGGGCTTCTTTGCTAGGAGGTTGATGCTGGATCAGAACAACCGGTTGTAACTCCTCTTGGCTCTTTTCTTGTTTATCAATAAAAGCTATTTGAGTTTTCCTCCATGCTTTTGTGTTATTGATGCTTGTTACATTTGTATGGTCAATTTACATCTGAACCTAGATTGTTTATGATTATAGATCCATGTCTTTGTATAGTGCTATGCTTCTGTGATCTTACAGGTACTTTGTGAAGCTGGGCGTGCAAGGGAGCAGGTAGCTGTGGACTATCAAAGAAGAGAGGGATCAAATCAAGAGATTAGCGCAAGACAGAGGTTGGTCTTTCTATTCCTCTCTATCTATAATTCATAAAGGAAAAACAAAAGTAGCTTTTATCTGTTTGTTTATAAGGCAGTTGTCACACCTTTGTGGGATAGAGCAATTCTAAATAGACACTTTTCCCTGTAACAAAATGGCGACTCCGCTGGGGAACTAATTAGTTTGTTTGTTTATCATTCTTTGTTGTTTGTTTCATAAACTTACAAGTAGCATTCGAACTGCATTTGCCATAACAAATGCAAAGTAGACAACTGCTGCTTCAATCCATCTACTGGATCTGTTTATGATTTAAACAACTTATTCACAAACTATCTGATTTCCCTTGTGATAACTCTTAGATCCTCCTTAGATCTACCCTTGATTGTTGCATTACTGATTGCTTTTTACTCGGCCAAAACCCAAGAACTAAACTGCAAACTGTGACCCAGAACCCGAACAAAGTCTCGTTTCTGGCCCAGCGCAGGTACTGTTCAGAGATTCTGAATTTCAGCGCACTTCCCGAGTGGACAACCTGCGCTGCATTTCAGATTCTCTGTGTTACAGGTGCGCTGATCAGACTAGCTCTGTGCAGTTGTGGCTTCTGTGATTCATTCTTTCCAGTTCTATTCTTGAATTTTACTGCCTATGATCAGTATATGTCTGTTTGAAACCCATTTTCCTTGTTGTTATTCCGCCTCCTTTGTACAAAAGAACTGTAGATGTTTTTGTGTGTTTGTTGAGTCATTTACAGTCCTCCTTTGCAAAAGCAGCATAATCGTACTGTCGTCCTTTGATTTGAAACTGTCGCAAGTGTCGATTTCAATCGTAGGAAAGAGTTTGATTGCTGTTGATGGTTGATTATCTTGTTACTATTGCTTTTGGTCTGAATTTGTAATTTTCTAGTGTCAAGAACAAGTATTCATTTCAAAATCGTAAGGTGTTGTAATCGTCTCCATTTTTTGATTTCGAAAAGAAGCTTGTTGATATTTGTCGCTTGAAAAGAAATTCAGATTTGTGCATCAACTTTCTTTTTAGCATTCATATACTAAGAAAGTCAAAAACAAATACATGCATGTGCATTTGCATATAGACAGTCTGATTGGCTTGATTTAGGAAAGTGCATTTAGAGTGTGCTCTTTGCTCTTTGTGAAAAGATTCTGTCTTTCTTTTCCTTAGTAGCTAGGATTTTCATTGCATAAAAGAGATAAAAGTTTGTTTATCATCTTAGATTGCATTTTAGGAATTACATCTACATCTCGTGGTGAACCCGAAAGGCAAACTTCATAAACAAGATCAACTTAAAATAAATTCAATGAATCTAACAACGCTTTGGAACTTAACGCACAACATTTAGAAGTCTAAGCTAGAGACGTATTCCGGCGTCGTAAAGCCTGGTAACTGTTGTTCTCACTGATGGTTGGGTGATTCCTCCACTTTGAGAAGATAAGTGCCAGTACGGACTTGTGCTCCCACGTACCGTCGAGTATATTTTGGGAGACCCCAATAGGCTTAATCCTTTATCCATAGGAAGCCGTGTCTGTCGCCCTATCGATCGCAATGCACTGAACACAGCATTTGGGAAGATTGACTGTCGTACCGTAAAAAGTATTCTGCAGTTTTGCGATTGGTTTGGTAATCCCTCTACCTAGATTTCCAGAGCAGTCCCTTTCGTTCCTTTTCAGACTCCTTAACGGAAAAGGTCCATCTGAGCACTTGTCACTTCAGGCTCATTAAAAATCAAAGAAGACTAGAGTCATCTTTTGTTTTTTCTCGACTCTTAAAAACTGAAAAAACAAGTTGTGTCAAAGCGTCTAAAATTTATTTTAAACAGAATATTCATTACCCTTTCCTGCGTTGATCTTGGGTTGAGAAAATGGAGTCCTCCAACCAAGGAATTCCCCTTGGAGGAAATCCTAGTCCCTTCTCCTCTTGGGGAGATGTTGGTGCACCCCATATGGCCACATTGTCGCTTCCAGGACTGACAATTGGTTTGCCTGTATGGCTCTTCTCAACCTCTGTCGTTCAGAACACCACAATTCCTGAACAATTGAATCAACAACTAGACGAGTCCAGAGTTACCCACCAACCTTCTACTTCCTCTAATTCTTCCTCTCCTCCTTCCTCTTCGCTTGATGGGGCTGGTAAAGCCAAAAGTCAAGTGCCTAAGGAAAAGAAGAAGAAAGAGAAGAAGAAGAAGGAGCCAAAAGCGAATGGGGGCAAATGAGTGTCGTCTAGCGAAAATCCACACACTGCACCAACCCGGCCTAAATCGCCATGTGTCATTTGCAAGGGAGACCACTATCACAAAGATTTTCCTTGCATCCCTCGGATCTTAAGGGACTGGTCTCCTCGTTTGCACAACCCGGTGTTGTCAACCTCTGAGGATCATGTTGAAAACACACCGTTAACTAGTGAAAGTGAAGCCCCAGGACAAAAAGGAAAATATAGATTTCCTTGTAAAATGTGCGAAGGCGATCATGCCATCCACCGTTGTCCCTTCTTAGACGAAGCTAAAAGAATTTTGGATGATCGTCCGGTTTCACCGTTACGACTTCCTCCTGGATATAAAAAAATCTTGCCGAGTCTGTCACTAGTTGAAAATCTGGCTGGCCTGCTCAGGTGGTCGGCCGAAGCATCTATCATTGAAGATAAACCATCTGAATCCATACCAGACGAAAGTCAAAAGGTCGAGGCGGAAGTTGACCCGGTCTTGCCTTCAGAGGTTCCACCTTCAGATGATACAGTCATTGAAGAGAACAAGGATGACACTGTCCAAATTCTTTTCATAAGCACAGACTCCAACGAACATGGGGGAAATTTACCCGTTCCTTTACCGCAGGAAGGATGTTCGTGAGAGTCATACCCAGCCGTCTATTCGGTCCCACCTCCAAGCAACCTAGTTGTCTCCTTCGACTGGAATCAACTAGGCAGACCCCGTTTACCAGCTAGTATACCATTCCGAATTATTGTTCAAATATATAGAATGGTTATGGCTGGTACCATCATAGATGAGAAATCTGACAGGCTTTGATAAAGGAACCAGTCGACCGTTAGGGATCCTTCCCAATGTGCCCATAACATTGAGAGGGAAAACCGTTCAAATGAACGTGATGGTAGTTCAAGGACCCATGGATTACAATCTACTCCTTGGATGAGACTATATTTATTGCATGGGAGCAATTGTCTCCTCACTCTTTAGAGTAATGTGTTTTCCGCACGAAGGAAGAGTGGTCAAGCTCGTGGACCAGCTTTCATTTCTCGGATCATACAGAGCAAATAGTCAAATACCATCCCTAAATGGTCTTTTCATGCAAGAAATGTCTCAATCTCCAGTCCGTCCACCCGATGAGCGCGAGTGATTCGGGGGGACATGACTGAAACCCAGGGGGCATGCGCCCTGGTCTGCTTCGGCAGGAAAACTTCGGGTATAGGGTAGGTTTCCGCGAGAGAATATGACCTCCGTACTCCCATCCGTGATTGGAAGAGGGAGTTGGACTGGAATAAGATCCTCTTGTCAAAGTTATGTGGGTTGGCGGGCATCGCCGCTCACCTTTGTTTATTTCGGTAGACATCGCCGGAGAAGTGTTTTGTTTACGCGCTAAATAGAACAATATTTGGGTAGCCTGAAAGAGGTATACCTTTCCTGATAAAACAAATGTTTTGTCAGCTCGAATAGAAGGTGACCTTGAAACTCTGTTTTATACCTGGGGGCATGCAAGCCTTTTGGCATGCAAGCGAAGAGCGACTATTTATTTTTTAAATTTGTAGGACCTCTAACCCTTTAAACTCATAGGATTGGTCGTTTCCTAACTTGCATAAAGAAAGTATGTGGGGCAAAACTCTCAAAGTTGTCCTTTTATATGAGACATTCTTATCACACCACTGGATTAATTGAGCAGTTTTAGCACATAGTTCAAGCTCGTTAAAAAATAAACATAAGCCATGAGCAAATGTTTCCCCCCGCATTTAAGCTCGTTAAAAAATGAACTATTCCTCGGTAAATAACCATCGTGAATGTAGTACTTCAGCCATTAAAGCCTTGGTCGTGTTTGCACCATCACCTCCACCTTTTCATTGGCCGACCATTCACCTCCATTTGTTTGTTTACCCATTTTGAGGAACAACTATGAAGAGTGATTTCACTAGCCATCTTTGTGACACTGCCGTGATTGGAAAATTCCAAACCTTACCTGGAATCTACTGCTACCCGTTTTATCACTCATTCCTCAAAAGACAAGTCTCCTTTAAGCTCTTTTCAACTAACTCGTAAAATATGAAAAGATTGCCGAGCCATTAGCCTCTCCAGCTCGTTAAAGGGACAGGAAGTGCTATCCCTCCTTTAGATTTTAATCTTTTTGGACCTGAGGGATTATTACACAAAAAGATCGAGCGCTTGTTTTTTTCAGCTCGTTAAAAGTATCGAAAATTCATCCCTTCTGTATTGTTTTATACTTTTTCGGACTTAAGGGATTGGATGACGAAAAATGAATTTTGGAGTTACCTTTACGTCCCTTTTCAGACTCTCTAAAATTGAAAAGGACCGAGTTATCTTTGTTGTTAAACTCGTTAAAAAGATTAATAGCGACAAACTTGTCTTTAGGCGAGAACGAGTTTCACTATCGCTAGGCTCGTTAAAACATAGCGATGGGTTTACCCGAAGGGAAAATTATAGAACAAGCATATGTTATCCTCCTCAAGCTTGACAAAAATAAAGAGGTACTGGTCAGCAATGACTGGGGAAAATTGGGAAGAAAACTCAAAGAAACTTTGTTGGTAGCAAGTCGCTCTTGAACATGACACTTACACTCCGTGTCCGAGTCGGGTTGGGTTGTTTCATTCACCGGTCACATCACCATGGTCACGCCATACCATCCACATTTGGGGTTAATGCTACCAATCCATCACATCAGTGTCGCCGATATGTTCAAGAGAAGTCATTCAGAGAATTCACCTGTGTCTCACCCACTACCATACATTATACTCCATTCTTTCATGGCTGCCAACCTGAACCTTATATCACCAGATCGTTTTCACCTCCATTAAAATCATTTGCTCCGTTCCATGTCACTGATGTGGGATTCATTAAGGCCCTCCTGTGACAGATCACTTCTTGTCGACATCAACTTATTATCCAAGAAGTTGATCTAGGAACACCCCATTCAGTACTTTGAAGCTTGCATGCCTCAATGGCAAGTTTCTCGCTTTCGACGACAGGTTTACATCAATGGCCTTCGACCTAAAGATTTTGCGTGGTGTTCGATGCCAAGTCCTTTACTCACACCACGTGAATTTTACTGCAGTACCTTGAGGGTCATTATCATTATCGGTGATTCCTCTCGCGCTTGTTAACAATTTACATCATTGACTGGTAATCAAGCGATGCCTTTCCATGTTCGACTTCAGAACATTTCTCACATCGATCGAATTGTACTTTGAGTGAAGATCGGACGAGATTGAAGACCCCGGATCTAGTTTCATCCATCCGGGCTGCGATATATATTCAGGAAAATAAAGACATTAAATGTACATCATTGCTGCACAGATAATCATCCACTCAAAAGGATGATGGCTCTATCAGAATCATCAGTCTACACTCAGACGATTGTCTGTCCTATGTACATGAAAATGAATTTATAAAGCTGATCATGGGAATGCCCGCCTCAGCTAGATCATGAAAATAGTATGAAGATATTGTATTGTATTGTATCTTATTACAAGTCTCCTCCCAGCATTGAAAGAACTTCGGATCCTCATAATAAAGCATTTCACCCGACACTAAAAGATTAACGGCCTCATACTTTAGGGGGAAACTGTTATAGACATTTTTGGGCCCTACAACCCCAAGCATGAAATGTCCATAAACCAAGGGCTCCTAAGTCCCTAAAAGTGTTGTTCTAATCCCTAAAGGAACAAGGTCAACAGATTACAGCTTCTCCCAGAAGTTCTCCATGAGAAACTGCTCAGAATTGGTCAAAACAGGATCATTGCAGCTGCTCCACTGGCTAAGTGCGTTTCATCTCACCCAAATACGCTATGAGGGTGCGTTGCATTTCAAAAGTCCCTTCTGTGGGGTGCGATGGGCAAGAAATGACAAATGGCAGTGTCATTCCGCGAGGTGGAGAGGCAATGGAAGCTTCCAGAATCTTCTCCTATGACACTTGCCTCACTGAATTCGACCAAGGATGAGTAAGAGGCCCTCAGTCTCCAAGTGGAAGCAAGAACTATCAGAGAGAAGACACTAATCAGATCACAGGCTGACTCATCCCCCTTACAGATATCTATATATGGATCCCTCATCCCAGAGATCCAGAGGCTGGAATTTTGCATATTGTAAGGAATTGTTGTTGGTTTTCTGAGACAAACATCAAATTGTTGGGTGATCTAAGCTTTGTTTGAGGTGAAGAGGGGCTTCTTTGCTGGGAGGTTGATGCTGGGTCGGAAAAACCGGTTGTAACTCCTCTTGGCTCTTTTCTTGTTTATCAATAAAAGCTATTTGAGTTTTCCTCCATGCTTTTGTGTTATTGATGCTTGTTACATTTGTATGGTCAATTTACATCTGACCCTAGATTGTTTATGATTATAGATCCATGTCTTTGTATAGTGTTATGCTTCTGTGATCTTACAGGTACTTTGTGAAGCTGGGCATGCAAGGGAGCAGGTAGTTGTGGACTATCAAAGAAGAGAGGGATTAAATCAAGAGATTAGCGCAAGACAGAGGTTGGTCTTTCTGTTCCTCTCTATCTATAATTCATAAAGGAAAAACAAAAATAGCTTTTCTCTGTTTGTTTCTAAGGCAGCTGTCACACCTTAGTGGGATAGAGTAGTTCTAAATAGACAATTTTCCCTGTAACAATGTCCCCTCCTGCTAGTAGGTTTAGGGTATCCAGAAGATCTTCCCTTACCCCTCTAAGCAGGACTAGCTTCAGTGAATCAAGGTCAAGTGTGCACCTGGCCCTTTTGTAGCTAAGCTGGAATATTTATTCATAACCCTCTAGGGATTCATCATGCCCTAAGGTCATCCTAAAAATTTCTTCCTTGGTGTCTTTGGACCTGCAATAGTCTCGATACTTGTTGTTGAAGGCTTGCTGCATCTGAGCCCAAGTTGTGATGCTATCCCCAAGTAAACCCATGAACCAATGCAAAACTGCATCTTTGAGGGTGGATGGGAATAGTTTCAACTTTTTCTCATCATTGGCGTAATCATAGGTTCTGCATATGAAAACAAACTCAAACAAGAAAGTGTCTGGATATTTTGAGGTTAGGCCATGGAAATGAGGAAGGGAAGAGGGGCTTATATTCTTCATCTTGGTATCCCCATTAGTTTCTTTGATGGGAAAGGCACCCTCAACTCTTTCTCTATTTCCTCTGTCATTTCTATTTTCAGCCATTGGGTCAGTTGGAATGGGCTCTTCTTCTTCTTCTCCCCCTGTAGGTTCTTCAAATATCTTGGTTTGTTCACCTAAGGGTTCCTCCAATTCATAGCTGCCGAAGAAGAGGGAAGGTTGGTTGTTTGAAGTGGTGGGGGTATTTGGAAAAAAATTCCCTAAGTTATCCCTATTCCTACGAGGCATGAAAGAAGTGTTTTTGTTTTAGTTTGTGTTTTTTAAGCTTTGAAAATAATTGCAGAATCGAAATTACAAACTGAATGGAAACTAATTGCTTGAATGAAATCTTACTTGCAAAATGGAAAAGAAAGCAAAAAATGCTGAATGGAAAAGAAAGCAATATAAATTGCTTTTGCAGAAATGAATGAAAACTAAATTCTTGAATGAAAACTAACTTGCAGAATGGGAAAGAAAGCAGAGAATGTTGAATGGAAGAAAGCAATCTAAATTACTTTTGTAGAAATGAAGCTAATAACAGAATATCATAGACAAGAAATGGAAGAAAGAAAGTAGTAATCACATATTACTCAGACACCTCCACGACAACGGTGCCAAAAAGTGATGAGCACTAGTATTGCAGCAAGAATGTTGCAACTCTTGTGGCTACCAACTTTACTTTATCAACCTAGGGTTCGTACAACTTGGAGGTGACAGTGTTGTATACACAAGTAAATGTGATGGGTCCACTCTTTGTCACTGCTACATTGATGATAGAACACTAAGGTTTTTCAAAGCAGACTTCTATGGATTCAAAAGAAGCTTGATTACTAATGAGGAAAAGAGAAATCTACATTAAGAGAAATCTTATCTACTGCAGTAAGGAAAATGACTGAAATCAAATGCTTAAACACACCATTTTCTAACTAACTGATGAGAGGCTATGCTTCAAAAGAATGCTAATTTGACATGTGTGCAATCCTATTGTCCTAAGCATGTAAATTCAAAACATCAAGCATTCTACTGTTGTGCATGTAAATGAATAAAATAAATATGTTTTTCTTTTTATCCTTTTTTTATGTGAAAGTGTGAAAGCTAATCTCGTTTGGTGATGTGGAAGGTGGCTTAGGGATGATGGTGAATGGTCAGAAGGCTTGGGATACTAGTAGGGGTCCTTTTCTAGCTTCCTAGAGGCCTTTTCCTCAATTCGGCCTCAAAACAGGCCACTACAGGTAAACCTACAGGATCCTTTGTATTTCTACAGGATATAGCCGAGAGAAAAAGGAGGGATGTTGAAGGTGATGGAATGCTTAGGGAAGGTGGTTGGTGGTTGGAATGAGGCAAGGGAGTGCCTAGGACCACTTCAGAACTCAAAACCAGAGTTTGAGATGGTTGGATTTGCTCAACAAGCGTGGAAAAGTATTCTTGAAAAATGATGAAATTGGTAAGGGTTTTAGTGAAGGAAAGGAATGATAATGGGTGGATGAATTTGGAATGAGGTTTTTGATCATGAAATTTGTATGTACTTCTGAAACACTTGCACTGCATCAAACAGTGACATTTACCCAAAAATCATGTAAACAAGAAGGATTTCAATTAACTAGGGAAAACATAATTTCATGAGCTGGCTGCCTACTTCATGCATGAGGAAAAATTGCAGAATGAGATGAAACATTGATGAGATCTAATGTAATACTGAATATAGAAGAAATGATAACTAAATCCTACTCTTGCAAACTGATCAAATGCTGCCCTAAGTACCGAAAAACCCTATATTCCATGAGAAAGTAGAATTTTGTGATTTTGGGGCTGCATAGAAGTTCTTTCCTCAAACCATGATCCTTGAAGGAAGGAGTAAGGTTGAAACCACCTACTGAAAACTTTTGGATGATCCTTTATCTCTTCTAAGCTACTGCTAAAGTAAAGCAAAAACAGAAGCAAACTAATCAAATCTAGAACTACTTGCAATGAAATAATTCTAAAGACAATTCAACTATGAAATCAACTAAACATACAAATGCATGAAGAGGAGCCTTTGCTGCTAGGTTTGGGCCCTAACCCAAGAGATTCAACCCTCTGAGTTAACTCAATGCTGGATAAAGGAAATGTTCATTCTCATTATCCAATCAAAAAATTACATAACAATGTCTTCCACAAGTCTTGAACTCGAAAATGATTAGTGTTTTTACAACAAAAATTTGAATCCTAATGAGGCTCTAGGCCTCTTTATTTATAAAACTGAAGTCTCCAATGACTTCCTTAAATATAGGGAGGCTCGGCTCCCAAACTCGAGATAAACTAGCTCTTTAACTATCACTTGCTTAGCTGCCTTTTGATCTCCATGACTTGGCTTCTTGTACTCCAAGCTAGTGTGATTGATGGAGGAATATTCAAATGAGTGAGGACTAAATGAGGAGGATTTACCTCCTACAATCTCTCCTCCTTGTATCATTCGAGTTTCAGCCTTTAATTAGCCAAAATTTCCATGATTTTCTCTCAAAAACCTACAATTAATGCACATTAGTCCACTAGGCATAATATCTCACTTTGACTCATCTCATTAAACAAAATACAATCAAAATATGTAATAAATTGTGAGAAGAGTTGATTTAAATAAGCTAGGAGGTGGACTAAGGTCCATATAGCTACCCAATGATGAGGCTCATTAGCACATCCAGGACTCTTCAACACATCCAGCTTAGCTATTCATGGGTAAGTGGTCTCAACTTGTCTTTTGCAGCATTTCTGTCGCTTTTTGGGATTTCGCTTGTGTGAGTGTCGTTTGCTTGATTTCTTTGAGAGATTCTTGTCATTTACATGCATACCAACTTCTAATAGCACCCTTTCATTTTTTATTAGCATCTCACTATTGTCGCATGCATGAAACTATTTTTCATGAACGGTCGTTGATTCGACGACCCACTTCGCCCACATGCATGTTGTTCTGTTTTTTGAATGTTCATTCACTATTTTCATGCACGATCATTTTCTTCTACTTACACTAAGTATCGCCATGCATTCACCTTCACATTTGCTTTCAGTTGCCTGTTAGCCGGTCTGGCAACCTTGGCTCGGACTCTACCTCACTAAGACAACATTGCGCAATCCTGAGAAGGGAGGCTCTATCTTCCTCTCAGGAAATGCGCATTTTTTCCTAGGAGTTGTCCTCTAGTCTTGCATTACGCATAGCGCAATTCTAGAAGCCAGCAGGCCATCCTGGATTGCACCTTGCGCAAATCTAGAAGCCAGTCAGCCTCCTCAGACAACCCAGACTGCCTTTTGCGCAATTTTGGCAGCCAGTCAGCTAGGCTCCCAGAATAAATTATGCAATCCTTTCCTATCAATCCCCAGGTATGTTTCATGTCTTTCCTCAAGTTTGTTTTGGTTTTCACTGATAGATTTCTTGCCATGCATGTCGCTTTGTCTCCAGATCTTGCAAGTGTTCATTCGCCTCTTTGAAGTTCAAGATCAATGTCCTCCAAGAGAGAAGGATCAAAGGACACTAACAGAAGTGCAACTGGAGCAACAGTTGAGCGAGTGTCCGCAAGTCTACCAATTTATGAAGATACCAAGCTGATTCTAGACAAGGACATAAAGCTGAAATGGAAAGAGGTCAACGATGCATTTGCAGGCACATTTGGGGAAGACCTCGAAGACCACCAAGTGTATGTGACCATCCATGATCCGAATTGGATCCATAGAAGACTGTCAAAGAACCATGACTGTATCAGGTCAGGACAAATCTCTAAAGAATTCCAAAACAATGATCAAAAACGCCCTGAACCAGTGGCAATGGAAGCCAACGTGGAACAATGAGGACCTCGATCAAAGCATGCTGACCGAGGCCCATGGAGACTGCGCAGGAGGTCAAAGTAGCCCCTAGGAGCCCCGGAACAGGAAAATAAGGTGGTTTTTGATGTGCGAATCGCGCATCACTGGGTGAACAGGGCCATAATGGAAAATCCCGAGCACTCGGTCGCATGGGGGAACTGGAGAACTACGAGTGGAAAAGCGAAAAGCGCTAATGTACAAAGGCGGGACCCGCGCTCTGGAAAATCAGTGGTATTGATCGAGGTGCCAACAAACAGTAATAGGTTTTGGATGAGAGTGGAGCGATTCCATTCATTAATCGACACGTGGTAAGCGAAGGTGAGAGAAAACCATCGTTGATCACGTGCTATCGGTCGAGCAAGTCAAAAACATGAAACATGTGTATGGCATCGGATCTAGAGGCCCCAAATCGGACGGTTGAGATTGTGCCCAATGGAGGAAGTGGAATCTATGAAGGAATACACCACATTTTAGAAATATTTGGAGTCTGTTTGACCACCACAGTGGAGGAAGAACGCATCCATGACGTAACTGAAGAAATGAACTGACGAAGCAGGCTGGCGCCATTTAGAGGGGGACATGTGGCCACTGCCTAAGCGCTGATGATGACACCGAACAAGGAACTCCAAGCGCAGCTGTAGAAGGTGAATCAACAGAGTCGGAAGAGGAACCAAACAAGCATTGGAACGAATGGCTAAAAGCCATGAACAGAGACAGAATACACAGTTACACAGTTACTGAGAGAGTCAGTCTAAGAGATGAAGACAAAGAGACTAGAATCCCGAGAGGAGGACGAAACACAAAGAACTGTAAAGCAAAGCAGAAGAGACAGAGGACCGAGCTGACCAGAGGCAACATCAAGCACCAGAGAGCTTGAAGATTCGAGCCATCCCATAGAGGATCTGTTCAGGCTAAGCACAACCTTGGGCTCTTGCCATTGTAGACCAGAAGGTCATAGAGCTGGTAGGAAGAAGAAGAGTCTGTGCACTCCAGTGGCTTGGGGAATCCAAGAACCACCCTGCCAAGCAAAACCTACTTCAGGAGAACTCACATTGAGTCCCTGTATTGTAATTTCTATGCTTAGGACACAATAAAACAAGGCCACCACTGAGATCTGGACCGGAGATGTAGCCCTGGAGGATAGGGTGAACTCCTTATTAAAATTTCTTGTGTATTTATGTTTGCTTACTGTATTTCTCTGTTGTCTTTCCATTGTATTGTCTGTGTATTGGCAATCTGATCGATCCGTTGCTTC
Organism: Pinus tabuliformis; assembly: GCA_031772625.1. NCBI lineage: Eukaryota > Viridiplantae > Streptophyta > Pinopsida > Pinales > Pinaceae > Pinus > Pinus tabuliformis. The sequence goes on from CM062805.1 coordinate 822,450,989, forward strand.
AATAACACAGAACACACACCAACACATGTGTTTGTGATACCTTTGTTTAATAAATCTTTCATTGATGTCACTCATAAGGTGAATATCAGATCAATCCACAAGTCTAGCTTGTACCAGATTGCATGTAGGTATCCCCTACTCCCATGTGTGGACATGATACATTGGATCATCTCGCACACTAATCCAGAGATGCTGACATTGAGAAGTGTTAGTGAGACAAATATTGCTACCTTCAGGGCACAGGATTATGATAAGATGTATCAGATGACGGAGCTCGTGACCATCGTGGATACACCCTTAAGCTTACCCAGCAGCAATGCCAACTCCAGAGACATTTTTAATAACTGGCTGAAGGAGACAACCAAACTTAGGATGACACCCAACCAGGTCTACAAGACAAAGATACTGCAAAAGGTGTATCAATACTTGGTCATGTTTTTATGTTGAATGTATGGCCAAGAAAGCACGGAAACCTTCCCACAAAGTTGGGTGATCGTGCTGGACCAACTGGCCAGAGAAGGCAAAGCATGTAACTGGTTAAACATGTTGGCTCATCAGCTAAAGGAATAGGTAACAAAGGATCGAAAACCACCCAAAGGTATGCAAGCAGAGATCTACATGTCTGCCGACATCTTGGATGAAATCTGTGCTCGACAATATTTCCCAAGCTTGAAGTGGGCATGGACACTAATGGAGACTACTATGAACACTTATTGTAAGATGTTGTCTGAATGCAGCTTCAGAGGAGTTATCACACGACTATTTTGATCATTTTGTCACCCTGGTTTACAAGATGATATTCGAACAAGATCCACCCTACATGTCGAAGGCAACAATGGAGGCATTGATAGACATTGTTGATTCGTATGCCTCACCATCTGACACCTTCATATGGATGTATAGCGCGGAGAAGCCTTTGCATGTCCTACCGAAGTTTGTCTTGGACATACTCATCATGCAAGAAGTAGTATATCACATCTCGACAAGATTGATAGCTAGGATGCACCGGAAGAAGAAGGCACCTTGGACCGCTCTTCCATTGTGCATTGGGTTATACAAGATTCAGAGTTTCAAGCATGCAGATGTCGAAGCAAAGCAGATGAAGAAGTATCCATTCGACTTTCGAAGTTACAATATGTATGACCCGCACTATCTTGTGAAAGATCACTGCGCGAGAGTAACATTCAACTGGACCCACAGGGCATGTCATTGGGCAGAGGAGGACCCATGGAGATATTGTTACAACTCCTCCAGACTCAATGAACCGGTTGGATTTTCTGTGGAATGGTTAGCGAAGAAACGTGAAGCAGCATCCTAAAGAGAATCAAAAGCAACAACAGTAGCAGAGGTGAACATACTAGTGCACGAAAAGGGCAAGAGGAAGATTATCAATCACATGGCGGAAGAGAAAAGCTGCAAGTTCTGAGCAGATCCGCTTATGGAGAAAGCAACTATGGCTATAGAGGTGAAGATGAAACAACGTGATAAGTGAAATGCACAAAGACAAAGATAGAAACAGAGAATGGAGGAAATAGAGAGGATGTTCATGAGTTGAAGGAGCAACTCTGAAAGGAACAGGAGTTGCGCAGACAAGAGAAGGAAGCGCAACAAGAATAGGTACAGCAGGGGCACATCTTGTGCAGAAAGATGAAATAGCGCCCATACAAGTAGTGGACTCATTAGAATAGTTGGCATCAGGCAAACAGAGTGAGCCATCATAGGAGTAGGACTTTGCTTAGGAGATAGAGCGAGCTTTTGAACAAATGGATATGATTATGGACTGACGGGAATTAGAGCAAGACACTAGCCTCATGCCTCGCCACCAAGAGGTCGACCCACTAGCTTCACCGCATCCAGAAGACGAGAAAGTCTTCAGCGACCAAGGAGACACTAAGATCCTTGGAGATCAGTTAGAAGGAGAGATGCACAACATCTCATTCAACGAGTCTCAACATAGAGTTGTGCAATCTCGCAGAGTGTCGACTTTGGAAGATCACACATCTCCTGCGTAGTATGAGAAACGAGTGATCGTTTCTGACGTGTGCAAACATCTAGAAACATTGGTTGATGCTACCAAATCTTATGTTGAAGCCACTAGCTCGAGCGTTTTCATTCTAAAAGCTAAGAACGAGCGAATGGCGAAGGAACTACAGACAACCAAGCAGAGAGGAGAATTGGTTACAGCATCCACCCGAGAAAATTGAAGAAGGCAATACTAGATGAAGTGTTGTCCCTTGACACAGTCATCCAGGCATTGTATTCCAAGTTTGGTACTGTGCATAAGGCAGTCGTCCATATCAATGGATGGAAACAACGATGTGTTAGAAGAACACATATCTTGTTGAGTGTGCATGCTGTTATTGATTACATGCAAACATGGACGATGAGATACAAGGGAGACCCGCTTCACTTGCCTAAGATGATGAAGCCCAGAGTGTTTGAGTTGAAGGCATGCATCCAAAGTTAGATTCGAAGCTATGAAGAGCTCCTGCAGCTCATCACTAGTCTACAGGCTTCCCACACACGTGTTCAAGAGTATGGATGTTGTGGTGTGCGCACATTTGATCCCATATATTGGGACTCTCACCTAGGAGAAGACAAAGGCACATGTCTGACTAGAACTTGACTCGTACTTTGACGACTTGATGCACATTGCCACCAACCCAAACTTGCCAATCAGTGCAGACATCATGCACAAGTATGTTGCTGGTCCAGTCGCATTGAAGACAATGATGTGCATGATTTTAGATTATTTGGACAGAGGAGCCTGAGCAGTGTACTCAGATGCTATGGAGGCAAGAGTCAAGCTCCAAAAATTTGTCACCTTGGAGTACATGGACACCATCGCTGCCTATCGATCTTGGCATCATTTCACTACTGTCGATAAACGAGAGGATTTCAAAGAGTTAAACCTCCCATGGTTTTTCAAGTCATAGTGATGTCTTGCATGGCTTGCTCAAGCCATTTTTGTCTCACACGGGTACATGTGCATTGTAATGTAACATCTTGTCAAGTGTAAGTTCAAGTGTCAATAGTAGAGGCTTTTGGTAAACCAAGCTTCGATAGGACTATCTTAGAGAAAGCTTGGATAGTATTGTAATGTGCCTTGACTTCTCCACTACGCAGAGCTAATATATCTCTTTGGAGGAGCAGGCGATTGTGGTTGTAGCGTTCCACTATTGGAACTAGCGGGTGTACATGGATGTATTTTATGACTGGAACTGACACTTCTTAATATAACAGAGCCAACACATTTTCATGCATATGTTGTTATTGTAGTTGGACTATTCTGGTTGCTATAGAAATGTATGTTATTTAACTTACACATTTGTGTATGAACTATTTTGTATGCAATTTTTATGAATCTTGTCACAGATGTGTTGTTGGTTTGAACATCACTTTGGATTGCTCGCTATCTTACTTTCCAACCAGTGATGCATCTTTTCTCGTGTGTTCCCTTCTAAGCCAAGTACTATTACAGGTTTCCAAGGGGTGCACTCATCTCACTCCAAATCTGTTAGAACCTCTCATGCACCTTCCTTTATTGGCTACAGCTGTCACACCCTTGCTACCAACAGGGACATCTTACTTGCCTCTGTGTGAAATCACGGTCAAGGAATTACCATACGACCCACTATTGGGACTCCTACACCAAACGATCTGAGGTCTAATTGGGACTTCTTACCAAGGAGATCCCCTGACATGTTGGTGGGTCCGACACCGTCGATATTTATAGCACTAGAAGGAGGGCCAGATGACAAGTTGAGTCCACTCATCTTGTTTTGAACCTTTGCATATCTATTATGGAGTCTTACACTCTTCTCCCTCCGTGATGTTTTTCGCATGCCGAATTTGTTACCATCACAAGGGAGTTTTTTTATCTCTTGTCCACATACACGTATGATGGTGAAGGCGAAGTGGCCTGGCCTGAGTTCTTACATGAATTTCTTTCCATGTTTCATGAGGAAGATGGATGTTCTGACGAACAGTCCAGTCTGCTGCTTGCATACACACTTCACAAATCTCCACATCGATGGTTGTGCAACCTATCGGCTGACAACATGCACTCATTTAAGCACTTTTTTTATCCCATTGAAGACACTTTCTATCATTTTGATCCATAACATCTTAACCAAAATCTATTACAACAATGGAAGGCTTTGCATGAATTTCCTATGGATTTTTGGCAGCGCTTCCGTGATTTGGAATTTCAAGCTCCGAAGAGCTAGATGAAATTTTTCTATCTTTGGGACCGATTCAAGTATTTCCTTAATAAATCCGCTCGTCCCAAGAAGAAGTTTGAAATCAAGCCTCACTCAATATTCTTCAGTGATGGAGCTGCACAATCACATACAGATGTGGTCACTGTCACAAGTGACTATCCGTCATCCTCTCATTAAACAACTCCAGCACTACAGAGTGATGTGGGAGATCATGCTGACACATCTGTTCAACTATCACATCCTCCCAGCATCACTTTGTTTAATTTCTGCACAGATTTGGTTGTGAGTCCATTAAGTTTTCATATGCATTTTGTACCACAACCTCCATCTTCGTACTCGGCTTTTCCTCCAAATGGTACTTTCTTATGTTCTTCCATTCTAGACTCTACACTTGTTGTGAATGAGGATCAAGCCACTAATAGAGTTGGTGTTGCACAACCAACATTCGTTGTCATTCATGAAGAGTATGACTGGGAGCTTGAGCATCAACACTGGACGAAGGATGACTCCCTTCCATCTGAGCATCCTCATTCTTCCTTGAAATTTTTGGTGAACTTGCCATCCATGATTTCAAATGTGTATCTTCATCTATAAATGCACCCATTGTTTATCATTTGTAGGACACACCAGATGTTATTCCATCATTTGACAATGGAGAGGATGAATTATTCATTTAAAATCCACTTGATTTTTCATCTACCTTTTCTAGAAACACAGAGGATGAATTTGTTCTCCTTTCATCTACCCCTCTTTTTGATTCATCAGACCATGAGAATGCCGATGAATTCATTGATTTTTATGATCGTGGCTATCGTGATCCATTTACTCCCATATTTGATCATGATCATGATTCTATCGCAGTTTATTTTTCAAAGCCACGGTTTATGATGATCTATCTGACAATGAAGTTGCAACACCCCAGACTATCGAAGCACATCAGCGTGAGCTAATGGTTCTGTCCTGAGGTTGGTTTCACTTCCGATCAGGAAATTTTTCAATCACTCGAGGCTCCTCATTACCCATCTGTATGCATCGAAGATCAATCTCAAACAGATATTATGCTTCCTCCACTTGAACTGCACGATCCGATCACTCATGCATTGGAGGAATCTTACATTGAAAGCACATGTGCGCGACACAAGTTGTCTTTGTTTCTTTTGTTTGCTTGCATGTCACAGTCAAGAGTATGTGTATGCTTCAAAGCTACACACAGGGTTGCACAACACTGTGACAAGTCCACGGACCACATGTCATGTAATTGCACTCACTTATGTCCCGTGGACACTTTGAAACATGAAGTGTATTTGTCTTCACTGTTATATCTTTCTTGTTTGCTGGTCCGCACAACCAAGTTGCTCACGGACCAAGTGATGAGCCCAAAAAATGGGTAAATTATTGGGCTCATTTTTCCTACTGTTCTTCATCAATCCACCATTTTTCTTTTTTTATGCATGTTTTTTGAGTATATTTATGTTGGTTGAACGAATGAGGGTAGTCACTTGACCAAGAAGGCTAACATGTGGTTATTGCAAGTTTTTGGACAAATTTTGGACCAAAGCAAAGCATTTATGAGCCAGATAACAACCAAGCATGAAGGAACAAGGATGAGGATTCGTAGGAAGGGTGTCTCCTACACTAAATGGCCCCTTCCTCAAAATCTCCACCCTCAGCTCAGAGTTCAGCAGGCCACCGAAAAGGATTCCCAAGGGCAGTCGAGCAGTTTTGTGTAAAGTGACTGATTACTGGCAGTTTGAGCAGCCAAGCCCCTCGAGTTAAGGAGGGCTATTGGAGACCCTCATAGTGCATAAATAGGAAGGCTTCCAACCTTCGTAGGTTACTTTTTCAACAGTTGTATTTTGCACCATAGTGCTACTAGTTTCTCAGCTCATTTTTTGTAGTTTTTGCTATACAACTCTCTTGTGACATGGTTATTTTTTAATAATGAAAAAAAGTTTCATTTGGCATCATATCTGAGCTTTTTCTTAGGAGACTGTAGCTCTTGGGGTTAGGTCCAACCCAAGTGCCAAAGCTTCCTTCTTGTATTGTTATATGTTTTGAACGTCTTCATCAAATCATTTCTCTTAAGTAGATTACAGTTTTGCTTGATTATATCGATCATTGTTGATGATTAAAAAGGTTTTTTTCATGTCCAGATTGATTTGATAGGTTAATAATAGAGAATATCTTCAGAAAAAGGCCATCAAGCACCCCTGATCTCACCTCTGCCTCTGTGGGACCATGAGCTGAGACCAAGGTGTCCTTGCAGCTACCAAAAACACTGTCTTTGCTTCATCATGCAATTATTAGTGTAGATTCTCATCTGCAGAAGTTGATACCAGTTGAGGTAACATGTCCAGGTTCATGATTGCTTAGTTTGCATAGCTATTTCACATGGTTTCTTTGCAATAAGCTTCTGCTCATTTGCTTTGCTGATATTCAGGTCAGATTAGGTTAAAGTGACTAGGTCTTTGGTTTTTCGAGTCTTTGTTTGAATAGTTTGGAAAATAACTTGCAGAGCACCTGTGATACCTCTTTGCCTACCCTTATGCCACCAATACTGCCTGCTTCGCCCTCCAACTCTGATTATTGCCTCACATTTGCTACGTTCCCTCACTTTGACCTAATTTCCATATTTTTGTGCAACATTGCTCTACCCCTCCTTGAACAAATCCAACCATCCTTATCACTCACCCGCTTCGTTCGCTAGGTCCTGGACCACTCCACATCATCATCCACCTCCATACCCACTTCTTCACCTCTTTTCCACCATCAACCCTTCAAAAATATCCTTTCGGAACATCTTGTAGAAGCCACAGAACATCCTGTAGAACCCCTGTAGACTTCCTGTAGAAGCTCACGAAAGTGGTTTCTTGGAATCTGATCACTGTGAAACTCTTTGGAAGGGTGCTAGGGACCCCTTAGGCCCTTTTCTAACCTTCCCAACCTCCTACAAGCACCCACTCCATTTCCTTTCACCAGTCAACCTCTGCACAGTCAAAAATAGTTAAAGCATATGCAAAGTAATCCTGACAAATTACTCAAAAATGAAAAAAGATGTGTTCTTCATATTTATTTTCAGAAGTAGCTTAATCACATGCATTTTACCTTGCTAGAAGTCAATGGAATCCATTTCTATAGCTTTCATCCTTTTTCTTGCACCAGTAGGATTAGTTGGTAGAACTAGAGTTTGCTAGGGTTTGCATTCCTTTCTAGCTTTCAACTTCTTTCTGCAAGTAGATTAGCCTCTGGTCGAGTTAGCTTTCGTCCATCACCATTAAAAGCTTCTTCTGAGAACTCATAGAAGTTGGCTTAAGCTCCTAGTGGACTTGTGCCAGCTGATTCAATGACAACTGCGGTAAGAGCTAGTACTTGTGCATATAGCACCGTCGTTTCCAAGTTTGTTACGAACTACCAGGTTGATAAAAGTAAAGAAGGGAGTCCCAGCAGTTGCAACATTATTGTTGCAATACTGGAGCCCACCATTTTGATGATGAGCCCCAAAAATGGGTAACTTATTGGGCTCATTTTGCCTATTGTTCTTCATCAATCCACCATTTTTCATAGTTTATGCATTTTTTTTGAGTATATTTATGTTGGTTGAACGAATGAGGGTAGTCACTTGACCAAGAAGGCTAACACATGGTTATTGTAGGTTTTGGACAAATTTTGGACCAAAGCAAAGAATTTATGAACCAGATAACAGCCAAGCATGAAGGAACAAGGGTGAGGATTCGTAGGAAGGGCGTCTCCTGCACTAAATGGCCCCTTCCTCGAAATCTCCACCCTCAGCTTGGAGTTCAGCAGGCCACCGAAAAGGATTCCCAAGGGCAGCCGAGCAGTCTTGTGTAAAGTGACTGATTACTGGCAGTTTGAGCATCCGAGCCCCTCGAGTTAAGGAGGCCTGTTGGAGACCCTTGTAGTGCATAAATAGGAAGGCTTTCAGCCTTCGTAGGTTACTTTTTGAACAGTTGTATTTTGCACCATAGTGCTGCTAGTTTCTCAGCTCATTTTTTGTAGTTTCTGTTGTACAACTCTCTTGTGACATGGTTATTTTTGAATAATGAAAAGCAGTTTCATTTGGCATCAGATCTGAGCTTTTTCTTAGGAGCCTGTATTTCTTGGGGTTGGGCCCAACCCAAGTGCCAAGGCTTCCTTCTTATACTGTTATATGTTTTGAACGTCTTCATCAAATAATTTCTGTTAAGTAGATTACAATTTTGCTTGATTATATCAATCATTGTTGATGATTAAAAAGGTTAATTTCATGTTGAGATTGATTTGATAGGCTAATAACAGAGAAGATCTTCAGAAAAAGGCCATCAAGCACCCCTGATCTCACCTCTCCCTCTGTGGGATGATGAGTTGAGACCAACGTGTCCTTGCAACTACCAAAAACATTGTCTTTACTTCATCATGCAATTATTAGTGTAGATTCTCATCTGCAGAAGTTGATACCAGTTGAGGTTACATGTTCAGGTTCATGATTGCTTATTTTTCATAGCTATTTCACATGGTTTCGTTGCAATAAACTTATACTCATTTGCTTTGCTGATATTCAGGTCAAATTAGGTTAAAGTAGCTAGGTCTTTGGTTTTTCGAGTCTTTGTTTGAATAGTTTGGAAAATAACTTACAGAGCACCTGTGATACCTCTTTGCCTACCCCTACTCCACCAATACTGCCTACTCTGCCCTCTCACTCTGATTCTTGCCTCACATTTGCTACGTTCCCTCACTTTGACCTAATTTCCATATTTTTGTGCAACATTGCTCTACCCCTCCTTGAACAAATCCAACCATCCTTATCACTCAACCGCTTTGTTCGCCAGGTCTTAGACCACTCCACATCATCATCCACCTCCATACCCACTTCTTCACCTCTTTTCCACCATCAACCCTTCAAAAATCTCCTTTCGGAACATCCTGTAGAAGCCACAGGACATCCTGTAGAACCCCTGCAGACTTCCTGTAGAAGCTCACGAAAGCAGTTTCTTGGAATTCGATCACTGTGAAACTCTCTGGAAGGGTGCTAAGGACCCCTTAGGTTCTTTTCTAACCTTCCCAACCTCCTGGAGGTGCCCACTCCATTTCCTTTCGCCATTCAACCTCTGCACAGTAAAAAATAGTTAAAGCATATGCAAAATAATCCTGACAAATTACTCAAAAATGCAAAAAGAAGTGTTCTTCACATTTCTTTTCAGAAGTAGCTAATCACATGCATTTTACCTTGCTAGAATTCAATGGCATATATTTCTATAGCTTTCATCCTTTTGCTTGCACCAGTAGGATTAGTTGGTAGAACTAGGGTTTGCTACGGTTTGTGTTCCTTTCTAGCTTTCAACTTCTTTCTGCAACTAGATTAGCCTCTGGTCGAGTTAGCTTTCATCCATCACCATTAAAAGATTCTTCTGAGAGCTCATATAATTTTTCTTAAGCTCCTCGTGGACTTGTGCCAGCTGATCCAATGATAGCTGCGGCAAGAGCTAGTACTTGTGCATATAGCACCGTCGCTTCCAAGTTTGTTACGAACTACCGGGTTGATAAAAGTAAAGGGAGTCCCAGGAGTTGCAGCATTATTGTTGCAATACTGGAGCCCACCATTCTTTTTGGCGCCGTTGCCGGGGAAGCGTCAGAGTATTGGTGATTGCTATTTTTCTTCTATTTTATACTACAACCTTCTGCTAAGTAGTTTATTTCAAGCAAGAGTAGAGTAGTTGTTTCATTTCCATTCTGTAATTTCATTTCCGCAAAAGTAGATTAGAATTTCCTACTTTCATAGATTAGCATTTCAATTCTGCAATTTCAATTCTGCAAGCATAGATTAGCATTTCAATTCTGCAAGCGTAGCTTAGCATTTCATTCCTGCAATTTCATTTCAGCAAAATAGATTAGTTCTTTCCTGCTTTCATTTCAATTCCGCATTTTCGTTTCAGCAAGATAGATTTTAGTTAGTTGCAATTCAATCTATTTCAGTTTTGCAGGTACAAGCAGAGAAAAAACAAAAGCAACTAAAAATATTTCATTTCATGCCTCGTAGGAACAGAGATAATACCGGAAAATTCCTACCCAACACCCCCACCACATCACTGAGTCACCCTTCTCTCTTCTTTGGTGGCAGTGATCCAGAAGAACCTATAGGTGAACCTCCTGAGATATACGAAGATCCTATAACAGAAGAAGAGCAAGAAAACATTCCTTTTGAGACCATGGCTGAAAAGAGAAACGGTAGAGAACATGAGGAGAGAATAGAAGGTGCCTTCCCCATCCGAGAGACCAACGGGGACATGAAGATGAAAAACATAAGTCCCTCAGCCTTACCTCATTTCCATGGATTGACCACTGAAGACCTTGATCCCTTCCTGTTTGAGTTTGTTGTCCTTTGTCGAACTTATGACTATGCAGAAGACGAGCAAAAGTTGAAACTCTTTCCCTCTACCCTCAAGGATGCAGCACTATGCTAGTTCATGGGGTTACCTGGAAACAATATCACAACTTAGGCTCAGATGCAGCAAGCATTTAACAACAAATACCGGGACTACTATAGGTCAAAGGAAACAAAGAGAGAAATCTTTCAGATGACCATGGGAAGCGATGAGTCTTTAGAAGACTACGAGGAAAGGTTCCAACTTAGATATAAACGGGCCAGGTGCACGCTTGACCCTGAATCTCTGAAGCTGGTTCTGCTCCGAGGAGTCCCTGAAGACCTTCTAGATACCCTCCATCTGCGAGCTGGAGGAGACATCTACCAACTACCTTATGAGGACATAAAGACTGTGTTTAGAATCCACTCTAGGGCAGCCCAAAAACGAGGTAGGGGGAATCCACTCTCAGCTAGTACCACCTTCTCCAAGCATGAGTTTGCTAATTAGATGGAAGACCTCAAAAGTGAGATGAGACAGACCATTGCTATGCAACTGGATACCTTCCGAATCCAACAGAAGAAAGAGGAAGCTGAGAGGGCTTTGGCCATTTTTTGTCCCATATGTATAAGGAAGCATCCTAAGAACGAGTTTCCATTGCACTCAGTGGAGGTATGTTTCGTTTGTGAAGAAGACCACCCCATGAACCAGTGCCCAACCTTACTTGGACTGAAAGCCATGTACCAAGGGACTGAAGGGACCACTGAGCCACTCTACTTCCTTAACCAAAGGAAGCCACATGGGTTCAGACCTTATCAGCAGGGGATGCAAGGAACATCCCAAACTTATTACAACCCCAATCCATCTGCTCACATGCCTTCTTGGGGGCCCCCTGCTCATCCTTCCTGGTCCACACCTCCTCCTTGGTCTTATCCAGCTCAATACCATACTCAACCTGCTGCTCATTCGTTTCACTCTCATGTCCAGCCACAACCTCAGTGGAATGCACCTCAACCAGGGTGGAGGCCCCAATACAACTCTCCTCCAGCTATTTTTCATCCACCTCCTACTCAACCACAACCTTTACCTCCTGCTCCTCCAAGACAACCCCAGATGACTGCTCAACCAAACCCGAACCCCAAAAATAGACAGGTCCAACAGGTATACACTGGAGAGACAACATGCCCTACCTATGATGTGGAGATTCAAGAGATCAACCTACAATCTGGAAAGGTCCTTCCAGATCGCCAACCTCCTCCCCCGGAGGAAGAGGAAGAGAAACAAGAAATTGAACCCAAAGCCATTCCACCCTTTCCTGAGAGACTAACAGTAGCCACGCAACCAAACATAGAGGAGACTGAACTTTTGGGAGAACTTAAATAGTTGTGTGTGAAAATCCCACTTCTCCAGGCCATAAAAGATGTACCAATCTACAACAAATTGATTAAGGAGAAGTGTTTCAGGCACCCAAGCAAGCGAAAGAGAGACACCCTGACTATCAATGTCATAGGACAACTGTCCGATCTGATGTTGGGTCAAGTAATCTGTCCAAATATTTGGACCCTAGAGTCCTATAGTTGATGTCCACATCAATGGCACCATAATCCCCCACACCTTGATCGATCTAGGGGTTGCCATTAATGTGATGACCAGGGACACCATGCTTAAACTTAACCTTCAGAGTTCCTTAAGAAAGACCTCGACAGTACTACAGTTGGCAGACCGCTCCACCGTGACTCCCGAAGGGATTGTGGAGGATGTCCTGGGCTCTATTGATTCTTGGGAGTACCCTGCGGACTTTTTGGTCCTTCAACCAAAGGCAAAACTCACTGGATACCCCCTCATCTTGGGAAGGCCTTGGTTAGCTACTGCGGATGCTTACATCAGTTGTCGAGCTGGAAGCATGACCATCAAGAATGGGCCTATGTCCAAACAACTAGTCCTATACCCTCCTGCCCAACCTCTGTTAGAACATGAATTACCACTCTGGTTGGAGGAGGGAGATGAGGGTGAAGTCTACTCTGCACCATTGTGCACAGTAGAAGCCACCAGTGGAGGTCCTCTGACCGAGGATGACTTGATCGAGAATTTGATTAAAATCCACCTCCCAGTGCACTGTCGTTAGAGGAGTTAGTGGAAGGTACCCAAGCCAGTGCTTTAGTGGACCTCTGTGTGGCCGATCTGACCTCACCTAGAGTTAAGAATGTGGAATTTGGCCCTGAAAGAACCTTAAAGCTCAGCTCATCCCTATCTCCCTCCCAGGAAAAGGAGCTCTATAGCTTATTGAGCCACCATTTAGATGCCTTTCCCTGGAGCTATAAGGAGATGAAAGGAGTCCACCCTTTGGTCTGTACCCATCACATTTACATTAAAGAGGATTGTAAACCAGTCAGGCAGCCTTAGAGGAGAATGAATCCGGCCCTTAAGGACATCGTTAAAGAAGAATTGAAAAAGTCGTTGGATGCAGGATTCATCTACCCCATCTCGGACAGTGAATGGGTTTCTCCTCTGGTGCTTGTGCCCAAGAAAAATGGGAAGTGGAGAATCTATGTAGATTATCAAGAACTTAACAAAGCCACCAAGAAGGACCATTTCCCTTTGCCTTTCATAGATCAAGTGCTAGATGGGCTGGCAGGGAAGAATTTCTTTTCTTTCCTAGATGGGTTCAGCGGGTATAATTAAACCCAAATTAGCCCGAAAGACCAAGATAAGACCACCTTCACTTGTCCTTGGGGAACCTTTGCCTACCGGGTCGTTCCCTTTGGGCTACGCAATGCTCCTGCCACTTTCTAGAGAGTAGTATTGAGCATATTTGTTGAGTTGGTTCATGATTCGGTGGAAATTTATATGGATGACTTTACTCCTTATGGGTCTAACTTCCAAGAAGCATTGTCTAACCTGGGAAAAGTTTTAAACAAGTGTATTGAGATGAACTTGTCCCTCAGTCTTGAAAAATGTGAATTCCTGATGACTGAAGGGACCGTGTTAGGTCATACCATTTCTCAGCAAGGATTACAGGTGGATCCTAACAAAATTGCTATCATCCAAAAGGTTCCACCTCCTCAAAAGGTAAGAGATGTTCGAAGTTTTCTAGGCTTAGCAGGATATTATAGAAGATTCATTAAAGATTTCTAAGTAAACTAGCCTCACCATTGTTTGGCCTCTTAGGGAAATATGTTGAGTTCAAATGGACTAAAGACTGTCAAGGGGCTCTAGATGAGTTGAAAGATAAGCTGGTGTCTGCCCCGATCTTGAGAGGTCCAAACTGGGCCCTACCTTTCCACATCCACACCGACGCCTCGAACAAAGCCATAGGGGCAGCCTTAGGACAAGTTGAGGAGAAACTAGCATATGCCATATACTTTGTCAGCAAAAACCTGTCCAAGGCAGAAATGAACTATACTGTAACCGAAAAAGAGTTCCTAGCTGTAGTACATTCCCTAAACAAGTTCAGACACTACATCACTGGTTATCAAACATTTGTACACACTGATCATGCTGCGATTAGATATTTAATGAATAAGCCTGATGTGAATGCTTGTATCATTAGATGGTTACTCTTGTTGCAGCAATTTGATTTGACCATTGTGGACAAGCCAGGTAAGGAAAATGTTGTTGCTGACTTTCTGTCTAGATTGGATTTTCCTGCAGGTGAAGAAGGGACAGTGGATGACTAGATGCTAGACGAACACCTGTTTGCTATTTCAGTACTCCCACCATGGTTTGCTGATATAGCAAATTACTTGGTCTCAGCACAGTTCCCTCCACACCTATCCTCAAGAGAGAAGAGCAAAATTGTGAGGAAAATTGTGAGGAAAATTGCCCCATTCACTTGGATCGGGGGCAATCTGTTTAAACTTGGCCCAGATCAGATCTTAAGGCGTTGTGTTAAGGAGGAGGAATTTTTCAACATCCTCTTGACCTGTCACGATGGACCCTGTGGTGGTCACTTTGTAGCGAAAAGGACTACCTTCAAAATTCTACAGGCAAGCTACTATTGGCCCACTCTTCATCAAGATGTCAGAGGATACATCAGCCAATGTGACCGATGTCAAAGGATGGGGAAACCGAATCCAAGGGATGAAATGCCCCTCCAACCTCAAGTGACCTTCAAGCCATTTGAGAAGTGGGGCATGGATTTTGTGGTTCCTATCAACCCTCCTTCAAAGAAAAGGTCTTACATCATTGTGTGCATAGACTACCTGACAAAGTGGGCAGGAACCAAGGCAATCAAGGCATCGATAGAAGAAAAAGTGGCTAATTTTTTAAGGGAAAATATCTTTTACAAATTTGGGTACCCCAGAGAGCTGGTCACCGATCAAGGAAGTTAGTTCACCTCTAACCTGATTGAAGACCTACTCGCTCATCACAAGATCAAGCACAGAACTTCCACCCCTTATCATCTGCAAGCTAATGGGCAGGTGGAGGTTACTAATAGATCGTTGGAAGAGATTTTGACTAAAGTGGTGAACAACAGCAGGAAGGATTGGGCAGATCGCTTGGTTGAGGCCACCTGGGCCTACAAAACCACTTGGAAAACTACAACAGGTTTCAAACCTTATGAGCTGGTCTACGGGAAGAAAGCTCTATTGTCCATAGAATTCGAGTACAACACATTGAGAGTGGTAGCTCAGCTGGACCTAGATCGCAGCCATGCACAACGGGAAAGATTACTGCAGCTGAATGGATTAGATGAATAGAGAATGCAGGCCCTCTTCCACTCAGAAGTAGTTAAACTGCAGAGGAAGATATGGCATGATCGGAACCTTAATGAAAAGAAATTCCATCCAGGAGATTGGGTGTTGTTGTATGACTCAAGATACAAGGATTTCAAAGGGAAACTGAGGACAAGGTGGTTAGGACCATATATAGTGGATAAATGCAATGACAATGGTTCAGTCCTTATCAGGACCATTGATGAAGAAGTCATGCCCATGCTCATCAATGGGCATCGATTGAGAATCTATAGGAAGCCCCTTTCGAGGCAGAAGTTCATTGAAACTTTGGAAAAATCAGTGCTGGTAGTGGAGCGGGGCCCTGTCTCTACTCCTCCCACACCTTGAGCATAAAAAAAAACAGAGAAGTGAAATAAAAAGATCCCTGGGTGAAGACTTCTTAGAAGTGCCTGGGGCAGGCAGTGAGGGTGAAAACCTCATGGAGGTGCCCCAGCTGTCTCTCAAAAAAAAAAACAGGCCTAATCTATGTGGAATAATTGCAGGTTGCAGGGAATATATTGCAGGTTAGGAAGGTCGCGCAAAACAAGGACAGGGGTCTGCACCAGGCTACAGGACACCCTCACAGACACTTCCTCCATGACCACTCACCTTTCCTAGGATTTGGTTGCACTCGGCTTCAGATTCCACCTTCTATAGGAAGCTATGCCTCTTCTATAGGAAGTTTATGTCTCCTACAGGAAACATCCTGTAGAACCTTCGGGCAAGCCAAAATCGATTTTAGAGGGAAATCTGATGGTGGGAATCTGTTTATTAGGCTTTCATCCACCCTTGTTTCCACCCATCACCATATGGCACCCTGTTCCATCTCTCTACACCTCCATCACCCACCTGGTTATGTGTTCTTGCATAGTCATACAAGAAGCCCTGTTTTCCTCAGATTACCAGCAAGAATTTTTCAGTGACAAATTAAGAAATGATGTCCAGCTCACCCTACCTGTCAATCTCCATCTGGACTCTTCATCATCAAATCCCTCATCCGCAATATAGCCTTGCTCGTTTAGCCTGCATTCCAGGAGGAGAAGCAACTACAGGATATCCTACAGGAATCCTGTAGTGGCTGATCCCTCTAGAAAGACATAATCTGAAGACAGAGACCATCGAAATCACCAAAGGGGACATGCAGAAGGCTCCTCTTGAACGTGAAAACACCCTCGGCAGCCGAAACGAAGCCAACCCTGTGCATGCAACAATGAAAACCAAAGGATCGGGTTCCAAAACTTGTACATATAGCATCAACGAATGGAGGAATGGGTTCTAACACCCGTGCACGAGGAAGCACAAGTGAAGCAGTGGTTCCAAGACCCGAGGTCTGCATAATGCGTCCACGGCCACGCAGGTAAGTGTCTAACCTCGTTCGTCAATTGCATAAACTATATTTCGAAAACTGCATGGCTGTGAAAATGGTTTGGATTGAACGGGATTGGTGGCCAGTCAAACTGGCCACCCTCAGCTAGTTACAAAGCCTCGTAGGATCCAAACAAGCCCAGTTACGTTCAAATTTGCCACCGAGATGTGCAGCCGACATGTGTGGAGTGTCCAGCTGGGGAAAATCAGCAGGACTGGTAGTGGTGGCGGTGGTTAATGGAAAAGGGGAGGTGATGACGGTCAGAGATACATAGAAACATGATGGCCGTGACATTGGATCAATGGTTCGGTCTGGCCACCTCACTCCTTCGCCATGAATTGCACTGTAGTTAAAAGAAAATTGGCTGAAGACTCTCACCACCCGCCGTTCATTTGCACTTGCAACGTCCTCGGCCAAAGTACCCGTCCTCTGCCTCTAAAATCTGTTAACCCGTCATCCTCTGCTGAGTTTTTCGACCTGTTCAAAAAAATCTCCTGCGTATCGGGCTCGTTCAGAAGCACAGCGACATCCTGCAGAAGCCAACAAGAGTTCTACAGGAAGCAGCTCTACAGGAAGTTCTGCACAGTTTTTGGAAGCAGAAAAACCTGGACTTTTCTCCGTCGAATTTGGAGTTCAGAGAGAGGTAGGCTCGAAAACACTCTTCCATGCATGGTATGTTTCAAAAAGGTGGTGAATTGAACTGTTTCAAATTAGGGAGTCCGAGAAAAATCAGCCTGTGGATGAAAATTTTAAAATTTTCATATCTGAATGTGTCCTGAGAAGAAAACTCAGTCTCTGCCCTCTGTCTGTAAGAAGTAAAAACTCTTCCTTTCATAACCAGATAACTAAGAGTTGAGTCACAGTAGGCTTGAAACCAGAGAATTGTTGCTCATTAATATTAAACAGTCGAAGAATTCTTCCTTGAGTCCAGGAAAAAACCCATAGACAACATTCCCTTTTCTGACAGAGCATAAAACAGAGCACTCTCACCATGCCAAGAGGGTTTATCAGGAGAGAACCTTTAGACCCCAGCAAGCTGCGTGAGCATCTATAGGTGGTAGACCTCTTCACCCATGCCAATTAGATGTCCTTTTGTGACAAAATTTAGGGTCATGACGATGAAATAATGGAGGAATTCTTAATGTCCCTAAAACCTGAATCAAAGACACAGGCCACAGTGAATTTTAGGGGTTTTACCCTAGAAGTTACCCTTGAGCTCATCAGTCGCGTTACTGGCCTCCCATTAGGACTCCCATGGAGCAAAGAAGAAAGGTCATTGGGCCAGGCAGCCAAGAAAGCATTCTTCCTGCCTGAAGAACATCCTGTAGAAGACAAAAATGGGGTCCGGAGAGCCAACTTACCTCCTCTTTAGAGTGAAGTCAGCTTCCAAATCATGAAATACATTACCTGTGAAGGGAGATTTAGAATTGTCTCTGGCTATCACTTCAAGTTGCTAAATGAACTAAGACATGGAATGGATTTACCTCCAGAACAAAAGTTGAGCATCCCCTATTTTCTTCTGCAGTCATTAAGTGAATGTGGCACAAAATTGAAAGAAGGGACACCAGATCAATTAGCCCATCATGGGCTCATCGAACTTTTAGTAGAAGATGCCCTCCACACCTACACTATCCCCCTCCCTTGGGAAATTTTCCGAAACATGACCAAGGATGACGATATTAGAATTCTGGCCGAAGAGCTCACCTCATCCAGCAGTGAAGAAGGGGAACACACTGAGGCAGGAGAGAAAACCAGTGGTAAAGAAACACAGGACAAACAAACACAAGCAGGACAAAAAGAGAGAGGAAAAGGGCCAAATTACTGAGTCTAAAATAGAGCAAGGAACAACATCACAAACACCAAGGGAAAAGAGACTGTAGAGGAGAGCAGAGAAGGCAGAAACATCCCAAGTAAAGGCTAGCATAGCCACAGTAGTCGCACAAACACAAAAGGCAAAGACAGATCCTGAATTGGCGACAATACAGGAAGAAACAATTGACACAGAGGCTTCTACAGAAAGCATGGAAACAGAACAGAAAAAAGGAAAATCGCCGAAAATATTGGCAAGAGAGGCAGCAGCGGTGTTGGCCGCCTTAAAAACACCTCCAAAACAAAGAGGGAAGCAGAAGAGGCATACCTCCATGTACTTTAAAGCAAGAAAGAGCACACGGATCAAAGTTGGCAGACCCCAGCCATAGTCAAAGGAGCCAATTATTATTGAGGACACAACCCCTAACCCAAAGGAAGGGTCTCCCTTAAAGATTTCGGTCACCTATGAGCGAGGAAAACCAAAAACTTCCACCTGGATAGAAAGATTGAAGACAATGGACACAAAGACTGTTCTATAGGAAGCTGAGAAAGCTCTACAGGAAACTCGGGCTAAGTTAAAGGAGACCGAGAAGTTGGAGGAAAAGGTGGCCAGACAACCATAGGAAGAAGAAAGGACAGAGGAAATATTGGAACCAAGTCCTCAGCCTAGTTTGGGCACATACTATAACTTGTTAGAAGGTGGGAAAATAATTCCCCAAAAATTTGCAGTGCCGCTATTTTTTGCACTAGAGGAAGAAAGGATTACGACTCATACTTGGATGAGGATCGCCAAGTCCAAGGGTGTGGCAGGCATAGGCCCCCTAGAGGAACAACTCAAGGAGTCAAGGAAAGAATTGGCTATGGTGAAGCATGTGGAAAGCTGTCAGAGGGCCAAACTACAGGAAGAGAACGAGCTGCTGAGACAGCAGCTATAGCTACAGGGAATCCATGAGGAAGACAGGCCCCCCATTCTAGGAGAACAGCAGGAATGGGAAAAGCCTCCAACAAACAAAGAAACCTTGGATGAACAACAAGGAAAGGATGGGTTGAAGGCTGAGATCGAGGCACTAACAAAATAGTTACAGGAAAAGGAGTTGCAGGCAGTAGAGGAGATACAGTCTCTAAGGAAACAGGTACATGAGAAGGAAGCCCAATTGGCCTGCATGGCCAGCTGGGCAATAGAGGCCATACAGTGTAGGCAGCTTGCCAGGTCATACGCTCTATACCTTAAAGATCAATAGTTGCAGTTCCAGATTAACACCTTCGCTCAAAGGGGCACTACTCCATTTCAAAACTATCATCAATTTATGGCTTTATTTGCCAGCAACTCATCAGAGGACAAGGCCAAATTATCAGAGTTTTATTTGCACAACTTATCCCTTCCAAATATGAATTCGTGGGATCCCAATGTTGTGGTAGGAGACTTACAACTTATGGCCATGGCCTCTTGGATGAATCATGAGGAAAAAAGAGTAGCAGAGGTCCAAAATATTATGAGAAGGGAACTCAGTGAGCCACTAATGATCAGAGCAGAGCCAGAGGATCCCTCAACATTGATAAGAGCCCACAAGAACTTGGCCAATAGCCCTCAGGATTTACCAGATTACATTGAGCGACAGGCTCAAGCTATTGCCCACTTTGAGGACATGGAGAGACTGTTGGGGGATAACTGCCTCCATGCTTGCACAAGGAGGTGGAACACACCACCCCACAGTTTGAAGATAAGGGAATACCACTCTCCAACCAGGATGAGGGAGGCCTTGGCAAGGGTACCCCTCTACAAAAAGTCAATGAAAAATCTGCAAGCCAATTGTATTGGCCTGAAATTCAATCCTCCCTTGCTTTTGGGATTGCTAGAAGGAGTTAAGGAAGAGGAGGAAAACAGGCAGTGGGAGGAAGTTGAAAGAAAAGAAGGATTTCACGACTGGGAAGAATACATCACCACGGAGGCCTAGGACATGAGAGAGGCAGTCAAAGCTATCAAGGATGATGAGCTCGATTAGTTTCTCAGAGGATGAGCAACCCATTTAGCAGGGGGGTGATGATGAGCCCAAAAAATGGGTAACTTATTGGGCTCATTTTGCCTACTGTTCTTCATCAATCCACCATTTTTCATAGTTTATGCATGTTTTTTGAGTATATTTATGTTGGTTGAACGAATGAGGGTAGTCACTTGACCAAGAAGGCTAACACGTGGTTATTGTAGGTTTTTGGACAAATTTTGGACCAAAGCAAAGCATTTATGAACCAAATAACAACCAAGCATGAAGGAACAAGGGTGAGGATTCATAGGAAGGGTGTCTTCTGCACTAAATGGCCCCTTCCTTGAAATCTCCACCCTCAGCTCAGAGTTCAGAGGCCACCGAAAAGGATTCCCAAGGGCAGCCGAGAAGTTTTGTGTAAAGTGACTGATTACTGGCAGTTTGAGCAGCCGAGCCCCTCGAGTTAAGGAGGGCTGTTGGAGACCCTCGTAGTGCGTAAATAGGAAGGCTTCTAGCCTTCGTAGGTTACTTTTTGAACAGTTGTATTTTGCACCATAGTGCTACTAGTTTCTCAGCTCATTTTTTGTAGTTTCTGTTGTACAACTCTCTTGTGACATGGTTATTTTTTAATAATGAAAAGCAGTTTCATTTGGCATCAGATCTGAGCTTTTTCTTAGGAGCCTGTAGCTCTTGGGGTTGGGCCCAACCCAAGTGCCAAGGCTTCCTTCTTGTACTGTTATATGTTTTGAATGTCTTCATCAAATAATTTCTGTTAAGTAGATTACAGTTTTGCTTGATTATATCGATCATTGTTGATGATTAAAAAGGATTTTTTCATGTTCATATTGATCTGATAGGTTAATAACAAAGAAGATATTCAGAAAAAGGCCATCAAGCACCCCTGATCTCACCTCTCCCTCTGTGGGACGATGAGTTGAGACCAAGGTGTCCTTGCAGCTACCAAAAACACTGTCTTTGCTTCATCATGCAATTATTAGTGTAGATTCTCATCTGCAGAATTTGATACCAGTTGAGGTTACATGTTCAGGTTCATGATTGCTTAGTTTTCATAGCTATTTCACATGGTTTCGTTGCAATAAAATTCTACTCATTTGCTTTGCTGATATTCAGGTCAAATTAGGTTAAAGTAGCTAGGTCTTTGGTTTTTCGAGTCTTTGTTTGAATAGTTTGGAAAATAACTTTCAGAGCACCTGCGATACCTCTTTGCCCACCCCTACTCCACCAATACCACCTACTCTGCCCTCTCACTCTGATTCTTGCCTCACATTTGCTACATTCCCTCACTTTGACCTAATTTCCATATTTTTGTGCAACATTGCTCTACCCCTCCTTGAACAAATCCAACCATCCTTATCACTCAACCGCTTCGTTCGCTAGGTCTTAGACCACTCCACATCATCATCCACCTCCATACCCACTTCTTCACCTCTTTTCCACCATCAACCCTTCAAAAATCTCCTTTCAGAACATCCTGTAGAAGCCACAGAACATCCTGTAGAACCCCTACAGACTTCCTGTAGAAGCTCACGAAAGCAGTTTCTTGGAATCCGATCACTGTGAAACTCTCTGGAACGGTGCTAAGGACCCCTTAGGCCCTTTTCTAGCCTTCCAACCTCCTGCAGGCACCCACTCCATTTCCTTTTGCCATTCAACCTTTGCACAATCAAAAATAGTTAAAGCATATGAAAAATAATCCTGACAAATTACTCAAAAATGCAAAAAGATGTGTTCTTCATATTTCTTTTCAGAAGTAGCTAATCACATGCATTTTACCTTGCTAGAATTCAATGGAATCCATTTCTATATCTTTCATCCTTTTTCTTGCACCAGTAGGATTAGTTGGTAGAGCTAGGGTTTGCTAGGGTTTGCGTTCCTTTCTAGCTTTCAACTTCTTTCTGCAAGTAGATTAGCCTTTGGTCGAGTTAGCTTTCATCCATCACCATTAAAAGCTTCTTCTAAGAGCTCATAGAAGTTGGCTTAAGCTCCTAGTGGACTTGTGCCAGCTGATCCAATGACAGCTGCGGTAAGAGCTAGTACTTGTGCATATAGCACCGTCGCTTCCAAGTTTGTTACGAACTACCGGGTTGATAAAAGTAAGGAAGGGAGTCCCAGGAGTTGCAGCATTATTGTTGCAATACCAGAGCCCACCATTCTTTTTGGTGTCGTTGCTGGGGAAGCGTCAAGTATTGGTGATTTTTGTTTTTCTTCTATTTTCTACTACAACCTTCTGCTAAGTAGTTTTTTTCAAGCAAGAGTAGAGTAGTTGTTTCATTTCCATTTTGCAATTTCATTTCCGCAAAAGTAGATTAGCATTTATTGCTTTCATATATTAACATTTCAATTCTGCAAGCGTATATTAGCATTTCAATTCTGCAAGCGT
The DNA here is from genome assembly GCA_031772625.1 of Pinus tabuliformis. Taxonomy (NCBI): domain Eukaryota; kingdom Viridiplantae; phylum Streptophyta; class Pinopsida; order Pinales; family Pinaceae; genus Pinus; species Pinus tabuliformis. The sequence continues at coordinate 822,473,841 of CM062805.1, forward strand.
AGCTTAGCATTTCATTCCTGCAATTTCATTTCAGCAAAATAGATTAGTTATTTCCTGCTTTCATTTCAATTCCACATTTTCGTTTCAGCAAGATAGATTTTAGTTAGTTGCAATTCATTCTATTTCAGTTTTGCAAGTACAAGCAGAGAAAAAACAAAAGCAACTAAAAATATTTCATTTCATGTCTCGTAGGAATAAAGATACTACCGGAAAATTCCTACCCAATACCCCCACCACATCACTGAGTCACCCTTCTCTCTTCTTTGGCGGCAGTGATTGAGAAGAACCTATAGGTGAACCTCCTGAGATATACAAAGATCCTATAACAGAAGAAGAGCAAGAAAACATTCCTTTCGAGACCATGGCTGAAAACAGAAACGGTAGAGAAGATGAGGAGAGAATAGAAGGTGCCTTCCCCATCCGAGAGACCAACGGGGACATGAAGATGAAAAACATAAGTCCCTCAGCCTTACCTCATTTCCATGGATTGACCACTGAAGACCCTGATACCTTCCTGTTTAAGTTTGCTGTCCTTTGTCGAACTTATGGCTATGCAGAAGACGAGCAAAAGTTGAAACTCTTTCCCTCTACCCTCAAGGATGCAGCACTACGCTGGTTCATGGGGTTACCTGGAAACAGTATCACAACTTGGGCTCAGATGCAACAAGCCTTTAACAACAAATACCGGGACTACTGTAGGTCAAAGGAAACGAAGGGAGAAATTGTTGGGTCCCTATAATACTAGTGATTACCCCATTACTATTGTAGTTATACCCCTTATTTATATTGTTGTGCCCCCATTACCCCCATATTGTTATTAATGTGCCCATAGAATCCCTCTATTGTTATTTTTGTGGCTTTATATTATTATTGTTAGGTCGGCTGGATTATATTGTGACTCCATAGACTCCTATATATAGAAAGGAGGTTTTGTCATTTGAATCATCCAAGAATTGTTCATTTATTTAATGCAAAGGAGGTTGCCCCCTCGAAGAGGCTGAATTCTAAGGCGTGGATCTCTCTTTTCTATCTTTCTGTGAGCTAGTTTCATAACATTTGGTATCAGAGCTTTGGATTCTAGGGTTTCGCTGCTCCAAACAAGTCATCGTGGAATTTTCGCTATAACTTTTTTCTGTGATGTTTCAGAAGTCACAAAAAAAACCCATTTGAGAAGAAATCGTGCTAAACCTTGGGTCTGAATTTCAGAGCTTTTCGCGCGATATTTGCGGAGATATGATCTCAGGAAGTTGGTCTTTTTGCAGACTCCTGAATTACACTCAAAACTGGTGACTTGGGGAAAATCGTCATAACTTTCTTTCTGAGCATCGGATTGAAATTTTGTAAGAAGTTACAGAAAGAGGACGGACTGTAGTTTTCTTTTATATATGTTTCAGAGTCAAAGGTTGAAACAGTGACACGTGGTACTTCATACAAGTTCGCTCTACTGAACTAGTCTATAATCAGGTCACTGTGGGAGATTGTGCATAACTCTTTCTTGGAGAATCAAATTTGGTTCAGACTAGTGGCATTGGAAAGAGGACACATAAGGCTACTACAAGTCACAATTTCAGAACTGGATGATTCGAAATTACAAAGATACATCAGATTCAATATCAGGCTTCTACAAAGTAAAAAAAAAGGTGTGTAGTTTTTATTTTTTATTTTTGCATAAGCTTGGTTTGAAGGAATTCAAAGGGCCTAGTAAAGCATTATTATCGGTAACCGATGCCCTGAGGAAAGAAAATGCAAACACCTAGTAAGGAACCTGAAATTTCTAGCATGACTCATGAAGAAGAGGAAGAAATGCTACATGATATATCAAAATTACAAGAACAAGTGCAACAAATGTCACGCTCACAAAAGCTAACAGATGCTAAGATAAATGGCGTGGAATCTAAGATAAAGGGCATGGAAACTAAGATGGACGATTTGAAGATAGATTTGAAGACAGATTTGAAGAAAGAAATGGCAAATTTGAAGATAGACATGGAAGATTTGAAGACAGATTTGACAAATTTTCTACAAGAGATACTTACTAATGGTGAAAAGGTTGTAAAGGAAACTCATGATGTGAACAAAAGTAATGTTAATCATGATTCCATAGATTCTAATGTTGGATCGAAGACCCACCATATTCCGAAAATCGATATGAGGAAGTTTGATGGCAAGTATCCCGCCACATGGATATTACAGATGGAGCAGTTCTTCGATCTCAATAATGTGCAAAACACACAAAAGGTACGTATGGCAACTTTATATTTGGAACCAAATCAATTTGTATGGTATCAATGGCTTTGCTCTCGTAAACAATTTATCACTTGGGCAATTTTTACGGAAGAATTGATAGCACATTATGAGGATACAAAAAGCAACACTTTTTTTAGCCAATTGATAAGTCTCAAACAAAAGGGTTCAATAATGGAGCACATTAAGGAGTTCCAAAAATTGAACATAAGGGTAAAAGATATTCCAGAACAGCATAGGATTGATGTGTTCATAGGGTCTTTAAAGGATAATATCCAACATGATGTTCGACTTTGGGAACCTGATTCATTAGAGAAGGCATTCAGGTTAGGAAGAAAAATGGAAAGAAAAATTATGGCAACCAGGAAGCATACCACTCACAACTATAAAGACGGAAGTGCAGTTGCCCCTAGTCTTCCACAACCTATAAGGTTGACACCACAACAATTGGAAGAAAAAAGAGAAAAAGGGCTTTGTTATAGTTGTGATAGCAAATACACTAAAGGTCATAAGTGTGCTGAGAAGAAATTATTCTACATAGATTGTGAAGAGGAAGAAGAAAAGGAGCAAGAAAGGTCAAAAGAAGAAGATATCCTCCAGGAAAAAAGCCTAGATGAAGAACAAATAAATCCAACCATATCTTGTAATGCATTGGCGGGAATTACCACTCCTCAAACCATCAAGATAGAAGGACAAATCAAGAAGAAATAGGTGATAGTGTTGATTGATTCAGGTAGCACGCACAATTTTATTCATTGTAGGGTAGCAAAAGAATTGAATTGCTTCCTATATCCAGCACCAGAGTGTCAAGTGATGATTGCAAATGGAGGAACAATAAATTGCTCTGGAAAGTGCCATAATATCAAGCTATCCATGGGAGAATATGTATTGACTAGCCCAATGATTTCCATTCCAATGGGAGGTGCTGATGTTGTACTAGGAGTCCAATGGCTACAATCCTTGGGTACAATAGCTTTTAATTTTCAAGAACTTTTCATCAAATTTTCTGTGGAAGGAAAGGAAGTTGAATTAAGGGGTATTGTAGGGAAACCAGGAAAGATAATCAGCTCTAATGGTATGACAAAGCTTCTAAAAAAGGAGCAAAGGGGTGTAATTGTACAATTATGTTCACTAGATGTTTCCACATTAGAATCATCTATTTCTCCAGATCTCCAAAAAGTCCTGGACAATCATTCCAAGGTATTTGAGACTCCCAAAGGTCTCCCACCTATGCATGATCATGATCATGCTATTCATCTGATTCCAGGAAGTGTTCCTCCAAACATCAGGCCGTACAGATATCCCTATGTCCAAAAAAGTGAAATTGAACGTATGGTTGCAGAAATTCTAGAGGCTGGTATAATTCAACCGAGTCAAAGTTCTTTCTCTGCTCCAGTAGTATTGGTGCACAAGAAGGATGGATCATGGCGCATGTGTTCGGATTATAGGGAGCTCAACAAGCTCACTATTAAAGATAAGTTCCCCATTCCTATCATTGATGAATTACTGGATGAATTGCATGGATCAATTTACTTCACCAAGTTGGATATTCGTTCAGGATATCATCAAATCAGAATGAAGATTGAAGACATTCCGAAAACGGCATTTAGAACTCATGAGGGTCATTATGAATTTTTGGTCATGCCTTTTGGCCTTACCAATGCACCTTCAACATTTCAAGGTTTGATGAATTCAATTTTCAAACCATTCCTTAGAAAATTTGGGTTAGTATTTTTTGATGATATACTTATCTACAGCAAGTCTTGGAAGGATCATGTTGAACATGTTGACAGGGTGCTACAACTATTGGAAGAGAAACAATTATATGCCAAAAGATCCAAATGTTTCTTTGGAGTCTAGGAGAGGGAATATTTGGGTCATATTGTATCTCATGAAGGATTTAAGGTAGACCCTACCAAAATTAAAGCCATTAAGGAATGGAAAATCCCCACATCCATAAAGCATTTGCGTGGATTTCTTGGGTTGACAGGGTATTATCGCAAGTTTGTTAAGAATTATGGGAGAATAGCAGCACCTCTAACGACATTATTGAAGAAAGATGCATTTTCATGGACTCCGGAAGCAACAAAGGCCTTTGAACATCTTAAAGAGGCAATGTGCCAACCACCGGTCTTAGGTACACCGGACTGCACAAAAACCTTTATTGTGGAATGTGATGCTTCAGGAAATGGAATTGGTGCTGTTCTAATGCAAGATGAAAGACCCATTGCTTTTGAAGGTCGTCCAATCAAGGGAAAGTTTCTAAGAAAAGCTATTTATGAGAAGGAAATGTTGGCAATACTCCATGCACTTAAGAAATGGCGACCCTACCTAATGGGAAGACACTTCAAGGTAAAAACAGATTATGATAGCCTTAAATACTTTTTAGAACAAACATTATCCTCTGAAGAGAAACAAAAGTGGGTCACAAAGATGTTGGGTTATGACTTTGAAATCATCTACAAAAAAGGGAAGCAAAATGTGGTGGCAGATGCACTCTCAAGGAAGGATGAGGATGTGGAAGCATTGTTGTGCGCTATTTCTATCATCCAACCAGATTGGATAAATGAAGCAAGGGAGGAATGGAAGAATGACGAAGAAGTGTGGGCACTTATTCGAAAGCTACAACAAGATTCCAGTACGTCTGATACATTTAGCTGTAAAAATGATTCGTTATGGTACAAAGATCGCTTATACCTCTGTAAGAATTCCCAGCTAAAACAAAAGATTCTTATGGAATTGCACACTTCTCCCTTAGGAGGGCACTTAGGATTTTTAAAAACTTACCACAGGGTTAAGAAGGAATTTTTTTGGGATGGCCTTAAATCAGATATTCAAAAGTTTGTGGTAGAATGTTTGGTTTGCCAACAAAATAAAGTTGAAACAATTAAGACACCGAGTCTATTACAACCTTTATCCATTCCAAGCCAACGTTGGGAGGAGGTATCAATGGATTTTATCACAGGTTTACCCAAGTCTAAGGGAAAGAGTGTCATCATGGTGGTAGTTGATAGACTTACCAAGTATGCACACTTTTGTGCATTATCACATCCATTTAAAGCCAGTACAGTTTCTACTGCATTTATGGAAACAATTCAAAAGCTACATGGAAACCCAAAGATTATTGTAAGTGACAGAGATCCCATTTTCACTCGAAATTTTTGGACACAATTATTTTCTTGTCTTGGTAGTCAGTTAGCTCATAGATCATCTTATCATCCTCAATCTGATGGGCAAACTAAGATAGTAAACAAATGTTTGGAAGGATATCTTCGTTGCTTTGTATCTGATAAACAGACACAATGGGTCAAATGGTTGCCTCTGGTTGAATGGTGGTATAACACTTCCTTTCATACAACAACAAAAATGACCCCATTTATGGCACTTTATGGGTATCAACCACTATCCATCACATCATATTTAAGAGAAAATTCTAAGGTTCAGGCAGTGGAACATCACATCGAACATCAACAACAAGTCCTCCAACTCTTAAAGGATAACCTTGTGTTGGCACAGAATAGAATGAAACAACAGGCAGATCAACATCGCAGTGAAAGAAGTTTTGATGTAGGTGATTTGGTATTCCTACGGCTACAACCATATAAGCAAATTTCCCTCAAGCAAGCTAAGAAGGATAATAAATTATCACCAAAGTATTATGGTCCGTACAAGGTGTTGCAAAATATTGGTACTATGGCATATAAATTGGAGCTTCCTGCAGCTTCTCAATTGCACCCAGTTTTCCATGTTTCATGCTTAAAGAAGGTTATAGGCGACAAGCTCCCAGTTCAAACAATATTGCCAGAACTTGACGAGGAAGGAAAAATTATATTGGAACCGGAAGCAGTTATAGAAACAAGAACTCGACAGCTACGAAATCGATCAATTTCAGAGTACCTTATCAAGTGGAAGAACTTATCCGCTAAAGATTCCACATGGGAGGATGAGAATTTTATGCAGAAGTATCCTGAACTACTCAAGCGTTGAGGACAACACTTTTTTGAAGGAGAGGGGCATGTTGGGTCCCTATAATACTAGTGATTACCCCATTACTATTGTATTTATACCCCTTATTTATATTGTTGTGCCCCCATTACCCCCATATTGTTATTAATGTGCCCATAGAATCCCTCTATTGTTATTTTTGTGGCTTTATATTATTATTGTTAGGTCGGCTGGATTATATTGTGACTCCATAGACTCCTATATATAGAAAGGAGGTTTTGTCATTTGAATCATCCAAGAATTGTTCATTTATGTAATGTAAAGGAGGTTGCCCCCTCGAATAGGCTGAATTCTAAGGCGTGGATCTCTCTTTTCTATCTTTTTGTGAGCTGGTTTCATAATAGAAATCTTTCAGATGACCATGGGAAGCGATGATTCTTTAGAAGAATATGAGGAAAGGTTCCAACTTAGATATAAACGGGCCAGGTGCACGCTTGACCCTAAATCTCTGAAGATGGTTCTGCTCCGAGGAGTCCCCGAAGACCTTCTAGATACCCTCCATGCACCTAACTCAATCAACCATGTCTCATGATCTACTTGTGTACTTGAAGAATCCAAGTACACATCCCCACCTTCATCTGAGGTGGTTTTCACCTCTGTAGAAGGATCATCATCATATCCCTTTCCTTTATCAAGAGCTTTAGATTTACAGTCCCTTTTGTAATGCCCTTCCTTTCCGCATTTCCAGCACACCACTTTTACAGGTTTTCCTGGAGATTTAGATATCCCTCTAGATTTAGACCTCCCACTCGATGACTTATTTTTGTTTCTATTCTAGGACCGTCCTCGTACAAACAAGGCATCACCATTCTGACTCTCCATATTTTTCCGTCTCATTTCCTCCATCAGCAAGGATGAGACTATTTCATCAAACTGCAAGGCAGTTGCTTTGCTACCTATTGCAATAACTAGAGTATCCCACGAATCTGGTAGAGAACACAACAAACTGATGTGTTAGTGTTAGTATCTTCATCCCTCCATCAGTGATCAAATTTATCTTTTTTCATGCATATTAGGTGTCCCATCTGATCAGCTGCATTCTATTAGGTCATGGATCAACTGATGGTAGTGGTTCTTTGTCAATTTCCCTCATGCCATTTATATGTTGGCCTATTTTCACATGTACAGGTCATTTTCCATCATTTTATTACATTCCATTTGCAAAATTCATTTTAGGGTTTTAGGTCTCATTAAGTCTAGGGTTTGTCACCATGGTCAGTGAAAACTCAATAAACGGTCAGCAGGCACATGAGGAGGTCCAATAAATCAAAATTTTCAATGATGTTATGATTAATAAGTGGTTTTTACCTCAAAACTTTGTTTTGAGGAAAAACAGAGTTTTTATTTCTATGTACAAAATTTTATGTAATTTCAATTTTTTCTATATGTGATAAGTTCAAAGCAGCTACTCTAGTTCACTTTGCCAACTCCAACCACTGCAGACAAAAAGCAAAGCATCAGTTTACCAAGTGGTTAAGAAAGTCAATTTCAATGGAAAAACAGAGATCAATACCAAAAATGACTTTGACATTAGAAAAGTGGGTTTGAGATAAGTGAAAATTAAAAGTCATCCATATTTAAAGTGAAATGGGGAGTCATTTGTCATTTCATGGTGAAAAATACCCTTGGAGAGCAAAAATCGCGATTTGGAGCCAAGGAGACAAAAACCCTGCTTTTCAAGCAACTTAGCCTGGCGTTGCACATCAGAGGCAGTGCACTGCGCATCAAGCTGGCGTTGCGCATCAGAGGATTTCTTGCAGTGTTATTTTGAATAGGCGCTGCGCATCAGGAGTGCGTTGCGCATTGGGCCCAGTGTGCTATGCATCAGTCCAGCTCTTCCTACATCGCTCCAAATTGTGCCATAACCCTCAAAATTGCTACATTTTCATTCTACAAGTAAATAATCATCCTTCTAACGCTGAATTTGAGGTCACACTTATGTTCTTCATAAATCTTGCATGTGGAAAATGAAACCCTAGCTTCTCATTACTGTTTTCCATTTCATTGTGCAATTTTCGTTCCACCATCACAAAAACATCATTAAATCCCTTTTCACTCTATTATTACCCCAAATCACTCCATTTATCCTATTTTCCCTATCCCACTCCCTTAAGAAAACTCACTCCCTTCATCAAATCTTAAGTCCTTCTCAAAACCCTAATTTCCACAACCTCTCCCTTCATTCCCCAACTCCATTCGACATTTGTAAAACTTCTTCATACTCATCTTCTTTGTCCTCATCCATTATATTTTTACCACCATTTCATCATCATTTCAGGTTCCAATGGGTCATTTTAAGCCTTGTTCGTGCTTCAATTGTACTTGGGTAAGCCTCATTTCCCTCTCCTAGGGTTTTAAAGGTAATTTCTCTTGGATGGCCAAATGATCAACAAAACTTGTGTCCTGATGTTCATACACCTTCCCCTATCCCTAATATACCTTCTTAAACAATTTCCATCACTCATATCCATCAAATTCATCATTTTCCCACAAACCCTAGTTTATTGCTACAATTTGACAATTTTCTAGGTTAGGCCTGTGTTTTGACCTTTTGTACCCCTTCCCCTCACTCAATATTTGAACTTTCACTTTCCCTTTCTTCCTAACATCCCTCCATACTTCCAAAAATTTCCTCAAGAATTTATAAGCCCCTTATCCCCTTCATTTCCCTTCATTTCTACAAATCCCTTGTTCCACACATCGGGGTAGGTTTTACTCAAATGATGTTTCTGACAAATAAAAGATGAATTTGGAAAAAGTGAGAGAGGTTTTTGTCCACCATAGGCCAAGGAAGAAAAAAATCCTTCACTTTTTACACAAGTGTCATGGTTTTAGAGAAATGTCAAAAATATAGTTGCCTCGGGAGAATTACTGCACCTCTGGAGTGACCTTGGGAAAATCAAGATTTCTCCTAGCTTGGTTGGCCAAATGAATTACTTGATGAGTGACATGATAACTAGACACGGAGATATTTCCAATGAGCTATCATGATCTCAATTTGGAGTTGAGGAAGAGCTTCAAAAGTTGACTGCAACAGCACTCTACATTTAGGCAGCCTCATTTTGCACATTTTGACCAGTCTTGCGATATTTGACTTTTAAGAGGGAAAATGAACTCAAAATTGAGAAATTCAAGATGTTTTCGAAATTATACTCAATAATAGTTCCAACTAGCTATCCTGCACCCAATTTGGACACCGGTAAGGCCTCCATAATCGGTCTGCAAAAGGGCGCTGAGCATCAAATTTTGCAACACGGGAATTTTCCTCTGATGCGCGGTGCCACTAGCATTGCGCATTGAGTTGGTAAGGTATTTTGAGGAATGGCTTACATTTTTGGATATTTCATGAAAAAATATGAAAACCCTGAAAATTTCATGAATTTTGGAGGATTTTTGGGTCACCAAAAGGGTAAAAAACACCTCAAAATTGCCCTTTCTGCCAGTTTTTGGATCCACGGGAAGCAGTGTTGGGAGAAATGATTTTTGGAGGGGAAAATGGACCAAAAATTCAAAAATTAAACTTTTCTTAGAAAGTAGACAAACAGACCTTTCCATCAAGCCAACTTGGAGCAAATTTGGTGAAGGGGAAGGCCTCCAAATTCAGTTGGGAAAAGGCGATGTGAATCAGGCACAATTTTCTCAATTTTGTTCAAAACTCAAAATTTTCTCCTAGTTTTTTCTTAGTTTGAATTTTTCTCTCTCATGGTGAAAATCATGATGTAAATTGATGTAATTTGATATAAAAATGATGAAAATTTACTCAAGGAGGTAGATACATCATATATAGGTGGTTTTGAACTAAATGAAACAGTTTCCATAGTTTTAGAGGCAAGTTGTTCCACTGCCTATTTTTCAGTTCCTAGTTTAGATCTTGTTGAAACAGCTCCTAGACTCATGGATTCGACCCCTAAAGGCTAGAATAGGTGGTGTTTTGCCTATATATTGTACTTTCTTAGTCATTTGTCAAGGTTGGACTCTTGTGAATTCTTTCAGCACTATTGTACATCATCTCTGCAGTTTGGCAAGGAAATAGACCAAGGTTTGTAGCATTTTGTGGGATTCTTGTGGCAAGGTGACTTAGTATTGTTTTTCCTTCTGTGGTTCAAGTTATCATATGTTTATGTGTTCCATTATCTCTCTCTTTTCTACTTAACTAAATGAATCAAGTATAAATGTGGAAATCATTGATGTTGCAGTGCTCTACCTTAGGGTTTCATTAGTTTTACATGTTTTCTACTATTTGAAAAGGACTCATGACACATTCATTCTCTCTCTAACTTCTCACCAGTCTCAAGACTCACCATTACACATAATCTAAAGTACTAAAGCATTTTCTTACCTCGCCCCACAGAAACTTCTACAAGACTGAGTTCATTCCCCGAACCCAAAACTGCCTTTCACATTTGATCTAGCAATCAAACATTAAATTCAATAAAACTCCTCTGAGCATATACCTAACCTAAAATTAGTCTTTATATCAATCATCTCAAGCTTTATTGGCCATATTTTCCTGAGATTGACAAGGAGAGAGCCCTCTCCCGACCTGGTAGGGCTAGCTACCAGGTTAAGCGTGGTTTGATGTTACCCTAGACCTGCCTTTCTCAGCCTGACGTAGATTTAGGCCATAACATGATGCACTTTTCTTCATCTAAAATTTTAATATCAACAGATAATAACTGACTTAACACAGTATTAAATGCATTTAGATGCTCTATCACTGAGTCTCCATCTTTCATCCTTAGGTTATACACATTTTTCCATAGGAACAGTTTATTCACCAGAGACTTAGATTGGTACAAAGTCCCTAAATTTTCCCACAAATCCTTCACCGTAGCTTCCCCTGATACATTCAACAATACTGAATCTGAGACACACAATCGTATTGTGCTCTTTGCCTTCCGATCCAACTTCTTCCATTCTTCATTAGACACTCCCGTTGGTTTAGTACCTGGATCTACCGTGATCCACTGATCTTTATCCACCAACAAATCCTCCATCTTGAGTTTCCATAACTCAAAACTCTGACCATTAAATTTCTCGATCTCTGTCTTTCCACTGCATGCCATCTTCTTTCACGACCAAAATCTATCCTGCAAATCTCCCACTGAAAAGGGTCTACCACAGGCCTAAGAAAAACCCCTCAACAACAAAGGCAACCCCTTGAAGCAAAAATAACTCTGATACCAAATGTAGGTTTTAACCCGGTACAGAACTTACCTGCATGCGAATTCTAAAACACAAAAATAAACAATGCGAGAGCATAACACATAAAATACATATACACAGCGATTTTCCCCTGGATCCAAAAACCGGGACTACCATCTTGATTTTTCATTATATTCGTTTCAATGTTACAATACATATTTATACATGCCAAAGCATCCAGTACCATGGACCGAAAACCATCACGTCCAAAACCATGTGCGACAATTATGCACAAAACCATAGGTAGGTCCACCCAACCTAATATAGGGTCCAAAAAACAAAATTTTCTAGGGTGTTACCCCAAACCCCATAGAGGGGGGTTACCTGCACCCATCAAACCCCCTGTGACCCCCCTGCTATGCAATCAGCGCAATGAAGTGGGGGCTCCGCCCCCACTCTAACCGCCCAGTTAGCTACATGGACTTGTCATGGAAAGAATATAACACAACCCAACACAGTAGAGTAGGCTCTTGCATGTGCAATTGGGTTGACTAGTTCCACCCGGGACCAAGGAAAATTAACTTGCATGCATGGGGTGCTTTTTCCTGGAATAGAAAAAGAAACATGCAAAAGAATACCTAGATTTTAGGGAGATATTTTTAGTAGATGGAGGTTACATGAAAATATTGTTTTAGAATCTTTCCTCCAAGTGTCACTTTTTCCTAGATTTGTGGCATGCGCGTCATGATGTTGAAAATTATTTATTCGACACTTCAGAGCTCATTTCTTTACATCGATCTTGGAGCTCTAACATCCCACAACACATCCAGGACTCTTCGACACATCCAGCTCAATTATTTACGGGTAAGTGATCACAACTTGTCTTTTGCAGCATTTTTGTTGCTTTTTTGGTTTTCGCTTGTGTGAATGTTGTTTGCTTGAATTCTTTGAATGCTTGTTGTCATTTACATGCATACTAGCTTCTACTAGCACCCTTTCAGTTTTTTTTAGTATCTCACTGCTGTGGAATGCATGAAATTGTTTTGCACGAATGGTCATCGATTTGGTGACCCGCTTCGCCCACATGCCTGTTGTTTCATTTTATGAATCTTTCATTCACTTTTTGCATGCATGATCATTTTCTTCTACTTACACTGAGTATCTCCATGCATTCACCTTCACATTTTCTTTCAATTTCTCATCAGCGAGTCCAGGTAGTCTTGGCCCAAACTTTGCCTCATCAAGATAACATTGCACAATCCTGAGAAGGGAGGCTCGGTCATCCTCTAAGGAAATGTGCATCTCTACCCAGGAGCTATCCTCCAGTATTGCATTGCACAATTCTGAGGGACAGTGACTGCTGGCCCTAAAAATTGCACAATACATTCACTGAGCCTGCAACCATTTCCAGCTGAAATTGTGCATTGCACAATTCTAGCAGCCAACAGGCCAGCCTGGATTGCACATTGTGTAAATCCAATAGCTAGTTGACCTCCCCAGACAGCCCATACTACCTTTTGTGCAGTTTTGGAAGCTATTCAACCAACCTCCCAGAAGAAATTGCACAATGCTTGCCTATCAATCCCCAGGTATGTTGCATGTCTTTCCTTAAGTTTGCTTTGGTTTTCGCTGACACATTTCTTTCCATGCATGTCGCTCTATCTCCAAATATTGCAGGTGTTCGTCCCCCTCTTTGAATTTTAGGATCAATGGCCTCCAAGAGATAAGGATCAAAGGACACTTATGAAAGTGCAACTGGAGCATCAGTTGAGCAAGTGTCTGCAAGTCTACGAATCTATGAAGACACCAAGCTTATTCTAGACAAGGACATCAAGTTGAAATGGCAAGAGTTAAACGATGCATTTGTAGACACATTTGGGGAAGACCTTGAAGACTGCTAGGTGTATGTGAACATCCACAAGTCTGACTTGTACTAGATTGCATGCACGTATCCCATGCTCCCATGCGCAGACATGATACATTGGATCATCTCGTACACTGATCCCAAGATGATGACATTGAGCAATGTTAGTGGGACAAAGATTGATACCTTTAGGGCAAAATATTATGATAATATGTATTAGATGACAGAGCCCATGACCATCATGGAGACACCCTTCAACTTACCCAGCAGCAATGCCAACTCCAGAAACATTTTGAAGAACTGGGTGAAGGAGCGGCCAAATTTAGGATGACACCCAACCAGGTCTACAAGATAAAGATACTACGGAAGGCGTATCAATAATTGGTCATATTTTCATGTTGATTGTGTTAGCGCTTGAAATTTCACCTCAGGCTGAGAAAGGTAAACCTCAAGGCAACATCAAACCACTTAGCCTCGTAGCTAGCCCTATGGGGTAGGAGAGGGCTCTCTCCGGTCTATCTCGATAAAGATCTTCAATGGGCGAGATAACCAATAGGGTAACACTGATTTTAGGCTAGTAAACTGATCAAAGGGTTGATTTGGGATTTTTAGGGTTTTGGTGGCAAATTGAGGAGGTGGCAATTTTGGGTGTGGGGATTGGACACAGTTTCTGCAGGGGGTTCTTTGGGGCGAGGTAGGAGACAGTATTGATGCCTTTGATTGAGGTGGATGATTAAGAATGACAGATGAGGAGTTAAGGAGAGCAAACAATAACTTTGAATTCTCCTTAAACAGTAGAAAACATTGAAATTAAACAAACTTAAAAGCAGAGCATGACAGTCATGAGTTCTACTTTAACACTTCATTTGCTTAATGTGCAGAAGGAAAAGAAAGGAAATGATTCACATAACACACTTACAAGTACATAGAGAAACACACCATCAATACATGTAACCACAAGAATCCCAAAAAAGACTGCAAAACCCTGGTCTTCCTTAGCCAAAAATTGCAGAGATATAGTGAATAATACAATGATAGCTTCTCCCTCAAGAGTCCAACCATGAAAATGAGCAAGAGAGTACATAATATAGATCATCTAACATCTTTCCCTGCCTCTAGGGGTCGATCTCACTATCCTAGGAGCTGTTTCAACCAATTCTAAACTAAGCACTGAAAACTAGGCAGTCAAAACAACTTGCCTCTATAAACTAGGAAACCAATCCATTCATTTAATCTTCACCTATCTCATGAATGAATCTTCTAGAAGAGATACATAAGTGTAAAAGTGTCATAAAATTACATTATTTACATCAAGGAGGATGACAATCCACTCCAAAAAGTCAAACATGGTCAAAACTGCGTTTTGCTGAAAATTTTGAGAAATTTGCCTGATAGGTCGCGCACCATTCCCTGACGGGTTGCGCGCCTTTGAGGGCACTTTTGGGGCACTTCCAGGTGTCCAAATGAGGCAAGAGTAGGCTTGTTGGAAAGGTCTATGAGTCTACTTTCCAACCCAATTGGAATTTCTGAATTTGGTTGCCATTTTCCCCTCCCAAATTGCAATCTCCCAAGACTGCTTTCTGTGTGTCAAAAATGTGGCAGAAAGTCATTTTTTGCTTGTTTTTTGACTTTCAGGAGGCCCAAAACTTCATAAAATCTCTTGGAAATGGGTGAGTATGTGTAACTTTTCATGCCAAATCTAGAAATTCTGAGTTTTTTGAAAATAGAGTTGCCAAGTGAAAGGGTCGCGTGGGGGGTGAGACCCGTTAAAAGGGCAAAACCTGTAAATTGCCTGAAAAAACCAAAATTGACCCAAAACGCTCAAAATTTCTTGGGATTTGTGCTGTGACTGAGCTATTTAGTGCCTTTCTCCTTCAAGGAAGCCTCGGCCAAGATGTGGAGGGGATCGGGCCTTTTTCTCCTTTTTTGTGCCTTGGCCAACCGCCTTTGGAGCACCTTCATCTTCGCCTTGCACATGTGCATCCGCGCCCAATAATGGTTCTTCATGTTTCTCAACAATTTCTTATCTTGGTTGGCCTTAGCCAACAGCCTCTCCAAGTGAGCATTGAGCCGGATAAGCATGGACTCTCGCTCAACTGGCACTAAATCACCGGGTCTTCTTCGATTCAAGTTGCGTTCACTACGAATCCTCCACAACTCATCAAGAGTTTGCTCATCCTCCAACTGCTTGTTGCGCTGCTCTAGATATGAGATTGTCCATTGTGCCCCCTCTAATCTCCTCTGCAATGCATCATTTTCAGCTCTAAGGTGCTGATGATCTCCTTTGACTCTTGGCTAGGAGAACTGACATCGAGATCAACAAGCTCTATATCTGGAACACCTGATGGCCCCTCATCAATCCTGGGTTGTTTGCCCCTCTCTGATACCTGTGCTACTGTTAGAGACGAGGCCCCTTCCACCTGGTGTGGAGATAACACTCGTGGTGTTGATGAAGAAGGCGATACCCCTTCCACCTGGTGTGGAGAAAATACTCGCCTAGCTGCTGCAAATAAGGCCCTGTGGCCTCTCTGATAAGTGACCAATGGAGAAGAGCTGACATGGCTAGTCCCGGGGATATCATGCTGCTGTGATGGTCCTCCTTCCTCATGAACAATCTCCGGATGTGGTGGTGGTGTTGTAAAGAACTCACGAGAGATGAACTCCTCCCATGAGATGCTCTGCTGAGCCAACTGATGTAAGACCACAAGCTGAATCAAACCATAATGGTAGAGGCTCCTATGTTGCTGTTCTGGGCTCTTCCGCTGCATCACGGGCACCATCCTCTCAATATTTTGGCAGAAGAAAACAGGGATGTTCATCATCCGTACCCGTGTGAAATGCATTAATAGGCAAATATGGTACGAATATACCTGTGAAAATCTGCCCTCACAGGTAAAATAGAGCATGATAAGCCTCATCATGGGAGCATACTCACTCCTGAGAAATCTGAAGGGAAACACACCTGTCAAGTGTCTCATGAATGCGGGTCTAACGAAAGGCTCAAACTGAACACTGTCCAACACCTTGCGCTTATTCCATACTTCTCCGACATTAGGTATCCCTGTGGCCTGTGCAATCACCTCGGGTGTCAATGTAAAGTCCACCACGGCAAGGTTGACATGTCCATCATGCAAATGTAAAACAAATAGGCGAGCCAACTCTCTGTGATGCTGAATCTGAGAGATCCTCTCGCAAAACTCATAACAAGACATATAACGGAAACATGATACTGCCATTGGACAAGCCTGCAAATTGGTCAAAGAGGTGGGCTCCTCTCTCCTACGATGACCGCCCTTTCCACCCTTGTGAGGCCTCCTCTGTTCCTCAAACTCTGAAGCTGATGCATGGTCATCACTTTGCTCATAACTGGTTTCGGTTTCTGACATTGTTTTAGGAGAAAAATGGCTGAAATGTACTGCTGTTTCTGCTTTATAAACTGCTGATTAAAATGTTGTTTTCAAGGGGACAAGGAGCACCAGGGAAATGTTAGGGAAGGGATGTTTTAAAGGGAAATTGGGAATAATAATGAAACAGGGATTTAGGGGAAAATCATTGCATATACATCATTATACAAATTTATTTACATGGATATTATGAGAGGTAGGGTTAGGGTTTGATTTTTATTTCTTAGGGAAAAGGGGTAGAGTTTAGGTTTCTTTCACAAATTTGGAAAGGAAATTTACATGGAATGACAAGGAATAAGAAATGGGAAATGGGGAGAAAATGATAACAAGGGGATACCTTAAAACAGCATATAAACCCAAGCCATTTTACAACTTTAAACCAAAGCAAAGTGGAACGTTTCATTTGCAAATGAAGGCCTTTGAGAATGCAATCATGATTTCCTTTAACCATGGAAAGCAAGAATTGTTTAAGATTGAGGGCCTACCTTACGAAGTTTGGCGATTTGTTGCTCCTTGATGAATTTGCAGGCGGTTTTACAAAGAGGGCGCTGACGGGTCGCGTGCCTCACCCAACGGGTCGCGCGTCTCTGACGGGTCATGCCCGTTATAGTTTTGCACTGGCGGAGGGCGCTCAACGGGTCGCGCGCCACTGACAGGTAGCGCACCTGGTTCAATGGGTCGCGCGCCTGTCCAACTCAAAAACTTCGTCCAATCTCTCGCCCAATCTCTCTTGCAAGTGACTTAGATGCACAATGAGGCTCGATGGAGGGAGATTGGGCTTTTATAACCTTGATTTGAATTAATTTCATGCCCAAACCCACTTTATAATGTTTTTCTTTGACACTTTATAAACTTGATGTTTTTGGTTTCCTTTTATCCTGAAATTGACTAACTTGATGCTTTTGCTTGATACTTTTTGCAGGGATAACATCTGAGGGATCTTGGCAAGGGAGCCAAGGTTACATGCTGTCCTTTGAAGCCTTTTGAAATTTTACCATTTTTTACAAAATTTTGAAAAATGACCTTGGCTTTAAAAACAGGGTTTTTAAATCCAAGGTGAAATTTAACTGTACAAGATAGAATCTTTTGAAAAAACACTTTAAAAATCATCCCTCTGGCTTGCTGGGTACTTATTGACCTTCAGAGACATGAGCTTGAAGACAAACTTGACCTAAACCCTAGACCTAGAAATTTTGACCTCAAGGCAAGACAAATAACCTTGAAAAAGTTTAATGACTGAAACAACTTGATCCAGCAGTGCCAAGAGGGGAATAAAGACACCAGCTCCTCCATCAGGGTTATGGCATGCCTAATGGAATGCAAAGAATGACACTGATGAGACACCTATTTATGCAAATGCAAAGAGCTTTGATCGCTGATGGAGGGCTACTAGACCGACTCTAACAGATTGTATGGCCAAGAAAGCACAGACACCTTCCCACAGAGTTTGGTGATCGCGCTGCACCAACTGGCCAGAAAAGGAAAAGCATGTAATTGGTCTAGCATGTTGACTCATCAACTAAAGGAATGAGTAATAGGCTCGAAAACCGCCCAAAGTTATGCAAGCAGATATCTACATGTCTGCCTACATCTTGGATGCAATTTGTGCCCGATAGGAGTTTATGGGCCTCAAGTGGGCATGGACACTTGAGGGGACTGTTGTGAATGCTTATTATACGATGTTGTCTGAATGCAGCTTCAGAGGAGTTATCACATGGCTATCTGATCATTTTTTCATCCCGATTTAGAAGATGATATTCAAACAGGATCCACCCTGCATGTCGAAGGTAGCAATGGAGGCACTGATAGACATTGTTGATTGGTATACCTCACCGTCCGACACCTTCACATGGATGTACAGCATGGAGAAGCCTCCACGTGTCCTACTGAAGTTTTCCTTGGACATAATCATCATGTAGGAAGTAGCATATCACATCTCGGCAGGATTGACAGCTAGGCTGCACGAAAGAAGAAAGGACCTTGGTCCGCTCTTTTGTTACGCATTGGATTGTACGAGATTTAGAGTTTCAAGCATGCAGATGTTGAAGTAGAGCAGATGAAGAAGTATCTATTCGACATTCGAAGTTACAATCCGTATGACCCGCACTATCTTGTGAAAGATCATTGCACAAGAGTACAGTTCAATTAGATCCACGGGGCATGTCATTGGGTGCAAGAGGACCCATGGAGATATTATTACAACTCCTCCAGACTCAATGAACTGGTTGGCTTCGTTGTGGAATGGTTAGCGAAGAAACGTGAAGCAACATCCCAGAGAGCACCAAAAGTAACAACAACAACAGAGGTGAACATACCAGTGCATGACAAGGGCAAGAGGAAGATGGTCAATCACATGGAGGAAGAGAAAAGTTGTAAGTTTTGAGCAGATCCACTTGTGGAGAAAGAAGTTATGGCTATATAGGCGAAGAGGCAACAACGCGATAAGCGAAATGTGCAAAGGCAGAGAGAGAAATGAAGAATGAAGGATATGGAGAAGGAGTTGAATGAGTTGAAGGAGCAACTCCTGAAGGAACAGGAGCTACACAGATAGGAGAAGGAAGCACAAAAAGATCAGGTAGACCAGGGGGCACATCTTGTGCAGATGGATGAATCATCGCCCATACAGGTAGTGGACTCATCAGAACAATTGGCATCAGGAAAACAGGGTGAGACATCACAGGAGTAGGACTTCGCTCATGAGATAGAGCGAGAACTTGAACAAATGGATACATATATGGAGCGAAAAGAATTAGAGAAAGACACCAACCTCATGCCTCACCACCAAGAGGTCAACCCGATAGCTTCACTGCATCCAGAAGACGAGAAAGTCCTAAGCGACCAAGGAGACATTGAGATCCTTGGAGATCAACCAGAAGGATATATGTGCAACATCTCATCGACGAGTCTCAACATAGAGTTGTGCAATCTCGCAAAATGTCGACTCCAGAAGATCACACATCTCCTACACAATATGAAGAACGAGTGATCATGTCTAACGTGTGTAAACATCCAACATCATTGGACGATGCTATGAGAGTCTATGACAAAGCCACTAGCTCAAGTGTTCACTTTTTGATAACTGAGAACGAGCGAATGACGAAAGATGTACAAATGACCAAGCCGAGAGGAGAATTGGTTATAGCATTTGCCTGATCAAAAATGAAGAAGGCAACACTAGATGAAGTGTTGTCCCTTGACATAGTCATCTAGGCATTGTATTCCAAGTTTGGTACCATGCATAAGGCAATCGTCCATCTCAATAGATGGTAGAAGTGATGTGCTAGAAGAACACATATCTTGTCGAGCGTGCATGCTCTTGTTGATTACATGTAAACAAGGACAATGAGATACAAGGGAGCCTCGCTTCACTTGCCTAAGATGATGAAGCCCAGAGCGATCGAGCTGAAGGCACTCATCTAGAGTCAGATCCGGAACTATGAAGGGCTCCCGGAGCTCATCACTAGTCTACAGGCTTCCCATGCATGTGTATTCAAGAGTATGGATGTTGTGGTGCACGAACATGCGATCCCATCTATTAGGACTCTCACCCAGGTGAATAGAAAGGCACAGATCTGACTAGAGCTTGATCGTACTTTGACGACTTGATGCGCATAGCCACCAACACAGACTTGCCAATCAATGTAGACATCATGCAAAAGTATGTTTCTGTCCAGCCACATTGAATACAATGATGTGCATGCTTTCAGACGAGTTGGACAGAGAAGCCTGAGAAGTGTACCCAGATGTTATGGAGGAAAGATTCATACTCCAGAAAGATGTCACCTTGGAGTACAGAGACATGATTGATGGCTATCAATCTTGGCATCATTTCGCTAATGTCGATCATCGAGAGGATGTCGAAGAGTTAAACTTCCCATGGTTGTTCGAGTCATAGTGGCGTCTTGCATGTCTTGCTCAAGCCACTTTTGTCTCACATGGGTACATGTGCATTGTAATGTAACGTCTTGTCAAGTGTAAGTTCAAGTGTCAATAGTTGGATGTAACAATCATACAGTAGATGAAGAGTCATGAGGGTAGATGAACTATCACAAAGGCGAATGTCAAGGGCCACCCCACCCCTTGCTATAAATAGTCTCTCATAACTCATTGTAGAGGCTTTTGGTCAGCCAAGCTTTGATAGGACTATCTTAGAGAAATCTTGGACAATATTGTAACACACCCTAGCTTCTCCACTGCGCAAAGCTAGCATATATCTTTGGAGGAGCAAGCAGTTGTGGTTGTAAGGTTCCACTATTGGAACAAGTGGGTGTACATGGATGTATTATATGACTGTAACTTACACTTCTTAATATAACAGAGCCAACATGTTTTCATGCATATGTTGTTATTGTAGTTGTACTATTCTGGTTGCTGTAGAAATGTATGTTATTTAACTTATGCATTTGTGTATGAACTATTTTGTATGCAATTTTTTAAATCTTGTTGCAGATGTGTTTTTTTTGGGTTGTGTTATATTCTTTCCACAACTAGCCCACGTAGTTAAATGGGGGGTTAGAGGGGGCGCGGAGCCCCCCCTTCATTGCACCGATTGCGTAGTGGGGAGGTCGCAGGGGGTTTGAGGGGTGTAGGTAACCCCCCTCTGTGGGGTCTGGGGCAGCGCCCCAGAAAATTTTGTTTTTTCAACCCTATATTAGGTTGGGCAGACCTACCTATGGTTTTGTGCATGATTTTCGATCCATGGTTTTGGACACGATGGTTTTTCAGTCCATGGTATTGGACGCTTCAGCATGTATAAATATGTATTATAACATTGAAAGGAACATAATTAAAAATCAAGCTAGTAGTCTCGGTTTTGGGATCCAGGGGAAATCTCTGTGCATATATGTTTTATGTGTTATGCTCTCACATTGTTTATTTTTTGTGTTTTAGAATTCATATGCAGGTAATTTCTGTACAAGGTTAAAACCTACATTTGATATCAGAGCTATTTTGGCTTCAAGGGGACGCCTTTGTTGTTGAGGGGTTTCACTCGGGCCTATGGTAGACCCTGTTCAGTGGGAGATCTATGAGATTGATTCTGGTGGTGAAAGAAGATGGCAAGCAATGGAAAGAGAGAGATCGATAAATTTAATGGTCAGATTTTTGAGTTGTGGAAACTCAAGATGGAGGATCTGTTGGTGGATAAAGATCAGTGGATCACAGTAGATTCGGGTACTAAACCAACGAGAGTGTCTGATGAAGAATGGAAGAAGTTGGATTGGAAGGCAAAGAGCACAATACGATTGTGTGTCTCAGATTTAGTATTGCTGAATGTATCAGGGGAAGCTACGGTGAAGGATTTGTGGGACAAGTTAGAATTTGTACCAATCCAAGTCTCTAGTGAATAAACTGTTCCTGTGGAAAAAGCTGTATAACATGAGGATGAAAGTTGGAGACTTGGTGACAGAGCATCTGAACGCATTTAATACTGTGGTAAGTCAGTTATTATCTAATGATATTAAAATTTCAGATGAAGATAAGTGCATTAGTTTGTTGTGTTCTCTACCAGTTTCGTGGGATAGTCTAGTTATTATAATAGGTAGCAATACAACTACTTTGCAGTTTGATGAAATAGTCTCATCCTTGCCGACGGAGGAGATGAGACGGAAAAATATGGAGAGCCAGAATGGTGATGCCTTATATGTACGAGGATGGTCCCAGAACATAAACAAAAATAAGTCATCGAGTGGGAGATCTAAATCTGGAGGGAGATCTAAATCTCCAGGAAAACCAAAGGAAGGGCACTACAAAAGGGACTGTAAATATAAAGCTCTTGATAAAGCAAAGGGATTTGATGATGCTCCTTCTGTAGAGGCGAAAACCACCTCAAATGAAGGTGGGGATGTGTACTTGGCTTCTTCAAGTACACATGTAGATCATGAGGCATGGTTGATTGACTCAAGTGCATCCTTTCACTTCACTCCGCATAGAGAGTGGTTTTGTGAGTATGAGAAATATGATGGTCGTGATGTCTTCTTAGGGGATGATAGGAAGGCTAAAATCATTGGTCGTGGAAAAGTAAAGTTGAAGTTGCAAGATGGAAGGGTTAGAACACTTCCGGGTGTTCTTCATATTCCTGCATTGGCCAGAAATCTAATTTTTGTAAGCAAGTTGGATGATGTAGGTGTAAAAATAGTGTTCGAGAAGGATACCTACAAGATGGTTTGAGGAGCACTGGTATTGATGTGGGGAGTTAAGATTGTAACTATGTACAAGCTGCAAGGTAGCATTGTTGTTGATGGGTGCAACAGCTCTGTGGTTCTTGAAAGTGGAGCAAAAAATCTAGTGGTCTCTAGAGAGAAGACCATGTTGTGGCATCAAAGGCTTGGACATATTGGAGAGAAGGGCCTTCGAATACTTCATGGTAAAGGTATGGTAGAAGGTATGAGTAATAGCTCTCTAGATTTTGATTTCTGTGAAAATTGTGTACATGGGAAGCAAAATCGGGTGAGTTTCCCCTCTGGTGGTAAGAGGGCGAAATAGATATTAGAACTTGTGCACAGTGATGTGTTTGGACCTGTGAAGGTTCCATCACTGGGTAAGTCTATGTACTATGTATCATTTATAGATGACTTCTCAAGGAATACGTGGATTTATTCCTTAAGAAGAAATATGAAGTCTTTGACAGGTTTAAAGAATTTAAGGTTCTGGTGGAAAACCAGACAGAGAAGAAGATAAACGTGTTGAGGACAGATAACGATGGAGAGTTTTGCAGTAAGGAATTTGAAGAATTCTATAAGAAGTGTGGTATAGCATGGTAGAAGACTACTCCATACACACTTGAGGAAAATGGAGTTGCAGAAAGAATGAACAAGACGCTGATGGAAAGGGCAAGAAGCATGCTCAGTGGTGCCGAGTTACGACAGGAATTTTGGGCAGAGGCAGTGGAGACAACATGTTACTTGGTCAACAAATCACCTTCATCAGCGTTGGAGGATAAGACTCCACAAGAGGTATGGAATGGTAAGAAACCCTCTCTTTCACATCTGAGGGTATTTAGATGTGATGCATATGTACATGTTCCAAAGGAGAAATGAACCAAGTTGGATAGTAAATCTGGAAGGTGCATCTTTATTGGGTATAAGGATGGTTTAAAGGGTTATAAGCTTTGGAACCCAGTAACAAGGAAGGTCGTGTACAACTGAGATGTGGTGTTCAGAGAGGTAAAAGATGTTATTAAACATGAAGTTCAACCAAAAGAACCTGAGAATATATAGTTTGAGCTTAAGGAGGAAGAATCAGACTCTACAACAGAGGAGGAATTAGAAGATGAAGAGCCACAAACCTCGAGTGTGAGAAGATCAGTTTGAGAAAGAAGGCAACCAAAAAGGTATAGTCCATCAGATTTCTGTTCAAATTTTTCTTTATCTATTACTAACGATGATCCCAGAACTGTGAAGGAAGCAGTAGATTTAGAGTATGGCAAACTCTGGAAAGAGGCCATGGTTGATGAAATGGAATATTTGCACAAAAATGAGGCTTGGGATCTGGTGGAGTTGCCGGTTGGAAGGAAACCCATTGGCAACAAATGGGTGTTCAAGAAGAATACAAATGCAGAAGGAAAGGTGGAGAAATACAAAGCTCGGTTGGTAGCAAAAGGTTATTCCCAGGTGTTGAGAATTGATTTTGGTGAAGGCTTTGTGGTGAAGGGTAAGAAAGAACTGGTATGCAAATTAAATAAGTCTTTGTATGGGTTAAAACAGTCACCAAGGATGTGGTATCAAAAATTTGATACATTTATACGGGGACTTGGCTTCACCAGAAGCAAAGTAGATCACTGTGTGTATTATAAATTAATTGGTGACCGTGTTATTTATCTGGTCTTGTATGTGGATGATATGTTGCTGGTTGGAAATGACAAAGAAATTATCCAGGATTTGAAGACCCAATTGTCCTCCAAATTCGACATGAAAGATCTTGGTGTTGCAAACTATATTTTGGGCATGGAAATTAATAGAGATCGGGCAAAGAGGAAGCTCTGGTTAAACCAGAGGAAGTATGTCAAGACAATACTGCAGAGGTTTAATATGCGGGATAGTAAACCGATGAAGGTTCCTATTCCTGTAGGTGTGGAGTTATCTATTGAACAGTGTCCCAAGACATCAGAAGAGGAAGAGGACATGTCCCGTGTTCCATATGCAAGTGCAATCCGTAGCCTAATGTATGTAATGGTTTGTACTAGACCAGACATTGCACATGCAGTGGGAGTATTGGCAGGTTTATGTCAAAACCAAGGAAGGAGCACTGGACAACAGTGAAGCGAGTTTTCAGGTATTTGTGTGGCACTAGTGATTATGGTTTGTGCTACCAAGGAAGACCAAGATTGGACAGAGTGTTGGATATTCGTGGCTTTGCTGATGCAGACTGGGCTGGAGATATGGATTAGAGAAGATCTACAAGTGGGTATGTCTTTAACCTATTTGGAGGTGCAGTCAGTTGGATGAGTAAGAAACAATCTGTAGTGGCATTATCAACTACAGAGGCAGAATACATGGGAGCCACTCATGCAAGTAAGGAACCATTTTCGTTGCAAAGATTGTGTTCAATTATGGGGTTAGTACAGGGAGCCATAAGGATAAACTGTGACAGCCAAATTGAAATTTTCTTGGTAAAGAAACCTGCATATCATTCAAAGAGAAAGTACATTGATGTTCAGTATCACGTTGTGAGGGATATGATTGAAGACAAAAAGCTGTTGCTGGTAGAGGTGGACACTTTGAAGAATACTGCAAATGCATTGAAAAAATCGGTGAGCTCTGAGAAGTTCTCTTGGTGTAGAGAAATAATGGGTGTTGCAGGGTTAGATAAATGACTAAGCTCTCTTGTGGCCCCCTGTGGAAAGAAAACAATAAGTGGGAGAATGTTGGGTTGTGTTATATTCTTTCCACGACTAGCCCACGTAGTTAACCGGGGGGTTAGAGGGGGGGTGGAGCCCCCCCTTCATTGCATCGATTGCATAGTGAGGAGGTCACAGGGGGTTTGAGGGGTGTAGGTAACCCCCCTCTATGGGGTCTGGGGCAGTGCCCTGGAATTTTATTTTTTTTGGACCCTATATTAGGTTGGGCGGACCTACCTATGGTTTTATGCATGATTTTCGGTCCATGGTTTTGGACGCAATGGTTTTTCGGTCCATGGTATTGGATGATTCGGCATGTATAAATATGTATTGTAACATTGGAAGGAACATAATGAAAAATCAAGCTGGTAGTCTCGATTTTGGGATCCAGTGGAAAATCTATGTGTATATGTGTTTTATGTGTTATGCTCTCGCATTGTTTATTTTCTGTGTTTTAGAATTTGTATGCAGGTAATTTCTGTACAGGGTTAAAACCTACAGTTGTTGGTTTGAACATACTTTGGATTGCTCGCTATCTTGCTTTATAGCCAGTGATGCATCTTTTCTTGTGTGTTCCCTTCTAAGCCGAGTACTATTACAGGTTTCCAAGGGGCACACTCACCTCACTCCCCATGTGTTAGAACCTCTTAGCACTTTCCTTGACTCGTTGCAACTGTCACACCCTTGCTACCAATAGGGACATCTTACTTGTCTCTGTGCAAAATCATGGTCAAGGCATTACCGTACGACCCACTTCAGGGACTCCTACACCAAATGGTCTAAGGTCTAATTGGTACTTCTTACTGGGGAGATCCCTTGACATGTTGGTGAGTCAAGCACCGTCAACAAAAGGTATGTTAGATTTCCTCTTCTTGCTGATTGTTAATTAGAGACATCACAAGTCAACAAGGAGAGGGAGGAGGTAACTAGACCCAATAGAATCCGTTAGAAATTCCAAATCAAATGGATAAGGGTTTAGTTGGGGATCTGACTAGGTGGTCTCCCTTATATGTTGATGAGGTAATTTTTGTCCATCAACACTTCCTTGACCTTCCCATATATTATCTCTTGAGATCTACCTTTCTGCTCTTAAGATGCAATTGAAGGAACCTACTCCGATACTAATTGATTGAAATACTTAGAGGGGGGTGAAGCAATATTTCACTTCAATTAGTTAACTTTAACTTCATAGAGAATTAATTATCATTAGCACTAGATCAAAATAGATAATAAAAAATACATCACATCAACATGAACTCTACACAGGAAGTTTAGGTGGAAATCCTTCCGGGAGAAAAAACACAAAATGGTTTTAATATATGCCTTGAAAACTACATCAACGAGAAGCACCAACTTATAATATTTATAGAAAAAATTGAAGGAAGCTCCAACTCCCTAATTTACAAAAAATGACTAGAAGGAGGCTCCAACCCTCTCATTTATTAGCTCTAACTAAAAGGATGCTCCAACACCCTGGATTTATTATCTCTACTTGAAAGGATGCTCCAATGCCCTATCTTTATTAGATCCAAATGAAAACATTATCTAACACCCAAAATAGGCACAAACGTTCCCTAGCACCACCCTACCACTCTGAATATTGAATATGTTCTCAAGAACAAACCTTAAGGAGTCTTCAGTCTC
The DNA here is from genome assembly GCA_031772625.1 of Pinus tabuliformis. Classification (NCBI taxonomy): domain Eukaryota; kingdom Viridiplantae; phylum Streptophyta; class Pinopsida; order Pinales; family Pinaceae; genus Pinus; species Pinus tabuliformis. The sequence goes on from CM062805.1 coordinate 822,500,983, forward strand.
CTTTGTGCACCACCCAACCGCCCTTAAGATCTAATATGAAAAAATAATATAGAATACACTGGATATGCTACTCATCCATTGTTATCAATAACATTGTTGTACTTCCTCTGCTCTTATCATATCACTGTCACAATACTATTATCAATGCCACTGTTGTCACTAATGTCAAAAATACGAAATCAAGTCACCACTAGGTCTTGCCCACATGTACAATATAATGTGCCACGGGTCTATCATGTGCCTAGCCTTAAGCTATCTCAGTGTCTCCCTTAGGAAACACAAAATCATACAATCCTTCTCTATTGTCTCAAACCCTAGCTGCTCAAGTCAACAATATGTAAGTGAACTAACAATTCCACAATTAGCCTTGGAAAGTCACTGTCACACTACCAACAACATATTCTCTAACATAAAATTAATTTTTCTTAGAAATTCATCAAGCCCTATTATCATACGTTCACTCAGCCATACGTATTTTTGATTCTCAAACATATTCACATATTAAACTCTAGTAGAGTGAAAAATCAACCATACATAAATACTTGCAGTGACATGGACTATGTTATATTAGCTCAGCCAAACTTTACCAACAACAATATACAACATACTGCTAGAATATCCAATGTTCATGACACACATACTAGAAATACATGAGAACTAGAGTAGTACTCTCATATCTCAACCTATGTTACAATTATACAATAATACATAGATTTAACATGAAATGCATGGAAATACGTTACAATATGATATCAATGAAGGCTCTCTATATTACACGAAACAAGTAGTGACAATCTTGGATGATCTAGCTTTACATTTCCTTAAGTTATTAGTTGTGTCACATGATCAATAGTCATACTTTAGTAAAATAAATTATGGTTTCAATAATACTCTTGTGATGCTTCAACAACAATAAATCATCATGAGGGATCAACTTTGCTAGAACATAATCACATTGTTGTCTTTATCAATACATCCTCATAATTCCTTCTTCAAGGTTGTTGAACTACTATAGATGACATTAACCCTTTACCTTAATATTTGCAAAGTACAATATCAAAAGATCCATACCTTAGCTAGATTTTAAAGAAGACCGACCACATGAATTTTGACTGGTTGTTACTATGATAATACCTCTTGTTCATTGTCTTTTACTTATGATACTATGGCCTAACCAAACCTTTATTTTTCCTTTCAAATAGGTCTTAATCTAATTTCATAAGCAAGACTTAAGACATGCTTGTGACTATGATGTGACCTCCTTCTCTATTGTTATTTGCTTCATATTTTCCCTCAAAATTGTCTCTATTGAGACTCAATATTGATGTGTCAAGACTGTCCAAAAGAAAAATTCAAACAAATCTGGAAAATCCATTTTTGTGTTTAGATCAAATCCTCAATTATGTCCTTAATCTAATTGAACACAACCTTAATATTCCCCATTTATCTGTGGCCAAAATAGGTCAAATGTCTTCCTAAACACAAACTTAAATTTGGCCTTAAAAGTGCCTTGGATTAGGCCTCATATTCTTCCTCTAGCATGCTTTTGAAAAATGAGAAATTATATAAAATAATCCTCGGAAAGTGCCTCAAGATGGGCCTCATACCAGGCTGAATTCTTACTCAGGAGGGCCACGAATTTATCTCAGAGATGGGATGAATTTTCCTTTGGAGATGGGTCGAATTCAACCATAAATTTCCCTCAAAATGGGGCTGAAAATTTACTTTCAAAGTTTCCCTTAGATCTCCCACAGATCAGTCAATATGTGGATCTAATTATGGCTTATATATGGATTTAAACAACCTTCCTAACCAACTATTAATATTTCCTTAGATATGTCCTTGAATTTACCTCAAATTAGGCCCGAACAAATCATTAATGTTGCCTCAATAATCTTTAGAGATGACCAAATCATGCCCTAGATATGTGCTGATTTTTTTGCTTCAAGATAACAATGTTCCCTCCTTACAATGACCTTATAACCATAACTTCTTACGTAACAATTCCCCATAAAAATCAAAAATAAACCATAAGCCAAAAACCCTTCAGAAATTTGGCTACATCTGATCCCTATGATTTTCAAAGCTTGAAAGAATGAAATTTTGATGATCCATAGTGCCAAATGATGCCTTATATCGATACTAAATGGGGTAGGGGATTTTTTGGGCTGACTTATGCCACAAGACCTAAAAAATGTCTCCCACAAATTCAATTGTTGTTGGATCCAACTTGAATATTTGACAAGAATTAAATTCAAAAATTCGATTTACATAAATTCACCTTTTTGAAGCCATTCCAAACTATAAATTTATTCATTTTAGAAAAAAATAGTCAACTTCCAAGACCCACATAATTAATCCAAGGATCAACATATTTTTCTTAATTTTTAATGCCATAACATTAGACCAAAATATCATTCATATTTGGGCACCATGACCACAATATCGGGGTTTCAACTTTGAGAGAGAATATCTCCTTAACTTTGAGGAGTTACACGTTGTGCCACCTACCGTTGGAAATGGCATGATGAGTACAATTAGTCTATGATGGGCTTTCATGAAAAATTAATATTTTCATTAAAGGAAATTTCATCCTAAAAGTGACCCTCTATGGAAACATAATAAAATAATATTTATGAATTTTGGAGGGAAAGGAAGAAAACTATTTTTTTTCATTGTATTTTTGGCTTATCTCCTTATAGTTTTACTCAAATTTCAAGTGTAGACACTCATTGGATGTAGAATTAAATTCTTCATCCAAAGACTACCCATTATGCATGCTTTTGAGAATAACCATATTTATAAAAATTGAATATACATTAAAAAGTGTGTTGAACACATTTTTTTAGTTTATATTCATTTCTTTTTATCAATGTGGGTCTTCTCAAAAGTATGAATAATGGGTATTCATTGGATGTGAAATTTAATTTCACATCCAGCAAGTGTCTACACTTGAAATTTGAGTAAGCATATAATGATAGAAGCCAAAAATAAAATTAGAAAAAGTAGTTGTTTGTTTTGTTTTTTCTTTTCCTCCAAAATATTTACATATTGTAACTCTTTTTAAATTTAAAGGATTTTGATTGGTTTAAATATTATGTACGTGGAAATTTCATGAGCAATTTTATTCTAAATTTACTCTAATGTCATATCCATTTACCTCAACAAGTGTGGGTCATCTTCTCACTATTGCTTGGGTTGACATCAATGACAACCAAATTCCAATAATCTAGCCCTTTGTCATTGATGGAAACAAAATTAATCCCCATGTGATTGTTGCTCCCCCTATCTCCATCCTTCAAAGCTTCCTCTCCTAATATATCTCCCCCTTTGACATCAATGGAAAAGGGTAACTCCCCCTGAAAAAATATTTTCCTCTGTCTTCTTGCAATATGATTTTATCCTCCTATATTCTTCTAGGGCTTCTTGTCCATTGGTACTTCCAATTAATGCAAGTCACTAATGTATATTAAAAGCATTCAAGTCAAGAATTATTTCTTTTCCTTATTGATTCCGAAGAGGATTCACTCTTAAAACTGATTCTAAAAATAATGACAACATTTAACTATCTCCCCTTGACTGCTTCTCTCCCTATCATACTTTTCTAAAAGGTTCTACCTTTCAACAAGAATTACCAAAATTTACCACTGAAGATAATGGCAATAAGTCTTTCTACCTAATATTGTCAAGCCACTATGATTCTACCTTTCCAAATCAAATTTCCCAAAGGATAGATCTTCAAATTTGTAATTGTTTCTACTTAGACTGCCCCTCTTTAACATTCACAATACTGGGAGTCTCCGAGCTAGATTGGTTAGAATTATATATGAACCTACTTTGCAGTAGGATCATTATAAGCATGGACATGTTCCTTGGTAATTTGGGGTTTGTCATGGTCTTGCGACTTCACAAATCCTGAGAGCATGACTGTTGAGATTTATTTTTTCACCTATTCTTATTTCTTTTGTTTTCTTCTCCAAAACTTATTGTACCTAATATTAGAGTTCTCGTTCATGGAAGATTCAATCATGTATTTCAAATCACAAGTTGTATGCACATAATTATGGCATTTGAATCATTCAATGTTGGATATGAATGATGGAGCAACAGACATATACTTTTTGCTAAAGGGGATATTTCGACATTTGTCTTGTGTTCCTGCAAACTTGCTTCTATGATTTTTATGATGACCTTGATAATCACCATGTCATAATATTTTCAATCCCTATCCTTACGCCCAAAGTTAGTACATGAAAAAAATAAACAAAAAATATACTAGGATACCTAGAAGAAATGACTTTCCTTGATGTTGTGGATCTTCTAAATACATTTTTCCTTAAAGGAGGTTAAATTATTTGTTTATTAGTGTAACTCCTTGGAGCATCAACACTTTCAATGGATTTTGTTTTAGGTTTCTCTTCAACCTTGCTCTATGGGGGATCAAAACTAGTATCTTCACTACATGGAGGAACACCTACTTTTTTTTCCTTCATCTTTAAGCTAACAATTTCTTGTTCCTTTTAATAAATGATATGATTCTTATTTTCAAAATCCTACACTTTCTTTGTCTTACATTCGTTTAGCCTATTTATTTCACCTAGAGCATTATCAAGTTCTTTTTTCTTTTGACTAACTTCTGCCTCATAATTCTAAATAGATTTCTCTAATTGGCTTGTCAAGGTTTTCTCTTTCTTTTCTACTTCCTGCACTTGAAGTCTTAGGAGAGAAACTTCTTCTTCTTCGAGCATATATTTTTCCTTCTTTGTTTTTGTAAGATCACTTAAGGAACTAATCAATTATGTTTCCAGGTCCACTACTTCTTCTTCTTCTTCATCTAGTTTACCTAAATCACAATCATCAACTTCATCTTGACTTGCATGCTTCTTTGAGTAGAGAATTTGAAGCTTATTCCAAAGGATTTTGGCTGATGAGAATTAATCCACTTTGGCTTTCATAGAATCTCGTAAATCACCTAGAATGAAATTCATTTCTTTTGCATTGTACCTTATTGATTCATTGGTAGATTTGTCTCCAGAAATGACAAAATCCCATAAATAATAACCATGAGCTTTCAAATAAACTTTCGTTATGAATTACCATATTTCATATTCTATTCCATTGAACTCAAGATCTAAATTTTCTATATATAGTAGTAAATTTCAATGAAATAGTCTGATAGTATGGCTAAAATTGACTATATTGTCGAAATTATAAGAATTACTGTCATTTTTTTTAATCATCCTGAATTGGACGATCTTCCGATGACATATCTTGACATCATTGTAATTCCAATGGTATTTTCCATATCATTGTAAGAGTGATGGGTATTTAATGATCATCACCGATGAAAAGCATTTTTTCTTATCCATTGAGCTATTATTGGAACGATGGGTCACTTTTTGACTAGTCAACTTTGACTTAGTAAATACTTGTATGGAAAATTCCTAATGCCCCAAGGATAACACATTTTTGTGGTATATAATGTTCCAATATTTCACTTTAATTGTATATTATTATTTGAAGATATCATGCATGTTTTTAAAATAATCCCCCAGTATAATTGACATTAATACATCTACTAATGTAGGTCTTCAAACAAAGGGTAAATTTGCATGTCTAGTTTGTGGTTCTCAGATGAAATTTCATCATTCAAAAAGTTTAGGAAATGAGTTGTTTGATGTGTATAGACACTTTCTCTCTAATAACCATAGGTATCACACTACTATAAAACATATTTTCAATGGGAAAGAATGACTACTCACCTATGGAAGTTGGAATATAACCTAAATCGTCAGGGTACGAAATATGTTTATGTATCATATATGTAATGTTTTGAATTTTATTTTTATTTAATCTATTTTACCATATTTGATAATTATTATTGTGATTTATTCTATGCTTCATCATGAAGGTTGTGAAGGTATTAATAATGGGCTTCCATGAGGAACAAAAAGTTATCCCAGTCAATTCATGAGTTTTTCCTACTATGAGAACATAAGAATATTTCATTTTTTTGATACAATTCATATCAAGAAGAATGTGAAATAACTTTTATGATGAATCATAGATGGTAGGAGGAATAAAGAAAGAATCGTTAAAATTTGTAATGAAATTTAGGAAGCCAATCATGCAATGCAAAGTGTGATCCAATCAAATAACGATGGACACTGAAATAGTCTTCCATGGTTATTAATAAAGAAGCAAAAAATGATGTAAAAGATGCCATTCAAAGAATTAAATTCCCCATATGTTTTTCTTAAAAAATAAAAGATATCTTAATAAATAAAGGTGAATTTGGTGGGGTAAAAACACATGATTGGCATACCTTCATTAAGGTAATTATTTTTTATATATATTTATATATTGGTATACATCTTCATAATATATTTTGTCTATTGTGGATTAAAAAAATAATGACTCATTTTACAGTTTGTTCTACCTCTATCTCTCCCAGATGTCTTTGACAACAACCTCAAATAAATTATATATGATCTTGGGAAATACATGAGGTAAGTAGTGATTTATATGCAATGTTTTTTTTTAAATTTGTTGTTCAACTTAATGACATGTGTTTTACATGTAATGTAATATATTATGTTTTTTTGCCTTTAAATATGTTATTTTCTTGTATCATATGTATATGTGTGTCATTGAAAGAAATTCATAAATAATATATAAAGTATTGGAAGAGAGAAATTCTTCGGCTAATGTGTGAAATGAAAAATTATCTACCTGTAGAATTCTTCAATGCACAAGAACATTATCTCATAAAGTAAGTTTAGAATATTGAATTGTGTGGACTTGTACACACAAGGTCAATATGGACAGTGGAGAGGCACTTTAAATCACTTAAGACTTTGGTTAGACAAAGAGCATGTCTCGAGGGTTCTATGGTGGAGGAATATATGGTATATCAATCCATGGTGTTTATTAGTCAATATATTCTTAAATTAATAGCAAATATGTATGTGGATCACATTTGGGATGTGAAATCCATCAAAATATTTGAAGAGGAGTACCTATCATGGAAATGTAAAATAAGCAAAGTGAGAGGTAATTATATATTTAATGTGGAGATTATTTATAATACATATAACTTTTCATTTTTGTTTATATCATACTTATTTAATTTTAATTCTTTCATAAGTTATTAATATTGACCATGGTAACTAATATTTATTGGTGAATTATGATTTTCTAATAAAGTTGGTTGAGTGGGATGCACTACATATGTACATTGCAAACAATGTTGATTGGTTGAAGGTATGGATTGAAAGATGTATACAAGGTGATGGTAGGTTATCATGGGAAGAGGTGTCAAAATTGGTTATAGAAGCTCATTGTAAAGGGGATACCTATCTTATGCAGAGGGAAATTAATTTAGTAAATGATTTGAAAGAGAAATAGGCGAGCCATTTTCATCTAGCAATATTTCATTAAGCTATTTTATAATGTATTAATGTGAATGCAAGTGTGTTTTCTTTTCATATTTTTCAATTTATATAAAAATGTTTATTAATTGACAACGCATTTTGAGTTTATCGGAAAACTTTCGGCTCTGCAACTACTCATGGAGCTAGGGTTTGGACTTTGCCTTTGCTTCCCACAGCTTTCGGCGTCAGATTCAAGCTCAGGAAGTGACTGTTGGAAGGAAAGAATGCATCGACGCGTCCTCAGGAATGAACATTTGCGGCTGCCTCCCTCAATGGCTCTGTATTCTACAAGATTGAGCACAACCATGCGAGAATTGATGTGGAACCCTGACAAGCCAGATCTGATGCAATGGATAAGAGACGAGGGTGGTTTCGTCTGCGAGGGTTTGAAGCTGGAAAAAAATGATCCTTCAGGCTTAGACCTAGTATCTTCAAAATCTATATCCGCAGATGAAGAGATAATATCGCTGCCATGCCATATTCCCTTGGCTCTGCCACCCCTAAATGTAGGTCCAAATCAAACTGATACTACTATTTTCCATCTCGCAGAGGTCGTGCCCTACAGGGAGGCGGACAATCTTCATCTGCAGGTCATTAGCAACCTCGCGGTGAGGATAAGGAAAGCCCCCAGCCTCGGAAGACTTCTGCGGGCGGCCACGATTCTGGATGCTTTGAAAGGCAACAAATCAAATCTAAAGGGATCCAGTCTAACCCTGCATCTCAATAGCTTTTGGATCCAGCACGACTTCGCCAGGAACTCACGAGCAATAATAGTCATGGAGCAAGGATGGGATTTCTCTAGCCAGCCTCGTCTCCTCAACAGTCCATTGTTCTAGAGGACTACTAGGAACCCACGCGCAATATCTGTCATGGAGCAAGGCTGCGATTTTTCTAGCCAGCCCCTGCACCCCAACAGTCCATTGTTTCAGAGGGCCACCAGCTTCCTCTCGTCTGAGATTTGCATATCCAGATCATCCTCCTTTCTGGCAAAACTCTGCTACAATGGGTGAGCTCTTCGGATCTAGTGCAGGACCTCAAGAAAATCCTGGAATTTAGGCTGGGGATTCCCTTTGCATCTCAACGACTCCTCCACGAAGGTAAACAACTTGAGGATCTTTATCCCCTTTCTTTTTACAGCATTAAGAGAAATGCCTCCATCATTTTTACCCTTTGTTTGAGAGGGGGAGTTGTTGGACAGTCATCTTCAGCTGCGGCTTTTTCATACAAAGATGTTGTCCATGCTCAGATGCCCAAGAAAACAGCTCCACCATCTCAGGCTCCCAAACCTTTTTTGGTGGACAAACTGGAGGAAACCCCCTCCATTGAAATAATGCATCCAACGCTGGATGAGAAAATCCAAAAGTATGCAGAGCATGCCATTATTTGCAGGTTCAATGGGCTATGGCCACGCACAGCAGATCTCTACCAATGGATTCACTCTAACTGGACCAACAATTGCAAGGTTCTTCTCTGCTCAAAGGGTTTCTTCATTGTAGTGTTTGCTTTCAGTGAGGACTACCAAAAAGCATTAACAGAAGGCCCATGGTTTTGGGGCTTAGCAGGTCTATTCCTCACCCCTTGGTTCCCAGATTTCGATCCCTCTACAACAATCATCACCAAGCTCCCCATCTGGGTCAGACTTCCTAATCTCCCTGCGCATCTATGGCACTTTGTTGTATTCCAAGGGATCGGCAATACTCTAGGCCACTTTCTAGCCACAGACACCTCTAGAGAGGAAAAGGGCATATACACCTTCGCCAGAATCTGTGCATAAATAGACATGATCAAAGGTCTACCTGATCAGATTAATCTCAAAATTGGAGAATTCCATTGGACTCAGACCCTGGATTACGAGAACACAGCCTTTCGCTGCCGAAATTGCCATCATACAAGGCACCTTCAGAGCACTTGTCCCTCGATGCCGGCTCAAAAGAAGAAAGCCAATCCTAAGTAGAAATCCAAAAGCTGGAAAGCTCATGATCCTCCCCCCATGGATGATCCGGATGATTTTGATTCCAGCTCAAATGAAGAGGAAGGGGATGCGGAAGGAATGGACGCAAAGCTGGCACAGGATCTGCCCTCGACTGGTCCTGAGGAATCTAGTGGCCCACCAAACTCACAGAAAAGAACTCATGAGTCCTCTCCCTCAGATTCAGACAGGGAGACCTCTCCGTCAGCCCAGCTCAGTTTGCAAATCATGCCAGCTTAGCAGAGTCATCTTGGTTGGGTCAAAGTTGGTAAAAAGAAATGGAAAAAATGCCGAATAGTTGATTCCACCCACGTTGGGTAGAATCCTTTGTTCTGCTCTTGTTACACTATTCTTCTTGTTACTTCTTGCTTAGCACTGCTCTCTTCTTGATTTCTCTTAGGGGCTGAGGTGGATAGTCTATCATTTCTGGCTGCCTATTTTCTTGCTTCTCTTGGCTGTAACTTCATATTGTACCATACGTCCTCTTAATAGAATTAGTTTTACAGAGAAAAAGAAAAATTGACAACGCATTTTGTTATGTGTTTGGCATATTACAGTTAAAAAACCACAAGGCTATGTAGTACAATGACCATAAATTTCACATCAACATGTTGGATGAAAACAAGAAAACTTTTGATTGTGGGATAAATGTAGTCTTCTAGGTCACTAATGTTTCCTCTAGAAGTGACACACATCTGCAAGTACCTGAAAATTTATGCTATGGGTATTTGAATGAAATACTTGACTGTGACTTAATTCCTTCAAATTGGTTTTGTCTGATGTCAAATGGTACATGCTATGAATGAACGAACATGGTACTGATAGAACTGATATTCTTCATGACAACATATTTACCATGGCTAATACAAGGTCATTTGATCCAGAACCATATCGTTATTTCTTCCAAGCCAATGTGAACAAGTATTTTACTCATATTTTCCAGGTAGAGAAGGTTGGTCATATGCTGTTAGATATGATCCAAGAGGAAGTTCAGTAGAGTATAATGTAGTGGAAGAAGATGATATGGCAAAACAAGATGATGTATAGGAGAAACTAATTCATATGTCATATGAAGATCTCAAATAAGTTCAAGAAGATGTTAATCGAGACAATGTTTTGAATGAATATGATATCGAAAATGTATTGTCATATGAAGAGCTTGAAGAAGTCGAACAAAATGTAGGTGACAATGTTTTTGATGATGATAATGATAATGATATGTATATGAATGGAGGATTTTGTTAGTAGAATTGTTCAAATATTTGTCTTTCGGATGCATCACATAAATGTATTGATAGGAAATGATGACATTTATGTGATGGATACAAAAGACAAATTTTTAGACAATGATATGATTAGAAATGACGCCATTGATTATGATGATATGGCCAATCCTTTGATCAATATCAATTCTAAATCGAATTATACAGATGTTGACTTGGATGAAGAATAAGATTAATGATATCAAAATGTTGAAATGTAAGAGGTATGTGTATATATGTTTTAGGTTGATTTGTCCTCTTTCATGTACCTTAAATTTTTGTTTTATTAATAATTGTAGGTATGCTTTATTTTTACTATGTTGCTTTCAAATATTTTATAGTAGATAAATTGGGTATCGGGGAATTGAGGGTGATGTGGATGTTAGAAATTAATTAACGGAGCAATGAAACACGTACAATATCACAGAAATACAAATACAAAAATTCATAAAACAAGAGAGACACAGATATACATAGTTCACCCAATTTGGGGTACGTCCACAGAGAAACATCTAGTCCTCCCTTTTATATTATCCATAAAAATAAAGAGATACAACCTAGAGTAGATCCACTATAATTTCCTCTTCGCTCTCACACAACCTCCTCTCTCTCTCTCTCTCTCGCTTAGAATAATCATACATAACCACAATACAATTCTTTCATATAAACCGAGGGTTTCCTTCTAGGGAAAAAAACTCTAAATTAGCATAACTTCTATAGTCAAATCATTCGCCTAATGAAAAACCCAAATTAACTATAAAATTACAATATTTTACAAGGAATTTTTTCATTTATTTTTAGATTCGGGGGTGTTGCCCTCGAACCCCAGCCAGGGGGGGCTCATAAAATTCATCGTCGCCCCCCATTGGACCTCGCTTATGGCGATTAAATTGGCATTATGTCTACCTTTTTAGGAATAGGGATCCAACGTGGCTAAAATAAATAAATAAAAACCTTGAATAATTAGGAAGATAATCAGGCTCCACACCTAATAATCTCCCACTTGGAGATTGATTATATAAACCCCGTCATTGCTTCATTCATTGTACAATGAATCCACTTGGACCTATTTGTTTCTTATCTTCACCATCAAACTTGAAGACCAATTAAACAGACTAGAATCTCAGTTTCTCCCTGTTTACAACTTTTGTTAACATATCCACAGGGTTTTGGCAAGTGTGTATCTTTTCCAACTTCAACTGACCATCTTCCAAGAATGATCGTATGAAATGGTACTTGATCTATATATGTTTAGTCTTGGAATGATATGTTGAGTTTTTTGCAAGATGAATGGAACTTTGGTTGTCAATGTATAACTTGCCCATCTCCTGCTTCTTGCCCAATTCATCCATAAACCTTTGTAACCAAATAATTTCTTTACTAGCATTTGTAGCAACAACATACTCTACTTCTGTTGTTGAAAGTGAAACAATGTTTTGCAAATTTGAAACCTAACTTACAGTTGTTTGACCTATAGTAAACACATACCCTGTGTTTCTCCTCCTATTATCTCTATCACCTGTCACGTTTACATCAACATATCCCTGTAGAGTAATATTTGAACCACCAAAGCATAATGATTTATTTGTGGAACCTCTCAAATACCTAAGAATCCACTTCATTGCAATTCAATTCTCTTTTCCTGAATTGTTCATATACCTACATACAAATCCCACTACATATGCAATATGAGGCCTTGTGCAACCCACTACATACATTACTATTCCAACTGCTGATGCATATGGAACTTTACACATATAATCCATCTCTTCCTAAGTCTTAGGACACATCTCCTTACTTAGTTTGAAATGGTTAGCCAAAGGTGTACTAACTAGTTTTGCATTCTGCATATTAAATATTTCCAACACCTTTTCTATGTACTCACTCTGAGACAATGTTAATTTGCGATTTTTCCTATCTCTAGTTATTCTTATACAAGGGATTTGTTTTGCAGCACCCAAATCCTTCATTGCAAGTGAATTTTCCAATTTTCATTTGAGGACATCTATTTCCCACATGTTAGACCCTGCAACAAGCATGTCATCTACATATAATAACAATATAATATAGCTTCCATCATTTTTATTTTGAAGATAAACACAATGGTGAGAGTTACATCTAGTATAAGCTTTTTCAAACATAATCCTGTCAAATTTTAGATACCACTGCCTTGGAGCATGTTTTAAGCCATACATTTCTTCTTTATTTTTCACACTAATTTCTCCTTCCCTTTGACCTCATGCCCTTGTGGTTGTTGCATATATATTTATTCCTCCAAATCCCCATGGATAAAGGTTGTCTTTACATTTAACTTCTCAAGATGAAAATTTTCTACTACCACTAGACTTAAAATAGTTCTTATTAAAGTCATTTTAACAAAAGGAAACAAAATTCATCAAAGTCTATACCTTTCTTTTGTGTAAACCCATTCACCACAAGTCTAGCCGTATACCTCTATTTTCCTCCATCTTCTTTCTTCAACCTATAAACTCATTTGTTTTGCAATTTTTTTTACCTACAAGCAACTTGACTAAGTCCCAAGTCTAGATGTGCATCAAGGAGTCCATCTCTTCTTCTATGGCTTGCTCCCACTTCTTCTTTGTTTCTTCCTGCATTGCTTCTTCATATAGTTTTGGTTCACCAAAATCAATCAATAATACATTATATAATGAAGGAGAGTATCATTTAGGGGGTCTACGTATCCTGGTAGATCTTCTAACACCACTTTTAAGTGTTTGAGGTGCCTATTATTGCTGTGGTTGTTGTTGTTGTTGTGGCTATTGATCATTGTGATTTTTAGGCAACTTTAATTTTTATGTCATCTTATCAAGCACATCATATTCTTTATTTTCCTTTTCTCGTTTCTTTTCCTACATCTGATCCTTATTCAAGACATTTTTATTGAATATGCAATCTCCTCCTAAATATTTTGTGATTTTCATAATCATATAAGTGATAACTAAAATCATTAACACCATACCCAATAAAGGTACATTTATTTAATTTTTCCTCGAACTTTGTTCTATTTTCTTTATTAATGCGGATAAAGGCTTTACAATCGAAAGTCTTTAAAAATGAGTAGTTTCACGTTTTACCTGTCCATGCTTCCTCTAGAATACCACCATCCAAGGAACTTGAAGGCCCTTAATTTATTAGATAAATAGTAGTATCTACATCATCTACACAAAATTGTAAGGGAAATCATGCATGTAATCGCATGCACCTTGCATGCTCCATGATTTTCTTTTTCATCCTTTCTAACACACCATTTTCATGTGGCATTCCTGGAATTGTCTTCTCTATGTGAATTCCATGTTCTAAACAGTAGTTATCAAACTATTTGCTACATTATTCACCTCCATTGTCTTTAAGACACTTCAACTTCTTTCTTATCTCATTATCAACCAAATATTTCCATTTCTGATCCGAATTGGATCCTTATATTGTTTGTCATCCATCTTGATGCATTTGGAGTGAAAAAATTGGTGGAATCAACTCACGAGATCATCTTTACTGGCAGGACCTAGTTTGGCAAAACGGGGTCTAAAACCTTGTGGGAGTGTTTTGAGGCATCAAACGAAGTTTTTTGGGGGTAAATTTTGTTGCTTTGGAGTGGTGCCTTTGCATTTTATTCTACACATAGAGAGATTTCCAACGATGTAAGAATCGTGTCAATCAGAGTCCGTATGCAAAAGTTATACCACTCAAAAGTTTACCTTCGTGTTTTCACACCTATAGTATGGGAGGATGCTGCATCAGCCCCCATTGTTCATGGAAAATGGGATAGCCACGTGTTTGTGATGTAAAAGACTCTAGAAGAGTCTATTTTGTAACTCTAGTTAAGATTTGATGTAGTCAAACTTAACCACTAGTAGGCTATCGGGTTGTGTTATAACTGAGCCACTAGGAGGAAAAGGCATTCCATTCTTTCAAGAGAATTTTGTTCCATAGTAGAGCAAAGATAGCCAGGAGAGATAAGAGGTAGAGCACACAAAGAGGATTTGTTCAATGTAGCATCCCAAGGGCCATAGACATTACTTCTTTGTATTTGCAGCCATATTTCCAGATAGAGAAAGAGAGTGAAGTAGCCTCAGCTTCCAGCTGGGTTTTTTCTCGAAATGGTTTCCTAGAGAGAATATATTGTGTATTATGAGTCTGTGAGCTTATTTTGTCATTCTCTAATTTTCTACTTGATATAATTTTACATGCATGCACTAAATACAGTTAATTTTACAGATCTAGAAATTAAATGAAACTGTAATACTGTAGAATCTCATATTTTAATACAATATTATCATATATGTTGTGACGAACTGTCCAGTGGAATATCCATGGTATTTTACGGATCAATTTCTTGAAAGTATCAAATAATTTAGATTTATTTTGAATACAATAAATCTAGGTTTTTCTAGTTGCATCATCAAAAAAAGTAACATAATAGTGATATCCTCCAAGAGATGATACCTGAGCTAGTCCCCATACATCTGTATACACAAGATCTATTTTTTCTCTCTTCTTTTCCTTCCCAATTCTGATAAATATGAATCTCTTTTGTTTTTTGTAAACACAATTCTCACAGAAATCCAAATCAACATGCTTCAAACTTGGCAACAAATTTCTTGAGTGAAGAATCTGCATCCATTTCTCACTCATGTGCCCGAGCCTATGATGCCACAATATTGTATATTCTCTTGTAGAGGTTAAAGCATTAACAAAATTAGAAATACCATTGCATAAATACAACATACCAACCTTTTCTTCTTTTGCTATTACTAGGGCTCCTTTAGTGACCTTCAGGTTTTTCTGTGAATGTAGTTACATATCCTTCACCACCTAACTACCCTATTGAAAGTATATTTTTATTCATATCTGGAACATGCCTTACCTACTTCAATAACCATTTGTTTCCATTATGTTTCTTTATAAAAACCTTACCCATTCCAACAATTTTATAGGGTTTATCATCACCCAGACAAATCTGTCCAAAATCTCATTGAACATAGTCATGAAAATGTTTCCTATCAGGTGTGGTATGGAATGAGGCCCCTGAATCTACCACCCAGGAATCAATAATATTCTCTAATGAAAGAATCAAAGAATATTACAACACATCAATTGTCACATTCATTTCATGATTTTTCTCTTATTGTCCATATCCTTCTTTTCCCTTCCGAGATTATAGTATTTCTTCAGGTGTCCTTTCTTCCCACATTTCCATCACACTATCCATGATCTGGATTTGGATTTCTTAGGTTCCTTCCTCTTTCCATTTTTCTTCCCATAGTCTCTGTAGTCAAAGCATTACCTGATGTCTCACCAGAGCTTTTCCATCGCATTTCCTCGCTAAGGACGGAACCAACAAAATCATCAAACTTTAAATTACTAGATCTAGAGACAAAGTCACTAGTAGTTGTAACCAAATATTTCCATTTCTTGAAAGTATCAAATACATTAGATTTATTCTGAATACAATAAATCTAGGTTTCTTTAGTTGCATCATCAATAAAAGTAAAATAATAGTGAGATCCACCAAGAGATGGTACTTGAGCTAGTCCCCATACATGTGTATGCACAAGATCTAATTTTTCTCTCTTATTTTCCTTCCTGACTCTGATAAATCTAACTCTCTTTTGTTTTTTGTAAACACAATTCTCACATAAATCCAAATCAACATGCTTCAAACTTGCCAACAAATTTCTTGAGTGAAGAATCTACATCCATTTCTCACTCATGTGCCCGAGCCTATGATGCTACAATGTTGTATATGTTCTTGTAGAGGTTAAAGAATTAACAAAATTAGAGATATTATTGCATAAATACAATGTACCAACCTTTTCTCCTTTTTCTATTACCAGGGCTCCTTTAGTGACCTTCCAGGTTTTTCCTGTGAATGTAGTTACACATCCTTCACCACCTAACTGCCATGTTGAAATTATATTTTTCTTCATATCTGGAACATTCCTTAACTACTTCAATAACCATTGGTTTCCATTATCTTTCTTTATACAAAACCTTACCCATTCCAACTATTCTATAGGGTTTATCATCACCCAGACGAACTTGTCTAAAATCTACTTGAATATAGTCATGAAAATGTTTCCTATCAGGTGTGGTATGGAGTGAGGCCCCTGAATCTACCACCCGAGAATCAATAATATTCTCTAATGAAAGAATCAAATCATCTTGCAACACATCAGCTATCACATTTGATTCATGATTGTTCTCTTATTGTTCATCTCCTTCTTTTCCCTTCCGAGATTTATAGTATTTCTTCATGTGTCCTTTCTTCCCACATTTCTAGCACACTATCCCTAATCTAGATTTGGATCTTCCTTTTCTTAAATTACTATGATTTCTTGGGTTCCTTCCTCTTTCCATTTTTCTTCGCCTAGTCTCTGCAGTCAAAGCATTACTTGATGTCTCACCAGAGCTTTTCTATCGCATTTCCTCGCTAAGGATGGCACCAACAACATCATCAAACTTTAAAGTACTAGATCTAGAGACAAAGTTACTAATATCCATAACTAGGCCATTCCAACTTTCTGGAAATGAGTATAGAAATAACAGATCCTTAACTTCATCATTAAAATTTACCCCTACAGAAATTAACTCACTGGTAACCATGTTAAATTCATCTAAATGATGAGCAATAGATCCACCTTCTGACATCTTCATATTAAATAGATGCTTCCTAATAAATACCTTATTTGAGGTTGATGGTTTTTCATATAATTTGGCCAATGTCATCATTAAACGTTATGTTGTCATTTCCTTTGAAATATTGAATGCCACCGATGCTACCAAACATAGTTGTATTGTTCCTAGTGTCTTTCTGTAAAGAATCTCCCATTCTGCATTCATCATACTCATCGAATTTGTTGATTTTTTTCTCAATGGTAGGTACAAATCTTTCTGATACTGATAATCTTCCATTTGCATCTTCCATAGCTAGTAGTTTTGGCCATTAAATTTATTGACCCTAAACCTACCATCTTCCGTAATTTCTCCCACTTGAACCAAGAACCCTCTTCTCCTCTAAGTTTATCAGCCAAATAAACCTTCGACTCTAATACCAGTTTTTAGAAATTAATTAATGGAGCAATGAAACACAAAATATTTCAGAAACATAAATACATAAATGCATAAAACAAGAGAGACAAATATATACATGGTTCACCCAATTTGGGCTAGGTATATAGAGAAACAACCAGTCTTTCCTTTTATATTATCCAACAAAATGAAGATATGCAACCTATAACAGATCCATTTTAATTTCCTCTTCGCTCTCACATAACCTCCTCTCTCTCTCTCTCACTTAGAATAATCATACACAGCCACCATACAATTCCCTCATATAAACCGAGGATTTCCTTCTAGGGACAAAACCCCTAAATTAACATAACTTCTACAGTCAAATCATCCGCCTAATGAACGATCCAGACTGACTACAAAATAGTAATATTTTACAAGGCAATGTTTCATCTATTTTTAGCTTCGAGGGCGCTACCTCAGAACCCCCGCTAGGAGGTGGATCATAAAAGTCGTCATCGTCCCCCCTGGAGTCCCCTAAAACAAAAAAACCCTCTAAACAATCAGGAAAATAATCAAGCTCCAAACCCAATAGTGGAGCGCAAGGGTGGGGGGCATATGAGATTCCACCTTCACGTGGTTGGCCTTTTTTAGTAGATAATATATTATTCTTGAAACCAAGACGATCTCATTGAGGTATGTATTTAGCCCCATCAAGGGTTAGCTCAATTGGTCGAGTACCCATCCTCAAGGCACCTTAATTTTCTATTGAAAGGGGGTCATGCATGGGGCCAACATTGACTTTTTTCAAATTTGTGCTTGTATGTATTGAAATTTGACATGGTTATAATAGATCATTGCATTGATAATATGGGACGGTTCCGAGACTCAAATATGACTCACACAACGAATTCAAAAAAATTGTAACATAATTGTTGATGAGATGAATTTTTTTTTTTTTTTTTTGTCCTTATCATGGTATATATTTACTAACCTTATCGAGGTTTAGGTCAATTGTTAGAGTACCCATCATCAAAGTACCTTAATTTTATATTGAGAAGTCACAGGTTCAATTCTCTTGCTACTATTAAGGTCAAGTAATTTTTCAATTCACTTAACATTTAGAAATCAATGGAATGTTTTCACTTAACACTTAGGGGGTTGTGAATGGGGCCAACGTTCAAATTTTCCCAGTTTTTGCTTGTATGCACTGAAATTTGACATAGAATAGATGCATTTGTTTATGATATGAGAGGGTCACAAGACTCAAATATGAATCATACAAATAATTTGATAAATTTTAACATAAATGTTGAGGAAATGAAATTATTTATTATTTTTTACTGTCCTTGTAATGGTATGTATTTACTAGCTTTGTTAAGCGTTAGCTCAATTGGTCGAGTACCCATTGTCAAAGAACCTTAATTTTTATCATGAGAACATGGGTTCAATTCTCTTGACACTCTTAAGGTCAGGTAAACGTTCAATTCACTTGAAATTTATCAATCAATCAAAACTATGCTTTAATTAATTGATCACACACAAAGGGGGTTGTGAACGCAACCAATGTTGACTTTTTTTTTTGTTTGTGCTTGTATGTACTGAAATTTGACATGGTTATAGTAGATGTATGCATTGAAAATATGGTAGGATTATAAGACTCACATATGAAACACAAAATAATTCGACAAAATGATAAAATAAATGTCGAGGAGATGAAATTATTTATTATTTTTTTATTGTCCTTATCATGTTATGTATTTGCTAGCCCTGTCGATGGTTAGCTCAATTTGTCAAGTACACATCATAAAAGCACCTTAATTTATATTGAGAGGTCACGTGTTCAATTCTCTTGATGCTCTCAGGGTTAGGTAAATGTTCAGGTCACTTAAAATTTAGCAATTAGTGGAAATTATGCTTTAATTAATTGGCCCCGCACAAAGAGGGTTGTGAATGGGGCCAACATTGAAATTTTTTCAGTCTGTGCTTGTATGCACTTAAATTTGACATATTTATAGTATATGCATGTGTTGACAATATGGGAGGGTTCCAATACTCAAATTATTTTTTATTATTTATTGTCCTTTTCATGGTATGTATTTATTAGCCTGTTGGGCTCCAAAAATGGCACTCATTACCATACATTTTTCACTTATGCTTCCATTATTTCGCTCACTATTCATCACCTTGTCACTCCATTTTCCCTACTATTCACCGTTAATGGGTCTCATTTATATTTTCCAAATATTGTTTATTTTTAAGCATTTTTGAGAGAAATTCTTGATTAAATATTAAAAAATAATATGTTTTACTTTATATATGGAAAGTGGGTTGTTTTTGTGACATGTGTAGGTTCCAAGGAAGCTTCCAAGGCATCTTTATGTGGCCATGAATGATCAAATTCGAATTTGAAAAGATAAGCTTCATGGAGGAGATCATGGAGGATAGGGTTATGTGTCATCATTGGTTGAGAAATATGTGGGTCAAAGGAGAGAATAGTGGGTCTACATTTATGAGGTTGTTATCTTAGTTTTTGTATAAACAGGAGCACCTCCTCCATTCCAAAGGGGAGGACTCTTAGAGCATTGTATCCAACTGATGATGGAATAGAATAAAGCTTCATTTTGCATATATTTCTATTATGTAGTTTTAGATATAAGTTTTACATATATTTCCATTATGTAGTTTTATATTTAATTTTCCTTAATGTAGTATATGGAATAATTTGTCTTGTTCTTAAGAGAATTGAGCTCACTCTAAAAGGATGAGAGAAACATGTTATTTCATATTAGATCTTATTTCATTTATTTGTCTAGATGTTTGAGGATTTGTTTGTGATTGATGAATGAGTTTTAAATTAGAATGTAATCAGCATATGAGAGGACAACTAAGGGTCTAAGTTAGGCTCTCTCTCTCTCTATTTGATTTGCATGATAATTGAAATTCATTCTTTTGCTTTTATGTTTCAAGTATCATATGAGGAGAGACCAACAGTCTAAGTTAGGCTCTCTCTCCATTGATTTATATGGTAATTGAAATTCATTCTTTTGTGCCTTTATGTTTCAAGTCATTTTATTTCTTATGCTCATGAATGACTCTTAGTTTAGTTTGGATTAGTACATGAGAGGACAATCAAGAGACTAAGTTAGTCTCTCTCTCTACTTGAATCTAAACAATAACTAAGTTCATTCTCTTGTTTTCATTTTAAGTTTTTAGTTTCATGTAATCAATGATTTCTCTATGATACTATAGGGAAGGACAACCAGGACCTCCTTAGTTAGGAGCCTCTTCCCTTGCATATTGTATTGAATCTTAAATAATTTAGTTAGACATAGAGTTAGTTGCCTACTCCTGCATATATTTTGCTGGCACCATCACAAGCTCACGAGTTTCCCTGGTCGATAATTTATGCAGCAATTTAAGTCCAATAAATTGCCCAACATTTTGGCGCCGTTGCCGGGGATGGTGCTAAGGGATTAGGCATTAGAATTTAATTCAGTATTTATTTTTCTTTAGACAAAATAATTTGTGAGACCTGGTGACAGCAGGATCTTCACAAAGGAGTTTAAGTTTGAGTTTTCTGATGATTTAGTGTTTAGCCAGTTTTAAATTTTGTCTTTTCAAAAACACCCCCTGCATGAATAAAAACAAATCAAGTGATTAGTATGCTCTCTTCCTGCGCTTTGTGTGATCAGGAAGATCAGAAAGTCTATTGATTTTGTTCAAATAAAAAAACTCTTGCTGGAGAACTAATTTGCACAGAGACAATAGAGAATTTTGTGAATGAAAAAAACACCTTTAAATTTTTAGATGAAATTTAGTTTTTTAATTTTAGATTTAAAAAAATAAAAAATAAAACATTTAGTTTTTTTAGTTTTAGATTTTAAAAATAAAAAAATTAGTTTTTAATTTTAGATTTAAAAAAAAAATAATAAATAAATAAAAAAATTCCACAAAATAATAATACTATATGTATCATAACATATATTATTATTATTAAAAAAAAAACTAACCATTTTGTTTTTGTTATTTTTAGATATTAAAAAAATTTAACCATTTTCTTTTGTTTAAAAAAAAAAAATACCCATGTTTTTTTTCTTTTTCCTTTTTTTTAGATATTTAAAAAACACTAACCATTTTTTTTAGATATTTAAAAAATGCAAACCATTAATTAAAAAAAAAAAAAAAAACCATTTTTTTGTTTGTTTGTTGTTTTAGAGGTTTAAAAAAAAAACTATCAAAAATATAACCATTTTTGTTTTTTTTTGTTGTTTTGATATTTGGAAAAAAAAAATATAAAAAAAACATGCAAAACATTAAATAAAAACAACATAAAATCATTTTTAAAAAAATCATTTTAACAACTAACCATTTTTTTTTTTATATATAGGATTACCATTTTTGGTTTTAGACTTTAAAAAATAAAAAAAATAAAAAAATATGCACCTTTTGCATTTCATTACTCATTCTTGTTGGGATTTCCTTGCCCTGGCCATCGATCCAGTCAAGGAACCTGTAATGCCCCAAAAGAGAAGACTGAAGCGGATGATTTTCAGAATCCTTGGAATCAGGCACATGCAGCTTCAGCAGTGCTCAACTTCAGTGAAAATTGTACGCCTGAAATTTCGACGCCGTACATGGATGGTATAGTGAGCAAGCTACTTGTTCTTTTGCAGAATGGAAGGCAGATGGTGCAGGAGGGTGCTTGCTCAACCTCATGAGATAGCTGCGCAGAACGAGAGAGAACTGGCTATTCTACTGCTGGCTCAAAAATAACTTGCGTAGGAGTTATTTGCTGTAACACAGGATCAGCAGATAACGCAGCAACACGGTCTTGAAGAAAAAATGTTGAAGGCGCTGATAATTCATTTGAATGACAAAAAAAACTGTGTTGAAGGAGCTGGCAGATGTGTAGACTGCGTTGGAGAACCTGGCAGATCAGAGCATTGTTGCAGGCAATGTGATGATGAATTACCCAATTCAAAAACGTTATGCTCAGAATCGTTATGCAAGCAATGCGTTGATGAATTACCCAATTCAGAAACGTTATGCTCAGAATCGATATGCAAGCCAGAAACGCTTTGCAAGCCAGAAGCATGCTGCGTGGGTGAATTTGGCAAATCTGCCAACGTTGAATCTGGCAGATCAACCAACATGCCTTATTTGGAGTCTCAGAGTCCCTGCAAGCCTTGTGAACTCTGGAAATTTTCTGCATGGAGGAGCCATTGCTGCATTTGTTGATATTATAGGGTCTGCTGCACAAGAGCGAAAGAGATTGAAATAGAAGGAGAATTCCATTATTTTGAAAACCCATGACAGAAAAATCACATCATGTTTCTGACAACATTGGAGTCATTTCAAAGCTTGCTAAGATGGATATCCTCATCAACTCTCTCTACAGCAACAAAGATATCTTCTTGCGAGAACTCATCTCAAATGCCTCTGAAACCCAATAAAGTGTCATAAAATGCATGTCAGTCTAAACAGGAAGAAGGAAGAAGCTAGCTTAAGTTAGAAACAAATAGGCCCATCAAGGGGCATTAGCTGCGGGTCAATCATAAATAAGGTGACCTCGATTAGCTGGGGAAGATGATTCGGCCGGATACGGTAGAACGAGAAACCGACCCTGATCAATTCAATTCATGCTGCCAACTCTTTGCCACAATGGCTATCCGGACATCTATCTAGGGCTATAACCAATTATTCGGCTAGCGGCATAAACCATGAAATCAGCTAAGGTTATCGGGTGCTTAGGTCGGCCGATAGAAATAGTTGTTGGTTCTACAGGAAAGGCTGGATAGGCGGTCACTCATCTATGCCTTGCATTTGAAATGACCCCTTCTTCCTTAAGAGAGAGACTGTGAAGTCGCCGAGAGAATAAGAAAAGAGATATCCATTTTTGAATAAAATCAGATTTACGGCTCTCACAGACAAGAATGTGCTGGGAGAGGGTGACAACACCAGGCTTGACATCAAGATCAAATTGGATAAAGAAAACAAGATACTGTCAATCCGAGATCGTGGGATAGGAATGACTCATAAAAAATCTGGGGACAATTGCCAAATCTGGAACATCAGCTTTTCTGGAACAAATGCAAAAAGGTGGAGATTTGAACCTGATTGGCCAGTTCGCATACTTGCCAGCAAACTCATGATAGCTTGTGAATACTCCAACCAACTCCAAAAATTGCGCAAAAGAGGCAGGTAAGATTGCATATTTTTATTAGTGTTGAGCGGATTTTATGGTTAGTAAATCTCGGGATAGTTTTGATAAGTGTCATCAGGTCTTTGCCACCATTGAGCCCGAGTGTGCCATCATTTAACCCGACCAATTGCCACCGTTAAAATCCTTGCAAATATCGATAGGCCCTGGAGATAAAACAGAGTGAAAAATTGTAATTGCCAAGGAATAATGTGGTCATGGATTTGTAAAAATATCTGGAGCATATCTCAGAAAATCAACATGATCAGCTTCCAAAAAGCAAGGAGTGTGCCCAACAAAAGCATAACATGTAGAAAATTCCAACTCAAAAGCACGATGCATCAGAAACCCTCCAAAGATTCGGCCATCCTATGGTCATTGCTGGCGCTTGTGAGCTTCCATCATTATCGCTGGTGGTTAGGAGCGCTTACGGTTTGTTGTTTTTTTTTTTTTTTTTTATTTATTATTTACAACTAAAAAAATTCCTAAAAAATCCATATAAATAATAAATTAAACACAATGTTTTTAATTTGTTATTAAAAAAAAAAAAAACAAAATAAAAAATTTTGTGTGTGGACGTTAACCATCATCATCATCATTTGATATTTGAATAAAAATAAAAAAAAAAAATTTTGTAGTGTTGTTTTTTATTTAAATAAAAATAAAAAATATTTTGTGTAATATTTTGGAAAATCAAAAATCAAAACCACACAAAATAATTTTTGTTTTTATTTAAAATAAAAAATTTTCTTTATTTTTATTTTCAATTAAAAAAAAAAACAAAAACATTTCAACATAAATAATAAATTAAAAAAAATTTATGTTTTTAATTTGTTATTTAAAAAAAAAAAGAAAAAAATTAAGTTTTCATTTATTTGAATATTTTCTTTTTAAATTTTGTTGTTTAACAAAAATAATAAAAAAAATTAAAAAATATATATAATAATAAAAATTCACAAAATTCACACAGCTTTGCAAATAAAAAATCGGATATTTGGAAACACATTTCGAAAATCATTTGGAGGATTCTACAGACGATAATTATTTCCGATAACTTTAAGTTGGCATCACATCATTCTGTTGTATACTTTACGATGCACTAATATGCAGGACACAACAGATCATTCAAATGACCATCTTTTCACATTTCAGAAGTTATCTGACAGGGAGTATTATTTTTCACGGTTGAATTTAAGAATGGATTGAAATCGATATCATGAATTGAGTTACTTTCAACGCTTTGATTTTCTTCGCTCTGTTTTATTTGGTAAGGAATTTTTGCGTAAGAATCATGAAGGATATGCGCAATTCTTCTTGAGCACACTTATGTTTTCTTTGTACCAAGTTTTTTTTACAGGTTACAGGATAATCAAGTGATCATAAGGAGATTACATTATGTGCACAATTGGTCTTCCAAAGACTAATTCATGAAAAAATTCTCAAGACAAATCCATCTCCACAACCACTACCTTCCACCTCCCTTTCTGAAAAGATTTTGAATCCCACCAATTGTACATCCATAAAGCATGACATTTCCATATCCATTTTTCACAGCAAGAGTTCTTATCCATCCACCATGCATTTCCTTACATTCATTTCTTACAAGCTTATTTCCATTTCCATTGTCTTCACCATTTCCCTTCATTTCCACCAATAAAACTCTGCTTGAGTCAAAGTCCTAGAGTCTATGTATCATTCAAAAAAACACCTAGAGGCTTGTATGCCTTAATGGCAAGTACTCTTGCCAATGAACAATGGGAGTACATTAATATCCCTTGTTCGTTGGATCTTGTAGGTGACTCGACTACGACAAATTTATTCGTACCTACAAAGATGTGTTAGGCATCCTGACTTCCATTGGAATCAATGGTGGGAGCTCTTGTGTTGGCTAGGGGCATTCATTAACGGCCACTAAGTCAACAACTTCTTGCTATGTTCGACATCGACACATTTAATCACATAGTAAGATTTGTGCCATCGAGCGTTGAAGACTTGAAGACCCATATTTTGTAGCAGACGAAGCCAATTTCCATTCATTGTATACATTGTATTTCACTTGAGGACAAGTCAATAAATAAGGCTAGGAGGAAAATGTAACTTCTATATTTTGTATACCTTCCAAGCCTTATATATTTTCAACCATATTCAGCAGTCTCATCAGATTCATCATCCAGCAGCAGATACAACTTTCAGCCATGTTCAGCAGACTCCTCAAATTCATCTTTCATCCACAACTTGAAGAAGAAGCTTCAGATCAGAATTCTGGCAGCTGAACATGCATGATTCATCTTTCATCCACAACTTGAAGAAGAAGCTTCAGATCAGAATTGTGGCAGCTGAACATGCATGATTCATCCACTTCCTTAGGTAAGTAAGGTATGATGTTTTCTAACCTTTAATCTTGAAATTCTTTTTAGATGCTAAAATGATGATATTTGGAAAATATTCCACTATTTCACTATTTCATTTCTCATTTAAAATTGCCAAAAACCATCAGTTGGGGAGGGGGGAATTTCACACTTCATTCTTTTTCCTCATTCATATTACATCTTAACCCACATAGTCTTCCCACAATAAAAACCACTACAAAATGATGAGCATATGATTGATCTCAATAAAGTAAATAATGATTGTAAACACAAGAACCAATTATTAAAAAGAGATCTCAACAAAGTAAATAATGATTGTAACACAAGAACCAATCATTAAGAAGAGATCAAAGTAAATAATGATTGTAACACAAGAACCAATCATTAAAATATGTTAATGCTTTGCAAACAAATAAAAGTTATCCAAAGATGTGCAAAGTTAAAAGGAAGTCCATGATTGAAAGATGTTTGTTACACAAGAACCAAACATCTTGTAAAAGGAAGCTCATTTAAGAATCAAATCAAATAAGTCATTGTAGTAGCTTGCATGAGGACATGCAAGAACTTCAGTTGGGGAGTATGTTGGGCTCCAAAAATGGCACTCATTACCATACATTTTTCACTTATGCTTCCATTATTTCGCTCACTATTCATCACCTTGTCACTCCATTTTCCCTACTATTCACCGTTAATGGGTCTCATTTATATTTTCCAAATATTGTTTATTTTTAAGCATTTTTGAGAGAAATTCTTGATTAAATATTAGAAAATAATATGTTTTACTTTATATATGGAAAGTGGGTTGTTTTTGTGACATGTGTAGGTTCCAAGGAAGCTTCCAAGGCATCTTTATGTGGCCATGAATGATCAAATTCGAATTTGAAAAGATAAGCTTCATGGAGGAGATCATGGAGGATAGGGTTATGTGTCATCATTGGTTGAGAAATATGTGGGTCAAAGGAGAGAATAGTGGGTCTACATTTATGAGGTTGTTATCTTAGTTTTTGTATAAATAGGAGCACCTCCTCCATTCCAAAGGGGAGGACTCTTAGAGCATTGTATCCAACTGATGATGGAATATAATAAAGCTTCATTTTGCATATATTTCTATTATGTAGTTTTATATATAAGTTTTACATATATTTCCATTATGTAGTTTTAGATTTAATTTTCCTTAATGTAGTATATGGAATAATTTGTCTTGTTCTTAAGAGAATTGAGCTCACTCTAAAAGGATGAGAGAAACATGTTATTTCATATTAGATCTTATTTCATTTATTTGTCTAGATGTTTGAGGATTTGTTTGTGATTGATGAATGAGTTTTAAATTAGAATGTAATCAGCATATGAGAGGACAACTAAGGGTCTAAGTTAGGCTCTCTCTCTCTCTCTATTTGATTTGCATGATAATTGAAATTCATTCTTTTGCTTTTATGTTTCAAGTATCATATGAGGAGAGACCAACAGTCTAAGTTAGGCTCTCTCTCCATTGATTTATATGGTAATTGAAATTCATTCTTTTGTGCCTTTATGTTTCAAGTCATTTTATTTCTTATGCTCATGAATGACTCTTAGTTTAGTTTGGATTAGTACATGAGAGGACAATCAAGAGACTAAGTTAGTCTCTCTCTCTACTTGAATCTAAACAATAACTAAGTTCATTCTCTTGTTTTCATTTTAAGTTTTTAGTTTCATGTAATCAATGATTTCTCTATGATACTATAGGGAAGGACAACCAGGACCTCCTTAGTTAGGAGCCTCTTCCCTTGCATATTGTATTGAATCTTAAATAATTTAGTTAGACATAGAGTTAGTTGCCTACTCCTGCATATATTTTGCTGGCACCATCACAAGCTCATGAGTTTCCCTGGTCGATAATTTATGCAGCAATTTAAGTCCAATAAATTGCCCAACATAGCCCTATTGAGGGTTAGATCAATTGGTTGAGTACACATCATTAAAGCACCTTAATTTTCTATTATAGGTCATGGGTTCAATTATCTCAACACTCTTGGGGTTAGGTAAATGTTCAATTCACTTAAAATTTAGCAACCAGTGGAAATTATGCTTTAATTAATTAACCTCACATATAAATGGTTGTCAATGGGGCCAACGTTGAAACTTTTTCAATTTGTACTTCTATGCATTGAAATTTGACATGGTTATAGTCTATGCACGCATTAAAAGTATGGGAGGGTTCTGAGATTCAAATATAACTCACACAAATAATTCAACGAAATGATAACATAAATGTCTAGGAGATGAAATTATGTGGGTAGCAAGATGTGACCATAGAAGCAACAACCCTAGAAACGACTAGAAGAAACATCATATCAATCATCATCACATGGTTTGCTCGAATCCAAAATTTCTCCATCCTCATAATAATGAAACACCAACATAAGATTGAAGTGGAATTAAAGACTAATGTCTATGATGAGATTTAACAACAAGAATATTTTACCCCTCTTATCCTCTTCTTCCTTCATGCAATCCCTCAAATAACAATTGGTTTCCATTAATAATTTAAGTCAAGTTAAACACATCTCAACCCTATTAATAAAATTAAATATCATTTATTAAAAATTTATGTTATTTATTAGTAAAAAATAACAAGCATATTATCATTTAATCCAATTGTGGAAGTATAGATAACACTTTACAAGTGTTTCACATAAAAAATGTATGAGATATAATATCATCGACTACATTAATCATGTGATGTTCCAAAAATGGACATGGTGAGCAATCATTTGAAACCATGTATTTAGATTCAATAAATAAATAAAAAATCAAACAAATTCATGTTTATAATAAGTCTCCAAGCATGTTATTTTTTTGGAATATTGATGGAATATTGGAAAAAGAAAAAGAATATTATTTCCTATGTAGTTAAAAATAGATTTGGTAATTGGTTCCTTAAGAGGCACCACTTTACGGGAATATAGAGTATGTATAAATAGTATTTTATTAAATGTTTAAGAAATGTTCAATGACTTACATTATAACTTAGAAATTTTATTGACTTACATTCTTACTTAGAAATATGAATAATTTTATTGTTAGGTTTAGTCAACTAAGTCGACAATCCTTTCCAAAAGATGTTCAAAATTTTGAAGGGAAAAATGACATCATGGTGGTGGTGAATAAACCCACAAGGTATGCCCATTTATGTGCACTTTATTACCCTTTTAAAGCAAACATTGTAGCCACAACATTCATGGAAATAATTTAGAAGCTACATGGAACCCCAAAGATTATAGCGAGTGATAGATATGCAATTTTCACCTGGACTAGCTTGTTTTCTTATGTGTGTACTCAACTGCCTCACAACTTCATTGAAAATCACCATATGATGGAAACCTTTTACAACACCCTTGAGATGGAAATCTACGGTGCAAGTAATGGAGGATCACATTAAGCGCGAAAAATAGGTTCTCCAACTATTGAAGGACAATGTGGTTATAACACAAGACATGATGAAACAAAACATAGATTGACATGACAATGAAAGAGTACACTTTGAATTTTGGGATTGGGTTTTTTTGAGGTTGTAACCATTTAAATATATGTCCCTTAGGTGAATTGTAACTAGGTTTGGTCTTCATAATTGTCATTATATTTGTGTATTTGTGTCAATATGTATTTTATGTAAAAACAAAAAGGAGAAAAATTATTATTATTATTTTTATCAAGCATGTTATCGATGCTTTTTTTTGTCAAAATAAGAATTCAAGGGAATGTTATTCGTGACCCTATGAAAAAAAAGTTGAATTTTGTAAATGTCATTTGTCCCTCCAAGTTTCCGAGTCGGCCCTGCAGAATGACAAGTCGACTTACCCACAATTCATGTCCTTTTGGAATATGGAAACAAATATATATTGGCATGTATACTCCACCATTTGAAAAAAAAATAGTGGGTTTATCTATGGAATAAATTCAGATCTCAATTTAAAAACTTCTATTCTATCCAATGAAATGAAGAAGGGAAGGCCTAAGCAAATACTCTTTATACCAACCCAGGTTTCTAATGAAGAATACCTATTTTTATTTCTATTGAAGCCATGTGGATGACCAAATTCTATGGAAGAGTTTTATTCCTTAGCTACAGTGGAAGGCCAAGGCTTATAAGGCTACTCCAAGTCTTTTATTTTGATCCGAGGAGGTCAATCCTGATACAAATTTATGAACATTTGGAAGGAGAATCTAGGCAGAGTTAATTGACAATCTATTCTGAGATTGATGCAAGCTTTCTTTTGTAATTAATGTGAGGAATTTTCGGTATATCCAAAGGCATATTTATTATGGGTATTGTAAGTTTCATAGGTGTATCTTGATGCAAGTTTCACAAACACATTCTACCATGATGATGTGATTTTTAGAGAATTTAGAGCATTGAATTGACACCTAGTTCATTATTAAGTTTGACTTGGATTTATCTTGTTGAAGGATCTATAAGAAAATGACTAATGGGTGTTCCCCTTGTGGGTTTTTCCCTGACTTAGAGCCTAATATTTGGTGTCTCTTGTATTTTTGTATTGCATTTGTGTAATTTCTTGATGATCTAATGAATGAAGTGAAAACTAAATGAAATATATGTGCATAAAAAATGATAAGTAATTACCATTATAAGAAATTCTCTATTTCTCTCGAATTTCAACATGGTTTCATAGCTAGGCTCAAGAAAGTTAGAGAGCAAAAAGAGGCATAAATTAGAATGATTAAAGGAATCTAGTGAGAGTAGGAGAGAAATACATTTTTTCTTATTTTCTTAAGTTCTGTCCTAGACTGAGTTGGATGGAAAACTAGTCATGTTTGCAAGGGTAATTATGGGTAGGAGAATGGATAATTATCTATGAGATTAGGATGAATTCTATTATGAATCTTGAATTAGGTCTGAGTTTTTTTTGAAGTGTTGGGTGAGAGTGATAATACTTGTATCAGAACTATGATAAAGAGGTCAGTTACATCAAGGGGTAACAAAGGAGGAAAGGTCCCATGACAAAGGTATGTGAATGGATTTTAAGGATTGTTAGGGTGAGTTTAGAAGGGTATTGTAGCTATTATAGAGCCTCAAAAGAGGCCAGAAATATCAATCCATCTGGAAATAGAACCGAGACCTAGTTAAGGTATGTATCTTTTTTGTTCAAAGTATTACAAGGAGGACATAGTATTTTTGTGGTAGAGACAAAATTGATTCAAAGATAGAGGTATTCTTGTTGATTCAATTACATTATTCCAAGATAATTTTGTTGACCCGAGCTTCTATAGTCACCCAATATAACTTCTCTATAGTCATGATCTAAGATTTCTAGGATGGATCTGGGACTTCTGTAGTGGCTTTGATCTCTTTTAAAATGAATTTGAGATTAGAGAAATAGTTTGAGGTCAGTTCTAAAGTAACCTAAGGTCAATAAAAGTGTGGTGATATGAATTCAATCCAATGAGATCAACCCTAATTTCAGATGGCCCAAAGTTCATAGTAAGTATAATTTTCTGAAATCTATGTATGACTATAACCCAAAGTTACAGTATTTGAGTCTATGAAGTTAATGTGATTGAAAAAATAGGTGTTCCAAGCCTCTAGGCTGAGATTCAAGCTTTGATTTAAGAATTAATTATATAATCTCTTGGGAATATGCCATTTGAACACTTTCTTCTGGTATATAGTGAAAACATTTGATTTCTCCCTATGATCTGAGATATGATTAGAAAAATGAGCACTTATGGGTGTTCTCCTTGAAATTCAAGTTATCTAGTTTTCTAAAGCTTAAATAATCTGATAAAGCATCAAAATTCAAATATTGAATAGGGGTTTTACACAATATGTACATCAATTAAGATATATGAAGTGGTTTCTCTATAGAATAATGAAAATTATGTGGCAATGTTTGCAAGATCCTGAAAACATTATGATATGTACACAAGTCACCTTACTACAATTTACAATAAGAGGTCGAGACCTTGCAAAATCTATGGAGAACTACAACAAAATTTGAAGTCTTATGAAGAACTAGTATGTAAAATAGACATGCTACCAAGATTCCTATACATAACAAAATAATGAATAACATCAATGAAGTCAACCTGTCTATTAAGCCAAAAACAAAGTGAATAAATAATTTATGTCTTGCAATAGTTGAAGGGAAAAATCTTGTTAAAATGTTGGTATATAAACCATAGAGGGTTATAAAAATAAAGGTATAGGGTTTATACCCTAAGAATAATTTCTTCCATTAAAATATAAATGAAGTATAAAAGATACTTAGGGTTCACAAATTATAGTCACTAAAGAAGCAATTTAATGGAAGCCTGGAATGAGGATAATACATGTCAATTGAAGGACCAAATATTTGCAAGAATAAAGTAGGATTGAAAGATGTATGTATACTTTTGTTCTTTCACAACGAATGACCTATGTAAATTGTAGTACATGTAATGATCACTTAGTAATGCCTCACAAACGGACTTGTGTAGAAATGTTAGCACTTGTAGTATATTCTTGCATATGTAGACTAGGATTTATGGTCAAAAAAATTAAATCTATGTTATAGAATTCTTATCAATAATATCACTAGGGTTCTGCAACTAACTCTCTAGTTTCTTCATAGACTTTGCAATTTTTTTTGGATGGCAGGTCTTGACGACTTTGGCATCTAGGGATTGTAAACCATAGCAAAGTTTGAACTAAGAATAACCCTAGGAAAAGAACCATATATAATCATTTCCACTATAAAAATTAGATCTAATCCTAGATGATAATATGAGAATAATATTGGTGAACAAGTCCTAAATTAAGAGGGAGCTAACCTTTATCAAAATAGATAAGGATTCTACACTTTATTTCTTTGATTTTCAATGTTGTTATTTTATCTTTATACTTTGCCTTTTTTTCTTTCATAGTCCTCTAATAAAAGTTATAGGTCAAGACTTAGATCTATTTAAGCTTGATTATCAGAAGGAAGAATTGGAAGAAGATGGAAAATCATGAAGATTAAGAAATAGGAAGAAGAAGAAGTTGATTTGATGGTAACAAAAAATAATAAGTTCACCTATATTAGATGGAAATAGGGAGCTCTAATTGGTTCAATTTAGATTGAGTTGACTGTACTAATAAACTGATGATTGGAAGTTGATACGATTTCTTGGAAGAACATGAAGTTGAACTTTATTGTAGTACGAAGGAAGAAGATGAGAAGGCTTATGAAAAAGTTTGGTTCCTTAAGATGTTTGATGAAGTACATGATGACATGTTGGACTCAAAGTTGCATGAAGATTGTTAGAGAATCAGGAAGGTCAAAGATCATTATGATGTGATGCAGATAATATCTAAAAAGATACAACAAGAAATCCACATAAGAATAAGTAACTTATGCATTAATTAAGAATGGTTCAAGATTAGGGTTGTGAATATTTCCTCCCTGGTTGAGAAGGAGTGAAGGTGAAAAAAGTATTTTTC
Organism: Pinus tabuliformis; assembly: GCA_031772625.1. Classification (NCBI taxonomy): domain Eukaryota; kingdom Viridiplantae; phylum Streptophyta; class Pinopsida; order Pinales; family Pinaceae; genus Pinus; species Pinus tabuliformis. Next base: position 822,534,706 of record CM062805.1, read on the forward strand.
ATAAGGATCTCTTCCTTGGTTGAGAGGGAGTGCGGATGGGCATAATATTCTCCATGTGTCATGCACTATGACCAGGACTTACAGTCGTAAGCCCAGTGAAGGCATTGCTAAGGATAATTGTGGAATGGATAAGAATCTAGGACCAATATTCTTTGAGTACTTGTATCCAAGACAAGAATAATCATGGGGACCAATATTCTTTGAGGATTTGTATCCAAGATAAGAATAGTCTCAGAGGATTGATACTCTTTGAGGATGTTGTGTACCCATGATAAGAGTAGTCCTGAGGATATACCTAGTGAACATATGGATGGAGTATGTTCCTAGAGAGGCGATGGTGTCCAAATTTATGCCTCCGAACACTGTGTTATGATCTAGTGGAGAGATAGAGCTTGTTAGTCAAGGCCTTGCTAAGTTTTGACAATGTTGGTTATTATGATGCTTATCAATTTGAATCCTTTCTTAAGAATTTTTAAACTTGATAACATCCTGATAATTCATTATGAATACCTCCCTATTTAAGAGGGAGTGTTGGAGTTGTAACTAGGTTTGGTTATCATAATTGTCATTGCACTTGTGTCAATATGTATTTTATGTAAAAACAAAAAGAAGAAAATTTATTATTATTATTTTTATCAAGCATGTTGTTCATGCATTATTTTTAGTCAAAATAAAATGTCAAGGGAATGTTCTTCATGACCCTATGAAAAGAATAAAAAATTAATTTTGTATATGTCATGTGTCTCTCCAAGTTTCCAAGTTGGCCCTCCAGGATGACACGTCGCCTTACCCAAAAGCAATTTATTTTATCATATGGAAATGACTATATATTGGCATGTATCCTCCACCATTTGAAAAGAAATTTTTTCGGTTTATCTCTGGAATAAATTCAAATCTCAAAGAAGAAGTTCTACTTTATCCAGCAAAATGAAGAAGGGGCGGCCTAAGCAAAGATTCTCTATACTAGTTGTTATAGACATTTTTGGGCACTGCAACCCCAATCATAAATGTCCATAAACCAAGGGCTCTTAAGTCCCTAAAAGTGTTGTTCCAACCTCTAAAAGAACAAGGTAAACTGATTACATCTTCTCTCAGAAGTTCTCCATGAAAAACTGCTCAGAACTGGTCAAAACTGGACCATCTCACCTGCTCCATGGTCAAAGTGCGCTGCATCCCACCTAAATACACACGGGAGGTGCGATGCATCTTGAAAAGCCCTTCTATGGGGTGCGATGGGTGAGAGTGGACAAATGGCAAGGTCAATATGCAAGGTGGAGGATCATGGAATCTTCCAGAAAATTCTCCTATGACACTTGCCTCTCTGCATTCGCCAAGGGATGAGTAAGAGATCAGCAATCTCCAAGTGGAATCAAGAAATATCAGAGAGAGGACACTAATCAAATCTCAAAAGCTGACTCACCCCCCTTGCAAACATCTATATATGGATCCCTCATCCCAAAGATCCAGAGGCTGGAATTTTGTATCTTGTAAGGAAGTGCTGCTGGTTTCTTGGTGCAACATCATAGTGTTGGGTGATCTAAGCTTTTCATGAGGTGAAGAAGGGCTTTCTTGCTGAGAGGATGATGCTGGGTCAGAACAATTGGTTGTAATCCTCTTTGCTATTCTTGATTATCAATAAAGCTATTCAAGTTTTCCTCCACATTCTTGTATGATTGATGATATATGCATTTGTGTGGTCAATATATATCTGGTCCTATATTGTTTATGATAATAGATCTATGTTCTTGGATAGTGTTATGCTACTTTGATTCTACATGTGCTCTTTGAAGCTGGGCAGACGAGGAAGCGAGTGGCAAAGATCTATCAGAAGGGAGAGGAATCAAGCAAGGAACCAAGCACAAGACAGAGGTTGGTCTCCTTTATTCCCCTCTTATCTATTTCTCATAAAGGAAAACGAAAGTAGTTTTTGTTTGTTTGTTTCTAAGGTAGCTACCAGCCTTAGTGGGACTAAAAGCTCTGCATAGACACTAGATTTATCGATAACAAAATGGAAACTCTGTTGGGGAGCGAATAGATTGTTTGTTTGTCTACATTTGTTTGCTTTATAAACTTACAGACGGAGCTTGAAGTCAAGCCAGCTAGCCTTCGAACTGCATTTGCTTTGCAAGTGCAAAGTAGATCAATGTTGCTTCAGTCTATCTCCAGGTTTTGTTTATGAACTAAACAATCGATTTACAAGCTCTCTAATTTCCCTTGTGGTGGCTCTAGTAACCTCTTTAGATCTACCCCTGTGATTGATTTATTGATTACCACTTACTCGGCCTAAATCCCTGAACTGAGCTGCAAACTGTGACCCGGAACCCAGTTGAAGTCTCGTCCCTGGACCATCGCACTGTCTCTTCTTTGGATTCTGGATGCATCGCACTTCCCGAGTGTAGTAGGTGTGCTGCATCTCTTTTTCCCTATGTTACAGGTGCGCTGATCAGACAAGGCCTCTTCTGATCTCAGGTTTTGGTTTTTGTGTTCACTCTTTTCAGCTCTATTCAGGAGGTTTGTTGTCTGTAGTCAGTACACCTCTATTGAAACCCCCTTCCTTGCCATTATTCTGCCTCCATTGTGCAAAGAACTGTAAATGTTTTTATGTATTTTGAGCCATTTTCAGTTCTCTTTTACAAAGAAGTAGCGTAATTGAACTGTCGTTTCTTGATTTGAAAGTGTCGCAAGTGTCGTTTTCAGTCATAGAAGAGAATCCGATTGTTCTTGATAGTTGATTACACTATTACTCTTGTATTTGATTTGAATTAGTAGTTTTTCAAGTGTCGAAAGCAAGTTTTCAATTCCAAATCGCAAAGTGTCGTCATTGTCCTCATTTTGTCTTGAAAAGAAACTTTCTAGTAATGTCGCTTTGAAAAATAATTCAGATTTGTGCTTAGCTTTCTTTTTATCATTCACACATTAAGAAGGCTGAAAAATGCATGTGCATTTGCATTTAGACTGTTTTTTGGTTTGAATTAGGACAGTGCATATAGTGTGTGCTCTCTGCTCTATGTTGAAAGAATATCATCTCTCTTTCCTTAGTAGCTAGGATTTTCATTGCAAAAAGAAGATTAAACGATTGTTTATCATCTTAGATTTCAATTTAGGAATTGTACATCTACATCACGAGTGAACCTGAAAGGAAAATTTCTTAAGCAAGATCAACTGTAAAATAAATTTAATGAATCTAAAAACGCTTTGGAACCTAACGCACAACATTTAGAAGTCTAGGTTAGAGACGTATTCCAGCGTCGTAAAGCCTAGTAACTGTTGTTTTCATTGATGGTTGGGTGATTCCTCCACTTTGAGACGATAAGTGCTAGTATGGACTTGTGCTCCCACGTACCGTCGAGTATATATTGGGAGACCACAATAGGCTTTATCCTTTATCCATAGGAAGCTGTGTCTGCTGCCTTATCAATCTCAATGCACTGAACACAACATTCGGGAAGATTAACTGTCGTACCGTAAAAAGTATTCTGTAGTTTTGCAATTGGTTTGGTAATCCCTCTATCTAAATTTCCAGAGCAGTCTCTTTCGTTCCTTTTCAGACTCCTTAAAGGAAAAGTTCCATCTGAGCACTTGTCACTTCAGGCTCATTAAAAATTGAAGGCGACTAGAGTAATCTTTTGTTTTTTCTCGACTCTTAAAAATTGAAAAAACAAGTTGTGTCAAAGCATCTAAAATTTATTTTAATCGGAATAAATATCGCCTTTCCTACATTGGTGTTAGGTTGAGAAAAATGGAGTCCACCAACCAAGGAATTCCCCTTGGGGGAAATCCTAGTCCTTTCTCCTCTTGGAGAGATGTTAGCGCACCCCATATGGCCACATTGTCGCTTCCAGGATTGACAATCGGCTTGCCCGTATGGCTCTTCTCAACTTCTGTCGTTCAGAACACCGTGATTCCTGAACAATCAAGTCAACAACTAAACGATACCAGAGTTACCCCCCAACCCTCTACTTCGTCCAATTCTTCCTCTCCTCCTTCCTCTTCGGTTGAGGAAGTTGGTAAAGCCAAAAATCAAGTAACTGAGAAGAAGAAGGAGAAGAAGAAGAAAGAGAAGAAAATGAAGGAGCCAAAGGCGGAAAGGGGCAACCAGGCATCGTCTGAAGAAAATCCACACACTTCACCATCTAGGCCTAAATCGCCATGTCTCATTTGCAAAGGAGACCACTATCATCGAGATTGTCCTTGCATCCCTTGGATCTTAAGGGACTGGTCTCCTCGTTTACACAATCTGGTGTCGTCAACCTCTGATGATCATATTGAAAATACACCATCAACTAGTGAAAGTGAAGCCCCTGGACAAAAAGGAAAATGTAAATTTCCTTGTAAACTGTGTGAAGGCGATCACGCCATCCACCGTTGTCCCTTCTTAGATGAGGTTAAAACAGTTTTGGACGACCGTTCGGTTTCACCGTTACGGCTTCCTCCTGGATATAAGAAGCTCTTGCCGAGTCCTTCACTAGTTGAAAATCCGGCTGACACACCCTTGTGGTCGGCCGAAGCATCTATCATTGAAGATAAACCATCTAAATCCATACCAGACAAAAGTCAAAAGGTAGAGGCGGCAGTTGACTCGATCTTGCCTTCAGAGGATCCATCTTTAGATGATACAGTCACCGAAGAGAACAAGAACGACACCGTTCAAATTCTCTTCATAAACACAGACTCCGATGAACATGGGGGCAGTCTACCCGTTCCTTTACCACAGGAAGGAATTTCATCAGAGTCATATCCGGCCGTCTATTTGGTCCCACCTCCAAGCAACCTGGTTGTTTCCTTCGATTGGAATCTACTAGGCAGACCCTGTTTACCGGCTAGTGTACCATTTCGAATCATTGCTCAAATATACAGAATGGTCATGGCTGGTACCATCATAGATGAAGGGACTTCTATGAGTATCCTTTCCTCAACTGCTTGTAAAGCGCTTGGTTCGCCATCGCTTTTGCCTGAAATGAGAAATCTAACAGGATTTGACAAAGGAACCAATCGACTGTTAGGGATCCTTCCAATGTGCCGGTAACATTGAGAAGGAAAACCGTTCACATGAACGTAATGGTAGTCCAAGGACCCCTAGATTATAATCTACTCCTTGGACGTGACTATATTTATTGCATGGGAGTCATTGTCTCCTCACTCTTTAGAGTAATGTGCTTTCTGCATGAAGGAAGAGTGGTCAAGCTCGTAGACCAGCTTTCATTCCCCAGTTCACACATAGCAAATAGTCATATACCATCCCTGAATGGTCTTTTCACGCAAGGAATGTCTCATCAATCCCCAATCCGTCCTCTTGATGAGCACGAGTGATTCAGAGGATATGAATGAAACCCAGGGGGCATGCACCCTGGCCTGTTTCGACAGGAAAACCTTAGGTATAGGGTAGGTTTCCGCCGAGGATATATGACTGGCCGACACACCCATCCATTTTGGAAAATGGGATTAGACCGGAATAAGGTACCTCCATTAGAAGGTAGGCCTTTCCCGATAGAACAAATGTTTTTTCTGCAAATTGAAGGGTAACCTGGAAAAGGTAGGCCTTTCCTGATAAAACAAATGTTTTGTTTGAAAATTGAGGGGTAACCTGGAAACCCTGCTTCACTATACCTGGGGGCATGCAAACCTTTTGGCATGCAAGCGAAGAGCGACCATTTATTTTTTTAAATTTATAGGTCCTCTAACCCTTTAAACTCGTAGGATTGGTCGTTTCCTAACTTGCATAAAGAAAGGATGCGGGGCAAAGCTTTGAAAAAAAACCATTTTTTAAATGAGACATACTTATTTTACGACTGGATCGAGCAGTTTTAACGCGGAATTCAAGCTCGTTAAAAAAATAAACATAAGAAATGAGAAAATGTTCCCCCAGAGTTTAAGCTCATTAAAAAATGAACCAATTTCCGGTAAATAACCATCATGAATGTATTATCCTCAGCCTTTGAAGCCTTGGTCGTGTTCTCATCATCACCTCCACTCTGTATTGGCCAATCATTCACCCCCATTTGATTTTTTACCCTTTTTGAGGAACAGCTACGAAGAGTGATCCTGTTAGCCATCCTTGTGACACTGCCATGATTGGAAAATTCCAAAACTTACCTGGAATCAGCTGCTACCCAAATTTATCACTCGTTCCTCAAAAAACGAGTCTCCTTTAAGCTCTTTTCAACTGACTCATAAAATATGAAAAGATTGCCGAGAAATTGGCCTCTCCAGCTTGTTAAAGGGACCAGAAGTGTTATCCCTCCTTTAGATTTTAATCTTTTTGGACTTGAGGGATTATTACACAAAAAGATCGAGCGCTTGTTTTGTTCGGCTCATTAAAAGTACCGAAAATTCATCCCTTTTGTATTGTTTTATACTTTTTCGGACTCAAGGGATTATATCCGAAAAAGGATTATTGGAGTTTTCTTTACGTCCCTTTTTCAGACTCTCTAAAATTGAAAAGGACCGAGTTATCCTTGTCGTTAAACTCGTTAAAACCGAATAGTGACAAACTTGTCCATACAGACAAGAATGAGTTTCATTATCGCTAGGCTCATTAAAACATAGCAATGGGTTTTCCCAAAGGGAAAATTCTAGAACAAGCATATGTTATCCTCCTCAAACTTTACAAAAATAAAGAGGTACTGGTCAGCAATGACTGGGGAAAAATTGGGAAGAAAACTTGAAGAAACTTTATTGATAGCAAGTCTCTCTTGAACATGACACTTTCACTCCGCATCCGAGTCGGGTTGGGTTGTTCCATTCACTGGTCATATCACCATGGGTCCATCATGCCATCCATATTTGGGGTTAACGCTACCAATCCATCATGTCAGTGTCGTCGATATGTTCAAGTGAAGTCGCTCAGAGAATTCACCTGTGTCTCACCCACCGCAATACATTTACGCTCCATTCTTTCATGACCACCACCCTAAACCTTATATCACCAGATCGTTTTCACCTCCATTAAAGTCATTTGCTCCATTCCGTGTCATTGATGTGGGATTCACTAAGTCCCTCGTATGACGGATCACTTCTTGTCGACATTAGCTCATTATCCAAGAGGTCGATCTAGGAACAACCCTTTCAATACTTTGAAGCTTGCATGCCTCAATGGCAAGTTTCTCACTTCCGGCGACAGGTTTACATCAATGGCCTTCGACCGAAAGATTTTGCGTGGTGTTCGATGCCAAGTCCCTTATTCACACCACGTGAATTGTACTGTAGTACCTTGAGGGTCATCATCATTATCGGTGATTCCTCTTGCGCCTGTTAACAACTTACATCATTGGCTGGTAATCAGGCGATGTCTTTCCATGTTCGACTCCAGAACATCTCTCACATGGATCGACTTGTACTTTGAGTGAAGATCGAACGAGATTGAAGACCCCGGATCTAGTTTCATCCATCCGGGCTGCGATATATATTCAGGAAAATAAAGACATCAAATGTACATCATTACTGCACAGATGATCATCCAACCTAAGGGATGATGGCTCTACCAGAATCATCAGTCTACACTCAGACGATTGTCTGTCTTATGTACATCAAAATGAATTTATAAAGCTGAGCATGGGAATGCCTGCCTCAGCTAGATCATGAAATATTATGAAGATAATGTATTGTATTGTATCTTATTACAGGTCACCTTCCAGCTCGAAAAAACTTCAGATCCTCATGATAAAGCATTTCACCCAACATCAACAGATTAATGACCTCATGCTTTAGGGGGCAACTGTTATAGAAATTTTTGGGCACTGCAACCCCAATCATAAATGTCCATAAACCAAGGGCTCTTAAGTCCCTAAAAGTGTTGTTCTAACCTCTAAAAGAACAAGGTAAACTGATTACATCTTCTCTCAGAAGTTCTCCATGAAAAACTGCTCAGAACTGGTCAAAATTGGACCATCTCACCTACTCCATGGTCAAAGTGCGCTGCATCCCACCTAAATACACACGGGAGGTGCGATGCATCTTGAAAATCCCTTCTATGGGGTGCGATGGGCGAGAGTGGACAAATGGCAGGGTCAATATGCAAGGTGGAGGATCATGGAATCTTCCAGAAACTTATCCTATGACACTTGCCTCTCTGCATTCGCCCAGGGATGAGTAAGAGATCATCAATCTCCAAGTGGAATCAAGAACTATCAGAGAGAGGACACTAATCAAATCTCAAAAGCTGACTCACCCCCCTTGCAAACATCTATATATGGATCCCTCATCCCAGATATCCAGAGGCTGGAATTTTGTATCTTGTAAGGAAGTGTTGCTGGTTTCTTGGTGCAACATCATAGTGTTGGGTGATCTAAGCTTTTCATGAGGTGAAGAAGGGCTTTCTTGCTGAGAGGATGATGCTGGGTCAGAACAATTGGTTGTAATCCTCTTTGCTATTCTTGATTATCAATAAAGCTATTCAAGTTTTCCTCCACATTCTTGTATGATTGATGATATATGCATTTGTGTGGTCAATATATATTTGGTCCTATATTGTTTATGATAATAGATCTATGTTCTTGGATAGTGTTATGCTGCTTTGATTCTACAGGTGCTCTTTGAAGCTGGGCAGGCGAGGAAGCGAGTGGCAAAGATCTATCAGAAGGGAGAGGAATCAAGCAAGGAACCAAGCGCAAGACAAAGGTTGGTCTCCTTTATTCCCCTCTCATCTATTTCTCATAAAGGAAAACGAAAGTAGTTTTAGTTTGTTTGTTTCTAAGGTAGCTACCAGCCTTAGTGGGACTAGCAGCTCTGCATAGACACTAGATTTCCCGATAACACTAGTCCAAGTTTCTAATGAAGGATGCCCAAGTTTTTTTTTGTTGAAGCCATGAAGATGACCAAACTCAGTGGAACATTATTGTTCCTAATCTAATGTGGAAGGTCGAGGCCTATAAGGCTACTCCAAGTTTGTTATCGTGATTTGAGGATGTCAATCCTCATCCAAGTTTATGAACATTTGAAAGGTGAATCTAGGTAGAGTTAATTAACAGTCTATTTTTAGATTGATCCAATTTTTCTTCTGTAATTAATGAAATTCTTCTAAGGTATATCCCAAGGCATATTTCCTATGGCTAATGGAAGTTTTACAGGCATATCTTGATGCAAGTTTCACAAACACATTTTACCATGATGACGTGAGTTTCAAAGAATTTGGAGGGTTGACATGGCACTTGGTTCATTGTTAAGTTTGACTTGGATTTCTCTTTTTGAAGGATCTATAAGAAAAGGATTAATGGGTTTCCCCTCATGGGTTTTTCCCTAGCTTGGAGCCTAATCTCAAGTGTCTTTTTTCTTTTTGTATTGCATTTATGTAATTGCTTGATTATCTAATGAATGAAGTAAATACTAAATGAAATATATGTACATAAATAATCACAAGTAATTTAATACCAAGATAAGAAATTATTTATTTCTCTCAAATTTCAACATGGTTTCAAAGCAAGGATCAAGAAATTTGGAGAGCAAAAAGAGGCATCAATTTGAAATATCAGAGGAATCTAGTGCGAGTTGGACAGAAGGAAGGTTTTCTTCTTTTCTTAAGTTTTGTCCTAGACCAAGTTGGAGGGAAGGATGGTCAAGTTTACAAGGATAATTTTAGGCAAGAGAATGGACAATTATCTCTGAGTTTAGGATGAATTTTTTTGTGCATCTTGGAGCAGGTCCAAGTTTCTTTTGAAGTGTTGGGTGAAGGTGATGATACTTGTTTCAGAACTGTGATAAAGAGGTGAGTTACTTCAAGGGGAAGGAAAGGAGGAAGGGTCCTATAACAAAGGTATGTGAAGGAATTTTGAGGATCATTAGGCTGAGTTTGGAAGGGTCATGTAGCTGTTATAGAGCCTCAAAAGAGGCTGAAAATCTCAGTCCATTTGGAAACTGTTGGGTCCCTATAATACTAGTGATTACCCCATTACTATTGTAGTGCTACCCCTTACTAATATTGTTGTGCCCCTATTATCCCCATATTGTTATTACTGTGCCCCATAGAATCCCTCTATTGTTATTTTTGTGGCTTTATATTATTATTGTTAGGTCGGCTGGGTTATATTGTGACTTCTTACACTCCTATATATAGAAAGGAGGTTTTTTCATTTGAATCATCCAAGAATTGTTCATTTATGTAATGTAAAAGAGGTTGCCCCCTTGAAGAGGCTGAATTCTAAGGCGTTGATCTATCTTTTCTATCTTTTTCTTGAGCTGGTTTCATAACATTTGGTATCAGAGCTTTGGATTCTAGGGTTTCACTGCTCCAAACATGTCATCGTGGCATTTTCGCTATAACTTTTTTTCTATGACATTTCAGAAGTTGAAAAAAAAAAACCCATTTGAGAAGAAATCGCGTTGAACCTTGGGTCCGAATTTCAGAGCTGTTCGCGCTATATTTGCATAGATATGATCTGAGGAAGTTGGTCTTTTTGCAGACTCCTGAATTACATTCCAAACAGGTGACCTGGGGAAAAGCATCATAACTTTCTCTCTGTGGATCAGATTGAAATTTCGTAAGAAGGTACAGAAAGAGGACGAAATGTAGTTTCTTGTATGCATTTTTCAGATCCAAAGGTTGAAACAGTGACTCGTGGCACGTCGTACAAGTTCGCTCTACTGAACTAGTCTATAATCAAGTCACTGTGGGAGATTTCGCATAACTCTTCCTTGGAGAATCCAATTTGGGTCAGACTTGTGGCATTGGAAAGAGGACACAGAGGGCTACTGTAGGTCACAAATTCAGATCTAGATGATTGGAAAGCACAGAGATACATCAGAGGCAATATCGAGCTCCTACAAAGTGAAAAAAGGTGTGTAGATTTTCTTAAATTTTTGCTTAAGCTTGGTTTGAAAATTTATTTTGAAGGAATTCAAAGGGCATAGTAGAGCATTATTATCGGTATCTGATGCCCCAAGGAAAGAAAATGCAAACACCTAGTAAGGAACCTGAAGGCTCTAGCATGACTCATGAAGAAGAGGAAGAGATGCAACATGATATATCAAAATTACAAGACCAAGTGCAACAACTGTCCCTTGCACAAATAGGAACAGAATCTAAGATGGATGGTTTAAAGAAAGACGTAGAAGCTAAGATGGATTGTTTAAATAAAGGTGTAGAAGCTAAGATGAATGACGTGGAAGCTAAGATGGATGATTTGAAGATAGATTTGAACACAGACATGGAAGAATTAAAGATAAATATGAATAAGTTGCTACAAGAAAGGGTCACTAATGGTGAAAGGGTAGTAAAGGAAACTCATGATGAGAACAAAAGAAATGTTAATCATGATTCCATAGACTCTATGTTGGATCAAAGACCCACCATATTCCAAAAATCGATATGAGGAAGTTTGATGGCAAGGATCCCGCAACATGGATATTACAGATGGAACAAATTTTCGATCTCAATAATGTGCAAAACACACAAAAGGTACGTATTGCAACATTATATTTGGAACTAAATCAGTTTGTATGGTATCAATGGATTTGCTCTCGTAAACAATTTATCACTTGGGCAATTTTTATGGAAGAATTGATAGCACATTATGAGGATACAAAAAGCAACACTTTTTTTAGCCAATTGATAAGTCTCAAACAAAAGGGTTCAATAATGGAGCACATTGAGGAGTTCCAAAAATTGAACATAAGGGTAAAAGATATTCCAGAGGAGCATAGGATTGATGTGTTCATAGGGTCTTTAAAGGATAATATCCAACATGATGTTCGCCTTTGGTAACCTGATTCATTAGAGAAGGCATTTAGGTTAGCAAGAAAAATGGAAAGCAAAATTATGGCAACCAGGAAGCATACCACTCACAACTATAAAGACGGAAGTGTTGTTGCCACTAGTCTTCCACAACCTATAAGGTTGACACCACAACAATTGGAAGAAAAAAGAGAAAAAGGGCTTTGTTACAGTTGTGAAAGAAAATACACTAAAGGTCATAAGTGTGCTGAGAAGAAATTATTCTACATAGATTGTGAAGAGGAAGAAGAAAAGGAGCAAGAAAGGTCAAAAGAAGAGGATATACTCCAGGAACAAAGCCTAGATAAAGAAGAAATGAATCCGGACATATCTTGTAATGCATTGGCGGGAATTACCACTCCTTAAACCATCAAGATAGAAGGACAAATCAAGGAGAAAAAGGTGATAGTGTTGATTGATTCAGGAAGTACCCACAATTTTATTCATTGTAAGGTAGCAAGAGAATTGAATTGCTTCTTATATCTAGCACCAGAGTGTCAAGTGATGGTTGCAAATGGAGGAACAATAAATTGCTTGGGAAAGTGCCATAATATCAAGCTATCCATCGGAGAATATGTATTGACTAGCCCAATGCTTTCCATTCCAATGGGAGGTGCTGATGTTGTACTAGGAGTACAATGGCTACAATCCTTGGGTACAATAGCTTTTAATTTTCAAGAACTTTTCACGAAATTTTCTGTGGAAGGAAAGGAAGTTGAATTAAGGGTATTGCAGGGAAACTGGGAAAGATAATCAGCTCTAACGGTATGACAAAGATTCTAAAAAAGGAACAAAGAGGTGTAATTGCACAATTATGTTCGCTAGATGTGTCCACAGTGGAATCATCTATTTCTCCAGATCTCCAAAAAGTCTTGGACAATCATTCCAAGGTATTTGAGACTCCCAAAGGTCTCCCACCTATTCGTGATCATGATCATGCTATTCATCTGATTCCAGGAAGTGTTCCTCCAAACATCAGGCCGTACAGATATCCCTATGCCCAAAAGAGTGAAATTGAATGTATGGTTGCAGAAATGCTAGAGGCTGGTATAATTCAACCAAGTCAAAGTTCTTTCTCTGCTCCAGTCGTATTGGTGCACAAGAAGGATGGATCATGGCGCATGTGTCCAGATTATAGGAAGCTCAACAAGCTCACTATTAGAGATAAGTTTCCCATTCCTATCATTGATGAATTACTGGATGAATTGCATGGATCAATTTACTTCACCAAGTTGGATCTTCGTTCAGGATATCATCAAATCAGAATGAAGATTGAAGACATTCCGAAAAAAGCATTTAGAACTCATGAGGGTCATTATGAATTTTTGGTCATGCCTTTTGGCCTTACCAATGCACCTTCAACATTTCAAGGTTTGATGAGTTCAATTTTCAAACTATTCCTTAGAAAATTTGTGTTAGTATTTTTTGATGATATACTAATCTACAACAAGTCTTGGAAGGATCATGTTGAACATGTTGACAAGGTGCTACAACTATTGGAGGAGAAACAATTATATGCAAAAAGATCCAAATGTTTCTTTGGAGTACAAGAGGTGGAATATCTGGGTCATATTGTATCTCATGGAGTTAAGGTAAACCCTAGCAAAATTAAAGCCATTAAGGAATGGAAAATTCCCACATCCATAAAGCATCTGCAAGGATTTCTCGGGTTGACAGGGTATTATCGCAGGTTTGTTAAGAATTATGGGAGAATAGCAGCACCTCTAACAACATTATTGAAGAAAGATGCATTTTCATGGACTGCCAGAAGCAACAAAGGCATTCGAACATCTTAAAGAGGCAATGTGCCAAGCACCGGTCTTAGCTACACCGAACTTCACAAAAACCTTTATTATGGAATGTGATGCTTCAGGAAATGGAATTGGTGTTGTTTTAATGCAAGATGAAAGACCCATTTCTTTTGAAATTCGTCCAATCAAGGGAAAGTTTTTACACAAAGCTATTTATGAGAAGGAAATATTGGCAATACTCCATGCACTTAAGAAATGGCAACACTACCTAATGGGAAGACACTTCAAGGTAAAAACAGATCATGATAGCCTTAAATACTTTTTAGAACAAAGATTATCCTTTGAAGAGCAACAAAAGTGGGTCACAAAGATGTTGGGTTATGACTTTGAAATCATCTAGAAAAAAGGGAAGCAAAATGTGGTGGCAGATGCACTCTCAAGAAAGGATGAGGATGTGGAAGCATTGTTGTGCGCCATTTCTATTACCCAACCAGATTGGATAAACGAAGCAAGGGAGGAATGGAAGAATGACGAAGAAGCGTGGGCACTTATTCGAAAGTTACAACAAGATTCCAGTATGTCTGATACATTTAGCTGGAAAAATGATTCGTTATGGTACAAAGATCGCTTATACCTCTGTAAGAATTCCCAACTAAAACAAAATATTCTTATGGAATTTCACACTTCTCCCTTAGGAGGGCACTCAGGATTTTTAAAAACTTACCACAGGGTTAAGAAGGAATTTTTTTGGGATGGCCTTAAATCAGATATTCAAAAGTTTGTGATGGAATGTTTGGTTTGCCAACAAAATAAAGTTGAAACAATTAAGACACTGGGTCTATTACAACCTTTATCCATTCCAAGCCAACATTGGAAGGAGGTTCCAATGGATTTTATCACAGGTTTACCCAAGTCTGAGGGAAAGAGTGTCATCATGGTGGTAGTTGACATACTTACCAAGTATGCACACTTTTGTGCATTATCACATCCATTTAAAGCCAGTACAGTTTCTACTGCATTTATGGAAACAATTCAAAAGCTACATGGAAACCCAAAGATTATTGTAAGTGACAGAGATCCCATTTTCACTGGAAATTTTTGGATAGAATTATTTTCTTGTCTTGGTACTCAGTTAGCTCATAGCTCATCTTATCATCCTCAATCTGATGGGAAAACTAAGATAGTAAACAAAAGTTTGGAAGGATATCTTCGTTGCTTTGTATCTGATAAACAGACACAATGGGTCAAATGGTTGCCTCTGGCTGAATGGTGGTATAACACTTCCTTCCACACAGCAATAAAAATGACCCCATTTATGGCACTTTATGGGTATCAACTGCCATCCATCACATCATATTTAAGAGAAAATTCTAAGGTTAAAGAAGTGGAACATCACATTGAACATCAACAACAAATCCTCCAACTCTTAAAGGATAACCTCGTGTTGGCACAGAATAGAATGAAACAACAGGCAGATCAACATCGTAGGGAAAGAAGTTTTGATGTAGGTGATTGGGTATTCCTACGGCTACAACCATATAAGCAAATTTACCTCAAGCAAGCTAAGAAGGATAATAAATTATCACCAAAGTATTATGGTCCATACAAGGTGTTGCAAAAGATTGGTACTATGGCATACAAATTGGAGCTTCCTGCAGCTTCTTGATTGCACCCAGTTTTCCATGTTTCATGTTTAAAGAAGGTTATAGGCGACAAGCTCCCAGTTCAAACAATACTTCTAGAACTTGACGAGGAAGGAAAAATTATATTGGAATCGGAAGCAGTCACAGAAAAAGAACTCGACAGCTACGAAATCGATCAATTTCGGAGTACCTTATCAAGTGGAAGAACTTATCCGCTGAAGATTCCACATGGGAGGATGAGAATTTTATACAGAAGCATCCAGAACTTCTCAAGCATTGAGGAAAACACTTTTCTGAAGGAGAGGGGCATGTTGGGTCCCTATAATACTAGTGATTACCCCATTACTATTGTAGTTCTACCCCTTACTAATATTGTTGTGCCCCTATTATCCCCATATTGTTATTACCGTGCCCCATAGAATCCCTCTATTGTTATTTTTGTGGCTTTATATTATTATTGTTAAGTCGGCTGGGTTATATTGTGACTTCTTACACTCCTATATATAGAAAGGAGGTTTTTTCATTTGAATCATCCAAGAATTGTTCATTTATGTAATGTAAATGAGGTTGCCCCCTCGAAGAGGCTGAATTCTAAGGCGTTGATCTATCTTTTCTATCTTTTTCTTGAGCTGGTTTCATAACAGAAACAAAACCGAGACCTAGTTAAAGTATGTATCTTGTCTCTTATGTTCTAAGTATTGCAAGGAGGATGGAGTCTTTCTATGGTAGAGAAAACATTGATTCAAAGCTAGAGGTAATCCCGTTGATCTAGTTGCATTAGTCTGAGCTAGTCTTGTTGACCCAAGATTTTGTAGTCACCCAAGATCACTTCTCTGTAATATTGATTTGAGATTTCTAGGATGGATTTGGGACTTCTATAATGGCTCCAATATCTTCTAAATAAATATGAAATGAGAGAAATAGTCCCAAGTCAGTCCTGAATTAAACCAAGGTTAATAACATTGTGGTGATCTGAGCTCAATCCAATGATATTAGACCTATTTTCAAATGGTACGAAGTTCACAGTAAGTATATTTTTATGAAATCCAAATATGATTGTAACTAGAAGTTACAATATTTGAGTCTACGAAATTAATGTGATTGAAAAAGAGGTGTTCCAAGCCTCTAGGTTGATATTCAAGTTTTGATGCAAGCCTTAAAGATCTAAGCTCTTGGGAAGATTCCATCTAAACATGGTGAAAATATTTGATCTTTCTCCCTATGATATGAGATAATATTAGAACATCGAGCACTTGTGGGTTTTCGCCTTGAAATTTAAGATATCCAAGTTTTCAAAAGCTTAAATAATCTAATAAAGCCTCAAATTTCAAAAATTGAAGAGGGGTTTTACATTGCATGTACATCAATTAAGATATCTAAAGTGGTTTCTCTATAGAAGAATAAAAATTACGTGACATTGTATGCAAACCCCTAAAAATATTGTGACATGCACACAAGTCACCTTATGCAGTTTACAATAAGAGGCCGAGACCTTGCAAAATATATGGAGACTTGTAACAAAATATGAAGTCCTATGAAATAATAGTATGTAAATTAGACACACTACCAAGATTCCTGTACATAACAAAAGAATGAATAACATCAATGAAGTCAACTCATCTATGAAGCTAAAAAGAAAGTTAGTAAATAATGTTTTATGGTGCAATAGTTGAAGGGAAGAATCTTGTCAAATTGTTGGTATATAAACCCTAGCAAGGGTTTGAACAAGAAATGTTTAGGTTTTATACCCTAGGAATGATTGCTTCTGTTAAAATATAAATGAAGTATAAAAGACACTTAGGGTTCACAAATTATAGAGTCATTGAAGAAGCAGTTTAATGGAAGCTTGGAAGGAAGATAATACATTCCAACTAAAGACCCGAATGCGGGTGATTATCCAGGTAATTAATTCAACAAGACGGTCGGGCGACGGATGGGCTGGCCACATGGTCGCCTGCGTCCTCCCCCAAGCCCACCTAAGGCACATTCAAGGCACCTTGCAGGAGCCATTAAATGCGTCCCAAGGCCAAGACTACACCACCTATTTCATAGCTATGGAGTCTGCAGAGAATTATGTATTGACCTGGGCAACGGATCTCATTATTCTCAAACAACTTAGCTCTGGCTCAGACCTCCTGTTGTGCTCCACAACAACCCCCCATTTCATAACATTTTATTTACAAAATTATTATATGAAATGGGTCCCTTTAGAAGTCAATTGGTATCAATATTGCATTATTTGTAAAAGGTCCGCAAACCAAATGAAGGCATTATATAAAACCTTTTGAAAAACCCATATTGAATCAAATATAACAATCTTTTATCATTGCGATAAAGCGATCGCAAGATCGCATATCGCAATGACATAGAAGACACAAATAAGTGACATATGGGATCCCGCTGATGCAATATCGCTATCGGCTATCGACAAAACTCCATGCACATCATAAAGCACCCCATGCCATTAGTCCCGACGCGATGCGCAATCGGCAATCGGCGATACTTTATATACAAGATAAGCACCTTAAGTCATTCACCCCGTTCCGATGCAATTTCGCAATCGGCAATCGGCAATATCCCATGTATAATAATAAGGCGCCTAGATTCTACCCCCAATGCGATGCGATTTCGCTATCGGCGGTCGGGGGTATGCTATCCGTATGTTTATATAACACCTATTCTCCCGATGCGATGCGATATCGCTATCGGTGATCGGCGCTTCAAAATTGCCAACATAAAGATTTAAAGTGTTCCCGATGCCCAATTGCGATATAGCGCGGATTTCGAAAAAGCCGTTAAATGGAGGGATATTATGATACATTCGTATTTAAAGTTTGATCTCTTAAATAATCCATCACCTGCACTCAACTGCCAAAATATCCATAGCACGCTTAAGCGAGTCATTCAGCCGAATAATGGTGTAATGAGCATTTAAGAGGTGGCAGGCCTTAAACGGCCATTTAATGTATCTGTAAGATCTTCCCATGGATTGGATCGGCAGCCATTTTTAAGAGTTAATCTCTCAGCACGCTTTGATTGATATATCTTTCCCGTATTGGATTTTCATTAGCATATCTCTGTGTTACGTTTATTCTCGCCGCTGTGCAGAATTCATCCATAGAAGGAAGCTCAAACAAGATGGGGAAGAAATCTAAGAAGACCGCATGCGCTTCCACTACACCAGCTGCAGGACAAGCTCTCGTGGACAAGAAGAAGGGCTTAATATCTGATACTACATGCACGGGTCTCACCAGAGTTACTTGGCAAGGCACTTACAACCTAATTGAAGCCGAAGAACCAGTAAAGAAAGTAACAGAAGCTACTGCGGATCCTACTCGGAAGTATGAATGTACTCTCAAAGATTTAGCCGACTCTTTCCTTCACAGAATAGCGGCCAGGGAGCAAATTCTCCCATACACAGATGTAGTGAGGTGGGCGATTCAAGAAATCCCAATCTTGGATAGAACTCTCAGCACTAGAGATGGAAGAATCTTCGGATCGTTCAGGCCGGATGATCTAAGGCAAATGTATCATTTGCCCGAGCCGGAGAAGATATATAATAAAGCGTTCCTGGAGAAGTTTGCAAGAGAAAATGAAGTTGAATCCGAACCCATCCGGGATTAGAGACAAAATCCAGCCAAACACAAACACGAATCTTCCGGCAAGTACTCGGTTGATTCTCTTACTTCTCCTTATTGCTATGCGGGAAGAATGATGTGTAGATTATGGGGATTGCATGACTCTGCTAATTTTACCATAGAGATGGTTCCTCTAATGGAGGCAGCTGTAAACGGTATAATTATGGATTGGGCCACCATCCTTTCTGACAAATTAGCACAAGCTGTGCGTGATTTTAGACATCAGACTGTCGTCACTGAAAGGAAAATTCCCCCATTCTATTACAGTGCATATATCTTAGATACACTATGTTTCAATTCTGAATTTCCCGTGCTCGGCTGGAGGTGGACACCACAAGATCCCACGGCTATCCACATATACCATCAGAAACTATGGAAGTCCTCTTACAAGCACCATCTGTACCAAATCTGCAATGGCTTTATGGTGCCTATTCATTATTCTATTTTTGATAAACCCATTCCCAAGATTTCCTATCAAGCTTCGTTTGATATAACAACGGTAGCAAGTTGGTTTGGAGAGGAGAGATTTACCTACATAAGAGTTTTCGGCAGCCAAGCCAACCCACATGTTCTCCCTTTGTATATACCAGATAAACTGCTAGCAAGAGAAATCGCTTATCAAATTATGGCTGAGAGTGTTACACAGACTCTCAAGAAAGAAAAGAAGAGGGGCTGGCCCTCTTTTCCCTTGAGGTGTGGTGTCTATACTCTGCATGATCTCAAACATGCAGAAAAGGAAGCCACAAAGATTCAATCCTTAACTCTGGCGACTATCCCAAACAGGCCATATGATCCAAAGAAAGTTGCCTACAATGCACTAGAACAGGCCAAATTGACAAAATTTGAGCACAAAGAAGATATGTTTGACGACCTATTCGTTCCAGCCGAAACAATAGGTCAAGCTAAAGAACTCGCTCGAATGAAATATAATGATGAAGGGCTGACTGAGTTTAATAAGCTTAGAGAACAGAGGTTGCAAACTCTGCCTCTAGATTTACTAGCAACAACCCCGGCGACATCATCAAGCGAGCCTGTTCGGCAACAGTCTAAGGAACCTCCGATTGTAACAAAGGATCATAAAAAGGAACAGGAGGAAAGGCAGAGAAAAGAAAAAGAAGAAAGGCAGAAGAGAGAACACGAGGAGAAACAGAGGAAAGAGAAAGAGGAACAACAAAAGAAAGAGCAAGAGGAAAGGTAGAAGAAAGAACAAGAGGAACAACAGAAAAGAGAGCAGGAAAAGGTGCGGAAGGAGTCCCAACCTAAAAAGGAAAAACAAACCACCACTGATGTCAATATAGATATTACTATTGACCCTAATTTGCTTAAAGAGTGGAAGCAATTTGACTCTATCATTAGTGGGTTGGAATGTTCCAAGGATACAGACACTTCCAAGACAAACGATATACAGGACATCACTTCACCTCAGGTTCTAAGTGGAACCAACGGCCCACCCATTTCCGAGGATGTTGAAATAATACCGAAAGACCCCTCCGACCAAATCATTCTCCAGGTAGAAGATATTCCTC
Source organism: Pinus tabuliformis (assembly GCA_031772625.1). NCBI lineage: Eukaryota > Viridiplantae > Streptophyta > Pinopsida > Pinales > Pinaceae > Pinus > Pinus tabuliformis. Next base: position 822,554,968 of record CM062805.1, read on the forward strand.
CCCTGGATGTTTTCTACAGCCCGTGGCATAAGGCAGTGCTAAAATGACAAAGGAAAAGGAGGAAGATTGATCAACCTCCCCTTTTTCCAGAACAAACTGTAATGGGCAACGTGGTTTGGAAGGAGGAATTCGACCCCTCCGATGACCTAACAAAACTATCACAGTATGCGGGAGCCTATTCGGCAGCAACAATCGACAAGGCATCGGAGGTAAGTCTTCTACTAAAGACTAAGGACCAAGAAATTTTCGCATTACAGGCAGAGTTGGCTGAATCAAAGCAGAAGGCAGAGCAGGCGGAGCAGCAGTTTTCGACACAACAACAATTGAACAATCAATTAAATCAGCAATTGCAGGCAGAAAAGCAAAGGGTCGACCAAAACTCGATCCAGAAACAGAAGGAATTATCGGAGGCAGTGGAACAATTAAGGGCAGCAAACGAGCAAATGATGAAAACAAAAGATGAGCAAATCGCTCAATTGTCATCGCAGCTCGAAAAGATAAAGGGCGCTCAACAGGTGGGTGAATTCAGAGCAGAAGCAGTGCAAATAAACACTGCATTAATATCCCAAATTAGGCTCCTGTGTCAACAAATCGCTCAGGCAGAGCCATTGTGTGAGCTAACGACATCCATAAATCAACAGGTAGAGAAAGCCAGGAATGAGTTAGACCAAGCCGAAGAGATCATAACCGGATATCTTGACTGGCAAGATTCTGATCAAGGGAGAGAAGAAAATTTGCCCAAGATTTCAGAAACATATAAAGACATACTTTTCACAGAATGGCACACTCAGGTGATGAAAGCAGAAAGGGCAGCTTCAAGATGTAAATCAACTTCCAGCAATCTGGTTGATCTAGTTAACAACACTCTCTACTTAGCAAATATGATTTCCCAATGTACACCAGGAAAGATGACAACAAAAAATACATTGGAACAATCATGCTATCCTGATTTAGAGGAGAAAGGGAGATTAATCGCTGGGATTAATAGTTTAACTATGGAAGCATATTGGCTCTTCCTGGTAAAGCCGCATACACAGAGAGCCGCCCTAAAGTGCCTAACAGATGCAATCGGGTGTATAATCCCCGATATTCAAGATGCCAGCTATGCCTCCCAGCTCAGTTCGCGCCTCAACAAACCTCCTGAAGTAGAGCCAATGCTTGCGATAAGTCATGTCATATTTAAAGGCAAGCAGCCTACTTGATGAATCATGCCGCCAATTGCCAGATCGCTGAGGAAAATAGGATCAAAATTTATTGATACCGATTTAGTTGCATTTCAATTTAATAGATATTTAGATTAATTTAGTATTTATAGACCCTTTCATTGTTTTGGAAAGGGTCGTAAAGTTTTGTACCAGACTTAAAGACTGAAGTTTGCACTATTGTGCTTCAGTCAATATTCTTTTATGAAACTGGACCAGTCTTTCTTAATTCAGCAAAGAAGCTTTTTATGCAATTGTGCACTATTGTCGTTGTTGTGAATGTTTCTGTGTTGAAGAAAGAATTACAAGTAGCGATTGATATCGGGAGTGTCAAAGCAGCTCATATGGTATTTCTATCTATGTCTGAATTCATTCCTATTATGTGAATTGTTATTTGATTATCCTTGCTATTGTTGATTATATGCATGTGCTGTAACAACAGATCTACATTCATACCACTATTGGATGTTTTATGATATGCTTTCCTTTTAATCATTTATATGTCGATAATATAAATGATGAGCGCGGTAATATTGCTGTAATCGCTGGGCTTAACTATTTAGGCACAGTAATCTTGAATGAATTAATATCTATGTCTGATCGATGGAGTCATCTATATGCCTGTCCTTAGACACAGACCATTAAACGCCGCACTTTAAAGTTCAATAGATTCCCGGGATAGGTTATAGTTCTTGTATTCTTGTTAAATAGTTTAGTTATCTGCCCATCGCTAGCTTAGTTTTATAAATCATCCATTCATCCCGATTATCTACTTTTGGGAAACTGGTCCCATTATCCCCAGTCGGAGCCACTATTCCAAACGGAAAAGGAGTTGTACTAAGGTCCAGACTGGGTGGTTATCCCCGATGTTGTTGCAGCGATTTTCGAGGCATCAACATTTTTGGCACTAGAAGGAGGGCTAACGACTGTGAATGGCACATAAGCCAAAACCTATAAGCCATTCTAAGAGTAATCCTCCCTCCGAATCTCCTCGGTCTTCCTATTTTCATACTGGTTCCCCAGTACCCAAACAAGAAGAAGAGGAATCAACTACCACTGCTCAAACACATCATACTCCAGAACAATTAAGTCTTGAATCACCTGAAGTCCAGTCTCTTATCCACAAACTTCAGAGCTTCTCGATTTCACCACAGAAATCTGAGGTATCACAAAGCAGTGCGACTTCGCAGTTCAATTTAACTCATCCTCTCACCAGACTTCAGAGCGAAAAGCTCGGTATTGAACCCACTGAGTTCCCTTTACCCAAAAGGAAAAAGGCGAAGAAAAATACTGAAGGATCTGATAGTGAAGAGCTTTCATCCACATCCTCCATTGCATCTTCCCCTCTGCAAAGTCAAACATCCACTCCCCCATTACATATTGTCGTTCACCAGGGATTAGAAGCTTCAACATCTCAACCTGCCCACTCCTCAGTATTATTTCCTTCTCATACATCTGGAATTCCAACAGTAGTACCAACCACTGTTGCTATTACAATGGCAGATCCATGGACCAGACCTGGTGCAGTCAACATGCCTGCGCCATTGCATCCATTACCAGATTATCCTGAAAAATGGCTACCCAAGTTTAATCCAGATGATGGAACCCAAGCTGAGGAACACATCAATAATTTCATGTTAGCAATCAACTTGAAAGGAGTAACAGAACAAGATGTTGTTGTTAGACTTTTCCCTTACACCTTACAAGGATCAGCAGGATCCTGGTATTTTTCTTTACCCTCTGGTTCCATTACCAGTTGGAACACTTGCCAAGAGCAGTTTCTTACCAAATATGGAGATGATAGGTCTTTGGCTACCTTAATAAACGATCTCTCCAATCTGAGAATAGAACATAGGGAACCAATTAAGGAATTTAATGCACGCTTCAATAAACTCCTAAATAAAATCCCTACAGCCTCCAAACCAAGCGAACAAATTCGGAGCGAATGGTATATAACAGCTCTGCCTGCCAATATAGTCATCTTTGTAGATAGAGCAGGGAAACCTACCTTAGCCGAAAATATGAAAGAAGCGCTTGCTGTGGAAAAACGCATCAATGCCCTGGAAAAGAAAGCTGCCCTGGAAGACAGAAAAGCCAAAAAAGTCTCTTTCAAAGATGACTCAAAGAAAAAGACCCCAAAAAACCCATACGACATGGAAGGTTTGCAAAAGGTCTTAAAAACGTTATCAAATGAAATGGTCGAAATAAAAAAACAAGTGGCCGAAACCTCAACCAAAAGACCCTTTAGAACTTTTAAGAGAAATGAGTCAAAACCCCTAAATGTCATATCTAACGCAGACTCAGAGCAAGAAGAAGAAGAGGAAGAGGAAACAATCGCACCAACTGATGATGAAGAAGAAGTAGTAGAATGTCATGGAATGTGGGATTTTATACTCCCCAACTCCGATACTGATAATGAAGAAGAGGCATTCCCAGTTACTACTAGGAGCAAAAGTACTTCTGAACCTGTTCAGGTATCATCAAAGAAGAGGAGTGCAGGTGCCACTACAACCAAAGAAAAAACACCTGCAAAGAAATCACCTGCAGCAGTTTCCCAAAACCAGCCTTCAACTTCTAATACTCCTTCAACATCCAAAACATTAGTCGTATCCGATTCAATGGAGTATAATATTGTTGATGACATGAAGAAAACTAAAGCAAACATTACTATGTTTGAGCTTAGTAAATTAAAGCATCAGCAGAAATTACTTCTTAAAGAATTGAATGTTGTTCCCTCTACACCGATTCCTAGTGCAAAAGCCACTAATGATTCAGGCCAACCTCCTCCAGGTATGGTTGAAGTTACCGATTCAGTTCTAATTGGAGATAGATCAAATTCTCATACTCCACCCTTCCTGCTAACATATGAAATTTATAACAGAAACCTGCACAACTGTTTAATCGACTTAGGGGCATCATCTAACATAATGCCAGCTTCAGTTTGCTCTAAACTGAACATTGAAACCCAGAAGTCTGCTATTCATATTATACAGTTGGACAGGACCAAAGTGCAGGTTGTGGGAGAAATTAATTCCGTAACTATCAGGTTGTCTGCTGATCCCAGAGTAGTACAAAGGATTGACATCCTAATAGCCGATATACCTGAATTTTACGGTTTAATTCTGAGTAGGGATTGGTCCGAAAAATTGCATGGGTATATTTCCACTGATTGGTCACATATGTGGCTTCCCTACAAGGGCAAGCCAAATCAAATAAGGATCGATCGAGAGAAACATATGACCCACACAGTTACTGAATTTGAGCAAGAAAACCAACCTGTGGCATTCAACAACAACATTTTGGGGAATTATTCGTCAGAGTCATTCTTTGGCAATTTTGTTGCCCAACCATCTCCTTTTTCAGTCAATCATTTTACATCTCAGATTGAAAATTTTTCACAAACTGATAAGTCTAGATGTTTCAATGATGCTGAGAAAACTGTAAATACTTTTGTTAATACCTCTTTATTTTTGTCTTTATATTTTGATGGCTCCAAGTCCAGCGAGGGCTCAGGAGCAGGTTGCATTTTGGTTAGTCCACAAGGAGAAAAGACAATGCTGTCCTGTAGGCTAGAATTCAAATGCACTAACAATACAGTCGAATATGAAGCCTTAGTCCAGGGACTGTATAAAGCGATCGGTCTTAAATTGCAATACTTGAAAGTATTTGGCGATTCTGAAATTATTGTTAAACAGGTGAGGAATGCAATTCATTGTCTTTCAAATCACCTCAAGCACTATCAATCGCTAGTACAAGAACTTACTTCGCACTTTTCCGCGTTCAACATTTCTTCCATCCCCAGGTCTCAAAACTCGACAGCCGATCTCCTGGCCAATGTAGCTTCCAAGCTTCTACCTTCTGAAGACTACAGCCTAGATAGATTTTCCGTAGAATTGCTTTTTAGGCCTTCAATCCCCGACAATGTCACTAATTGGAGAGTATTCAACCATGATGAGGATATTTTACAATTTCTAACTTCTAAAAAGTCCTATGACGATCAAATTATTGAGGAAAATGACCATGATCTACAAATGAAAGAAATACCTCAGGAAAATGCAATTCCTAAGCCTGTGGTAAAGCTGGAAGATCTTTATGATATCAAAGACAGGTTTAAACCTGTAATTAATGCAAAACTCCAAAGTTCTACCCTTAGGTTCGAATTGATAAATCTAGGTAATGAGCATGCCCCTCAAAATATTAATTTAGGATTAGGACTTTCCTTAGAAGAGAAGGAGGCATTCATCAAACTGTTAAGAAAAAATAAACAGGTTTTTGCTTAGAAATATGATGATTTGAAGACTTATGATACATCCATTATCCAGCATACCATTCCTATGCTTCCCGATCAGAAACCGATTCAGCAGAAGTTAAGAAAAATACATCCAAATTTGGAGAGCCAGATTAAATCGGAACTTAACAAACTCTTGAAGGCCAAGATTATTTTTCCTGTCCGACACTCAAACTGGGTCTCTAATATGGTGCCAGTCAGAAAGAAAAATGGCGACATTCGAATTTGTATTGATTTCAGAAATTTGAACAAAGCGAGCTTGAAGGACAATTTCCCATTACCTACTATGGAGCAAATACTCCAATCAGTAGCAGGCTCTGAATTGATGTCCTTTCTTGATGGTTTTTCAGGATATAACCAAGTTCTGGTTCATCCTGATGACCAGCTTAAAACCACATTCAGAACAAAATGGGGAACGTATGCATATCAAAAAATGCCTTTCGGACTTATAAATGTAGGAGCGACATTCCAAAGAGCTATGGATATAGCTTTTAGAGGGTTAATTAATAGAACAGTGGTCGTCTATCTAGACGATATTACTGTATTCTCTAAGGAGAGGTATAATCATTTACATGACCTAAATCAAATCTTTCAGCGTTGCAAAAGATATGGTATTTCTCTTAACCCTAAAAAGTATTTCTTTGCTCTTGATCAAGGAAAACTCTTGGGTTTTATTGTGTCCAAAGATGGCATTTATATCGATCCTGATCGGATCAAAGAAATCTCTGAAATCCCTTTCCCACACAATAAAAAGTCGATGCAGTCATTTTTAGGCCAGATCAATTTTGTTAAAAGATTTGTTCCAGATTTTTCTCAAATTATTTTGCCACTTCAGACATTGATTAAGAAGAATGCAGTCTTTAAGTGGGGATCAGCAGAAAAGGAAGCTTTTGATCTAATCAAGCAATCAATAATCATTGCCCCAGCCTTGAATACTCCAAATTTTTCTAATCATTTTACATTGTATACGATTGCATCCAACTTGTCTTATGCTGCAGTACTCACGCAACTAAATGATCACAATTTGGAAGCACCCATTTCGTTTTTTAGCTCAAATCTTCAGGGTGCTGAATTGAATTACTCCGATGTAGAAAAACAAGCCTTTGCTGTATTTAAAGCAGTCAAGTATTATAGACCCTTCCTTTTGAAAACTCACACAAAAATTATAGTTCCTTTCCCAGCAGTTAGGCAACTATTAATCCAAAAAGAACTAGGTGAAAAAAGGGCAAATTGGGTCACAGCGCTTCAAGAGTATGACTTAGAAATTAGGCCAGCAAAGATTGTTAGGGGCCAAGGTTTTTGCAAGATATTGGCAGGAGCATCCAACATTCCAGAATCAAGCGATACAAAGCAAACTGAAGAAATCAATCAGATAAGTGTTACTGATTTTGAATCACAATATGCAGATTTAATCTTTTATTTAAAGAATGGTTATGCACCTCCAAACTTATCTTACAAGAACAAAAGGGCCATTAGGTTGAAAGCAAAGAATTTTACAATTATCGATGACGTGCTTTTTAGGCAGAATTATGATTTTATCTTGTTAAGATGCCTTGAGAAACCTGAAGCCCAAAAGGTTTTGCAGGAGTTACATGATGGACCAGCGGGAGGACATTTTGGAGCTGATACAACAGCTCACAAAATTATTCATGCTGGTTACTATTGGCCTACTCTGTTCAAAGATGCCCACGAGTATGTAAGGAAATGCCTCAATTTTCAAACTGCTAGTGGAAGACAACGTAAATCAGCTTTCCCTCTGCAACCAGTCAACATTGAACAACCATTTGAGCAATGGGGATGGGACATCATTGGGGAGATTACTCCACCATCTTCCAAACAGCATAAGTATATCCTTACCACTACCGATTATTTTACTAAGTGGGTGGAGGCAATCCCTTTAAAGACAGCAAATTCTGAAGCAATCATTGAATTCATAGATCAATTGATCGTTACCAGGTTTGGTGTCCCAAATTCTCTTGTCTTTGATAATGCATCTTACTTTTCAGGCAATGCTATGTTTGATTTCGCTATTAAAAGAGGATTTAAATTAAAATATTCTGCTAATTACTATCCCCAGGGTAATGGTTTAGCAGAGTCTGCTAATAAAAATCTGATCAAAATCATTAAGCGAACTATCGAACAGAATCATAAAAACTGGCACAAATCTTTAGTGTTTGCATTATGGGCTGATAGGATAACATAGAAAGCTTCTGTAGGATCTTCTCCGTTCAATCTTGTGTATGGAAAAGAAGCAGTACTACCCACAAATCTCGTTCTTCCTTCTTTTGCCCTAGTACAGTTCATTGAGGAAAGTCCTTCCTCTTCTGTTCAGCTTAGACATGACCAAATTCTAAAATTAGAAGAGGAAAGAGAAAAAGCCAGGGTTATTCATGCCAAACATCAGCAAGTCATTAAGGCAGCTTTTGATTCAGTCTCATCCGGTTCAAAACAATTCCAAGTCGGTGATTTAGTTCTAAAATGGGACAAAGCCCATGAGGATAAAGGTAAACATACCAAGTTCCAGAAGATGTGGCTTGGACCGTTTCAGATCTGTGAAAAGATAGGCCATTCGACCTTTATATTGCAAGACTTATCAGGGTTGAGAGATTCTCTCCCTGTTAATGGCCTTATCTTGAAGAAATTCTTTAATTGAGGAGGTAACCCCTTCTCCTTCTAGTTTGATAGATTTTTATAGTTTGTAGGATTCGTAGAAAATAATGTTGTAAGGTATCTACTATTGACCTTTGCTGTGTTTGAAAATTTGATCTATAGGAGTGCAACGATATTTGCTTTTAAAATAATAGAACTCTTAACCAAATGGGATAATTTCTAGGAAATTAGGTATCATTGTATTCTGAAACTACAGTTCAAGTTTTGTGAACTCCTTTCAAAGTTTAAAAGTATTGTAAATCATTCTCTGTTTTCAAATTCGTCTCAAAAGGTTATCAATATCAAGATAGAATCCAATCCAATTTCAGCATCTTCAACTCTTACCCTGTCATCCATTAACTCTAAAGGAGAAGATTGTTCATCCCATTCACTAAAGTTTATGATTACTTAGAGTGTAATTCTAAAATATCTGATATTAAAGATAAGAGGTCTTATTGCAAGCCTGCTTACCATGTTCATAGGGAAATAGTTTAACTGACATTACCAATACTACATACCAAAACAGGGTAATGGCTTAAAATTACAAGACAAGGGGTCTCATCACGAGCCAGCTTGTTCAGTTAGACTACTACCAGTGAATGGCATTGTCAACAGCTGGCCACCAAACCAGGACAATGGCTTTTTATCTTATCAACAACAAAGGAAATGAAATACAAAATATGAAAACATGTTTTGAATTCATTCTGTTAATCGCACTCTTAATTGAATGGAACAATGGACAATAACATGGTTAAAAGGTATCCCTGTCGAAACTATAAACGTTTGCTGGCAGCAGAGGCTCTACCTATGACAGATGAGTTCACTTTAAAAGCTGATTTGGAGAAGTTTTCTGTTTTATCATTATAAACTCAAAGAGGCTCATTTAAAACTTAGAATGTATCTATTTTCTTAAAAAAGAGAGGAAATTAGCAAAAATAGATTCATTTCACTTGGAATGCATATATACCTAGTTATATTAGAATTTCCCCCTTTGATTAGAATTCTATTTTTGAAAAAGTTTAAGTATTTCTATACTTTTCAGAGATAACTGTTTCTTCCAGCGAATCACCAATTGTTGTGCTCCACAACAACCCCCCATTTCATAACATTTTATTTACAAAATTATTATATGAAATGGGTCCCTTTAGAAGTCAATTGGTATCAATATTGCATTATTTGTAAAAATTCCGCAAACCAAATGAAGGCATTATATAAAACCTTTTGAAAAACCCATATTGAATCAAATATAACAATCTTTTATCATTGCGATAAAGCGATCGCAAGATCGCATATCGCAATGACATAGAAGACGCAAATAAGTGACACATGGGATCTCGCCGATGCGATATCGCTATCGGCTATCGACAAAACTCCATGCACATCATAAAGAACCCCATGCCATTAGTCCCGACGTGATGCGCAATCGGAAATCGGCGATACTTTATATACAAGATAAGCACCTTAAGTCATTCACCCCATTCCGATGCAATTTCGCAATCGACAATTGGCAATATCCCATGTATAATAATAAGGCGCCTAGATTCTACCCCCGATGCGATGCGATTTCGCTATCGGCGGTCGGGGGTATGCTATCTGTATGTTTATATAACACCTATTCTCCCGATGTGATGCGATATCGCTATCGGTGATCGGCGTTTCAAAATTGCCAACATAAAGATTTAAAGTGTTCCCGATGCCCGATTGCGATATAGCGCGGATTTCCAAAAAGCCGTTAAATGGAGGGATATTATGATACATTCGTATTTAAAGTTTGATCTCTTAAATAATCCATCACCTGCACTCAACTGCCAAAATATCCATAGCACGCTTAAGCGAGTCATTCAGCCGAATAATGGTGTAATGAGCATTTAAGAGGTGGCAGGCCTTAAACGGCCATTTAAAGTATCTGTAAGATCTTCCCATGGATTGGATCCGCAACAATTTTTAAGAGTTAATCTTTCAGCACGCTTCGATTGATATATCTTTCCCGTATTGGATTTTCATTAGCATATCTCTGTGTTACGTTTATTCTCGCCGCTGTGCAGAATTCATCCATAGAAGGAAGCTCAAACAAGATGGGGAAGAAATCTAAGAAGACCGCAGGCGCTTCCACTACACCAGCTGCAGGACAAGCTCTCGTGGACAAGAAGAAGGGCTTAATATCTGATACTACATGCACGGGTCTCACCAGAGTTACTTAGCAAGGCACTTACAACCTAATTGAAGCCGAAGAACTAGTAAAGACAGTAACAGAAGCTACTGCGGATCCTACTCGGAAGTCTGAATGTACTCTCAAAGATTTCGCCGACTCTTTCCTTCACAGAATAGTGGCCAGGGAGCAAATTCTCCCATACACAGACGTAGTGTGGTGGGCGATTCAAGAAATCCCAATCTTGGATAGAACTCTCAGCACTAGAGATGGAAGAATCTTCGAATCGTTCAGGCCGGATGATCTAAGGCAAATGTATCATTTGCCCGAGCCGGAGAAGATATATAATAAAGCGTTCCTGGAGAAGTTTGCAAGCGAAAATGAAGTTGAATCCGAACCCATCCGGGATTGGAGACAAAATCCAGCCAAACACAAACACGAATCTTCCGGCAAGTACTCGGTTGATTCTCTTGCTTCTCCTTATTGCTATGCGGGAATAATGATGTGTAGATTATGGGGATTGCATGACTCTGCTAATTTTACCATAGAGATGGTTCCTCTAATGGAGGCAGCTGTAAACGGTATAATTATGGATTGGGCCACCATCCTTTCTGACAAATTAGCACAAGCTGTGCGTGATTTTAAACATCAGACTGTCGTCACTGAAAGGAAAATTCCCCCATTCTATTACAGTGCATATATCTTAGATACACTATGTTTCAATTTTGAATTTCCCGTGCTCGGCTGGAGGTGGACACCACAAGATCCCGCGGCTATCCACATATACCATCAGAAACTATGGAAGTCCTCTTACAAGCACCATCTGTACCAAATCTGCAATGGCTTTATGGTGCCTATTCATTATTCTATTTTTGATAAACCCATTCCAAAGATTTCCTATCAAGCTTCGTTTGATATAACAGCGGTAGCAAGTTGGTTTGGAGAGGAGAGATTTACCTACATAGGAGTTTTCGGCAGCCAAGCCAACCCACATGTTCTCCCTTTTTATATACCAGATAAACTGCTAGCAAGAGAAATCGCTTATCAAATTATGGCTGAGAGTGTTACACAGACTCTCAAGAAAGAAAAGAAGAGGGGCTGGCCCTCTTTTCCCTTGAGGTGTGGTGTCTATACTCTGCATGATCTCAAACACGCAGAAAAGGAAGCCACAAAGATTCAATCCTTAACTCTGGCGACTATCCCAAACAGGCCATATGATCCAAAGAAAGTTGCCTACAATGCACTAGAATAGGCCAAATTGACAAAATTTGAGCACAAAGAAGATATATTTGGCGACCTATTCGTTCCAGCCGAAACAATAGGTCAAGCTAAAGAACTCGCTCGAATGAAATATAATGATGAAGGGCTGACTGAGTTTAATAAGCTTAGAGAACAGAGGTTGCAAACTCTGCCTCTAGATTTACTAGCAACAACCCCGGCGACATCATCAAGCGAGCCTATTCGGCAACAGTCAAAGGAACCTCCAGTTGTAACAAAGGATCATAAAAAGGAACAGGAGGAAAGGCAGAGAAAAGAAAAAGAAGAAAGGTAGAAGAGAGAACACGAGGAGAAACAGAGGAAAGAGAAAGAGGAACAACAAAAGAAAGAGCAAGAGGAAAGGTAGAAGAAAGAACAAGAGGAACAACAGAAAAGAGAGCAGGAAAAGGTGCGGAAGGAGTCCCAACCTGAAAAGGAAAAACAAACCACCACTGATGTCAATATAGATACTACTATTGACCCTAATTTGCTTCAATAGTGGAAGCAATTTGACTCTATCATCAGTGGGTTGGAATGTTCCAAGGATACAGACACTTCCAAGACAAACGATATACAGGACATCACTTCACCTCAGGTTCTAAGTGGAACCAGCGGCCCACCCATTTCCAAGGATGTTGAAATAATACCGAAAGACCCCTCCGACCAAATCATTCTCCAGGTAGAAGATATTCCTCCCCTGGATGTTTTCTACAGCCCGAGGCATAAGGCAGTGCTAAAAAGACAAAGGAAAAGGAGGAAGATTGATCAACCTCCCCTTTTTCCAGAACAAACTGTAATGGGAAGCGTGGTTTGGAAGGAGGAATTCGACCCCTCCAATGACCTAACAAAACTATCACAGTATGCGGGAGCCTATTCGGCAGCAACAATCGACAAGGCATCGGAGGTAAGTCTTCTACTAAAGACTAAGGACCAAGAAATTTTCACATTACAGGCAGAGTTGGCTGAATCAAAGCAGAAGGCAGAGCAGGCGGAGCAGCAGTTGTCGACACAACAACAATTGAACAATCAATTAAATCAGCAATTGCAGGCAGAAAAGCAAAGGGTCGACCAAAACGCGATCTAGAAACAGAAGGAATTATCGGAGGCAGTGGCACAATTAAGGGCAGCAAATGAGCAAATGATGAAAACAAAAGATGAGCAAATCGCTCAATTGTCATCGCAGCTTGAAAAGATAAAGGGCGCTCAACAGGTGGGTGAATTCAGAGCAGAAGCAGTGCAAATAAACACTGCATTAATATCCCAAATTAGGCTCCTGTGTCAACAAATCGCTCAGGCAGAGCCATTGTGTGAGCTAACGACATCCATAAATCAGCAGGTAGAGAAAGCCAGGAATGAGTTAGACCAAGCCGAAGAGATCATAACCGGATATCTTGACTGGCAAGATTTTGATCAAGGGAGAGAAGCAAATTTGCCCAAGATTTCAGAAACATATAAAGACATACTTTTTACAGAATGGCACACTCAGGTGATGAACGCAGAAAGGGCAGCTTCAAGATGTAAATCAACTTCCAGCAATCTGGTTGATCTAGTTAACAACACTCTCTACTTAGCAAATATGATTTCCCAATGTACACCAGGAAAGATGACAACAACAAATACATTGGAACAATCATGCTATCCTGATTTAGAGGAGAAAGGGAGATTAATCGCTGGGATTAATAGTTTAACTATGGAAGCATATTGGCTCTTCCTGGTAAAGCCGCATACACAGAGAGCCGCCCTAAAGTGCCTAACAGATGCAATCAGGTGTATAATCCCCGATATTCAGGATGCCGGCTATGCCGCCCAGCTCAGTTCGCGCCTCAACGAACCTCCTGAAGTAGAGCCAATGCTTGCGATAAGTCAGCTCAGATTTAAAGGCAAGTAGCCTACTTGATGAATCATGCCGTCGATTGCCAGATCGCTGAGGAAAATAGGATCAAAATTTATTGATACCGATTTAGTTGCATTTCAGTTTAATAGATATTTATATTAATTTAGTATTTATAGACCCTTTCATTGTTTTGGAAAGGGTCGTAAAGTTTTGTACCAGACTTAAAGACTGAAGTTTGCACTATTGTGCTTCAGTCAATATTCTTTTATGAAACTGGACCAGTCTTTCTTAATTCAGCAAAGAAGCTTTTTATGCAATTGTGCACTATTGTCGTTGTTGTGAATGTTTCTGCATTGAAGAAAGAATTACAAGTAGCGATTGATATCGGGAGTGTCAAAGCAGCTCATATGGTATTTCTATGTCTGAATTCATTCATGTTATGTGAATTGTTATTTGATTATCCTTGCTATTGTTGATTATATGCATGTGTTGTAACAGCAGATATACATTCATACCACTATTGGATGTTTTATGATATGCTTTCCTTTTAATCATGTATATGTCGATAATATAAATGATGAGTGCGGTAATATTGCTGTAATCGTTGGGCTTAACTATTTAGGCACAGTAATCTTGAATGAATTAATATCTATGTCTGATCGATGGAGTCATCTATATGCCTATCCTTAGACACAGACCATTAAACGCTGCACTTTAAAGTTCAATAGATTCCCGGGATAGGTTATAGTTCTTGTATTCTTGTTAAATAGTTTAGTTATCCGCCCATCGCTAGCTTAGTTTTATAAATCATCCATTCATCCTGATTATCTACTTTTGGGAAACTGGTCCCATTATCCCCAGTCGGAACCACTATTCCAAACGGAAAAGGAGTTGTACTAAGCTCTGGACCGGGTGGTTATCCCCGATGTTGTTGCAGAGATTTTCGAGGCATCAACACCTCCTCAGTCCATCGTCTGTGCAATTATTTCACCACCTCCTCTACTGCTAACCTTGCCTTCAATCCTGCACATTCATTCATCAAAATGGGTAAGCCGCGTCCAAACATGTAGGATGCATGCAGACAAAGTCGCAGACATCCCAAGTCGCCTCTGCTCGAAAGCCTCATGGGAGTCACGCGGGAGATGGAAGAAAGGGGAAAAGAGAAAAGAGTCAGTTAGAGAAACTGAGCTTGCGTAATTACATATATAATGAATGACCACTTCTAACCCGGCTGTTCATGAGGCGTTTAACCCTAACGAAACACTACTGCCACAGTGACTGATGGGAACGAGAGGCTGGGAACGATAGAAGGATGGTTCCACCGAAAGGCTGTTCATGAGGAAACAATATAAGTAAAATGAAGGCAGGGCTCGACTGTTAAGGCCGCCATCGTGAGCCTGTCGAACTCTCGACCAACGGGCCGCCATCATGCCCCCGGCAGGGTGAGGTAACGAACGCTCGACTGTTAAGGAGAGGTCCGACAGGGTGAGGTAATGAACGCTCGACTAAAAGGCCGCCATCGCCCTTTTTTTGACTTATTTGAGAGCCCAATAAGTAAATTGAAATTCATTTCTCGACCAAAATGGTTCATCATCGAATGCAAAGAAAGAGGGGAGGCACGCGCGGCGGAAACATTCGCCCTCCTGCTACTCCTAGCCCTAACTCTGTTTCCCCTGCTTCTTCAGTAGACAATCCCAATCCTTTCGGATCTTTCCATGGCCGATATCCAGACACCCGAAGCGGAAGGGGAAGAACTCGATTTCAAGGTTTTGAATGGAGGGACGCTGCAGTTCATACAACAAACTTCCCCCTTCCCCCGCATCCAACACCCCATACCACTCAATTCCATTTTCATAGTACTCTGAATTGGCCCGTCATCACTGCTACTGTTACTATTACATTCACTGAAGAAATGGACCCGTCGGAACCTCTGCGTGCACACAGCGAAGAGATGAACAGGGCAGCTCCAAGCAACAAAGGTATTTGTACCCTGGGTGAATAGCAACCCGACGTTGATAGAGCCCCCCTGCATGGCAAAGCACCGGTTGGCAATGAGCAAGCTGTGGGAAGCAATCTTGGTGACACTTAAGCTTCTAACAACCAACAAGGTGACACGTTGGGCTTGCATGCAGGCACGGGGAACACTGATACCATCCACCCAACTCAAGGCGAGGACACATCAGCTGAAGAGGATGATTGGTACAAATATGCGTGCAGGATTGAAGAAGAACCGGCCCCGGACAACCTCTAGCCCTGACACTTGGCAGCTAGGTGTCACTTTTTTTGCCAGGTCGATGCTTCTCATGCTGACTGGGAGTTTATGGCTAAATTTATGTTTTATGATTAGGTATATGCATTGTCTGAGATGTCATTTTGCTTTTTGGTCAAAACTATTAACCCATATGTGGGTCTTTTTTAATTCCTGGACTGGTTTCCCCTCTGTTGGGGCAGTCACAGCTAGACCGATTGGTTTCCTCTCTGGTGGGGCAGTCACAGCTAGACCGAATTATTTTGTGATGGTTGTTGTTCAGTAATTTGGAGGTCAGACCTCTGTAATCACCTTTTTTGTATCATATTAATAGATTAATCTTACTTAGGAAAAAAATACATTCCAACTAAAGGATTAGATCTCTGCAAGAATGGTGTAGGATTGAAAGAGGTACATATACTTTTGTTCTTTCACAACCAATTACCTATGTAAATTGTAGTACATATAATTATCTCTTAGTAATGCATAACAAAAAAACCTGTGTAGAAATGTTAGCACTTGTAGTATCTCCTTGCATATGTAGACTAGGTTTTATGGTAAAAAAAAATGAAATCTTAGGTATATAATGCTTATCAATAATATCACTAGGGTTTTACAACTAACTCTCTAGTTTGTTTGTAGAGTTTGAATTTTTTGTTGGATGGAAGGTCCTAAAGACTTTGGCATCTAGGGTTTGTAAACCTTAGTAGAGTTTGAACTAAGAAGAACCCTAGGAACAAAACCCTATCTAATTATTTCCACTATAATTAGTAGATCTAAACCTAGATGACATTGTGAGAACAAGATTGGTGAGTTGGTCCTAAATTAAGATGGAGATAACCTTTATCAAAAGAGATAAGTATTCTATACCTTGTTTCTTTAATTGTTATTATTGCTATTTTATATTTAATGTACATTACCTTTTGTTATTTCATAGTTTTCTAATAAAAGATACAGGTCAAGACTTAATCTATCTAAGATTTATTAGCAAGTAGAAGAAATGGAATAACATGGAAAAACATGAAGATTAAGAAATAGGAAGAAGAATTTGACTAGATGGTAGCACAAAATAAGAAATTCACCTATTTTTTTTCGGAAAGAGGGAGCTCTGATTGGATTGATTTAGATATAGTTGACTGTACTGATACACTAATGATTGGAAGTTTTTATGATTTCTTGGAAGATCATGAATCTGAAATTTCTTGTATTATGAAGGAAGAAGAGGAGAAGGGTTATGAAGAATTTTGGATCCTTAAGATGTTTGATGAAGTACGTGATGACATGTTGGACTCAAATCTACATGAAGTTTGTTAGAGAATAAGGAAGGTCGAATCTCATTATGATGGCATGAAAATAGGAGCCAAGAAGGTACAACACAACCTCCACGTAAGAACAAATAATTGATGCATTGATGAAGAACAAGACAATCTTAGGATTGGGAATATTTCTTCCCTTGTTGAGAGGTAGTGAGGGTAAACACCGTATTCTCCATAAGGATATCTTCCTTGGTTGAAAGGGAGTGAGGATGGACACAATATTATGCATGTGTCATGCACTATGGCTAGGAATAATAGTCATAATCTTGGTAAAGGAACTGGTAAGGAGAATGGGGGATTGGATAAGCCTCTAGGACTGATATTCTTTGAGGATTTTTATTCAAGACAAGAATAGTCTCGGGGGACCGATATTCTTTGAGGATTTGTATCTAAGATAAGAACAGTCCTAGAGGACTGATATTATTAAAGATATGGTGCACCCAAGATAAGAGTAGTCTCGAGAACATACATGGTGAACATCTAGATGAGGTATGTTCCTAGAGAGGTGGTGGTGTCCAAATTTGTGTCTCTCATCATTGTTCTCTGATCTAGTGGAGAGATAGATATTGTTAGTCAAGGCCTTGTTATTTTGACAATGCTGGTTATGATGGTGCTTATCAATCTGAATCCTTTCTTATAGAAGTTCTCAACTTGAGAACATATTGATAAGTAATTATGAATACCTCCCTAGTTAAGAGGGAGTGTTGGAATTGTAACTAGGTTCGGTATTCATAATTGCCATTGTACTTATGGTCCATATGTATTTTATGTAAAAAAATAAATAAATAAAAAATTATTAATATTATTTTTATCAGAAATGTTATTCATGCTTTATTTTTGGTCAAAATAAAAATTCAAGGGTATGTTCTTCGTGACCCTATGAAAAGAAAAAAAAATGATTTTTTTAAATGTCAAATGTCCCTCCAAGTTGCCAAGTCAGCCCTCTAGGATGACAAGACAACTTACCAAAAATTCATGTCTTTTTGTATTTGGAAAAAACTATATATTAGCATGTATTGTCCACCATTTGAAAATAAATTTGATGGATTTATTTGTGGAAGAAATTCAGATCTAAAAAGAAGTAGTGCTATTCTATCCAGTGAAATGAAGAAGGGAAGACCTACGAAAAGGCTCTCTATACCAGTCGAAGTTTTTGATGAAGAATACCCATGTTTGTTTCTGTTGAAGCCATGGAGATGACCAAATTCAATGGAAGAATTATGTTTCTTAGTTACTATGGAAGGTAGAGGATTATAAGGCTACTCCAAATATTTTATTATGATCCGAGGAGGTCAATCATGCTCTGAATTTATGGACAATTGGAAGGTGAATCTAGGAAAATTTAATTGATAGTCTATTATGAGATTGATGCAAGTTTTATTTTGTAATTAATGTGAGGCTTATGTGGTATATCATGAGGCATATTTCTTGTGGCTAATGCAAGTTTTAGAGGCATATATTGATGCAAGTTTCAAAAGCACATTCTACCATGATGATGTGAGTTTCAGAGAATTTGGAGGGTTGACTTGGCAGTTGATTCATTGTTAAGTTTGACTTGGATTTCTCTTGTTGAAGGATCTATAAGAAAAGGATTAATGGGTTTTCCCCTTGTGGATTTTCCCTTGGCTTGGATCCTAACCTATGGTGTCTCTTGTCTTTTTGTATCGCATTTTTGTAATTGCTTGATTATCTAATGGATGAAGTAAAAACTAGATGAAATTTATGTACATAAACAATCACAAGTAATTACCATGATAAACAATTATCTATTTCTCTTGAATTTCAACATTAGGAAACAAAAAAAGGACAATTAATTATGATGCAAATACTCTAGGCTCTATATGGTGTTACGAAGGATTAATAGTATGGCCTACATATTTGAGTTTCCTCAATATTCACAAGTACACCTAGTCTTCCATGTTTCTTGTTTAAATAAGGCCATCTATGAAAAAATCCCATTTCAAACTACTTCATTAATGTTTGACATACACAAGATGAAACAAATCCTTGAAACATGGATTAGGAAACTAGAAAACTAGGAAATTATTGAGTATCTCATCAAATTGATGAACTTTCTAGTAGAATATGCTTCTTGGGAATATGATTTTTTCATATAAAAGCATCCTCATCTAGTCATTAATTGATGGAAACACTCATTTGAAGGGGAAATTCATGTTAAACCCATACATCTTGGACCATTTCATTGTTATTGTTGTATTATTTTTTAGATTATGGGTCGAATATGCTAATTAATGTTTAGTTGCATCCTTTATATCCTTATATACCAATGAGATCTAGATTTATAAATAAAATAAAAATATATTTAAAATTATAATTATAAAAATAAAATATAAATTACAAATAAAATTTGTTATTTCAGTTCAATTTCATTTGGGGCTTATGAATAACATCCTCTATGTAACCTTTATGACCCTATGTTGTTGCAATAATCAACTTTTGGCATTTGATATAATTTTTTATTGGTCTTTAGCTTTTGACATTTGATATAATAACTCTAATATTTGTCTCATAAAATCTGAAGATATTTAATACCACCAACACACACATATTTGCAAAGTTAGAAGATTGTTAGTTTTTATGTTATTACAGGGTGAGAAAATTTAATTTAATTTTTTTTTAACCAAATTGAAATGATAAGGTATTAAAATGTTTCCTTAAAACGTTCAACTTAGCTTATAGTTATATAAAAAAAAGTGTGCTATTTGATAAAATAAAAGTCTTTACTTGATATTTATTTACATCTTCTTTATAATTCCAAATTATATATATATATATATATATATATGTAAAAAGATTCAAAACACAAAATATTTTAGTGATTTGTACTATCTTGAGTGTCTTATTTTTTATAGTAAAAAGTGTTCTACTCCTCAATCTCCATCAACTCCTTGCTTTGATATAGAGTATCTTCTTCAACATATTCTATAAGCTAAAAATGCCTTGAATCCAAAGACATAACATCCATTTTCTAGACTAAAAACAAAGTACAAATATGATTTCATTTCACTTATTGGTTGATTTTGTGAGTGCAAGAGGCCCATTACATTTGCATTGTGACCTACATTTCCTTGCTTCGATTCTATTATTTTAGGAGTCAAACCTATGTTGTTTGGTCAATTTGTCTCTTCCTTTCTACACAAGGCCTAATGAACCTCATTAACATCCACTTTATCCATCTCTTCCTTGTGTGATGAACATGACTCAAGATAGAGAAAAGTAGGGGAGTGATTGGATGCAAACTAAAACCAAATAATGCTTAGATTGAAACTAGAGTGCCTTTCACCTAAGAACAAAATAATTTCATTAAGAGGTTTGCACATATGTGATGTAACAAAATCATTCAATCCACTTGAATTAATGAAATTAAGTCCAATATACAAAGGGAACCTAAATAGATGGTGTAATAGAACCCTCCATATGGGTCTTACTTTGACTAGGAACCTCAAGCTTGGCTAGAGGAGAGATGACCCATGAACAAACAAATTATCACTTCTTGTATCCCATAAAATAAGACACCACCATGCCCAGACCTCCACCATTTCTAGAAAAATTCATATGTAGCAAAAAACATTCATAATCCCAAATATATTGTGTGAATTGGCTCCTGTGCCTTAAATAACCATGTGTAGAGCCACTTGGAGTAAGAAAGGGGAATGGAAAACCCACATCCCTTCCTTATTAACATAATGTGACCAACTATTGTTTAGAGTGATGTGATACTTGGGGCTAAAGTGTGATTCATCATTATTACTAATGGTCTTCTTCTCAATGTTAGTGAAAAAAGGGCATGTCTCTTTGTTGAAATGGGTGAGGATTTCCTTCCATTGTAGTTGGGGTATGAAAAAAGTGCTCAACACTGAGTAACATTTTTAAAGATGGCCAATTGATTTCATTATTTTTTTGGTGTTTTTTTTTATACTACCCTAAAATAAAATTCAAATCATGTAAATTAGAGTAAAGAAAACAAGACTATTCAAATTTGATCATGGTTATTCTATGTTGTGGTTTCAATTCCATTCATATTTTAGCTGTGATTATTATAAATTATGCCTCTATATAATTACCTTTAATTTGAAATGAAGAATATTGTGCATATAGCATCAGGTTCAATGCATTAAATTTGTTGATTAAACCTTATGATTGCATCTCCTCCTAAAAGTTGAATCCAATGAAATAGGACGAAATAGGGAACAAAATGTAGGAAGACAAATGTTGTTGGCATATAATAAGTATATATAAGAGATATCTACAATTTTTGTGTTGTTTTTTCTTGTTCCATCTCCATCTATAGTAATGATTCCAAAATGGAATGAGACCCTCTATGTAACTTTTATGATCCTATGTTGATGCAAAAATTGATTTTTGGAATTTGAGATAATTATTTCTTGGTCTTTGTCTTTTGACATTTGATATAGTAAATATCATATTTGTCTCATATTATTTGAAGAGAGTTAATGGCATGAAAGATGGATTTATGTCAAAATATATCAAGAATGTGCTTTAATTTTCTAGATATAAATTGTGTAAAATATTCTAAAACCAAGTTGAAATTTTAGAAAAAAACATTAGGGTGAGTATATAAAGAGTGAAAATACAAAGGTGAATGTTGAGGAAAGAGAGGAAATGTCAAAGAGATGTCGTAAAAAATTAATAAATAATAAAGATTAAATTAAATACGAATGTTTTTTTTGTAAGCTGGGCAGGACTACATCTTCATCATGTCCAATATATCACCCCAATCGAGTCGAGGAATTGAACCGGTGAATTCACATCAAGGAGTGTCTTAATAGAGAACCCAATCACCATCTATCTAAGACCCCATGGACAAATAAGAATGTTTTTTTAATTGTAATGAGAAATTTGTATTAATGAAAAATCTGCAGCCAAAACACACAGTTGGAGTACATACTAATGAATGCTACAAGGAAAATTACTTCAATTGTTCTGAAAATAAATTAGAAAAATACCATCCTCCTCCCAATAGAATGATAGATGGGGAATGTCCAATACTAAACCTACTAAAACTTAAATATAATGTTTTTTGAGTGTAACAAGAGATTCTTACGATTTTCTTGCACAAGATGATACAAAAGCAAAACATTTCTGATATTTGAGCGAGACCAAACAACCCCACTAGATCCACGAGAGGAAAAGGAGTGCTAGGCACCATATTTCGGGGAATTATTTCTTTGATATTTTACATTTATTGTTAAAATAGGGGAGGAACATGGATTGTTTTTTGAAACATCTAAATAGGAATGAGAAAAGGAGAAAATATTGACCACCTCCTCTTCCTCTATTCCCACTTCTTATTCCTTCCTTTCTAAAACAATTTTTTTGTCATTTTTCCTAGATAGAACCTATTCCTCAATGGGTGAATTAACATTCTATGTTTGCACTTGATCTAGATGAGACATATTAGACAATTGTTTCTTTTGCTTCTTTGAAACTTGTTTGGGTGCTCCTTTCTCATCATTATTTTAAGATGGAGTTGGGATAGAAGGAAGATAAGGTGTTAGAGCATCAAGACAAATTTTCAGAAAGTTCCCATACTCATGGAAATAATTATATTTAAAAGGAACCTGCTCATAATATAAGCCTAAAGATGGCTCCAACTCTCCAAGTGAAGTTGAATTTCCTTTGGGAGTTCTTTTGCAAAACCCATTTCAACACAAATTTTGGCATAAGAAAAGATATTCTCCTTGCTCTATGAGAAAGTAATATAGTGGCCAAACTTGTCTCCAATGGCTTTAAAAATTCCATTACCCTAGCAAATAAGGGGAAGATGTTGCAATCTAATTCAAATAAACACAAAATAAATTTCCATTTGGGATTAAAATCCATAATATAGTGGGTGAGGAACATTCCCCTAGAGCCCAAATAAGGCCTAGATCTAAAGATTAGATCCCTATCATCTTGCCTTTAACCTTTTCCATAGTACAAACTATAAACAGGTTCACATTCTATAAAATTATTAGAGATCCAATTCAATTATCAAGGATCTATAAGAATCCAAATATATGATGAACCATATAATGAGTCAATGAGATTCTTTTAGATTGCTTCCAACTAGATAAACACATTGAAGTATTTACAGAGTTATTTGGATACAAATAAGATGCATGTTATAGGCCATGAATTCACTAAATACTTATATCATTTGATGGAATGTAGGTACAACCAAATAGGTAGTTTTCAAATCTATCTTCTTCAAGTGAGGGATATTTAAGTAGAGTGGAGGAAGGTCAGAGATCCATTACATCTAAAAGACAAATATCAACTAGAGGTGAGAAGATAGGAAGAAAATTTTGTAGAAGCATGGAATTTTTTTCTTGTTGAAGGGGGCCCATGTTCCTATGATGCTGAGAGAATAGATGACATTGAGGTGCCCCTGAGGTACAAACATCTAGTGAAACGATGGGTACCCAACACTAGTAGAAAATGAGAAATTAGTGACTAGGTGACTCAAAAAGGTTAGTCACCACAATTTTCTAAGTGAAATGCTACTAAAAATGAGAAATCTTAAGTGATCCAATTAAAAACGAATAATTTAGGCTTAGGTTAAAATATATGACTAGCTAATGAGTAGTGAAACTAAAAATGACTAATGTGAATGACTAATTTAGTCTTGGAACAAAAATACGACTACCCAACAAATACTACAATGATACAAAACAATTGTTTATGTTAGTCATTTTAATTGTGTCACTTCAACAATTTAAACTTACAAGTGAAAGGGGATTCAAATGTTATTACATATTAGATGAAATTTTATACTTCCTTGAACACTTATTTATTAGATCAATGGATGATTAGAGTTATGGAGCTTGAAATCTACTCCATTATCCTGCGCTTCTCTTGATAAACTACATAGGATTGTTGAAGAAGCTAACAAGGTGTTGTTTTGTGCACGTGAGAAGTGGAAGGTCATGCCCTTTCATATCTCAGTCCCTCTCTTGGGATCAAGTGACAATGGTTACCCGACATATTTCATTTTATTAGCATGTAATAGGTCGCCATAACTAGTAAACCCTAATGATCACAATAATGTTTGATGTTGCATACTTCCATTTTTTTAAATAGCCTCCATTTTGAACATGATTGTTGTTGGCATTGTAGCGTTGGCATTAATGTCAATAGGGTCATGGTGCTACTTGTCATATGTATTATGTCAATTTGATGATGTTGGTAGTCCTCATGATGAGTGTGATGAGTGTTGGGCTGTAGCAGTGGTAAGCTTATTGGTCCTTTTGGTTGGCATTGATGTCAACTTGGTTTTGGTATGACATAGTGTAGGAACTAGTGTAGGATTTGGAGGTTGAGTAGAGATGGCCACAAGGCATGTTTATGATGGCTTGTTATAGGTTAATGTTTCTACAAGTATTGGAAGTTCCTCTACATATGTTGGAGGTAGCTAGATGACATGATGTTGTTGTTGTAGTTGTTGGAGATGTTGCTACATGTGTTGGAGATGCTTCTACAACTGTTGGAAGAATTGGAGATGTTCCTACATGTGTTGGAGATGTTTCTACATGTATTGGATACTTCTTGCAGGCTTGATGATGTTGGTATAGGTGTTGGAGGTGTTTAGCTATGCATTGGTTATGCATATGCTTGTTTGGTTATACAATGTTACCAAGGATGGTTCCCATGGTGTTTGGTAGGGAAACTAATTGGTATTACCATGGTACAAGTTCCCTTGGTATTAGCATTACCACGATATTCACATGTGGTATTTTGGCATAGGTTCCCTTGGTATTGGTATTACCATGGTACCAGTGATCCATAAACTAACGTGGATATTCTACTGAACAACCCATCTCAACAGATCTGATAATAATATATTAGAAATTTGAAAATACTACACTATTATAGTTTTATTAATATTCTAAATTTGTAGATTTAACTACAATTAGTGCATGCATGCGAATGGAAATTATGCATAAAAGTAGAGAATGACAAAATAAGCTCTCACACACACATATAAGACACAAGATATGCTCTTTATTAAACCCTTTTGGGAGAAAAACCAACTAGAAGGTTAGGTCGCTTCGCTCTCTTTCTTTGTCTGGAAATATGGTTGCAAGTACAAAGAAGTAATGCTTGTGGTCCGTGGGCTACTATAATGAACATATCCTCTATGTTTGCTCTACCTCTTATCTCTCTTGGATATCTTTGCTGAGCTATTGTTACAAAGTAATTTGTCACTCCCTGTTCTTTATCCTGGAGAACCCTAGTAGTGACTACTATGTTATACTTTCACCAAGAAACCTGTGCTCTTGCATCCCTTGAAGTTTAAAGAAAGTAGTCCCCACTCCCTTCAAAACATTTCCAAAGAATCCTTCTTAAAACCCAGTTTTTAAGATCAACGCTCTTTCCCAGTGTCTCGCCCGCACTAATGGCAGAGTTTTACACTGTGACCCGCGCCGATCAGCGCTACTATTATCCCAATACCCGCGTCGGTCTACTTTTGGAATTTTTTTATAAAAGGAAACAAATTTTCACATCTAGAAACTTCTAGTGGTGATGTGTTGGATGTTTGTTTGGTTGGATAAGGGGTGAGAACTCCATATAAGGTTCTTTCCCCCTTAAAAGTGGACCTTCCAAAGGAGATAAGACCTTCTTCCCCCTTTAGTGGATCTAATTTTTATCCTCCTCTCCCTTTATAAACCACTTCCTCTTACCCTTTTTGGTTACAATACACACAATGCAACACATAGTGAAGCTGCAAAATTCTGAAATCTTTAGATTTTGATAGAAGAAGATTAGTCTTAGATGACAAAAGACTAGTCTTTGGTAGCTAAAGCATGAGGAGAGAGAGTTAGATCTTGGAAGCCATTTCATGTCAATCTAGGGAAGGAAAAGAGTTTTGAAAAGGCGTGTAGCAGGACTTGGACACTGCAAAGGAGATCTCCAACGTCAAGGCTTCGGTTGTATTTATTTTTGAAGTTTATTTTAATACAACTAATGGTTTATTTCCTATATCGGGTGTAATATTACATTTGATGGCTTAGAACTCCTTGACCTTTTAAGTAGATTGAATTCAATTTTATGCTATCACGTTTTTTGTTGTTTCTTGCATGTTTGTTTCAGGTATTTGAATGAAATGAATGAAAGGAAGCTGGAGTAAGGAAGCAAGATCAACATTAAGTGGATTAGCGCTATAAGAGGTAGGCCCTCTTATTCGATTCTAATCTAAGGAAATTTACATTAGATTGTCTTGTTTGTGGCTAGACCCACCCTTGGCCTAGAGGGATCATCTCTATCCGCAGAGAGGATACTCCTACACCACAAATTGGTGACTCCGTTGGGGAAATACATCTCCTTTTCATCACTCTATTTTTTCTACATGTGTGCCTAGTTTGTTTATTTATGGTCTTTTGGATATGTATTGACCTATTTGAAGGCATACAGGCACTAGCCCACCCTTTGATGTGTTAAGTCTGGCCCTGTGTGAAGTTTTTTTTTATTTTTTCTTTGAATCCCTTAATCAATGCTCTTTTTGGCCAAATAGTCGCATCAATCAGGCCTATCAGCACTAGTTGTAGCCTGGCTAGTCGTGCTGGTCATGTCAATCAACACTAGTTTCAGCCCAAAAAGCGTGTCAGTCTCTGAGTTAAGAAAAAATGAAAATTTCTCCCATTCCAGTGCCAGTGTATCTTGACCCTCAGACTCTCTTCTTCCACCTAGAAGTGACTAGAAGGCTTTGTTTTCTAGTTTTGATTGATTGATTGGCTTGAAGTCTCATTGCTTGATTTTTTTATTTTTTAGGATGGCTTCTATGACCCTAGGGCATCTATGTCAATTACCATTCATTTTTTTGTTTACTCATTGTGTAAAGTTTCTGACTTGTTGCTTCATTTAATCCATCTTTCAATCACAACATCTTCATTGCTTCATTTTCAATTGAATGAGTGAAAGAGTCTCATTTGTTCTCTTATTTTGAGTGTCTCTTTCCTCTTTCCGAGCATAGATTACATTGCTTGGTTTGTCGGTTGAAGCATTTGTGTTTTTGGATGGTGTGATTCAGGGAAGAAGTTGCTTTTAGTTTCATTTATCATGCTCTGGATATGATCAATCCTTGTTTGTTCAGAATTGTGAAAATTTTCGTTAAATTGCTTAAAATCTAACATAACTTCCCTGTACGGAGGGGATACACGGAAGGAGATCTATCTTCTCAAAATATTAAGGATAAAAATTGAGAGGAGAACTGTAGACCTGCAATTTGGTTTATTTATACTTAGGTCGAAAGACTCTTCTCTCAAAGAACTATCATTCATATTTTATCAAATTTAGTCATGATGATGGACCCCCTTTGGGGTTTGAAACGTCGACAGAATGAACACAATACTATGGATAATCCGGATCATGCTACTCCAAAAAACTACCATGGAAGCTTAAAATCTAACATAACTTCCCTGTACGGAGGGGATACATGGAAGGAGATCTGTCTTCTCGAAATATTAAGGATAAAAATTGAGAGGAGAACTGCAGACCTACAATTTGGTTTATTTATACTTAGGTCGAAAGACTCTTCTCTCAAAGAACTGTCATTCATATTCCATCAAATTTAGTCATGATGATGGACCCCCTTTGGGGTTTGAAAGGTCGACAGAATGAACACAATACTGTGGATAATCCAGATCATGCTACTCCTAAAAACTACCACGGAAGCTTAAAATCTAACATAACTTCCCTGTACGGAGGGGATACATGGAAGGAGATCTGTCTTCTCGAAATATTAAGGATAAAAATTGAGAGGAGAATTACAGACCTGCAATTTGGTTTATTTATACTTAGGTCGAAAGAATTTTCTCTCAAAGAACTATCATTCATATTCTATCAAATTTAGTCCTGATGATGGACCCCCTTTGGGGTTTGAAACGTCGACAGAATGAACACAATACTGTGGATAATCTGGATCATGCTACTCCAAAAAACTACCATGGAAGCTTAAAATGTAATATAACTTCCATGTACAGAGGGGATACATGGAAGGAGATCTGTCTTCTCGAAATCTTAAGGATAAAAATTGAGAGGAGAACTGCAGACCTGCAATTTGGTTTATTTATACTTAGGTCGAAAGACTCTTCTCTCAAAGAACTATCATTCATATTCTATCAAATTTAGTCCTGATGATGGACCCACTTTGGGGTTTGAAACGTCGATAGAATGAACACAATACTGTGGATAATTCGGATCATGCTACTCCAAAAAACTACCACGGAAGCTTAAAATATAACATAACTTCCCTGTACGGAGGGGATACATGGAAGGAGATCTGTCTTCTCAAAATCTTAAGGATAAAAATTGAGAGGAGAACTGCAGACCTGCAATTTGGTTTATTTATACTTAGGTCGAAAGACTCTTCTCTCAAAGAACTATCATTCATATTCTATCAAATTTAGTCCTGATGATGGACCCCCTTTGGGGTTTGAAACATCGACAGAATGAACAAAATACTGTGGATAATCTGGATCATGCTACTCCAAAAAACTACCACAGAAGCTTAAAATCTAACATAACTTCCCTGTATGGAGGGGATACATGGAAGGAGATCTGTCTTCTCGAAATATTAAGGATAAAAATTGAGAGGAGAACTACAGACCTGCAATTTGGTTTATTTATACTTAGGTGGAAAGACTCTTCTCTCAAAGAACTATCATTCATATTCTATCAAATTTAGTCCTGATGATGGACCCCCTTTGGGGTTTGAAAGGTCAACAAAATGAACACAATACTGTGGATAATCCGGATCATGCTACTCCAAACATCATTCTAGTTTACTTAAGCAAAAATATTGCATTAGTAGCATCATTGAGAAGCTATAATTGTATCACCATAAGCATTGGAAATGAACTGAAACTTATTTTGTTGTTAAGGGAAGATTGAGTAAATTTAGGACATGTATTAGTGAAAGATTTCATTTTTTGATTGTTGCATTGATTGTGTGCTCTCTATCCCTCAATTAGTGCTAAATTTCATCGAAGAAAGATTTCTTTTCTCATATAGTTGCATATAGGAGTTTTCAGATGACAACGGTAGGGCTTTGGAATTGAAACCTAATTCAAGATCAACCGTTAAAATTTATTGAATTAACCTAAGGAAACATTGAAACTTAACACTCACATTTAGTGGTCTAGGCTAGAGACATGTTCTGACGTCTTTAAACCTAGTAGTTGTTATTTCCTTTGGCATTAGACAGTGCTAGTATGGACTTGTGCTCCCCATACCATCGTGTATATAAAGGGAGACCCCTATAAGTTGCAAACCTTTATCCATAGGAAGTCGATTCTGCCGTCTTGTAAACATGATACACCGAACATAGCATTCAAAGAGATTTCTTGCTCATACTTTTCGGTTCATCGGGAAGTATTCTGCAGTTCATGTCTTTTTTACTCTTCAAATTTAGAATATCATCGAGAACTTGTCTTTTCGATCTCGTTAACTCCGAAAGCGACTAAAGTCACTTTTCACCTTCTTCTTGACTCTTAAAATATGAAAAGGCAAAGTTTTGTTTCAGTGTCTCAAAATTAACTACCCATGAAATATTCCTGGTTAAAATTGTCTTCCTTAGTGATTCTTTAGGGTCATTTCCAATGGCAACATTTCTAGAGTCTACCAGTTAAGGATTCCCCTTGGATGAGAATCCTGGTCCTTTTCCTTCTTTTTGAAATTTTGGTGCTCCTTATATGGCAATGTTGTCCCTCCTTGAGTTAACCATTGGTTTACCTATCTGGTTATTTTCGACCTCGGTGGTCCTGAGTGTCCCAACTCCTACCCAGCCATCTCTTTCATTTGAAACACATCATGTTGATTCTAAGGTTGACCTCTCACCTTCTTCCACTATTTCTTCACCTTCCTCTCCTACTTTTCCTGGTGAAAGTTTGAAATCCAGTAACTAGGGGGCTAAGAAGAAGAAGAAGAAGAAGAAGTCAGATAAGCGAGAGGCCAACCGTGCAACTGTTACTGCAAATGCACCTCCCGTCGACAAACCTTCCGATCCTTTGCGGAAGGTAAAATTCCCTTGCAGGCTATGTAAGGGTGACCATATCCTTCGAGATTGTCCTGGTATTCCCAGAGTCTTAGAGGTATGGTCTCAACATCTGGATCGACCATCCCCATCAACCTCTAGAGATCATGTTGATGGTACACCCTCGACTAGTGATGGTAAGAAGAACGGAAAAATTAAATTCCCATGTACGTTATGTGAAGAGAAGAATCTTCTTCACCTTTGTCCTCTTATGGATAAAGCTTCCAAAATTTTGGAAAACCTTACAGCTCCTCAGGTCCAGTTATCCCTTACAATTTCCTAGGTTGAGGAGAAGATCGAAAAGGGTAATCTCAAACCACCTCAGCTCAGTATCTACCCCTACTGAGTAAGAGAGGGATCTCTCAAAGTTTTTCATTAGTGAAATGACTTTAAATCAATAAGTTTTAGGCTAGATATGTATGATTGTTTGTGTTTTGGTGAATTTTAGATTTAAGGGTTTGTTGGACTAGGGTTTGGAGCCAATTATTAGGTCTAAGCTTTAGGAGTGCAGAGACAAATATAGAAAGGAGTTAGGTATTAGAAGGCCATGGTGTACTTGAAATATTGTCAATGTAGTATAGAGTAGAAAGTTTTGAAGAGACTAATGAGCATAAGCAAGTATTAGTTCATTAGCTTTTAGAAGAAATAAACATAACTATGAAAACCATATAAAAAAAGCTTGAAATCAAGAATCTTGTCTATTTAACTGCAAGATAATCCATAGAAAGAAGAAAAAACATGTGGAGAAAGATGATTTAACCATGAGAAAACAGATAGAAAGAAGAACAAACACCATAAAATCACTGGACTAGAGTTCCTTAAAAATAGTTGCACCTGCCTCTGTATTAGCTGAAAAGATCATTACATGCAAGCCTCCTCCACAAAAGTCCAATCGTTCCCTTTGAAAGAGAAATGATACATACAGACTCACCTAGGTGACTTCCCCACCTTCAGGAGTCGAATTCCTATGTGGTGGAACTGATTCCAATATTCTCTCAACCAACAGGTGAGAGTGAGAAGGTAAAACTCAAACACTTCTTGGAGACTTTGTTTAGGAGTTTGCTTATTTAATGAGGCCTATTAAACATAGAAAAAACAACCTATCATGTACATTTATTCATGCCTACATCATCTAACCTTGAAAAAAGTGCCATTACATTAATAGTTTTGACTTTGACCAAGCCAAACTGAAAGCTAGAAAATTTACATAATGAAATTTACAATAAAAAACACAGGAAATTACAGAAGCTTAATGCCAAATTTGAGCCAATTTTTAGGTGCCTTCCTGAGGTCCAAATGAAGATCTGAGAGAATGGTCAACTATTTTTTCAAGTCTAGTCTCCCAAACACCTTGAATTTTTGAAAATTACCCATATGAAGGCCTTCAAAAATCCATTCTCCCAAGGTCACTCCAGGAGCGCAGCGCTGTCAAAAAAAGGTCCAGAAAGCTGATTTTTGGCCACTTTTTCCCACTTTTCTCAAAATTTATGCCTCCTCTGGAAAATTTGAAGAAATGGGTTTTTAGAGGATGCCAAGGGATTTCCAAAAATGCAAATTTATCTTGAAATGGGTGTCTAAGGAAGAAGCGTAGAGCCAAGGCGTTGCGCTCTTGGAACTGTTGGTTTTCTGAATAAGGCACCAAAATTTGCAAAAAATAAAAAATGATCAAAATTTCCTCAAAATTGGCCAAGAGCTATAAAATGAGGCATGTTAAGCCCTCATGGATGCTTCAATAAGCATCTCCAAGTTTCCTTCATCATTTTGGTCCTTTTGGGCTTCTTTGAGCTTGTTTTCAAGTTGCTTGACCTTGACATTACAAATCATGTTCCGAGCCTGGTAATGGTGTGCCATGTGCCTTAGAAGCTAATTTTCTCTATTAGATTTGTCTAGAAGCTTCTCCAAGTGGTCATTGACCTTGTTTAACTAGTACTCTTTGTCTTGACTGACCTCTAAAGCAATTTTGTCCTCTAGGTCTAGCTCCTCATTCAATAAGATGTGTTTTTCTTCTTCCTGTAATTCCTTTTTAAGACCTTTAGTTATTGGCCTTTTTATATTACCTTTTCCTTATGTTCCTTCAGGCTCATTTGTCTCCATGACTGATTTTCACTTATCTACCTGCTACAATAGTTTGGTTTTCTCTTTCTTCATGATCAATTATTTTGCCTTCAATTGACTATTCTCTTGTTCTAAGAATGAGATGATGTATCTTTCTCCTGCCATGTTGACTGTGAGTTCCTTGATCTGATAATATTTGTCTCTAATCATCTGCTGCATGCTTGAAGTCTCATTTTCTTCCTCTAATTCAACCAACTCAAACTCATGCTCAACCAAGTCCTTATCCTACACTAATGGTCCTTGTTTTGTTGATGTAGAAGGCTTGACTCCTTTCTCACCATGAGAAGCAAACACAAGCCTCTTTCCTCTCTTGTACATCCTAGTCACCTCAAGTTTAGGTGCTTTAGGCATTTCCACTGATTTTTTAGAAGACCCAATTTCCATTTACTGTGTTGGCATGCTAGAAGGCTGAGCTGCCACATTGGATTCATGCCATTTCAGAGTTGTCTCCAAGAAAGATTCCCATGTCATATTCTTCTCTATAAGTTGAGGAAGGGTTATAGTCTTGATCATACTATGATGAAAGAGACCAGGATAGTGCTCTTTGTTCTTCATTTGTATCCTCTTTGACATATTGGCAAGGCTCCTACATAGGTAGTTGGACATATTGAGTGGTTTCTGAGTTGTAAAGTGCATTAGGAACCGAATGTGATAGGCATACATTCTAGAGAATCTTTCTTCACATGTGAAGAATTTCATGACAACCTTTATCAAGGGGGCATACATTTCCAATAGGTACCTGAAAGGTATGATATGAGCATGTTTTCCCCTGTATGGTATTTTCAAGAAAGTTCTATAATTTTCAAGATCTAAGTTCATCCCCTTGAACCAATATTCATCATGATCTGGTAGCCCTGTAGCAAGTGAAATAGAGGCCACTGAAAAAGTGAATTCAACACCAGTAATAATAGCACTTTCACCTTTCAAATGAGTAGCAACCTAATCTGTCAACCGCTCATGGAAACCAAATTCACACACCCTTTTGCAAAAATCTAACCAATTCATATATTCAAAGCATTGTTTGACAAAGGGAAATGAATTGATTTCCTTGTAGTTAGATGGCTCATATCTAAGAATTTTTCCTCCGTGACAAAAACCCTAGCAGCAGGAAAATGAGAAAAAATTGTGAGGGGTGAGTGAAAAATGAAACGATGGGTAGGTGGAGTTGAAACAATGGCAAAGGGAATTTGAAAGAGGTGGATATGGACTATGAACAACTGATGAAAATGAAATGAAGTGAAAAGAAGGGACAATGTATTTGTGAAAGGGAAAAACAGGGTTTCTAGGAAAACTATTCAAATCCCATAGGAATAAGCTAGGGGTTCACTTTTAGTGAAGTAATTTAATGTCTTGAGGTTTTTTCAGTGGTTCATATAGCATATTAAACATGTGTGGAGGTGTAGGATGAGATTTTACATGTCTAAAATCAAGAAAACTAAGTGACCATCATCAACCCTATCAGCATTTCATGACAAATTCACTAGAAATCCTAAATGAAGAAACCTTTGGCTTGAATTCATATTGCAAAATAAAAAGGTGAGTAAGGTGATGTACTTACTTGTAGATGAGATTAGGATTGCAAGAAAAAGGATGAGAAAACTTAAAAATCCAATTTGGGTGAGTTTCGGGCAAATTTTAGCTACTCTGTCCCAAGTGCAACGCAGTGTTCCTGAACGCAATGCTGACCTCCCAAGCATAGCACAGTGTCTCTGAGTGCAGCACCAGATTTTTTTTCCAAATTTTCCTACGAAATCAAGTTTTTCTCACTAATGGAAGGGAGAGCTCGATGCACAATGATGAATGAGAGGCAAATAAGATGAGTTTGGGGCTTTTTAGTTTATATAGGAAAATTAATTTCCTTTTTGAAAAGAAATGGGACCCACAAACCTTTGAAAAACTGATTTTTCACTTTTGAAAACAGAGTCACCTTAGAAGGCTGAAACCTGGGCTGTATTTTCACTTTGTGAGCACTGGAACTTCTTCTTCTGGAGCCTTTCAAACTGAAATCATGATGAACTTGTGAAAACTCAACAAGTTAATGTCAAAGAGCTGCTTGTCATGCTTTATTCAATGTTGGATTTACACATGGTAATAATGGACCTTGAAAACCCTAATGACCTAATGAAAAACCTGAAACTGAATGGAATGATGATGATGACTGATATGAGGAGAAATTGCTTTTATTATGACACCTTCATGTGAATGAGATAGGTGACCAACATAAGTGACTTTCCCAAAAGACTGAACTCATTCCTAGACCAACTAACCAATAACCAAATTTTACTTTGTAAACCTAGTGACATGGTAAAATTTTCTTTTGAGACTCCTGACAAACTTAGTAAAAGCACATTTGATCACTAGTGACATGCTGAACTGACTAACACTAACATTGGCTCTAGTTGTGGATGGAAGCTCCTTGGAGGTGTCAAGAACACCATAGACCTAGTAGCCTTGTTCATTGGGCATGGAGTCAAAATGCAAAGACTAAACTCATACAGAAAACTGGTTGACTTGACTAAAAAAAAAATATTGCCTGAACTTACTTATGGCAGCAGACTATTGGGATCTTAGGGCCTTCACCTCGGGCTTCAAATCTTGATGATAATCGCCCATCTGCTGAAGATATATATACAATCATGTGTAATGATCCCTCCAGCGTAGCCAATCCAACAAATGGCTACTTATTTGAATTATGCTCATATTTTCCTTAAGCAGGCAGAAAAAACAAAATCTAGGCCACTCCAAGTGTCCACTGAACATGTGCTCATGATCCATAAATACAAGAAAAATCATCTTACGAGATGGTTGCAACAAATCAGTCTAAGGATCCTTAAAAATCTCAAATGTTACCTTCTCTTGCAATCTAGTAAAAATACAAGTACTCCTTTCATTTTGATCTGAAAGAATACTTGGTTGTTGATCCATAGGAAGGTATAGGGAAGTATGACTTTCTGCTACCTTAGTGTTGGTTGCGAATTCCTCAAGCATGAGCAATGCTAGTTCTATCTATGGCATATTGTCTATCTTGGACTCATACTCTTTCAATTTATAGTCTAAATCATCCTTGAACAGAACACATTCTTCAAGATTATAGAACATGTCAGCCCTATCCTCTTCATGAAAGAAAGAAGTCCCTGTTAGTTGATCTCCTTGTAGGAAATCTACATCAATAATTGGCTTACTCACAACCTCCTATATAGTTTCATCAGTCTCATGCCTGTCATCATTTAAACCCAGATTTTCATTTTAAATAATGGAAGAAATTTCTCTTACACATTCTTGACTCAGTGATCACTACAAACCTGCCTTAACTTGGGATGTAACATGGCTTTTCAAGACCTGATCTATTTCATCTTCAGATAGAGGAGAACACCAAGTTTTATAGAAATCAACATTGGCTTGGTGATTTTCATTTTCAATATCAAGAATAGGCCTTTCTCTATTTTGATCCCAGTCTGTTTCATCCAAGGAGGAAACTGCTAATTCTTGTTGGGAGGAAAAATAATAAGGGCTTCTAATATATTTTCTCCCATATATTCTTCATCCCCATATGAATTTTCAAGAAATTTAATGAAATTTTCAGAAACCTCACAACAGCTATCCATCATTGATAAGGAAAAATTGCAGCTTTGATAATGTTGAAAGAAAACTGAATGAAAATCCTTTGGAGAATATAAACTAGTAGATGGTAGACTCTCATACGATTTCCTTGCCATTTCCTCCAAGGTAGCCATGAAAATATTCATCAAACAATCTTCAGGAAACTTAGCCTTTAATCTGTGAATATGAAAATGAAATTTGACCAAATGCAAACAAGTATCTTCTCCAACCTGGCCTTTAAACTTTGGCAACCCTGTTTGCCAATCTATACAAGGAATTCGATTCGGAAGACCAGGAATATGAGCTCGATTCGTAGGAGCATACCTTCGAGCATTTGAATACATCTTGAAAACAATTAAGTCACCAAGAAGTTCTTCAAACTAACGGTTTTTGAATAGTGGAGTTTCCATGAAAATTCTGAACCTTTGGATTCTTCGACATTGGAGTGGCCAGGTGAAATATGCACAACCTTTCTTGTGTCTGATCACTATTCACCATCAACAATCAGATCTAATCATTGTCGTTCTTTCCCAGGTAAGATATGATCTATCGTTCCCTGACAATGGTGCCAAATATGTTATCCCTTACAATTTCCTAGGTTGAGGAGGAGATCGAGAAGGGTAACCTCAAACCACTTCAACTTAGTAGCTAGCCCTACTGAGCAAGAGAGGGATCTCTCAAATTTTTTTATTAATGACTTTAAAGCAATAAGCTTTAGGCTAGATATGTATTTTTTGTGTTGGTGAATTTTAGATTTTAGGGTTTGTTGGACTAGGGTTTGGAGCCAATGATTAGGTCTAGGCTTTAGGAGTGCAAAGAAAAATATAGAAAGGAAATAGGTATTAGAATACCATGGTGTACTTGAAATATTGTCAATGTAGTATATAAAAGAAAGTTTTGAAGAGACTAATGGGCATAAGCAAGTATGAGTTCATTAGCTTTTAGAAGAAATAAACACCACTATGAAAACCATACAAACAGAGCTTGAAATAAAAAATCCTGTCTATTTAACTACAAGGTAATCCATAGAAAGAAGACAAAACATGTGGAGAAAGATGATTTAACCATGAGAAAATAGATAGAAAGAAGAACAAACACCATGAACTCACTAGACTAGAGTTCCTTAAAAATAGTTGCAACTGCCTCTGTATTAGCGGAAAAGATCATTACATGCAAGCCTCCTCCACAAAAGTCCAACCATTCTCTCTGAAAGAGAAATGATACATACATACTCACCTAGACCATTTCCCCACCTTTAGGAGTCGAATTCCTAGGTGGTGGAGCTGATTCCAAGATTATCTCAACCAAGAGGTAAGAGTGAGAAAGTAAAACTCAAATACCTCTTGGAGACTTTGTTTAGGAGTTTGATTCTTTAATGAAGCCTATTAAAAAAAAAAAAAAAAAAACCTATCATGTATATTTATTCATGCCTACATCATATAACCTCGAAACAAGTGCCATTACATTAATATTTGTGACTTTGACCAAGTCAAACTAAAAGCTAGAAAATTTACATAATGAAATTTACAATAAAAAACACATAAAATTGTAGAAGCATAGCGCCGAATTTGAGCCCATTTTTAGGTGCCTTCCTAAGGTCCAAATTAAGATCTGATAGAACGATCAACTATATTTTCAAGTCTATTTTCCAGAACACCATGAATTTTTGAAAATTACCCATGGAAAGGCGTTAAAAAATCCATTCTCCCAAGGTCACTCCAGGAGCACAATGCCTGTCAAGAAAAGGTCCAGAAAGCTGATTTTTGGCCACTTTTTCCCACTTTTCTCAAAATTTAGGCCTCCTCTGGAAAATTTGAAGAAATGGGTTTTTAGAGGATGCCAAGGGCTTTCCAAAAATGAAATATTTTCTTGAAATGGGTGCCTAAGGAAAAAGCGCGACGCCAAGGCACTGCTCTCTTGGAACCGTTGATTTTCTGAATAAGCACCAAAATTTGCAAAAAACCAAAAATTATCAAAATTTCCTCAAAATTGGTCAAGAGTTGTAAAATGAGGCATGTTAAGCCCTCATGGATGCTTCAGCAAGCATCTCCAAGTTTCCTTCATCATTTTGGTCCTTTTGGGCTTCTTTGAGCTTGTTTTCAAGCTCCTTGACCTTGACATTACAAATCATGTTCTAAGCCTAGTAATGGTGTGCCATGTGCCTTAGCAGCTGATTGTCTCTATTAGCTTTGTCTAGAAGCTTCTCCAAGTGGTCATTGACCCTATTTAACTAGTACTCTTTGTCTTGACTGACCTCTAAAGCAATTATGTCCTCTAGGTCTAGCTCCTCATTCAGTAAGATGTGTTTTTCTTCTTCCTGTAATGCCTTCTTAAGCCCTTTAGTTCTTGGCATTTTTCTCTTACCTTTTCCTTGTGTTCCTTCAGGCTCATTTGTCTCCATGACTGCTTTTCCCTTGCCGACCTGCTACAATAGTTTGGTTTTCTCTTTCTCCATGATCAATTGTTTTGCCTTCAATTGACTATTCTCTTGTTCTAGGAATGAGATGATGTATCTTGCTCTTGCCATGTTGACTGTGAGTTCCTTGATCTGATAATCTTTGTCTCTGATCATTTGTTGCATGCTTGAAGTCTCATTTTCTACCTCTAAGTCAACCAACTCAAACTCATGCTCAACCAAGTCCTTATCCTGCACTAATGGTCCTTGTTTTGTTGATGTAGAAGGCTTGGCCCATTTCTCACCATGAGAAGCAAACACAAGCCTCTTTCCTCTCTTGTACATCCTAGTCACCTCAAGTTTAGGTGCTTTAGGCATTTCCACTGATTTGCTAGAAGACCCAATTTCCATTTGTTGTGTTGGCATGCTAGAAGGTTGAGCTGCCACATTGGATTCATGCCATTTCAGAGTTGTCTCCAAGAAAGATTCCCATGTCATATTCTTCTCTGCAAGTTGATGAAGGACTATAGTCTTGATCAGACTATGATGAAATAGACCAAGATAGTGCTCTTTGTTCTTCATCTGTATCCTCTTTGACATCTTGGCAAGGCTCCTACACAGATAGCTGCACATATTGAGTGGTTTCTGAGTTGTAAAGTGCATTAGGAGCTGAATGTGATAGGAATATATTCTAGAGAATCTTCCTTCACATGTGAAGAATTTCATGACAACCTTCATCAAGGGGGCATACTTTTCCAATAGGTACCTAAAAGGTATGATATGAGCATGTTTTTCCCTGTATGGTGTTTTCAAGAAAGGTCTATAATTTTCAAGATCTAACTTCATCCCCTTGAACATTCACCATGATCTAGTAGCCCTGTAGCAAGTGAAATAGAGGCCACTGAAAAAGTGAATTCAACACCAGCAATAATAGCACTTTCACCTTTCAAATGAGTAGCAACCCAATCTGTCAACTGCTCATGGAAACCCACTTCACACACCCTTTTGCAAAAATCTAAGCAATTCACATCTTCAAAGCACTGTTTGACAAAGGGAGATGAATTGATTTCATTGCAGTTAGATGGCTCATATCTGAGAATTTTTCCTCCCTTGTGATGTTTCTTCCTCTCTGGTGAAGAGTCTTCTTCCATGGTGACAGAAACCCTAGCAGCAGGAAAATGAGAAAAAACAGTGAGGGATGAGTGAAAAATGAAATGATGGGTAGGTGGAGTTGAAAAAATGGCAAAGGGAATTTGAAAGAGGTGGATATGGACTATGAACAACTGATGAAAATGAAAGGAAGTGAAATGAAGGGACAATGTATTTGTGAAAGGGGAAAAACAAGGTTTCTAGGAAAACTGTCCAAATCCCATAGGAATGAGCTAGGGTTTCACTTTTAGTGAAGTAATTTAATGTTTTGAGGTTGTTTCAGTGGTTCATATAGCATATTAAACATGTGTAGAGGTGTAGGATGAGATTTTACATGTTTAAAATCAAGAAAACTAAATGACCATCATCAACCCTATCATCATTTCATGAAAATTCACTAGAAACCCTAAATGAAGAAATATTTGGATTGAATTCATCTTGCAAAATAAAAAGGTGAGTAAGGTGATGTACTTACTTGTAGATGAGCTTAGGATTGCAAGAAAAAGGATGAGCAAGCTTAAAAATCCAATTTGGGTGAGTTTCGTCAAATTTGAGCTACTTTGGCCCAAGCACAGCGCAGTCTTCCTGAGCGTAGTGCTTGGTGTTCCTAAGTGCAATGCCAACCTCCCAAGCACAACGCAGTGTCTCTAAGTGCAACGCCAAATGTTTTTTGCCAAATTTTCCTAGAAAATCAAGTTTTTCTCACTAATGGAAGGGAGAGCTCGATGCACAATGATGAATGAGAGGCAAATAAAATGAGTTTGGAGCTTTTTAGTTTATATAGGAAAATTAATTTCCTTTTGAAAAGAAATGGGACCCACAAACCTTTGAAAAACTGAGTTTTCACTTTTGAAAAAATAGTCATCTTAGAAGGCTAAAACCTGGGCTATATTTTCACTTTGTGAGCACTAGAACTTATTCTTCTAGAGCCTTTCAAACTGAAATCATGATGAACTTGTGAAAACTCAACAAGTTAATGTCAAAGAGCTCCTTGTCATGATTTATTCAATGTAATAATGGACCTTGAAAACCCTAATGTCCTAATGAAAAACTTGAAACTGAATGGAATGATGATGATGACTGATATGAGGAGAACTTTATTTTATTTATAACACCTTCATGTGAATGAGATAGGCGACCATCATAAGTGACTTTCCCAAAAGGCTGAACTCATTCCTAGACCAACTAACCAGTAACCAAATTTTACTATGTAAACCTAGTGACATGGTAAAATTTGATTTCGAGACTCCTGGCAAGCTTAGTAAAAGTACATTTGATCACTGGTGATAGGTTGAATTGACTGACACTAATAGGCCCAACTCCCTGTTGGTTATCAGAGATTTCTTCTGACCCTCACCTAGTTGGTAAAGAGATTGACTTGGATTCATCTCTTTCCCATCCTGCTCTTTCTGAGCATCGCTCTCTTGTGTCTGTTCCTGACCAAACATTGGTCGAAAAGAGTGTCGACTTGGCTCTGCCTTCAGTTGTTCACTTTGTTCCCGAAGAGAGTAGTGATGACCATACTACTCATGTTCTTCTCGTCTCCTCATATTCTCATGAACTGAAGAGTGACCCTCCCATACCAGTTGTTCAGGAGAGTCCTTCTCCTTCTCTTGTAGGGCATGGGGGCAATCATATGATACCCCCACCAAGTAGTTTTTTTGTTTCCTTTGATTGGAGTTAATTGACTGTGTTCTACCTCCCATCTTATGTGCCTTTCCAGATCACAGTACAAGCCTATAATATGATAGTACATGGAACTATATTAGATGAAAGCGCTTCTATTATCATAATGTCTTCTACTACTTGGCAAGCTTTGGGTTCCCCACATCTTGTTCCTGTCACCCAAAATCTATTGGCTTTCAACGGAGGTACCAACCAACCCTTAGGAATCCTTCAGAAGTTCCCAATTACTTTGGGAGGAAAGACCGTGATCCAGGTGGATATTGGTAGCCACCAGCCAATTCCACTTGGACCCCTACTATTGTTTCTTTTAGCTTTTCAGTCTCCTTAATTGTAGCATAGTTTACTATTTTTAGCAGTTTTTCGGATCCTAAACTTCTAGAGCCGTTTTGAGGCCCTAAACGACGTTTTTTGGGAAAACTAGGAGCAATATGGGTCCAGGGACTGATGTTGCTCTTCCCAAAGTTGTAGTTCTCGGATAGATTTTTCTAACGAGATATTGTGCGCATCAAATAGAGATCGTATGCCAAATTTATGACCCCAGGAAGTTGATGTACCAATTTACCCAAACGGGGCCCACAATTTGTCGTTTCATCTTCTAGGGTTAGGTTTTTGGATGTTTAGGGCTTTACATTGTTTCTCAAAAATAAATAGGCCTTAGAGCCTCATTTTAACATACTTCAGAGGCATGTAGCTACCACATCTCTTCTCAGAGATAAGCTACCATTGCCCTAGCTGGTTTATTTTCATTTCTGTTTGTAAGCATTTTTCAGTGTTTTACATTAATGAAATGAAGTATTATTTCCACTGCATCTTTGTGTTTATGGTTATCTCTGTAATTCGTTGCATTCCTGTTTAAATCTTTATCAAACCATCTATATAGATGTGATGGTAGTCTGAGGTCCCTTAGATTTCAATCTTCTCCTAGGATGCAACTATGTTTATGTCATGGGAGCTCTTGTTTCTTTGCTTTTTCGTGTGGTTTGTTTTCCACACGAAGGGAGAATAGTGACCATTGATCAATTGTCATTCATTGGTCACCAGGTTCCTCCTATGCAACCATCGTCCCTTATTGGTTCTTGTTTGCAAATAGTACCCTCCCCGCCACAGGTCAATTATGTGGCTACCCATTCCGTCTCCACATCTATTTATGATCACACGGATGGTATAATACATTATGTAGTGGGGGCATTGGAACTCGATCTGTCATTGGTACCAATTGACATGTATTCCTCCCAGAGCGTGGTTCTCCCATCTAATGAGGACCTTTTGGGAGCCGTGTTTTCATATGGTCCATGAACAAGGGTGTTGGAGCAGAGTTCCTTCTCTTGTGTCAAGCTCGTTAAAAAATGAAACAAAGGGTGTGAGCATATTTCCTTGTCTTGTGTCAAGCTCATTAAAAAATGAA
The DNA here is from genome assembly GCA_031772625.1 of Pinus tabuliformis. NCBI lineage: Eukaryota > Viridiplantae > Streptophyta > Pinopsida > Pinales > Pinaceae > Pinus > Pinus tabuliformis. Next base: position 822,597,315 of record CM062805.1, read on the forward strand.
ACAAGGGTTCGGAGCAAATTTCCTTGTCTTGTGTCAAGCTCCTTAAAAAATGAAATATATGTTCGAGGATAGTTTGTTCCTATATCAACCTCGTTAATAAATGAAACAAATGTCATGAGAATAGTTCTTTGTCTTGTGTCAACCTCGTTAAAAAATGAAACAAGGTGTGAGAACATGGTTCCTGGTTTGTGTCAAGCTCCTTAAAAAAATGAAACAAGGAGTCTTGAGGATAGTTCTTTTACTGTGTCAACCTCGTTAAAAAATGAAACAAATCCCTTTTCCAAATCGAGTGTTTGATTAAGATCTCGTAAAATCTCAGTCGAGTCTTTCGTGGATCTTGAAAGTGAACCTTCATTCCATCCACTTAGCTCAATGAAATGAAGCTTGGGGGGCATGCAAACTTAACACAAGCATAGTTTTTCATTTCAAGCTTGTGTCAAAATGAAACCGAACTCAAGCATAGTTTTTCATTTCAAGCTTGTGTAAACACAAAACCGAATTCAAGCATAGTTCCCCGTGGTTCAAGCTTGTGTAAAAATGAACCCATGCCCAATCTACATATCGTGATTGTTGTTTTTATTAGCTAATTTCTATTGGATGAGCCTTGGTTGTTTCATTCCATCACCACCATCTCTTTGGTCAGTCATATGCTTTCACTTGGTTGTTCTTCCTTTTCTGAGGAACCACAACGATGAGTAGTTTTACTAACCAGTCTCTTTGCCTCTTAGTTTTTGAGCAATTCTATAATAACCAGAACCAGTTGCTACCTTTATACCACTCGTTCCTCCAAGACGAGTCACTTCAAGCTCTTTTTTGACTGGTAAAAAATAAAAAGATTGCCGAGAATTTTTCTCTTTTAGACTCATTAAAGCAAATAAAATTATGGAGTTTGCTTTAAGCTCTTTTCCGACTCAAAACATGAAAAGATTGTCAAACTCTTGTCGTTTTGAACTTGTTAAACGTTGCGAAATGTTGTTTACCCAGTATATGTTTACCCCTTTTTTGGGCTGGGATAAAAATATTTACGAAAAAGGTATACCTTAGTCAAACATGACTATGAGGTTCTCTTGAATATTTTTTTCTACCTTTTCAGGTTCGAAAGACAACTTTATGAAAATGGACCCTTAGAGTTTTCTTTTCCGTGTCTTTTTCAAACTCTCTAAACAAGAAAAAAGATTCCAAGTTTCACCTTTTTCGGACTCGTTAAAAGATTAAACGACATAAGACTTGTCATTATGACAAGACCGAGTTTATCCTTCTTAGGGCTCGTTAAAATTTACTAGGTAGGATCCATCCGAAAGATGGACTTATATTACAAGCATATGCTATCCTCATCAAGCTTGTGTAAAAATAACTAGTGTACTCACCAAAAATGGTGGGGGAAAAATGGAAGTATTTCATCACTTGTATTCTTCACTTGAGGTAGCATGTCGCTCTTGAACATTAACATTCATCTGCTATTCGTGTCGGGTTTTGGGACATCTTCACTTTGTCACTTGCCTACCTGGGTTTTGGGTTATCTATTTTAAACCTCTCATATGATCTCTGCCACATCACCATGACCTCTGATCCTATGATGTCAAATGCTGCCAAAATCCAGGGTCGTGTCATGCACATGTTAAAGAGAAGTCTTCCTATCTATACATTGTTTGATCATATGTCACCATCTTGGATTACTCTCATTCATTTTGTTTCCCATTTCGTGTCGATGATGAAGGATCCATTATGACCTTCCTTTGACAAATCACTTCCTATCGACTTCAGTTCATTATCCATGAAGTTGATCTAGAAACTCCTTTCCAGTACCTTAGAGCTTGCATGCCTCAATGGCAAGTTCTTCGCACTCGAAAACAGGTTCTTGTCACTCGACTTCAGTTCCTTATTCACACTTCATGAATTGTACTGATAGTACCTTGAGATCCATTGACATTATGGGTGGTTTCTCTCACGCTTGTTAATAGTTCACATCATTGGCCGGTAATCAAGTGATTTTCTAGTATGTTCGACTTCAACGTGGCTATTCACGTGTTAGAATTTGTACTTTGATTAGGTAGTGTTGGAGTGCAAGACCCTGGGCTTAGATAAAAAAAGTCCATGTTGCGAGAAGTGATGAGTCATTCATGATTATATACATGATTATTTAGACGGATGGTTGAGACCATGCCGTGGGTATCATTTTGATCTTGCTTAGTCGAATGGTTGCAACCATACTGTGGGTCTTTTCATTTTGATCCTCTCTATGTGGATGGTTACACCCATGCCATGGATCTATTTCATATGATCCCTTCAGTCAGATGGTTGCATCCATGTCGAGGATCCATGTACATGATCCTTTTTTTGATGGATAGCTTCGCCCTATAACATGGATTCATGTATTGTTGTATGCATCTCATGTTTATCAAGCATGACTATCATATTTCATATATGTACATGTATGTTTGAGTTGCAGGTCTTCCGATGCTGGTATTCCAATTCCTCGCTTTGCCTTAAAGCATTTTAGTTATCGCTCTCAGCTCTGACTTCATGCTTTAGGGAGCATCTGTTACACAGTGATTTTTCACTCTCGTGTCACTCCCCATCCCTAATCCCGGAGAACCCTAGTAGTGACTACTGTGTTATATTTTCGCCATGAAACCTATGCCCTTGCATCCCTTGAAGTTTGAAGAAAGTAGTCCCCACTCCCTTCATAACATTTCTAAAGAATCCTTCTTAACACCCAGTTTTTAAGATCAACGCTCTTTCCTAGTGTCTCATCCGCGTCGATGGCAGAGTTTTACACTGTGACCCACGCTGATCAGCGCTACTATTAGCCCAATACCTATGTCGGTCTACTTCTGTAATGTTTTTATGAAAGGAAACAAAGTTTCATGTCTAGAAACGTCTAGTGGTGATGTGCTAGATGTTCGTTGGTTGTATAAGGGTCGGGAACTCCATATAAGGTTATTTCCCCCTTAAAAGTGAACCTTCCCAAGGAGATAAGACCTCCTTCCCCCTTGAGTGGATCTAATTCTTGTCCTCCTCTCCCTATATAAACCAAATCCTCTTACCATTTTTGGTTACAATACACACAATGCAACACATAGTGAAGCTGCAAAATTATGAAATCTTTAGCTTTTGATAGAAGAAGATTAGTCTTAGATGACAAAAGACTAGTCTTTGGTAGCTAAAGCATGAGGAGAGAGGGTTAGAGCTTGGAAGCCATTTCATGTCAAGCTAGGGAAGGAAAAGAGTGTTGAAAAGGCGTGTAGCAAGACTTGGACACCGCAAAGGAGATCTCCAACGTCAAGGCTTCGGTTGTATTTCTTTTTGAAGTTTATTTTAATACAACTAATGGTTTATTTCCTATATCAGGGGTAATATTACATTTGATGGCTTAGAAATCCTTGAACTTTTAAGTATATTGAATTTGATTTTGTGTTATCACGTTTGTTGTTGTTTCTTGCATGTTTGTTTTAGGTATTTGAATGAAAGGAATGAAAGGAAGCTAGAGTAAGGAAGTAAGATCAACATTAAGTGGATTAGTGATATAAGAGGTAGGCCCTCTTATTCGATTCTAATCTAAGGAAATTTACATTAGATTGTCTTGTCTGTGGCTAGAGCCACTCTTGGGCTAGAGGAATCATCTCTATTCATAGAGAGGATACTCCTACACCACAACTATGGAACACAATTCTCTTGAAATAATGGAATGCCTCTTCCTCCTAGTGACACGCTTATAACACAACACAATATCCTACTAGTGGTTAAGTTTTACTACATCAACTCTTAACTAGAGTTACAATATAGACTCTTCTAGAGTCTTTTACATCAAAAAAATGTGGCTATCCCATTTTCCATTAATAATGGGGGCTATTGCGACATCCTCTTGAATTATAGGTGTGAAAACAGGAAGGTCAACTTCTGAGTGGAACAACTTTTGCATACAAACTCTGATTGGTGCGCTTATTGTGCCATTGGAAATATCTATGTGTGTAGAATATCATGGAATAATTATGTTCTAAATCGACAAAGTTTTACCCCCAAAAAACATCGTTTGATGCCTCAAAATGCTTCCAAAAGGTTTTAGACTTCATTTTTCCAAACTGGGTCATGCCGGTAAAAATGGTCCCGTGAGCTAATTCCTCCACTTTTAATGAATCGAGATGGATGAAAAACAATATAATGCCCCCATATGGATTAACAGGTGTCCTTTCTATTAGTATTACGATGGTATTCACACATGGTATTAGCATTTTTCTTTCATAGTTGTACATGTGCCCTTGGTAATGGTATTACCATAGTACAGGTGCACATGGTATTGGTATTACCATGGTACAAGTGCCCTGGGTATTGGTATTACCATGGTATTCAAATTTGGTATTTTGTCTTGCACAATATTACCTGGGTATTTAAATTTAGTATTGGTATTACCTTAGTATTTTCCCTTGGTATTGGATTCAAGATTGATGAGGATAGTTTTCTATTGAGTTATAGAAAAAATTGGTTGGATGAGTTATGTGTTGAGTGAGAGTGAGAGTACAGTAGAGGGTGTGAAATATCTATGAGGGTTGTGTTACAAATTTTCAGAAGTAGTTTGCAGTTGTAGCAACAGATAGTAGGAATATGTGTCAGCCAACATTTTTTGCAATGAGGGAGGAAATGAAGTAGAGTTCTGTTGTAGGTCTTTTTGGTGATTGGTAGTTGTGTGTGACTGTTGCAGTTTGTTGTTGAGAGAAAAAATTGTTCTGTAGCAATATTAGCTATGCTAAAGACGGTTTTTTTGATGAATTTTTCAAATCATTTATGCAACATTTGTGTTGATTCATTTTATTTTGGAGTTTTGATTTTATGCCTTGAAGATATTGTTGTTGTGGTGTTCATGTTGATCATTTTTGAATTCCAGTATGAAAATGTATGAAATCAGAACCACATAGAGAAGTGGAGTTGGAGGAATCTGGTGAAATCAATATAAGTAAGCAATTTTCTCAATCCAATGGTAGTTGGACAGTTCAGAAGAAACTGGGTGAGGCTCATTGGTCATGGTGGATTCAAATAGATAGGAGTATGTAGAGTCATTTGATAGTTCAAGAGTAACTAGGAGAGGATCATTGCTCATGGTGGCTTCCAAAGGATGGTTGTCTGTAGATCCACATGAGAAATATATCTCCATTTGATAGTAGCCAACTGAATCTCTATGTAAAGAATTGTTTGATATAATAAAATAGTTTGACCAACGCAGTAGCATCAAGGGTGGTTTTTTTCCCAGAGAAGGGTTTTCCACCAAAAAACTTGTGTTCCATGTGTTGGATCTTTTCATGGTTTCTGGTTTATGTTTGATGCTCCAATCTTTGTTTATGTGCTTTTGTTTATGCAGGGTTTAAAAGAATAATAATTTGGAGAAGATATTATAAGTTCCTTCACTATTGATTCTCCTCCCCCCACTCTTAGTAGTGATCTAGTTTCCAACAATTGGTACCATAACCAAGGCTCTCTATTGCAACTTGTTCATTGGAGAGTGGATATGAGGAGTATTGGCAAAAATTTTGCAATTTTTTTTTGAAAATGGATCACCAAGGAGTTCCAATTCTTCATGGAGGTAAATTTTCAACTTGGAAGGTGAAATTAGATTCATATTTTATTTTCCTTAATGAAAATAATTTTCTATCAGTAGCATATGGAGTAGAAGATAAATTTAATGATTTGGAAAAAAATATTATCTTGCATGGGATTTCAAAATATGATAATTTTTATGTGAGGCATTGTGAGACTATAAAAGAGATGTTGGATAGGTTGCAAAATTTATATTATGGAGGAAAATTATAGATTTCAGAAATAGAAAAAAATGCAAATGATTCTACTCTTATTACAGTGACATATAAAGCCTCCTCACAAGAAGATGGAAGTACTAATCACTCACAAGACGAATATGAAAGCCCTATTGATAACCGTGGTGGACCAAACATCAAGCAAGAGTAACAACATGAAGAGATCAACAAAAATGATGAAGACTAATCCAAGGTAATGACCCTAGAAGCATAAATTAAGAAGCTCACAATTGAAAATAAAGATCAACAAATGTTGCTACAAATATTTGATGAAAAAGAGTGTGCTTACAAAGAACAAATTTCAGATTTGAAAACTTAGCCAGAAGAAGGAATGAAAAATTGAAATTGGAATGAGAAAGAAATACAAAAAGTTGAAGGATGAGTATAAAAAATTGAAGGTTGAAGAAATTTCTGCAAGGAAGGAAATAGAGAGGTTCAAATCTAGTTCTCAAGCATCTACTAGAAAATCAAAATTTATTGGAGCAACTAGTAGAAGTGATAAAGAGGAGAATCAACAGCCATGAAAGAAGAAGAAGAATAAGTGAAGAAGGGAAAATAAGAAGAATAAAATTGGGAGATATTATAATTGTGGAATACATGGACATATAGCAAAAATTTTCATTAGAGGAGATATCATACCCTCTCATCAAAAGGAGTGGCCAAAGGAGAAGCAATCTCAAGCATGCATGCAAAGAAGATCACCATATGTCAGGTATAATAGTCCTTTTTTATGGTTATTGTTTCTCATGCAATGATTTTGGCCATAGGGCTATTAACTACAGGGCGTATGCAAGAAATAGAAATCAGATCAACAAAAGATATCATCGTATTCCCTATTTCCTTGGTCACATAAGATGTTTTGTGTGTGCCAATATTATCCATTAGTCCAAGGATTGCAAAATTACCATGTGTTACAAGAGATCAAATTAGAGAGAGAAGAATATGCAAGGTCAACTAGACAAGGAGGAGGATCAACATATGAAAGTTTGGAGGAGAAAAGCACAGCAAGGAACTCCCAAAAAAAAATGATACCTACATGGTCTTAGGGGGACATTAAGGTTGCATTTGAGTTGCATGTAGACCTTTGGAGGTGTAGCCATATCGAAAATATTGCATGATGAAAAATCAATATGATAAGAGATGCATGTGTTTAGGGGGGGAGTTCATGAGGTTTGAAGTGTTAATTTTATTTATGATATATTCTCATTTTTAGTCTGTCATCATTCAGATAAGCCACATATATGTTGTAGTTAGTCTTGGAGCAGTTGCATATCAATTTCCTATTGATATTTTTTTTTATCATGTTGCAAGCATATAGTTGTTCTTATGAGCATTATCTAGGTGTGATGGAGGATCACACATTCACAGGGAGCATTTGTGCTTCCAAACGGACCTGCCAAGTGTTGGCATTGAGGAGCTTGTTGTGCATGTATTTGACATTGATTTGATGCAGGGAAGAATTTTGTTGTTGCCAAATATTGTGAAGTAATTTGTTTGCATGACATAGCTTGTGCATTGATAGTGTTCATATTGATAGAATTTATGTATGTCATGTATTACCATGTATGTGTTGTTTCCATTGAGATCATATGATGTGTTGGAGTTGGCTCATCTAGAGTATGCACTTTATTGCTCATGTTTTCTATTTTATATGTATCATGCTACTGCTAATATGCATTTGGATGGTTGAGTTGTGATTTTGTTGTTGCATGGAGAGAGAATATGTTATTGCCTATAATGTATTATATGATGCATGTTGTTGATGAGATATTATGCATTCATATGGTTGAGTCATAATGATTTATATTGCTACTCATACATGGAGATAATACATTGTTGCACATGTTTTGGATCAAGTTACTAATGTGTTAGTTAATGTTGCTACTGCTTGGTTTCTACTCTCATGAGGAGAGAGAATGAGTTGATGGCCTGAGGTTGAGGAGATGATGAATCTATGTTTCTGATTCGAATTTACACATGAATGCAACAAATTACAAATATAACCATAAATACAAAAATGCAATAGAAATAACACTTCATTTCATTAATATCAAACACTGAAATATTCTTACAAAAAGAATGGAAATAAGACTAGCTCAGGTGATGGTAGCTTATCTCTGAGAAGATATGTGACAGCTACATCCTCTAAACTGTGTTACAATGAAACTCAAAGGCCTGTTTATTATTGAGAAACAATGGAAAACCCTAAATATCCAGAAACCTAACCCTAGGATATGAAGCGCCAAACTATGGGCCCCGTTTTGGGTAAATTGGTACATCAACTTCCCGGGGTTGTAACTTTGGCATGCGATCTTTGTTTAACGTGCATAATACCTCGTTAGAAAGATCTATCCGAGGAATACAACTTTTGAATGGCCTTAGTTGATCCCCAACCCATGTTGGCCCTAGTTTTCCCCAAAAACGTCATTTAGGGCCTCAAAACGGCTCCGAAAGTTCAGGGCCCAAAAAACTACCAAAAATAGTAAATTGTGCTACAAATAAGGAAACTAAAAAATTGAAAGAAACAATGGTGGGGGTCCAAGTGGAATAATAAGGTGGCCACCAATATCCACCTAGATCAGTTGTTGATGGTGTTATAGTGCCAAATATTTTGATGTTATTTTTGCTGCTTAGGATATTTTCATATTGGCCATACATTGATGTTGCTAGAGAGATTAATTATATTGCCTCATACGTTGTTGGTATTGTTGTTGTTGCTTGTTCGTCTACTATTTGATGGAGTTAGAGTTGGTGTCATTATAGTATGTTGTTGGTTATGGAGCCTCATTGATGACTTATTTCTTCATGATGTTTAGGATATGTAAATGTTGCTTCTTTTATGACATATTGCCATGTTGTTGTTATTAGATGATTTTGTTGTTGATGCCTATGTGGAGCATGGTGGATACTCGTGGTAATCACGATTTTGTTGTAGGATCTTCATTGTTGGAATGGTGATGGCCAAGATGTTGAGTGGCCATGCGCTAGCATATGATGTTCTTATTACTTATATTGTTGCTACCATGTATAAAGCTTATGGCATTGCTCTAAGGCCTTGTATTTGATGAACATACCATGGATTGTATTATCATTTTTGTTGTTGTATGGACCGTATATCATTACTCATTGATGCAACGTACTCATGTTATTTCATATTTTGGGCTTGTATAGAAGAGACCACCTTTGTGTGTAGTTGTAAAAGCCATGTATTATTACTGTGTCATATTTTGGGTGTATTGGTCATGGAGAGACCCATTATGTCAATTAGCTATGTATGGGCTAATGGGTGTCATGTATTCTTTTGTATACCATTGATGTATCCCTAGTGCATTGGGTGCATGGTGTAAACTTGGGTATGGTTGGTAATAGGTGTGCTTATAGAGGAGTCATTTGTCAGACCTATGTATTTGTCACAACCATGTATTTTCTCCGTGAAGTATTGTATATGTATCTTATTTCATTGTATAACTTTGTCCAAAGTCAATTGGAGTCACGGTTCATGAAAGGTAGTATCTTTCACTTGGAAAGGAGGATTATTGTAGTAGGCAGATGTGTTGCTACAATAGAAAAGTGATTGTGTTTGCAACTTCATTACGTGCTTAGGAGGTGTTAGCGCTTGGAATTCACCTAGGCTGAGATAGACAAACTCTCAAGGCTACATCAAACCATTTCACCTCGTAGCTAGCCCTACGAGGTATGAGAAGGCTCTCTCGGGTCAGATTCGATAGATCTTTCAATATGATTAGGCTGACCAATTAATAATAAAGATTTTAGGCTAGTAAATTGATAAGGGGGTTGATTTAATGATTTTTGGGGTTTTTGGTGGCAATTGGTGGAAGTGCAATTCAAGGTGCGGGGATTGAGCACAGTTTTCACAGGGGGATCTAAGGGGCAAGGTAGGAATGAGTGCTGATGCCTTAATCTGAGATGGATGATCAGAGATGATAGAGGAGAAGCTAAAGAGGGCAAACACACAATTCGAATCCTCTCTAGACAGTAGAAAACATTAAAATTGAACAAACTAAAAAGCTGAGCATGTCAAAACATGAGTTCAAACTTTACCACTTCATCTGTCCAATTTAGAAGCATAAGAGAGATGTGAAACACATAAACAAACTTACAAGAACATGTAGAGAACACACCATCAACAATCAGATCCACAAGAATCCTCAAAGATGTCTGTAAAACCCTGGCTTTCCTTGCCTTCAATTGCAGAAATAGATGCACAATATACAATAAAGCTTCCTTACACAAGAGTCCAACCATCAAAATGAGAAAGAGAAGGCATAATATAGAAGGTCAAACCTCTTCCCCCACCTCTAGGGGTCGAGCTCAGCTTCCTAGGAGCTGTTACAACTAATTCTAAATCAGTCACTAGATAATAGGCCAGCACAACAACTTGCCTCTAAAAGTTAGGAAGCTTATCCATGCATTAAATATTAACTATTTACATCAAAGAAGCTTCTAGAAGAGTAAAGAAAGATAAAGCTTATCAAAGTGCCATGAAAATATTACATTCATCCATCATCTGCAAGTAAAAATGGTCAACCATAGTCAAAACAGTGTTTTTTGACCGAAAATGGCAATTCTGGCAAATCTGGAAGTTCTGGTCGCGCCCCTGGAAGTTCTGGTCGCGCCCCTTTACAGCTGTTTTTGAGTGGGTTCCACTGGTCCAAATCAGGTGCAAGATGGCTCATTGGAAATCTTGGCCTGTCTACTTTCCATCCCAAGTGGAATTTCTGAATTTGGTGTTGATTTGACCCCTCAAAAACCATTTCTCCCACGGTCACTTTCTGCAACTCAAAAAGTGGGCAGAAAGTCATTTTTTAGGTGTATTTTGAGCTTTTGGAGGCTCAAAACTCAAAATCAGGCTTCTCCCAAGTATTGGTAATTTTTCTTTTTGAATGCCCTTTCCAAAAATGCCAAGTTTGCAAAATTCCGAGCAGCCCTTCAAACTGGTCTCACCCGGGGTGAGACCAGTTCTTGGGAAAAACCTGTAATTTTACCAAAAATTTTCAAAATGCTCAAAAATCTTCAAAATTTTCACATTTTGGTGCTGGATCAAGGCTGATCAGTACCATGATGAGTGAGGGAGGCTTCAGCCAAGATACGGAGCGGATTTGTCCTTTTCCTCCTCTTCCGGGCCTCCGATAGCTTTCTTTAGAGAATTTTCATTCTCGCCTTGCAAACATGTAATCTTGCCCAGTAGTGTGTCTTCATGTTCCGGAGCAGCTCTTTGTCACGGTTTGCCTTGTCTAACAGTCCCTCCAAGCGCCAATTTGCTCGGATGAGCAATAACTCTCTATCCTTGGGCAGTGGGTCCCCAGGCCTCCTGCGGTTGATGACTCGGTCGAATCGAATCCTCCATAACTCATCCAACTCCTTCTCGGTCTCCAGCTGTTTGTTTCGCTGCTCTAAATAAGTGATAGTCCACTGAGCCATCTCAAGCTTCCGCTGCAACACAAGGTTCTCTTCCTCTCTCTGCCTAATGAGCTCATAGAAATCTGAAGAGGAAGGAGAATGAGCATCACGACCAGTGAAATCATCATGTGCCTCGCCAACTGCCTCATCCTCAACCATGGGCTGCTTGCCCTCTCGTACTGCCTGTGCCGATGAAGAAAGCGAGGCCCCTTCCACCTGGTGTGGAGATAACACTCGCTGCTCTGATGATGAAGACGAGACCCCTTCCACTGGCTGTGGAGAAAGTACTCGTCGGGCTGCTGCAAATAAGGTCCTGTGACCTCTCTGATATGTGATCCGAGGAGAAAAAGCCATATGTCTAGGAATGTTGATCTCAGGCTGATGTGATGGCCCTCCCTCCTCATGAACTGCCTCCGGCCCTGAATGTGGCTGTGTGAAAACATCTCGGGAGATGAAATCCGCCCAAGGGATGCCCTGCTGGCTCAGCTGATGGGAAACTACTAGCTGAATAAGACCATGATGGCATAGGCTCCGAAGCTGCTGTACTGGGGTCTGTCTCCGAAAGGCAGTGGCCATCCTCTGAATGTCGTGAAATAAATATGCCGAGATGTTCATCATCCTCACTCTGGTGAAGTGCATCATCATGCGGATATGACAAGAAAATACTCGTGAGAATCTCCCCTCGCATGTGAAGTAGTGCATAATGAGTCTCATGGTGTCTATATACTCTGCTCGGAGGAACTTGATAGGAAAGTTCCTTGACAAGTGATGCACACAGGCAGGCCTAACATATGGCTCATAGTATACCAGGTCCAGCCACTTGCGCCTTGGCCATACCTCACCCACATTGGGTATCCCGGTAGCATCTGTGATAGCCTCTGGAGAAAATACAAAATTCACCCCTGCAAGGGTGACCTGCCTGTCATGGAGATGGAGGACAAACAACCGGGCCAAGTCCCTATGATGCTGGATGTGTGACAGCCTCTCACAAAACTGAAAACAAGCCATATGCTGAAAGCAAGATAGTGCCAACGGGCAAGCCTGCAACTCTGTCAATGATATAGGCTCCTCCCTCTTGTGGTGACCACCCTTGCCTCCCCTACGAGGCCTCTGCTGTGTATGAATCTCAGAAGATGATGATCGGTCATCACCTTGCTCATTAGTCTCAGTGGTTGACATGGTGTTATTGAGCAAGGTGGAAAAAACAAGTCAAATTGACCGCTGCCCTGCCTGCAAAATGCTGTGAAGTATGCTGTTTTCAAGGGGAAACATCATGAGGGATATGTTAGGGGAGGGAATTTACATGTAGGAAAGGGAAAAATATATACATAAACAGGGAATTCTGAAGGAAAACATCACATAATGCTAAACATGTCATTCCATCTTTCAACATTTGCAAATTAATACCTTATTTAGGGAAACTGTGATTTTTTAGCACCAAGGGAAAGGACAATAAAAATCATCATGATGGAGGGGAGGATGTCATAAGCATAGGGGGATAAGGCAGCATCATCTATGTACAAGTAACAGGCAGCTCATTTCAATTTGTTTTGAATGTCATTGAGGAGCATACTCTGTTTTTCATAATTTCAAAATGACCATTTGATGCTTTGGGAAACAGGGATTTAGGGTTTCTGATTGTAAGAGGAAGGGAAGGGGTTGTTGTGATCATTTTACAGTGGAAGGGAGAGGGGATTGTATCTTGGGAATGAGGGAAAATAGAGGATATTAGGGACTAGGTTTAGGGGGACAACGGAACCCTCAACAAAGTCTGCTGCCAATCAATTTTTGTAACAACAATTCATTTAAAACAGAGGCAGCCTTATTTTTTGATTTGCCATGAATAATTAAGGTTTCACTGTGTGATTTGATCAGAGGGAGGGATATTCGATTGCCTAGGGAGTTTAACTGAAGGGACAAGCAATTGAATTAAGGTTTACATAGGGAATTAGGTAGGGGAAAAAACAGAGTTTTGAGGAGGGGAAAAAGATACCATGTTACTGCAAACCCTAACCACAACAAGTTTGATTTCTTTGATGACTATGCAAATGAAATTTTGTCATGACCTTATTTGAGCTTTGAAGTCTTTGACATATACACAAGATGACATTTTCCTTTATTTTTCTAAGGCTATGCAAAATGGCAAATTTCACTGTTTTTACAATTTTTTGAGTGCATGCCTTGTCATCACTTTTTTTTATTTGTTTTTTATAATGTTTCTTTTCATTCTTTTGCTGTACATTTACATAGGCATTTTGCTGTGTTACTAGTGCTTAGGGTTTGATCATTATACATGGGGAAAAGGTAGGGTTTATAGGGTTTGAAAGGACTAGGGTTTGCAAATGATTTAGGGGTAGGATTTGTATAAGATTGGGGGTAGGGTTTGAGTATTGTTTGCAAATGAGATTAATGATAATGACATTTTAACACCTGTGATTAATCATGGGAAAATGAATGGAAGGGAATAAGGAATAAAACACCTTGAATAACAAACAAAACTACCAAAGCATATGCTTGCAAAAACCTCAAGCCAATTTAACCTATTCTTACATTGACTTTTTGCATGAATTTTATGACCATAATCCACCTTTGAAATCATGACACATTTCAAAACGATGTGATGGAGGCATAACTTCAAACCCACGAGCAAAATTTGGTGAAATTCGGGAGTTTGGGTGAGTTTCTGGGCAGACAGAAGTTCTGGTCGCGCGCACCTTCAGACTGGTCGCGCCCCTGTAACTGGTCGCGCCAGTGTATTTTTAACACTGTGAGTTGGGCTGTAACTGGTCGCGCGCACCCAGATGGTCGCGCACCTCCTCAGAATGGTCGCGCACCACTCCAAGTGCTGGAACTTGCAGAAAATTGCCACGAATTGCCTCCTTTGCCTCTAGCACGAAATTTTGACTTTCATTTGCATAATAAGAGTGATTTGAGAGGGAAATTAGCTTTTTATAGGGTCACTTAAAAAAAAAAAAATTTAACTTTAGAACCCACTTTCTAATGTTTCCAACTTGCTTTGCTTTTTTTTAACACTGTTTAGAGTCTTTTTGTCCTGAAATGAGCTCTCTTGATGCGTTTGACTCCATTCTTTTTGCAGTTTGACCGCCTGATGAACTGTAGCGAAGGAACCAGGGTTATTGCCGGCAATTTTACAAATTTTTGAGAATTTCTTTATTTTTTCAAATTTCCACATGGCCTTGGACTTAAAAACAGGGTTTTTAAACCCAAGGCATAAAATGAGCTATAGCTGAAGAAAATGATAATGAAACGTATGTACAAGACTCCTTCCGGCTTGCTGGGCACTTGCTGACCATGACTCATGACCTTGAAATGATTTTGACTCAAAACCCTAGACCTAAGACCATGGGACCTCAAGACAAAAACAAGAACAAGCCTGACTCAATTACATTGTTGTATGACCTGATCCAGCAAAGCCAAGAAGGGAACAAAGACCAGCTCCTCCATTCAGTGTTATGGCATGCCTAGCGGGATGCAAAACTGACACTGATGAGACACCTATAAATGCATATGCAAAGAGTTATTGATCACTGATGGAGGGCTCAAGACCGACACTAACATTGGCTCCAATGGGGATGGTAGCTCCTTGGAGGTGCCAAGAACCTCAGACCTCTTGGGAGAGCAGACCAGTGCTTTATTCATTGGGCAATGGAGTCAACTAATAGAAAAAATAACCAACTCAAAAATACTTTATTTGACTTGACTATAAACTGAAAACTTTGAAAGGACTATGACTCAAACAAACTGACTTTTTGCAGAAAATAAACAAACTGAAATCCCACACCAACCAATCTTCATGCTTGGAATTATAGCCTTCACTTCGGGCCCCAAACCAAGAATGAAAGATCAGTTCACGCTTGCTGTAGTAAAGTAAAATGATATGTACAATGAAGATGATTTAGAGCAGCATTGTTCAAACATGATATCTCTTGAGAAGCCGACCATTCACCGACCCACCGGGACATTCATCGCCATTCAACTCCTTAAGAAGGAAAGCATTAGGACCACGATATGCAGCAATCTTAAAAGGACCTTTCCACAGATTATCAAACTTACCGTGTTTACCTTTGTCCTCGTTTCGAGCATCCCATCTCAAAACAACATCTTCTAGCTGAAAATTTTCTGATTTTGCCTTCTTATCATAAATCTTCTTGATACGTTCTTGCAGCTTCAAAGAGTTTTGGAGGACTTCTTCCCTTGTCTGCTGTAGGTGGACCATTTGACTGATTCTCCGTTGCATTGGATCCATGTCTTCTCCCGTTTCTTGGATTAACTTTGCGACCGGTACACTAAGTGATGTAGGAAAAACTGCATCAACCCCGTAAACAATCTCAAATGGCGACATTCCTATTGATCTCTTTTGGCTCACCCGATCAGCCCACAGTGCATTGACCAACTTCTTGTGCCAACTTTTTTTGTTGATCTCCAGCATCTTTTTGATAATGTTTACTAGTGATTTATTTGATGATTCGGCCAGCCCATTACCTTGCGGATGATAAGCGGTGGAGTGACCCAAACTGATATTGTACTTATAACAAAAATCCACCATCTTATTTGACTTGAAAGCAGCTGCATTATCCGTGATCAATTTGAATGGACAGCCAAAACGGGACAAGATATTAGTTTCAAGAAAGGAGATAATTACCGAGTCTGTGGCCTGCCGAGTAGGAATTGCTTCTATCCACTTGGTGAAGTAGTCGGTAGCAGTCAAAATCCATCTATGCTGCCCGGATGAAGCTGGGTGTATTTCACCAATGAAATCAAGGCCCCACTGCTGAAAAGGTGCACTAATTTCCACCGGCTTGAGTGGCAATGGCTGCAATCTTTGTTTCCCTTGAAATATTTGGCACTCATGGCAGCTCTTCACCGCTTTGTATACATCAGAAAAAAGGGATGGCCAATAGAAACCAGCTCTCAAAATCTTGTTGGCTGTAGTTTTCCAAAATAAATGACCTCCACAATCACCTTTATGGAAGTCTTCTACCGTTGCTTTCGCTTCTTCTTCAACCAAACAATTCAGTAGGATGCCTCCGGGATCTTTCCAATACAATGCTGATTTCATGATGCAAAACTTAGCGGCCTTCAATTTCAAAGTCCTTGCTTTGTTCTTTGACATTCCAGGAGGCGCGGACACATTCTGAAGTACATACACTATATCAGCATACCAAGGAGAATTAATGAAAATGTCTGATACCTGAACCGCTGAATTTTCTCCTTCACCATCGAACAAGGCTGCAATCAAGTTGATGTCAAGCGCATGTAGGTTTGTTTCAGCCATTAGTTTAGCAAGTCCTTGTCCTTTAACCAGCTTGGTTGGCTTGATTTCAACATCATACTCCAAGAGAGCAGCAATCCACTTGCCTCTCCTACCTTCCGGCTCTGTTTGTACCAAGACATCCTTTACCGCTGCACTAGGAACATAAGCTAAGACATGAGAATGAAGAATATAAACCCGGAAATATTTCAATGCCTTAATCAGGGCCAGCGCTTGTTTCTCAATGATGTTATATTTTAATGCCCCATCTCTAATGATCCGGCTGAAAAATGCAATTGGCCTTTCAACACCCTCTCTTTTTTGCATCAAAACTGCTGCTAGTGTATGCTCGGAAGCGAAAGAAAACAATATGAAATCCTGAGTATAATCAGGGCTGATTAAGGTCGGGGCTGAAGACAAGATTACCTTGATTAAATTGAAGGATTTGACTGCCTCCTCAGTCCATTTGATCTCGCTGTCTTTCCGAAGCATGTTGGTCATTTCTCTTAAGTGCTCTGCAAGATTAGGAATGAAGCGACGCAGAAAATTCAATTTACCGTTAAAAGATTGTATCTCCTTCTTATTTCGGGGCTGTTCTAACTGCTGAATTGCCTCCACTCTTGCGGGATCAATACGTATACCATCTTTGGAAATGATATGTCCCAACAATTTACCTTCACTCATGGCGAAGAGACTCTTTTTTGGATTTAAAGAGATGCCATATTTTCTGCATTTTTGAAAAACTTTCGTCAAATGAAAAAGATGCTCCTCATCGGATTTAGAAAATACCGTTAAGTCATCAAGATAAACAACTAAAAATATGTCCTTTTCATTTGCAAAAGCCATGTCCATAGCTCGCTGAAATGTTGCACCTGCATTCTTTAAACCAAAAGGCATTTTAGCATAATGAAATGTTCCCCAAGGTGTAGTGAAGGCTGTCTTATCACGGTCATCCTCATGGACTAGGATCTGATTGTAACCGGAGTATCCATCCAACAATGACATCTTGGAGGCACCTACTACTCGCTGCAATATGTGATCCATCTTTGGCAGCGGATAGTTATCTTTGAGAGATACCTTGTTCAAATTTCTAAAATCTATGCATAACCGAATCTCACCGGTTTTCTTCCTTACTGGCACTAGATTAGAAATCCAATCTGAAAAGCGAACGGGAACTATAATTCCGGATTGATAAAGTCTATTTACCTCTTTTTCAATCAAGGGCAGCAACTTGGGATTGATCCTCCGCAACTTCTGCCGAAAAGGTTTCTGATTTTGTTTGATTGGAATAGTGTGTTGGATTATGTTTGTATCATAAGTCTTTAGATCTGAATAATCCCAAGCGAATACATTAGTAAATGATGACAGCAATCTAATGTATTGATTCTTTACCTTGGGTGGCAGGGCCTTCGATAATTTCACCATCTTTGGATGTTCCACTGTCCCAAGGTTGACATCTTCCACACCTTCTTCGGTTGGCATCAAAGTTGGCTTGCGAGCCACATCGTCTTGATCAGAAAGCTCTTCTAAAGGAATCAGCCCCTTTGGAATATGATTGTCTTTCAGCTGCAAAACATCCATTTGATTTATTCCTTCAGGCACCATGTCAATTGAGATTTCTTCAAACTTACCTTCTCCATGCAAGAAGTCTTTGATTTCCTCATCATCCTGAAAGACTTGCCAATTCCTTTGGTTGTCCGGGATTGTGGGGCGGTGTTTTACATAGATTTCAAACTTGTTACTCGAATTCATTGGTATCTTTAAATTGCTTGCTGCCTTAGCCAAAGCATCGGCAACTCCATTTTGTATCCGTGGTATGCATGTCAAAGTGTGCTCTGAAAACCGCTTCAAAATATCCAAAACAACATTGCGATAAGCCCGCATACGAGGATGTTTAGCTTGAAATTCCCCCTTTACTTGTTTGATCACTAACTCGGAGTCGCCATAAATTGCTATCTTTTTTGCTTTTAATTTCCGGAGGATTTTCAAACCAGCTATAAGGGCCTCATATTCAGCTTCATTATTTGAACAATCAAAAGCCAATTTATAAGAGCAAACTTGTACCTTACTTGGAACTTGTTTAGAGACTGAAAATGGGCTGCGGATCCATACGCCAATGCCTGCTCCATCGCTGCCCACTGCCCCGTCAAAATCCATAGTCCAAAGACCATCTTCATCATCATCCAAGGGCTGTACTTGTGATGTTGTTTCAGTCATGACTTGCTGTCCATTTATCTCAGCAATTGACTTTATGACAGCAGCCTTTTCTTTGCTTTCCGTTCTCAATACTTCTCTAACATCTTCAGCAATGCCTGGGATATCTTCTATCTGAACTAATTGACTATTTACTTCATTAAAACTATCAGCAAATAAAACATAGGACTCTAGATCTGTCTGTACATAGTTTACAGGATGATTTACCGGTTTTTCCTTGCTTGTAATCATATACTTCATCTTTTGCTCTCGATAGACTTTCCTCATTTGTCCAAACACCGGAATAGAGGCATATGAAAAGTCCAGCTATAAAGTGCCTTTGAGTTTTGATCCCCATGACCTTGAAAGAAGCATGCCAAACCTTGGCGGAATGTCCGCTACTACCACATCCATCAAGAGATTCTTTGCGGGAATTTGATCCAAGCTAACAACTAAATCTTTAATCAGACCGATGCATCTAACTCGGCTGGAATCAAATGAGTATAGATCATGGTAGTTACGAGTTATATCAAGTCCCAACTTCTCCATTATTGCCTTGGGCATTAAATTGTGTGATGCTCCCGAATCGAACATAGCATTATGAAGCACATAATCATGAATTCTCAAGCTGATATAGAATGGCGGGACATCGCTTTCCGGTGACTCACCATTGAGAGCTGGCCCAAAGATCAATTCCGGCTGATCATCCTCCACATTAACCGCATCTAACATTGGATCAGTATTGAACATCTTAGAAATTTGTGCTCTGTAAGTAGTGTTCTTCATGACTTCAGTAAGTGGAATGGACAATTTCAATTTTGAGACTTCATTCTCAATGCTGAACGCTTGACTTCTTTCACTTTCTTTGGCCGGATTATCTCTTTTTTCTGCTCTATCTTTAGGTACATTTGATGGCTGATCCATCTTGTTTGCTGGAGCTGTTGGGGCTGATGAAGAATCCATGATTTCTTTACCTTTTCTTTGCGGAACAGCAGCACCATTCTTTGCCGCATTTTTTGCCTTCTTTTGAAGTGGATGTATAGGTACTGTTCGGTTTCTCAGTTGTCTCTCTTTGCCTTGTTGAGCTGATAAGGCATGTAGATAACCTCTTTGATATTCCTCAGACTCATCTTGAAGTGCCACATCATTAGATAGAATGTAATGCTCGTCTTGAGGTGCATAAGCATTACTTACCAGCTCATCTTCTTCCGTGATGAAAGTGGGCATATCATCGGGAGTGAAAAAATGATTTTCTTCACCGGGACTTTCACCCTCATCTTCAGATTCTTGAGTGACATAGTTTTGCTGAAATGGGGGTTGGATCGGTTGTTGTACTGCCGCCTCTTGTCCTCGTGGCTCCCGTTGTTTTATCCTATATTGGGGCTGCTGTTGTTGGCCTCTAAAGTTCGGATTTCGAACTTGCGGTTCCGGTTTGCCAAGACTGAGATTTTGGAGTGCCTTTGAAATATCTTCAACTTTCCGAAGAACTTGAGAAGCAGATGGAATATCCTCCTTGATGGTGACCTTCTTTTCCGCTTTCATTCTTGCCCGTTTATCATTCAGATTAGCCTCTACACTTACCGCAATTTTTTGCATTTCCTCCAAAGAAGGAGGATCTCGGTCCCGTAGCGAGTAGGCCATTTCCGGATCGAAACCATCCGGGAACTTCAGCAAGGCAGATTTTCGAGATGGCTTAAGATCATCTGGTATAGCATTATACACTGCATTAAATCTTATGATGTAGTCTTGAACGGACTCACCCGGATTTCTCTTAAGGTTGTTATATTCGGCATTGATTTGCAGCGGATCCTTTCTGATTTCCCATCTGTCCAAGAATTGTGTTTGAAGTGCTTCCAAAGAGACAATACTATTTGCTCTCAACCCTCTGAACCATTTCCGGACCTCTCCTCCAAAAGTCTGAACGAACAACCTCATGGTAACATCTTCCTCATCCAATTCATACAGATCAAAAAAGGTAGTCATCCGGTCAACATGCTGCTGAGCTGGGACACTCTGTGGAGTGCCATCAAACATTGGTATCTTGCTCTAGTAGTCAGCTGGCATGTCATGAAAGTTTGCAGGGAGAACAAGGGGAGCAAATCGGGCAGCCATGACTCTAGGTGGGGGAGGTGGAGGAGTAGAAGGAGTATGAGGAGGAGGAGGTGGAAGTATAATAACAGGGGTTGTGATAAGGGGAAGGGATGTTGGCGGAGATAAAGGTGATGATGGAGTTTGAGGTGTAGATGGAGGTGAACCAACAGGGGTATCGGGAAGTGTAACTATAGGTGAAATAGAGATGAAAGGAGGGAAAGAAGCTCGATGAGCCGTGAGGGAAGTTTGAAGATTTTCAGCTTGATCAATAGTAGACCCAATATGATCAGATATGTTTTCAATAAAATCAACAAGAGTTGAAGCATGTATACTACTTTGAAGATGCCGCAAAATATAAGATTCAACCACTTTGTTATGCCTTTCGAGGTCAATCACAGCTGCAAAGTCAGGATCAAGAACCAAAGTATCGAGTGCACTTTCAGATTTAGATTTAAACAATGACAATTCAAAATCCTCGTCCAAATCAAGATCTTCAAAATATTTAATTACAGCAGGCGATGAGTTAGATCTAACAACCAATTTTGAATCAGAAGCCAGCTTGTAAATACAAATAAACGAGGAAAGGAAAAAAAAAAAAAAACACTCAGCCAAATGGAAACTCTTAGCTTATCATCTGAAGCTTAGAGTCCATAATGATACTGGGATAAAGATGTCACTGAAGCGCTATGTTTACAAATCCCACGGAGATAGACTGAAGCAGCGTTTATCTACTAACGCTGATGTAAAACAAGAGCGTTTTCGAAGGCTTCTGGCGTAACTTCAGGCTCCGTCTAAGACTTATGAAACAACACACTCAATGAGCAAAGATTTAGATGTTCTCCCCAGTATGGTCGCCAATATGTTAGCGCTTGGAATTCACCTAGGCTGAGATAGACAAACTCTCAAGGCTACATCAAACCATTTCACCTCGTAGCTAGCCCTACGAGGTATGAGAAGGCTCTCTCGGGTCAGATTCGATAGATCTTTCAATATGATTAGGCTGACCAATTAATAATAAAGATTTTAGGCTAGTAAATTGATAAGGGGGTTGATTTAATGATTTTTGGGGTTTTTGGTGGCAATTGGTGGAAGTGCAATTCAAGGTGCGGGGATTGAGCACAGTTTTCACAGGGGGATCTAAGGGGCAAGGTAGGAATGAGTGTTGATGCCTTAATCTGAGATGGATGATCAGAGATGATAGAGGAGAAGCTAAAGAGGGCAAACACACAATTCGAATCCTCTCTAGACAGTAGAAAACATTAAAATTGAACAAACTAAAAAGCTGAGCATGTCAAAACATGAGTTCAAACTTTACCACTTCATCTGTCCAATTTAGAAGCATAAGAGAGATGTGAAACACATAAACAAACTTACAAGAACATGTAGAGAATACACCATCAACAATCAGATCCACAAGAATCCTCAAAGATGTCTGTAAAACCCTGGCTTTCCTTGCCTTCAATTGCAGAAATAGATGCACAATATACAATAAAGCTTCCTTACACAAGAGTCCAACCATCAAAATGAGAAAGAGAAGGCATAATATAGAAGGTCAAACCTCTTCCCCCACCTCTAGGGGTCGAGCTCAGCTTCCTAGGAGCTGTTACAACTAATTCTAAATCAGTCACTAGATAATAGGCCAGCACAACAACTTGCCTCTAAAAGTTAGGAAGCCTATCCATGCATTAAATATTAACTATTTACATCAAAGAAGCTTCTAGAAGAGTAAAGAAAGATAAAGCTTATCAAAGTGCCATGAAAATATTACATTCATCCATCATCTACAAGTAAAAATGGTCAACCATAGTCAAAACAGTGTTTTTTGACCGAAAATGGCAATTCTGGCAAATCTGGAAGTTCTGGTCGCGCCCATGGAAGTTCTGGTCGCGCCCCTTTACAGCTGTTTTTGAGTGGGTTCCACTGGTCCAAATCAGGTGCAAGATGGCTCATTGGAAAGCTTGGCCTGTCTACTTTCCATCCCAAGTGGAATTTCTGAATTTGGTGTTGATTTGACCCCTCAAAAACCATTTCTCCCAAGGTCACTTTCTGCAACTCAAAAAGTGGGCAGAAAGTCATTTTTTAGGTGTATTTTGAGCTTTTGGAGGCTCAAAACTCAAAATCAGGCTTCTCCCAAGTATTGGTAATTTTTCTTTTTGAATGCCCTTTCCAAAAATGCCAAGTTTGCAAAATTCCGAGCAGCCCTTCAAACTGGTCTCACCCGGGGTGAGACCAGTTCTTGGGAAAAACCTGTAATTTTACCAAAAATTTTCAAAATGCTCAAAAATCTTCAAAATTTTCACATTTTGGTGCTGGATCAAGGCTGATCAGTACCATGATGAGTGAGGGAGGCTTCAGCCAAGATACGGAGCGGATTTGTCCTTTTCCTCCTCTTCCGGGCCTCTGATAGCTTTCTTTGGAGAATTTTCATTCTCGCCTTGCAAACATGTAATCTTGCCCAGTAGTGTGTCTTCATGTTCTGGAGCAGCTCTTTGTCACGGTTTGCCTTGTCTAACAGTCCCTCCAAGCGCCAATTTGCTCGGATGAGCAATAACTCTCTATCCTTGGGCAGTGGGTCCCCAGGCCTCCTGCGGTTGATGACTCGGTCGAATCGAATCCTCCATAACTCATCCAACTCCTTCTCGGTCTCCAGCTGTTTGTTTCGCTGCTCTAAATAAGTGATAGTCCACTGAGCCATCTCAAGCTTCCGCTGCAACACAAGGTTCTCTTCCTCTCTCTGCCTAATGAGCTCATAGAAATCTGAAGAGGAAGGAGAATGAGCATCACGACCAGTGAAATCATCATGTGCCTCGCCAACTGCCTCATCCTCAACCATGGGCTGCTTGCCCTCTCGTACTGCCTGTGCCGATGAAGAAAGCGAGGCCCCTTCCACCTGGTGTGGAGATAACACTCGCTGCTCTGATGATGAAGACGAGACCCCTTCCACTGGCTGTGGAGAAAGTACTCGTCGGGCTGCTGCAAATAAGGTCCTGTGACCTCTCTGATATGTGATCCGAGGAGAAAAAGCCATATGTCTAGGAATGCTGATCTCAGGCTGATGTGATGGCCCTCCCTCCTCATGAACTGCCTCTGGCCCTGAATGTGGCTGTGTGAAAACATCTCGGGAGATGAAATCCGCCCAAGGGATGCCCTGCTGGCTCAGCTGATGGGAAACTACTAGCTGAATAAGACCATGATGGCATAGGCTCCGAAGCTGCTGTACTGGGGTCTGTCTCCGAAAGGCAGTGGCCATCCTCTGAATGTCGTGAAATAAATATGCCGAGATGTTCATCATCCTCACTCTGGTGAAGTGCATCATCATGCGGATATGACAAGAAAATACTCGTGAGAATCTCCCCTCGCATGTGAAGTAGTGCATAATGAGTCTCATGGTGTCTATATACTCTGCTCGGAGGAACTTGATAGGAAAGTTCCTTGACAAGTGATGCACATAGGAAGGCCTAACATATGGCTCATAGTATACCAGGTCCAGCCACTTGCGCCTTGGCCATACCTCACCCACATTGGGTATCCCGGTAGCCTCTGTGATAGCCTCTGGAGAAAATACAAAATTCACCCCTGCAAGGGTGACCTGCCTGTCATGGAGATGGAGGACAAACAACCGGGCCAAGTCCCTGTGATGCTGGATGTGTGACAGCCTCTCACAAAACTGAAAACAAGCCATATGCTGAAAGCAAGATAGTGCCAACGGGCAAGCCTGCAACTCTGTCAATGATATAGGCTCCTCCCTCTTGTGGTGACCACCCTTGCCTCCCCTACGAGGCCTCTGCTGTGTATGAATCTCAGAAGATGATGATCGGTCATCACCTTGCTCATTAGTCTCAGTGGTTGACATGGTGTTATTGAGCAAGGTGGAAAAAACAAGTCAAATTGACCGCTGCCCTGCCTGCAAAATGCTGTGAAGTATGTTGTTTTCAAGGGGAAACATCATGAGGGATATGTTAGGGGAGGGAATTTACATGTAGGAAAGGGAAAAATATATACATAAATAGGGAATTCTGAAGGAAAACATCACATAATGCTAAACATGTCATTCCATCTTTCAACATTTGCAAATTAATACCTTATTTAGGGAAACTGTGATTTTTTAGCACCAAGGGAAAGGACAATAAAAATCATCATGATGGAGGGGAGGATGTCATAAGCATAGGGGGATAAGGCAGCATCATCTATGTACAAGTAACAGGCAGCTCATTTCAATTTGTTTTGAATGTCATTGAGGAGCATACTCTGTTTTTCATAATTTCAAAATGACCATTTGATGCTTTGGGAAACAGGGATTTAGGGTTTCTGATTGTAAGAGGAAGGGAAGGGGTTGTTGTGATCATTTTACAGTGGAAGGGAGAGGGGATTGTATCTTGGGAATGAGGGAAAATAAAGAATATTAGGGACTAGGTTTAGGGGGACAACGGAACCCTCAACAAAGTCTGCTGCCAATCAATTTTTGTAACAGCAATTCATTTAAAACAGAGGCAACCTTATTTTTTGATTTGCCATGAATAATTAAGGTTTCACTGTGTGATTTGATCAGAGGGAGGGATATTCGATTGCCTAGGGAGTTTAACTGAAGGGACAAGCAATTGAATTAAGGTTTACATAGGGAATTAGGTAGGGGAAAAAACAGAGTTTTGAGGAGGGGAAAAAGATACCATGTTACTGCAAACCCTAACCACAGCAAGTCTGATTTCTTTGATGACTATGCAAATGAAATTTTGTCATGACCTTATTTGAGCTTTGAAGTCTTTGACATATACACAAGATGACATTTTCCTTTATTTTTCTAAGGCTATGCAAAATGGCAAATTTCACTGTTTTTACAATTTTTTGAGTGCATGCCTTGTCATCACTTTTTTTTATTTGTTTTTTATAATGTTTCTTTTCATTCTTTTGCTGTACATTTACATAGGCATTTTGATGTGTTACTAGTGCTTAGGGTTTGATCATTATACATGGGGAAAAGGTAGGGTTTATAGGGTTTGAAAGGACTAGGGTTTGCAAATGATTTAGGGGTAGGATTTGTATAAGATTGGGGGTAGGGTTTGAGTATTGTTTGCAAATGAGATTAATGATAATGACATTTTAACACCTGTGATTAATCATGGGAAAATGAATGGAAGGGAATAAGGAATAAAACACCTTGAATAACAAACAAAACTACCAAAGCATATGCTTGCAAAAACCTCAAGCCAATTTAACCTATTCTTACATTGACTTTTTGCATGAATTTTATGACCATAATCCACCTTTGAAATCATGACACATTTCAAAACGATGTGATGGAGGCATACCTTCAAACCCACGAGCAAAATTTGGTGAAATTCGGGAGTTTGGGTGAGTTTCTGGGCAGACAGAAGTTCTGGTCGCGCGCACCTTCAGACTGGTCGCGCCCCTGTAACTGGTCGCGCCAGTGTATTTTTAACACTGTGCGTTGGGCTGTAACTGGTCGCGCGCACCCAGATGGTCGCGCACCTCCTTAGAATGGTCGTGCACCACTCCAAGTGCTGGAACTTGCAGAAAATTGCCACGAATTGCCTCCTTTGCCTCTAGCACGAAATTTTGACTTTCATTTGCATAATAAGAGTGATTTGAGAGGGAAATTAGCTTTTTATAGGGTCACTTAAAAAAAAAAAAATTTAACTTTAGAACCCACTTTCTAATGTTTCCAACTTGCTTTGCTTTTTTTTAACACTGTTTAGAGTCTTTTTGTCCTGAAATGAGCTCTCTTGATGCGTTTGACTCCATTCTTTTTGCAGTTTGACCGCCTGATGAACTGTAGCGAAGGAACCAGGGTTATTGCCGGCAATTTTACAAATTTTTGAGAATTTCTTTATTTTTTCAAATTTCCACATGGCCTTGGACTTAAAAACAGGGTTTTTAAACCCAAGGCATAAAATGAGCTATAGCTGAAGAAAATGATAATGAAACGTATGTACAAGACTCCTTCCGGCTTGCTGGGCACCTGCTGACCATGACTCATGACCTTGAAATGATTTTGACTCAAAACCCTAGACCTAAGACCATGGGACCTCAAGACAAAAACAAGAACAAGCCTGACTCAATTACATTGTTGTATGACCTAATCCAGCAAAGCCAAGAAGGGAACAAAGACCAGCTCCTCCATTCAGTGTTATGGCATGCCTAGCGGGATGCAAAACTGACACTGATGAGACACCTATAAATGCATATGCAAAGAGTTATTGATCACTGATGGAGGGCTCAAGACCGACACTAACAGGAGGAGCATGTTCAATTTTCAGAGATAGCATGGCATTGAATAGAGACTCACTGGAAGCTAGTTCCTTATTTTACATGCTTATCTTATAGGAGAGACTTCTTTGGTTTGCAACGACATGGTGTGAAGTATGATAGGGGGAGTACTGTAACAACCCTCATGAAAAGTTCATGTAATAAAAGTTAATAAATGAAATATAAAGACCACGAGTAAGGGACACGTATTACAAGCTGAATTTTGGGCAAATATATTCTAGTGAGCATCATTGGATGTATATGTTTGGCATATTCAATTATGAAAATAAATCAAATTAGAGGCAAATGAAGGTAAAAGGTCATAGGTTTCATGTGAGGAGGAAATTGAAGGAAAATAATGAAAAATGAAGAAATTAGAGGCCTCATGCATAAAAATGTTTCTGAGGACCAATTCATGGCTTTTGTTAGTTCAAGTTTGGAGCTCGCTCTCTCATTATTCTCTCTCTTTGGTCACACAGAGTTTTCCTGGAGCACTCTAGTTTTGAGAAAAGGAAAGGGAAATCAAGGAGAGGAAAAGAAAATCAAGCAAGGATCAAGGAAAGGAAAGTAGGATCAAGCAACTTCAATAGGAATATTTGAAAGTAACCTTTTTCATGTGTGATTTCCTAGCTGGTTTGGACATGCATGGCTTTGCATGTTGGTGTATGGTTCTCTTGTTGTCGGTGGCATGGTATTGTCGGGTTATGATAGTAGATTTCAACCTAGCCTAGCCTTTTTCTGGATGACATGGTATGTTGGGATGTTTAATTCAGTTTTGGAACTTTGGAGTTGACAGATGGATTTCAGAATCCGGGGCAGAGGTTGTCTCAAAGTTCATTCCCAAAGGCCCAAGAATACCTTGACCGGTTTTGGCGGGATACATAGTAAAGCCTGAGGGAGCAATCTCGGTTTAGGGCCTAGTGATCTAGGTTTGGATTGAGGTAAATCTTGGGAGATAAGGAGATGGAAAATTCCTCAAGGATAGTGATGGATTCTAGATGTCATTCCAAGTTCTGTTTGGTCGTGATCGAAGCACCGATTTTGGTGTGATCACGGTTGGATGAGGGTGGAGGTGATTTAACCTCTCGATTCCCTTGGCTATTTTACGAGATCCCACATTCATGCTTGGAATATTTCATAGGGGTGATTGGTTTAAAGAAATATTTGGTTCATCCATGTTTATGGTCGAGTGGTACGTGGAAGTCCCAAACCTGGTCGGATTTTCGTATGATTAATAAAAGCTAAGTTCTCCTACTTTTGCATTGATTTATATGCAGATTTAATGGCTATCATATCTTTAATATGTATATGGTTTTATGATGATTATAAGCATGGTTGAATGATTGGATCATGTCATGCTTATTTCATATATTTACTTGTAACTATTAAATGGATGGATGGAAGACCTAATTGATGATGTGGTATTTCAATGGAGAAGGAGGTGATCCTTCTGGTTATGTTTCATAAATTGTTTCATTCATTTATGCATTGTCTTGTATCCTAGACCTGTAGGTTGCATTGATGCCAAGTGTTTGACAAAATGTTAGTCCCAGTTGGGCATGCTCATGCCTAGTACCAAGGGTGATTTTTGATTGATCAACATGGTTATCATGTTTTTAATGATTTATGAAAGAGACAACAACTTCTGGGTAGAGGCCAGGAATCTAGGCTAGAAAAGTGGCTCAAATACCGGGGTCGCTGGCACAAAACTTGCAATTCTAGACCACAGTCGCTGGCAGATAGGCATGTGAGAGTGACTTTAGGTTGTTGGTCGCTCCCTTTCCCATAACATGAGAGCGACTGAGGCCTAAGAGTTGCAGAATAGTAGTGGGACCCAGGGGCAGGCTGTCTAAGTGGATGACTTGTCTCCTGAGGGGTCTGTTGATGATGTTGGATGACAGTATGTGATGTTCGGTTAATTCCACTTCACTAAGGTGACATAGGAGGTCGAATTTGATTGCAGTAGCATCCCTCCTCATGTTTACTCCGGTTGGCATGGTTACTTTGGGTAGACATGGGAGGGGGTGTTACAGAGTGGTATTAGAACATAGTTACGCTCTCTTTGGGTCATATTTGGTGCTATAGATATAGGTGGATGTGTTGGTCATGCATGCATGTCAGTTGCGTGTGTGGCTCTTACACTTGAATTCAATGTGCTTGTTGCATTGCATCATATTGATCATGGTAGTAGTAAGGTTATCATGAGGAACTTGATGTCAATTTTATGGAATGCATCGTCATGGGTATATGACTGGTTACACAATTATATGTAGCTTGATTACATTCTTCTATGTTGGGTTGCATCCTTGGTTATTTGATTACATGCATCAGTCTTATAGGTCGATTACAAGAATTGATTTCTTATGCTCGACTACATGTGGTTATGCATATGTGTAGTCGATTAGGCATTGCTTATGCAAGTGGATAGTTGCAAGAAGCAATGTGTATACTGGAGTATTGGTTGTTGTCATGCATGAGGTCATAACATGCATTGTTGATATGGCCTTGCATTGATGACTGAACCCTAGTTAATATCATGGTTATGCATTGATGCACTTATTGATATATGTCTATATGTTATTGTTGTTATGTTGTACATGCATCACGTTGATTTGATGATCTTGCGGACAAGATATCCTCTGCAAGTATGCTAAGGTACGTTGATTTATCGTGATTTTCTTTACCTAACATAGTATGCCTTATAGGAAAGAGATCAGATGGCTAGCATGCAATCTCCCTACTCATTAGATGGGCAATGTTGTGTGGGGCACTCTTCTAACTCAGTAGACACCTTGAGAAGCCTGAAGGAAGAAATAAGGAGTTGCAAAGTAGAAAATGCCAAAATTATGCAGGCAAAAGAGAAACAAGCAGAGGTTAATGTGATATTACTTTAGAGTTTGACAGATTTGCAGTGACAGGGACCTCTTCGGATCAACCATGAACATTAGGATAGAACTAATGGGGTAGATGGCAGCGATTCTCATAATAGACATAGGGCAGATAGATGCGACACTATCAGAGATGGCAGGTTGTTGGACACTCTAGATAGAAGAGGTACTGGACACAGGTATTAGTCTAGTTCTGTTTCTGATAGACATCATGATCATCATCATCCGTACAGGAGGAATGATAGGGGATACTTGCTGAATGAGTTCAAGAAGGCAAAGCCACCTACCTTTGATGAAGAGATGAAGAAATCTCAGGATGCGGAGGCTTGGTTTCTTGGCATGTGGAAATTCTTTAGATTGTATGATTATTCAAAAAACATGAGAGCAAGGATAGCCATTTTAGTCTCAAAGGTAAAGTGGATATTTGGTGGGAATACGTGAATAATTTCAAGGACATACATGAAGATGAGTTGACTTGGCATGCGTTTGAAAGTATATTTAAGAAGAAGTACTTGCCTGAGAGGTATTATGATGACAAAGCTAATGAGTTTTAAGAGTTGCAGATGGGTTCTATGACAAATGAGGAGTATACTGGCAGATTTTTGGAGATGTTGAGATATGTGCCTTACCTTAGAGAGGAGAAGGTGAAGGTTTAGAGATTCATCAGTGGATTTCCAATTGCATACAGAGACTAGATTGAGTTTGATGAGCCTTGATCGTTGGAGGAGTACATTCGAAAGTTGAAACATTTTATGAGAAGTCGAAGCACAAAGGTGGGCTGAAACATGACTTGAAGAGAAATGACAAAGCTAAAGGAAAATGGCCACCAAAGAGAGGAAGACCTCAAGATGCAAGTGAGAAAGATAATGCAGTTCCTTACAAGAAATTCAATACAGTTGATAAGGGACATGGAGAGCAGTAGGTTGGAGGCGGTGGTAGGGAACCATTGCGGTGTTAAGGATCATTGTAAGAGGGATTGTCTGTTGTATCAAAGTGGCGGTAGACCCCATATATAGTTCTCAGGAGGCACATAAAGTTGGTGATGTTGGTCATAGTGTTCCTCGGATTTATTCAGCAGTGGAAAATAGGCAGGCGGATCATCAGGAATTGATCATTGAGATGGACGATAAGATTTGTGATCAAATTGTTTCTATTTTGATTGATCCTGGATCTAACTATATTTATATTAATCTTGACCTAATGGATAAGGGTGGTCTGAGAAAAGAAGTGCATGCAGAATCTTGGTTGGTACAGCTGGCTACAGGTACAAAGAAGTTAGTTCACTATTTGGTAAGAGCTTGTGCATTTGAGCTAAATGGTATTCCTACAACAGTGCATTTGAATGTATTTCCATTGGGACCGTATAGTATGCTTTTGGGTATGGATTGGATATACCTTCACAAAACCAAAGTGGATTTCTTCAACAAGGCCATTGAGTGTGTGGATGATAGTGGGGAAAAGAGGGCCTTACAGGGAAATAAGAATCTTACATCAGTAAGGATGGTTACCACTATGCAGGCTAAGCATAACTGCAGAAAAGGTTGTATGATGTTTGTGGTACACATTTCGAGTGACAAGGGTAAGGAGGTTAAGGATGTTGATGTGTTGAGAAGGTACCCAGTGTTGCAGCAGTTTCGGGATGTATTTCTTGAGGACATTTTAGAGTTGCCACCTCACAGGGAGGTAGACGTTTCTATTGAGTTAATGCCAGGGGCAGCTCTAGCATCAAAAGCACCTTACAGGATGAGCACACCTGAGTTGGTAGAGTTGAAGTTGCAGCTAAAGGAAATGTTTGACAAAGGATACATAAGACCTAGTGTATCACCTTGGGGTGTACTGGTGTTGTTCGTAAAAAAGAAAGATGGTACTCATAAATTGTGCATTGATTACAAGACACTGAACAAGGTAATTATTAAGAACAGATACCCTTTTCCGAGAATTGATGATTTGTTTGATCAGCTAAAGGGAGCAACAATGTTATCTAAGATCGACTTGAGATCAGGATACCATCAGGTACACACAAGGAAGAGGATATCTTCAAGACTGCATTCAGTACCAAGTATGGGCATTATGACTTTTTTGTTGTTCCATTCGGTTTGACTAATGCTCCAACTACATTAATGTGTTTGATGAATAGTGTGTTGTGTACTTATTTGGACAAGTTTGTTATTGTATTCATTGATGACATCTTGGTATATTCTAAGAATGAGGAAGAACATGTCAAACATTTAGTAGCAATGATGAGATTGCTAAAAGAGCATCAATTGTATGCTAAGCTTAGAAAGTGCAGCTTCTTTCAAACTGAGGTACATTACTTTGGACATGTTGTCTCCAAGGAAGGCATAACAGTAGATCCATAAAAGATAAGGGCCATCATGGAATGGGCAGCTCATAAGAATATAGATGAGGTGATATCATTCATGGGATTGGAAGGTTACTATAGGAGGTTCATCAGGAACTTCTCACGCATTGCATATTCTATCACATCATTGAAGCGAAAAGGTATAAAGTTTTAATGGACGACAGAATGTGAAGATAGTTTTGGGCAGCTTAAGCAATTGTTGACACATGCACTAGTGCTAAAGATTGTGGATCTAGATAAGGAGTTTGTGGTGTGTATATATGCTTGCAAAAGGGGACTTGGTGGAGTTCTCATGCAAGAAGGACATGTAGTGTGCTATGAGTCACAGAAACTGAATGAGCACAAGAAGAACTATCTGACGCATGATCTTGAGCTAGCAGCGATTATACATGCATTGAAGATGTGGAGACATTATCTTCTAGGCAAGAGGTTTACATTGATGAGTGATCACAGTGGGTTGAGGTATTTGTTTGACCAGCCAAATCTAAATGACAATAAAACTACATGGTTGGCTACCCTTAGTGAGTTTTACTTCGAGATCCGATACATCAAAGAGAAGGAGAACCGGGTTGCAGATTCTCTTAGCAGGAAGGTATAGGTAAATCATATAGTAACTATAAGCTCTTATGGGACAAAGTTACAGGATAAGATTTTGCAAGCAGGATAGTAGGATGACAAATACATGGAGATTATGCAGAGGTTACAATAGGGTATAGGTACAACTGCAGTTACAGGGACAGGTGATTAGGATGTAGACTATCATCTCACGACAGATGGCTTGGTGAGGTTTTCATACAAGATCTATGTGCCAAATTACAGTGAGCTCGAGAAGCTTTTCTTGAGGGAGTTTCATGTGAAACCATATTCAGGTCATGCAGGATATCATAAGACATTGACAATGGTGAAGAAGTTTTACTATTGGCTAAATTTGAGAAAAGAAGTGATAGAGTTCGTGGCTAGATTATTATATTGTCAGTAGATAAAGGCAGAGTGCAAGCATCCAGGCGTTCTACTACAACCTATAACGATTCCGAAATGGAAATGGGAGGTCATTTCCATGGATTTCATCACAAGCCTTCCGAGGATAGCGAAGAAACATGATTCTATTATGGTCATGGTCGACAGGTTGAGAAAGGTAGCTCACTTCATTTCGATAAAGACTACATATTCAGCTAGTGAGATAGCACAGGTGTTCATCAGAGAGATAGTCATACTGCGTGGTGTTCCAAACAAGATTGTGTCAAACAGGGATGTAAAGTTCATTTCCAAGTTTTGGAAGGAGCTATTTGCAGGCTTGGGTACAGATTTGGCCTTCAACACAGCTTATCATCCGTAGATAGATGGTCAGACATAGAGGGTCAATAGGATCTTGGAAGATATGTTGAGGATGTATGTGACGCACCAACATAGGAAATGGGAAGAGTATCTACCATTGGTTGAGTTCGCATACAACAATGGTTATCAAGAATCATTGAAGATGAGTCCTTTCGAGGCATTGTATGGGCTGATTTGTAACACTCCAATCATCGAGAGTGATCCAACGAACATGGTACTTATTGGACTGGACATGCTGGCGGACATGGAGCAGGAAATGCAGGTTATAAAGAAGAATCTAAAGGCAATACAGGATAGACAAAAGAGTTATGCGGATCATCAAAGGGTGTTCAAAGAGTTTTAGGTTGGGCAGCATGTGTATTTGTGCATCAAGCCCAAGTAAATCTCTTTGAGAATTGGTTTATGTGCCATGTTAGCACCACGATATTGCGAGCCTTTCGAGATCCTTGAGAGGACTAGATCAGTGGAATATCGACTTGCACTGCCTCCAACAGTAAAAGCCCATGATGTTTTCCATATTTCATTGCTTAAGAAGTATATAAAGGATGTTGATCATGTTATTGATTGGTTTGTATTGCAGGTGGAGCAAGGAGAGTTTCAGTCAGAGCCTCAGTCCATACTACAGCGAAAGCTTCTCATGCTCAGGAACAAAGGCATAGAGCAAGTTAGAGTGTAGTGGAAGCACTTTGGGCCTAAAGAAACTACATGGGAGATGATAGATTAAATGTGGGCCCTATATCCTTCATTGTTTTTTGGTTGAGGTCAAACAATTTTGGTTTGATGTTAGTTTATGTTTGGCATATGTTTTGTTGTTGTTTTGATATGTATATGTATATGGATGTAAATATTTCCATGAGCTAAGTTATAAATCTCCAATAAGCGGTGTGGGTGTCATGTTACTATGGTTGTTATATTGTCATGTTGTCATGATGTTTTTCTTTTGAGCAGGTTCTTGATTGTAAATATCGCAATGAGCTAAGTTATAAAGCTCCATAGGCAATGTATTTTCTTTCAACAATTTTGCTAGGCTCTTGGTGTGGTTTAACACCGAGGACGGTGTTCCTCAAGGCGGAGTGTTCTGTAACAACCCTGGTGAAAATTTCATGTAATAAAAGCTAATAAAGGAAAAATAAATACCACGCGTAAGGGACATGTATTCCAAATTGAATGTTGGGCAAATATATCCTAGTGGGCATCACTGGATGTGTGTTTGAGCTAAGGAAAATTGGCAAAGGTGAAGGCAAAGGCATTAAAAGGCAAAAAGTCACTTTTGGCACATTTAATTATGAAAATAAAGGAAATTAGAATAAAAGGAAGGTAAAAGGTCACAGGTTTCATGTGAGGAAGAAATTGAAGGAAAATAATGTAAAATGAAGAAATTAGAGGCCTCATGCATAAAAAGGCTTTTGAGGATCAGTTCATGGCTTTTGTCAGTTCAAATTTGGAGATCTCTCATTATTCTCTCTCACTCTCACTCTCTTGGTCACTTAGAGTTTTCTTGGAGCATTATAGTTTGGAGCAAAGAAAAGGGAAAGCAAGGAGAGGAAAGGAAAAGAAAGCAAGGATCAAGGAAAGGAAAGCAGGATTAAGCAACTTTAGCAGGAATACTTACATGTAACCTTTTGCATGTGTGATTTCCTAGCTAGTTTGGACATGCATGGCTTTGCACATTGGTATATGGTTCTCTTGCTATCGGTGGCATCGTATTGTCGAGTTATGACAGTGGATTTCAAACTAGCCTAGCCTTTTTCCTGATGCCATGCTATATTAGGATGTTTATTTCAGTTTTGGAACTTCAGAATTAGAGATGGATTTCAGAATTTGGGGCGGAGATGGTCTCAAGGTTCATTCCCAAAGGCCTAGGAATCCCTAGACCGGTTTTAGCGAGATACATGGTAAAGCCCAAGGGATAAGTCTCAGTTTAGGGCCTAGTGTTTTGGGTTTGGATTGCGGTAAAGCTTGAGAGACAAGGAGATGGAAAATTCCTCAAGGATAGTGATGGATTCCGGATGGCATTCCAAGTTCTGTTCGGTTGTGATCAGAGCACCCATTTTGGTGTGATCACGGTTGGATGAGGGTGGAGGTGTTTTAACCTTTGAATTCCCTTGGTTGTTCTATGATATCCAACAATCATGCTTGGAACATGGCACGGGGTTGACTGGCTGAAAGAGAAATTTGGTTCAACCATGTCTATGGTCAGGTGATACATGAAAGTCTCGAACTTGGTCAGATTTTCCTATGATTAATAAAATATAAGTTATCTTACTTTTGCACTAATTTTTATGTGGATTTAATGGCTACCATATCTTTGATATGTATATGGTTTTATGCTGATTATAATCACGGTTGAATGAATAGTTCATGTCATGGTTATTTCATATATTTACTTGTAACTGTTAAATGGATGGATGCAAGACCTAATTGGTGATGTAGTAGTTCAATGGAAAAGGAGGTGATCCTTTTGGTTATGTTTCCGAAGTTGTTTCAGTCATTTATACTCGGACTTGTATCCTAGACCTGTAGGTTGCATTGATGCCAAGTGTTTGACAAAATGTTAGTCCCAGTTGGGGATGCTCAGGCATAGTCCTGAGGATGAATTTTGATTGATCAACATGGTTATCATGTTTTTAATGGTTACCGAAAGTTACAACAAGTTTTGGGCACATCATTGGGGAGGATGGTGTCAAAGTGCATGACGAGAAGAATAGAACTATCTAGGATTGGCCAGAGCCTTGGAATGTGACCAAGCTGACGAGGTTTGTGGGAATTTTCACCTATTACAGGAAGTTCGTGAAGGGCTTCTCACAGCTAATTGCACCCCGCACAGAATTAACAAAGAATGGGGGTTTTGAGTGAACCACTACAACGCAGGAGGCATTTGATTGCCTCAAGGAGGTCATGAGTAGTTGTTTGGTGTTGGCACTCCTTAATTTCACTTATCATTTCGTGTTGGAGTGTGATGCATCAGGAGTGGGTGTGGGGATCGTATTGATGCAGGGAGGGCACCCGATAGTGTTTGAGAGCAGGAAGCTATTGCCCCATGAACCACTTTACTCCATCTATGACAAGGAGATGCTGGACGTCATGCATGCATTGGCAAAATTAAGACAATGTGTGGTGGGGAACAGGTTCAAGGTCAAGACTGATCACAACAGCCTCAGGTTCTTTTTGGAGCAGAAACAACTACAGGAGAGGCAGCGAAAGTGGGTGAGAAAAACTATAGGCATATGACTTTAACTTCGAGTATGTCAAATGGAAGCACAACGTAGTTGCTGATGCGTTGTCCAAAACACCAGCCAATTTGTCCTTGATGAGCATTGCCCCAGACTGGAGGGTGCAGTTACTTGTTGAGTACTCCAACAACAAGTTTGCATGTGAGATCCTTGATGGGTTGGTGACGGATGACCAGTATCGGGTGATGAACGAGGTGATCTACTACCGAGACCAGATTTACTTGGTACCCAACTCCCCACTGAGGGAGAAGATTCTGCAGGTTTCCCATGATTCGCCACTAGTAGGGCACCATGGATTTACAAAGACATATCAGACCATTAGGGAGTGCTTTGCATGGAAGGGCCTGAAGGAGAATGTTCTGAGGCATATACAGGAGTGTGACACATGCCAACAGAAAAAGGGAGAGAAGACACATCCCACTGGTCTACTATAGTTGCTTCCCATTCCAGAGGGGAAATGGGAAAGCATATTGATGGATTTCATCACTGGGTTGCCCACCGTATAGGGCAAAGACTGCATCTATGTGATGGTAGATCGCTTGACGAAGTACGCTCACTCTTTTCCATTCCAACCCAGTACTCGGCCTCATAGGTGGCCGAATTGTTTTTCAGGGAGGTGTTTCGGCTACATGGTCTCCCCAAGACCATTGCCAGTGACTGGGACAACAGGTTCATGGGTGGGTTTTGGCAGGAGTTATTTAGGTTGGTGGGTACTGAACTCACCCCGAGTACCAGTTACCACCCATAGACATATGGATTAATGGAGATAGTTAACAAGTGGTTGTAGGGCTACTTGCGTAACTATGTGACAGGGTAGCAGAGGGAATGGATGTGATGGATGCATTTTGGGGAATACTACTACAACACTACGCATCACATGTCTATAGGTATGTCACCATTTCGAGCCCCATATGGTTACGATGCATTTTATTTTTCTGATGTTATATTTGGAGACAATCGAGCCCCAAGTGCCAAGGACTAGCTACAAGAGAGGCAAGACGTCTTGAGGGCTTTGAAAGACAATCTGCAAATGGCCCAAAATCAACAGAAGCTTTATGCAAACAGGGGCAGAGTTGAAAGACAGTTCGAAGTTGGGGACTTGGTCTTTTTGAGGCTCCAACCGTACTGACAATGTACGATCAAGAAGAAGGGGGCCGAAAAACTCAAACCCCGCTTCTATGGGCCTTATCGTGTTACTCAGAAGGTGGGGAGGTAGCATATGAGTTGAAGTTACCACTGGGGTGCCAAGTGCACAAAATTTTTCATGTGTCATGCCTCAAGAAGGCACTAGGATAGCAGGTCACCGCTACTACAGAGCTACCCTCTATGGACAATCAAGGCCATTTGGTGAGGGAACTAGAAGCCATTTTGGATACCAGAGTGAGGCACCTGTGTAACAGAGTCATCAGGGAATTTTTTATTTGATGGAGGAATCTACCAGATGAGGATGCCACCTTGGAGCAGTGTTCTAGGAATCGTCCACCACCCCAAGGATCCAAAGGCAGATCTGTGTCCTGTACGAATCCGCCACCAATCCTTCGGCGAAATCGCGGATTGGAAAATCAGATTTGAGGATCTTTTTTTTGGGCGATTCTTGGAGAATTGGATTCGTGGGGCCCCGTTCCACAGCTCCTACTACCCGATCCGCGGTGCCTATTTCCCGATCCACGAATCCGAAAAGGATCAGGTGCATATCTGTGGAGGTTTAGGCGTGTATCCACCGTGGATCCGAGAGAAGGTGGACGGTTCCGGGAGGCTTTTTTGTTTTTGGAAATTTCGAACTGTTCTTTGAGGAACTATATTTTCTGAATACTCCCAAGGTGCTCCCTAATGGTAATGTTAAATTCTTAAAGTAAAAGGATGGAAATGAGGATAAAGGAGTGGTTCCAACCTCATCAGACTTCATACGGAGAAAATAGAATTTCATATCCCAATCAAAATTCAGCAAACTTAACAGTTTTCAGGATCAATGGGATTGTGGCGTTTCATTGGATTATATCATGTATGAGGGCATGTGATTGGCATTTAATGATTAATCAAGAGAAAAAAGCCCTATATGTACCCCCCCCAGTGTTGGTGTTATTGATTGTTAAACTCCTTTGTCATGGCCTTAGCAATTATGTACCCTTCACTCAAGTCAAAATCATTGATCAGACATGTTAAGCTTTCTCTACCATATTATAAGGCTTGGATTAAGATGTTTGATCAAAATTAGGCAATGTTGACTAAAATCCCTATAGAATTGAAGTAGAGGCAAAGGCTAGACAATATAAGAGGAATCTAGATTGTGGATGGTTGATGTTGGAATAATTAATCATTGATGTACAATGGATGCCATATCTATCTTGATTTATGTAAAAATATGCATGTTTTCATGTATTCCACAACTAATTTGGTATTTTGGATGTTTTTTAATATAAATGCAATATATATATAGTAGACGCTTCCGAGACGCTTCGCTTTCGCGTCCCCTCTTCCAAGAAAGGTCTCTGCTTCGTGCAACATTGCCTAGGAGGGGGAACAGATATTGCAGCATCCTTCTTTACAGTTGCTTGAGGACAAGCAACATTTTGGCAAGGAGGACTAATATTCTTGCTTAGTGTTTCATTATGCAAATATTGAAATTTTTATCAATTTTGGCATTTGCATTATTTCACTTAGGAAAAGGGAGCCTAGGGGACCCATATGTGATTTTTGGCCTAAGAGGCATTCCAAGTATAGTGCTCAGCAAAATTGCGACTTTGGTGGAATGTAGGGTCCACCACGAAGGCATTTTCGGCGCACATGTAGAGTACACTCTCATTGGCTCAAAGAAGGAGGGAGAAAGTCGATGTGGGCCCATACGGGTAGCCTTGGAGGAAATTCAATAAAAGAGGGAGGAGCTCTCATTTTGGTTATCATTCATCATTTCAGAATTTGTCTTTGACAAGAGCACGCTTGAGCAATGAGCCAAGTCTGCATGTGTTGTTCAGCACACTCGGTGTTTCTGAGCGGAAATCCCAGCCCTTGTTTCGGTGGACTTCGAGTGCCAGCCCAAGGAGGGAGTTCTTCTTGAGCCTAATTTGTACCAGCAGCAGGAGGTCAATTTGCAACAGTAAAGACAGCCTGTTAAATTTTGGTATGTTATATGCTTAGAGCAAATTTAATTCAATTTTCCATATTAGCTCAATATCAATTCCAGATTAGCAATCACATTTAGCATGATAGTAAAATGTAGATAGAACATAAACATAAATCGCAGAATACAAGCCAAGACAAGAGGACACAAGATGTGGTGCCAGCCAGGG
The DNA here is from genome assembly GCA_031772625.1 of Pinus tabuliformis. NCBI lineage: Eukaryota > Viridiplantae > Streptophyta > Pinopsida > Pinales > Pinaceae > Pinus > Pinus tabuliformis. The sequence continues at coordinate 822,637,465 of CM062805.1, forward strand.
ACAAACCCCAATGTGGGGAAACCCTTGATCAATTCTTCTTATATTCTTCAATAGTTCAACAGAGAGACATATAGTACATATACATCGGAAGTCAATACTTTGACTTGTCAAAATAAGAGCAGAGATATTCGCCATGAAGATGACATAATGAAGTTGTAGATCTAATGACATGGACTATAGTTTTGAACTCGAGTGAAGGCAAAAATTCTTCAACTGATTCTCCAAGGTGATTCCATCACCATGCTACACCTGGCTAGCTAACTAATCCTCAATGCAATAATACCAACCCGTGACAATAGCTATGTCCATATCATATTGCAGCAACATCATACAACCCTCCAATGGCTTCGAAAGTAATAGCTCCATGTATTATGCTAGTGATCTGAGCCTTCAAATACCCATACGAAATATTGATTGTGGTGTTATGGAATGTGGCCTAACACAGTTTTACTGTCTCACAAGGAAGTCTGCACCTTCATACATGATCAACTCACAATCTACCTTCTATTAATGACGGAGCTCCACCAAGGTGACTGAACATAGGCCTATATTAATCTACCCTCTAACATTCCCCTTTGCTGCTCCAAAGGTTTCCAACCAAGGTATTCAACACAGTGATTACATTCATTGTTCATAGCCTTTATCAAGTTCACACCCCTTACTCCATCCATAGCTTCTAAATCAAGGTCTGCAACATACAACAATTATTCCCTTGCATTTATTGTCAACACAGCCCTAACATATGTTTTCCAAGAACGCCTTGCTAGAAAAACTTCAACGCATACCCTTCAACACTCTTCTCCACGTCATACAAGCCACTTTTAGACCTTCCTTATTTGCCTGAAGCTTGACGTTGTACCTGTCCAAATCAGATGTCAGATTAGGCATCATTAGCTATGGTAAGACTCCTCCATGACTGCGGCTAGGGCATGCTTGAATAATCTTCTTTTTTACTGTGTCTAGGGCTAGTTAAGGCCCCCTCTTCCTAGCGTATAGGGATCCTCCTCTTGCTACATAGAACCCTCCTTTGACTACGGATTATATCACCTTTGAGGACTAGATTAGGGCGACATAGAGGCCTCTTGAGACTATGGATTAGAGGACTCCTTTAGGACATCGTTAAGGTCTTCTCGTCCATGACAACGTTAAGCCTTTTCCATGACATCATTAAGGTCATCTCCATGACAACGTTAAGCCTTTTCCATGATAGTGTTAAGGTCATCTCCATGACAGCATTAAGGCTAATTCCATGGCTGCGTTAAGGCTTCTTCCATGGTTGTGATTTGATCTTCATTAGGGCAGTGTAGAGCCTTTTCTTCCATTACTGCATCTAGATCTAGGGCATCTCCTCTAGGGCAGCGTTAGACCTTCTCCCAAGGATAGCGTATTCTCTTAAAGACTCCTTCCACCAAAACCCAAACAAGTGGAGAGGAAAAGATCACAAGAGATGTGTCTTAAATTACTTGCAAGCCACCTTTATTTATAGTTTAACATTGAGGATAAGATTGGGTAAATTGGTTGTTGGCCGACCTTGATGAATTGCCACATAACACAAATAAATCCATATCTCCATGAATACATGTCGGAATCGGATCATCTTAAGATCAATCCTACACCTCTCGACGAGAGGAATCCAAGAAAAATATCAACTGCCATAAATAAGAAGACCCACATCAAACTTGGCCCTAGTTTCCAATTTTAACAGAGCCACAACAATGCAGGGAATGCACAGTCACTGCTAGAGACACTCCGGGAATTTGGGGAGTCAAGGGAATTTGAGGTGGAGATTTGGTGGGAAGGCTTGAGAATAGTGTTGCAGGAACTGTGCCCCCCCCAAGGATCCAGAGGTAGATCCATGTCCCATACGGATCTGCCATCGATCATTCGGTAGAACTGTGGATCATAAAATAGGATCCGTGGTTCCACTTTTTTTGGCGATTCCTAAAAAGTTTGATCCGTGGGGGCCCAATCCGCGGTTCCTACTACCTGATCCATGTATCCGGACAGGATCAGGCGTGGATCTATGGAGGTTCGGTCGTGTATCCACCGTGGATCGCAAGCAGATCCGAGAGAATGTGGACGATTAACATGGTTCTGTGGGGCTTTTTTTGTTTTTGGAAATTTCAAACTGTTATGTGAGGAACTACACTTTCTGAATACTCCCAAGGTTCCCCTTGATGCTTCCTAGACACTTCCTAGATGATCCCTAATGGTAACGTTAAATTCTTAAAGTAAAAGTGACATTCTCCTTTATCTTTTGTTTGCATCCTTTTACCTAAATTTTTAACATTACCAAGAAATGACTCAGGATGTTTGAGAGTGGTTCCAACCTCATCAGACTTCATATGGAGAAAATACAATTTCATATCCCATTCAAAATTCAGAAGACTTAACAGTTTTCAAGATCAATGGGATTGTGGCATTTCATTGGATTATATCATGTATGAGGGCATGTGATTGGCATTTAATCAAGAGCACTAAGCCCTATATGTACCCCAGTGTTGGCGTTATTGATTGTTGAACTCATTTGTCATGGCCTTAGCAATTATGTACCCTTCACTCAAGTCAAAATCATTGATCACGCTTGTTAAGATTTCTCTACCATATTATAAGGCTTGGATTAAGCTGTTTGATCAATATTAGGCAATGTTGACTAAAATCCCTATAGAATTGAAGTAGAGGCAAAGGCTAAACAAGATAAGAGGAATCTAGATTGTAGATGGTTGATGCTAGAATAATTAATCATTGATGTACAATGGATGCAAAATCTATCTTGATTTATGTAAAAATAAGCATGTTTTCATGTCTTCTACAACTAATTTGGTATTTTGGATATTTTTTTAATATAAATGCATATATATATATAAATGCATATATATATATATATATATATATATATATATATATATATATATATATATCACAGATGCTTCGCTTCCTAGAATTTTGGGAAATGACGCTTCCTTGTCCCCGCTTCCAAAAAAAGTCCCTGCTTCATGTAACATTTCTTGGGAAGCCTTCTAACAGGGTTTATAGGCATTTTGGAGGCATTTCAGCAGCAGATCATTGGGGAGGTTGAATTTCCCAACAGGAGAGCTAGTCAAGCTCAAGGGGCTCGAAATACTGGGGTCAATATTTGGCCAAACCTTCGTGGGTTATTCTAGGTTTCTTGAGTAGAGGCCAGGATTAAATTCCTGGAATTGTCTTAGCAGTAGAGAGGGCTCTAGCAGCTCTTCATTTCAGGCACCAACACCATTTTTTGGGATTTACATCGCAGCAGTTGGGCCGAATTGACAAAGCTTGGAGGATGGTGATTCAGGGATCGTTGTGGGCTTTGATAGCTTGCTAAAAGCGAGCCCAGGTGCACTCATTCCAACACCTTCATTGTACAACTTTTCCATTTAATAAAATGAGTATACAACGTTGTTGTGGAAGCATTTTCATGGTTTGATTATCTGTTCTAGTTTTTATGATGTGTTTTCTATTTTTCTTTGAATAATTACTGTTAATTTTCCCTTAGAGATATTAAACAACCTATATAGTTGAGATAATTGGCCTCAACGAATCTACAATAATGCCACAATGGGCCTCCCAAAAAAATTGAAAATCAAATAACTGCAACCTGTGAACCCTGAATGGATCCACCAAGGGAAGAGATGAGTGCTCGCCCACTCTCACTGAATCACTTGAGGCTTTCTGTCTTGGGGCTACTGCTGAAGTAGAGAACCAGGTTCTCAAACCTCTCCACAAGAAAATACTCAACTCCAAGATTTCTCCAAATGATCTCCTCCTCCCCTTTTATATATTTGATGGATAGATCTCCAAGCTTCTAGAAGCATCTTGTTTTATTATTTTATTATTATTCTAGAAGCTCCTCCATTGACTTTATCTTAAGTTACCTTTAATTTTATTTTATTTCACTTAAGTCACTTTTGACCCTTTTTCTACAACTAATTATTTTTCCTTAAATAAATGACTAATTAAAGTCATTTTTAACTGAGGAAAATGGAAAATCGCCCACCATATTTTCTTCGGCCACTGGAAGTCTCTTTTCAGCATCCCATCCTATAGATCTTCTCGTTCCAATTCCAACGAGCTATTACACTGAGGTGTTCCATCAATTAATCTCCCCGGAATGCCACCTCAACTATAATTAATTAAGTTATGCCCAATAATAACATTGATTTTTGAGAGTTTTCGGAATGTGACGAAATGGAAGGAAAACTGTGTGGATGATGGAATATGCCAAGTGAATGCCATCAAATCCCATAAAAACTCCATCAGAACCCCTGATGACATAAACCTGCTCCACTGACCTAGCCATCCCTTGCCCTAGAAATCTACTTTGACTGCACTATGAAGAAGAATAAAAATGGAGACATGACAGTCCTCCCGACCCAAGATTGCTTTCTCTCAAGCAATCCAAATCTATGGACCAATCTGGTGGCTTGACGCAGCTGAGGCCCAATGCCCAAATCCCATACAAACCATTGGGTGATGCTCTGCTCCTGTGTCATCCCACCATGAACAGACTGTTCAATGCCCGGATCCTAGACTAATATCTAACTAACCCTATCATCAACAAATCCTCCTGGACCCCAATGCCACCAAGAAAAAGTATCAAGGCTCCAAGGCTCCAACTGTGTTATAACTCCACCCATGAATGTTGCTCCATCCAGTACATACCAACTCATCACCTCTCTCTAATCTAACCTTGAGCATAGGTCGAGGTCAACCCCACTTTGTGGATGTTGGGCTAGTGCTACTAAAATACGAACGAATTTTCGGTCCACATCCTATTACCCACTGAAGCATATAGTAACCCCCTTATCTAAGTGCCTCTCTTGTATTGTGCCCCGAGCTAAGGTTGATATTCCATCAAAAGGATACCAACTCATGATCTCCCGCCAATCTAAGTCATGGACTCCGGTGTAAAGAACAAGATTACTGGGCCCATATGGGTCACTGCTCAATAGATGATGCTCTATCTGGTCAATCAACTACTCTGTCTAAGGAAACCTGACCCTCTCTCTATAATAGGCAAAAATGGGCAAGATTTCCTACACACTCTATCTATGTACTCCTGCAAAGGGTTGTTGCTTGAATATGTTGCATCTTTGTCGGTTGCCACTACATCTATTTGCAACTCATCAATGGGTAGACTCAAACATGGATGCACTGCCACCTCCCTCGTTTGATAGGAAAATCTACGCTCCTCCAATCCACCAATATCCTGCAAAATTGTCCTGTCATACTCCGGCATCTCCTAAAGACGTGTTTGCAAATAAAACCACCCTGCTAGTTCTTTGTACATCTGCCTACTCCTCATCAATGGTTGTCCCTAAGGATGGATACTCATCCTCCTCCATCACGGGCTCAACATGTACCACCAACTGGCTCTCCCCAAAAAGCTCATAATGCCATGTGCATCATCCTCCTTAGCTGACTCATGCTCCATTAGATCCTACTCATGCTAACTCATCACTGGTGACACACTATCTTGAATGTCTCCCATAGGGTCCACTAACTGCTCATTGTAAAAATTTGGCCTATTGTCAACAACTCTACATGACTTGTGCCCCTCGGAAGCATCCTCGTACAACCCCATGGGCTCGTCCAAATAAGAATCCTCACTCTGACAGTCAGAAGGAATCTCCCTCTCCTCTACCTCTGTCATGTCCTCAATGTCACTCAAGCATGAATGCCCAGATCCCTAAGGTCCCTTGCAGACAAAGCAAAGTCCCTTCCTCCTCATCTCATTCTTGCTGCATGATCCCCCAAACCTGAGAAGCTCCTCCCTGGTCAACTGTCTCCTGAACAACCCAATGTTCTGCTCAACCAACCTTTCAGCTAGCCCATAAGCAGTAGGTGAGACCAACTTCTCTCTCCTCCAGACAGACAACAATCAACACTGCAACTCCTGACAAATGGCATCACAACCTCGCATGCATGATGATAATATGGACTACATGTCTGCTATCATTGTGTCAAGATGATGTTTCCTAACGTTGAAGAGCATTGGAACATTTGTGAGATCAAACCATCACACTCTAGATCAAACATGATTTCATAAGTCCTAGTCATGGCCATAACTCCTAAAATCTCAAGCTTCTTCCCAAAGGTAGAGCCTGCACTGTTGTCCAAGTCTTGGAAAGTTTTTATCACCAGTATGAAAACTCTCCTCATAACATCATCATTGTAAGGAGCTATAGGCGTGTTTAGTCTCATGATGTTACTGAGACAAGATATAACTAGTAGTCTAACCCCTTCACAAGGCTCCTCCAAGAACTTGTGTTGTATGAGAGCAAGCATAGATGGTTTTAGAGCCCAAATTAATTTCTTCCCTTCTAACTGACTTACTTTGGAAAGGAAGGCATTTAGTTCATCAAGTTTGAAGAGAACTTTGTATGTGACCCTCATGTTTCAAATTTGTCCCAAGTGCAAAAATCTTGTGTTCTAATTCCTGCCCCTTCTGCAAATCTTTTGAAGGTTCTCTCTGAAGAATGGCATAAACCCCCTTTGAGAAGGGTCTGTTGTTTGTTGTTGTTGGTTTATTAGGGGAGTTTATAAAAGTTTGATCCATGTTTTATTACATCAAACTGACTCTTACAAGACTTCAACTGATAGTAAATTGACCAGCTGACTCAGTCCATGGCATAACAACCCAGCAATCAATCACTCAACTTTCTAATCATCATTAGCAATAGTGATGTCTATACTAAGCCTACTTCTGCATGTACAATACAATAAGCAGTAGGCATGACACTCAACAAGTGTCCTAAATGTAACAATCAACTTGAAAACCAGAGGGGATATATTCACCCCCACAATCTCTCACTCAGCCATTACTATTAAAATTTTGGCAGTATACATGACATAGGACTCAACCAACATTTATGACTGACAACTCACACATACAGGTCTTATATAACAAGACCCTTATAGCTGATAATCCTTAATTATTTTACCAATACTTCAAGGGTTACAAAATGTAGTGGCAAACTCAATACATTCAATAAATTAAAAGCAACATTAAACATGGAGGAAACATGCCCATATAACCCTTGATCTTCACCGGAAACTGACAGAGAATAGATCTAGTTGTTTGTTTGTCTTTGCGGAAGAATTTGATTAAGTTAATTTGCTCAGGAATGTGCTCAATTTTTTCAACAATGTATTGGCATTACGCACCTTATTACCTTTCCATAGGCTAGCTACGCACCCACAATGTTATTCGCACCACACTTGTCGACTGCTCCTGACTCTAAGGTTTTCGAGCATCACACAGGTGCACAACCTTTACGATCTCTTCACGTACTGGAGAACACAGTTAACTTTTAGGCGTCCACAATAAGTTAATTTTACATTAGCATAACCAAATCGACCCTATGATGGACACGATTGCGGCCCTCCCAATTTCTTCACGATGTATATGTGAGAATTTCTAAACATAAATTCTATTACTACAGCAACTGATTTATTTTACCTACTTATTTCTCAATAAGTTATTTATGAAATCCCTTCAGTAAATATTAAAATAATTTCAACTGCAGATATCACACCATTGTACAGAAACAAGTATAAGCACAAGAATTAGACACATTAACACAGTTATTTCTGGACAATTGTCCCCAGAAAAACCAAATGCAGGGAAGCTGGTGCAGTAGAGTGTTACACAGTAATTTGTCACCGACCCCACATTCCTTGATTCCGGACACTACCGGTCCGTGTTATTGACATCTACCTTGTGTCAAGGTCTTCCTTATCATCTTAGGAAGAATGTCTCTGTTTACTTCTCCTCGAGCAGACCCTTTTTTACTTGTGTTTCTGGGTCGTCGCGGGACAGCAGTTGTTCCACCTGCGAAGATGGCCAAGATTGCACTAGCCCTAGCAAAGTCTTCGCTCTGTCTCTGTGTTTCACCAATGACGAGCTACTTTTGGCAAGTTTTTTAAACAACTTGTCGAAGCTTCGAAGTATAACAGCTTCATGGGCAGTCCTAGGGTTGGTTGTTGGATCAAATGAGCTCGCATCTCTCCTTTGGGATGGTTGTTCCACCTTTTGTGCAACCTATCAAAGAGATAAGCTCTTTCTCCGATCTTTTATGGAAGCTCCTCCTCCTATAAATACTTCCTCCATGACTGAGATCAACTAGCTCCAGAGTCCAAGAATTGAATAGTAAGAGTAGAGAATTTTTTTGCTAGTGTGGAAGTAGCCCCTCATGTAACTTAGCTTGGGATGGTTTTGAGTGGAGTTAACTTGGTTATAAGAGTATTCTATCATTATCCTTTGGGTAGGAGAGAGATTTGTTCATCTTTTGGGAGACTGTATACGAGTGAATGCTTGCGGGGACATGCTGACAGGACCCCTCGAGGAGGCTTACGATGTCAAGGCTTGGTTGTAAGTTCTACTTTGATTTATATTAATACAAATCAACAACTTATTTCCTATATCGTATGCCTAAATGCGTAATGATAGCTTGAAGCTCCTTGACTCTTTAAGTAGATAGCTTTTTTCATACTCTATTATGTTCGTGGTTGTGTTGTGTATGTTGATTTCAGGTACAAGTGATTAAAAGAACGAAAGTTGGAGAAACACAACAGGAACTCCATCGAACAACGATTTGAAGGTAATCCTTCATGGCATCAACTTTCTAAGGAAATTTGCTTTGGTATTGTCTTTGTTGTGACTAGAGCCACTCTAGGGCTAGAGGGGTTGCCTCTGTCCACAGAGGGAACTTGCATGTGTCACAAGTTGGCGACCATACTGGGGAACCGATTTGTTTTTTGTCCCTTGAATTGAGTTTATTATTGGTTTATTTTCTCCTTTATATTTGGGATGGATTTTTCATGTTCTGGGTTGTTTTAACTACTCTTGGTAGTCTTCCCTTTGTCATGAGTGATAGGTTTGGCCTTCCCTTAGCTAGTTTTTGAACTTTTTCCTTTGTTTTAAGTTCGTCGCAATTTATTTTGTGACAGTCGCGAAGATAGTCACGCCTGCATTATCTGTTTAGGTGCGCCTTATGTTGTTTGTCATGATTAAGTCGCCTCACAATCACGAAGAGCTCTGAAATCGGCTCAACATTGTTAACTGGTGTACTTTGGCGATGACATTGCCAAGTCGTTGGTTAGGGAGGTGCGACATTTTATTGTCGGCACATGTTGTATGTTTTATTCTCGCAAGGATTCCTGTAGGTTTCAATTTTGACGTTTTTGCTTGCTGATTGGCTAGTGTGTCCTGTCCTTTTGAACTTATGTTCTGCCTTTTACTGTGTGTCAAATTGTTGATTACTAGGATATTTGATTTCGAGTTCCATTCCCTTGAAACTTCTTCGTTCGAACTATGTGGCCTGTTTGCCTTAGGGTTTCTTGAAACATTGGTTTTCTTGGGTTACTTGCTCATTTGATCTTTGGGCAGTGTTTGGCACAATCCCTTGCTTAGTTTGAGGCTTCTCTTTATTAATTGTTTTCATCTTCCTGATTGGTACGTGACGTTTGGTTACCAAAGCTTTCAAGTCTTGGTCATTTGGTTCCCTTCCTTCACTTGGCATAGATCACATTGCTTCCTGGTCAGTGAGAAAAGCTTTCTAGTTTTGCAAAAAGAAACATCTTCTTGGTTTTGAGTCTTTGATTCGTTTTAGAGTAAAATGTTTATCTTCATTCATTGAGTGATTTCATTTGAAAAAGATTAAAACTAGTATGTTTTCGAGTTTTTCATTTGGTTGCTTGCTATTCATTTGAAAAAATCAAAATATTGCATTCATCTAGTGTTAGGAAATATGAACAACTTTTTGCATTAGTAAGTTCTTGCCATTTAGAAATTGAAAAGTGAAAGTTGTGTTGTTCATTTTCTTGATTAGGTTGCTTGCATTTCTCTTTCCTCTTATTTGGTTTGCTTGCATTTGCTTTCTTGTCGCTTTGTTTGCTTCGAAATGAACCTCTCACTTTGCCTTAGTTAGTGTTTCATTGAAAAGAAATGGTTTCTTCACTCATCTAGTTGCATTCTAGGAGCTTTGGAAGATACGTTCTGTAGGGCCTTGAAACTGAAATTTTAATTCAAGATTAACAATTAAAATTCATTGAATCAATATAAAAATGCATTGGAACTTGACGCTTATATCTAGAGGTCTAGGCTAGAGATGTGTTCCGGCATTGTTAAGCCTAGTGGTTGTTGCTTTCACTAAGGTTTCCTTTTGTGATTTGACAAGTACTAGTACGGACTTGTGCTCCCTGTACCATTGCGTATATGATGGGAGACCCCACTAGGTTGTAATCCTCTTATCCATAGGAAGCCGAGTCAGCCACCTTGCAAACGTGATACACCGAACACAACATTCAAGGAGATACCCTGCTCGTACTTCTTGGTTCACGGGAGGTATTTTGCAGTTCACGCTTTCCTGGTAAACCTTTTGCCTAGAATTCCAGATTAGTCACTTTCATTTCTTTTCAACTCTTTAAAATTAAAAGGATCATCTGAGCACTTTTCGTTTCAGGCTCATTAAACTTCAAAGGAGACTAGAGTCATCTTTTGCCCTTTTTCTTGACTCTATAAACGTGAAGAGGAAAAGTTTTGTTCCAGCGTCATAAAATTTATTTGCCCACGATAACATCCTACTTGTTAAAGTTTGGCCACATCATGAGTAATATCTTTGAAAATATTTAAAGCCCTTCTAATCATATCTTCTCTCCTAGTCTTCTGGGTTTAGGCCATCCTGGCGGACTCATCTATTCCGTCATCATTACCAAGTGACAGAGAACCTTCTTCCTCTGTCCCATCTAAGGTACCATCTGTTAGTGGATCTCTTGCTATTGTTCCAAGTGTCCAGCCTCTTGCCTCTCGAGCTCTGAGTGGGGAACCTTTTGATATCAATTGGACTCATCTCAATGTTTGGGAATTTTTAGACGAGGATCCTTCGTCCACTCCCCCTAGTGCTTTGGTTCCTATGGCCTCTTCCGACATGGATGAATTGAGTCCTGTTAGTAGTCAAGAGAGCCTTGTGTCGACTGGAAAGTATTAGTTTCCTCCGGAGGGTTTCCCTTTTCACACCTCTCCGGATGTTTCTTTACCACTTCGCTATCGCACTCTAGCCGACATACTTGGTTCTACATCTCTGCATCAGAGCTTTGTATGGTCTCATACAACGGTCCCGACTTCAGGGTCGTTCATGTCTACTCAGTCGGCTTCGACCTCCATCCCTCGGACGCAAGTTACATCAGTTACATTTGTTCCAATGATGCCCACTGTTTGTTTGGCATCTTCAGCTCCTTCTATTAGTGTGGTTACCGCATCTTCGGTGGTCACTGTTATTACTAGGGTATCTTTTGGACCCGCTGATGGTGGTCCTTCACCTCTGGCATCCGAAGTTAGCCAGCCTATGGGTAACGTGCCTATCTCCTCAAATTCCATTTCGGGGGTATTTTCTTATGATCAATATCAATTTTTTCTTCAAAATCCGACTTATAACCCTCTAGGTTCTCAGCAGATGTCCGTTCCACATAACCCTCCGCACTATTTCAATCACCATGGAGCCCATATGTATTATACTGGACCTCTTCCTCAGACGACTCCAGTTGATAGTCAAATTCCACCATCAGTTTCCTGGAATCACACTACTTACCACAGCTCACAAGGACAACCCGTTCAGGAACAACCTTATGCCTCGGTAGGGTAGACTCATAGTTAGTAAGGGCAACCATCGGGTTCGCAAGGACAACCCTTTCAGGGACAACCTTTAGCCCAAACAGGTTCATCTTCGATGTATTCGGGACAACCTCCTTTATCCCAAGGACAACCTTTCGGTCAAGTAGGTCAGCCTCAGTTCCTGCAAGGCCAAGCGCCCAGCAAGGGAAACCTTCTGGTCAGTTAGGTCAGCCTCAATTCCAACAAGGTCAACCTACTACTCAGCAAGTACAACCTTCTGGTCAGTTAGGTCAGCCCCAGTTCCAACAAGGCCAGCCTATTGCTCAGCAAGGACAACTTTTTGGTCAAGTGAATCTAGCTAGTGGTCAGCCTGGTGTTCAAATGAAAACTGGACCTCAAACTCAAGCTAGTCCCCAACCTCAATCGAGTCCCCAGACTCACTTTCGATTCCAAACCCAACATGTCTATCAGATGCAACCTGGGCCCCAGGCGTAGTTTGGGCCTCAGTTTCAGTACGGTCCTCAAGTACCTTAGCAACCCAAGGGAAACCTTAGGGTAATCCATATCAGAACTATCAACAACCTCAGGTTAATCCTTATCAAAAATTTTAGCATCCATACCCTGTTGGTCAAGCTGGTCATCAATGGTTTGTTGGAGGTCAAAATCCAGGTCAACAACAAGGGTATGCTATTAATCCGCCAAACTATAACCTTTATGGACAAAATCGTCTAGGACAAGATCCATGGGGGCAACAAGGCCCTGGTTGGAACCCTAATGCTAGTCCTTATCAAAGACCTATGATGTCTTTCAATCCTCAGTTACCGTTTCTTGCGACTTTGGAACTGCCCAATGTGTCGAAGTTGACAAATGATCCTATACTTCATAATCCATATTGGCCACTTGTTCCAACCAAGATCCCTCGTGACTGTCCTAAATTCGAAGGCAAGTCCGGAGAAGACCCCCAGGCTCACGTCATGACTTATCATCTTTGGTGTTCATCTAATTCCTGGCTTGATGATTCTATTCGTCTCCGTCTTTTCCAACGGACTCTCACTGGTTCCGCTACAAAGTGGTACATTGAGCTCGCTCGTGGGACTTTCCAAGATTTTAATTCTCTTGCGATGGCATTCCTTACGCATTTTCAGTTACCGATTCATATGAAACGGGAACGCATCTTCTTACGTCTCTGAAACAGGATACAACTACTCACATCTCTAATCATATTCATGAATGGAGAAGGTGTCGCCATTTGATCAAATTTTGGATCCCTGATCAGCTATTGACTGATTGGTTCACTACCTCTTTTGTTGGTCCAATAGCTAGAGATATTGCAATGGGGGCATGCGTTACTGAAGAGCAAGCCATCGTGCATGCTCAATATCTTGACTTGGTCTATTCCCAATCTAGCACGCTTTATGACGTCTTGCCTGATGCTCCGCGGCCTGGACTTCAAAAGCTCCATCGACACCTTCTGTCGATGGTGTTATTGGTTCCGTCACTCAATCTTCTCGAAAGTCTCCCAGTACTTTTGCGAAGAAAAAATCCACTGCTCCTACTGAAACTGCTTCTCAGTGCCCATCCACTCATGGGAAAACCTCAGAAGTTAACACCATCCAGTCCACCACGGTAGAGAAAACTTCGAAGGGTAAGAAGAAAGCGAAAGGTAAAAATAAACCTAACACACCAAAGCAAGAACGTCCTAAGACTCCTACTGATGATGTTTCTAAACACACACCTAAGTATCCTTGTCTTATCTGTGATGAGGATCACTTCACTAAGGACTGTCCTCGATGGTCCGAAGTAATTCATTTGATTAAAGGGACTTCAGGGTTTCCTGCTATCCTTAAAGAACCTTTTCCTTCCCAGCAAACTCAAATGGTGGACCAGCCTCAATCCTCTTCCTCGTCTGGTTCCCAGGTCTTCATGGCCGGGACTATTCCTATTCACATATCTACTCGAGCGAAAGAGTATGCTCCATCAGCCGGGAAAGAACCCGAAGTCCCTTCTAGTGTTCCCCCATCCAATTCTAGCCCTCTTCATATTGAAAGGCCTAGTAATGAGTCCATCATTCGACCACCTGCTAAAGGAATTCTCCGGAAATCTTCCTATAATCCCAATGCTCGTGCTGCATAGCACTATAGCATTGTCGAGGATCTAGCCCAAGCTCCTTCGGCTATATTAGCTTTGAAGGTTCTCCAGAGTTTTCCTTCCTAATGGAATTCATTACTATCTGCCATCGGTGGAATTGATCCGGCTGATTCCATGTTGATTACTTTCGATCTTGAAAATCATGTGTTGCGTTTGCCTCATCAGATCTCTTTTCTCATCCAAGTTATGATTAACTCAAAGACTATTCATTGTACTGTTATCGATGAAGGAGCCTCGACTTGTATTATGTTTGTTGCTTGTTGGAAAGCCATTGGTTCTCCCACTTTGAGTCAATTTCCGAATACTTCGGAGGCATTCAATGGAAGAGATTCTCGTCCGTTTGGTATTCTCCCACGCTTGCCCATCACCTTGGAAGGCAAGACGGTCAACGTCGAAGTAGAGGTTGTCGACGCCAATTTGACTTACAACCTTCTGCTAGGTCGAAGTTGGACGTATGCTATGCATGTCGTTGCTTCTTCATTGTTCCGCACACTCCGTTTTCCTCACTGGGGGAAAATTGTTACGGTCGATCAATTGTCCTTCTTTGCTTCTTCTTCCTTGGAAGACAATGTTCCAAATGTGGAACATACCGGTGTTCCTTATGAGAGTGTGGGTGCTGGATTTTTAAAGCTGCTTCCCTCATGGGTGTTTTCCTGCTCCCACCTCCTAATGTCGCCTCAGTGAATATGATTTCTATTAACCTTGATCCCTGGGTGATTCCTCCCCTCGATCAGATAGATTCTTGGGGTGATGTTATGACGTTGAGCCCTGCTGAACTTAACTATGTTGAAATCGATTCGGCTTCAGCTCCTTCTTCTGAATCTACTCCTTCAAGTAGGTCTCTTGACACATACGTGCAATCCCCTTCTGTTAAGATATGGTATGTTCTATTCTTATAGCAGTTTACTTCTTTTTCAAATTATATTCCACAAATTAGCAATCACATGTTCATAAAGTAAAGTGCAGATAGAACATTAAATGATCAATAGAAAACAAGCCAAGACAAGAGACACAAGATGTGGCAGCTAGCCAAGGACAAACCCCACAATGTGTGGGGAAACACTTTGATCAATTATTCTTTATCTTCAATAATTTAGCAGAGAGAAATAGTACAATAAATATGATTTATATCAGTAGTAGCCAACCCTAGATCAGCAACATCAACATTAGCGGCTTCATCATCAAACTAGGGCAGACGATATCTCACAAACCAACTATCGGATCGGCTTGATTCCACCACCAAAAGTTGCGGCTTCTAGAGGAGGTTTAGATGAACCTACAACGTAGTTCAGATGAGGAGATATTCTAGTCCACGCAGGTCAAACTTCACTTCTGCAGTTGCAGCTTCAGTGTCAGCAGCTTCCTTCAAACTAGGGCAATCGATATCTTGCAAATCGTTCGTTGGATTGACTTGATTCCACCACCAAAAATTGCGGCTTTCAGAGGAGGTTCAGATGAACCTACAACGTAGTTCAGATGAGGAGATATTCTAGTCCACGCAGGTCAAACTTTACTTCTGCAATTGTAGCTTCAGTTTCAGCAGCTTCTAGCTTCACATGTGTGAGGGAGAGACCCTTTTCTGTGCAGTAGAGAAGAGACTCTTTTTTGCGCAGTAGAGAGAGAGATGTGATGAGTTGAGTGAGTGAAAATGAGGAAAAGTCCTCTTGTATTTATACACAACTGATGATATTTGAATAGATGCGACTGTTGGGCTTCTGAGCCTACATGAGTTGTAGGTCGGCTTGATAATAATTCCATAATCAAAATAAATTCATATCTCCATAAATACTTATCGGAATCGGATGATATTTATATCAATCCTACACCTCTCGACGAGACGAATCTACTAAAAATATTATTAGCCATGAATAAGATGACCCACATGAAGTTTTGTCCTAGTTGCCAATTTTAACACTCCCTCTCAACTAGGGAGAACTTCATCTGCAATCTGTCTATCGGTCGTTACTATTCATGCATCAAATGCATTGCCCTGTACAGCCTGACCTTTGCCCTGCTCTTCTCTATTCTGCCTATTCTGCTTTGTCTTGTTTTGCCTTGTACTGATCTATACGGCTCTGTTCTGTTATGCGTTTCTATGCTTTGTTCTGTTCTGCTCTTATTTTGTCTGAATTATGAAGAAGAAGAAATGATCAAGGATGTATCACACTGACTCAAAGTCAGTGTCACAGTATGTACCACTGGTCATAGACCAGTCTCAACCAACCCGAAGTCAGCGTCATAGTGAGTACAACTCCACTGGTCCCAGACCAGTATCATCGTCCACTAACTCAAAGTCAGTCTCAGAGTGCGTACCACTGGTTGCAGACCAGTCTCAACTGACCCAAAGTCAGCTTCATAGTAAGTACCACTCCTACCACTGGTCCTAGACTAGTATCGCAGTCTTAGAGAGTGTATCACTGGTCCTAGACCAGTCTCAACCAACCTGAATTCAGCGTCATAGTATGTACCACTCTCACTGGTCCCAGACTAGTACTGCACTTACACGAAGTCAGTCTCAGAGTATGTACCACTGGTCCCAGACCAGTCTCAACCGACCCGAAGTTAGTGTCATAGTATGGTACAACCCCTACCATTAGTCCCAGACCAGTATCATTGATCCCAGATCAATGGAGGACATCCTAGCGTAGGGAGTACGGTAGATACAACGATGCATCGATCGGTACTACTATGGTCCCTAACATCATTTCTCTGCTTATTGATCAGATGAGAGGTATTTCCCATGAGTCCCAGACTGCATGGGTAGGATGCCTCGACAGGAGAACTAATCAATCCTATCCTCATAGGAGAACACGTCAATCCTGCTACAATCGCCATGGAGAACACATCAATCCAGGCCTCACAAGAGAACACATCAATCCTGCTACAATCGCCATGAAGAACACATCAATCCAAGCCTCACAGGAGAACACATCAATCCTGCTACAATCGCCATGGAGAACACATAAATATAAGCCTCACAGGAGAACACATCAATCCTGCTACAATTGCCATGGAGAACACATCAATCTAGGCCTCACAGGAGAACTAATCATCCTGCTACACAAGAGAGCAAATCATCCTATTCCATAAGAGAGCGAATCATCTTGTCTCACAAGAGAGCGAATCATCTTGTTCCAGTGCACACCACTAGGGGAGGGTCAGTCACCCTGTGTTCGTATGTTGCTCCAGTAAGAACCGCAAGCCCTCAAAGCTCCCAGATCTCAATGTATGCAACATGCAGGACCCTTGTACAAGGGTTTCTTGACAACTCCAAGTTGTTTGGGAAAATCACATATTAGATCTTTCCTCGAATCTTTAATTAGGCGTATCAACCTGTACATCATCTTAATGCGATGGAGCCTCCTTGCTCATCGACTTACCATATCCCAGATGATTTCTATCTGCTGGAGCAATCGACGAATACGGGATTCCTCAATAATCGAATCCCACCTCTGGTTGTTATAGAGAATCACAACGGTATGTGTTCAAACAAGTCACTAAAGAGCTTCCCCAACCAGGCAGCTTCATATGAGATCATACTCGTAGATATGTATCTAGTCTCAGTGGTGCTTATGGCAACCAACTTCTGCTTCCTGCTCATCCATTATATCGAAGCAGAATCCAAAGAGAAATAACACTAAAAAGTGCTCCAGTGATCCTCCACACTACCTGCCTAATCAGCATTCGAATAATCATGCAGTTTCATATTTCCGGCAATGTATCTCAATCCATGAGAGATTGTGTCCTAAAGACATCTCAGAAGATTCTTGACACCAATCTAGTGAGGCTTAACCAAATATGAGCTCACAATGCTAACTGCAAAACATATGTTCGGACGGAGATTCATCAAGAACATCAACGTGAATGAGTTTTTGAAACTCATAGGCATTTCCAAAATCTAGTCCAACATCATTACCATATAACTTCTGAAAGTTAAGATCCTTGAGGTAGTCACAGGCTTGCAGTCCATCATACCAAATATTTTCAGAATCTTCACCACATATTTTCCTTGAGATAAGAAAATTTCCCTTGGCTTCTGTCACACTTCAAGTCCTAGGAAATAGTGCATCAGTCCTAGGTCCTTCATTTCAAATTCAGAACCCAACTCCCTCTTACATTTGTGAATGAGAGGGTCTGCACCTGTTAGAAAGAGGTCATCCACATAAAACACCAGTATGAGAGGCTTGTCATATTCAACCTTAAGGTAAAGGTTAGGATCGACTTCACTCCTAGTGAATCCCAGCTTCATCAAGTAGCTATCGATCCTCTCATACCATGCTCGGGGTGCTTGCTTCAGCCCATAGAGAGCCTTCTTCAACCTACATACATGAGATTTTCAATCCTAAATCTCAAATCCTTTGGGTTGCTCCACATAGACCTCTTCTTTGATCAAACCGTGCAAGAACACGGTCTTGATATCCATCTGATGTAGGTTACATCCTTGTGAAGCCACAAGATCTATGATTAAGCGGATGGTCGTATATCTGGCAACAGGTGCAAATATCACATCATAGTCTATGCCTTCCTTCTGGGAGAAACCACGAGCAACAAAATGAGCCTTATACTATTCCGTACTTCCATCCGCTGCAGCTTTATCTTGTAAAGCCATTTTGAAGTAACAATTGCCTTGTCCTGGGGTCTGGGAACTACTTTCCAGACATCATTCTCCATAATGGTCATAGCATCCTTCCATACTTGATGCTTGACGACATCTGAGAATGATGAAGGCTCATTTTGTATGATTGTGCTCATACTGGTCAGGTATCCCTAATACCTGTTGGGTTTCTTACTTTCATGGAAGGTTCCTCAGGGTGCAACATGTCTTTCAGCATCATCAAGTATCCCCCTAGGCCATGAAGGCTTCTTCTTGGAAGAGGAAGGCTCAGGTGGATAAATAGGATCCATCGATTCTTCCACATCATGCATTGTTACATCATCATAAAGATAGCTTCCACAATTGTACGGTGCCACACCATTCTACTCTGGAGTATGTGGTGTAGTAGTCTCCCTCTTAATGCCAACCTCAGGTATGCCTAAGTGAACCAACTATAATATATCAGAGGTCTTGCTTAGGCTTGAGGGGAATGGTCCCCTTTTGAGCTTTCCTTTGGCACATCCTGAACATATACCTTCTTTTTCTCCTCGGAATTCAGGCATCCCCGTTACCATATGTCTTACATCGAGTAGATCTTTGTAATGAAGGTAGGAAAACCTCCAATGCCAAAGTTTGGACTGAAGAGATGTGTCATAAGACATAACACCTACCTGACTTTCATCGACCTGATAACATGAAACCCAAGAGTAAAGGCATCTTTAACATTATTTTTCGATACACGTACCTTGCCATCGTTGAAGGTTACCTTGTAGCCTTTGTCTTCCATTGCCGAGATGGACATCAGGTTCTTTCGGAGGTCAGGTGCATTTAATACTTCCTAGAATTTCTAGCCTTCTTGAATGCTTGTCCTCTTCCTTGATTCCCATCTCTCCTCTTACCTTTGCTATTGAATTTGTCATTCCTTATATTGCCATCAGAGGGATTTTGATCATCGTCCCAGTGTGAGTCCTTTCTATCAGGGCACTCCCTTGCATAGTGACCTGTTTTATTGCAACTGTAACATCGTCCTTTTCTTCCACCCGTCTAGTCTTTCCTTTTGATTTAGTCCCGGAATTATTTCTTTTCTTAGCATGAGAAGAAAAGGCAACAGGAAGACCTTTAGGCAAGGGCATTTCTTTCTCTTCTACCCTTGTTTCTTCTAGAATGCATCTAGCCATTAATTCCTTGAAACCAGCAATTACATGATTGTTCAGAAGAGTAGTCCTGAACATGTAGCATTCAGATGGTAATCCTCCAAGAGTCGTGAGTTCCATTTCCCTATCAGTAATAGTCTCTCCAATAGATATGAGATCATTCTTGATCTTGGTGATTCTTAAGAAGTATGCTTGCATACTCTCATCTTTACCCTTCTTGATTTCCCTCAACTTATTTCTAAGAAACAAAACTTGATTTGCATCATTAACTTTAAATAAACTCACAGTCTATCGTAGATTTCCTTGGAGGTGTTCAGGTCAGAGATGTAGGCCACCAAGTGCTTGTTGATAGAGTCCCAGATGATCTTCTTTGTTTTGATGTTGGGTCCCTATAATACTAGTGATTACCCCATTACTATTGTATTTATACCTCTTATTTATATTGTTGTGCCCCTATTACCCCCATATTATTATTTCTGTGCCCCATAGAATCCCTCTATTGTTATTTTTGTGGCTTTATATTATTATTGTTAAGTCGGCTGGATTATATTGTGACTCCTTAGACTCCTATATATAGAAAGGAGGTTTTGTCATTTGTATCATCCAAGAATTGTTCATTTATGTAATGTAAAGGAGGTTGCCCCCTCGAAGAGGCTGAATTCTAAGGCGTTGATCTATCTTTTCTATCTTTTCTTGAGCTGGTTTCATAACATTTGGTATCAGAGCTTTGGATTCTAGGGTTTCGCTGCTCCAAACAGGTCATCGTGGCATTTTCGCTATAACTTTTTTTCTGTGACGTTTCAGAAGTCGCAAAAAACCCCATTTGAGAAGAATTGGCGCTGAACCTTGGGTCCGAATTTCAGAGCCTTTCGCACGATATTTTCGGAGATATGATCTGAGGAAGTTGGTCTTTTTGCTGACTCCTGAATTACATTCAAAACAGGTGACCTGGGGAAAATCGTCATAACTTTCTCTCTGAGGATCGGATTGAAATTTCGTAAAAAGTTACAGAAAGAGGACGGACTGTAGTTTCTTGTGGGTGTTTTTTAGATCTAAAGGTTGAAACAGTGATTCGCGTCACGTCGTACAAGTTAGCTCTACTGAACTAGTCTATAATCAAGTCACTGTGGGAGATTTCGCATAACTCTTCCTTGGAGAATCCAATTTGGGTCAGACTTGTGGCATTGGAAAGAGGACACAGAGAGCTACTACAGGCACAAGTTCAGAACTAGATGACTGGAAAGTACAGAGATACATCAGAGGCAATATCGAGCTCCTACAAAGTGAAAAAAGGTGTGTAGATTTTTTTAAATTTTTGCTTAAGCTTGGTTTGAAAATTTATTTTGAAGGAATTAAAAGGGTATAGTAGAGCATTAATATCAGTAACTGATGCCCCGAGGAAATAAAATGCAAACACCTAGTAAGGAACCTGAAAGATCTAGCATGACTCATGAAGAAGAGGAAGAAATGCTACATGATATATCAAAATTACAAGAACAAGTGCAACAAATGTCACGCTCACAAAAGTTAACAGATGCTAAGATAAATGGCATGGAAGCTAAGATAAATGGCGTGGAAGCTAATATGAATGGCATGGAAGCTAAGATGGACAATTTGAAGATATATTTGAGCACAAATTTGAAGACAGGCATGGCAGATTTGAAGACAGATTTGACTAATTTTCTACAAGAAATACATACTAATGGTGAAAAGGTAGTAAAGGAAACTCATGATGAGAACAAAATAAATGTTAATCATGATTCCATAGACGCTAATGTTGGATCGAAGAATCACCACATTCCAAAAATCGATATGAGGAAGTTTGATGGCAAGGATCCCGCCACATGGATACTCACACTCGTCTACGACACTAGCGTTGGACTCCTACACATGCAAAGAACGAAGCGAATACAAGCATAAAATCCACTAAATACAACTATATATCAGTCAGAAAAGACATAGATCAAACATTATCATAATGAACAATAAGATCGGAACCATAACGATAGTCGTTTATTAATGAATAATCAACAGAGAAAAATACAACCAAAGTTCTGACGTTGAATCTCTCCTCTGGCTGGGCGAGCAACTACATATGTATTGCAATAGACCTTTCTCTCTCTTTGATTATGAATACACAAATCAGACTTCTGGCAGCATAACCTCCCTATGCTCCAAGACTCTTAATATCACTCAAGACAAGTGTTATCACAACTAGCATCACTCCAAAAACTAGCTTGTCAAATGCATGAGGACAGACTTTTATAGATGGAGAAGGGGAGGAAGATACAATGCATCAAGACACCCATTATGGATTGGCATTATCTCCAAAAAGCCGCTGTGGATAGATGTAAGGGATAGATGATGAATCTCGACATCTAAAAGATTAGCTTTATCCTCAAAAGACTTCATGACTTGAAGGGAAAAAACATCCGGGCGCGTGTTTGCTAAAAATCTTTTCCAAACTCGGTTGGCGCAGGTGTTACTCTAAGATAGAGCGCCAATGGGCGCGCCTTCTTTTGAGGATCTCCCTCATTGGCGCGGGTAGTACACTGTGGACCCGCGCTAATGGGAAAAGGGCACTTTTCAGGGATATTTTACAGGAGGTGTCTTCAGGGCACATGAAGTCCATACTTAGGGGAACATAATGCAAGTGTTTTTAAGTTATGTCACTGCTCACAGGTCCCGGAATGAGTCCTCCAAAGTACGGGAAAGGGGTAACAGGGACGGTGACCAATGGTGACAAATTATTGTGTAACACACCTAGTAAGGAACCTGAAAGATCTAGCATGACTCATGAAGAAGAGGAAGAAATGCTACATGATATATCAAAATTACAAGAACAAGTGCAACAAATGTCACACTCACAAAAGTTAACAGATGCTAAGATAAATGGCATGGAAGCTAAGATAAATAGCGTGGAAGCTAAGATGAATGGCATAGAAGCTAAGATGGAAAATTTGAAGATAGGTTTGAACAAAAATTTGAAGACAGGCATGGCAGATTTGAAGACAGATTTGACTAATTTTCTACAAGAAATACTTACTAATGGTGAAAATGTAGTAAAGGAAACTCATGATGAGAACAAAAGAAATGTTAATCATGATTCCATAGACGCTAATGTTGGATCGAAGAATCACCACATTCCAAAAATCGATATGAGGAAGTTTGATGGCAAGGATCCCGCCACATGGATACTACAGATGAAACAATTCTTCGATCTCAATAATGTGCAAAACACACAAAAGGTACGTATGGCAACTTTATATTTGGAACCAAATCAGTTTGTATGGTATCAATGGCTTTGTTCTCGTAAACAATTTATCACTTGGGCAATTTTTACGGAATAATTGATAGCATATTATGAGGATACAAAAAGCAACACTTTTTTTAGTCAATTGATAAGTCTCAAACAAAAGGGTTCAATAATGGAGCATATTGAGGAGTTCCAAAAATTGAACATAAGGGTAAAAGATATTCCAGAGGAGCATAGGATTGATGTGTTCATAGGGTCTTTAAAGGATAATATCCAACATGATGTGCGCCTTTGGGAACCCGATTCATTAGAGAAGGCATTCAGGTTAGCAAGAAAAATGGAAAGCAAAATTATGGCAACTAGGAAGCATACCATTCACAACTATAAAGACGGAAGTGTTGTTGCCCATAGTCTTCCACAACCTACAAGGTTGACACCACAAAAATTGGAAGAAAAAAGAGCAAAAGGGCTTTGTTACAATTGTGATAGCAAATACAAAAAAGGTCATAAGTGTGCTGAGAAGAAATTATTCTACATAGATTGTGAAGAGGAAGAAGAAAAGGAGTAAGAAAGGTCAAAAGAAGAGAATATATTCCAGGAACAAAGCCTAGATGAAGAACAAATAAATCCGACCATATCTTGTAATTCATTGGCGGGAATTACCACTCCTCAAACCATCAAGATAGAAGGACAAATCAAGAAGAAAAAGGTAATAGTGTTGATTGATTCAGGAAGCACCCACAATTTTATTCATTGTAGGGTAGCAAAAGAATTGAATTGCTTCCTATATCCAGCACCAAAGTGTCAAGTGATGATTGCAAATGGAGGAACAATAAATTGTTCTGGAAAGTACCATAATATCAAGCTATCCATGGGAGAATATGTATTGACTAGCCCAATGCTTTCCATTCCAATGGGAGGTGTTGATGTTGTACTAGGAGTCCAATGGCTACAATCCTTGGGTACAATAGCTTTTAATTTCAAGAACTTTTCATGAAATTTTCTGTGGAAGTAAAGGAAGTTGAATTAAGGGGTATTGCAGGGAAACCAGGAAAGATAATCAGCTCTAATGGCATGACAAAGCTTCTAAAAAAGGAGCAAAGAGGTGTAATTGCACAATTATGTTCGCTAGATGTTTCCACATTGGAATCATCTATTTCTCCAGATCTCCAAAAAGTCCTGGACAATCATTCCAAGGTATTTGAGACTCCCAAAGGTCTCCCACCTATGCGTGATCATGATCATGCTATTCATCTAATTCCAGGAAGTGTCCCTCCAAACATCAGGCCGTACAGATATCCATATGTCCAAAAAAGTGAAATTGAACGTATGGTTGCAGAAATGCTAGAGGCTGGTATAATTCAACCGAGTCAAAGTTCTTTCTTAGCTCCAGTAGTATTGGTGCACAAGAAGGATGGATCATGGCGCATGTGTCCCGATTATAGGGAGCTCAACAAGCTCACTATTAAATATAAGTTCCCCATTCCTGTCATTGATGAATTACTGGATGAATTGCATGGATCAATTTACTTCACCAAGCTGGATCTTCGTTCGGGATATCATCAAATCAGAATGAAGATTGAAGACATTCCGAAAACGGCATTCAGAACTCATGATGATTTTCAGCCTCTTTTGAGGCTCTATAACAGCTACATGACCCTTCAGAGGAAAAGTCCTCTTGTATTTATACACAACTGATGATGTTTTAATAGATGCCACTGTTGGGCTTCTGAGCCTACATGAGTTGTAGGTCGGCCTAATAATAATTCCATAATCAAAATAAATTCATATCTCCATAAATACTTATCGGAATCAGATGATCTTTATATCAATCCTACACCTCTCGATGAGAGGAATCTAATAAAAATATTATCAGCCATGAATAAGATGACCCACATGAAGTTTTGACCTAGTTTCCAATTTTAACACCTTGGCTTGGAGATATTGCTTCTCCTGACCCTTTGCAAGAAACGTTTCCTTCTGATGAGGCTATTCTTTAAAATTTGTCTTTTGAGAATCCTCCTTGGATCGATAGTCATCATCATTCCCCGTTTCTTCCAGGCTTTGGGAAAATGACTACCTATCTAGATAATTTTGCTTCCCATTTTCCTTCTCAACCGCTTCAGACGCCCCTCTTAACTCATGAGGTTTTTTCTGAAGGGAATATGGGAAATATCACGCAAACCATGCCTATCGACATCTCTGTTAAACTAGGGGTTGTCGAAAATATTCACATTGGAGTAACTTGTTCTCCTGCAGAGATCGAGATTTACACTAGTCTCTTCCGAGAGTTTCACGACGTGTTTGCCTAGTCGTATGAAGAAATGCTCGGTATAGATCCAAGTATTGTGGTGCATGAGATCCCTACATATCCTGATGCGAAACCAATTCGTCAACGTTTACATCCCGTGCACCCAAGAAAGGTAGCTGCCATTAAAGGAGAGGTTGAAAAACTTCTCAAGGCTGGGTTCATTTATCCTATTCCATTGACAGATTGGGTCTCTAACATTGTCCCTGTGACTAAAAAGCAGGGCACTATTCGAGTTTGTGTTGATTATCGTGATATCAATCGCGCATGTCCAAAAGATAACTACCCCACTCCCTTTATTGACTAGCTTATTGATGACTGTGCTGGGAGTGAAATATTCTCTTTTATGGACGGCTTCTCTGGCTACAACCAGATCAATATTTTTCCTGCTGATCCACATAAGACTGCCTTTATCTGTCCATGGGCTACTTTTGGTTATAAAATGCTTCATTTTGGCCTGAATAATTCTTGTGCGACCTTCCAAAGAGCGATGTCCTATGCATTTCACGATATTAGAGACATTGTTAAGCCTTATCTAGATGACCTTCTTGCTCATTTAGCTAAACGCGTAGACCATCCGGACCACCTCTGTCAGATTTTTCTTTGTTGTAGACATTATCATATTCGTCTCAATCCACATAAATGTGTATTTTGTGTTGAGTCCACCAAACTCCTTGGGTTTGTCATTTCTAAGGAGGGTATTCATCTTGATCCCCTCAAGGTCGAAGCTATTTTGAATCTCCCGCCACCTGCTACTTTGCGTCAGTTACAGAGTTTACAAGGGAAAGCTAATTTTTTATGTCGTTTTATCCCTAACTATGCCGAGGTTGCTAAAGGTTATATGTGTCTGCTTAAGCGGGACATTCCATTCATTTGGGATGACCTTGCCCAAAAGTCATTTGAGCAACTCAAAACCCTTATTGTTTCTGCTCTTTTGTTGCGTCCACCTAACAATCATTGTGATTACTCACTTTATCTAGCTGCCGCTGTTAGTACCATTGGCATGGTTCTGGTCTAAGACGACGATGATGGTTCCGAGCATGTCATATATTATCTCAACTGCAAACTTCTTGACACTAAGACTCATTATGCTTATGTCGAGAAGTTGGCCTTGGCAGCCATTCAAGTTGTTCAACGGTTTCGTCACTACATCTTGTTGCACACCACGACTGTGATTTCTGATTGCAACCCGATGACATATATTCTGTCACGCCAATTGTTGGGGGTCAAATACTCCAAGTGGATCGTTATCCTCCAGGAGTTTTATTTGGAGTTCACTACTGCCAAGTCTAAGAAGTCACTGGTTTTCGCTGATAGAGGACCGCATTCCAAATGATACACTTTTCCTGATCAGTACACTCGATCCTGGTACGGTGACATAATAGTTTACCTCTAGACGTCTTCATTTCGCTCTAACTTGTCTAAGGATGCTCTACGACGCATTCACCATCATTGTCAGCCATATTTTATTATTGGAGACACGTTATACCATGTCAGCATTGATTCTATTCTCTGTCACTATTTAACTCTCGAGGAAGCTAAGAAAGTTTTGAACGACTGTCACTCTGGCGCCTGTGGTGGTCACATGTCTGATTATGCCACCGCTCAGAAGATTCTTCGTGCTAGTTATTTTTGGCCATCCATTTTCAAGGATTGCATTCTTGCTGTCTGTTCCTTTCATGCGTGTCAAAAATACCAGCGCAAGATGCGTGCACCGCCTTCTCTTTTGCGCTCTGTCATTACCGTTGGCCCCTTTGCAAAATGGGGCATTGATTTTATGACCTGCAACCCTTGCTCGGTCGGGGGGCATGCATATATCATCATTGTCGTTGATTACTTTACAAAAAGGGCCGAAACGATGCCTACATTGACTATCGACAGTAAGGCAGCCGCTCAATTTCTGTTTAATCATGTGATTGCCAAGTTCAGAGTCCCTCAAGCCATCGTCACAGATCATGGCTCTCATTTTCGTAGTTACATGATGGCTGAGTTGACATCCCAATTGGGCTTGTGTCACGACAGTTCGACGCCATATTATCCTCAGTCCAATGGCCAAGTCGAAGAAGTAAACAAAGTGTTGGTCACCATGCTTCAGCGTACCATTGGAATGCATAAATCCAATTGGCATTTGATGTTGTTTTCAGCTCTATGGGCCTATCGAACCTCGGTTAAGGATGCTACTGGATTTACACCATTTCAGCTAGTTTATGGTCTGGAGGCTACCCTTCCGATTGAATGTGAAATTCCTTCTCTCAAATTAGCTATCGAATTACTGCCGAATACCACTCCAGTGGAGGAGCATCTTCCTTAGAACGGCTTGATGAGACTCGTTGACTTGCTTTGTTGGTCATTGAAGCACAAAATATGCGAGTGAAAGCTCACTTCAATCAGATAGTCAATCCGCGTTCCTTCGTTGAAGGGGATTTAGTCCTGTTGTATGATCAAGCTCATGATACATTGGCGGCAGGCAAATTCAAACCCATGTGGCATGGGCCCTACATTACGAAACGTGTTTTGCAAAAAGATGCCTATGTGTTGATTGATTATGAAGGCAATCCTTTAGATAAGTGTCGAAATGGATTTATCTCAAGAAGTATTATGCATGAGTCTTTCATGCATTTCTGTGTACATAAGTGTGTTTTTATTTTTGTACACGTTTGGTTTGGTGTGTAAATGTTTTTGCTTATTGTGTCCTTTTGCTTCTTTCGCAGATGTTTGTCGCACCTTAAGTCGGTTTCGCTGATGGTGCCTATCACAGTACTCATAATCTTTCCTCCTTAGCTGGGTTATCTATGATCCTCAGGATGAGTTGGTAGATCTTCAAGGTGTTTTTCTAGGATGCACTACGAACAATGTCGCTGAATATAGTGTAGTTATTGAGTTATTGACTGAGATTTTTGCCCTCAATATTCACACTTTGATCGTAAACCTAGATTCACAGCTTGTTGTTCTCCAGCTCAACGGGCGTTATTCCGTCAGAAACCCTCACATTTTAAGGTTGTATTTACGTGTTCATTTACTAGAAAGGAATTTTGATTTCATTACATATCAACACATTCCTAGAAGGCTAAATACATTAACAGATGCATTGGAAAATCATGTATTAGATAGACATTTGCGACATTTATAAAAGTAAACAATGAGACATAGTAAGTTCATAAAACAAAACATAGGTATATATATATATATATATATATATATATATATATATATATATATATATATATATATATATATATCGTGTGTTGCACATCGTAGTGCTCAAAAAATATGTGTCCAGGTTACATCATGAGACAACATGTCTCTCAAAATTGCAGAAAATAAACCTAGGGGTCTAATCTGCATGATGCTCCCTATAGCACACCATTGCTCGGACGACACGTCTGAGCAGTTGGTGGATCCTGTTCAACACCCCTGTTGTGTGTCGCTGGTACCGTTGAGGGACATCCTCGAATCCTGCATAGTCCGGGATCCCCTCCGTCAAGCCCTCCAGGTCTCAGGCAATCTCATCCTCTACATCTCCACCAGGAGGAGGTAGCTCAAACTCCCTCTCGACTCTGCGAGCAATGGGAGATAAACCTGCGGGTCTTTCCAGTCCAAAATCTGCAAGATTGAAGCATAATAATTAGGACATATACATAAAAATATTAAAAATTATAAAAATCTTTAAAAATCAAAAAATGAGTTTGTTACCTCTATCATCCCAGTGTTCCCCAAGTGGGAGTACTAGGTTTGGGTCACCCCTGAAGTTCGTCCTAGCATAGGGCCAATCCTCTACAACAACGAGCTGGTGATCTAGCCACTCGAAGAACTCTGGTCTCCATGACATCTATTGGTCGCCGCCTCCTTGAGGCATCAGAATGGCCCAGCAAGTGATCCATGGTTCCCGTGGTGGTGGCCATGTCACGGCCACCTCCTGTCTCTGGAAGATGGGGAGTCATTCCAGGATGAACGGTATGAGGAATGAGCCGTATCCAAATTGCTTGGTGTCTCCACGCTAGCATTTTGTCAGCTACCATTTGAGGTTGTTTGCTACTGCCTCGGCCCAATTGAACACAGTAAGGTTTAGGCAGTCAGCGGCCAGCTGGAGTTGTGTTTTGGTGGCCTCATGTGGGGCCTGCGAACCAGCTGCTCTAGTGATGGTGGAAAGAAGGACTCTCAGGGACAAGTCAGCCACTGTGGCAATCTTTAGTTTGCCCCCCTTATCCGATTTTTGGGCCTCTGGACACATTCTCCCAATGAGCATATCCATCGTTTCTCCTGTGATCTGGGTACCTGTCATTCAGGGCCTTTCCCCCCTCTGTGATAACTATGTCAAGAAATAGATGTCGTTGGCATCAATTTCTAGCTCTTGCCCCCGGATGTTGAATTTCCCCTCATTCGGATCCCATGCTCCAACCAGATATTGGAGTAGGTTTGGTTGTGCTCTCAGATAGGGCACCATAAAAAAATTCAAAAGCCTGCTATTTCGGAGCACGTCCAAGCAATTTGGACCCCGCATGGCCAGTTCGTCGTCATTGCTATGTTCCCACTCCTTCCACTCTATCACCATGATTTTACCCCTGCAAACAAACACATCGTAATTATAAGTACTCTATTTGTGTTTTAAACCTCGTGAAATTGCTTAATTTTTGAGAAATTTTGGTTATCAACGCTCGTCGCGCCTAATTTCAAATAGGTGCGCCGAGCCAAAATCCATCATTTTGAAAATTAGGGCTCTTTCTGACTATTTGGTGTTCAGTTGCAGAGAGCTCAATTTCTCTTCGTTGAAGATTTTGGCTCATTGCGGTCCTGAGCTGGCGACCTGCGGCGACCACTGCGAACATCCTCATTCCAAAATCTTCCTAAATGACAACTAAAATTACCTAAAAATGAGCTACCTTCTATCTAAAAATGCAAGACAAAGTGGAATGCCTACCTGGACCGGACGAATTTGCCAGCAAGCTTCTGAAACTCCTCCAGTTGATCGTTGAAATCGCCAATGCACGAGAGTAAATTTTTCACTCCAAGGTAACAAGGTAAAAAGTAAATTGATTTTTACCTCATGGCCCTTTTTATAAGCTTTTTTGCAAAATTAGGGTTTGGAAATTAGGGGTTTTTGGTCTATTTTTGAGTATTTCATGCATATTTACATCAAAAACAGATCTTACACTTGCTTTTGTGCAGCATCAGGTTCCAAAGTACTCTGGAGATGATTCACAAGTTGTGTTTTATACTTTTTCGAATTCGGTAAAAACACAAAAAAAAGTCCCTTTTAGAGTCATATTTAAGCTCTTTTCTGACTCATGAAACATGAAAAGATCGTCGAGCTCTTGTCACTTCGAACTCGTTAAAGGTTGCAAAGCGTCATCTACCCAGTATAAGTTTACCCCTTTTACGAACTGGGATAGATTACTTACGAAAAAAGTATACATTGATCTCTCACGGTCAATAGGTTCCCTTGGGTATTGTTTTCTACCTTTTCAGATTTGAGGGACAAATTTACGAAAAGGGACCTTTGAGGTTTTGTTTTCCGTGTCTTTTTCAAACTCTCTAAATATGAAAAAGACTCTGAGTTTTACCTATGTTGGACTCATTAAAGCTTGATGACATTGGGCTTGTCATTATGACGAGACCGAGCTTCTCTTTCCTAGGGCTCGTTAAAAACTGACTAGGTTGGATTTGTCCGAAGGACAAACTTACATTACAAGCATATGCTATCTCCTTCAATCTTGTATTTCAAAAATAATTGGGGCACTCGCCAGCAATGGTGGGGAGAAATTTGGAAGTAATCTGTTGGTTGTATTAATTACGGAAACTTGTAACTCTTGAATATCGACACTCTTTCTGCTTCGTGTCGAGGTGGGATATCTTCACTTTATCGTTGGCCTTCTGAGTTTTGGGTCATCCATTTTGCCTCATTCCACCTGATCCCTGTTGCATCGTCATGACCTTTGATCCTTTGGTACCAAAATTCTACCAAACTTCGAAGTCGTGTCACTGATATGTTCAAGAGCTTAATCCTTCTGTAGTTTGTGCCCTTATACATCTTCCTCTGAATCTTTGTTTCATCCACATTCATCTTGTTCCTTTGTCTTGTTGTTATAGACATTTTTGGGCACTACAACCCCAAGCATGAAATTTCCATAAAGCAAGGGCTCCTAAGTCCCTAAAAGTGTTGTTCTAACCCCTAAAGGAACAAGGTTAACTGATTACAGCTTCTCCCAGAAGTTATCCATGAAAACCTGCTCAGAACTGGTCAAAACAGGATCATTTCAGCTGCTCCATAGGCAAAGTGCGTTGCATCTCACCTAAATACACTGTGTGGGTGCGTTTCATTTCAAAAAGCCCTTCTATGGGGTGCGATGGGCAAGAAGTGACAAATGGCAGTGTCATTCCGCGAGGTGGAGAGGCATGGAAACTTCCAGAAACTTCTCCTGTGACACTTGCCTCTCTGAATTCGACCAAGGATGAGTAAGAGATCATAAATCTCCAAGTGGAAGCAAGAACTATCAGAGGGAAGACACTAATCAAATCACAAGCTTACTCATCTCCCTTACAGATATCTATATATGGATCCCTCATCCCAGAGATGCAGGGGCTGGAATTTTGCATATTGTAAGGAATTGTTGTTGGTTTCTTGAGACAACATCAGATTGTTGGGTGATATAAGATTTGTATGAGGTGAAGAGTGGCTTCCTTGCTGAGAGGATGATGTTGGGTCAGAACAACTGGTTGTAACTCCCTTGGCTCTTTCTTGTTTATCAATAAAAGCTATTCAAGTTTTCCTCCATACTCTTGTGTCATTTATGTTTTATGCATTTGTATGGTCAATTTACATCTGATCCTAGATTGTTTATGATTATAGATCCATGTTCTTGTATAGTGCTATGCTACTATGATCTTACAGGTACTCTGTGAAGCTGGGCGTGCAAGGGAACAAGTAGCGAAAGACTATCAAGAGAGAGAGGAATCGAACTAGGAGATTAGCGCAAGATAGAGGTTGGTCTTCTTTGTTCTTCTCCCATCTATATTTCATAAAGGAAAAACGAAAGTAGCTTTACTTTGTTTGTTTCTAAGACAGCTATCACACCTTAGTAGGATAAGCAGTTCTGTGTAGACACTTTTCCCTGTAACACTTGTGTCGATGATGTGGGAAATATTATGGCCCTCCTTCGACTAATCGCTTCCTGTCGACCTCAACTCATTATCTGGGAAGTTGATCTAGAGACTCCTTTCTGGTACCTTGGAGCTTGCATGTCTTAATGGCAAGTTCTTTGCATTCAATGACAGCCTTTCATCATTGGCCTTCGATCAAGTGATTTCGCGAGTGTTTGACTTCAAATCATTCTTCACACTTCGTGGATTGTAATAGTGGTACCTTGGGAACCATTGACATCACTGGTGGTCTCTCTCGTGCTTGTTAACATTTTTCGTCATTAACCGGTAATCAAGCGATTTTGTAGTATGCTCAACTTTGGCACATCTATTCGCATATTAGATTTTGTACCAATGATCGAGTTGGGATTCAAGACCCTAGGTTAAGATTACATGAGCCTAGGTTGTGCAGATTAGTTCATAATTGTATACATGGCTCTTTTGATTAGGATGGCTGCGACCATACCTTAGTCTTTCATATGGTCCTTTTTTGGATGGATGCGTCCACAAATCATTTATGCTTATCTTATGGATGGTTGCGCCCATGCCTTATGCACATATATTTCCTTTCACTATGTATTCATGTATCAGAGATATCATTTGTACTTGCATTGCAAGTTCTCCGTGATGGTGTTCTGTTTCAGTAATGGATTCGTAAAGTATTTCACCCCTCCCACTCTCTCGGCCTTCATGGTTTAGGGGGCATCTGTTACACAGTAATTTGTCACCGACCTCGCATTCCCTGATTCTGGACACTGTCGGTCTATGTTATTGACATCTGCCTTGTGTCATGTTGAAAATTATGTGTCAAAGTCTTTTTTATCATTGCAGGAAGAATGTCTCAGTTTACTTCTCCTGGAGCAAACCCTTTTTACTTGTGTTTCTGGGTCGTCGTCGGACAGCAGGTGTTCCACCTACGAAGATGGCCAAGATTTCACTAGGCCTAGCGAAGTCTTCGCTCTGTATCTATGTTGCACCAGTGACAAGCTACTTTTGGCAAGTTTTTTAAACAACTCGTCGAAGCTTCAAAGTATAATAGCTTCATGAACGGTCCTAGGGTTGGTTGTTGGATCAGATGAGCTCGCATCTCTCCTTTGGGATGGTTGTTCCACCATTTGTGCAACCTCTCAAAGAGATAAGTTCTTTCTCCCATCTTTTATGGACGCTTCTCCTCCTATAAATACTTCCTCCATGACTGAGATCAGCTAGCTCCAAAGTCCAAGAATTCAATAATAGGAGTAGAGAGTTTTTTTGCTAGTGTGGAAGTATCCCCTCATGTAACTTAGCTTGGGATGGTTTTGAGTGGGGTTAACTTGATTATAAGAGTATTCTAGCATTAGTCGTTGGATAGGAGAGAGAGTTGTTCATCTTTTGGGAGACAGTATACGAGTGAATGCTTGTAGGGACATGTTGACAGGACCCCTCAAGGAGGCTTACGATGTCAAGGCTTGGTTGTAAGTTCTACTTTGATTTATATTAATATAAATCAACAACTTATTTCCTATATCGTATGTCTAAATGCGTAATGATAGCTTGAAGTTCCTTGACTTTTTAAGTAGAAATTTTTTTTCGTACTCTATTATGTTCGTGGTTGTGTTATGTATGTTGATTTCAGGTACAAGTGATTAGAAGAACGAAAGCTGGAGTAACACAATAGGAACTCCATCGAACAACGATTTGAAGGTAAGCCTTCATGGCATCAAATTTCTAAGGAAATTTTCTTTGGTATAATCTTTGTTGTGACTAGACCCACCTAGGGCTAGAGGGGTTGCCTCTGTCTGTAGAGGGAACTTGCCTCTGTCACACAGAGGAATGTTTTTATTAATCTTTAGCAACAATCTCTTTTATAGAAATATTTTACATAGACACTAGGAGAAAACACCTGAAACCTTTCTCAGAGACTTTCTGACACCCTGGAGGACTTGCTTCCATTTCTGCATCAGCCCTGTGTCATCCTACTTGGCTCTGGGTTTCTCTGTCCTTCACTGCATCCCTGATCTGCATCTCCCTCTGTGTTGTCTCTTAGAGCTCCTATGCCACCCTTTCTGAGCTTCCTGACTGTTGCTAGTCACCCCCTCTTCCTCCACCCTGCAACTCTCCCTCTGAAATTGATTTTTCTTCCTCTCTGAGAAAATCGATTTTCCTTGGGATACTGAGTATCTGTTGGTGTATCTCCAAATGACCCTCAAGTCTTCTCTTATACTTTTCCTGTTGATGAATCAACGGTCGAGATTAAGTCCCTAATCAACGGCTAAGATTAAAATAGACTTGATCTTCGTCTCTTAGAAGCTTCTCATCCTTATCCTTATTAATACACATTAATATTTTTATTTTCCTAAGTTTACGCTTAGGTACCCATTAAAAATATTAATTATTTTAATAACTCCACATTTGGAAGGAATTTTCCAAAACAATTTTTGGGTTTTGGAGATCTCATTTGCTTTATCCTCTCCACCAATTTTCATGGCTAGAACACATCTCATGCTACTCCAAATCAACAGTATATGCCCAATAGTGGCCTAATCTCACGTAACGCGACACCTTTTCTATCATGATGGTAACGTTACTGAATTGGCGACTCGTTCTTTTTTACTTTCACCCATAGAGAAATACAATTCCTTCAATCCCAATTTCAGACTCTAACAAGGGATATTCTACATTGCCGACCGAAAAGTCTCTTCCTTGGCTCCCTACAATCTAAGTCGATTTGGACGCTGGAAAATAGTGATGCTCACCCAAGTAATAGAGATGATATCACTCCTACAGATAACTAGGAATGCCATGATTTTAGCATTGGACGTAGGCACCATGAGTTACACTGCTATAGGGAAGACGAATCACGTCCGAGCCAACAAACCCAACGCACAACTATGTTTTAAATTTTGATAATTTTGAAGATGATCCAACAACTGATTATTGAAAAGTGCACTCGTCTTCGACCATAGGTGATTTGGCCCATTGGCTGACGGTCGAACCTCCACACAATCACGCTACGGAATATAATTACGACTGGTACGAAATTCACTCTTTGAGTGGCTATGTCGAACTAGATGATTCAACTCATCCCTCGTCACATACTTATGCCTAGACTTTGTGTGCTACGAGAATGGTGATACGCTTCAGAACTGAGAGATGTGACTTCCATAGAAATCATTCAACTAAGGCCTTGAAACCATGCATTTGGCCCCAACAATTTCGACGGTAAAATCCTCCTTTTGAATGACTGTGATCCCACTCATTTGCACGCACACTGTTAACTCATATTGACAACGTAAGAACTCGAAATTTCATCGAGTCTCGACTTCGCCCATTTCTCAGTGTATAGTCACTACCCCGATCGCTGAGAAGACCCTCGTGCACAATGTCCACCGCAAATGCAACAATCACTCCATGCTCGATAAATCATTCAATGGGAGCGACAATGACTGGTTCTCTAATTTACAATTTCTACCTATCTCGGCCCTTTGCTAATTACCACATAATACGGCTTGGTGGCCCCCGAATTACCCCATGCAGCCCGCCACCCCAATTCTTGCAACCCCAATGGCTTCAAAATGTCTTCTTACCACAAATCAAGTGGCTGACAGAGATGTCGCACCAAGAATTGGCCCACAAGCTATAGTTATAAGTGAATTCGATCTGCATAAAAAAACATCAACGACAATATTTTGGCCAACAATATTCCGACCCTCTCAGAGTAGATTTGGCCTTCTCAGAATTTGACTCCAACCAGATAACTTGATTTACATAAAACCTTCAAGATGAGCCAAGATCAAGGCTCTAATACCACTGCAATGTCCCAATAGAAATAAATTTGGAACAACTTGAATCTTTAAGTCAAAAAAACTCCAGATAAAATTTGTATACATAAATAGAAGATTGCCATGTAAAAATTAAACAAATAGAGCATGCAATCCCATAACACATTTAGCACGAAAATACTGAACTTTATTATAATATATGAACTAGGGTTTACATGCACTTACAACCCATATAGTTGAGATAACCGGCCTCAATAGATCTACAGTAATGCCACAATGGGCCTCCCAAACAAACTGAAAATCAAATGACTGCAACTTGTGAACCCTGAATGGATCCACCAAGGGAAGAGATAGGTGCTCCCCCACTCTCACTGAATCACCTGAGGGTTTCCGTCCTGGCGCTTGATCCGAGTGGTTATTGGTGGCTACCCACCAATTCCACTTGGACCCCCACCATTGTTTCTTTCAGCTTTTCAGTTTCCTTATTTGTAGCACAATTTACTATTTTTCGCAGTTTTTCGGGTCTTGAACTTTCGGAGCCATTTTGAGGCCCTAAACGACAGTTTTTGGGAAAACTGGGAGAAACATGGGTTCATGGACTGATGTTGCTCATCATAAAGTTATAGTCCTCGGATAGATCTTTCTAACAAGGTATTGTGCACGTCAAACAAAGATCGTATGCCAAATTTACGACCCCGGTAAGTTGATGTACCAATTTACCCAAAACGGGGCCCATAGTTTAGCGCTTCATCTCCTATGGTTATGGTTTTGTATGTTTAGGGTTTTCCATTGTTTCTCAACAATAAATAGACCTTCGAGCCTCATTGTTAGACAATTCAGAGGGATGTAGCTGCCACATCTCTCCTTAGAGATACGCTACCATTGCCCGAGCTAGTTTATTTCCATTTCTGTTTGTAAGCATATTTCAGTATTCTGCATTAATGAAATGAAGTATTATTTCTGATGTATCCCTATATTTATGGTTATCTCTGTAATTTGTTGTGTTCCTGTTTAAATCTGGATCAGTGGTATCAAAGGGGTCTACTCTTTCTCTGCTTTTCTTTGCATGTCCCCAACGAAGTCAGGATATAACGAGTTAGGGCTTGAACTGGTCGAACCTTTGCAAGACCAGCCTTGCAAATCTCGACAGCCTCCCATGGTGGATGAAAAGAAAGACGAGGGGGCAAGAGATCCTATCAAAATCTTGTTTGAAGAGGCCCTCGAGTGACAAAGGAATGCGATGATGGACAACTTTTCCTAGATCATTCAATGGCTACCCAGGGGCGACACGTCTACTTCCAGCAGCTACTCTGGAAGCACCACACCCTTTAACGTACAAGTTAACTTTGACATTCCCATATTTGAGGGTCAGATAGATGTAGACGTTGTAGATAAACGGTTAAATCTTCTAGAAGGGTATTTTTTTTGTTCATGATTTTTCTGACTGGGAAAAGATTACTTTCGCTCTTCTCAAATTCGACCCCCACATCAATGACTGGTGGGAAACCTACTGCGAGCAAAAGGATGAAAGTACAGCCTCACTGTTTTCAGCCACACCCACTTGAAATTCATTCCAGAATGCCATCAAGGAGCAGTACTACCCTATCAGAAGCTATGAGGATAAATACATAAAGTGGACCACGCTGTAGCAGGGAAGGGACCAAGACGTGCCAGAGTTTACCAATATTTTTCATACCTTTTGCACAAAGTTGGGTATCAAGGATTCTGAGCTGCGTTTGGTACTCAAATACCGTGACTTCCTACACAGGTACATCTAGGACAAGATGGAGTTCCTGGACATCTCGTCGCTCGGCACAACGTACCGATACGTTGTCAATATCGAGCAGAAGCTTAAACAGAAGAAGCGAGACTTTGGATCTGCAAATCCGAAGCAAGGGAAAGGTGACCCCAAACCGCTGAAAATGGGACAAAGGCAAGGCGGGGTGGCCCAAGACAACCCATCAAAAGCCGCAAGCAAAGAACAACACCGCGAAGCCGAAGAAGGACACGAGAAAGTGGTGTGAGTTCCATAAGATCTCCACTCACAACACAAGTGAGTATCGAGCCAAGCAGTCACTAGTGGTCAAGCTAAACTCTTCGGAATTAGATGCATGTTCATACTCTGAGTCAGAACCCAATAAGGGAAATGACAAAGGGAAGCAGATTATCGATACGGAACCCAACACCACCGTTGCCACCACGAAGATCCTGAAGGAGGAACCCGAAGATCCAGAGGAGGAGGAGCGCCTTTTCAACTCCCAGATGTGGGTAAAGGGCTCCCTGCTACAGTTGATTGTCGATAATGGGAGCCAAAAGAACCTCATTTCAGCGAGAGGTCGTGAAGCAGCTGGTCTTACCGACCACAACACATCCACAGTCGTACACCATCAGGTGGCTTCACCAAGGA
Source organism: Pinus tabuliformis (assembly GCA_031772625.1). Taxonomy (NCBI): domain Eukaryota; kingdom Viridiplantae; phylum Streptophyta; class Pinopsida; order Pinales; family Pinaceae; genus Pinus; species Pinus tabuliformis. Next base: position 822,675,868 of record CM062805.1, read on the forward strand.
CAGGATCTTTGCGTGAGCCAGCAGTGTCGCCTTCCATACAACATCAAGCCCTTCATGGATGAGGTATTGTGTGAGGTTGCTCCCCTTGATGTTTGTGATGTATTATGAGGCCAACCATACTTGTGGAAGCGACATGTTGTATATGAGTCAAGACCTTATGCTGTCATTGTTACTTTGGGAAATAAGTTGTACAGGATACCAGAGGTAGCATCGCCTACCGCCATCTCTTTGGTTACTGCAAAACAATGTAGTGAGCTCATTTCCAAAATAGAGAAATTTGTTTTCCTGATGATACGCCCTCAAGGAAAGAAGAAGACGGTGGCCACGACCTCCAGACAGGGCCCCTTCGCACGAAAACTACAAATGGACAAGGTTGTGGAGGAGTATGAGGATATCTTCACCTCCCTCGCAGGGGTTCCTCTGCACTGTCAGGTCAAGCACTCCATCAATCTGACCCCAGATGCGCCGCTGCCCAATGGACCAATATATCGACACTCCGTTCTAGAGAACAGTGAAATCAAGAGGCAAATTTAGGAGCTGCTGCAGAAAGGTCACATCCGAACAAGTTCATCGCATAGTGGGACCTCGATCGTGTTTATACAGAAGAAGGATGGGACTTGGAGACTCTGTACTGACTATCGGGCACTCAACAAGATCACTGTCCAGAATAGGTACCCAATTCCATGGATTGATGACCTTCTGGACCAACTGAAGGGGGAAAAATATTTCAACAAGATCGATTTGAAGTCAGGATATCACCAGGTACCAATAAAAACCTCCGATGTGTGGAAGACTACCTTCAAAGCCAAGGAGGGCCTTTTCGAATGTTTGGTTATGCCTTTCGGTTTGACGAATTCTCTTGCAACCTTCATGAGGCTAATGGATGACATCTTGCGGCCATTCACCAACTCATTTATAGTGGTATACTTGGATGACATCCTGATCTTCAGCCAGAGTTGGGAAGAGCACCTCCACCACATCCAACAAATTTTCCAAACACTGCGGCAACACAAGTTATGTGCCAATTTAGAGAAATGCACTTTTGGCATGAGCCAAGTTCAGTGTCTGGGATACATGTAATATTCATAATTAGCCATGGCTAATTGAAATATTTAATTTTTCTCAATTTTGCCTTCTATGGCTATTTATAAATAAAAAGGTGAGGAAAGGGGGACATAACTCACTTTTTGAATAAAGTCACTCCCTAGTAGCACAACATTATAACTTAAAAGGGGAGCCACGGGGGGCTAAAGGACCATGTAGAGAAGGGACCCACGTAGACACTTGGAGGGGTTGCACAGATGGAGAAGGAGTACGTGGCAAGAGAGAGGTTATGTTGGAGGAGGTGGGCCTTAGGGTTTTGAGAGAGGCCAACGCTATATAGGAGAGAGGAGCCTCCTCATTTTGGAGCATTGTATTATGTTGCATTTGAGCTAGTCACTTCAACTTAGAGCACGCTGGCTGTTTAGCCTGTCTGCAGCACTGTTTAGTGCATCAAGTGTCTCCGTTCGGAGATCTCACCCTTAGCTCTGAGGGACTTTGAGTGCCTACTCGGGCAAGGTAGTTTCATCAGTATTTTGCAAGAGGGGTGATTTCTGGAGTTAGGGAGGAACTAAGCATTTTGATGACTATGCAGTCTTGAGAGGGGAGGACGCAGTTTCTTTTGGTAGGAGCTCTGGATTAGGCTTATGTGGAGGATTTGAGCTTGGAGACTGAGCAAGGGATCAGCCCTTGCATATTGGAGGATTTCGGCAGAGTCTCAAGTAGAGTTTTGGAGGATTCTCTTCAGGGGCAACGCACAGCCTTGAGGGATAGCGTAGATCCTCAAGGGGATGACTTTCGGGATCAGCTATTTTAGAAAAGCTTTCTGGGCTTTTCTGGGTTTCTTGAGCAAAGGCTGATTCTAGAGTTTCAGCATTTTCTGAGGAGGGGAATAGCCCCAAATCATTACTTGATTCCAGTAGTAGCAGTAGCATAGCAGTTCTCCGGTAGCTTGGACACAGTTCAGAGAGAGGTCATTTCCTTACCATTCTGAGTGTATTTCTTCACTTTCCTTGTGTAAGTCGAGGTGCTATCTTTCTGATCACCTCTTGTACTCTTTCCATTACTTAGTATAATAAAATGGCTTAGCATTTCTCTCTGCATTTTTCTAGTATCTGCTTATATTCCATGTATACATTATTGTATGTTGCACTACTGTTATCTCTCTAGTTGGAGTTTGCTTGTGTTTGAGGGATTCCCCTAATAAGGGATATTATAATGGTATCAGAGCATAGATCTGGCTCAGCCTGTGGAGTTAGCAGTCTATGACACCGAGGGAGAAACCCTACAACTGATACAGAGGTAGGAAATATAGAGATATTGAGCGTAGGTTGGAGAACACCTACGGAGAGGGAGACTGTGTTCGGGTGGTGGACACATAACAGGAGGAACCTGTGGTGGACGCAGAGAAGGAGGATCCGATGGCAGATGAGGACCAGAAGAGATTTGCCGACATGCTCCTCAAATCAATGCAGGATCTGTCGAGGCAGATCAAGGTGATGGGGCGGAGATTCACAGCGGTGGAGGCTAGACAGCGTGAGAACCCACGGGTTTTCCAGGTTGGTGAGGGATCGGGTACATCCCACCATTTTCCAGAGCAAGGTGCCACTCAGCATGATACTACTAAGCAGATAGCCTCACATGCCCCTATACGCTCTACCATGCCCACTTTCCTAGGAGCAAACATGGGGGCTGGAACCCAGCGAGACGCAGAGCCCGGTCATATGGGCAATTATTTTGCAAAGTACCATGCCTATGGGCAGGAGTTCAGGGATGCTATCTCATTCAGAGACTTTGTTCAGCTCTAGCGGGATAGTAGACCTCGCGACCATCATAGAGGATACTGACATTATCATGATGGAGACACCCACCGCATAGCTAGTAGATTCCACTTGCTTACATTTGATGGCTCATCAAATAGTTCGGCAAAGTCTTGGGTGGAGAAGCTGGACATCTATTTCCAGCTTAACTAGATGTCGGAGATAGAGGCCATCAAGGTGGCGACATTACATTTGGATGGTGAGGCCCAGGACTGATGGTTCCATGGGTTGGTTACACTCAGAGACTCCACAATGACGACATATGCCGAGTTCACCAGGAGACTGATAGAGAGGTTTGACCAGAGGGATCCGAAACAACACTTTGTTGAGATGACGAGGCTCAAACAGACTGGAAACCTAGAGACCTACATGCAGACTTCTTGAGCATTTAAGTGATGGTGCCAGATCTATCCATGGCATGGAGGATCTACATGTTTGTTGAGGGGTTAGCAGAGCCACTTCGAAGTCTAGTCAAATCCACTAGACCAGCCACACTCCAAGATGCTATTAGCAGGACCCGGGACTTACAAGATGCCTTACCCAGGACCCAAACACCTTACCCCTAGAGACAGGCTTTCCAACCTAAGGGGAAGGATGTGAGGATTCCGCCTCCAAAGGGGAATCCAGGATGAGCACAGATTGATGATCATGCCAGGAGGGAGCTGAAGAAGAAGCGGTTGTGCTTTATCTGTCAGGAACCGTGGGCACCGGGACATAGATGTGCTGCTGGAAAAGTACATTTTATTGAGGTCTTCTCCGAGAGCAGCGAGGAAGAGGATGAGGAGGATGATGTGGAGGCAGGAGATAGTCATGCCACGTAGGATCGTTTGCCACCTCTACCAGCAGCAGCAGGTGGTGCAGCTTTTTCACCTACCGGAGGGGCCCTTGCAGCATTGCGAGGAGTTCCCAAGTATTTGACGTTGCGCATACGGGGGACAGTACGTGGCCAGCGAGTATCAGTTTTGGTTGACAGTGGGGCAACCCAAAACTTCATCGATGCACAGATGGTTAAGCAGAGAGGTATACAAACAGAGAGCTTCGATTTCTTTTTCAGTTTTGGTCCCAAGAGATCAAACCATGGTGTGTGCTCGTTATGTTCTAGAGTTATCAGTGACGATGGGCACCTACACACTGACTGACCACATTTTCGTGGTAAATATTCCAAACACCAACATGATACTAGGTGTTCAGTGGCTTATCACTCTAGGGAAGGTCAGGACAGATTGGAAGGCCCTAGAGATGGAGTGGGATGATGAGAAGACAGGGAGGCATGAGAAGATACGGGGACAACACACATATTCGCCTAAGACTATTTTGGCCCATCGGATGGAGGCAGTCTTCCGGAAGGGAGATGTAGAGTGGGCAGTGGAGCTGCATGCATCAGAGGCAGGGACTACAGGGCAGACGGTGCACCCAGAGATACAATTCATTCTTGACCAGTATGCCACAGTGTTTGGGGAAATTCTGCCGGGACAACCACCGGACTAGGGGTTTGAGCACACCATTGAGCTTGAGCAGGGCATACAGGCAGTGATTACTACCCCCTATAGGCATCCCAAGGCCTATGGGGATGAGATTGAGTGATCCATTCAGGAGTTGTTGGCTCTTGGGCACATTCAGCCGAGCACAAGTCCTTTTGTTTCTTCCGTGGTGTTGGTGAAGAAGAAGGACAGGAAATTGAGGATGTGCATTGACTACAGAGCCCTGAACAAGAAGACCCTAAAGAACAGGTACCCCATACCAAGGATCGATGAGTTGATGGATGATTTGAGAGGAGCACAGTTCTTCTCAAAGATTGATTTGAGACCTGGGTACCATTAGATTCGCGTGAGGGAGCAGGACATTCCCAAGACCGCCTTCAGGTGTCACTATGGGCACTTTGAGTTTTTGGTGATGCCCTTCGGGCTAACCAACGCCCCAGCTACATTCTAGTCCTTCATGAACCACATCTTCTGCAGTCATTTAAGGAAGTTTGTGTTGGTGTTCTTTGATGATATTCTCATTTACAGCATGACTTGGGAGGAGCATCTCCAACACATTGAGACAGTGTTGCGCATCTTGGAGGAGCAACAGTTCTATGCCAAGCTCTCCAAGTGTGAGTTTGGGTTGACGGAGATGTTGTACTTGGGACACATCATAGGGGTGGACGGAGTGAGAGTCCAAGAGGAAAATATCAGGGCCATCAAAGATTGGTCGGAGCCAAGGAACGTGACAAAACTTTGGGGATTCATTGGCATTTGTACTTACTACCGGAAGTTCGTCAAGAGTTTCTCATAGCTTGTTGCACCCCTGACAGATCTGACAAGGAAGGGCGCATTCAGTTGGTCAGATACAGCGCAACGAGACTTTGACAGGATCAAGGAGGTTATGAGCAACTGCCTAGTGCTTGTATTGCCAGATTTTTCGCAGCCATTTGTTTTGGAGTATGATGTGTCGGGAGAGGGGATCAGTGCAGTATTGATGTAGGGAGGTCACCCTATAGCCTTTGAGAGCTGGAAGCTCCTTCCGATGATAGGTTGTATTCTATATATGACAAGGAGACGCTGGCCATTATGCATGCATTGACCAAATTCTGGCAGTATTTAGTGGGTAACAGGTTCAGGGTGAGGACTGATCACAACAGCCTCGAGTTCTTTTTGGAGCAGAAACAGCTATAGGAGAGGTAGCAGAAGTGGATCAGTAAGATCCAAACGTATGACTTTGACATTGAGTATTTCAAGGGTAAGAACAACGTGGTAGCAGATCCCCCTTCACGTAGACCAGCCACATTGTCTCTTATGAGCTTGGACACGGACTGGAGGGCTCGACTCTTAGTAGAGTACACCAAGGAAAGATTTGCATGTGAGGTTCTGGATGGGCAAGTGGCGGATGACAGGTACAGGGTAGTCGATGAGATCATCTACTATAGGGACTGGATCTTCTTGACTAAGGGATCTCAGCTCAAGAAGAAGATACTTCAGGCATCACATGATTCACCATTGGTCGGCCATCAGGGGTTTACCAAAACCTCCAGGAAATTAGAGAGAGGTTCTCATGGAAGGGCCTCAAGGAAGACGTACTCCACCGTATCCAGGAGTGCAATATTTGCTAGAGGAACAAGGGGGAGATGGGCCATCCCGTAGGATTATTGTAGCCTCTTCCCATTCCGGAGGGGAAATGGGAGTGTATTTCGATGGACTTCATCACAGGGTTGCCCATGGTGCAGGGAAAGGATTGTATCTTTGTCATCATTGATCAACTGACAAAGTACGCACACTGCTTCGCCATATCCGCACACTACACAACAGCGCAGGTGGCCGAGCTGTTCTTCAGAGAGGTCTTCAGGCTACATGGTCTCCCTAAGACCATCATCAGTGACAGGGACAGCGGTTTCATGGGCGGGTTTTGGCAGGAGCTTTTCCGGTTGGTGGGGATGGAGTTGACACTGAGTACCAGTTATCACCCACAGACGGATGGGCAGCCAGAGATAGTTAACAAGTGGCTGGAGGATACTTGCGTAACTATGTCAGTGGGCAGCAACGAGCATCGTTGAAGTGGCTGCATCTGGGGGAGTACTGCTACAATACTGCACATCACATGTCCATTGGTATGTCACCATCTATGTTATGTATGGATATCATCCTTTATCTTTTGTTGACGTGATGTTTGGTGCTAGCAAGGCTCTGAGAGCCAAGATTTGGATCCAAGAGAGTCAGGATATTCTCCAAGCTCTCAAGGATAATATGGCTACAGCACAAAACCAGCAGAAGTTGTATGCTGACAGGGGTCGGGTAGAGAGACAGTTTGAGGTAGGGGACTTGGTCTACCTACGATTACAGCCATACCAACAGTCGTCACTGAAGCAGAAGGAGCTAAGAAGCTCAAGCCCCGCTTTTATGGGCCATACAAGGTGATACGCAGGATTGGACAGGTTGCGTATGAATTGGAGCTGCCCCAAGGCAGCGAGATTCATAACATTTTTCATGTATCATGCCTGAAGAAGGCATTGGGGCAGCAGGTGACAGTGACAGCTGAGCTACCACCCACGGATGATGAGGGGCATTTGGTGTTGCAGCCAGAGGCTATTATTGATACCAGGGAGAGGCAGCAGCGGAGCAGGACAGTCCGGGAATTCTTGGTGAGGTGGAAGAATTTACCAGATGAGGATGCCACTTGGGAGAGTGAGAAAATTTTGCAGCATCCATCACTTCAGTTGCTTGATGACAAGCAATATTTTGCCGGGGGAGACTGTAATATTCCTAATTAACCATGGCTAATTGGAATATTCAATTTTGCTCAATTTTGCCCACTATAGTTATTTATAAATAAAAAGGTGAGGAAAGGGGGACATAAATCACTTTTTGAATAAAGTCAATCCCTAGTAGCACAACGTTGTAACTTAAAAGGGGAGCCAAGGGGGGCCAAAGGACCACGTAGAGAAGGGGCCCAGGTAGACACTTGGAGGGATTGCGCAGATGGAGAAGGAGTACGTGGCAATAGAGAGGCTACGTTGGAGGAGGTGGGCCTTAGGGTTTTGAGAGATGCCAACGCTATAAAGGAGAAAGGAGCCTCCTCATTTTGGAGCATTGTATTATGTTGCATTTGAGCTAGTCACTTCGACTTAGAGCACGTTGGCTGTTTAGCCTGTCTGCAGCACTGTTTAGTGCATCGAGTGTCTTCGTTCGGAGATCTCACCCTTAGCCCCGGGGGACTTCGAGTGCCTGCTCGGGAAAGGTAGTTTCATCAGTATTTTGCAAGAGGAGTGATTTCTGGAGTTGAGGAGGAACTGAGCATTTTGATGATTGCGCAGTCTTGAGAGGGGAGGATGCAGTTTCTTTTGGTAGGAGCTCCGGATTGGGCTTATGTGGAGGATTTGAGCTTGGAGACTGAGCAAGGGATCAACCCTTGCATATTGGAGGATTTTGGCAGAGTCTCGGGTAGAGTTTTGGAGGATTCTCTTCAGGGGAAGCACAGAGCCATGAGGGATAGTGTAGATCCTCAAGGGGGTGATTTTCGGGGGTCACCTATTTTAGAAAACTTTCTAGGTTTTTCTGGGTTTCTTGAGCAGAGGTTGATTCTAGAGTTTCATCATTTTCTGAGGGAAATAGCCCCAAATCATTACTTGATTCCATCAGAGGCAGCAGCACAGCAGTTCTCCGGCAGCTTGGACGCAGTTTAGAGAGAGGCCATTTTCTTACCATTCTGAGTGTATTTCTTCACTTGCCTTGTGCAAGTCGAGGTGCTATCTTTCTGATCACCTCTTGTACTCTTTCCATTACTCAGTATAATAAAATGGCTTAGCATTTCTCTCCACATTTTTTTAGTATCTGCTTATATTCCATGTATACATTATTGTATGTTGCACTACTATTATCTCTTTGGTTGGAGTTTGCTTGTGTTTGAGGAATTCCCCTAATAAGGGATATTACAATACATTATTGATGAACAGGGAGTGCATGTGGATCCAGCCAGGATCCAAGTCATTCGGGATTGGACATCTCCAACCACTCTGACAGAGCTCTGCAGCTTTCTGGGTCTTGCCAACTTCTATGGCAGGTTCGTGTTGGGATTTTGTCATATCACTTGGCCCTTGAGTCAAATCACCAATGGAGGAGCAAAAGAAAAATTCCTTTGGTTTGAATCTCAACAGAAGGCATTCACAGAGTTGAAACATCGCCTCTTCTCGACACCAGTGCTCGCATTACCAGACTTGCAACAACCATTTGAGATCAAGACAGATGCATCTGACTATGCTATTGGGGCAATCTTTACTCAACATGGGCATCCAGTGTCATATCATAGTGGGACACTTTCAAACACAGTCCAGAAGTATTCCAATTATGACAAAGAGATGTATTCCATTGTGCAGGCCTACCGACAATGGAAGCATTACATTTTGGGGAAGGAAACGGTCATCCACACAGACCACCGGCCACTACAGTTCATACAGACACAAGAGAAGTTGCAGAATGATCGCCATCAAAAGTGGTCCACATACCTGCAACAATTCCATTTGAATATTAAGTATAAGAAGGGCAGTACCAATAATGTTGCAGATTGCCCTCAGTTGACCACTGATCATGGCGTTAACCACCGTGCTCAACTCTTGTGGGCATGAGACTTCTGATTGGCAACTTCTCTACAAAAGAGACCCAAAATTCGGCCACACATACCAGACGCTCTTGAAGGGTCAACATGTTCTATATTTTCACCTCCAAGATGCCATGTTATGCCACCTGGGTCACCTTTGTGTTCCTTCAAGTGAGCGTGCCAAGATTATTTGGGAAGCACACTACAGTCAGGTTGTTGGGAATTTCGGGGTCGAGAAAATGGTGGCAGTACTGCAGAAGTATTTCTATTGGATGAATCTTCGACAGGATGTCAGGAAGGACATCAGATCCTGCACTGCCTGCGACATTGCCAAACCGACCATCAAGAAGCAAGGCCTCTATACTCCATTGCCTACCCCTAGTCGACCTTGGGAATCCATCTCCATGGATTACATGTCGGGCCTTCCTTCTACTAAGCATCAAAACCACATTTTTTTTTGTTCGTCGACAATTTCTCAAAAATGGCCATTATAGCGGGCTGCAAGAAGAATATCACAGCAGAGGCCACTACTAAACTCTTCTTTGAACGAGTGTGGGTACACTTTGGAATCTCACAGTCTATCATCTCAGATCGGGACAGTAGGTTCCTCAGTACATTTTGGTCCAGTCTTTGGTCGATGCTGGACACCAAACTCACTAAGTCCACAGCCTTCTATCCCCAAATTGATGGCTAGACAAAGGTTGTCAACAGGATGATCATACACATTCTGCGCATGTACAACTCAAAGAATCCACGCACATGGGATGAGAGCCTCCCCTATGTTCAGCACAGCGATAACCAGGCTCTCCACATCTCAAGTGGCCACAACCCTTTTTAGGTGGGCTTGGGATTCCAGCCACTATGTCCCATTGATGTGGCCATGCCATTTACAGCTACTCAGGAAAATTCGGCTCATGTCCAGTTCGAAACAAATAAGGCAAACAACTTCATTGAGCACATTCAACATATCCACCATCAAGTCCATGACATTCTAGAGAAATCAAATGCCAAGTACAAGCAGCGACATGATCAACATCGGGTGCCACACAAGTTTCAAGTGGGCAACAAAGTCTGCTTGCATTTGTAAAAGGAACGCCTTACCAGAGCCTATCAGAAACTTAGACCACTATGATATGGTCCTTACACCATTACCAAGTCTATGGGAGACGCATTAGAGCTCATCATTCCCCCATTCCTTGGCCTGCACCTAGTGTTCAATGTGGACCGCCTTCGGCCATACTTTCCACCATTACTAGACACATCCGACATTGCGGAACAACTCACACCAACAGAGTTAAATCCAGATTGCATGGAACAAGATGCCACTTATCGGATCATGGACACACAGATCAAGCACAATCTCTAGCAGAAGATCCAACTATATCAAGTTGTCAAAGCAGGCCAACTCCTTCACCAGGGAAAGTGGCTCACCAGAGACCAAGTTCAATAAAAGTTTCCTCATCTCATGGAGGAACTCAACGGAATGGGGACCATTGCTTCCTAAGGGGGGAGGAATGATCCAAGTGGATATTGGTGGCCACCCGCCAATTCCACTTGGACCCCCACCATTGTTTCTTTCAGTTTTTCAGTTTCCTTATTTGTAGCACAATTTACTATTTTTGGCAGTTTTTAGAGTCCTAAACTTCCAGAGCCGTTTTGAGGCCCTAAACGACGGTTTGGAAAAACTGGGAGAAAGATGGGTCCATGGACTGATGTTGCTCATCCCAAAGTTATAGTCCTCAGGTAGATATTTCTAACGAGGTCTTGTGCGCATCAAACGGAGATCGTATGCCAAAATGACGACCACGAGAAATTGATGTACCAATTTACCCAAAATGGGGCCCATAATTTGGCGCTTCATCTCCTAGGGTTAGGGTTTTGGATGTTTAGGGTTTTCCATTGTTTCTCAATAATAAATAAGCCTTCGAGCCTCATTGTAAGATAGTTCAGAGGGATGCAGCCGCCACATCTCTCCTTAGAGATAAGATACCATTGCCCGAGCTAGTTTATTTCCATTTCGTTTGTAAGCATATTTTAGTATTTTACATTAATGAAGTGAAGTATTATTTCTGTTGTATCCCTGTATTTATGGTTATCTCTGTAATTTGTTGCGTTCCTGTTTAAATCGGGATCAGGGCTACCACTGAAGTAGAGAACCGGGTTATCAAAACTCTCCACAAGAAAATACTCAACTCCAAGACGTCTCCAAATGATCTCCTCCTCCCCTTTATAGATCTGATGGATAGATCTCCAAGCCTTTAGAAGCATCTTATTTTATTATTTTATTATTATTCTAGAATCTCCTCCATTGACTTTTTCTTAAGTGACCTTTAATTTTATTTTATTTCACCTAAGTGACTTTTGGCCCATTTTCTCCAATTAATTATTTTTCCTTAATTAAATGACTAATTAAAGTCATTTTAAACTAAGGAAAATGGTAAATCGCCCACCATATTCTCTTCGGCCTCTGGAAGTCTCTTTTCAGCATCCCATCCTATAGATCTTCTCGTTCCAGTTCCAACAAGATATTACACTGGGTTGTTCCATCAATTAACCTACCCGAAATGCCACCTCGAGCATAATTAATTAAGTTATGCCCAATAATAACGTTGATTTTTGAAAGTTGTCGAAATGCGACGAAACAAAAGGAAAATTGTGCAGATAATAGAATATGCCAAGCGAATGCCATCAAATATCATAAAAACTCCTTAAAACTCCATCGGTAAGCTTGATGACCAAAACCCTGCTCCACTCACATGGCCATCCCCTACCATCGAAATCCACCCTCGTTGTACTATGCAAAAGAATAAAAATGCAGACATGACAAGGGACAAGATGGATTCCAACAGTTGTCAGAGCTATGCCACAACAAGTCTGGCTATGGGATCTGTTAGCACTCCTTAGTTTCCCAAGGCTAAGAAAGGAAACCAAAGAGGTAGCCACAAACCAACTTTAGACTTGGCAGCTAGCCCTGCCAAATCAGAGAGGTCTCTCTCTAAAATCAACCTCATGGCCAATGGAAGTGACTGGAGAATATGAGGGTTTTAGGTTAGGTATTAACTCAATAGGATTTTAAGGTTTTGTTGGATATGAAGCAATAAGTTTAGGAACCAGGGCAAATAGGTCAAAAGATTAGTTGCGGTCATTTAAATGAAGCAAGATAGATGTAATCAGGGACACAAATGGATCTGTTGTAGTAGTATGGTGGTGAGGAAATCAGATAGAAAGAATTAAGTGAGCATACATGCATGAATTCACTTGTTTGGAAGATAAAAACACTTAAATGATAATCTCAAACAAAACAGAGCATTTCTCGCACTGAATTCTGTTTAAAACTTAAGATATTAACATGACAAGAAATATGGATAGCTGCTAGAAACATCTAACAATCAAATGCATAAGAATAATTGAAGAAAACAATGTCATTGACCATAGCACATGAATCCCAGCAAAATAGTCAGAACAATACATTAATTATGCCAAAAAAATCAAGTACACAAGTTCGAAAATGTGATAGCTTCAAATATCCAACATCTTGCACTCTGAAGTTCATTAAATATATACAATTAGCACATCCCTGGACTAAGGGAGTCGAGCTCAACCATCTCCCTAAAGATAGAAACAATTGTGTTACATTTGGCACTCCCTGCTAGGAATAAGGACCGAATTTCTGAAAATATGGGTCAAAGATTAACTCGTATCTCTTGAATCATGGCATCTATTACAAAAAGAAAGGAGGTTTTTGTCATGTCCCTTCTCAAATACATTTGTAATAGGGTGTTGCTACACAAATTTGCACAATTTTGGCTAAGAAAGAGAACCCATGATTTTCTACTTAGGGACTTAGGAGGCAATTCGACTTTATTTGGTTGCCAGTGGAATGTGGGGGCCACCCACATGGGAGTTCGAATTGGCCCATTCGAATATCTTGGAGGGAAAGTTGAATAGGTGGATGGAGGGGCCCACATGAGGCTAGGGAGGCCCAAGGAGTTATAAGGAGGGAGCAACACTCATTTTGGATTCATTCTTAACCTTGCAATCAAAATTACTTGAATGTTCACTCTGCTGTTTAGCTAAGTCAAATGCTTGTTTAGCCACAAATCTCTCAAGCGGGAGATTCAACCTCTACTTCGTGGGACCGTCCGTGCTCGCCCTAGAGAGGCAGTTCCACAAGTATTTCGGGAGTTCCGGGAGTGTGTTACAACACTACCATTCAAACACAACAGGGAGTGCGTATTTATGGCTAGCTGGAGAATACGCAAGGGGAGTTTGGAGCTATCATCGATCAAGCATTTGCCAGGAGAGTTAGAGGATTGGGAGAGCAACAAAGGGCCAGCCTTTCTTGTGAGTTTCGGAACCAGCAGAGCCAACATCCCAGCAATTCGAATTACTGGCTTTATGACAGCGGAGAGGGTCACTCCAGCAATTTCGAGGAGCTAAGGAGCAGGTGCCATAGGCCGGAAGCCCATCCGGGAAGCTAGGGGATTGATAGCAGAGGTCAGCCCAGCACTTTGGATCCCTTTCCGGGAGAATTTAAAGGCAAATTCTAGCAGGTCGAGTTTTGCAGTTGCAACTGAAGCTAGGCTCCAAGGGGGTCGAATTTCATAATTCTAAACCAGCCAAATTTCTTTCTAGGTTTTTCTGAGTTTTGGGCAAGGATCACACTCTTAATTTATAAATTTTTCCGAACTGAGCCAATAGCTAGAGGAGCTAAGGGGAATTTGGGCCAAAATTCTAAGGTCAACATTTGGCTAATTCGTTCGTGGGTTTTTTTGGGTTTAGGCCAAAGAGCAAGGAGCTAAAGTCTCATAATTTTCTAAGCATGAGACGCAGTGATTCCAACCCTTCGAAGTCAGTAGACAAAACAGTTTTCTGGGGCAGCGCAGTTCAGTTTGGTACAGCAGTTGTAGCAGCCTTCAGTTCAGCATTTTCTCACATGGGTTTTGTCATGCTTGTCCATTGAGACAAGCCCGGGTGCGCCATTCTATTTTACTATTGTATTCGCTCTTGAAGAAATAATAAAATGGCTCAGCAGTTCTCTATTTCCAGTGTTTCCATGGGTGCTTAATGTATATTTCGTTTTTCTGATTGCTTGATTGTTTGCATTCTTGTATATCACTTATATTCCTGTTTAGGAACATTACAGTGGTATCAGAGCCATAATCTTGGCTCAGCTTGTGGGAAAGATTAGAATCAAACAACATGGTAGCCACCTGGAATGAGGTGGTGATGATGCAACAAACGATGATTGATGTGGGGAAGAAGTTGATTCATTCCTCAGTTGGGAATCTGGACATGATTACAACTAACGCGAAGTTATTGGGGGAGAAATGGAGGGCATATAAATCATTGGGTTATGGCATTCAAGCATCCCTCTCTTTTTGGAAATTCTGTGAACTAAGAGGTATGCACAAACCAATGGAGATTTAGTGGGATTTTGTAGGGATGATGAGAAGTATTAAGGAAAAAGATGAAAGAGTAGTTGAGGGGGCCATGGTGGGCAAGAAGACAGGTGAGCATGCACCCATTGATGAGACGTCATCCATTGATGAGGTATTCAGGGTTGTGACCAAGTTCTCAGGTGACAACAATGCACCACAGGTTGATGAGGTGATAGAAGACAGCTCCATTGTTGTTAAGGAGTTGATAGGTACAGAGGCCTCTAGATCTATGACGGATTTGCCAGACGACAGTCGCCTATAACTGACTGGTGAGTATATAGTGTACAACAAGTTGTCTATGGAGGAGCAGTCAAAGGCTCATGTCGAGGCCGTGATGGAGGAGGATGTGCAACGATCCCTTAGGCTAGTCATGGATGAGGGGCAGTGTAGAGGCCGCGCATTGGGTTTTTAGAACAGTTCACTCCAAAGTGTTGATTTGGGATAGAATTGGATGTGCTCTAGCCATGAAAACTGGTGAGAGGCTAAAGAACATGAGATCTCCAAGACCTAGAAATGGTTTAAATAGATTGTACCCGGTATGGGAGATATTAAAATAATTAATATTTTTAATGGAATCCCTAAGTCTAAACTTAGGAAAAAAAATATTAATGGATATTAATATAAAGTTGGGTTAGAAGGTTCCAAAAGTCATGGATCAAGCCAAATCTAATCTTAGCCGTTGATTAGAGATTTAATCTCGTCCATTGATGGACCAATGAGAAAAGTATAAGAAAAGGATTGAGGGAGAACACACCAGAGTGATCATTCTTTCATTTTGCTAGAGCGGGGTTGCTAAGCAAAGTTGAATGAGTGATCTGCAGCGAGGGCTAGTGAGTACGAGGTAGAGAGGTAGAGACAATATTGAGAGACCAGCGCAGAAGCAGAGAGAGCGAGAGCAACAACCAGTTCAGGCTACGCAGTGCCCAACAGAGACAACGCAAATCCCAGAGGGACTGCGTCATCCACGCAGAGGCTGTTGGAGTAACACAGAGGGTCCCAGACGCTGCGTAGTGCCTTAGAGGGTTGACATAGGGGGTCCTGAGGTTGACGTAGGTCAGCAAAATGCTGAGGCAGGGGGTCCTGAGTTTGATCAGTCTTTCATTTTGCTAGAGAGGGGTTGCTAAGCAAAGTTGAATGAGTGATCTGCAATGAGGGGTAGTCAATACAAGGCAAAGAGGCAGAGACAATACTGAGAGACCAACGCAGAAGCAGAGAGAGCGAGAGCACCAACCAGTCTAGGCTATGCAGAGCCTAGCAGAGACAGCACAGAGGCCAGAGGGACTGCATCATCCACGCAAAGGCTGTTGGAGTGATGCAGAGGGTCCCAGAGGTTGCACAGTGCCTTAGAGGGCTGACGCATGGGGGTCTTAAGGTTAACGCAAGTCAGCAAAAGGCTGACGTAGAGGCCATAACGGCCAACGCTGAGCTTAAGTTGTGCCCGAGAGGGTTTCGTGAGACTGGTTTTCTGAATACCTGTTTCCGAATATAGAGGTATTGTTGTCGTGTATTTTTCTCTGTCGGGTGAGCCGGATTAGGCACCCAATTGTACTCAGATAGACTGCATAATAATATAACCCTCTGAATAGTTGCACCGGTTTTCCTGCATTGGGATTTTTCGGCGACATTTGTCCAAAAATAATAGTGTCACTTGTGTGCTTGTTTTCTTTCAGTGGTTGATCTGTAGATGTTGTGATTGTATTGTGTTTATTTCGATATTTAAATGTATTAAATAACTTGTTCAATTTTAAACAAGTAGAAGAAATAAACCAGCAGAATACAGATTAATTTTCTAACGGATAGACTTAGAAAATTCATTATGGTATCAGAGGGTGGTTGCAAATCACAGGAAAACTGAAGGCATCAGATTAGCAAAGCATTTGTAGCCGATTCAGTGGTCCCGAGTGACAGAGTTGATCCTTGTAGAAAGTGACAAAGGAAGGAGTGACGCAGAGGGACTGGGTCATCAACCTCGGCCAGAGAGAGGCAGCGCAGAGTAGACGAGGCTCACGCAGAGGCCAGGTGGGCTGACGTAGTTGGCTGAGGGAGTTGTTTTGTTGGTGTCGGGATTGCGTATAGCCAAGAGGCTCAATCCTTCAGTTGTTGGGGCATTGGAGGCTATGGGTAGTTTGCAGAGCGAAGCTGGTGCAGTACTGTGGTTAGAACAATACCTAATAGGGCAAGAGCAAGGTAGAGGGAGTTGTTGCCGAGGAAAATTTCTAGCCAAGGAATATGGATCAGCATTTTAGTTGCACAGACGATCAAAGAGGGGCAACTTGTCGGTTGGCAAAAGGATTTCCAGGAGGGAAATCAGGACTCAGAGGGATTCCAGAAGAGAACTACCAGACGGGAAGTAGAGAGACTCAGCAGGATTCAAACCGAGAACTTCCAGGCGGGAAGTAGAGAGACTCGGAGTAGTCGACAGAGAAGGGCAGTGAGATGGTCGTGAATGGGCTGAGAGATCAGGACAGGCTGGACGGAGCGTCCAACTTTGTGGTCTGGAAGGCCAGGGTCTTGTCAATTCTAGACAGACAATGTATCAAGGAATTCACCTTGAGAGTGATGGCTATCCCAGTTGACCAAATAGCTAATGAAAGGTATGAGGAGGCAATGGCCAAGGCAAAGTGCATCATCCTTGATGGGGTCAAGGATCATGTGGTACCACATATTGCCGAGAAGGAAACAGAAAAGGAGATGTGGGACACTTTGAAGACATTGTAACAGCATCCTTTCATGCAGAGGAAGATGCCCCTGGAGAATCAGCTAAGGTCATACCAGATGCAGAAGGAAGAATAGATAGATGTCTTCCTCGGTCAGTTGAAGGAGATCCATGACCAACTAACTTCCATAGGGACCACGCTAGATCAGGAGTTGATGGTAAGGACCGCACTGAACGAAGTCTCCAAGGTTTGGGAGAAATTTTTCTAGAGCATACTGGGCAGGATGATTCTTTCGGATTGGGAAGAATTGTAGGCGGTTCTTCGTCAAGAAGAGATAAGACAGCTGACCAAGGCGGGGAGTAGGAGGAAAGGGGTCAAGATCAAGAAGGAGGAGGAAGAGGATGTGGCTCTAGCATCTGCGGGAAAGTAGGAGAAGAGGAAGAAGAAGGACCTCTCCAAGATCAACTGCTTCCATTGTGGGGAACTGGGTCACTATGCGAACCAGTGTCTGAGGAAGAAGAGTAAGGGAGAGGCTTCTGACTCGAAGGCAGCACCAACGAGGGCAGAGAAAGAGGTTGAAGAGGATGAAGATTGTGTCATGAGTGCTCATGTGCCACTTGAGAAGTGGGGAGACATCGGACTGTAGTCAAGAGGACTACAGGGGATGAAGGGCAAGATCCTTGAGGTACCCAACCTCTTGGATTATACCTTGCTACGGGAGCCTGGAAGAGGAGTAGCAGGACTAGCGAATGTAGGTAGAGGCAGATGCAGATGAAGTGACAAAGAGTGCTACAGTGCAAGACTCCCCAGGCAATGCAAGGCTAGCAGCCTGCAGTAGTGCGAGAGGCACGGGAGTGTTACACCAGTGCAGGATGGCACAGAGAGGTGTGCAACAGTGCGAGATGTAGGGAGTTGTTGTAGCAGCACAGAGGTCAGTAGAGGGAGCACTTGTTAGCAGCAGACAAAGCTTCAGCATCAGGATTGCTTCTAGCTTGACATGGATGTCAGAAGTTGGGTGGATCAGTTACTTATTTCTCAGTGACTGAGTTGCAGTGTAGTAGCAGTATGCAGTAGCACGATGCAGCATGATGAGAGGGGGATGTAGTGTTGGGAGTATGGACCAACAACAACACGAATGCAGAGGGATCTACCGTACGGATGAAGCAGTGGCAGTGGTAGGGCCATGGGCATCAGTACGGGATGCAGCAGTGCAGAGGATGTTGAGCAAGGAGGCCTAGCATTAGCACAGGGACCGATGTTGGATAATTAGTGTGATACTCAGTGAGGAGTATTACTAGAGCACAGTCCTCGCTAAGAGGGAGTGTTGATTTGGGGTAGCATCGAATGTGCTCTAGCTATGAAAATGGTGGAGAGGCTAAAGCACATGAGATCTCCAAGACCCATAAATGGTTTGGACAGATTGTACCCAGTTTGGGAGATATTAAAATAATTAATATTTTTAATGGAGTTCCTAAGTCTAAACTTAGGAAAAATAAAATATTAATGGGTATTAATATAAAACTGGGTTAGAAGGTTCGAAAAGTCATGGATCAAGCCAAATCTAATCTTAGCCGTTGATTAGAGATTTAATCTCAGCCATTGATGGACCAACGAGAAAAGTATAAGAAGAGGCTTGAGGGTCAGTTGGAGAACACACCAGAGTGATTAGTCATTCATTTTTCTCGAGCGGGGTTGCTAAGTAAAGTTGAATCAGTGATCAGCAACAAGGGGCAGTTAGTACAAGGCAGAGACAATACTAAGAGAGCGAGAGCACCAGCCAATCCAGGCTACACAGAGCCCAACAAAGATAGCGCAGAGGCCAAAGGGACTGCGTCATCCACACAGAGGTTGCTGGAGTGATGCAGGGGGTCCTAGAGGTTACGCAGTGCCTCAGATGGCAGACGCAGGGGGTCCTATGGCTGATACAGGTCAGCAGAAGGTTGACGCAAAGGCCATAAGGGCCAATGTTGAGCTTCAGTTGTGCTGGAGAGGGTTTCGTGAGACAGGTTTTCTGAATACCTGTTTCTGGCTATAGAGGTATTGTTGTCGTGTATTTTTCACTATCGGGTGTGCCGAATTAGGCACCCAGTTGTACTCAGATAGACTGCATAATAATATAACCCTCTAAATAGTTGCACCGTTTTCCCACATTGGGTTTTTCCAGGGACATTTTTCCAAAAATAACAGTGTCACTTGTGTTCTTGTTTTCTTTCAGTTGTTGATCTGTAGATGTTGTAACTGTATTGTGTTTATTTCGATATTTAAATGTATTAAATAACTTGTTTGATTTTAAACAAGTAGAAGAAATAAACCAACAAAATACAGATTAATTTTCTAACTGATAGACTTAGAAAATTCAACACAAAGGCCCACTGGTGGGGTCTATAGCATTATCAACCCACCTGTATGCGTTGGATTGAGGTTGGTCGAGTTGTCTAGACATACCTGAGGGGGTGGACAGGTTAGAAGGAATGAACTGAGCATGAAACCACATCAGCTTGGAGGGCTTGTTCCTTCCATAGATGATTACACATTCAATCTCTCCCTTGGGATTGGATGGCAAGAGGTACTGAGCTGGTACTCGATGGAGTAGGTTAGGCGGTTGGATACATCCATGGCCACATGTCAGCAGAGGCCATGGATTACCAGAGGGACTCGAGGGCCAGATTGTTTTTGGGATCTAGGTGGGATTTTCCATCACATCATAGAGTTGGTAGGTGATGGTAGTAGCTATATGATGGATTTGACGCTTGAGCGCACCCACATTTTTAGATCTCCATCAGAGCCCCAGTCAGCACTAGTGACAGGATGGTTTGACAGGCGAGCAGACAGATTTCATGAGTTGTCTTGGCATATTGACAGTGCGTGGAGTCACAGGGTGACTAGCTTACTCTGGCAGGAGCTGGTAGGAGGAGGTGGCATCAGCAAGCTATCAGACAGGGCATGGTATGGAGAGAGTGCTCTCTTACTAACATATGGGACGTAGGGACTAT
The DNA here is from genome assembly GCA_031772625.1 of Pinus tabuliformis. Taxonomy (NCBI): domain Eukaryota; kingdom Viridiplantae; phylum Streptophyta; class Pinopsida; order Pinales; family Pinaceae; genus Pinus; species Pinus tabuliformis. The sequence goes on from CM062805.1 coordinate 822,695,889, forward strand.
TGAGGATAGGCGCAGTAGTGTCATTTCCGTTAGCATGCGGGGAGTTAGGGTGCTCAAGTCTTTCAGAGCAGATGGGGGGATGTAGCCCACATCATGGAGGGTGTACTAGCAGAGAGGTGGATATTTTGGCCCATGCAGGATACTGTATGTTACAGGGTGGTATGACAATGGGCAATGGTACACAGGACTACACAGAGTTATGTCATAGGGTCCAATGTTATGTAGAGGGATGCAGTCTGATGCATACAGACCCAATGTTAGGCCATATCATCTAGTGGTGTTCAGGACTATGAAGCAAGCAGGAGGGGCTTGCAAAGGAGCATGGAGACGTAGGGTGGTGTGTCGTAGTATGTTGCACTACGCTGTGGAGTGGGAGTGCCTCACATCGCATTGAGTACATGTGGGGAGTGACAGGTGTAGTGACACGGGTGGGACATAGGCCAATATAGGATGGCATATCCGTAGTCGAGGGTATCCAGCGGTGTACAGGGGTAGGCCACGGTGTACAGTGGCATGTCTAGGAGTACTGGGATGATCGGTGGTATGCAAGGGTGTATAGTGCCACACTACAAGGTCTTGGAGTGTTTCCTCCAGGGAGACCCTTGGATGGAAACACCGGGCATACCTTTAGAAATAGTTCACCCAGGATCGACAGGGACATAGATGAGCGATACTTGATGGTATCCATGGGGACTCACATGTCTGGCCCTCTTCTACATCCCTCACAGACACAATCGATTTTGTTGTCAACTTTCTATAGTCTGGGCATGAGCAACTGAGGACGAAGAGCTCACCCAAGATATTTTGGTGGCACTCAACGCATTAGGGGCGAGACTTTTCAGCAGTGGCATTGGGTTGTTGTGTCAGTTGACAACCATAGATTGGGGGATGAGGTGATCATCTGCAGGGGTGGCATATCGTTCATCACTGAGCCTACGTCTAGGGAACTAGTCATAAGGGAGACGTGTCACTGTTTTCTCGGGGCATGTCGGGACCATGCATGAGCAAAGGATACTAGGTACGATTGAGGTAGTTTCCCAGTATGTGTCCAAGCTCCAGACCTTATATTGGCACATTATCGAGAGCGCAGATGGCAGACCCAGGGGAGATGGTTGGCAGGGACAGGAGGGATCCACATACCCTGAGTCAATTACGAGTATCGGATACCCATCTTTTGGTTGCATTCAGGGGTAGCTCTTTGGCACACATGGCTTCCAGCGATCATCGGTACTACACAGTGGCAGGCACAGGGCCGATTAGCATGCATCAGATTAGCCAACAATATATGGAGACTATATAGTGATCACATGCAGGGACTAGAGACGAGGGTCAGAGGGATTCCATCGATTGACACGGCTATGCCACAGCAGGTCTGACTATGGGATACATGCATTCAGTTGATCGATAGATCACTCATGATGAGTGGAGTCATGGCAGAGAGTGATATGGTTCGCTCTTAGGATGACACATGGGGGTTCATAGAGGGTTTCATTGTATGGGGAGGCAGACATTCTTTGTTGTTGCATAGGTTCGGAGTTAGATTTGGATGGGTAGGCCTTGGTGCCATGGAGATGTCCAGGTAGGATGTGTCTTGCCTCTTTCAATATTCCACCATCGAGTTCCAGGAGAGGAGGATACTGACTGCGCAGGATGGGGAGTATGACATAATTAGAGTCGCGCAATGTCAGCATGGTGGCACCACTCTGGGCCTAGCAGGGAACTGGGGCATCATAGTTCTTCACAACTCAATAACCTTTAGGGACGCGTCAACTACTGTAGGGGGAGATCATATAGATCTTCCATTGGGCTTTAGCGAGTCACTGATCGAGCAAGGGACTTCTAGTACTTTCACCGGGCAAGATAGTGAGTGGAGTGAGGGGAGCTTTCATGTTGGACAAGATTGCATGGGATCCTGGTATTGAAGGATTCTTTCATATCAGGACAGTGCAGAGGTTAGGCATGATCTAGTGGCATATCTAGGACCCTAGAACATTTTGCAGTGACAGTGGGAAGCAACAGTTAAAGAGAATGCTTGCCAAGGCATTGATTGAGGACAAGCGAATTTTGGCGCATGGAGGAGCTTGTCGGATGTGGATGCTACCTGGGAAGGTGAGCACATTTTGGAGCACCCAGCTTTGAGGTTGCTTGAAGGCAAGCAACATTTGGGAGGGGAGGACTATCATGTCCCTTCTCAAATACATTTTTAACAGGGTGTTCCTACACAATTTTGCACAATTTTGGCTAAGGAAGAGAACCCATCATTTTCAATTTAGGGACTTATGAGGCAATTCGACTTTATTTGGTTGCTATTGGAATGTGGGGGCCACCCACATCAGAGTTCGAATTGGCCCATTCGAATAGCTTGGAGGGAAGGTCGAATAGGTGGATGGTGGGACCCACATGAGACTAGGGAGGCCTAAGAAGTTATAAGGAGGAAGTAGCTCTCATTTTGGATTCATTCTTACACCGTGTAATCAAAATTGCTTGATTGCTTTCTCTGTTGTTTAGCTGAGTCAACCGACTGTTTAGCCACAAATCTCTCAAGTCAGAGATTCAACCTCTACTTCGAGGGACCATCCATGCCCGCCCTAGAGAGGCAGTTCCATAAGTATTTCAAGAGTTTCGGGAGTGTGTTAGAGCACTACCATTCAGCCACAACAGGGAGTGCATATTTCTGGTTAGCTGGAAAATACGCAGGGGGAGTTTGGAGCTATCAATTATCAAGCATTTCCCAGGAGAGTTAGACAATTGGGAGAGCAGCAAAGGGCCAACCTTTCTTGTGAGTTTTGGATCCAGCAAAGCCAGCATCCCAGCAATTCGAATTACTGGGCTTGGGCAAAGCGCAAAGGGTCAGTCCAGCAATTTTGTGGAGCTAAGGAGCAGGTGCCATAGGCCGGAAGCCCATCCGAGAAGTTAGGGTATTGATAGCAGAGTTCAGCCCAGCACTTTGGGTTCATTTCCAAGAGGATTTACAGGCATATTCCAGCAGGCCAAGTTTTGCAGTTGCAGCTAAAGCTGGGTTCCAAGGGGGTCGAATTCCAGAAGTCTAAACCAGCGAAATTCCTTTCTAGGTTTTGGGCAAGGATCACACTCTTTATTTTATAGAAATTTCTGGGTAGATCTAAGGGGTCAAATAGGGGTCCCAACTGAGCCAGCAGCTAGAGGAGCTAAGAGGAATTTGGGCCAAAATTATGAGGTCAACATTTTTTCAATTTCTTCGTGGGCTTTTCTAGGTTTAGGCCAAGGAGCAAGGAGCTGTAATCTCATAATTTTTTGAGCACGGGAAGCAATCATTCCATCCCTTCAAAGTGAGCAGACAGAATAGTTTTCTGGGGCAACGCAGTTCAGTTTGGTGCAGCAGTTGTAGAAGCCTTCAGTTTAGCATTTTCTCACTTGGGTTTTGTCATGCTTGTCCTTTGAGACAAGCTCAGGTGCGCCATTCTATTTTAATATTATATTTTTTCCTGAAGAAGTAATAAAATGGCTCAGCATTTCTCTATTTCCAGTGTTTCCATGGGTGCTTAATGTATATTTCGTTTTTCTGATTGTTGGATTGTTTGCATGCTTGTATATCACTTATATTCTTGTTTGGGAACATTATATTTTTTGTAGATTAGCTTTTGTTTGAGAGAAACCTCTCTTAGTTTTCGCAAATTCATCTCCATCTCCTCGGAATATGTACCACAAAATCATGATGAAAATAGGAAATCATTAAATGTTTAAATGTGTAAAACTAGGTTGTAAAGATCTAATCAAATATTCCAATCCATGACACCTGTGAAGAAACTGAAAGAGGTTTTTGATATTTGGCTCGTGCTTGACAAAAACCTCCTTGGGTTTCTCAAAATTACTTTCCAGCTGTTAGAAAAGTGCGCCAAAAAAATGACAAACAGTAAAACGAATTCAAAATTTGATTTTTTGAACATATGCCTCAAATCTTGCTGCATATCTCCCAAATCATAACATATGTGCATAAACTGAAGGAGGCTTTTGTTCTTTGGTCTGTGATTGACAAAAACCACTTTCACTTTTGTAAAATTCATGTCCATTACTTCAGAAACTGATTTTGAAGTAAAATTATCCATCTGCAGCAAATGACCTCAAAACCCTAAAAATCATGCCAATCACCTCCCTCTTTTGACTTATTTTTGGTCTCTATTGTTTCCATAGTGCAGGAGATGTAGACTTACCCTTTGAATTGACATGAAGCATACACATTATACATTTAGACATTGACTCAAGACCCTTTGCCAACCAAGAGAAATGTCAAATTTAATTTGAAAATATTATAATTTGACCTAAGACTATAAGTAATAGTGAAAAGAGTAATTTTGATCACTGTGACTATAAGACTCTAACAGGATCTAGGGCTTCAGATAGTTGATAGATCACTCTGTCTTCTGATGAACAGAGTCATGATAGAGAGTGATCTAGTTCACTCTTGGGTTGACACATGGGGGTTTGCAGAGGCCTTCATTGTATGGCGAGGCAGGGTTTCCTTGTTGCTACACAGGTTCAAGGTTAGCTTTGGATAGGTAGGCTTTGGCATCATGGAGATTCATGGGCAAGATGTATTTGGTCTTTACCAGTATTACACCATCAGGTTCCAAGAGAGGAGGATATGGTATGCACACAATGGGCAGTTTGTTATAATTAGAGTGGCGTTGTGTCGGCATGGTTGCATCCTTTTGAGTTTAGCATGGGGCGTTGGCATCGAGGGATTCATTTATGACAAGATGGTGCACAAATTCAAGGTGACTTAGTGGCACATTTGGGACCCCAATACTGCTTGCAATGACAATTTGGGTCAGCAGAGAGAGGGAGCGCTTGTTGGGAATTTCTCCACGACAAACAATTTTTGGTGGGGAGGACTGTAATATCCCCAATTTTGTGAGCATGGGATTTTGCCCAATTTTGTAATATTAATTAAAAAGGGCAAATATTATTTTGGAGAAAGGTGGCAAGTATTATTTTATTGGAGATTGGCGACATTATTATTTTATTAAAATGGAGGAAAAAGTCATGTAGTGGGAAATGGCCACCACCAATAAAATAATCATTAAAAAGGGAGTCTAGGAGCATGAGGAGAAATTATAAAAGGAGGATGGACTTATTTGCTAATCATCTTTTGACTATTACACTTCACATTACATCTTCTCTTGGAATTTTAGCACAAGAAGAGAAATGTTTTTTAGCAAAGGAGTTTCAAGCAGAATTCCACCCTCATTTCGAAGAACTTCGAGTGTCTCCGTAGTGAGGAAATTTGGGGAGCTCAACTCAGAATTTCCATTGGGCATAATTGCAGGTTACTTCGGCTAGTATGTGTTATTTCTAGGGTGTAAAGGTGACTTGAATTGCTTGTGGAGAGATCAGTTATGGAGGAGCAGACCGCCAGAGGATTTGCAAGTATTTTCCCTTATTTTAGCTGGAGATTTTTGTGGTGTTTAGTAGGGTTGAGTTTGAGGGAATTCTTGGGGTCAAAATTCTACATTTTTTGAAGTGCGCAAGGGTCTCCAGGTAGGCTATAGGAATAGAGGTTGAGGAGAGATAAGGGCCCAAGATTAGAGCTATTCCTCAACGAAGAATTTAGCCAAAGTTTGAGATATATTTTCAGTGGTGGATTTGGGCTTAATTCAACAGTATCAATATTGTGGGGTGTTTTATGGCCAAATTGGGAGATTTGCACTTGTTGGGGTTCACCGGGGGTTAGTGGATTCAACCAAAATCCTTTCTGGGTTTTTGTGGGTTCATTGAGAGGAGTATCTGGGTAATTTACAAAATTTTCTGGACAATATTCGGGCCTAAAATCCTCCTTATTATAGCAAGGCGAATTGCTAGTTCGCTAGGAAATTTGCACCACTTTGTGGGTTCAGTTTTGGCTTGAATATAGACCAAACCTTTTTTGGGTATTTTCAAGTTTGAGAGGAGTTCATGACTGCAATTTCAGAGCATTTTGGGCATTATTTTGAGCAAAACGCCCAATTCCATTTGGTAGTCTATAGGATATTTTCTGGGCAGTGCATTTTATCAGTTGGAGCCATTTCAACAATTGGGTTAGTGAGATTTAACCTAAGGTTTTCATAGTTTGCTTGGAAAGCTCAAGTTCCATTGTTCTCTCATTTTGTATTCAGATTTCCCATATTAATAAAATGGTTCATATTTTTTGCTCATATTTACAGGTGTTCTAGATTGGCTACTTTGACTTCATATGTTGCATGTTGTTCTTAGCACATGTTTGGATATTATTGAGCTGAGAGGCTCACTCTACAACCCAATATTATGTGTAACGTTATCTGTCTGTCATCAAAGTTGAAAGTTTGCTCATATGGGCCAAAAAAAAAACTATGAAAACATTTAAATAATGTGGGATCATAAAAAAAATTGCATGCAAAGAAATTGGATCCCTCTTGGCTCATGTTAGATCCATATTTAAAATGGATCTTTGTTGGTTGTTAGTTTTTCCACTAGGAACGTTACAAATTTTGGCAGGAGTTATTTCAATTGGTGAGCACTGAACTCACATCAAGTACCAACTAACATCCACAGATAGATGGCAAGACTGAGATCGTGAATAAGTGGCTGGACGGCTACTTGCACAATTATGTGACAACAACGTGCGTGGGTGAAGTGGCTACATCTTGGAGAGTAGTGCTACAATACCACCTACCACATATCTATAGGTATGTCTTTGTTTCATGCTTTGTATGGTTATGATGCCCTAACTTTTGTTGATATGGTTTTTGGAGATAGCCGAGTCCCAGGGGCCAAAGACTGGATACAGGAGAGCCAAGATATCCTTAGGGCTCTCAAGGTAACCTGTAAACAACCCAAAACCAACAGAAGCTATATGCAAATAGGGGTAAAGTAGAGAGACACTTTGAGGTTGGGAACTTAGTCTTTTAGAGACTCCAACTATACAAGCAGTCCACTCTTAAGCACAAGGGAGCAAAAAATCTAAAGTGTCATGTCCCCATTTTTATTCTTCTTCATAGTACAACCATGGTGGATTTCCAGGGCAGGAGATGGCTAGGTCAGTGGAGCAGGTTTATCTCATTAGGGGTCCCGATGGATTTTTGTATGGGATTTGATGGCATTCGCTTGGAATATTCCATCATCCACACAGGTTTCCTTTTGTTCTGTTGCATTCCAACAACTTTCAGAAATCAGCATTATTATTGGGCATAACTCAATTAATTTTGCTCAAGTTGCATTCCGGGGAGATTAATAGATGGAACGCCTCAATGTAATAGCTCGTTGAACCGGAATGAGAAGATCTACAGGATGGGATGTTAAGAAGAGACTTCCAGCGGCCAAAGAGAGTATGGTGGGCAATCTGTCATTTTCCTTAGTTAAAAATGACTTCAATTAATCATTTAATTAAGGGAAAATAATTAATTGGAGAAAAAGGGCCAAAAGTGTCTTCAGTGAAGTAAAATAAAATTAAAGGTCACTTAAGATAAAGTCAATGGAGAAGCTTCTAGAATAATAATAAAATAAGATGCTTCTAGAAGTTTGGATATCTATCCATCAAATCTATAAAAGGAGGAGGAGATCATTTGGAGACATCTTGGATCTGATATTATTTCTTGTATGAGAGGTTGAGAACCCGGTTCTCTACTCCATCAATAGCCCCAGGATGGAAACCCTCGAGTGATTCAATGAGAGTGGGCGAGCACCCATCTCTTCCCTTGGTGAATCCATTCAGGATTCACAGGTTGCAGTTTATTGGTTTTCAGTTTGTTTTGGAGGTCGATTGCGACATTATTGTATATCTGTTTGAGGCCAGTTTATCTCAGCTATATGGGTGTATGTGCATGTAAACCCCAGTTTATCTAATATAATAAAGCTGAGGTTGTTCTTGTTCATTGTGTTATGGGATTGCAATACTTTTTCTGTTTAATTTTACATGGCAATCTTCTATTTATGAATGAAATTTTTATCTGGAATTTTTCTGAGTTAAAAATTTGAGCTTGTTCCAAATTTATCTCATTTGGGACATTACAGTGATATCAAAGCCTTGATCTTGGGTAAGCCTGCAGGTTTTCAGTTGTCGCTATTATGATTTAGGGTTTCAGAATTATTTGCAGAAATTCTTCCATTTTGCCAGAGTCGTTATTTTATTGCAAAAAAGCCTGAAAGAAAATCAAGCGTTTTAATTTCATATTGTTTGGAGCCAAATTGCTTGCTATCTATGGGTCGTGCAAGTATTCTAAAGGAGTGAGTAGCGTGAGAAAATTATTGTGGGCCATGGCGTATTTTAAGGGAGTCAAATAAATTTTGGTGGCAAATTAAAATATTTCACCCTGGTCAAAATTTTGTGAGGTTGTGTCAAAATTTAACACCAAACTCTATTTAAGAGGCCATGTGAATTTATTGTGAACCAGGTGACAGAATTTTTCTTAAGTGGTACTGAGAAAGTAATTCACTAGAGTCGACGTTGGACCTGAGAGGACGAGATCCCTTGGCTAAGAGAGGGTCGTGTTTATTTCTTTTACGCTGAATTTGTTGCAACATATCCGAATGTCTTTTTTCCATGAAGGTCATGAGTATTGCCCGCTTAAATTCGGATATAGTCTAAATTTATCAAAATGACCGAATTTTTTAATTTTTGTTGGGAATGTGCTGCAAATTTGTGACGGCAAGGTGAATTTGCTGCTTGAGTTCCCTTTTGAGCAGGAGGGTGGAAATTTTTAACCATGGAGGTTGGAATCAATTGTTCAGGGGTACCAAATTTCTAATATCCAAGTCACCTTGAATGGCTAGGGCAAATTCATTGATCGTTGTGTAGAACGCTTGATCAGTCTATTGGACAAGGTAATGTACAGGTGCTGCCGGTTTCAGCGTTGCTCGATTGGTTTAGTATAAGTTAATTTAAGTTGGATTGTAGCATTCTTGGTCACATAATAGTTGAGAGAAATTGGACAGGGTATATTGACCATGCATTGTGTGTCTTGGCACCAGGACAATGTTGTATTGACTGAAAATTAGTGCATACACTAGGGCTAAGTATTGAACTGGTGCGATGATTGTTGTGGATCAGAGAATTTGAGCCAAACTCCTTCTGATCATGCTCTCTTTCTTTTATGGGAAAAACTTAACAAATCAACCAAATCTCCAATCCAAGCATTGTAATCTGAGCAGTGATGTGATGCATTGAACGCTCTCGGTGGGCCGAAAAACTCAAAAGAAGTCGAGTACATTGTTGTAGCGAAAAAAAGAAAAGGGGCTATGAGCAATTTTAATTGAAGTCGAAGTTATTAAAAAGGAGTTGTGGAGCATCACACGACGTACTAAGGCACGCGCAGGTAGTGGAGGGCCGCAAGGCCATATTCATCATTGTCGAATCATACCGTTGATTGATCCATCAAATCTCTGGTGCGCATCTCATGTATTTGGTTCGATGAGCATACATATTGCAACAAGAGCATTATATCTTCCATTGGGGAGACTGAAACTGTAAGACACATATAAAGTCGCGCGGTGAAGGATTGATAGCGGTCTCAAACCTGTAGCTAATCGATTAACAATGTGGAAATATGTCTAGTTGTTTGAAAGCACAGTGAGATTGAAGCATACATGGAGTCTATTGATTATGGAAGGGATGCGATGTGCGAGTGATGCAGAGATCAATCCATAATCCGTGCAATGCATGGTGACTGATTGTATCATTGCACTGTATGTTGGAGGCGTCAAAATCACTATGGCTAAGCCTATATTTACATTGACAATCAAAGAAACTCAGGTTTTTCTCTATCATTCTTCTATGTTGCAACTTTATGATTGTTGGTATTATTTGTATGCCCGTGAATGATCTTACCTTATTCCAAAGATAGTTTATCTTCTTGTGAAGATTTATGGGATATTCGTAGACTGTATATAACAACACTCCTTACTCTAGTGACTAAATCATCTTAGTCCAAAAACTCAAGAAGAAAACAAAAAATAATTCCAACGGGAATATTGCAGGAGTCTTGATGCATCTTTAAGACATTGATGAAATCAAGTTGTTTATGTCTTGTATCTTGCCATGCATTGATTGTCGGTATTATTAGCAGAGGGTTTGTAACGCTGAGTGAAGGGTACCTTGTATGCTAATTGTTTGACTGATAGGAAGTGAGTCAAGGTGCAGAGATCTAGTCATTCTTTCTACCACAGTCCTTGTGTCTTGCTACAGCGGATGTGAAAATATTTGTATGGGTATATGAGTGTGACTTTGGAAGGTCTAAATTTTTTTCGTCCATTGTATGGCTATGTATCCTAGTCTAGTTTGTATTGCTAAGGAAGTTCAATGAACAAAATTGTTGTCAAATTGAGTGTTGGACTATCACGCCATGTATGCTACCTATAAAAGGTGAGGGGTTGTATTGAGTCAGTTGGTCATTTATTGTATAACTTGATATATTGTCAACTTGCTATAAGTGCCAACATTGAACAAAAAAATGGATCAAAACTTTATAAACATCCTTAATAAACCAACAACAAAAATCAACAGACCCTTCTCAAAGGGTCTCTATGCCATTATTTAGAAAGGACAGCTAAGAGATGTGCGGGAGGGACAAGAAATAAGACACAAAATGTTTGCTCTTGAGACAGATTTGAAGCACATGAGGGTCACATGGAAAGTTCTTTTCAAACATGATGAACTAGATGCCATCCTTTCCAATGTGAGCTAGTTAGAAGAGAAGAAACTGATTTGGGCTCTAAAACCAGTTATGCTTGCTCACATACAACACAAGTTCTTGGAGGAACCATGTGAAGGGATTAGACTTCCAGTTGCATCTTTTTTCAATAACATAATAAGACTAACTGCCCCTATATCTCCTTACAACAATGATGTTATGAGGAGAGTCTTTGAGCTAATGGTAGAAACTTTACGAGATTTGGATAGTAGTGAGGGTGCTACATTTGGGAAGAAGCTTCTAGTTCTAGAAAATTATGGCCATGACTAGGACATATGAAATCATGTTTGATATAGAATGCAATGGTTTGATCTTGTAGATGTTCCAATGCTTCTTCAGCATTAGGAAACATCATCCTGATAGAGTCATAGCACACATGTATTCCATCTTATCATCATGTATGAAAAGTCGTGATGCCATTTGTCGGGAGTTGTAGTCTCGATTGTTGTCCGTTTAGAGGAGAGAACAGTTGGTCTCACCTACTGTTTATGAACTAGCTGAGAGGTTGATTGAGCAAAACATTGGGTTGTTCAGGAGACAGTTGACCAGGGAGGAGCTGCTCAGGTTTGGGTGATCATGTAGCAAGAATGAGATGAGGAGGAAGGGACTTTGCTTCATCTGCAAAGGACCTTCGGGACCTAACGACTCATGCTTGAGTGACGTTGAGGAGATGATAGAGGTAGAGCAAGAGGAAATTCCTTCTAACTTTCAAGGTGAGGATTCTTCTTTGAATGAGTCCATGGGTTCATACGATGATATCTCTGAGGAGCATGAGCATTCATGTGGAGTTGATGATAGTAGCCTAGATATCCATCCATGTGTGGTAGAGGAGTATGATGAGCAGCCAATTGTTCCCATGAGGGAAGGAGATCCAATAGCAGATGAGCGACTGATGATTCAACATAGAGAGCAACAGAGGAGCATGAATCATGTAGAGTCATTGACAGCAGACCAGATTCATATGATGAGCAGACCGTGGGTCCTAGGAGAGACATTTAGGATGATGAGTCACTAGTGGTCATTCAGCATGAGTAGCATATGGTGGATCATGAGTTAGCTGAGGAGGAGGATGTGCACAGTATCCATGGTGAGCCTTCTACAGAGGGACAGTTGGAGGTTCATATTGAACCGTGATGGTGGAGGATGAGCATCCACCCTTGGGGTCAGCCATTGATGAGGAGCAGACAAATGTATAAACAGCTGGCAAGGTGACAGTATTCGTCGACACTTGTCCTCAATAGATGTTGGAGTTTGATAAGATAGTTTGGCAAGAGATTGGTGGACTGGAGGAGCATGGAGTTTCCTATCAGGTGAGGGAGATGCCAGTGCATCCATCTTTGGGACTACCCATCGATGAGGTGCAAACAAAGGTAGTGGCAGTCAGATGCGCTGTAGCATTTTCAGGCAGCAACCCTCTCTAGGAGTACATGGACTGGGCTTGCAGCACAATTTTCCCACTTTTTCCATTAGAGGGAGAGAGGCAAGATTTGTTGGACATGTTTTGATTGTCTAAGTAGAGCATCAGAAGTTGAGCATGGATTAGTTTCAACATAGCAGATGTATCCCTTGCACAAGTGTTCATGCATTGGATTGGCGAGAGATCATGAGTTGGTATCCTTTTGATGGAGTATCATTTTTACTTAGGAGCATTGTATTGTAGGAGCCCTCAAAGGTGAGGGATATCACATGTTTCAGTTGGCAGCAGGATGTAGGCTGGCAACTCATCAATATTTTAGCACGACATCAACATGATGAGATTGACCTTGGTCTATGCCAAGGGTTGGATTGGAGAGAAGTGATGAGTTGGTACGCGATGGATGAGGCAAAATTCACAGTCGGAGTTATAGCACGACAGGAGTCCTGGAGCATTGATGCTCCTTCATGGCATTGGGATCCAGGAGGATTTGTTGATGACAGGTTCTATCGGAGATTGGTCTGGGATCCAGGCATCGAGGAGTCCGTTCTGTTGATTTTGGGCAGCATTGAATGTGCTCTAGGCCTCAAATTTTGCAGGGAGGCTTGAGAACATGTATTTCAAAGAACCCAGAAAGCGTTTTGGGAAATTCCACCTGGAAACAATTTTATTAAAATAATTAATATTTTTTAATGAGACCCTAAGTCTAAACTTAGGAAATTAAAAATATTAATGGGTATTAATCTAATTATGAGTGTAACTTCTAGAAGAAGATGAGGATCAAGCTAAATTGATCTTAGCCATTAATTAGCTTTTAATCTGGGTCGTTGAATGTCAACAAAAATATTACTTAAGGGACATTGAGGGTCATTTGGAAAACACATCGAGAGATCAAGAGATCAAATCTCCGAAGTGAGAAGTTCTCAAGAGGAAGTTTTGATCAAGGAGATTTCTTGCACTTGAGGGGTATGGATAGCATCCGGAGAGAGAGAGAGATTTTCTCAGTCAGAGAATCATCAACAGAGAGAGGTAGAGAGTGATCCAACAGCTCTCACGCAAAGGTTGATGCAGGGCCACAAAGGGCCACGCAGAGGTAGCACAAAAGGTGAGAGAGTCTGAAATTTTGTTGGGCAGAGTCAGTTTCAGAAGCCGAGAGACGAGGTGTGAGGCCGGGACGCTGAGAGCAGAGACTCCGGACAACAAATGAATCAGCTCGCTGGGTGACAGTACCTAGAGGGGTTGATGCAGGGACTGTGTGAGGACTGCGTAGAGGGAGCGTGGTGTGAAAATTTGTTGCAATAATTGATTTATTTCTCCTACTTATTTATAATATGTAATTCACCAATACTTTAGTAAATACCAAAATAAATTCAGTTGCAGACTTCACAAATTAGGAGCTAAAAATTAAGAGGCAAGAGAAACTTCAGCTCATGAACAATCACATTGACACACTTGTTTTTGGACAATCGTCCCCAGAAAAACCCAATGCAGGAAAATCAGTGCCGCAACTCTGAGGGTTTTATTATTATGCAAGAGAAATATCTGAATACAAATCTAGGATGATCGTCTAACAATCATTTATAGAGAAAAAAACTGGCAAAAAATCTGAGTGAGTTTTACCTCACTTCACCCAGCAGAGTTTCCACTGATCCGGTACAAGATTGGCTAACCCTTACTACTTCTGTGTTGGCCCTGTGTCAGCCCTGCATCACCTCTTCTACCAGCGCAGAGTAGAAAAGTTGTCTGTCACGCAGAAGATGGAACATGCAGCTTTTCTGCTCTGCGTTGGCCCTTCTGATTTTGCGTCAAGGCTGCGTGGGCCCGGACTGGACCAACGTCAGCTCTCCCAACTACTGCGCTGCCTCTTTGCTGGCTTTCTCCACATCTCTGTCAGTATTCTCTGGAAAGTCCTTCTCCCATATTCTCACTGCCCTTCTATTGTAGAATGATCACTTAATTCGAAATCCTTAGCAAACCCTACCCTAGGAATCGAATTCTTTATCAATTCGTTCTCTCCATGTGTGTTTCCAAATGAACCCCAAGCCTCCATTTTATACTTTTCTTGTTGAGTCTTCAATGACCGAGATTAAGTCTCTAATCAACGACTAAGATTAAAGCATGACTTGATCTGCCTTCTCGATCATTCTGACCCATATTTTGATTAATACCCATTAATATTTTAATTTTCTTAAGTTTAGACTTAGAAACGCCATTAAAAATATTAATTGTTTTAATAAAATACAATCTGGGTGGAATTTCACCAAACGGTTTCTGGGTTCTTTAGAGCTCATGTGCCTCAGCCTCTCCACCAAATTTCAAGGCTAAATCACTTCCGATGCTACCAAAAACTAACACTCCCTCTTAGCGAGGAAAATGCTCTAGCAACAATGCCCAACTGCATGTTGCTCTGCTTCTGAAGCACCTCGTTTCCACACTGTTGTTGCCACCAAGACTGTGTTGTTGTACTGCTTCCCATAACATTGCTACTACCACTGCCACTGCTGCATCTGTACTACAACTCCCTCTCAAATGTTGCATTATTCTATTGAAAGGGATTTTCCAACATACCCATCTATTCCCGAAATTGAACGTACTTTGCTCTTCTTAGAGCCATAGTGAGTATTTTTGCTACCCGATTTCCTGTGCGAGTGTACTTCGACTGTACCGCTCCACGCTGAACACGGTCTCTGATAAAGTGACACTGAATATCGATGTGTTTGGAGCGATCATGAAATATTGGATTTTCAGAGAGCTTGGCACAACTTTGATTATCACAGAAGATCCTTGTCGCTTCCATCCTTCTCATGAATAGATTTACAAGCAGTTTCCTAAGCCATATAGCTTCACATGTTGCTTTGCTAACTGCCATGTACTCAACTTCAGCAGAGCTCAGAGTCTTGACATCCATTTGGTGAATCTGCCATCCCATATGTGCTGCAAGGGATATAGTGGATCTGATAGAAGTATACTGAGCTACTGGGGCAAAGGTTTCTTCACAGTCTATTCCTTCCTTTTGTGCATATCTTTTTGCGACAAACCTATCCTTGTACTTGTTTATGCTGCCATCTGCAGCATACTTGATCTTGCAGATCTATCTCGAACCTACAACTGATCTGTTCTCTGGTTTTGGTACAATTTCCCAAAACATCATTTGTCATGATAGAACTGTACTCTTCTACCATGGCATCCACCCGTACCTCGTGTTGTACAGCTTCTTGAAAACTAGAAGGTTCTTTGACCTGAGCTACCAATGCTTGGTACCTATCAGGGTGTCTACGTTGCCTTCTCTCAGCTCTAGGAGCTCCAACAAATTCCTTTGCGTCCCTCATAGTCTATCGTACTGCTTGGCTAGTTCTTCCACTGGTGGTGAGAGGTTCCATATGTTCCTCTTTTTGTTATTGTACCTGTTGTGACACTCTTGGCTCCTCTTCTCTTGAGGAGATGCTAGTACGGTAACTGTGCTTGAACCAAAAACTTGTCTTCCTGCTAGATTTGATCCGTGTTGCTGGACTAGAGGAGCATCCTCAACCTGTTCTTCAAACGGCATCTCACGAGATTTCCTGAAGGCTCTCTCTTCCATGAAATTGGCATCCTGCCTTACTACAATCTTCCTGTTGCTCGGAATGTAGATCCGATACGCCTTTGAAGTCTCGATGTAACCTACTAGATACCCAATGTCGGTAGTGTGCTCTAACTTTCTCTGCTTCTCTTCTAGAATATGGCAATAAGATACATTTCCGAATATCCTAAAGTGACTTACTTCTAGTTTCTTTCTCATGAAAACTCCCTCTAGTGTCTTCTTTCCTAAAGCCCTATGAGGAGTCTTGCTCTAAATGTGTATAGTCGTGTTGCATGCTTCTGCCCATATAAACTTGGGTAGATTCTGATCATATAACATCGCCTTTTGATGACAACTCAGCCGCTTTTATGCAGCAAAGCTACATCTTTACAATATTATGCGTGGACCTGTGGGTTATGGGCCCACGTATATATATCAGAAGCAAACAAACAACGGAATCACAACAAAACCCGACCAATCAACCAACGAACGGTTAAGACGGGAACCCAAATAAACTTAACCCCCTTTGATAACAGATCAGGTCCGCCATAAATGTTAACCCACGTGCACATTCAAGCGTGATTACCATCCGATTATTCAATCAAAGAACGGTCTCGATGGTCGGAACTCAACGAGGTTTGAAGCCCATTGTATAAGACCTCATCGCCTCTGATTTTGGAATTAACGGTCGCACTTGTTGGCACGTGATATGTGTCCGATCACCCATTAATGGGCGGTCTGATCACTCTGAAGTTTAAACTCATTTTAATGATTTTCTCGGGTCCGTTTTTAGAATTAAACTTCAGCACTTGTTACCACGCAATGACCGTTAGATCTGTTGGATCTACTGGGTCTGTCCGATCGGACGGCTATGATGGTTACTCCAGGTTCTCACGATTTTTGTCAGGGTTCTCTCGTTCCGCCAATATTATCCGCCGCTGCGTTACTCCATCGACTCCAGTTTCGATTGAAACTCTTCTCCTCCGTTGATCAGTTCTCTAATCCAACGGTTATCGTTAGCTTATTGATGGAATTCACGTTCAACACACATTTAACTCTGCCATACTCTGTGTAAGGAAAAGTTCATAGGAACTTCGTCCTTTACACTCGCATGTGCCTATCTATTAACTTACAGTAGAGAACATATATATAAACAGTACACAAACATGAAATCCAAATAACACGCATATTCCAATTATATACATATTCGATTATAGGCTAAGGCCTCACGACCCAAATAAAATATTGCCCTGCGGCTACATTGTATCCTCTTTATACCCCTATCACACAACATAGACTCTTATATAGGAAATTACAAAGGGAGGGATCGTTTAAGATCCATGAGTTTCTCCCACAATCGCTCAATCAAATCCCCTAAATCTCTCTATATGTATACATGGCAGATAATTGCATTTAATCAAGTCTTCTAGAAACTTATCAATTCCATCAATTTAGCTCTGTTTAAATAGAATTTGCCCCGGTTTTCAATGATTGTCCACGTTTCCCTTTTCACAGCTTTGGATTCTGATTTTAATGAAGGGTGCTTGGATGCTCCTACAACAGACTCCCGAGGTACAAAAAATTTATGACCCCCTGGTCATATGCTTCCCCATCCCTTAGCAATTCTACCCATACCCTCAGTGGAATTTCCTTTATGATCTTTCTGTGAGTTGCAACAAAACCTCTACAGTAACAAGTCCTCCCTGCTACACGATACCTCACCAAGCTTCTCTCCTCAGAGCATAGTCTGTGGGCATCTCCCTAGTTCACTCTTCTTTGGAACCATATGAGCACTCCTTGCTCTAGGTTGCTGCAATCTTCTCACCTTCTTTTGCCACTATCTGTACGACAAGAATAAGACCACAAACTCTCCAATATTTAACATAATTGTACCTCCTTTTGCACGAAGAATCTTATTCTGATATGATACCAAAAATGATGACAGCTCAGTCGCTTTTACGCAGCAAAGCTGCATCTTTACAAAATTACGCATGGACCTGTGGATTATGGGCCCACATATATATATCGGAAGCAAACAAACAATGGAATCACAAAAAAACCTGACTAATCAATCAATGAACGGTTAAGACTGGAATCCAAATAAACTTAACCCTCTTTGATAACATATCGCGTCCGTTAGAAATGTTAACCCACGCGTACATTCAAGCGCGATTACCGTCTGATTATTCAATCAACGAACGGTCTCGATGGTCGGAAATCAATGAGGTTTTAAGCCCTGTAACGACCTATCTATAAATATAGAGAACACAAAAATAATAACAGGCATACGATGCATGCATTTGATAGCTACATATGCATGTGTCGCATACACCGCACTAGTATTTATATACTAAATTAACTATAAGTATTAAATATCATGACACTTCTTCAAATAGAAGTTCTATTCACCCATCAACACCCACATTGCTTAATGTATAATGATTAATGGGTAGATATTAAATTTAAATGTATAATGTAAACATAACAATAAAAGGATAGATGTTAAAAATTACGCTAAATCCTAAAAGATGGTTATATAATTATATATTTTAGATTATTAATAAATTATAATAATAAAATAAATAATTAAAAGTAAGGTACTTAGTATAACCTTATGATCTTTATATTAAAATAAATACTTTACTAAACCATAAAAGAAATATATTTATTAAATCATAAAAGAAATATATATACGTGACCATAAAAGAAATATATATATGATACATGACATGGAAGGGTGTCACCAGGAGGCTAAGCGGTGGGCTGCTGGTGGAAGAGAGGCCACCGCCAAGAAACAAGATATAAACCACAGAGAAGAATTTTGGAAGGGGGTCGAGAGGAAAGAAAAGAATGGAGGAAAGGGAAACTACAGGAGGGAGGACATTCATAAACTGGAGTTACCAACAGGAAGAGCACGGATTGTTCTGAGGTTTCTGGGCACAAGGAACAGTTTGTTTCAATTAAGAAGCTTACTGGACTGAGTAGCGAGGTTCTGCTTAGTTTGGCTGGGCGGATTCAGTCTTTTGGTAACCGAAGCAAGGTAGTTGGAGGCATCATCCACCGCAGGTGCACAGGTAGGTACCCTCAGCAGTTTTGTTAGTTAAATTTTGTAAATTTCTAGAAATTAATTACAGACTCATGACAAAAACCCCTTTACTGTATTTACATCTCCTTTACGGTCCTTTCATTTTGGTATCAGAGGAGGTTAAAACCCTTTGACCTTACAGGCCTTACACCCACCTACGTTTTCTGCCCTCTTAGATTTGTCTTTTTAGATTTTCACGCAAACCGGAGTTTTGTTGGCATAGCATCTTCTGCCGTCGCTCCATCCAAATTGGGTGTTCCGACGCTCCTGAGGGACTTCACAAACAACAGTACCCCTTCTTCTTCTTCTTCTCAGATAAACCCTTCATGCCACTATCATCCGAATTTGAGTCAATTGGTGTTGTTGCTACAAGAATTTTTCCGGTTGGGATGAGATCCTCTTTGGCAATAATGCATCCCCATCCTCCTCACTAATTTTGATGGATGGTGTCTGCGCCGCTTCATTTTTGTCTGAATCATTGTTTTCTTCTGAGTGTACATTTTTTGCGATTTTATTGAGGATTTTGGGCTTAGGTTTGTGAGCGTCCGGCTTCAAAGGCTCATCCGGATCGATGAATGCTTTCTCTAAGCCCTGGTCGCAGTAGTACTTCTGTTCGAGCTTTCGAATCATGCGATAATGCCTATCCTTCTCCCATGGAAAACAGAATGCATCATAGAAATAAAGCTCCTCTTCTTTCGCATGAAAGCTCTTGAGCTCGTTGTCTGTGCCATACGTGCGCCGTCTCCTCTTCTCGTATAACTTAAATATTACCATATGTAATTATATGGTAATTCTATAAATTAAGTCTTATATATTTTAAAATTTTGGAGGTCCGGCGGTTTTGAACCCACGACATGCCTGGAGCCAATTCTACGCCTTAACCGACACACCACGGCATTTCCGCGGTTTGAACTCAAGACCTCCCACTCATCAGCGCTATGTCTTATATAAATTTTAATTATTCTGGCATTGGTGCGGATTGGACACAGCACGTCCAGCTTACCAGCGCTACGACTTACAAACATACCACACAGGTTTAATCGCTGACGTGTTGAGGCATAGTGCCACGGGTCCATACGTCGGGTGGCACCGGAGAGCAGGTCACCGCTAGTCGAGACCGTGACCGGGCTTCTCCTAATAAGAACACGACTACACTTCTCGGGTATTAGCCAAAGGACTGAGTCAAGTATATGAGGTATCTAATCTATAATAACACACCAATTCGAATCCGACGGAATGTTTAAAAAAAAATGATATTATCATTCAATTTAAGGAAATAATAAAGTTAAGGTAAAAAAAAATGTAGGCCATTTAAGTAATTGAGTGAAATTTACCTTCAAAATAATATTTCCTTGGTTTGTAACTGATAGAGTAGTATATTATTTTTACCTTGACAATAATTGAGAAGTAATCTCCTTTTTTTTTTAAATAAAAATTATTAAAATAAAAAGTAAACAAAAATGATTTTGCCTTTTCAAGACACTTTTATTAAGTTCTTCATATATATTTATATATATGAGAGGTGATAAAAATATACTAATTTGATACAAAATATTAATTGAAGTTTTAAATAGTTTAAAAATCAAGTGAAGTATTTGTTGTGGGTTTTTGTATTGGGTGTGCTGAGCAAGGAAGTTTTGGTTGAGGCATTTTAAAACTATTTTCCCCTTATTAGTTTGACCAGCAGGAACAATTGCATGAATGTCATTTTGTTTTATTAGTAATTTGAGAGTCAAGTATATTTGAATATGATTCCTTTTTTTATCAAAAATCATGGGATAAACAAGAGGGGTACCTTAATCTTAGACTTAATGAAAAGTTTTTGACATTCCCTTTTAAGAAGTTTGTTTCAAGGACATCAATTTCTCATTTGGGGTGCCACATGGTGTAATGCCTCACTTAAATCTTATCCCGATAGTATACATCTAAGTAACATATTCAACATTATAACTATGTGTGTCCTTCTTTAAAGGTAATGGTTAGTTTGAGTTGTGATGGGTATGTTGATGATGTTCATTGTAATGAGGCATTTAATATTTTAATTATGTGAATGTTATTTAGTAATTAATTTCGGATGTTCTACCTTGGGAATTAATAACCATACGCTTCTTTCGAAATATAACCTTGATGTTATCAGATATGTTTTCATAAATAAAAACAAACTATAATATTTATAAAAAAAAAAGGATGGTAGCATTATTACATATTATGATAGAATATCCTGCATTAGGACAAGGATGTCGCAAAACCATCCTCCTTGACTTTGGTAGCAGTAAGATATGCCTAGCAGATAAAAATAGCAAAAAAAACTATACCCATTTATGAATGTGAAATTGCAAAAAAAAAAAAAAAACTATATGTTCAATTCGAATGTATACCTCAAATTTTTACAAAATTTTATTATGTACATAGAAAAACATTACAATGGTAAGGACATATGAGCGGCGACGACGTGATCGGGCAACATCACTGTCATTAATGCCACCAATGTCGTCATCATCATCCCCATCACCACCACCATCATCATCGTCTCCACCGAGACCATTATCAACACCAATCGCTTCAGCACCGGAGTTGACTGTGATAATGAACTCATTGGAAACATTAAAAGGGTCAACTATGGCTAAGACCAAAGAAGAACTTCAACCCTTAGCAACCAATTCAGTGGAACCAAAGAATTTTGAGCATAAAATATCAAAAGAAGATATTTCTAGGGAGCTTCAGAAAATTAAACTCCCAGAATTTTCAAGAGGTCAAGCAAGAGAACGTGCTGAGGCATGGTTAGAAGGAATGAATAAATGTTTTAGATTAAGAGAATATTCTTCTTCTAGAAAACCAAATTGTTATATTTCAGTTAAAGAAAAGTGCCTTGATTTGGTGGGGAAATCTGGAGAAACAACTACACCTGACAACGGATAATGTCCCTTGGGAATTGTTCAAGGAAAAATTCCACGCAAAGTATTTACCTCCATATTTTCAACAAGAAGAAGCCAGAGCCTTTCATACATTAGTTCAAGGTAATAAAAGAGTGGAAGAATATGAGATAAGGTTTATGGAGCTTGTAAAATACATTCACTACTTAGATTCTGATGAACGTGAAGTTGAATGCTTCATATTTGGGTTAAATCCTCGCATCAGGGCCTTGGTGAGCATGTGGAAACCATCCTCAGTAGCTGAGGCGGTAAAATGTGGCCATTACGTAGAAGAACATCTAGGAATCAAAAAGGATGTAGGGCTAGCAGAACCTTTACAATCAGGATTTCCAGGAAAGGCTCCCTGAAATTCTTTCAGGGGAGGTAGCTCAAGACCACCTTATGGTAATAGATTTATCCCAAGAAATGTAGGAACAAGAGCTCCCATGGCAGTTAATACTATAGTCGTTGAATCATCAAACACCACTCCATGGACATCTCGTGGAACTGCTAATAAAGAAAGAAATTCTAGAGGAAGCAACATGAGAGGACGAAGCTCTTTATCTAGAAATTCACGTCCTGATTCAAGAGGACCAACACAGGTTAATTGTTGGGGATGTGGAGGACCGCATTTTCAACGTGATTGTCCAGAAGCTTCATCGAGTATATTGTATAGGACTGGAAAGGAATCAATATCAAATAATCAAGGAAATCATAGAATTCATGCATTAGTCAATGACCAAGTCGCACATAATCCGCTGTAGTGGAATCTTCAGGTATTATTAATGATATAAAACTGAAAATCTTATTTGATACTGGTGCCACAGATAGTTTCATTTCGTCATATGCATTAAACAAATGTGGGTTGGCAACTCGCAGACAAAACGATTTCAGATAGGTAGAAATGGCCTCAAGAGAACTCAAATCCGTAGACTTAAGTGTGGATCAATGCAAAATTGACCTAGGGGTCTGTACGACTAAACTAAAAGTTTATGTCACAGCCTTAAGAACTTATAATCTTGTCATAGGTATGGATTGGCTAGAAGCTCATCAAGCTTGGGTAGACTGTTATGAGAAAAGAATTCTAGGTATAAATGATGAAGGAGAAGCAATCCAAATTCAAGGAATCAAGAGAAAAGTATCTTTATGCTACATATCCACAATGAAAATAAAACGTTGCTTAAGAAAAGGTTGTCAAGCATATGCAATTCAAGAATTAAGTAAAGAAAAAGGACCATCCTTAGAACAATATCTGGTGTTAACCGAATTTCCGGATGTATTTCCAAAGGAATTACCAGGATTACCCCCTGTAAGAGAGCTAGATCTCACAATTGAATTGAAACCTGATACTCAACCAATCTCTAAAACACCTTATAGAATAACAGTTCTAGAACTTCAAGAATTACAAATTCAGTTGAAGGAACTATTGGATATAGGACATATTCGACCCAGTATATCACCTTGGGGTGCTCCTGTAATTTTTGTCAAAAAGAAAAATGGATCCTTAAGATTATGCATAGATTATTGAGACTTGAATCGAGCTACAGTAAAGAATCGATATCCTATGCCTTGAATTGACGATATTTTCGATCAAATGAAAGGATTTGTTGTCTTTCCAAAAATTGATCTTCGATCGAGCTATCATCAGCTAAGGATTTCAGAAAGAGATATTTCTAAGACTGCATTCCAGACACATTTTGGACATTATGAATTTACTGTGGTACCATTGGGATTAACAAATGCACCAGCAGTATTCAGGAATCTTATGAACAGTGTTTTCTGCAAGTATCTTGATCAATTTGTACAAGTATTTTTAGATGATATATTCATCTATTCCAAGAATGAGAAAGAGCATGAAGATCATTTACAGATAGTTTTGTCTTACCTCAGAAAACATCAGTTGTATGGAAAATTATTCAAGTGTTCGTTCTTTCAGGAAAAGATTCATTACTTAGGTCATATCATATCAGGTGAAGGTATCTCAGTAGACCCTAAGAAGGTAAAAGCAATCATGGAATGGCCAATACAGAAAAACGCATCTGAAGTACGAAGCTTTATGGGTTTAGTTGATTACAACCAAAGATTTGTGGAAGGATTCTCTAAAATTACAAAGCCGATTACAACCCTTCAGCGTAAAGGTATTAAGTATGAATGGACTAAGGAATGTAACAAAGCATTCTCTGAACTCAAAAGACTACTGACCAGTGCACCAATCTTAAGAGTCCCTAATATGGACAAAGATTTTACGGTATGTGCTGATGCATCCAAACATGGATTAGGTGCAGTATTAATGCAGAATAGAGGACTAATAGCATATGCCTCCAGAAAGTTAAAACCTCATGAAAAACTCTATGCTACTCACGATTTAGAGTTATCCACTATAGTACTAACTTTAAAGATTTGGAGACATTATCTAGTAGGGCGAAGTTTTATGCTTAAAATCGACCATCAAAGTCTTCAATATTTGTTCACCCAAAGAGACTTAAATGTCAGACAAAGACGATGGAGTGAATTCCTAAGTGAATATGTCTTTGGAATATCATATATTAAATAAAAAGAAAATGTAGTGGCAGATGCTTTAAGCAGAAGACCCCGGATATTCTCCCTCATACCTATCAAAGTAGACTTAAGGCAGCAAGTACTAGAACATCTCATAAAAGATAGTTGGTATTTAAAGGTAAGATCTAGTCTTGATAGTAAAAAGCCGAAAGAATCTCTATTTGAAGGATATGAACTAAAAGATGATGGAATCTTACGATTTCATGGAAGGATGTATATTATTGATAATAGGGATTTTCGAGACATCATCCTTAAGGAAGTCCACAGAGCAGTATATTGTGCACATCCTGGAGTAAATAAAATGTATACAAATACTAAGAAACTCTTCTTCTGGTCAGACATGAAACACGATATCGTTCAATTTGTTGCAAGATGTTTGGAATTTCAACAAGTAAAAACAGATCATTGTCATCCAGCGGGTCTCTTACAACCTCACGACATTCCTATGACCAAATGGGAGATCATTTCCATGGATTTCATCATTGGACTACCTCTTACTTCTCAAAGACACAATGCCATTCTGGTAGTAGTGGATAAATTAACAAAAAGCACCCATTTTATTCCCGTAAGAGATACTTACGAAGTTGCTGACATAGCTCGAGTATTCATAAATAAAATTATCAGATTTCATGGAGTACCTAAGAAGATTATATCAGATAGAGATTCACGATTTAATTCGAGATTCTAGACTTGCATGCAGTCAACCTTAGAAACTCAACTAAATTTGAGCACAGCTTATCATCCTGAAACTGATGGGCAAACAAAAAGGGTAAATCAAGTACTTGAAGATATGTTGAGGATGTATGTTATGGATCAGCAATCACACTAGGAAAAGTACTTATCCTTAGTCGAATTTTCATACAATAACGGTTACCGCAGTTCAATCAGAATGTCTACATTTGAAGCATTATACGACAGACCTTGCAGAACACCGTTAAGTTGGGACAGGTTAGAAAATCGAGTGATAATAAGACCAGAATTAATCCAAGAAATGGAAGAGCAGGTAAAACAAATTAGACAGTGGTTAAAGGAAGCACATGATAGACAAAAGAGTTACATTGATGCCCACGGAACTGATAAGAAGTATGAAGTAGGGGATCAGGTTTTCATCTGCATCAAACCGAATAAAAGTACTATCCGATTCGGAAAATGGACAAAATTATCACCCTGATTTATTGGACCATTTAAAGTCATGGAAAGAGTTGGACCTGTCACCTATCGTCTTGCACTGCCACCTCACTTGCATAAAGTTCATAATGTATTTCATGTATCTGTATTAAGACATTACATAGTTGACCAATCTCATAACCTTCAATTGAAGGAACTGCAGGTATCGGACGAAGGAACCATATCAGTGGAACCATTACGTATACTGAAACATAGAGTTCGACAACTCAGAAATCATACAGGTGAGAATGGTTTTAGATAGACCTAAATCATTGACCTAACCATTCTTAAAATTTTGTTCTTGATCAATATCATATATCTTGATAAACATTAAAAACACTTCTTAGTTAATTATTATAATAAAATTATTTCAATAAAAATCACCTCTAGGATTATAGATAATACTACAATATTACCTCACCTATCATAAGTCTAATTAATTAATTGAAATCAATAATTTAAAGATACAAATTAAATAAAAATAAAATAAAATAATAATAATAATAATAATAATATATAAATAAATAATTAAATAAAATAGATAAATAAATAAAAATAATAATATTAATAATAAATATTATTATTATTTATCAAATTAATCAAAGTAATTAAATATTCCAAACTTTTGAAATAAATATATAATAATAATAATAATAATAATATTTAATAAATAAATAATAATTTTATGATAATAACAAATAAATACATAATAATAAATTAAACAAATAAATAAACTAATAATTCAATAATTAGTTTAAACACATGAATAAAGTAAGTAAAAAAATAATTAACTTTATATAATTAAATTATCAAAAATAATAAACTAATAATAATAATAATAACAAATAATAAAATAAATAAATAATATCCTAATAAAAATATTAATAAAATGATATTATTATAAAAATAAATAAATAAATATAGTGAATAAATAATAACAAAATAAATAATAATAATAATAATAAGTAAAAATTAACAATAATAGTAATAATAATAACAATATTAAATAAATAATAAAAATAATAATAATAACAAAAATATATATATAATAATAATAAAAATGAATAATAAACAAATGAATTTTAAATAAAATAAGCCGACCTAATTTCTCACTGCACTCCTTAATAACCCTCTTATATATATTAATAATCATAGCTCTGTGATACATCATTAATTTCAAAGATTATCTATTGCCGCATCCCCTGATGATGGACTCACTTCGTAGTCCGAAACGTTGGGTTCACAAAACTCTTCAACAGGTCATTCCTCCTCTATCTAAAACTCAGAAATCGTCTAGTAGACCAAGTTAAGGTCCAGTGGGACAAGTATAGCCCTAGATCAGCTACTTGGGAA
The DNA here is from genome assembly GCA_031772625.1 of Pinus tabuliformis. Classification (NCBI taxonomy): domain Eukaryota; kingdom Viridiplantae; phylum Streptophyta; class Pinopsida; order Pinales; family Pinaceae; genus Pinus; species Pinus tabuliformis. Next base: position 822,722,617 of record CM062805.1, read on the forward strand.
GATACAGAAAACATATGTCAAAAATACCCCAATCTGTGTCAATTTTGAAAAAAACTTTAAACTATGTTTTGTATATATTTACTTTACTGTAAATCAGAGACTCTGAACCATTTTTTAATTATCATATATAAACGTGAATTTTTATGACATAATATCTGTTTAAATTCCGCTGGTACATGGATACCAAGACGGAATATGTTATTGATCTTACTAAATTATAGTTATCAAAGTAAAGTTTAAAATATTTAAGTAATTTTTCTTCTGATGGGAATTAAGATATTATAATTTTATTTCTGTTAAAATTGGCAACCAGGGCAAAACTTCATGTGGGTCATCTTATTCATGGCTGATAATATTTTTATTAGATTCCTCTCGTCGAGAGGTGTAGGATTGATATAAAGATCATCCGATTCTGATAAGTATTCATGGAGATATGAATTTATTTTGATTATGGAATTATTATCAAGCCGACCTACAACTCATGTAGGCTCAGAAGCCCAATAGTGACATCTATTCACCCACCAACGCTGTGTATAAATATAAGAAGACTTTTTCTCATTTGGACTCACTCATCTCATCACATCTCTCTCTCTCTCTCTAATGCGCAGAAATGAGTCTCTTCTCTACTGCGCTGAAATGGGTCTCTCTCTCACACATGTGAAGACGGACGCTGTTGAATTCGAAGCTGCAACTGCAGAAGTAAAGATTGACTTGCGTGGCCTAGAAGATCTCCTCTTTGGAACTGCGTTGTAGGTTCATCTGAACCTCTTCTGAAAGTCGCAACTTTTGGTGGTGGAATGAAGTCAATCTGATGAATGGTTTGCAAGATATCGACTGCCCTAGTTTGAAGCCGGAAACTGCTGAAACTGAAGCTGCAACTGCAGAAGTAAAGATTGACCTGGGTGGCCTAGAATATCTCCTCATCTGAACTGCGCTGTAGGTTCATCTGAACCTCCTCTAGAAGCTGAAACTTTTGGTGGTGGAATGAAGTCAATCCGAAGGTCAGTTTGTGAGATATCGTCTGCCCTAGTTTGATGATGAAGTCGCTAATGCTGATGCTGCTGATCTAGGGTTTGCTACTGCTGATATGAATCAGATTTATTGTACTATTTCTCTCTGCTGAATTATTGAAGATAAAAGAAGATTTGATCAAAGGGTTTCCCCACACATTGTGTGGTTTGTCCCTAGCTAGCCGCCACATCTTGTGTCTCTTGTCTTGGCTTGTTTTCTGTCGATTGTTTAATGTTCTATCTGCACTTTACTTTATGTACATGTGATTGCTAATCTGTGGAATATAATAAGAAAAAGAAGTAAACTGTTATAAGCATAGAACATACCATAACTTAACATGGTATCAGAGTTGAGGTGAAGACAAAGCCCGAGCAAGAGCAAGAGCAATCATCGAAGAGAATATTGGCAAGGCTATCCTAAAGAACTATGGGGTTCTCAACACTCTTTCCTGCTGAAGACAAGCTCCGTGAGAAAGCTGACTATCACGGATGGAAGATGTCTATCGATCTAACCCTTGAGAATCAAGGAGTGGTTGATCATGTGAGAGGCAATATTGTTGAGCCTCCATCAAATGCATCCACTGCTGCCTGGAACAAATGAAAAAATGGAGAAGTCAAAACAATAGAAGATCATCCGGGACTCTATCGACAAGCACTTGGTGGCCTACATCTCTGAACTTGACACCTCCAGGGAAATCTACGATAGACTGGTGACTTTATTTAAAGTTAATGATGCAAATCAAGTTTTATTTCTTAGAAATAAGCTGAGGGAAATCAAGAAGGGTAAAGATGAAAGTATGCAAGCATACTTCTTAAGAATCACCGAGATCAAGAACAATCTCCTATCTATTGGGGAAACTATTACTGATAGAGAAATGGCACTCACAACTCTTGGAGGATTTCCATTTGAATGGTATGTGTTCAGGACTACTCTTTTGAACTATAATGTAATTCCTGGTTTCGAGGAATTAATGGCTAGATGCATTCAAGAAGAAACAAGGGAAGAAGTGCAAGAAATGCCCATGCCTAAAGGTCCTCCTGCTGCCTTTTCTTCTCATGCAAAGAAAAGAAATAATTTCGGGACTAAATCAAAAGGAAAGGCTGGATCTAAAGCTAGAAGCAAATGACGATGTTACCTTTGCGATAAAGCAAGTCACTATGTATGAGATCATGAGCATCATGATGAATGAGATCATGGACATAAAGGGCAACATGAGATCATGGACATATAGGATAGCATGATGATGATGCACACTAGTTTGAGCAGCATTATGATGGATAAAATCATGGACATGGGCAGCATGATGATAATCATGATTAGAGAAGAATGGTACAGTATGCAGTGGTGCAACTCGAAATCCCTCTGATGGCAATCAAAAGAATGACAAATTCAATAGCAAAGGTAAGAGGAGAGCTGGGAATCAAGGAAGAGGACAAGCATTCAAGAAGGCTAGAAATTCTAGGATGTATTAAATGCACCTGACCTCAAAAGGAACCTAGTGTCCATCTTGGCAATGGAAGACAGAGGCTACAAGGTAACCTTCAGCAATGGCAAGGTATGTATATGGAAAAATAATGTTAAAGATGCCTTTACTCTTGGGTTTAGTGTTGATTCATTATATCAGGCCGATGGAAGTCCGCTAGGTGTCATGTCTTGTGACACAACTCTTTAGTCCGAACTTTGGCATCGGAGGTTTTCCCACCTTCATTACAAAGCTCTACCCGATGTAAGACAGATGGTAACAGGGATGCCCGAATTCCAAGTAGAGAAAGAAGGTGTATGTCCGGGATGTGCCAAAGGAAAGCTCAAAAGGGGACCATTCCCCTCAGGCCAAAGCAAGACCTCCAATATATTACAATTGGTTTACTCAAGCATATCTGAGGTTGGCATTAAGAGGGAGACTACTACACCACATACTCCTGAGCAGAATGGTGTGGTGGGAAGGAAGAACCACACGATGATGGAAACTGTCCAGGCCATGCTACATGATCAAAGACTTCCAAAGTTTCTATGGGCTGAAACTACAATCACCGCCGTATATGTACAAAATCGATGCCCTCATCAAGCATTGGGTTCTTAAACTCTTGAAGAAATGTTCACCACCGGTCAAAGGGAAGTCGTGATTAGTCATGATGTCACCTTTGACAAAGATATGGCTCTCAGCAAAGTGGACAATCTGCTGACTTTGAGTAGCTCTCAAGAAGCTGACACCAGGGAACCGAAAGAAAAGGATGATGAATCAATGCCTGATGTAAAAGAACCCATGGATCCGATTGATCCTCATCCACATGAGCCTTCCTCTTCTAGGAAGAGGCCTTCATGGCTTAGGGGGATACTTGATGATGCTGAAGGACATGCTGCACCCTGAGGAACCTTCCATCAGAGTAAGAAACTTAACAGGTATCAGGGATACCTGACCATCATGAGCACGATCATACAAAATGAACCTTCATCATTCTCAGATATCATCAAGCATTAACTATGGAAGGATGCTATGACCATAGAATATGAGTCTATTATGGAGAATGATGTCTGGGAAGTAGTTCCCAGACCCTGGACAAGACAATTGTTACTTCAAAATGGCTTTACAAGATAAAGCATGCAGCAAATGGAAGTATGGAAAAGTATAAGGTTCATTTTGTTGCTCGTGGTTTATCCCAGAAGGGAGGTATAGACTATGATATTTGCACCTGTTGCCAGATATACGACCATCCGCTTGATCATAGCCCTTGTGGCTTCACAAGGATGGAACCTACATCAGATGGATGTTAAGACCGCGTTCTTGCATGGTTCTATTAAAGAAGAGGTCTATGTGGAGCAACCTGAAGGATTTGAGATTTATGATTTAAAATCTCATGTATGCAGGTTGAAGAAGGCTCTCTATGGGCTGAAGCAAGCACCCCGAGCATGGTATGAGAGGATCGATAGCTACTTGATGAAGCTGGGATTCACTAGGAGTGAAGCTGATCCTAACCTTTACTTTAAGGTTGAAGATGACAAGCCTCTCATACTGGTGTTGTATTTGGATGACCTCTTTATAACAGGTGCAAACCCTCTCATTCACAAATGTAAGAGGGAGATGGCTTCTGAATTTGAAATGAAGTACCAAGGACTTGAAGTGTGGCAGAAGCCAAGGGAAATTTTCCTATCTCAAGGAAAATATGTGGTAAATATATTGGAAAGATTCGGTATGATGGACTGCAAGCCTATGACTACCTCGAGGATCTTAAATTTTAGAAGTTATATGGTAGTGATGTCGGACCAGACTTGGGAAATGCCTCTGAGTTTCAAAAACTCATTCGCATTGATGTTCTTGGTGAACCTCTGTCCGAACATATGTTTTGCAGTTAGCATTGTGAGCTCATATTTGGTTGAGCCTCATTGGATTGATGCCAGGAATCTTCTGAGATGTCTTCAGGACACAATCTCTCATGGATTAAGATACATTTTCGGACATGTGAGACTACTTGGATATACTGATGTTGATTGGGCAGGCAGTGTGGTGGACCGTAAGAGCACTTTTGGGTACTATTTCACCTTGGGATCTGCTTCGATATCCTGGATGAGCAAGAAGCAGAAGTCGGTGGCTTTGAGCACCACCGAAGCAGGATATATTGTTGCTAGCATAACCTCGTGTAAGGCAGTCTGGTTGCGAAAGCTCTTCAGTGAGCTGTTTGGATTTACATTGGATACCACTGTGATTCTCTGTAACAACCAGAGGTGGGATTCGATTATTGAGGAATCCCGTATTCGTCAATTGCTCCAGCAGATAGACATCATCTGGGATATGGTAAGTCGATGAGCAAGGAAGCTCCATCACATTAAGATGATGTACAGGTTGATACACCTTGTCAAAGCCCCGAGGAAAGATCTAATCTGTGATTTTCCCAAACGACTTGGAGTTGGCAAGAAACCTTGTACAAGGGTCCTGCATGTTGCATATATTGAGCTCTGGGAGCTCTGAGGGCTTGCGGTTCCTACTAGAGCAACATATGACCACAGGGTGACTCACCCTCCCCTGGTGGTGCACACTGGAACAAGATGATTCGCTCTCTTGTGGGACAAGATGATTCGCTCTCTTGTGGAACAGGATGATTCGATCTCCTGTGTAGCAAGATGATTAGTTCTCCTGTGAGGCCTGGATTGATGTGTTCTCCATGGCAGCCTGGATTGATGTGTTCTCCACGGCGATTGTAGCAGGATTGATGTGTTCTCCTATGAGGACAGGATTGATTAGTTCTCCTGTCGAGGCATCCTACCCATGCAGTCTGGGACTCATGGGAAATACCTCTCATCTGATCAATGAGGAGGGAAATAAAGTTAGGGACCATAGTAGTACCGATGGACCAGTGTTGCAGGGGAGCGCCCCCCCCCCTCGCTCCCGCTCCCGATCCGCGCTCCGGGTGGGAGCAGGTCGGGAGCGCGCTCCCTAAAAAAAATTTCGCTCCCTGTCTTTTCGGGAGCGTTTTGCCTTTTTTGCATTTTTTTTTGTAGTAATGTTCGAAATGCAATTTTTTTTGAAAGAAACAAATAGTTTTTGAGTGGGGCAACTTAATGATCAAGTCTGGGCCCTAGTATTGATATGCTATTCATGGTAATGTTAAATTCTTAAAGTAAAAGTGACATTTTCTTTAATTTTCATTTTCATCCTTTTACTTAAATTTTTAACATTACCATGAAATGACTCAGGATGTTTGAGAGTGGTTTCGTCCTCATTGGATTTCATATGGAGAAAGTAGAATTTTAGATTTCATTCAAAATCCAGCAGACTTATCAGTTTTTCAGGATTTCAGGATTGGGGGATTGCAATGTTTCCATTGAATTTTGTCATGTATTAGGGTATGGAACTCATATTTAATCAAGAGTACCAATCCCTCTATGTACCTTGATGTTAGTGACATTGGTTGTTGAACTCCTCTATCATGACCCTTCTAAAAATGTACGCATCACTCAAACAAAATCTTGACTTGACATGCTATGCTTTTTCTATCTTATGTTAATGCTTAGAGGGTGATATTAATGACAAAGATCCCTATACAGATACAAAGGTAATGACAAAGATACCTCTGGATATTAATGCTTGGAGGGTGATATTAATGACAAAGATCCTGATTTTGCAACAAGACTAAAAAATTAGACATTTCTCGTGGTGGCAAGAGGCCCAAGCATAAGAAATAGATAATAGATTTACTTCTCTTTTCTAGTTTCTAGTAGCTTTTATAACTATTGACTCTTTCATATTTGTTATGATATTTTTTTAAACAATATATGACAATTTAAGGTTGAAGTTGGCAATTATAACTCATTAGTAATGAATTATGAATATGATGCTTCATGAAAGTTGAAAGTTGTTTCATTTCATTTCATTTTATAACATTTCATTTCATGTTAGATATTATTTGTTGTAATGGTTACACTTAGCTTACAAGTACAACTTTGGTGATCAATGATGATAAATGTTATATATTGAATTTTGAAAGCTTGAAACTTTAAGATTGATGAATCATGAGACTCAATATGTTGTATGTTACTATGTTACTAACTTGCAGACGTGGTTGATGAAGATTATAACTTCTAGATGATTGTTGTTATATGGTTCAATCTATGCATTTTTATGTTTTTTATATCTAATTCATCATTCTACATGTTTTTGTTGGCATATATGTATCAAAAATTAAAAAATATAAAAATATATATATTTTTAAAAAATCGCTCCGGGATTCGCTCCCAAACCGGGAGCTTCTGAAAATGGTCGCTCCCGCTCCCCGCTCCCGCTCCCGCTCCCAAGTAACATTGCGATGGACGCATCGTTGTATCTACCATATCCCTACGCTAGGGTGACCTCCATTGATCTGGGATCAATGATACTGGTCTGGGACCAGTGGTAGGAGTTGTACCATACTATGACGCTAACTTTGGGTCAGTTGAGACTGGTCTGGGACCAGTGGTACATACTCCGAGACTGACTTCGTGTCAGTTCAGTACTGGTCTAGGACCAGTGAGAGTGGTACATACTATGACGCTGACTTCGGGTCGGTTGAGACTGGTTTGGGACCAGTGGTACACTCTTTGAGACTGTGATACTGGTCTGGGACCAGTGGTAGGAGTGGTACTTACTATGAAGCTGACTTCGGGTCGGCTGAGACTGGTCTGGGACCAGTGGTACGCACTCTGAGACTGACTTTGAGTCAATGAAGGATGATATTGGTCTAGGACCAGTGGAGTTGTACTCACTATGACACTGACTTCGGGTTGGTTGAGACTGGTCTGGGACCAGTGGTACATACTCTGAGACTGACTTTGAGTCAGTATGATACATCCTCGATCATTTCTTCTTCTTCATAATTCGGACAAAAGCATAGCAGAACAGAGAAAAACAGTACAGATCAGTGCAGGGCAGAACAAGACAAAGCAGAACAGGCAGAATAGAGTAGAGAAGGGCAAGGGTCAGGCTGTACAGGGCAGTGCATTTGATGGATGAATAGTAACGACCGATAAACAGATTGCAGATGAAGTTCTCCATGGTTGAGAGGGAGTGTTAAAATTGGCAACCAGGGCAAAACTTCATGTCGGTCATCTTATTCATGGCTGATAATATTTTTATTAGATTCTTCTTGTCGATAGGTGTAGGATTGATATAAAGATCATCCGATTCCGATAAGTATTCATGGAGATATGAATTTATTTTGATTATGGAATTATTATCAAGCCGACCTATAACTCATGTAGGCTCAGAAGCCCAACAGTCGCATCTATTCACCCACCAACGTTGTGCATAAATATAAGAGGACTTTTCCTCATTTGGACTCACTCATCTCATCACATCTCTCTCTCTCTTTACTATGCAGAAATGAGTCTCTTCTCTGCTGCGCTGAAATGGGTCTCTCTCTCACACATGTGAAGCCGGAAGCTGTTGAATTTGAAGCTGCAACTGCAGAAGTAAAGATTGACTTGTGTGGCCTAGAAGATCTCCTTTTTGGAATTGTGCTGTAGGTTCATCTGAACCTCCTCTGAAAGCCGCAACTTTTGGTGGTGGAATGAAGTCAATCCGATGAACGGTTTGCAAGATATCGACTACCCTAGTTTGAAGCCGGAAACTGCTGAAATTGAAGCTGCAACTGCAGAAGTAAAGATTGACCTGCGCGGCCTAGAATATCTCCTCATCTGAACTGCGCTGTAGGTTCATCTGAGCCTCCTCTGGAAGCCGAAACTTTTGGTGGTGGAATGAAGTCAATCCGACGGTCGGTTTGTGAGATATCGTCTACCCTAGTTTGATAATGAAGCTGCTAATGCTGATGCTGCTGATTTAGGGTTTGCTACTGCTGATATGAATCAGATTTATTGTACTATTTCTCTCTGCTGAATTATTGAAGATAAAAGAAGATTTGATCAAAGGGTTTCCCCACACATTGTGGGGTTTGTTCTTGGCTAGCCGCCACATCTTGTGTCTCTTGTCTTGGCTTGTTTTCTGTCGATTGTTTAATGTTCTATCTGCACTTTACTTTATGTACATGTGATTGCTAATCTGTGGAATATTATAAGAAAAAGAAGTAAACTGTTATAAGCATAGAACATACCATAACTTAACAGTTTCATTTATGCGTATCAATATGATTGATGAGATAGAAATCAAAGAATGATTACATTTTAATATGAAAGTTAATGACATGAATAGAATATGGAAAAGTATGTTATATTGTAGTTGATATGTGTGAATTATACATAAGCTATTTGTTTTTTAATATGTTAATGCACATTTTATAAATGCATGGACAAGTGTTTATGATTGTAGATAATATCCATTACCAAAATGACCACGTGATGACAGAAACCTTAGAACAATTAAGGCTCAAAGAGATTCCATGATAAGGTATTAACCATAATTCCACTGGGAGGGGTGGAGGTGTTGTGCACTGTTTATCCTCCGAACCTTGGAGTCATGGGAGGATTGTGTGAGTCACGCTCCCCTAAACGTGTGATGATAACTGTCAGATGCCTACCGGGAATCAGGTCGATATAGCCGACGCTATCATCCTTAAAGTTTATGAATGGTTAGGTCAGTATAACTGACGCCATGGCATACTCCAGTAGAGGACGGATAGGATGGGGCGGAAGAGATTAGGAAGGATAGGATGATTTTGTAATAGCTTGGGGACCTGATTGAGGTAAAGCATATTCATTAAAATTATAAACCTAGAAGTATTCAAAACACCAATTTTATAGTGTCTTCACATTAAATAATAATTTAACCTCGATTTACAATCCTAAGAAGAATGTACTAATTGCTATCATAAGTAATCATATAAAATAAAAAATCTAACTTCGGGACAAAGTTTTTTGAAGGGGGAGTGTATGTAACGACCTATCTATAAATATAGAGAACACAAGAATAATAACAGGCATACGATGCATGCATATGATAGCTACATATGCATGTGTCACATACACCGCACTAGTATTTATATACTAAATTAACTATAAGTATTAAATATCATGACACTTCTTCAAATAGAAGTTCTATTCACCCATCAACACCCATATTGCTTAATGTATCATGATTAATGGGTAGATACTAAATTTAAAATGTATAATGTAAACATAACAATAAAAGGATAGATGTTAAAAATTAAGCTAAATCCTAAAAGATGGTTATATAATTATATATTTTAGATTATTAATAAATTATAATAATAATATAATAAATTAATTAAAAGTAAGGTACTTAGTATAACCTTATGATCTTTATATTAAAAGAAGTACTTTACTAAACCATAAAAGAAATATATTTATTAAATCATAAAAGAAATATATTTTATTAAATCATAAAGAAATATAATTTATTAAATCATAAAAGAAATATATATACGTGACCATAAAAGAAATATATATATGATACGTGACATGGAAGGGTGTCACCAGGAGGCTAAGCGGTGGGCTGCTGGTGGAAGAGCGGCCACCGCCAAGAAACAAGATATAAACCACCGAGAAGAATTTTGGAAGGGGGCCGGGAGGAAGGAAAAGAACGGAGGAAAGGGAAACTGCAGAAGGGAGGACATCCATAAACTGGAGTTACCAACAGGAAGAGCGCGGATTGTTCTGAGGTTTCTGGGCACAGGGAACAATCTGCTTCAACTAAGAAGCTCACTGGACTAAGTAGCGAGGTTCTACTCAGTTTGGCTGAGTGGATTCGGTCTTTTGGTAACCGAAGCAGGGTAGTTGGAGGCATCATGCACCGCAGGTGCACAGGTAGGTACCCTTAGAAGTTCTGTTAGTTAAAATTTGTAAATTTTAGGAAATTAATTACAGGCTCATGATAAAAACCCCTTTACTGTATTTACATCTGCTTTATGGTCCTTTCAAGCCCGTTTTATAAGACCTCATCGCGTCCGATTTTGGAATTAATGGTCGCGCTTGTTGGCACGCGATATGTGTTTGATCACCCATTAACGGACGATCCGATCACTCTGAATTTTAAACTCGTTTTAATGATTTTCTCGGGTCCGTTTTTAGAATTAAACTTCAAGGCTTGTTACCATGCGATGACCGTTAGATCTGTTGGATCTATTGGGTCTGTCCGATCGGACGGCTATGATGGTTCCTCCAGGTTCTCACGATTTTTGCCAGGGTTCTCTCATTCCGCCAATATTATTCGTCGATCTAGACGATCCGACAGTGCCGCTACGTTACTCCATCAACTCCAGTTTCAATTGAAACTCTTCTCCTCCGTTGATCAGTTCTCTAATCCAACGGTTGTTGTTCGCTTATTGATGGAATTTGTGTTCAATACACATTTAACTCTGCCATACTTTGTCTAAGGCGAAGTTGATAGGAACTTCGTCCTTTACACTCGCATACGCCTATCTATTAACTTACAGTAGAGAACATATATATAAACAATACACAGACACACAAAATCCAAATAACACACATATTCCAATTATAAACATAATTCGATTATAGGCCTAAGGCCTCACAGCCCAAATCACATATTGCCCTGTGGCTACATTGTATCCTCTCTATCCCCCTATCACACAACACAGACTCTCTTTATATAGGAAATTACAAAGGAAGGGATCGTTTAAGATCCATGAGTTTCTCCCACAATCGCTAAATCAAATCCCCTAAATCTCTCTATACACATACATGGAAAATAATTACATTTAATCAAGTCTTCTAGAGACTTATCAGTTCCATCAATTTAGCTTTGTTTAAATAGAATTTGCCCCAGTTTTCAATGATTGTCCACGTTTCCCTTTTCATAGCTTTTGGATTCCAATTTTAATGAAGGGTGCTTGGATGCTCCTGCATCACCTTTGTTGCTCCAACAATAGTTTCGTTCTTCCATTCTACGATTCCATTATGTTCTGGATTATAGGGCGATGTCCATTCTCTTCGGATCCGTTCTCTTGCACATAAATCAGTGAAGTTCTTATCCATGTATTCTCCACCATTGTCTGAGCGCAATATCTTGATCTTCCTTCCTGTCAGGTTTTCCACTAGAGCCTTAAACTCTGTAAACTGATCAAAGACCTCATCCTTGGTTCTCAAAAAATAGATCCAAGTTTCCCTAGAATGGTCATTTATGAAGGTAACAAAATACTAAGCGCAAATGATGGCCCTTGTAGACATTGGACAACAAATGTCTGAGTGTATTAACCTCAATACACTCTTATCTCTATTCTTGCTTCTAGAATATGCTACTTTGGTGTACTTGCCTAGCAGGCAGCCTCTGCATGTATCATCACGCTTGGTAGTAAGCACTGGAACCCCTGTAACAGTTTCCTTGAGCATTCGTAACGCCCCATGATGTAAATGCCCCATACTCCTATGCCATAGCTCATTTAATTCTTTTTCTACATCGACATTACTGCTTATCAGTGCCATAGGAGACTAGCGTTGCAACTTGTATAATCTGTTGCTTTGAGTTCCAATCTAGGCCCTCCTTTTCCACTTTGGATGCTCGACATATACTCTATTACCAATGAAGTATACATCATATCTCTTATCTTGTAATTGAGAGACAGAAATCAAATTCATTCCCATACTTGGCACATGCAGTACATTCGTGGCCCGAAGACTATCTTCTGTTGTTGTCTGGAATATAACAGTTTCTTTTCCTACTGCGCTGCATTTCGTCCTATTACCCATTGCGATTTGGAGTTCATATGTTCCACCTGATAGCTCGATAAATATTCCCGTTCTCCAGTCATATGAGCTAAAGCCCCGCTATCAATGTACCAATCCTCGACTGATGCAAAACTTGATAAGCAAGCAAACTCCTCTTCCAGCCTAGAAGGGCAGTACCAGCAAACTCCTCTTCCAGGCTACCACCAAATTCGCATGAAGGAAGTTGACATTCCAAAGACTGCTTTCAGAACTCATGAAGGCCATTATGAGTTCCTAGTCATGCCATTCGGTCTTTGTAATGCCCCATCTACTTTTTAGAGCCTTATGAACCACCTTCTCAAACCATATCTCAGGAAATTTGTCCTTATCTTCTTCGATGACATCCTCATCTATAGTTGCACTTGGGCCGCACATCTTCAGCATGTAGATCTGCTCTTGCAACTGCTCCGCAAGCATAAATTATTTGTTAAGATGTCCAAATGTTCTTTTGGCATGGAAGAAGTTGAGTATTTGGGCCACATTGTGGGGCGTGAAGGTGTCAAGGTGGACCCCAAAAATATCTAGGCAATGCAGAATTGGCCTCAACCCAAGACCTTGAAAATCCTGAGAGGATTTTTGGGTCTCACAGGCTATTATCGCAAATTTGTCCGCAATTATGGTCGCATTGCGAAGCCCCTCACTCAACTCCTCAAGAAAAATTTATTCTTCTGGAATGATGATGCACAACAGGCATTTACAGCTCTCAAAAATGCCATGTGTTCCACTCCAGTCTTAGCACTACCTGATTTCACAAAATCTTTTGTCATTGAATGTGATGCTTCGGGTACGGGTATTGGGGCGGTCTTAATGCAGGAAGGTCGACCCTTGGCCTTCACAAGCCAACAACTAAGTGGGAGGAATCTGGGACAATCTACCTATGAGAAGGAAATGATGGCCATCTTACATGCAATAGATACCTGGCGACCTTACTTACGAAGGCAACGTTTCCAAATCTGCACAGACCATCACAGTATTAAATATTTTTTGGAGCAACGCCTATCCTCCCCACAACAAAATAAATGGCTCGCCAAAATGTTGGGATATGATTATGAGATCATTTACAAGAAAGGGTGCGAAAATAGTGTAGCAGATGCATTATCTCGCCAATTTGAGGAGGAAAGTACCCTGCTCGCAATTTCCCTTCCCATTCCAGAATGGATTGAAGAGGCTTGCAGGGAATGGTTTTCACATCCCGGGCTCTTCCAACTCATTACTCAATTGCAGGCGGATCCAAATTCCACCAAGGGCTACTCGTGGCAGGATGAGATTCTTCGCTACAAGGACAGAGTCGTAATATCACCAACATCCACCCTCAAAAGCCGCATTTTGGCAGAATTGCACTCATCCCCCACTGCAGGACATTTAGTCTTTCAGAAGACATATGCTTGCACTAGAAGATCATTTTTTTGGGCAGGCATGAAAAAGGACATCCTTACTTTTGTTGCGGAATGCGATGTCTATCAACGCCTCAAAGGGGAGACAGTCAAAGCACTAGGCACATTACAACCGTTGCCCATCCCGACATCTATATGGACAGAGGTATCTATGGATTTCATTACAGGTCTTCCAAAGTCGGGAAACAAGTTAGTCATCATGGTGGTTGTGGACCGACTTTCTAAGTATGCTCATTTCTGCGCCCTACCCCACCTGTTTACACCGACTTTGGTCGCTCAATCTTTCATGGATCAGATCTTCAAATTGCATGGCATGCCCACTTCTATTGTGTCTAATCGTGACCCGATCTTCACCAGTAAATTTTGGTAGGAACTCTTCAGGCTACAAGGCACCCAACTAAAACTCAGTACTTCCTATCATCCACAAACGGATGGTCAAACTGAGGCCGTCAACAAATGTCTGGAAACCTACCTTAGGTGTTTCACTTCAGAAAAGCAACATCTATGGGTACAGTGGTTGCCTCTAGCTGAATGGTGGTATAACACCAACTATCATGCCACCACCAAAGTGACTCCCTATGAAGCAGTTTATGGTCAACTCCCTCCTTCCCCTACTTCTTATATCAAGGGGTGCTCCAAGGTACAAGCAGTGGATCAACTCCTACAAAACTGCACAACCATGCTCGCCCATCTTAGAGAGAATCTTCATCAAGCTCAAAACCGCATGAAGCAACAAGTAGATCAGCATCGCTCAGAGCGCCAATTTCAATGTTACTTGGGAGCGGGAGCGGAAGAGGGGAGCGGGAGCGGAAGCGGGAGCGGAAGCGGGAGCGACCATTTTCAGAAGCTCCCAGTTTGGGAGCGAATCCCGGAGCGATTTTTTAAAAATATATATATATATATTTTATATTTTTTAATTTTTGATACATATATGTCAACAAAAACATGTAGAATGATGAAATAGACATAAAAAACATAAAAAAAACATAAATTGATCATTGAACCATATCACATCAATCATCTAGAAATTATAATCGGCATCAACCATGTCCACAAGTTAGTAAAATACATATTACAACTGCAACATATTGAGTCTTATAAATCATGATTCATCGAATTCAATATTAAAGTTTCAACTTCAAGCTTTCAGAATTGAAAATTCAATAACATTTATCATCATTGATCACCAAAGTAACAAGTTGTACTTGTAAGCCAAGTTTAACCATTACAAGAATTAATATCGAAGATATTTCTAAGTCCTAACTTCTAACTGTTAACATGATATGAAATGTTAAAAATTTATAAAATGAAACATGAATAATGAGATGAAATGAAACAACTTTAGTCTTTCACAAAGCATCATATTCATAATTCACAATCATTACCAATGAGTTATAATTGCCAAGGCCCAACTTCAAACTTCAAATTTTCATTGTCACAGTGATATAATGTTTACAAAAAATATCATAATGTCATAATGATATGAAAGAGTCAAGAGTCAAGAGTCAAGGACTCAAAACTCAACAGTTATGAAAACTAAAGTCTAATAGAAACTAAAAAAGACAAGTAAATTGTAAATCTACAAGTGGCCCTTGCCACGAGAGTCTCCAGGAGTATAAGCAGGTCGTGGTGGTCTTCTAGGAGTCTCTCGCACAGACCGACGACCAGAACTAGAGCCTCCACGCGAGGGTGTCGATGGAGGTGGCGACATCAATGGAACAAGACTCGGGCCCCGAGCACTGCTACTGGATGGTGGAGGTGGAGGTGGCATGGCTGCTGCAGCTGCTTCATTTTCATCCCGTACAAGCTCCTCTTCTAGTTCTTCAATATGTACAATGCCATCCTCCAAATTGTCGTCCTCAGGGTGATTGTCCCAAATTTTATATGTGGGATCTTCATTAGCCCGATCACAGTAATGGCTCAACAACCTCAAGTTGTAGTGCACATAAACCAAGCTTTCTGCTCGGTTTTCGTTGAGTCTGTTTCTTTTCACATTATGTATATAACTGTAGGTGCTCCAACACCTCTCTGCAGAAGAAGAATTTACAACCTGTAAAAGAACTTTTTTTGCCAATTTTGGCAAAAGTCCGTGGCCGCCATATGTTTCCCACCACGTGAGAGAATCAAATTTATCTTTGTCTTCCATTGCATGGAAGTTACCATACAAACCACTGCCAGTGAAGTATCTGCCTATTTCAAGGCGCACAGCTGCACATTCCTCCCTGTCAGGCACCAACTTTTCTAATGCTTCCAGATATCCTCTAGTTACCTCTCGATCTAAATGGGGTTTGGTCCTAACACCACCCCCTGCTGCAGGTTTGCCCAACCAAGATTCTGAGTAGTATTTTGGCGTAAGGATATACGCCAAGCAATGTAGTGGAAGGTTAAGCCTATTCCACCGTTCACACACACAATCATGAATAAGTTTGTACAAGTTGGGATCTCTATTATGAACAATGTCTTTTATTTCCCCCAACATGGTATCCATTTGCTCATACACCTCGCCAATCACTGGTTTGTCTGTATCTGCAAACCGAATCATGTTATAAATTGGCTTGGTGAAATCCAATACCTGTCTCACAGTTGTCCAAAACTGCCCATCAAGAGCGGCCTCCTCCACCGTTTCAAAACCTGCCATGTCAGCTACATTTGTAGCCCTTTCCTTTAACACCTGCCAATGTGGACTTGATACCATGATAGCTAATGCCTCTCTTACCTTCAAAAGGCGCCTGAAGGTGAGGTAATAGCTACCAAATCTAGTCCTCGCAATCTTCAGCAACTCCAATCTCGAGTGACTGCGGAAAAGGCCATGGGTATTGCTATGATTTGTAATAAATTTTATCATTTTTTTTCCTTGTACAAATCACCAATCCATTGGTATTGTTCATTTTTGTTTTTGACAATATCATGCAATAGAAGGTTCAATGTGTGAACCAAACATCCAGACCAAAATATGTTCGGGTATTTATCCTCAATAATTGCTCCCGCTGCCTTACAATTAGGAGCATTATCAGTGATGACTTGGATGACATTGTATGGGCCAATACGCTCAATTGTTTCAAGCAATGCTTCTGCAATGTTGATAGCGGTCTTGAACTTGTCTGCGTAATCATGTGCAGCTAGAAAGATGGGACCACTTCGGGACACAGCAAGAACACTTATCAATGGCTTGCCTTTTACATTTGTCCATCCATCAGATACAATGGACACCCCATTGTCAGTCCAAGAACTTGTCATTTTATTCAAAGAATGTGATATTTTTGCTTTTTCATGATCAAGGCCAACAGTTCTTGCCTTGTCATACCCAGGGCTCTTGTATCCTTTAGGGGCATCATTTATGGCAGAAACCATTTCGTGCCAATAAGGTGAGCGTAGAACATTGAATGGTATCCCACATGCATAGAGGAACCTGTAAACTTTTGAATCCACATCATTCCTACACCCCTCATCAAGGAAATCTGATATGGTTCTACGCCTCAAAGATGATGACCCTGTGCCTCCATGTCCATATCCACTGCCTTGGCCTGAGGATGCTGAAGGAGTTCTTTGTGAGCTTGGTTCAAAGAAACCCCTTGATCTTTTTGTTCAGTATTGGGCTTCCTCCTCTTCTTTTATGTATTTGGCTCTATCTGCTATTGACACCGCTGCACAAGTTTTGATTCCTATTTGTTTCTCTCCATCCCATGGCCTTTTCCCGCAGAGGTGTCTTCTAGCACGGGTGTATGAACCTATGTAATCAGTGTTGCAATGGGGGCAATGAAATTTAGTGGTTCCACCCCCTCTCCCTGTTTCAGCCCTTTGAACATATTTCCACAGTGGAGTTTGGTCTTGTTTAGTTTTTTGAGGGTCATATTCACCCTCCTCCACCTCCTCCTCACTGGGGTTTTCACCCATTTGACTTCCTCCGGCTTCTTCATCCACCTCTTCAGTTTCAGGCCCCCTCCGTTTCCTACTCTCCACCACCATAATAACCATAAAAGGGATCAGGAAGAGGAAAATGCCAATAAATATCCCCACGTCCATGGTGTTTGATGTTTGTAGGGTTTGAGTCTTGAATCTGCAGGATAATTTAGTTTATTGGGATTAATTCATTTAATTTATTAATTTAATTTAAATACATGATCTTTAAACTCAAAGAGCTAAATTAAACTAACCAAATTAACTACCTAACCAGCTAAACTAACTAAATGATTAAGTTACTTACCTCTGCAGGCTTGCTCCTCGCTCCTTGGCACTTGCTCCTCGCTCCTCAGCTCTGGCTCCTTGCTCCTCAGCTCTTGCTCCAGCTCTCAATCTCTTGCTCAAGCTCTCAATCTCTTGCTCAATCAAATTGAAATGAAATGTTTTTGCCCCATTGGGCTTATAAAATATAAAAAAATTTCTAAAATTTTGGGAATTTTCGGGTCAGGCGGATTTTTTTCCCGTCGAACCGCTCCCGGTCTGACTAAAATCGCTCCCGGAGCGTTTTTTAATGCCCGGGAGCGATCGCTCCCCGATCGCTCCCGGCATTAAAAAACGCTCCGGGAGCGCGGGAGCAATCGCTCCCTGAAACGCTCCCTATCAGACCAGGGAGCGTAAATTTTTTTAAGGGAGCGCGCTCCCGAAAATCGCTCCCGTCCGGGAGCGATTTTGGGAGCGCGCTCTCGACCCACTCCCGAGCCGCTCCCGCCCGAAGCGCGCTTCGGGAGCGGGTTCGAAGGGGGGGGGGCGCTCCCCCGCAACACTGGCCAATTTCAAGAAGAGGATCAAGTATTTTTGAAGTTGCAACCATATAAGCAAACTTCACTCAAAGACAAAGGTTGTCATAAACTATCTCCAAATTCTATGGACCATATCAAGTACTTTAGCGCATTGGAGAAGTGGCCTACAAGCTAGCTTTGCCACCCACTGCAAAAATCCATCCAGTTTTCCATGTCTCATGCCTCAAGAAAGTGATTGGGAACAATTGCGGAATTCAAACCAGTCTACCTGAAATGGATGAAGAAGGGTCAATCTGGCTCCAACCTGAACAGGTCCTAGACACACGAGAACGGCACCTGCGGGGCCACATGATCAGGGAAGTCCTTGTCAAGTGGAAAGACACCTCTCCGGAAGATGCAACCTGGAAACCAACCACTATTCTTCAGCAGTTTCCGCAGCTTTAGCCTTGAGGACAAGGCTATTCTTAAGGGGGAGGGCATGTTAGGGTCCCACCCTAACCCCCTTATTCATGTAGTAGGATAGAGTCATAGTTATAGTTAAGTAGTCAATAAAGCCCATATTAATAATTGTAAGTGGTTAACCCGCAATTAATGGCGGGACCACAGTTAGTTGCAAATGGGCCATGGTATTAGATAAATGGTGTGGAGTACTAAAAAGGTATGTTTTTAATTATCATCTCAATGGCTTTTTAGTGGGACTTGTGAATCTTTTACATCATGAATGTGGAGAACAATAGAGAATTATGATAAAATATGTGGAATTAGTATGCAAGACTTAACCGCTGATAGTTGTCATTCTCCTGTGCAGGAAAGGGTAAAAACGAGGAGTTGATGTTCCAAAGAAAAAGACAAGAACAGGGTAACTGTTATCCCTTTGACGAAGGACCGAGTGCAAACGAGGCTAAGCAAGTTGAAGCAAACCAGTCCGGAAAAGGAGGAGAAAGCACCAGCTCGGCGGAGGAGAAAAGAAGTGATTAAGGATTAACAGTTTGGTGAATCCGGCTAAGCAGGTTTAAGCAAACCAGTCCGGAAAAGGAGGAGAAGGCACCAGCTCGGCGGAGGAGAAAAGAAGTGATTAAGGATTAAAAGTTTGGCGAATCCCTCAGGATCTTCGATCCTGAGGGATCGCTGCTTTATTTATCTTATTGCTTAGACATCTCCGCCATATCCTGAGGGATCGCTGCTTTATTTATCTTATTGCTTAGACATCTCCGCCATTACCCTTATATAAAGGGACGGCACTGTTAGTTTGGGGACGATGCTTTTATGTAACTTTTTGTTAAAGATTGAACTTTGATCATCGAGTCTCGTTGAACTTGGCTCATTGTACTTTCTATTTCATGCATTAATATAAACTTGGTGATTATCTTATCTCTGCGTCTGGATTAACTTAAAGCGGTGTACCCTTGAGGCTAAGGGCCCGGCCCCGGAGGACACTTGCTTCTGTATCACTACGATTTGATTTCTGCGTGGTTTGCTTATCGTCATTAGTTGGTAATTTGATATGCTTTATAAGTTACATCATCTGCTCTGTTAAGATTCGTTCATTAAGGCTCTTTATATTGACTCTGCATTATATCATCAATACTTTCAGAGTCGATTCAATATTATTAGACTTAATTGAACATTGTTATCATTTTGTTACGGAGCCTTTATGCTGTGTATTTATGTTAAGGAAATTATCTGAAAGATGTGTTCTTTATGATTCATGATTCATGTTGTCCCATTTTGAAACACAGTTGTAATTCATGTTGATGATTGGTGTTAAATCAGATTACTTTTCCAGAGTGTTGTGTGTGTATGATTTCCACATGCTGTTCCATAATTAGTAATTAATGTTGTTCCATTAGTTGGTTGCGTGATTTGCTTGGAGAATGAAAGATTGGAGTTTTGATTACAATGAGTGCATTTGAGTTGATAGGATAAAGCTTGATTATTGCTCGCGAGCTTTAGTTATTCGATCGCTGTTCCATTTCAGAATTGTTGTTCCATTTTAAGCATTGTTGTTCCATTCTAGATTTGTTGTTCAATTTCCTATTTGCCATTCCATTTCTATCTGCTGTTTCATTTACTGGCATTTGGTGTGAGAGACAATCTGTGGTTGTAGTGAGCTTCGTCATTTACTGCCTCGCTCCCAGACCCGTGGTCCATGCTCTAATTTCCTTTCCATCAGTTTCCAAAGGGATAAAGTTGCCTAGCTTTAAGAGTGTGTGCTTTAGTCATTTGAAGTAACTTAGTCGTAGACAAGCATCAGTTTACTCTTGTATTTTTGTAGAATGTTGTACTACTAGCATTACTCTAACAAATAGCCTCAGATTGAGTCACTCTTTGAAATAACCAAACGCTCTCCGATTGACATATTAATGTGAGGTAATTAGAGGTGAAATAGACCATTTTTATATCTCTACATTTTGACGTCGTTGCCGGGGAAAGAGTGTAGCCATTTGTCTTTTTTCAGAGTAGTGTACGAACCTACTAGGGAAGAGTTGGATCTTAAAAACGGAAGGTAAGAACCTGCGTGCGGAGCATGTAAAAGCCCTGCTCCACTGTCCGCTTTCCTAACAGAGTTGCTCTTGCTTTGTTTGAATAGAATTTAGCAGTTCATTTGAGTGCATGACTAAGCAAAAAAATCCAGAAAAGAATAGTAAGCTTCCATCCAAACCCGAAAAAGCTAAGAGGCCGGTGACCCTTGGCTGAACAACTTTCATAGACGAAATCTACAAGAAAACAAAATCTCAGCCATCAGTAAATCCCAAGAAATCATTTCTAAACAACCTACTAGTTCCCTTCAGGCCACAGGATCACCATCTATAGCCTTTGCTGAGGTGCATAGTCAAACTGAAGAGCAGGACTTTCAGGAAATTGAAAATTCTACTCCAAAACTATTGCAGGAAGGGAATTTCAGCAACTTTTGTGAAGGAGAAGGAGAAACACGGGAAACCTCGGAACCAAAATCTCCCATTGGAACAGATCAGCCATTAAACAGCCCAGATAAGGGGATCGTTGCGAAAATCATTGTTGAAGGACTCCAATCTCCTCAGACATCAGGTATTCCTCTTATCCCAGATAAAGGAAGTGCCATTAAAACTATCCCTACTAAAATCGTTCCCTCTCAACCTAAGAATACCCTCCTAGATATCCCAGAAGGTTATTGGCATATATTTGACCCTATGGCTCAAAACCAGCCAAATACTCAAACCTCTACATTACAATATCCTATAGTGGATTCTGCAGCAAATGCGCCCATGAAAGCTATCCCTCTTCAACATATCCCTACATTTCACGGTTTCACATCAGAAGATCTGGATGCATTTCTATTCGAATTTTATGTGTTGTGCAGGGGATATGATTACACCACCGATCCCCAGAAATTGAAATTATTCCCCTCTACATTAAAAGGGGTTGCTTTAAGATGGTTTATGGGACTAGGTGGTGGGGTCATTAACAATTGGGATCAAATGAAAGAATCCTTCTTAAAAAAATATCAGGATTATTATAGATCTAGAGAATTGAAAGACGAAATATTCCAAATGACAGCCAAACCGAACGAAACATTAGAAGAATATGTGGAACGTTTTCAATACAATTTACAAAGATCTCCTTATGCATCACTACCTTTACCTGATAATGTGTTAAAAACTGCATTGATAAGGGGCATGAAGGAACAGTGGATTGAAACATTAAACATCATGGGAAAAGGGGATATTTATCAAGAGAATTTTGCTGACATTATTGATTTATGCATGAGGAGTTCGAGAGGCAGCACAAGAATAAAACCGGCAGAATATGATCGGTTTGCAAGACACAATAAAATATCAACAGAAGGAGTAACGCGTGTGGAAATTGGAAATTTATTAGAAAATTTTAAAACTGATATTCTAGGGACACTAACTACACAACTTGATATTATGCAGGCCAAGCAAAAGCATATGGAGGCAGAACAGAATTTGGCAATCTTCTGCCCCCGATGCAGAAAAAAACATAGTCACAAGGAGTGTCCACTGGATACAGTCCAAACATGTGCCATCTGTACAAACGATCATCTTACGGAACGCTGCCCCTCACTTCCTGGATTAAAAGCAGTATACAAGGAAGCAGAGGAAGAACCAAAATCGGTGTACTTGATCAACTAGCGGCACCAATGGCAGCCAAGACAATCTGGTATGTTTTCAGACCCAACCTCTTCTTTTCAGCCTCCACAATATAATGCTCAACAATATAATATGTGGCAAAATCAGCCCCCACCCCCATTTTCAAACTGGTCACCACCATCGTTTCCTTCCTCAAACTCGTGGCTGAATCAGCCAAATCAATCTGGTTGGCCGAATTTCCCTTATACTCTACCATATTGGCAAAATAGCCCATATCCTCCGCAATGGAATCTCCCTACTTCACAAGGTTCACCCTGGCGGACAAACTGGCAAAGACCAATGCAACAGCCAGTAGGAACTATTCCACTCCCTCAACCTACTCTGCCAGCTCTACAACAAAATCCCCAGTCTAATCTGAGACCGTAACTCCCAACCCAACCCAACCCCAATCCAAATAACAGACTGGTCCAATCTCTTCAAATCATAGAATCACCAGAAATAGGACTCGACCTGCGGGAGTGTAACGATCTTCAATTACGATCTGGACGTATCATTGAAAATGAGGGAGATAAAACGGTTCATATTGAAGATCAGTTAGTAAGAGAACATCAGTTGCAACAAGAGGATGTAAATAAGCAGCAGTGTCATAATCAAGCAACCACATCCTCTCCCCCGTTCCCAGAACGATTAGTCATACCTCGACCTTTACAGTATCCTGACTTTGACATTCTGAGGGAATTACAAAATTTGTATATAAAAATCTCGTTCCTCCAAGCCATTCAAGATATTCCTATATACGCAAAAACTATTAAAGAATTGTGCATAAAGAAACCAAAGAGGAATATAACAACTAATCCAAGAGTCCAAGTAGTCAGTACTTTATCTGATCTATTATCTGGGAAAGAAACACCCATTAAATATGAAGACCCAGGAAATCCAATTGTAACTGTTCAAATTTACGGTCAGACCTTGTCTAATGCCTTAGTTGATCTAGGAGTTGCAATCAATATTTTAACAACCACCACCTGTCAAAAACTCGGCATTACATCTGTAGAACCTACCTCTACTTTGTTAGAATTGGCCGACTGATCTGTGGTTAGACCAGAAGGTACTCTACACGATGTCATGGTCTCTGTAGATTCTTGGGAATATCCGACCGATTTCCTGATAATTAATCCAAAAACCCGACTTGATGGACACCCGCTAATCCTAGGTAGGCCTTGGCTTGCCATTGTCGATGCTTACATTGGTTGTCGGCAAGGAAATATGACCATAACTAAAGGACCTGATATCAAGAATTTGGTTCTGTACCCTCCAGCGCAGCCAAGTCTCACAATAATTAAAACTAACAAGTATCATGTATCATACCTTACTGATAACATTAGATCTCCATTGACTATACAAGAGGCACTTGATTTTAAAGATCAAACAGAAGATGATGCCATTAACAACTTCATTAGTCAAACTGAATCCGGATCCTACACAATGTCACATGATAGAAACAGCGTTTGATAATGAATTAGAAGAAGATCCTCTGAAAGACACACATGATCAAACAATACCTATTACTTCTGTCGCAAATAGTAAAATTGTGGAAATTGAACCGGGAAAAACTTTAAATATCAATGCCAACCTCACATCTGAACAAGAAACTAAGCTCATCCATCTGTTAAGAAAATATCAACAGGCATTTGCATGGGATTACCCTGATATGAAAGGAATCGACCCACAATTGTGTACACACCACATTTATATAGAAAAAGATGCTAGACATGTCTGTCAACCGCAAAGAAGACTTAATCCTCATCTAAAGGATGTGGTGAAAGCGGAACTTCAGAAACTTTTAGATGTCAATTTTATTTATCCTATTTCTGACAATAAATGGGTCTCTCCGCTTGTGGTGGTATCAAAAAAGAATGGGAAATGGAGAATGTGTGTGAATTACAGGGATCTCAATAAAGCAACACAAAAAAACCACTTTCCTCTCCCATTCATAGACCAAGTGCTAGATACTTTGGCAGGAAAAAAATTCTTTTCCTTCCTGGATGGCTTTAGTGGATACAATCAGATTCAGATTGCCCCTGAAGACCAAGACAAAACAACTTTCACTTGTCCTTGGGAACATTTTCCTACCGAGTTCTACCTTTTGGCCTATGTAATGCTCCCACCACATTCCAAAGGGCTATCCTTAGCATTTTTGCAGATTTAATAAATGATGGACTTGAAGTATATATGGATGACTTTACACCCTATGGAAATGATTTTGATCCAGCACTAAATACCCTAGAAAAAGAACTACAACGCTGCATAGCTACCAGGCTTTGCTTAAGTCACGAAAAATGTTACATGATGATGACTGAAGGACTTATTCTAGGACACTATGTTTCAGCAGTCGGCATTCAGGTAGACCCGGCCAAAATCCAAATACTTTTGCTTATTCCCACTCCTACTACTCAAACAGAGGTACGCAACTTTCTTGGATTTTCTGGATATTATAGACGATTTATAGAACATTATTCACACATTACTGCCCCTTTATATGCACTAACTAGTAACGTTGATTTTCTTTGGACAGAAAAATGTGAACGTGCTTTCAAGGATTTAAAGAAGCTTGTATCCACAGCCCCAGTCCTGCGAGGACCAAACTGGGATCTGCCATTTCAGATACTAGCTGATGCCTCAGATACAGCCATTGGCGCAGTCCTTGGGCAGGAAGAGGATAAAAAACCATATGCTATCTATTACATCAGCAAAAATTTATCCCCTGCTGAATTAAATTACACTGTTACTGAAAAAGAATTCCTAGCTGTAATACATGCTGTCAATAAATTTAGACATTATATTACAGGCTATCCTGTTATTTTGTATACGCATCATTCCGCCATAAAATATTTAGCAAATAAGCCTGTCACAAATGCCAGAATAACTAGATGGTTGATTTTATTGCAGGAATTCGATATCACAATCAAGGACCGGCCTGGCAAAGAGAATCCTGTAGCCGATTTTCTCTCGAGAATGCCAAAGCCAATTGATGCAGCAGCAGTTGAAGATCAATTTCCGGACGAACAACTGTTTTCTGTTGCCGTTCGAACACCCTGGTATGCTGATGTTGCCAATTACCTTGCAGTAGGTAAACTACCAAAACACTTAACCCCTAATGAGCGAAAACAGATTGTTCAGAAGAGTACTCGATTCTCCTGGATTGGGGGCTATTTGTTTCACACAGGAGCAGACATGCATATCAGGAGATGTGTTCGAGAAGATGAAATCTTTGACATCCTAAAAGCCTGTCACGACGGACCATGTGGGGGACACTTCGTTGAGCGTAGAACTAGACACAAAGTATTACAGACAAGATATTATTGGCCCACGATTTTCAGAGATGCAAAGAAATTTGTCCAAGCCTGTGACAGCTGTCAGCGAGCAAGACGTCCTGGTCAAGCTGACGAGATGCCTCTCAAACCACAGTTAGTCATCGAACCATTCGAGCGATGGGCTCTTGATTTCATTGGACCCATCAACCCCTCATCAAATCAGAGAACATATATCTTGGTGGCAACAGAATATGTCACCAAGTGGGTTGAAGCAGAAGCATTGCCAAGAGCCACAAAGGACTCTGTCATACAGTTCCTGTTCCATCTATTTGTACGTTATGGCCTTCCAAGGGAAATAATTACAGACAGAGGACCACAATTTGCTGGCAATAGATTAGCTGCAACACTTAATAATTATCATGTCCAGCACAAAATCACTACTCCATATCACCCACAGGCGAATGGACAAGTAGAAAGCAGCAATAAGGTAATAGAATCAATCCTAACGAAAACCATTGCGTCACATAGGCGTGATTGGGTTGCCCGACTACCTGAAGCACTCTGGGCCTATAGAACAACATGGAGAAGCACCACTGGTTACTCACCTTATCAATTAGTGTTTGGAAAACAACCCATTTTTCCTATAGAATTTGAAATCCAAACATTACAAACAGCACAGGAAGTTGACTTAGATCTAACCGAGGCACAGATTAATCGACTACAACAGATCAATGAATTGGACGAAATTAGGCTCTCTGCACTACAAAATACAACATTGATTCGACAGCAGCGAGCTAAATGGCATGATGCCCTCATAAAAAACAAAGTCTTCCACGAGGGAGACTGGGCTCTGTTATATGACTCTCGGTTTCAGGACTTCCCTTGGAAACTCCAGACTTGTTGGTTGGGACCATACGAAATCCAAAAGGTACATGACAATGGGACCATCACTTTAATCACCATCGACGGTTCTGGATATACCTTCAAAGTGAATGGCCACCGAGTTCGTCTCTATCGTAAACCACTCACTCGGGAATCCTTCTGCCAACAGCTACGCAGAGACACTGATATGGAGATTTTAGGAGAGAGAGAGAAGTCTTCCTCACCTGTAATTCATTAAGGAATTCATTTCTTTTCACAATTTGTACATAATTTCTTTTCTTCAAACTGGTTTGTGTACATATGTTTGAACTAGATGTGTTCTTTTGCTCAAAGATTTCAATTTTTGTCGTTCCTGAAACGAATGGCATTTGCGTGTTTCTGTTGTTCCTTTTCAAAAGGAACAACATTTTTTATTTCTCGATTTTCTTTTGTTGTTCCTTTTCAAAAGGAACAACACTTTCGATTTTTCTGCTGTTCCTTTTCTAAAGGAACAACACTTTCGATTTTTCTGTTGTTCATTTTCAAAAGGAAAAACACTTTCAATTTTTCTACTGTTCCTTTTCAAAAGCAACAGCACTTTCGATTTTTCTGTTGTTCCTTTTCAAAAAGAACAAGCACTTTTGATTTTTTTCTGTTGTTCTTTTTCAAAAGGAACAGCACTTTTGATTTTTCTTTTGTTCATTTTCAAAAGGAACAACACTTTTGATTTTTCTGCTGTTCCTTTTCAAAAGGAACAGCACTCTTGATTTTTGATGTTCCTTTTTCAAAGGAACGGCGTTCGCTTGTCCTGTTGTTCCTTTTCTAAAAGGAACAGCATTTTGATTTTTTATGTTCCTTTTTCAAAAGGAACGGCATTGGTGTGATCTGTTGTTCCTTTTTCAAAAGGAACGACATTTGCTGTGTTTTGCTGTTCCTTTTTCAAAAGGAACGGCATTTGCACTTTTGAGACCTATGCTCCTTTATTGTTCTAGCATACTTTTTCTCTCTTTGTGAAACAACTTATCCCTTTTGCTGGTCCAAGTTTGAGGATGCTTCTTGCCCCTGTTCTTTCAAAGTCTTTTAGAGACAACTATGCACTTATGCAATGAATACAAAATCACAACATACTGAAATCAGGAAATTATAAATCGCTATCTTTATAAGGCTATGTATTGGTAAGAGGACAGAAGGAAGGACATACTTATCTTTTGTTGTCATTGTCTTACTAATTTTGCCCTGATTGGTTATCTTTATCATGCCATTCTTTTTTTAATTCCCTTTGATTTTTGTTCAGGAATAAGAGCAAAGGGTTTATATCCTCCTATTGAGATGATAAGACTTCTTCCACCATTCCTACTCTTAAGGAGTGTTGAACCACCCTTTGTGGATATATAAAGAAAAGTGTTTTATGAAAAAACAAAAGAAAAAAGCAAATGAATTATAAATTGTCAAATGCAGGATAGGGGGTCTCATCAAGAGCCAGCCTACCATGATCATGAGGATGGAAGTGAAGTGGCATTCCCACTATGGCCACCACACCAGGGATATGGTCCAAAAGGTATATCAAATAAACAAACCTTGGAACAAGAGGTCTCATCACGAGCCGGCCTGCCCACTCTTCGCCCCCTCCTCATGAATGGCATTATGGCTAACTGGTTACCAAGCCAGCATAATGGCCTACACTTTAACATCACATTCCTTAATATGCACATAAAGGATCATGGTTCCGGGGGTGAAATAAACAACTCTGCCAAGGTTATGGACACCTGTCGGTAGCAGAGCACTGTTAATGGTATCGAAGTCACATTAATTACACCAATAGGTAGGATACTAATACTCTTTTGTTTCTTATATCCTAGGCACTAATCATACATTATTTCCCGACTTATATATTGCATGAACATTTATTACACCAATCATGGCAAAGGAGGTGACAATGACCACTTGAGATTTGGCAAGTACGACAGACGTCCTATCCCCCGGCCTCGCATCATATCACAGCAGCCTCTTACGTAATACGTGATCCAACTTTACGCCTCGATTTCGGCAATCCATTGTTTTTCTAAACATGGCATATTTTCATACGTTGTTCCTTTATGACTTGGTTACAGATCGGGTGCCGCTCCTTTCTTTGATGGCTGGGGCAGCCTATCGCATTGTGGGGGGGAGGTTAACCTCATTATTCCCCGGGTTATGTGTCAGCTCACTATTCGGGAAAGATAGTGTACCAGGAAATGGCACGGTTTAACGGCATGATATTTCTATTTTTTCTACACAAGTTGCTGTTCATAAGTCATTTCTGTTGCATACTCTATGTTTTTTCTAAATCCGACGATTACTACCCTCTCTGTGTTTCAAACAACACAAGCAGTTGTTGTTCCATTGAGAATCCACAGTGAAACCATGGGAGGCAGGGCAATTCGAAGCGAACCACAGGAGTTGACAGTCTCCGCTGCTGCTCGGGAGATCCTGGAAAGAGCAGGATGGCTGACTTATCTCAGTCGCCTGCAGGAGTCCAATGAAACAGTGGCGATGGAATTTCTGCAGAACCTGCAGGAGGATCACTCCACAGTGAGGGGGAAGCGGATAGCGGTCACCGACGATATAATCGCAGAAGTCTCGGGACTACCAGCCACCGGACCTGTATGGACATTAAAGAAGGAAAGACTCCAGAAGATCATGGAAATTTTCCAGGACGAAGGCCAGAGCTTAACGATTAAAGGGAAGGGAGTTCTGCCGACAACGCTAGGAGAACCCTGGGCAGAATTAGCAAGAACAGTGCAAAGCTACATCACCTGCGAGGGGAGAAAAGACGTGGTAAGGCCACGACATCTTAAACTCTTAGCTGTTCTAAAGCAGAAATGCTCTGTAAATCTTCCTGCACTTTTGAATTCTTTACTTCATGATGTCGCACGAAGCCTGAAAAAGGCACAGCATGTAGAATCAATTTTCAGCCACCATGGATTAATCCGACTAATAGTTAGTCATAGCCTCACCCAGCAGCAAAGCAGCTGGGAAGAATTAATTGCAATAATTGAGGGGAGAGCGACAACACCTTCCCCAAAACGTAAACATACTACAAGCACACCAGACCGTCCGGAAAACGCAGAGAATTAAGAAAACAAAAACATGTTGCGAGCACATCCGAACGACCAGAAACACGCCAGGAATCAACAAAGCGTAAGCATGACACTGATACACCGGAACAGCTAGAGAAACGCAGAAAATCAGTCCGATTAGCCCGGATAAGAGGAAGGCTGGAAAAACTCCAGGAAAGCACCAGCAGCCAATGGTAATTGAGGACGAGCAACCCTCATGGCCAGAAGTAGAAGAAGAACAAGTCGAAGGAGAAAAGGAAGAAGAGGCCGAGGAGGCTGAGCAATCCGAAGAGGAAAATGATGAAGCAGCTGAGACAGAAGCTGAGCCTCCTGAAACAGAAGCTGAGCCTCCTGAGACAGAAGCTGAGCCTCCTAAAACAGAAGTTGAGCATCCTGAAATGGAAGCTGAGCATTCTGAGGCAGAAGCTGGACAATCCAGGCAGGAGGAGGAAATGGGACAGCAGGTAGGTAGCCCACCACAGGACCCAGTGGGAGAAGAGGAATTGTCCGCAATCTTGGCCAATATGGGTGAGTATGACCAACCTTCCACTCCATCATACCTCCGCGACAAACCCCGGGAAGAAGATACACCCGAAAAACCACATGCAGAAGAGGCAGAAGAAGGAAATCTGCCTGTTCATGATGAAAAGGAGATAGGAGACACTGGACAGGAATAATCTGTTCCCACGGCACTAGAGGAAATTCCAAAGGAAGTAAGGATAGAAAACAAAGCCACGGAACCAGTTAGGGTTCCTACCCCAGAACAGTCAGCACAAAACAGTGAAGAAGCACCCCAAGAGAAAGATCCAGGGACTAGTCACGGCCCAGAACGCAGCAGAAAGCCTACTGTTCCTTCTAATAAAACATTGGAAATTAGAGAATTACGAAAGGAACAGCGGAGGTTATTGAGCATAATAGCCCAGCTCCACCAGCAGATCAGGATCCTGAAAGCGAGGCAGAGGACAAGGAATACCGTCAGGAAGAAAAAGATGACCACTGCAGTAAGAATCCGCAGGATAAAAAGGCGGAGGACCAAAAATCTCTGTTAATCAAAACCCTGCTGAAGATCCAACTACTGTTCCAAATGAAGCTAAAGGTCCAGCTGCTGTTCCAAATGAAGCTGAAGGTCCAGCTGTTGTTCCAAATGACGCTGAGGGACAGACTGTTGTTCCATTTGAAAAGGAACAGCTGCAAGCTGGTATTCGTGTTAAAAAAGAAAAGGACAACAAGGAAATTCAAACAGAGGCACCACCCTCAGGGGTGATAAGGGTTCTGAACTCGAAACAACGCAATAAGAAAGTTCAGGTAAAACTCCCGGCCTCCACTGATGCATGGAAAAGAGATCCAAAGACGAGGACCTTGCACAAGGGATTGAAACAGGCTCAGCAAGAAATGGAGAGGCTTAGAGAGCAAACAGTCCCTCGTGAGAAGTATGAAGAACTCCAACAGCAACTAAGGAACGTCAACCAATCCGAAAGCCAGGCCTTTGAAGGGTGGCGAAAGGAACAAGAGAAAGTTGCAAAGGTAACCCGTAGGCTAGATACTGTTATCAAACAGATGGATACCTTGTGTTCTTTATACAATGACGTTTTAGCATGTAGGGCCCCTGCCAAAAACTATGCTCTGTTTTTATTGGAACAGTACTTACAATTAAAAATAAAGGCTGCTAAAGCAGGCGCCTCGATACAAATTAACACTGTCAATGATTTTACAGATTGTTGTAAACATTATGGGGTGAAGGTCCAGAGATTGCTATGTGAATTTTATTTGCATAACCTCGTGCTAGATCAGGAGACTGAGTTGAACCCTGGCCCTTTTGTTGGGGACATTCAATTGCAAACATTCATCTCATTCGGGGTTAATCAGATTAAATTCCAGAGGCAGGAAAATGGCCTAGACTTGTGGGTAAGGGCTGAGCCTAGGGACCCAGTACGGTTATGGAAAGCACATAGAAACCTTATGAGAACTCCGGGTGTCATCGAAACGTTAGGACCCATGCACGAGGCACTCATTCGACAAAGTTTAGAATATTTTCTTTCTATTAAAGACCTCGCCATTGATGCAGCCAAATTCCGGTACCGACTCTCTAATCCAAACATCCAGCTCAGGGAACCATTTAAGTATGAGAATTTTCAATTAGCTGCCAACCGTTTGAACCTCTATGGCGAAAGCATTTTGAGGGCAGGCCCATCTTGGTTAGGATATAGATTCTGCAGTCCAATTATCTGGCACCCTGCACCCGGATATCAAGCCCTATATGAGATGCCTGAGGGTCAAACAGGGCAGTTCTTTGACTACCTAGTCACTCACCATGGTTGTAGGCCTCCGCATGAGATTCCTTCTCCAGCGTATTCTCTCACTGCTTTGCATGTCAACTACAACGTTTTCATGAGGGCATGAAACAGGGTAAGCAGGGGGGTGTGTGGAGTACTAAAAAGGTATGTTTTTAATGATCATTTCAATGGCTTTTTAGTGGGACTTGTGAATCTTTTACATCATGAACGTGGAGAACAATAGAGAATTATGATAAAATATGTGGAATTAGTATGCAAGACTTAACCGCTGATAGTTGTCATTCTCCTGTGCAGGAAAGGGTAAAAACGAGGAGCTGTTGTTCCAAAGAAAAAGACAAGAACAGGGTAACTGTTGTCCCTTTGACGAAGGACCGAGTACAAACGAAGCTAAGCAGGTTGAAGCAAACCGGTCCGGAAAAGGACGAGAAGGCACCAGCTCGGTGGAGGAGAAAAGAAGTGGTTAAGGATTAACAGTTTGGCGAATCCCTCAGGATCTTCGATCCTGAGGGATTGCTGCTTTATTTATCTTATTTCTTAGACATCTCCGTCGTTACACTTATATAAAGGGACGGAACTGTTAGTTTGGGGACGATGCTTTTATGTAACTTTTTGTTAAAGATTGAACTTTGATCATCGAGTCTCGTTGAACTTGGCTCATTGTACTTTCTGTTTCATGCATTAATATAAACTTGGTGATTATCTTATCTCTGCGTCTGGATTAACTTAAAATGGTGTACCCTTGAGGCTAAGGGCCCGGCCCCGGAGGACACTTGCTTCTGTATCACTACGATTTGATTTCTGCGTGGTTTGCTTATCGTCATTAGTTGGTAATCTGATATGCTTTATAAGTTACATCATCTGCTCTGTTAAGATTCGTTCATTAAGGCTCTTTATATTGACTCTGCATTATATCATCAATACTTTCAGAGTTGATTCAATATTATTAGACTTAATTGAACATTGTTATCATTTTGTTACGGAGCCTTTATGCTGTGTATTTATGTTAAGGAAATTATCTGAAAGATGTGTTCTTTATGATTCAGGATTCATGCTGTTCCATTTTGAAACACAGTTGTAATTCCTGTTGATGATTGGTGTTAAATCAGATTACTTTTCCAGAGTGTTGTGTGTGTATGATTTCCACATGCTGTTCCATAATTAGTAATTAATGTTGTTCCATTAGTTGGTTGCGTGATTTGCTTGGAGAATGAAAGATTGGAGTTTTGATTACAATGAGTGCATTTGAGTTGATAGGATAAAGCTTGATTATTGCTCGCGAGTTTTAGTTATTCGATTGTTGTTCCATTTCAAAATTGTTGTTCCATTTTAAGCATTGTTGTTCCATTCTAGATTTGCTGTTCAATTTCCTATTTGCCGTTCCATTTCTATCTGTTGTTTCATTTACTCGCATTTGGTGTGAGAGACGATATGTGGCTGTAGTGAGCTTCGGCATTTACTGCCTCGCTCCTAGACCCGTGGTCCATGCTCTAATTTCCTTTCCATCAGTTTCCAAAGGGATGGGCTATTGCTGTCGAACCTTTGACTGATAAAGTTGCCTAGCTTTAAGAGAGTGTGCTTTAGTCATTTGAAGTAACTTAGTCGTAGACAAGCATCAGTTTACTCTTGTATTTTTGTAGAACGTTGTACTACTAGCATTACTCTGACAAATAGCCTCAGATTGAGTCACTCTTTGAAATAACCAAACGCTCCCGGATTGACATATTAATGTGAGGTAATTAGAGGTGAAAGAGACCCTTTTTATAGCTCTACAGATGGTATTAATAAGAACCATGGTATTGATCCATGGTATTGCATGTATGAGTCATATATAATTGATAGAGACTCCCTGCGAGAAGCATCGTGTCTTATTTTGTAATCGAGCTCTGCTCTATTGGAGGTTGCCCCCTCGAAGAGGCAAGTGAACATTGCTTCCTGAATAATAAAATACTTGCTGTTGTTTCTCACTATTCTATGTTCGGGGTATATTTCTCGAATATTCTGTATTCCGATATTGTCTTGCAGGTTAAGAGCATAACATTCAGTTACAGAGAGAAATACTAATAGAAAAATTTGTGAGATTACCTCACACAATCACTGAGAAAAATCTCGGTTGATCTGGATACTGAATGAATGGCCTATAGCAGGCCTTACACTGCTCTGCACAGTCTTCACGCAAGCTCTGTGTCAACCTCTCTAGGCTCTGCGTCACTCAATTTGCTGATCGATTTGCTGCCCAGAGTCACTACTCTCAGCCTCCTAGTCTCACACCCCAACTCCCGGTGTCTGAAACTGACTCTTCTCAGCAAAATCTCAGACTCTCTCTCACCTTCTGCATGGCCCTTCATGGCCCTACGTCAGCCTCTGCATCTGGGTTACTAGATCTCTCTTTGCCTCTCTTTGTTGATGATTCTCCGGCAAAGAAAATCTCTGTTTCCAGAAGCTATCTTTTCCCATCAATTGCAAAAAATCTCCTCAATCGAATTTTCCTCCTGAGAACTTCTCACTTCAGAAAATTGATTTTTTGATCTCTCTTGGTGTGTTTTCCAAATGACCCTCAAGCCCCTTCTTATATCTATCTGTTGGACAACCAACGACCTAGATTAGCTCCTAATCAAAGGCTTAGATCGTTTTGACTTGATCTCCATCTTTTTCTAGAAGTTACACCCACAATTAGATTAATACCCATTAATCTTTTAATTTTCCTAAGTTTAGACTTAGGAACTCCATTAAAAATATTAATTATTTTAATAAAATCATCTTTGGGTGGAATTTCCCAAAACAGTTTCTAGGTTCTTTGGAATGCATGTGTCGAAGCCTCACTACAAATTTTGAGGCCTAAAGCACATCTGATGCTATCCCAAATCAACAATCCCTCTTAGAGAGGAATGTGCTTTAGCAATATATTGTTGTTGCACACTACTCTAACTCTAAAGCATCATCCTCTGTGTTGCCGATGTCTCACATGTTGTCCAACAACTACTGCGCTACTGATGTAATTGTAGTTGTACTGCTGCCTTTGACACTGCCACTGCCAATGCTACATCTATACTACATCTCCCTCTCAAATGTCACATCTGCTATACTGCTAGCACTGCCACTGCTAACACTGCATCCATCTGCAACTCTGTTGCTAAGAGAAGCAACAGAAAAACATCCAAAATTACTGAACTAACTGTGTTCAATATGACACCATGTGAATGTTGGAACTGACTACTACTAGTCTCTGCACTAACCCTAATCTATTGCGTTGTTGCTAACGTCTGCTTTGTGCCATCTGCAACTGTTTCCAACTCTGCTTTGCACTGCTCAAACTCTGGCACTCATAGTCACTACAACTGTCTCTTGGACACTCCTAGGCACCATCCAACACTAGTTCATCCTGCTACTGCAAAATTGGGCTCCCGTAGCAAGGTATTGATCTAAGAGGTGGACTCCTCAAGGATCCTGCCCATCTGTAGCTCTTTCGAACTACAACTCCAAATCAGCCCACCTCCCTCCTAGAGGTATCTCGGTTGTCATGGCGAACTCCTTCTGTTCGATCTTTGCGGCTGCAACCTTAGGATCATGCTTGTCATTCTTGTCCTTTCTCTTCAAGGGACATTGGGATGCATAGTGGCCCATCTCGCCACATCTGAAACACTTCACCTTGGAGACGTCCTTCTTTTGTCTTTGTTCCCCCTGTTGCGCCTTCGATGTGAGGGCTACATTTATCTCCTCCTTGGGCTTCGAACCACTGCTGTTGTTGCTTCCGCCAAGTTTGAGCTTGACCAGGCCTCTCCTCAGCTCCTCTTGTTTTCGAGTTGCCCACATCTCATCCCAATTCGGTAATGCTGCTCTGCCCAGGATACTCTGAACAAAGACTTGCCACTCATCTGAGACAGAGTTGAGGGCCAGTCTAACCAACTTTGAATCCTAAGGTGTATGCCCCACAGCAGACAACTCATCATGGGTCTCCTTCAGCTTCGTGAGGAATGGATCCACATGCTCTCCCTTTTGCATCTAAGCAGATCTCAACTTCTACTCCAAGTACATCTTCCACAGCTCGGAAGATCCTTGATATAATGTGGCCAAGGCATCCCACATCTCCTTAGCAGTCCCTCTACTAGCAACATGACACACCACGTGATCCTTGACTCCATCCAGGATCATCCTCTTGGCCTTCGCCATCTCAGCTTTGTACTTCTTCAGCAGATCCACATCCACAGGTTTAGCCTCCATGTTGTCGATCTACGTCTTGAGGGCATGCTCATCTAGAAGGAAAGACATTCTAGCCTTCCACATGACGTAGTTGGATACTCCATCCAACCTGTCCTGATCCCTCAAGCCACTGGTTGTCATATCTGCCAAAAATGTCAAAAATTCCCTCGTTGCTTCTCATTGTTGCTGCTCAGCCAATGAGAAAACGAACTTCTTGGCGAGAAGTCTGCTGAGGAAAAGTTCCCTCAAGGTGCTTCTCTTTTTCTGACGTTTTTCAGCCCAACAAACAGTTAGCTGAAAATCTGCATCCCACCATCTCTCTCACACTAAGGCTTCAACATTGCTCCCTCTATACCTGCAAAAATTTGAACTGGAAGACCTTTTCTCCATCGGCTCACTCGAAGAGAGATTGCCTCGAAAATCTGCACTCCCGACTTGGAACTGCGTCAGTTCTCTAGGGGTTTCGAACTACTGCCTCTTGTAACTTTTTCGAACTCCCTTCTTCTACTCAGCGCTGGATCTATCGGCTCTGCTCTTCTTGCTTCACCTGCAACTCTGATACCATGTGAAAATTCCACAAGAGGAACCCCTACTGCAGCAAACTGATGTTACTTCTCCTACTTGTTAATCCATACAAGTAATTTACTGTGTGCTACAGCAAATATTGAAGTAAATACAACTGTAGCCTTCACTTAATTAAAATATAAGCAGAAACAAGATACCGAGCAAGAAAGAAAATACAACACAATAGACACAGTTATTTTTATACAAGAGTCATTAGAAAAACCCAATGCGGGAAAACCAACGCAGCAGCTCTGAGGGTTTATATTATTAATCAATAGCAAATTATGAATACATCTTTGAATACCTCACAGGGTTATACTATTACAAAGAGAAATACTAGCAGAAACATTTGTGAGATTACCTCACACAATCACTGAGAAAAATCCCCACTAATCTGGATACTGAATGAGTGGCCTCTGGAAGGCCCTACACTTCTCTGTGCAGTCCTCATGCAAGCTCTGCGTCAACCTCTCTAGGCTCTGTGTCACTCAGTCTATTGATCGATTTGTTTCCCAGAGTCACTACTCTCAGCCCCCCGGTCTCACACCCAGCTCCCGACTTCTGAAACTTGACTCTCCTCAGCAAAATCTTGGACTCTCTCTTAACCTTTGCATTGCCTATGCGTGGCCCTGCATCAGCCTCTGCGTCTAGGCTACTGGATCACTCTCTGCCTCTCTCCTGATTATTCTCCGGTTGAGAAAATCTCTCTCCAGAAAATATCCCTACCCCTCAACTTAAGGAATCTCAATCGAATTTTCCTCTTGAGAACTTCTCACTTCAGAAAATCGATTTCTTGAACTCTCTTGGTGTGTTTTCTAAATGACTCTCAAGCCCCTTATATCCTTTTGTTGGACAACCAACGGCCTAGATTAACTCCTAATTAAAGGCTCAAATAGTTTTAACTTGATCTTTGTCTTTTTTGAGAAGTCACACCCACAATTAGATTAATACCCATTAATATTTTAATTTCCTAAGTTTAAACTTAGGAACTTCATTAAAAATATTAATTATTTTAATAAAATCGTCTGTGGGTGGAATTTCTCAAAACGGTTTCTGGGTTCTTTGGAATGCATGTGTCGAAGCCTCCCTGTAAAATTTGAGGCTTAGAGCACATTCGATGCTATCGCAAATCAACACTGAGCAATAGCGAAGGGCAACAGTTTTAATAACTCCAGCAGGGAGTGCGTAGGCTAGCCCAGCAACAGCACAAAGGAGAGAGGAGGTCATTCAACTTTCTACTTTTGGTAGAAATGGCAACCAATGGTTTGAGGAATCAGGACAGGTTGGACGAAGCATCCAACTATGTCATCTGGAAGGCAAGAATGTCATTCCTTCTAGATGAGCATGCCCTCAAGACATATGTCGACAATGTGGTGGTTGTGCCTGCAAATCCAGATCCGTTGTAGAAATACCGAGCTGAAATGGCAAAGGCGAAGAGGATGATCCTTAATGGAGTAAAGGATCACGTGGTGTGTCATCTCGCTAGCAGAGGCACTGCTAAGGAGATGTGGGATGCCTTGGCAATGCTATATCAAGGATCTTCTAAGCAATGGAAGATGTACTTGGAGCAGAAGCTGAGATTTGATCAGATGCAGAAGGGAGAGCATGTGGATCGATTCCTCACGAAGGTAAAGGAGATCTGTGATGAATTTTTTGTTGCGAGGCGTACACCTCAGGATTCAGAGTTGGTTAGACTGGCCTTCAATTCTGTCTCAGATGAGTGCCAAGTCTTTCTCCAGAGTATCATGGATAGAGCAGCACTGCCAAATTGGAATGAGATGTGGGCAGCTCTAAAACAAGAGGAGCTAAGGAGAGACTTATTCAAGGTTAAACTTGACGGAAGCAGTAGCAGTGGGTCAAAGCCCAATGAGGAAGAGGCTAATGCAACCCTTGCATCGAAGGGACAACAGGAGCAGTAGAGACGTCAGAAGGACATCTCTAAGATCAAGTGTTTCAGGTGTGGTGAAATGGATCACTACACTACTCAGTGTCCTCTCACGAAGAAGGATACAGATTAAAAACATGATCTGAAGGTTGCGCCCACAAAGATCGAAGAAGAGGAGTTCGCCATGACAGTGGAGATACCTCCAAGAGGGAGGTGGGTTGATTTGGAGTTGTAGTTCGAAAGAGCTACAGATGGGTAAGATCCTTGAGGACACTACCTCTTGGATCAATACCTTGCTACGGTAGCCCAGTTTTGCAGTAGGAGGATGGACTAGAGTCAGATGGTGCCGAGGAGTGTCGAGGAGACAGTTGCAGTGGCTAGAAGTGCCAGAGACTGAACAGCGCATAGCAGAGTTGGAAGCACTGTAGATGGCACAGAGCATAGGTCAACAGCAGCGTAGAAGATTCAGAGGGTCAGTGCAGAGACTAGCAGCATTCAAGCTTCAACATTCACAGGGTATCATACTGAGCACAGTTAGTTCAATAATTTTGGATGTTTTTCTGTTGTTGATAGAGTAGCAGCAACATTTTGCAGTGCAGTACCAATTGGCAGTGGGAGTGCTAGCATCAGCACAGATGCAACACTTGAGAGGGAGTTGTAGTACGGATGCAGTGTTGACAGTAGCAGTGTTAGCAATAGTACAGTTACAGCGCAACACAGTAGTTGGTGGACAGCATGTCAAACATCAGTAGCGCAGAGGACGATGCTTCAGAGTCAGAGCAGTATGCAACAACATATATTGTTGGAGCACATTCCTCGATAATAGGGAGTGTTGATTTGGGGTAGCATCAAATGTGCTCTAGGCCTCAAATTTTGTAGGTAGGCTTGGGCACATGTATTCCAAAGAACCCAGAAAGTGTTTTGGGAAATTCCACCTGGACACAGTTTTATTAGAATAATTAATATTTTTTTAATGGGACCCTATTTCTAAACTTAGGAAATTAAAAATATTAATGGGTATTAATCTAATTGTGGGTGTAACTTTTAGAAGAAGACGAGGATCAAGCTAAAATGATCTTAGCCATTGATTAGCTTTTAATCTGGGTCATTGAATGTCAACAAGAAGATTATTTAAGAGAGCTTGAGGGTCATTTGGAAAACACACTGAGAGATCAAGAAATCGAATTTCTGAAGTGAGAAGTTCTCAGGAGGAAATTCTGATCTAGGAGATTTCTTGCAGTTGAGGGGCAGGGATAACATCTAAAGAGAGAGATTTTCTCAATCGGAGAATCGTCAGCAGAGAGAGGTAGAGAGTGATCCAGAAGCTCTCATGCAGAGGCTGACGCAGGGCCATGAAGGGCCACGTAGAGGTAGCGCAGAGGGTGAGAGAGAGTCTGAAATTTTGCTGGGCAGAGTTAGTTTCAGAAGCAGAGAGCTGGGATGTGAGACCAAGAGGCTGAGAGCAGAAACTCCAGGCAGCAAATCGATCAGCTAGCTGGGTAACGCAGTGCCTAGAAGGGTTGGCATAGGGACTAAGTGAGTACTGCGCAGAGGCAGCATAGGCCCTGCCAGAGGCACCTCATCCAGTGTCCGGATCAGCTGGGATTTTTCTTAGTGATTGTGAGGTAATCTCACAAATCTTTCTACAAGTATTTCTCTCTATAACTAAATAACCCGTGAGGTATTCAAAGATGTATTCAGAATTTGCTACTGCTTAATAATAATAAACCCTCAGATCTACTACACCGATTTTCCCGCATTGGGTTTTTCCGGAGACATTTGTCTAAAAATAACGGTATCAATTGTGTTGCATTTTCTTTCTTGCTCAGTCTCTTGTTTCTGCATAATATTTAATTAGGTGAAGGCTGCAGTTTATGTATTACGATATTTGTCGTAGGAAACTGAAAGTAATTTGTTTAAAGGAATTTAACAAATAGCAGTAATATCATCAGTTGCTGCAGTAGGGATTTCGGTTGAGGAATTTTCAAACATTCATGGTGGGTTGACACAGAAGCAGAGGATCACCAGTGGGCTCATATGGGATCTTGGCATTAGGTCTCAGTTGAGTCGAGCCACCAGATTGGTCCACAAACTTGGATTGCTTGAGGGAAAGCAATCTTGGGGTGGGAGGACTGTCATGTCCTAATTTTTATTATTCTTCATAATACAACCAGGGTGGATTTCCAAGGTAGTAGATGGCCAATTCATTGGAGCAGGTTTATGTCATCAGGGGTCTTGATGGAGTTTTGAGGAGTTTTTATGGGATTTGATGGCATTCACTTGGCATATTCCATCATCCACACAATTTGCCTTTCATTCTGTCGCATTCCAACAACTTTCAGAAATCAGCATTATTATTGGGCATAACTTAATTAATTATGCTTGAGGTGGCATTCCGAGAAGATTTATTGATGGAACGCCACAGTGTAATAGCTCATTAGAACCGAAACGAGACGATCTACAGATGGGATGCTGAGAAGAGATTTACAATGGCTAAAGAGAATATGGTGGGTGATTTTTCATTTCCTTAGTTAAACATGACTTTAATTAGTCATTTAATTAAAGAAAAATAATTAATTAGAGAAAAAGGGCCAAAAGTGTCTTAAGTGAAATAAAATAAAATTAAAGGTCAGTTAAGATAAAGTCAATGGAGAAGTTTCTAGAATAATAATAAAATAATAAAATAAGATGCCTCTAGAGGCTTGGAGATCTATCCATCACATCTATAAAAGGGGAGGAGGAGATCATTTGGAGACATCTTGGATCTGATATTGTTTCTTATATTAGAGGTTGAGAACCCGGTTCTCTACTCCAGCAGTAGCCCCAAGACCGAAACCCTCGGGTGATTCAATGAGAGTGGGCGAGCACCCATCTCTTCCCTTGGTGAATCCATTTAGGATTCACAGGTCACAGTTTATTGGTTTTCAGTTTGTTTTCAGGTTTGCAGTTTATTGGTTTTCAGCTTGTTTTGAGGTGTATCTATTTGAGGGTAGTTTATCTCAAATATATGGGCATATGTGCATGTAAACCCTAGTTTATCTAATATAATAAAGCTAAGGTTGTTCTTGTTCATTGTGTTATGGGATTGTAGTACTTTTTCTGTTTAACTTTACATGGCAATCTTCTATTTATGAATGAAATTTTTATCTGGAATTTTTCTGAGTTAAAAAATTGAGCTTGTTCCAAATTTATCTCATTTGGGACATTACATGAAGCCACGATTTCATGGGACTTACAGGGTGACCAGGCGAGTTGGGGAGGTGGCATAAGAACTAGATCTCCCACCTAGGAGCAAGGCACACAAAATAGTCAACGTTTCTTGCCTGAAAAAGGCTTTGGGGCAGTAGGTTACAGCAGCCACAGAGTTACCACCGATGGATGATGAGGGGCTCTTATTTCTAGTTCCAGAGGCTATCTTCGAGGTAAGAGAGAGGAAATTCTAGAGCAAGTTCATTAAGGAGTTTCTTGTTTGGTGGAAGGACTTGCCAGAGGAGGATGCTACATGGGAGGGAAAGAAAATATTACGGCACCCAGCATTACATTTGCTTGAGGACAAGCAACATCTAGGAGGCGAGGACTGTAATATTCCCTCTAGTTAAATTTTGCTAAGGCAGTCTCACAATTTTGCAATTTTGGGTGTTGGACAAATTTTGTGCACAAAACTTAGGAAAAGTGGGTGAAGAGGTATTAAATAAATTTTGAGAGAAAAAGGGAGCTCCAAATATTATAGAGATGAAAGAGTATGTCATTAGTGGATAGTGGGGGGCACCTCAAGGCAATTTGAACTCCCTTGAGAGGAAATTCAAATTAGAGAGAAGGAGAGGGAAAGGAGGTCGAATGGGAGACCCACAAGGAGAGAGAAGGAGACAAAGATAAATAGAGGAAGGAGCTACATTTTGGATCTTTTGCCAAATTCAAAATTGAACTCTAGTTTGCTTGTGTTATTCAGCCAGGCCAACTTGTGTTGCTTAGCATGAGATTTCCGAAAGGGAAGCTCAACTCCTTTAGTGGACTCTGAGTGCTACTCTAAGGGAGCCTATCTTCGTTATTGCAGTGTTGTTCTGGAAGAAATACCAGGGTAATTCGTCCCATTTGAGAGCAGACTGGGCGCAAAAAGAGAATACACACTCCTTGGGAGAGGAAGCTACAAGACCAGCAAGTTTTCGGGCTTTTCAGAGATCATTGTCCATAGAATTTGCTGGAGTTTTGGAGTGGATTGCAGGCCTGAGAGTGGAGGAGAACTTCAGCTAGAATTTGTGCATCTCTGGCTTGCGCAGGAGTTGTTTCTGGGCTTGCGCAGGGATCCAAGGGCAATGAGAAATTGAGGTGGGGAAAGGCTGGAGAAGTAAGGGGGGTTGAGGAGAAATTTTAAGTAATTGCAAGGAATTCCCGATGGATTTGGCTGGTGATTTGGAGGCATTCTACAGCCCAGTTTCAATGGTGCATTCAGGAGGACGAGTTAGGCAAACACACTCTTTGTGGGTTTTCTGGAGAGTTGGATTGGAATCAAAAGCTTTCTGGGTTTTGCTAGTCTCAGTGAGAAAGTATAACAACTTAAGTTTCAGAATTTTCTGAGCCCCTGGGAGGGTAGAAATCCAATTTCTCATCTAGTAGCAGCAGCAGTAAAATTTTGGGTCAACACAGATCATGGATTGGGGGCCTAGCCAGCACGTGGGCAGGATGATTTCAACATAGGTTTGACTTTGCTTGCTATAGCAAGCCCAGGTTCATCCATTCATGTCTATTTTACTCCATTCCCATCTATTTTTGGTGCAGTTTTCTGGTATAGCTGATATTTTGTTTGTGTTTGATTTATGGTTGTATGTTCACTATTTTGCTTTTGTTATCACTTAATATTTCCACTTGGAATATTACAAACAACCAATATAACATTCAAAAATCATAAACACTGCTGAAAGTGTTTCAGCCATGCTTAGGCATTTCAAACAAGGAAGCATTTCTCAGATGCTGAAACAAGATGGAACTTCCAGTAATATAGTGTTCCAGTGATAATTAGAAGAATCCCAAGCCAAAAAAAGAGTGAATGTTT
This sequence comes from Pinus tabuliformis, assembly GCA_031772625.1. Taxonomy (NCBI): domain Eukaryota; kingdom Viridiplantae; phylum Streptophyta; class Pinopsida; order Pinales; family Pinaceae; genus Pinus; species Pinus tabuliformis. Next base: position 822,766,242 of record CM062805.1, read on the forward strand.
TTTTCCACTCCAGTTGGACCATGATCTGCTTGCTAGGTATTTTGGGTTACGTAGAGGCCTTATCATTTATTTTATTATATCCTCTTGTTTTGTTTAATGTAGTCCATTATTCCTGATCCATAGCAGCAGTAAGTTGTTTCTTATCTGTGGTAAGCAGAGCTAACGCCCCCAGTGTATGTTAACAGTGAGGTTGCTTCTAAGAAGTCTCAGTCTATTAGGATCAGTTTAGAATTCCATGACTGACATTCACTATAGTCCTTTGAAGACTGCTCTCTATTAATATAGAAAAGAAAATTTCAGCCAAAAAAAAATACAAGCAAGATATACCTGTTATGAATTAAAATACAAAAGGAGTTATTTAGGATGTGAACCTGTAAACATATCTAAAAACCATCTTCACCATATTATTGTATACCTTGTGCTGTGTCATACATAGTGAATCAGATGTCTCTCATCATTGTCAAGATATCTTTTCTTCCTCTACTTTCAGCAAAGCTTCATATATGGTATATATTACCTCGACTATCACATAGTTTCACATTTCAGTGTCTCATATTTTGGAGCATGTCTACCAGAAACATGGGCTGTTGTATGGCAAGTGTTCCAACTTTAGCGCAATTGATAAACTTGTCTACTCAATATTCCACAAATATACAAACAAGAAAACCTTCAAGATGTTTACAACTTCTCTGTGCCATGGTAGATGCACATAGTCAAGTATTAAAGAGTGCGAGCAACCAAATAAATCTATTTGCCATTCACTGAAAAAGAAATTCAGAATTTACACATCCAGAATGTGATTTCATGCATACAAGTTATTGTAGCATGATTAATCCATGACAAAATAACAGAATAATAGAGCAGATTCTTTTGTGAGAGATGTTAAAATTATATTATGAAAGTAGTGCATTACTGTGTACCGATGTCCTTAACGCAAAAGAAAGGGAAATCCGAAAACAATGTGAATGATATTCTAATCACCATATAAAAGAAGGAATGATATATGAAGGATAGGCACCATATGAGCGGGTAAGAGCTTCAACTGCTGCTTCATCTGGAACCATTCCAAACTGATTTATTCCAACCTCACTGGCGTGTATACCCCCAGCCACAAAAACTGACTGCATACCTGAATTATTTGCACCCAGAATATCATGATGGAGAGAGTCTCCCACTGCAATACATTCTGCAGCATCAACCCCAGCCATTTCTTTTGCAGCTTTATAAATGACCTGTCAGTATAGATTTTCAGAAGATATAGATCATGAAAAGCTGAAAATTCCATTTGAAAGCATACACAATCAAGTATCCTAAGTCTAACAAGCTGACAAGTAAGAATTTTCATCCACAAGATAGCTGTGACACAAAGCTAGAGATTTTTAAGTATGCATAGCAAAACTGTAAATTTTGATAATGTCATCTGAGCATCAAGCATATTTACACAATCAAGTATCCCAAGTCTAACAAGCTGACAAGTAAGAATTTTCATCCATGAGACAGCTGTGACAGAAAGCTAGAGATTTTCAAGTAAGCATAGCAAAACTGTAAATTTTTATAATGTCATCTGAGCATCAAGCATATTTTTACAAATATTGGTATTTTCGTTATTTTGGCAAATAGGTGGCAAAATGGTAATTTTGGTATTTTGTATTCTGGTAAAAGGGTGGCAAATAGGTAAACTCAATAACAAAATAAAAGGAATTTCTAGAAGCTCTTCAATGAAAAATTATAAAAGGGGGGAGGAGCTCATTTGTGCATTATCCTAATTTATCATTTCTCATTGTTGATGAAGTGGAGCTCAAGTGAGTTTAGACTGAGGGTTTCAAGGGAGATCTGCACCCTAGTTTTGATGGATTTCATTGAAACCCTAGATAGTCTACCAATTTTGGTGGAATTTCTTTCCACCCGAGTTGGTTTTCTATTTTCTGGACTAATTGCTAATTTCCTTGTAGGGGGGTTTGGAGCTAATTTTTTATTGCAGGAAGAGATCACTTGCAAAAGGGGTCGGGTTTCTTGTGAAGGCCACGTTGCTTTTCTGAAGATGGCAGAATTGACATTGAGGCTGAGTTTACCCACAGAGGCCAAAATTCTCTTTTTTTGAAGGGGCCAAATTGCTAATTATCCAAGGGGGCCCGAGTACTTTAATTTGAAGGGCCCAAGTTGAGTGTTTCCAGGGGCCATATTCTCCATTTCTCCCCAAGGCTGAGTTCTAGGGCCAAGTCAAATAACTGGGCCGAATTGCTTGTGTGGGGTTGATTTTTCTTATCTCTGGGGGGCGAGTTCTGAAGTGGGCTGTGGCTGTACATGCCATTACAGTGTAAATTTTGCCCAAAACAAGTGCCATTCAGCTGTAAGGGGACAAGTATGCATGCACTTTGATGGCTGACAGTACATGTAGGAGAGGCACAAATTCTGTCCTATAGCTGAACCATATGCCAATGAATATTGTCATGAAAAAGGGACAAATTGGAGCTAATATGCAGTGGTGACATTTCTCACATTTGGGCATCCAAAATAAGAAGACTAGCTGCTGTTTATAACCAGGTTCTCCTATATATATTTCATTGTTTTGTACTTGCCTTGGTGACTCTGTGATGTTTGCAAATCTGGGATATATATTCTGAGTTTTCTATGTTGAGAAATACAGTGAATTACATGACTATAGTGTCTAATATTCATGGCTGAATGATGTAATGATATATGTATTCCTGAACTGGTTGTTTATGCAACATTTATTTGGTTCTGCACTGTAATGAACAAGGTTATGAAAGGGGTATATATTATCCCTTGTTCATGTGGGACCCCCTATATTGGTGAGACGGGCCGCTCCATCAATCAAAGGATTAGTGAACACGCAGCTGACCTGAAGCATAGGAGATCAAAGTCTTCAGCTTTAGCTGAGCATGCAGAAAAAACCAATCATCATGTTTGTATTGAAGATGCTAGTGTCATTGCTAGGGTTTCTCAATTCCATCATCGGAAAATTAGGGAAGCTCTGGAAATTGAAAAGAGGCCGAGCAATCTCAATAGAGAGGATGGTTGGAAAATCAGTAGATGTTGGGTCCCTGCTCTCTCTTCCTAGTCGCTTCCTTCTTTTCCACCCCTCCTCCTCCCCTCCCATCGTTTCTGGTCTCCTTTTTTATTATTATTATTATTATTATTATTATTTTTAACCTAATATTTAATCTCCTTTTTTATTTTTATTATTATTATTAGTATTCTTTTTAACCTAATATTTAATTATTTATTATTAAATTATTATTATTATTATTATTATTATTATTCACCTAATATTTAATTATTTATTATTATTATTATTATTATTATTTAACCTAATATTTAGTTCTTTACTATTAAATAAATTATAATAGTAATATTATTAATAATAATTCATTTAAATTATTATTATTTATTTATTTATTATTTATTATTATTTTTATTTATTTATTTATTTCTCTATATATATTTTTATTTTATTTCTAGGATTTTATTATATTTATTTGTTATATTTTTATTTATTTGTTTATTTTATTTTATTTATTTATTTTTATTTTTATTTTTTATTATTATTATTATTATTATTTTATTTATTTATTTATTTTTAGTTTCTATGTATTTATTTAATTGTTAACCCCCTTTTAACAACCAATTAAATTATATTATTTGTTTATTTATTTGGTCCCATATTTCAACTAACTTCATATTAAATTATTTTATTTATTCATCCTTTTTCGAGGTTAGGACCCTATTCCTTTCTAGCCGTTGGCCTAGCTAGCCGTTGGCCTAGCTAGCCGTTGGAGACTCTGCTCATGCTATTTAACATGCAAAGCTAGATCTGGTTCTTCAACTTGTCCTGACGATGAACCACATTGGCTGGTTCGAAACGCGTCGACAAATGATCGATCTTGTGATTTATGCCGAAAAATCTCTCATAAAGGTTCGTATACTCAGAGGAATGCTCTAATACCAACGTAACGAACAAAGTTCGTATATGCAGCAATAATCTTCAGACTACTTCGAAGACAGACATCCATTATAAGACAAGTAATGTATCTTAGATATTATATAAAGAATTAATGAGATATGAGATGATGTTACAAATGAGAGTGAGGATCTGCTTATATATCCTAGGTGTGAAAATTCGGAAACCCCGAATCTTTCTACAGCAACTGATAATGTTTCTTCTATTTGTTAAATTAATCAAACAAATTATTTGTAGTTTGCTACGGCAAATATCGAAACATACACACTGCAGCCTTCACAAATACAATACTGCGGAAGAAATAAAAACGCTGGAAGAATAGATGCACACACAATAAACACGGTTATTTTTGGACCAATATCCCCGGGAAAACCCAACTTGGGAAAACCGGTGCAGCAGCGAAGGGTTTTATTATTACGCAATAGTAAATCTGAGTACAAATCTATGGATGCTCAAATATAGCAATCCATACAAAGAAAATGACTAACAGAAGTCTAGTGAGAAAATCTCACTTCCACCGGTCATCCGACACTGACCTTAGCTCAACATGAGCTGCTACTCGTTGGCTCTGCGTTGCCTTTGCGTCAGCCTACGCAGAGTTGCATCAGCCTTGCTTGGACCAGAGTCTCTCTCTTACTCTACTAATCAACTGCTGTTCTGTGTAATGTTACTAACTAGGAAAATCAGTGATACACAAAGAAAATAGACAAACTAACATCCAAAAAAGAGATACAATCAATAAACACCCATGAAAGCACTGGAAATAGAGAACATTTGATCCATTTTATTAAATCTTTCTGGAGCAAATACAACAGTGATGGAATGGTTCACCTAGGCTTGTCTTCAAGGACTTGCGTGACAAAACCCAAGTGAGCAAATGATGATCCTAGAGTTGCCCAACCACTGCTCCAGAGGTAATCTACGCTGCCCAGAAAACTATGCTGCCTGCAGGAAAGGATGTGTTGGAAACCTTGCTTCCTATGCTCAGAAAATTCTGCAACTTTAACTCCAAGGCCCCTCAACAAGAACCCACCAAACCCAAGGAAGGGTTTGGCCTAGTTCAAACCCCTGAAAATCGACCTCCAAAGACCACGTCATCCTCCTCCTGCTGACAATCTCGGCCTGTCTAGAATTGGCTGGGAAAGCCCTCCAAATCTTCCCCAAACAATAAGATGCTATCCCCTATGACTTTTCTCCCTTCTCACAACTGATCCTAGTTCTGTAGCTCTCTCCACCAACTCCCACGTGAGCCCCAGAATGGCCCTCTGCGTAATCCACCAAAGTTGTAAGTCAAGCTGCCCAAATGCAGCAAGCTCCTGCTCCCAAACTCCTCCCAAAGGCTGATCCTCTGTTGTACTCCAACTCTCCAAACTTCCCCGGAAAGTGTTGCCTAGATGAGCTCCCAATCACCTCTACGTGTTTCCCTTTCTGTGTATTCTAAAAATACGTTCTGTTGGTTCGAAGGTTGAGTGGTATGGCCACAAATCTCCTCCAGTTCTCCTCAAGGTAGTGTGAAATGCCTTCCTAGGGTGGCACTCGAAGTCCCCCGAAGGAAAGGTTGAGTCTCCCACCTAAGAAACTCAATGCTAAACAGCCAGGTAACTCGGCTAAGTAGCTCAAGCAACACAAGTAAATTCGATGTGCAAAGGAATACCTCAATTGAGGAGCTCTTCCTCCTTATATCTTTGTGGGCCTTCCTTGTTGATTTTGGGTAGTATCGGATGTGCTCTAGCTCCAAAATTTTGTGGAGGGGCTAGAACAAATGAGATCTCTAAGACCCAGAAATCGTTTGGAGAAATTCCACCTAGATAATGAGATATTAAAATAATTAATATTTTTAATAGGTTCCTAAGTCTAAACTTAGGAAAAATAAAAATATTAATGGGTATTAATAAAAATATGGGTGAGAAGCTTCTAAGTGACGAGTATCAACTCTGTTTTAATCTTAGTCGTTGATTACGGACTTAATTTCAGCCGTTGATTCATCAACAGGAAAAGTATAAGAGGAGGCTTGAGGGACAGTTGAAGATACACCATATTGATCAATCAGTTCGATTTTTCTAGGGCGAGGTTTGCTGAGAAAATCGAATAGGTGATCGGAGTTGCAGTGAGGGGCAGAAACAGAGAGTTGGATCGAAAAGAAGTTCCAAGCCAAAGAGTACTAGCAGAGAGGCAGCAGTGGCATCAGAGGCAGCACAGAGACCTACGCAGCCCAGGAAGGGGCTCACGCAGTGCTGACGCAGGCCGAGAGGGTTCTTGCAATGGTAGTGCGGGATAATCGTCAGAAGTTCGAGATTTTGTTGGGAATTTGACGTTCTGAGCTGAGAGAGCTGAAGTTGAAGCTCCTGAGAGCAAATCGATCTAGCAGAGGTGACGTAGTCTCCCAGAGGCAAGACGCTAGCCCAAGGTTACTTGGGAGCAGGAGAGAAAACGAGAGCGAGAGCGACATTTTCAGAAGCTCCCATTTTGGGAACGAATCCCGGAGCATTTTTTATATAATATATATATTTTTTATATTTTGATGCATATATGTCAACAAAAACATGTAGAATGATGAATTAGATATAAAAAACATAAAGATTGAACCATATAACAACAATCATTTAGAAGTTATAATCTTCATCAACCACATCCACAAGTTAGTAACATACAACATATTGAGTCTCATGAATCATGATTCATCAATCTTAAAGTTTCAAGCTTTCAAAATTCAATATATAACATTTATCATTATTGATCACCAAAGTTGTACTTGTAAGCTAAGTGTAACCATTACAACAAATAATATCTAACATGAAATGAAATGTTATAAAATGAAATGAAATGAAACAACTTTCAACTTTCACGAAGCATCATAGTCATAATTCATTACCAATGAGTTCTAATTGCCAACTTCAAACTTCAATTGTCATATATTGTTTACAAAAAATATCATAATAAATAGGAAAGAGTCAAAAGTTATAAAAACTGCCAGAAACTAGAAAAGCCAAGTAAATCTATTATCTATTGTTAATTCTTGGGCCTCTTGCCGCAGCGAGAAATGTCTGATTTTTTAGTCTTATTGGAAATTCAAGATCTTTGTCATTAATATCACCCTCATTAACATAAGATAGAAAAAACATAGCATGTCAAGTCAAGATTTTGTTCGAGTGATGGTTACACTTTTAGTAGGATCGTGATAGAAGAGTTTGACAACCAATGTCACTAACATCAAGGTACATAGAGGGATTGGTGTGGATTGGTGCTCTTCATTAAATACGAGTCCCATACCCTAATACATGACAAAATCCAATGGAAACATTGCAATCCCCCCAATTTTGAAATCCTGAAAAACTGATAAGACTACTAGATTTTGAATGAGATTTAAAATTATACTTTCTCCATATGAAATCCAATGAGGTCGAAACCACTCTCAAACATCCTCAGTCATTTCATGGTAATGTTAAAAATTTAAGGAACACGATAAAGTGTCATTTTCATCCTTTTACTTTAAGAATTTAACATTACCATGAATCGTGTATCAATACTAGGGCCATAAGCTTGATAACTAGGTTGCCCCTCTAAAAAATTATTTATTTCTTTGAAAAAAGATTGCATTTGGAATGTTACTAAGAAAAAAAAATTGCAAAAAAGGCTAGGGAGCGAAAATTTCACTCCCGGATTCACTCCCATGCGGGAGCGATTTTGGGAGCGCACTCCCTGGTCGCTCCTGAGCGCTCCGAAAGGGAGCGCGATTCGGGAGCGGGTTCAGAGGGGGCAGCCGCTCCCCTACAACCCTACACTAGCCCAATCACGGATTGCGCTAGGATTTTCCCAGTGCTTGCCAGAACCAGGCCACTTAGTGGATTAGTTGTGACTTGGAGAACGAGGTAAATCCTCGTATGTATTTCTTGCTACCGAGATTTCTCTGAAAGGTTAGCCGGTATGATGCCAACTGGGGTATACTCTGCAAAGACCAAGATAGCATGAGCTACTACTCCGACCCTATGGATAACAAATCGGGGTGATACCTTATTGTCCAGAGTTCCCTCAAACCCAGGAGCCCTCTATCTCAATTCCTCACCCTGGGAGCTCAGACAGGGGGGGAAGAGTATGGCTCAGTGTCCTCGATCAGTTGTGCCCCTTATCAGGTGAGGTCACATGCATCAGTCCAGGCTGCTCTCTGAAGACCAAGAACTTCCCTTTCGGCAAAGCCTTCATGAGAATATCTGCAATCTGCTCATCTGTCAATATGTGATGGAGTCGAACGGCTCCTCTTTGCACCATATCACGAATGAAGTGGTATCGGATCTCTATGTGCTTGGACTTGTCATGGAACACAAGATTCTCTGCCAGACGGATCCCACTCTTGTTGTCGCAATATATCACTGTAGTGTCTAGGACCTGCTCAAATAGCTCTCCAAAGAGCTTCCTCAACCAAACTGCTTCGCAGCTAGCCATGCTAGCGGCAATATACTCTGCCTCGGTGGTACTCAATGCTACAGACTTCTATTTCCTGCTCATCCAAGATATCATGGCAGATCCAAGACTAAAACAACATCCTGATGTACTCTTTCTGTCGATAACATTTCCCGCCCATTTAGCATCAGTGTATCCATGAAGTCGAACATCTCCAATTGTCATGTCCCTTCTCAAACACATTTGTAACAAGGTGCTATTACACAATTTTGGCTAAGGAATAGAACCCATCATTTTCGACTTAGAGACTTAGGAGGCAATTCGACTTGATTTGGTTACTAGTGGAATGTGGGGGCAACCCACATGGGAATTCGAATTGGCCCATTCGAATAGCTTGGAGGGAAAGTCGAATAGGTAGATGGAGGGGCCCACATGAGGCAAGGGAGGCCCAAGGAGTTATAAGGAGGGAGCAACTCTCATTTTGGGTTTCATCCATACATCTTGCAAACAAAATCACTTGACTGTTCACTCTGCTGTTTAGCTAGGTCAACCGGTTGTTTAGCCACGAATCTCTCAAGCGGGAGATTCAACCTCTACTTTGGGGGACCATCCATGCCTACCCTAGAGAGGCAGTTCTACAAGGATTCCAGGAGTTCTAGGGCAAGGCATAGCACCACTAACTAGCACAGAGCAAGGAGTGCGTATTTCTCAGTAGCCAGGAAACATGCAGAGGAAGATTTAGGCACGCAGAGATATGATTTCTTGTCCAGAAGTTAGGGAGCTGAGGTAGCGGCATTAGACCAACGTTCTTGCTGGATTTTATAGCCAGCTGAGGCAGCATTCCAGCAATTCGAATTGTTGGGCTGGGGGACAGCGCAGAGGCCACACAACAGATTTTCGTGGTACTTGGGAGCAGCTGAGTTGGAACAAGAGATCATCTGGGGAGTCAGGGATTGGATACCACGAGTGAACTCAACATTTTGGAGAAGTTTTCAAGTGGATTTACAGGAAGTTTCCAGCAAGTCGAAATTGGCAACTAAAGCTGCGGTGAGGCTTCAAGGGGGTCGAAAATCAAAAGTATAAACCAGCCAAAATCCTTTCTGGGTTTTTCTGGGTTTTTGACATGGATCCCAAATATAAAGTTTCATAACTTTCTAAGCACCGGAGGTGTGGTTTTAAATCATATCTTTGTAGCAGAGAATGTAGAATTGTTGGTTATTTAATAGTGCCTTTGGGGGTTGACTTTGGGAAGTTCAAATCGGGCCAAACCATTTATGGGTTTTTGTGGGTTTTGGCCAAGAAGTCCGAGATTAAAAGCATATAAATTTCTGGGCAGTTTCAGTGCACCTTCCAGCCATTGGAACTTCAATAGAGCAGTGGTTTCTAGGCAGCACAGTTCAGATTCGTGCAGCAGCTAGGCAACCTTCAGCTCAGCCATTTTCCTACTTGGGTTTGGTCCTGCTTGTCCTTTCAGACAAGCCCAGGTGCACCATTCCATCATCTATTGTATTTGACTTGCAGAAATATAATAAAATGGCTCAGAAGTACGTAATTTGTAGCTTTTATATGGGTGTTTGCTAAATATTTCGTTTTTGTAATTTGCTACATGTATTATTTGCTTGTTATCATTTGTATTACTATTAAGGATCATTACAGTGGTATCAGAGCATGATCTTGGCCCAGCTGTGGGAAACTACCCAGAAGATCATGGAAGATTTGGGTATGAGTGCATAGTGACAGGTGAAACCAGAGACAAACCCATGGCTCAAGGGATATCTAGTACACAGAAATTTTGGGGTAGAATTCATTGGAACGATGAGAGGTTGACCCAGTTGAGGAGGGTGACAGACCAAACCCATCCCCACCCTTACAAAAAATACGTTAGAGGTGAGCAGACCGTGGGGGTGCAACCATCTACATCGTGTGGGGAAAGTAGACCAGATCAGGGCACTAGATCCCCTGAAAAGGAGCAAACAGGACAAAGACGGTTAGAGGATGAAACTAGGGGGCGCTTTTGCTGGTGGAGACCTGGCTTTAGATATCAAGAGCCTGAGGAGGAGGTTGAGCATGACGCTCAGAGCCCACAGGATGGTGAGGAGCACATGGATATACCCAGTGTGGCGTATGAGTCACCTTTATTAGAGACCTCTTTGATAGCCCCAGTTGACACCCTGGTGGAGAGGATAGAGCCTACTCACATAGAGCCATTTGTTGAAGGGGTGCCATCTCTGGATGAGATGCCAACAGTTGCTGAGGTACCTGGAGTCATGACCGAGTTTAGAGGTGATAAATGCCCACAACAGTGCCATCAATTTTAGGACAACCTTCTAGCATTAAAAAGGAAGGTTGCGTTAGTCCGAGAGGCGATTCTGCAGTAGACCGAGAAGTTGGAGGGTATGAGAGCGATTTGTGCTGAGTCCACAGCCAAATTGACTCACGTTGGGAACCAGTTGGATTCCCTACTGGTGCAACTAGAGTGCACATTGGAGCGTGAGAGCAACCCTCTTCAGGCATACATAAAGGGGGCTGACAGCACTGTTAGGTTACCTTGGCCCATTGGACAAATTGTATGTATTGACCAGGATAGAAAGATGAGACGACCTGACTTGCACAGGTGCAACATCCGCATGTTGGGGTTGTTCTATGTGTGGCAGTCCGTGTATTCGATCCCTCTCTTGGGGTTAGGTGGCGAGAGATTCTGAGTTTGTACCTAGTGGAGTGGACTATGGAGATGGTAATGGACCCGGGTGGAGCTCATCAAGAGTTTCGAGGCACTGGGGATGCTGGAAGCCCCGACTGGCATTGGGATCCGGGAGGGACCACCTATCATTTCCCATGTATGTCGGTTGACTACAACCGAGACAGTGCAGTTGACCTGGCAGTTGAGCATGCACATTCGCTAGGGGAGTATCGATCAGCACTAGTGGCCAACCAGTTTGTGGACAGACTCTTTTGGTTTTCTTGGTATGGCATTTGTACAAGGGATCATTGGGTGATCAACATACTCTTGCAGGAGTTTGTCGGAGGAGGTGTCATTGGCAGGACACCAGACAGTGCCTTGCATGGAGCTGGGGGCGCTTCACTTTTCTGCGGGGCACAAAGGATGCAGAGGAGGGGAGCAGTGGTGACATCATTGCTGACACATAGAGAGATTCACTTCTCGGATCCCTCAGGGGGGATTTGGAGGGAAGATCCATTCATCGACGGGGATAATGATGCAATGGTGGAGGTGATGATACTGATCAGGTGTGGCCTGACACGTAGAGACATCGCTGTAGGCCATCATATCCAGGGATGTGTGGGAGCATCTACCGTTGAGTAGTTGTCTACAGGTGGGTATGGAGATGCATGGTGGTGTGATGTAGTGCATTGGACTGCGTTGCAGAGTGGGAGTGCCTCACATCGCAGTGAGTACATGTTGGGAGTGACAAGTGCGGTGACACAGGTAGGAAGCAGGACGATACAGGATAGCATAGTTGCAGCCAAGGGTATCCAGCAGTGTACAGAGGTATGTCGCGGTGTACAGTGGCATATCCAGGAGTACTAGGATGATCGGTGGTATGCAGAGGCGTATGGTGTTGCACAACGAGGTCTTGGAGTGTTGCCTCAAGGCACACCCATGGACGAAGATACCAGGCATACCTTTGGGTGTAGTTCACCCAGGATCGATGGGGACATAGATGAGTGATACTTGATGGTATCCGTGCGGACTAACACTCCTGACCCTCTTCTACGTCACTTACAGGAATAGGCGATCTGGTTTTTGTCCTTTAACACTCTAGGCACGAGCAACAGAGGACGGGGAGCTCACCCAAGATATTTGGATGACACTTGGTGCGATAGAGGGGAGACTTCTCAGCAGGGGCATCAAGTCGGTGTGCGAGTTGACAGCCACAAGTCGAGGGATGACGTGATAACCGACAGGGATGGCATATCATATATCCTATGCCTGGGGAGCTGGTCACAGGGTAGACATGTTTTACTCTTTCCAGAGGGCATGTCTGGACCATGCATGAGCAGAGGATACCGTGTACGGCTCAGATAGTTGTTTAGTATGTATCCGGGTTCCCGACATTGTATAGACACATTCTCTAGGGAGCGCGTAGTCAAACCAGTAGCAATGGTTGGCAGGAGCAGGTGGATCCACATACACTAAGTCAACTGTGCATATTAGATACCCATCTATTGGTTGCATTCAGGGGGTAGCTATTTGGGACATGTGGTTTCCAATAGTCATCAGTACTACACAGTGGCAGGCACCGAACAGTTCAGCATGCCTCAGATTAGTTCATGATGTATGGAGCCTATATATGGGTGGCATGCAGGGACTAGAGATGAGGGCCAAAGGGATTCCATCGATTGTTAGGGCTATGCCGCAGTAGGTCTGCCTATGGGATGCAGGGATTCAATTGATCAATAGATCACTCGTGATGAGCATGTTCATTTGGGGTAGCATCGGATGTGCTCTAGCCATGAAAATTGGTGGAGAGCCTAAAGCGCACGAGATCTCCAAGACCCAGAAATGGTTTGCGCGGATTCTACCCAGTTTAGGAGATATTAAAATCATTAATATTTTTAATGGAGTTCTTAAGTCTAAACTTAGGAAAAATATATTAATGGGTATTAATATAAAACTGGGTTAGAAGGTTCCAAATGACATGGATCAAGCCAAATCTAATCTTAATCGTTGATTAGAGATGTAATCTCGGTCATTGAAGGACCAATAGGAAAAGTATAAGAAGAGGCTTGAGGGTCAGTTGGAGAACACACCAGAGTGATCAGTGATTTGATTTTCTAGAGGAAGGTTTGCTAAGAGAAATCAAATCAGTGATCAGAGTTGCAGCGAGGGGCAGTGAGTATGAGGCAGAGATAGTGTCGAGAGACCAACGCAAAGGCAAAGAGGCAGACGCAGGGCCAGAGGGAGCCACGTAGAAGCTAGCAAGGACTGCGCAGAGGCCAAAAGGGCCTACGTCATCCATGCAGAGGTTGTAGGAGTGACGCAGAGGGTCAGAGAGGCTGCGCAGAGCCTTAGAAGGCTGATGCAAAGGGTTTCAGGCTGACACAAAGGGTCAGAGAGGCTGCGCAGAGCCTCAAAAGGCTGACGCAGAGGGTTTCAGGCTGACATAGAGGCCAGGAGGGCTGACGTTGAGCTTCAGATTGTGCTGGAAAGGGTTTCATGGGGTAGACTTTTTGAATATCTGCTTCTAAATAGAGAGGTATTACTATCGGATTATTTTCTCTGTCGGGTGAGCTAGATTGGCACCCAGTTGTACTCAGAAAGACTGCATAATAATATAACCCTCAGAATTGCTACATCGGTTTTCCCAAGTTGGGTTTCTCTGAAGACAATTGTCGAAAAATAACAGTGTCACTTGTGTGTTTGTCTATTTCTTTCAGTTGTTGATCTATAGATGGTCGAGACTGTATTGTGTTTATTTCATTGTTTATATGAGTAAATAACTTATTAGTAATTAGACAAGTAGGCAAAATAAACCAGCGAATACAAATAAAATTTCTAACGGGTAACACTTAGAAATTTCAACAGAGCGGAGTCGTGGCAAAGGGTGATATAGCTCACTCTTGGGATGACACATGGGGGTTCATAGAGTGTTTCATCATATGGGGAGGCAGACATTCTCTATTGCTACACAAGTTCGGAGTTAGATTTGGATGGGTAGGCCTTGATGCCATGGAGATGCCCAGGCAAGATGTGTCTCGCCTCTTTCAGTATTCCACCATCGAGTTCCAAGAGAGGAAGATATTGTTTGCGCACGATGGGGTGTATGACATAGTCAGAGTAGCACAGCGTCAACATGGTGGCACCACTCTGGGACTAGTAGGGAACTGGGGTGTCACAGCTCTTCACAGCTCAATAACCTTTAGGGATGCGTCGGCTACTAAAGGGGGAGATCATACAGATCCTCCATTGGGCTTTAGTGAGTCACTCATGGTGCAAAGGACTTCTGGCACTTGCACCAAGCAAGATAGTGAGTGGAGGGTGGGGAGCTTCATGTTGGACAGGATGGCCTAGGATCCTGGTATTGAAGGATTCTTTCATATCAGGACAATGTTGAGGTCAAGGACGATCCAATGGCACATCTGGGACCCTAGCACGTGTTGCAGTGACAGTCGCGAGCAACAGTTAGAGAGGATGCTCGTTCAAGCATTGCTTGAGGATAAGAGATTTTTGGAGCGTCGGAAGAACTTGCCGGATGAGGATGCCACCTGGGAGGGTGAGCACATATTGGAGCACCCAGCTTTGAGGTTGCTTGAGGGCAAGCAACATTTAGGAGGGCAGGACTGTCATGTCCCTTCTCAAACACATTTGTAACAAGGTGCTACTACAAAATTTTGCACAATTTTGGCTAAGGAAGAGAACCCATCATTTTCGACTTAGGGAGTTAGGAGGCAATTCGACATAATTTGGTTGTTAGTGGAATGTGGGGGCCACCCACATGGGAATTCAAATTGGCCCATTTGAATAACTTGGAGGGAAAGTCAAATAGGCGGATGGAGAGGCCCACATGAGGCAAGGGAGGCCCAAGGAGTTATAAGGAGGAAGCAACTCTCATTTTGGGATTCATTCATACATCTTGCAAACAAAATCACTTGACTGTTCACTCTGCTGTTTAGCTGAGTCAACCAGCGGTTTAGCCATGAATCTCTCAAGTGGGAGATTCAACCTCTACTTTGGGCGACCATTCATGCTCGCCCTAGAGAGGCAGTTCTACAAGGATTTCAGGAGTTCTGGGGCAGTGACATAGCACCACTATCTAGCACAAAGCAAGGAGTGCGTATTTCTGGGCAGCCAAGAAACACGCAGAGGGAGATTGAGGCAAGCAGAGATCGGATTGCTTTTCGGGAGTTGGGCAAGCTGAGGTAGCAGCATTAGACCAGCGTTCTTGCTGGGTTTTACAGCCAGCTGAGTCAACATTCCAACAATTCAAACTGTTGGGCTAGGGGACAGTGCAGAGGCCACACAACAGATTTTCGTGGTACTTGGGAGCAACTAAGTTGGGCCAAGAGATCATCCGGGGAGTCAGTGATTGGATAGCACAAGTGAACTCAACATTTTGGAGAACATTTCAGGTCGATTTACAAGTAGTTTGCAGCAAGTCGAAATTGGCAGCAAGAGCTGAGGTGAGGCTCCAAGGGGGTCGAAAATCAGAAGTCTAAACCAGCCAAAATCCTTTCATGGTTTTTCTGGGTTTTTAACAAGGATCCCAAGTATAAAGTTTCATAATTTTCTAAGCACCGGAGGTGGGGTTTTAAGCCGTATCTTTGTAGCAGACAATGTAGAATTGTTGGGGATTGAATAGTCCCTTTGGGGGTCGAATTTGGGAAGTTCAAATCGGGCCAAACCATTTATGGGCTTTTGTGGGTTTTGGCTAAGGAGTCTGGGGTTAAAATCATATAAATTTCTAGGCAATTTCAGTGCACCTTCCAGCCATTCGAACTTCAACAGAGCAGTAGTTTGTAGGTAGTGCAATGCAGATTGGTGCAGCAGTTGGGCAACCTTCAGCTCAGCGACTTTCCTACCTGGATTTGGTCCTGCTTGTCCTTTCAGACGAGCCCAGGTGCACCATTCCATAATCTATTGTATTTGATTTGCAAAAATATAATAAAATGGCTCAGAAGTTTTCCATTTGCAGCGTTTATATGGGTGTTTCCTGAATATTTCGTTTTGTAATTTGATGCATGTATTATTTTCTTTTTATCACTTGTATTCCTATTAAGGATCATTACACCTGTAGAGTATCTTAGATGAAGTGTAATCGTCCCTTGCAAATATCTCAAAATGTGTTTGGGAGTGATCCAATGTGCATGGAGAGGCTCAGTCATCAATTGACTCAACGTGTTCACTACATGGCATATGTTTGGATGAGTTTTCACAAGGAACATCAGAGCCCCAATCAACTGTCTATACTCTAATTCTGATGGATTCGCCAAATCAGGTCCTGCAACTTCTCCACATAACTTCTTGAAGTTCATTTCCATCGATGTGGGTAGGGACTTGCATTCTATCATTCCAAATCTTTCCAACAGCTTCACAACATATTTTCCTTGTGAAAGGAAAATCTCACCGAGCCTTTGCCACACCTCAAGGCCTAGAAAATAGTGCATGAGTCCAAGGTCCTTCATCTCGAATTCAGAGGATAGCTCCCTCTTACACTCAATCATCAGAGGCTCACTACCTGTCAGGAATAGATCGTCAACATATAAAACCAAAATCAACAGCATACCTTGGACTACCTTGAAGTAGAGGTTGGGATCGACATTGCTTCTTGTGAATCCCAGCTTCACCAAATAACTGTCTATGTGGGCGTACCATGCTCTTGGGGCTTGCTTCAATCCATACAATGCCTTTTTCAATTCACATATTCCTTTCTTCCACCAAAATTTTGAGGAGGAGGCTTTCTTGAATTTGATGGACCTCCTTTCCCTTTCTTCTTCTTCTTGTCATGAATGATGTATGCAACGGGGTTCTCCTTCTTCATGCTTTTGAATCCTTCCTCTTCCTATCATCCTTGACTCTTCTTGAGTGAGCTTTCCAACAATTTCATCAAATGAAGGGAGGACATTTTCGTTGCTTATAGTAGTGATGAATGTTTCCAAAATAGAGGGGAGACCTCTTAGAGTCACGACCACTAGTGCCTTGTCCGGCACAGATTCTCCAACTCTTAGCTATTGATCTCTAACACGAGAGATCCTCATTATATAAGATTGTATGGACTCTCCTTTGTTCATCTTGGTGTCTTTGAGTTGATCTTTCAAGGTGAGGATTTCATTCAAATTTTTGATCTCAAACATGTCGGCTACCTTATCATACATATCTTTAGACCTACTTAAGTTTCCAACATATGCAAGTAGATTATCTTGTAAACCATCAGCTATAATTTGTTTTTCTTTCAACTCACCTTTCTTGTGCTTGTTCTTGGCAACAACAGATGCATTCTCCGGAGGCTCAGGTACCTTTCCTTGAATGTAGTCCAAAACATCATTGTTATTAGCTATGATCTCCAACCTAACTTTCCATGCAGCAAAATTAGATGAGTCACCCAGCTTCTCATCACTCTTGAAGAAGGAAGTCATCTTGACTTTGACAAGATCAGTTCTTTCAACTTTCCAAAGATGAGTGCTTCAAGGCTTGTCTCCTTTTGGGCTTGTCCTTCACCTTACCTCTGATACCATGTTAATTTTCAGATTGTTCTATGCTGTATCAATTACTTTAGCCCAATTCCAAACTTCAATTAGCAATATTTCCAATTACAATTAGTCTTTCCATTCATCAACAGTAATTGAAGATAGAACAATATATGCAATGACAAAGAAGACAATCAGCACATCAACAAGAGACACTAGACTTGTTCAAAGACCAGGGATAAACCCCACAATGGAGAAAACCCTTCGAAATTCTTCTTCTATTAGATTGTCATAAAATGTTCAACAAAGAGCACAATGAGACCAATAAAATATGATCAGCAATACAACCCAACAACCTTAGAAACCAATTTATAATGGCAGAATATATCAGAGACAACTTGATTCAAACTTTGGACAGCTTCAAAAAACTTCGGATGATGGTCAACTTTAGTCAAACCCCTGGACGCTCCCTTCAAGTTAGCGTGAGAGCGTCCATAGCTGTCTAGACATTGTCTTGATCATAGCATGCCAACGTCCAGGGACGAAATTTCACAGTTTTGTGCCAGTGTCCGGAGCAGAAACCCTAATTTTGTGCGAGCTTTGGATCTGAGACTTTAGACCTCCGTACGACCTTTTCCTTCGCCAATGTGCCGAACCAAATCAGATAGAAGAGAAGAAGATGCCTGATGTTGTGATGTCCAAATGAGCTTTTAGGTCACTTATATTTATAGGCTTCTAAGGGTATCCAACAATGTCCATTTGATGTTGAGGTCGACCTGACCAAGTGTGCATGAGGGTGAAGCTGACCTGATCCAATATCCATGAGTGGGTGCACAAAATAAAAAACCAACTTCTGCTTATCCGAACGAGGTGATCTTTAGGTCGATTTTGGTCCTCTCGAAAAGAGGAACTCAATGCCATCATCATCTCCATGAAATGAGTAGTCTAAAGTGGAATTTGAACGCAGTTGCATATTTTTAACACTCAGAAGGAGGAAATTGTGCTTCACTTGTAACGAGTCATGGGCACCAGGCCACAGATGTGCAACAGGCAAGACCCACTACATCGAGGCCTTTTCTAACAGCGATGCAGAGGATAAGACCTACTTTGAGATGGGTGGAGATGACAACGCAGCACCTCAAGAGCGAGGACCACCACCACCACCACCAAGGGGAGTTTCCTTGGCACCTTCTGGAGGGGTCCTTGCAT
This sequence comes from Pinus tabuliformis, assembly GCA_031772625.1. NCBI lineage: Eukaryota > Viridiplantae > Streptophyta > Pinopsida > Pinales > Pinaceae > Pinus > Pinus tabuliformis. The sequence goes on from CM062805.1 coordinate 822,784,975, forward strand.
CACTGTGTGGGGTACCCAAATTTTTGACCTTGAGGTTGAGAGGCACTATTTAGAGGTGTCGTGTATCAGTTCCGGTGGACAGTGGGGCTACCCACAATTTCATTGATGCTTAATTGGTTCAGAGGAGAGGCATCACAACTTAGGAGTTTGAGGGATTCTCAGTTCTTGTGCCTGGGACAGAACCATGCAGTGCACTCGCTATGCACCAGCTTTGATAGTGACCATGGGGAACTACTCCATGACAGATCATTTCTTTGTAGTAAACGTACCAATCACCAACGTGATGTTGGGAGTCCAGTGGCCCCATTCGCTTGGCAGGGTCACAACAGACTAGGGGAAGTTGGAGATGGAGTTTGTAGGGCCAGATGGCAAGTCAGTGTTGCTTCAGGGAATGCACTCATACCCACCACAAACTGTTTCGGCCCACAGGATGGAGGTCGATTTGAGACATGGGGACATTGAGTGGGCTGTGGAGCTGAGGATCTTAGAGGCTGGGGGCAAGCCTAGGCCACCACATCCGAAGATACAGGCTATTCTTGACAGGTATCCAATTGTATTTGGGGACATACCACTGGGTCAACCACCTAACCGAGGGTTTGAGCACACTATTGAGCTCGAGCCGGGAGTGCAGGTTGTCATCACCACTACTTACCAACATCCCAAGGCATATCAGGATGAGATAGAGAGGGCCATCCACGAGCTATTAGCACTTGGGCATATCAGGCCTAGCTCTAGCCCTTTTGCTTCATTGGTCGTGCTGGTGAAGAAGAAGGATGGATCCTTACGTATGTCCATCGATTACTGGGCCCTCAACAAGAAGACATTGAAGAACCGCTAACCATCCCATGTATAGATGAGTTAATGGATGAGTTGAGGGGAGCTAAGTTCTTTTCGAAGATTGATATACGGTCAAGGTACCATCAGATCCGGGTGAGGGACCAAGATGTCCCGAAGACAACGTTTCAGTGCCATTATGGGAACTTTGAGTTCTTGGTTATGCCCTTCAGGCTGACCAACGCACCAGCTACCTTCCAGTCATGCATGAACAACGTGTTTCTGGGCAGTTGAGGAATTTCGTGCTAGTGTTCTTTGATGACATACTGATTTATAGTCGAACCTAGGAGGAGCATTTGCAACACCTTGAGACAGTACGGCGCATTCTAGAGTAGTAGTAGTTCTATGCCAAATTGTCTAAGTGCGAGTTTGGGTTGACTGATGTGCTCTAACCTAGGGCACATCATTGGGGTGGACGGTGTGAGAGTACATGAGAAGATTAGGGTTATTTGGGATTGGCTAGCACCCCCGAATGTGACCAAGATGAGGGGTTTCGTAGGCATTTGCACTTATTACAAGAAGTTCGTGAAGGGCTTCTCACAACTAGCAGCACCCCCAACATACTTGACAAAGAAAGGGGCATTCGAGTGGACCACTACAACACAGGAGGCATTTGACCGCCTCAAGGAGGTCATGAGTAACAGTCCGGTGTTGGCACTTCCTGACTTAACTCAGCCTTTCGTGTTGGAGTGTGATGCATCATGAGTAGTTGTGGGGGTCGTGTTGACGCAGGGAGGGCACCCCAAAGCTTTCGAAAGTCGGAAGCTACTGCCCCATGAGCTACTGTATTCCATATATGATAAGGAGATGTTGTCCATCATGCACGCTTTGGCCAAATTTAGGCAGTATTTGGTGAGGAGCAAGTTTAAACTCAAGATAGATCACAACAGCCTCAGGTTCTTTGCGCAGAAACAATTGCAGGAGAGGCGACAGAAGTGGGTGAGCAAGCTCCAAGCATATGACTTTGACATTGAGTATGTCAAAGGGAAGCACAATGTAATGGCTGATGCGTTGTCTAGGAGGCCAACCACTCTTTCTTTGATAAGCATTGCCCCGGATTGGAGGGCGCAATTACTAGTGGAGTACTCTAAGGACGGTTCACGTGTGAGGTCCTTGATGGGTTGGTCTCAGATGACCAGTATTGGGTGAGGAACGAGGTGATCTACTATCGAGACCGGATCTACTTGGTACCCAACTCCCCACTAAGGGAGAAGATTCTACAAGCTGCCCACGATTCACCATTAGCAGGGCACCAAGGATTCACAAAGACATACGGGCCATTAGAGAGTGCTTTGCATGGAAGGGCCTCAAGGATGATGTTTTGAGGCATATCCAGGAGTGTGACACATGCTAGAGGAACAAGGGTGGGCAGACACACTCTGCAGGTGTATTGCGGCCGCTTCCCATTCCGGAGGGGAAATTGGAGAGCATATCGATGCATTTCATTACCGGGTGTGAAAAATCCCCAATAGGAATCCCTACTACAACAACTGATGATATTACTCCTATTTGTTAAATTCCTTTATACAAATTACTAGCAGTTTCCTACAGCAAATATCGTAATACATACACTGAAGCCTTCACTTAACTAAATTATATGCGGAAACCAGAGACTGAGCAAGAAAGAAAATGCAACAAAATGGCACCGTTATTTTTGAACAAATGACCCCGGAAAAACCCAATGCGGGAAAACCGGTGCAGCAGATCTGAAGGTTTTGTTATTATGCAGGAGAAAATATGAGTACAATTCTTGGATTCTCAACTAGCAATCTGATACAAAGAGAAACTGGACAAAATGAATGGTGAAATGATATCACCTTGTCACTGGGAGAATCTGAGTCTGATCATGCTGAATTGGAGCCTCTGTGTACCCTCTACACAGAATTGCATCACCCTTGTTGGGTATCACGCTGCTCTTTCTTGGGACCCTCTGCTGGCTAGAAAATCCAAATCTTTGCCTCCCGGTCTCACACCTCATCTCCCAGCTACTGAAACTCGATTTCCTCAACAGGAATTCGATCTCCCTCTAAGGCATGCGCTGCCATAGCGTCATCTCTGCATGGGCCAGTGTCTGCCTCTCTCTGGATGTCGTTCTGCCCTCTCACTTCCTCATACTCTTTGGCCCTGGAAAACTTCCTTCTTCCAGATACTTACTGCCCCTCTTAGCAAGAAATCTCCTCAATCAAATTTCCTCCTGAGAACTTCTCACTTCAGAAATTCGATCTCTTGATCTGCTAGTGTGTTTTCCAAATGATCCTCAAGCTCCCTTAAATAATCTTATTGTTAACATTCAACGACCCATATTAAAAGCTAATCAATGCCTAAGATCATTTTAGCTTGATCCTCGTCTTCTTCTAGAAGCTACACCCACAATTAGATTAATACCCATTAATATTTTTAATTTCCTAAGTTTAGAAATAGGGTCCCATTAAAAAACATTAATTATTTTAATAAAACTATCTCCAAGTGGAATTTCCCAAAACGCTTTCTTGTTTCTTTGGAATAAATGTGCCCAAGTCTACTTGCAAAATTTGAGGCCTAGAGCACATCCGATGCTACCCCAAATCAATACTCCCTCTTAGCGAGGAATGTGCTCTAGCAATATACATTGTTGCATACTGCCCTGACTCTGAAGCTTTGTCCTCTGCGTTGTTGATGTCTGACATGCTATCCACCAACTACTATATTGTTGCTAACACTGCCACTGTCAACACTGCATCCGTACTACAACTCTCTCTCTCTCAAGTGTTGGATCTGTGTTGCTGCTAGCGTTGGCACTGCCAACTGCCATTACGCTGCAAACTGTTTCTGCTACTCTATCAACAAAGGAAAAATATCCAAAATTATTGAACTAATTGTGTTTAGTATGATACACGTGAATGTTGGAGCCTGACTGCTGCTAGTCTCCTCATTGACCCTCTGAATCTACTGCGTTGTTGTCGACCTCTGCTCCGTGCCATCTACACTGTTGTCAACGCTGCTCTACGTTGTTCGGGCTCTGGCACTTCTAGCCACTTCAATTGTCTCGCCGACTCTCCTCGACACCATCCGACACTAGTCCATCATGCTATTTCTCTGGGCTCTCATAGCAAGGAAATGATCCTAGAGGTGGACTCCTCAAGGATCCTGCCCATCTGTAGCTCTTTTTAAATACAGCTCAAAACCAGCCCACCTCCCTCCTGGAGGTATCTCGGCTGTCATGGCGAATGCCTCTTCCTCGACCTTCGTGGGCACAGTGTTCGGATCGTGTTTCTCATCCTAGTCCTTCTTCCTAAGAGGACACTGTGTAGCGTAGTGACTCATCTCACCACACCTAAAACACTTGATCTTTGAGACATCCTTACATCTCCGTTGCTCTTGTTGTCCCTTCGATGCAAGGGTTGTATTATCATCCTCCTCCTTGGGCTTCGACCCACTGTTGTTGCTGCTTCCATCAATTTTGACCTTGACTAAGTCTCTCCTCAGCTCCTCTTGTTTTAGAGCTGCCCACATGTCATCCCAATTCAGCAATGCTGCTCTTCCCAGGATACTTTGGACAAAAACTTGCCACTCATCTGAGACAAAATTGAGGGCCAGTCTAACCAACTCTGAATCTTGAAGTGTATGCCCTGCAGCAGACAATTCATCACGAGTCTCCTTAAGCTTCATGAGGAATGGATCCACATGCTCCCCCTTCTGCATCTAAGCAGATCTTAGCTTCTGCTCCAAGTACAGCTTCCGCTGCTTGGAAGATCCCTGATATAACGTAGCCAAGGCATCCCACATCTCTTTAGCAATCCCTCTGCCAGCGACATGACAAATCACGTGATCCTTTACTCCATCCAAGATCATCCTCTTGGCCTTCACCATTTTTGTTCAGTACTTCTTCAGCGGATCTAGATCTGCGGGCACAGCCACCACGTTGTCGATGTATATCTTGAGGGCATGTTCATCTAGACGGAATGACATTATAGCCTTCCAGATGACATAGTTGGATGCTTCGTCCAGCCTGTCTTGATCCCTCAAGCCACTGGTTTCCATTCTTGCCACAAATGTCGGAAATCTCCTCTCTGCTTCTCACTGCTGCTACTCAGCCAATGAGAAAACGGACTTCTCGTCGAGAAGTTTACTGAGGAAAAGTTCCCTCACTGTGCTTCTCTTCTCTCTTCTAACGTCTTTCAGCCCAGCAATCTGCTTGCTAAAAAAAATCTGCATCCCGCCATCTCTCCTCACGCTGAGGCTTCAGCGCTGCTCCCTCTGCCTTGACAAACTTTCGAACTGGGAGTCTCTCCTCTCTGCCGACTCACTCAAAGAGAGACTGCCTCGAAAATCATCCCTCCGGCTAGGACTGCGCAAACCAGCAGAGGTTTCGAACTGCTGCCTCCTGCAGCTTTTCGATCTCCCTCTTCTACTCAGCGTTGGCTTCTCCGACACTGCTCTTCTTGTTCCACCTGCACCTCTGATACCATGTGAAAAATCCCCAATAGGAATCACTACTGCAGCAACTGATGATATTACTCCTTTTTGTTAAATTCCTTTAAACAAATTACTTGCAGTTTCCTACGGCAAATATCGTAATACATACACTACAACCTTCACTTAATTAAATTATATGTAAAAACAACAGACTGAGCAAGAAAGAAAATACAACACAATGACACCGTTATTTTTGGACAAATGTACCTAGAAAAACCAAATGCGGGAAAACCAATGCAGAGTCGAGCCTGCTTACGCATCCTCTCCCTATGGTCGAGCACCTAAAGGTGATGGCGGCAGATTTGAGGGTTTTATTATTATGCGGGAGAAAATCTGAGTACAATTCTTGGATGCTCAACTAGCAATCCAATACAGAGAGAAACTGGACAAAATGAATGGTGAAATGATCTCACCCTGTCACTGGTAGAATCTAAGTCTGATCACGCTAAACTAGAGCCTCTGCGTACCATCTGTGCAAGACTGCATCACTCCTACGCAGTTTCTGCGTCACCCCTGCTGGGTATTATGCTACTCTTTCTATGGACCCTCTACTGGCTAGAAAATCCAAATCTCTACCTTCGTGTCTCACACCCCGGCTCCCGCCTACTGAAATTTGATTTCCTCAGTAGGAATTTGATCTCCCTCTAAGGCCTACGTCGCCACTGTGTCAACTCTGCGTGGGCCCGCATCTGCCTCTCTCTGGACGTCGTTCTACCATCTCTCTGCCTCGAACTCTCTGGCGCAGGAAAACTTTCTTCTTTGAAATACTCACTGCCCCTCTCAGCAAGAAATCTCCTCGATCAGAGTTTCCTCCTGAGAACTTCTTCACTTCAGAAATATGATCTCTTGATCTCTCGATGTGTTTTCCAAATGACCCTCAAGCTTCATTAAATAATCTTCTTGTTGACATTCAACGGCCCAGATTAAAAGCTAATCAATGGCTAAGATCATTTTAGCTTGATCCTCGTCTTCTTCTAGATGATAGATTAATCCCAGCCCAGTACTTGGCCGCACAGGTGGACGAATTGTTCCTCAAGGAGGTGTTTCGGCTACATGGTCTCCCAAAGACCATTGTTAGTGACCAAGACAGCCGGTTCATGGCTAGATTTTGGCAGGAGCTATTCTGGTTGGCGGGTACTGAGCTCACCCTAAGTACCAGTTACCACCTCCACACAGACGGGAAGACGAAGATAGTTAACAAGCGGTTGGAGCGCTACTTACGTAACTATGTGACAGGTTAGCAGAGAGCATGGATACGGTGGCTACACTTGGGAGAATATTCCTACAACACTACGCACCACATGCCCATAGGTATGTCACCATATTGAGCTCTGTATGGTTACGATCATTGTCTTTCGCTGACATTATGAGTAATGTCCCTTCCTAAATTATTTTCGAACACGATTAATTTCTCCATTTTGGGGCCGATTTTGGAGGTGATGGGGCCCACTCAATTTTATTAGGAGGCTAGACTTGGTAGAAGTTATTTCAATATGGTTAATTTGTATGTGGGGGCCACCCACACTAGGAGGATACACATTCCCTAGGTCGATTTGCATGAAGGGGAAATCAATGGTTAAGTGAAGGACCCACGATGGAGGGAAAATGGAGGGAAAGGTACTCCACGAAATCTATAAAGGCAACTCTCCTCATCTCCTCCATGACTGCGCAGTCATTGGAGTGAGACTCTTTGGAGCAGCACCATCCGGGGGAGTTTGGAGTCGAGAGGCTGGGAGATCATTTGGAGGTCCATTAGAGGAGGATTGTTGGAGTTGGGAGAGCAGATATTGACAAGATCAGTCACAGCAACAGAATTCGAAATTGGAGGAGGGCCAAGCCGTGAAGGGTCAATTTTTGAAGGTTGGAACCAAGGGAAACCCTTTCTGGGTTTCTCTGGGTTTTTGGCAAGGAGTACGCTCCTAATTTTATAGAATTTTCTAGGTAGATCTGAGGGGTCAAACAGGAGTCTCAACTCAGCCAGCAACGAGGGGAGCTAGGGGGAATTTGGGCCAAAATTCCGAGGTCAACATTTGGCCAATTCCTTCATGGTTTATTCTGTGTTTCTTGAGTAGAGGTTGGGATTAATTTCCCATAATTTTCTACGCAACAAGGAAGGCTCTAACAGCAGATCATTTCAGGCAACAGCACCTTTTGGGCAGTAATAGCGCAGCTCTTGGGCCGGATTACCAACAAATTTGAGGAGGGTGTTGTTAGAGTCGGTCTAGTAGCCCTCCATCAGCGATCAAAGCTCTTTGCATTTGCATAGGTAGGTGTCTCATCAGTGTCATTTTTTTTGCATTCCGTTAGGCATGCCATAACCCTGATGGAAGAGCTGGTGTCTTTGTCTCCCTCTGGGCACTGGTGGATCAGCTTGTTTCAGTCATTAAACTTTGTCAAGGTTACTTGTCTATTGTCTTGAGATCAAATTTTTAGGTCTAGGGTTTTTGGTCAAATTTGTCTTCAAGTTCATGTCTCTGAAGGTCAATAAGTGCCCAGCAAGCCAGAGGGATGATTTTCAAAGTGTTTCTTCGAAAGATTCTATCTTGTACAGTTAATTTTCACCTTGGATTTAAAAACCCTGTTTTTAAAGCCAAGGTCATTTTTCAAAATTTTGTAAAAAATGGTAAAAATTCACAAGGCTTCAAAGGACAGCATGTAACCCTGGCTCCCTTGCCAAGATCCCTCAGATGCTATCCCTGCAAAAAATTATCAAAGAAAAGCATCAAATCAATCAGTTTCAAGACAAAAGGAAACCAAAAAGTCAAGTTTATAAAGTGTCAAAGAAAAACATTATAAAGTGGGTTATGATATGAAATTAATTCAAATAAAGTTATAAAAACCCCAATCTCCCTCCATCGAGCCTCATTGTGCATCCAAGTCATTGAGCAAGTGATTGCAAGTGAGTTCGAGCCGAAGTTGTGAGTTGCAGAGGCGCGCGACCCGTTGAGCGCCCTCCGACAGTGCAAAATTGTAACGGGCGCGACCCGTCAGAGGCGCGCGACCCGTTGGGTGAGGCGCGCGACCCGTCAGCGCCTTCATTGTAAAAACTGCCTGTAAATTCACCAAGGAACCACAAAATCGCTGAATTGTGTGAGGTAGGCCCTCCAACTCAAAAATTTGTTGCTTGTTATGGTTAAAGGAAATCATGAGTGCATTTTCAAAGGTCTCCATTTGCAAATGAAAAGCTCCACTTTGCTTTGGTTTAAAATTGTAAAAATGGCTAGGGTTTATATGCTGTTTTAAGGTATCCCCTTGTTATCATTTTTGTATCCCCTTGTTATCATTTTTTCCCCATTTCCCATTTCTTTTTCCTTGTCTTTCTATGTAAATTTCCCTTGCAAAATTGGTGAAAAGCCCTAAACCCTACCCCTCTTCTCTAAGAAATAAAAATCAAACCCTAACTCTACCTCTCATAGTATCCATGTAAATAAATTTATATAATGATGCATATGCAATGATTTTGCTATGATTTTTCCCTAAAATCCCTGTTTTATATATTATTATTCCCATTTTCCCTTTAAAGTATCCCTCCCCTAACATTCCCCTCGTGCTCCTTGTCCCCTTGAAACAGCATTTTAATCAGCATTTTACAAAGCAGAAACAGCAGTATATTTCAGCCACTTTGCTCTTAAAACAATGTCAGAAACCGAAACCAATTATGAGCAAAGTGATGACCAGGCATCAGCTTCAGAGATTGAGGTACAGAGGAGGCCTCATAAGGGTGGAAAGGGTGGACATCATAGAAGAGAGGAGCCCACCTCTTTGGCAGATTTACAGGCTTGTCCTATGGCAGTCTCATGTTTCCGTTATATGTCTTGCTATGAGTTTTGCGAGAGGATCTCTCGGATTCAGCATCACAGGGAGTTGGCTCGCCTATTTGTTTTACATTTGCGTGATGGACATGTCAACCTTGCCGGGGTAGATTTTACATTGACACCCGAGGTGATTGCACAGGCCACAGGGATACCTAATGTCGGAGAGGTATGGAATAAGCGCAAGGTGTTGGACAGTGTTCAGTTTGAGCCTTTCATTAGACCTGCATTCATGAGACATTTGACGAGTGTATTTCCCTTCAGATTTTTGAGGAGTGAGTATGCTCCCATGATGAGGCTTATCATGCTCTTTTTCACCTGTGAGGGCAGATTTTCACAGATATATTCGTACCATATTCGCCTAATGATGTGCATTTCACCCGGGTACGGATGATGAACATCCCTGTTTTCATGTGCCAGAACATTGAGAGGATGGTAACTTTGATGCAGAGGAAGAGCCCAGCACAGCAGTATAGGAGCCTCTATCATTACGGTTTGATTCAGCTTGTGCTCAGACATCAGTTGGCTCAGCAGGGCATCACATGGGAGGAGTTCATCTCTCGTGAGTTCTTTACAGCACCACCACCACATCCGGAGATTGTTCATGAGGAGGGAGGACCATCACAGCAGCATGATATCCACGGGACTAGCCATGTCAGCTCTTCTCCATTGGTCACTTATCAGAGAGGCCACAGGGCCTTATTTGCAGCAGCTAGGCGAGTATTTTCTCCACACCAGGTGGAAGGTGTCTCGCCTTCTTCATCAGCACCACGAGTGTTATCTCCACACCAGGTGGAAGGGGCCTCGTCTCCGACAGCAGCACAGGTATCAGAGAAGGGCAAACAGCCCAGGATTGATGAGGGGCCATCAGGTGTTCCAGATATAGAGCTTGTTGATCTTGATGTCAGTTCTCCTAGCCTAGAGTCAAAGGAGATCATTCAGCACCTTAGAGCTGAAAATGATGCATTGCAGAAGAGATTAGAAGGGGCACAATGGACAATCTCATATCTAGAACAACGCAACAAGCAGTTGGAGGATGAGCAAACTCTTGATGAGTTGTGGAGGATTCGTAGTGACCGCAACTTGAATCGAAGAAGACCCGGTGATTTAGTGCCAGTTGAGCGAGAGGCTATGCTTATCCGGCTCAATGCTCATTTAGAGAGGTTGTTGGCTAAGGCCAACCAAGATAAGAAATTGTTGAGAAACATGAAGAACCATTATTGGGCGCGGATGCACGTGTGCAAGGCGAAGATGAAGGTGCTCCAAAGGCGGTTGGCCAAGGCACAAAAAAGGAGAAAAAGGCCCGATCCCCTCCACATCTTGGCCGAGGCTTCCTTGAAGGAGCAAGGCACTAAATAGCTCAGCCACAGCACAAATACCAAGAAATTTTGAACATTTTGGGTCAATTTTGGTTTTTTCAGGCAATTTACAGGTTTTGCCCTCTCAACGGGTCTCACCCCCCGCGCGACCCTTTCACTTGGCAACTCTATTTTCAAAAAACTCAACATTTCTGGATTTGGCATGAAAAGTTACACATGCTCATCCATTGCCAAGAGATTTTATGAAGTTTTGGGCCTCCTGAAAGTCAAAAAACAAGCAAAAAATGACTTTCTGCCACATTTTTGACACACAGAAAGCAGTTTTGGGAGATTGCAATTTTGGAGTGGCAAATGACAACCAAATTCAGAAATTCCAGTTGGGTTGGAAAGTAGACTCACAGACCTTTCCAACAAGCCTACTCTTGCCTCATTTGGACACCTGGAAGTGCCCTCAAAAGCGCGCGACCCATCAGGCAAATTTCTCAAAATTTCAGTGTACAGCTCAACAAAACGCAGTTTTGACTGTGTTTGATTTTTTGGAATGGATTGTCATCCTCCTTGATGTAAATAATGTAATTTTATGACACTTTTACACTTATGTATCTCTTCTAGAAGATTCATTCATGAAATAGGTGAAAATTAAATGAATGAATTGGTTTCCTAGCTTATAGAGGCAAGTTGTTTTGACTACCTAGTTTTTAGTGCTTAGTTTAGAAGTGGTTGAAACAGCTCCTAGGATAGTGAGCTCGACCCCTAGAGGCAGGGAAAGATGTTAGATGATCTATATTATGTACTCTCTTGCTCATTTTCATGGTTGGACTCTTGAGGGAGAAGCTCTTATTGTATTACTCACTGTATCTCTGCAATTTTTGGCAAAGGAAGACCACGGTTTTGCAGTGCTTTTTGGGATTCTTGTGGTCACATGTATTGATGGTGTGTTTCTCTTTGTACTTGTAAGTGTGTTATGTGAATCATTTCCTTACTTTTCCTTCTGCACATTAGGCAAATGAAGTGTTAAAGTAGAACTCATGACTGTCATGCTCTGCTTTTAAGTTTGCTTAATATCAATGTTTTCGACTGTTTAAAGGGAATTCAAGGTTATTGCTTGCTCTCTTTAACTCCTCACCGGTCATTCTCATCCATCCATCTCTATTAAAGGCATCAATACTGTTTCCTATCTCGCCCCAAAGAACCCCCTGCGAAAACTATGTCCAATCCCCGCACCTAAAATTGCCATTTCCCCAATTTTCCACCAAAAACCCTAAAAATCCCAAATCAACCCTTTTGATCAGTTTACTAGCCTAAAATCAGTGTTACCCTATTGGTTATCTCGCCCATTGAAGATCTTTATCGAGATAGACCGGAGAGAGCCCTCTCCTGCCCCGTAGGGCTAGCTACGAGGCTATGTGGTTTGATGTTGCCTTGAGGTTTACCTTTCTCAGCCTGAGGTGAAATTTCAATCGCTAACAGGTGTTCCATTGTTCATTTTGGGATTTTATTAGCTTTCCTAGAGCAAGCCCAGGTGCACACATTCCAGTACCTTGTCATACACCTCTTCCATTTAATAAAATGAGTAGACCACGCAATTTGGTTGTTAATTTTGTGCTCTGATGGTCTGATTTAATTTAAAGTGTTGTTTTTATTGTTTGCTTTGCATAACACTATTTTTCCTAGTTTGGAACTTTACATTATGTTTAGAGACAGCAGGGCCCCAAAGAAAAAGGACTGGATACAGGAGATCCAAGACATCTTGAGGGCTCTGAAAGACAACACGCAGATGGCCCAAAACCAGCAGAAGCTATATGCAAACAGGGGCAGAGTTGAGAGGCAGTTCAATGTAGGGGACTTGGTATTCTTGAGGCTTCAACCATACTGGCAGTCTACACTCAAACAAAAGGGGGCCGAGAAGCTCAAACCCCGCTTCTATGGACCATATCGTGTCACACAGAGGGTGGGGGAGGTAGCATATGAGTTGGAGCTACCCCCGAGGAGCTGGGTGCACAACATCATTCATGTGTCTTGCCTGAAAAAGGCACTGAGATAGCAGGTTACAACAATTACAAAGCTAACCCCTGTGGACGATGAGGGGCATTTGGTGTTGGAACAGGAGGCCATTTTGGATACCAGGGAGAGACATCTGCGTAACAAGGTCATCAAGGAGTTTTTGATCCGATGGAAATACTGCCAGATAAGGATGCCACCGCCACCTGGAAGGCGGAGCAAATACTACAACATCCCTCATTGCAGTTGCTTCAGGAGAAGCAACGTTTTGGCGGGGAGGGCTATGATATTCCTACTTAGTATTTTACTAAGTAAATATCAATTTTGCTCATTTTTTATTTATTACATGGATGCACCTAGGGGGAGTGGGCTTAGAGGACCCACATTTGTGTTGGCATTATGTTTCTGGTATGGCTCTATGTTACAGATGTTGTACTTGATGGCAACACCCGTGGCTATGCTCTGATTAGGCTCTCAAAATGATGAAAATTAAGAAGTACGCAGGAGAACAATTCAGAAGATGCGTACACGCAGGTACACCATGAAGGGACCGTGGCCAGACACGTAGGTCACCCGTTCAGGAGGTGCGTACCCCCAGTTTCACTTACTTCAAGGCAGAGAAGCGCGTTCACGTGGGGTTTCCTATGTTTGGCCCGTGGTATTTAGCCCGCCGCTCTTGATTCTATGGTTTTGGCCAGTGGTATTGTTTTATATTATTATTATTATTGAGCCCCACGTTTTTGGGCCCCTTGCATTGGTGATCTATGGTATTGATCCATGATTTTAGGAGGAGCTTGCCTATATAAAGCAAAGGAGATCACTTGGCTAAGTATCTTTTGCAATTGAATATCTTAAGATCTGAAATATTGGGTTATTGTCTTAAAAGCTTGATCTATATGTAAGTGAAGTTGAAAGCGAATCTGTGAAGGCTGATCTCTCGAGCGCATGATCAGATCTGGGCATCTGACTAACTGTGCCACACTGGTGGACTGCCAATTCGGTCCTAATCAGAAGTACGCAGGTGATTAACGGTACAGGTGCATGGGTACGCAGAGCAGAAACAGGAGAGCTGCGTGGGTACGCAGAGCAAAAGAAGGGGTACTGCATGGGTACGCAGAGCAGAAGAAGGAGAACTGCATGGGTAGCAGTGCGACAAAGGTTCAGGTGCGTACGCACAGCAAAAGTACGCGGCGCGATAGTATCTTTGAGTGCATGGCTTCAGTAACAGTACGCGGCGCGATAGTGTCTCTGGGTGCGTACCTACAGTAACAGTACGCAGCGCAATAGTGTCTCTGGGTGCGTACCTACAGTAACAGTACGCAGCGCGATTGAAGAAGCAGTGCGTGGGTACGCGGTGCAGCAAAAGGCTCTCTGCGGGTATACGCAGGGAAGCAGAGGGTGAAGTGTGTAGCGACGCAGGCCAGAGAAAGAAAAACTGCGTATCTGTCTTAAGATCTTCTGTTTACTGAATTTTTTTGTTGATAAGGTGTTCTGGGTTAGTTTTGTTACTGTTGATCTGGTTACTGCAGTTGACTGTGTAATTTACATGTACTTGATGATCATTTGATGCTTATGGATCCAGTTTGAAAATTTATGAAAAGTGGTCCTTGTAAGAAAAGAAGTAGGGGGTTGTAGCTCCCTTCCAGGAAAGACTGGAAAACGAGAGAGAGTTGTAGCTCTCTACAGGTTGTAGCCTGTGTACTGGTAAAGGACTGCACCGGTACAAAATCATTGTAAAAGGAGTTTCTAATTTGAAAGAAGATAGAGACATATTGCAGCAGGTGGTTTTCACCCACATTGGGTTTCCACCTTACATCTGGTGTTCTTTGGTGTGACTATCTGTTTTTTTTACTTGTTCATGCTCATTATTTTATGGTACTGATATGCAAAAATAATTCAAAGTATAAATAAGGAAGAATTGTTAAAAGAACTTGATAATACTGATTCACCCCCCCTCTCAGTATTATTTCCAACAATTGGTATCAGAGCAGGTCCTTCGGAGAAGCTTGATCGCTTGAAGGAAGATCATTCATCATGAGCAACTACGAGAGGGAAGCATCAATCAGGCCACCAATTTTTGATGGGACAAACTTCAATTATTGGAAGGTAAGAGTTACTGCCTATCTTCAATCTCTTGGTACAGAAGTTTGGGATATCATAGATACAGGCTACACTTTTCCTTCAGCTACTCCTACAGATGCGGCCGAAAATAAGAAATATGAAACAAATGCTAAAGCAGTCAATACTTTGCTGGGATGCTTATCTCAAACAGAATTCGTAAAGGTTATGCAATATAAATCCGCAAAAGAAATATGGGACAAGATTGTCTTGAGCTACGAAGGAGATGAACAGGTAAAGCGTGCTAAACTTCAAACTCTCAAGATTCAGTATGAGAATGTCAGGATGTATAATGATAAAAGTGTGGCTAACTATTTTCTTCGGGTAGATGAGATTGTTAATTGCATGAAAAATTTGGGTGAAGAAATAAAAGAGGCTATTGTAGTTGAAAAAGTTCTAAGATCATTGTCCCCCAAGTTTGAATCTAAAGTGTCTGCAATAGAAGAAAAGGAAAATCTACGAATTCTTACTATGTCTCAGCTTCACGGAATTCTAACTGCTTATGAAATGAGAAAGGGAGGTCCTTCAGACAGAAGAGAAGTTGCTTTCAAGGCTTCAGGCAAAGGAGATTATTATGAAGCAAGTCACGTGCCAGAAGAAGAAGAAGAAGAATCAAATTTTGTCAGAAATCTTCAAAGGGGTTCTGGAAGGTTCAGAGGTAAGTTACCTTTTAAATGCTTTGCTTGTGGAAGAGTAGGTCATTATGCTGCAAAATGTCCTTATAAGGATAAAGGAAAGGAACCTGCTAGATGGAACAAGAAACAGAGTGCAAATAAGAAAAGCTACTACACTCATGAAGATAGTGATGGTCTATCAAATAGTGATGAAGATGAACGAGGTAATGACTATAAATTGTTGATGGCATTTGAAGATGATGATTATATGGATGCTATAGATGTGGATAGCCTTTATGAAGAAATTAGTAGACTCAAGAGATGTATAGAAGAAAAAAATATGATCATTGATACTCTACAATTTCAAATTGATGAAAAGGAAAAACATCTTGAAAAATTAGAAGGTGAAATTGTTGGTCTTAGAAAAGAGACTGAGAAAACAAAAACTATTAATCTTAAGTTTGTCAAAGGATCTGAAACTTTGGATGAGATTATCAATGTACAACGTTCTCCACTAAACAAGACAGGTCTGGGCTATAATGGAGAAACTTCTCAAGCATCCACCTCAAAAAGTTATCTTGATGCAGCAAGAAGAAATGAGCAAAAGCACAATGGAGACCATCAGGTAAAGCAGGGACGAATTGCAAACAGAGACTATTAGGGGCAATCCGTCTTAAGGGTGAACAAAAGCTACAACCAGCCACAGGTAAAATCTTCTCAATTTGGTTCAAGAATGGATGACAATAGAAATTACAATCATTTGGCCGGTAGATTTGATAACCGCAGAAGTTTCTTCAATGGACAATGCTTTTCTTGCCATAACTTTGGTCACAACGTAGCTCAATGTGTTGCATATAAAACGATCATGACTAGAGAAGCTCAGAAACAAAGAAGTATGACTGGGATTACAAAAAAGACCTATAACAACTTTTCGGTTCTTGAAAATGAAGTTGAATGTTCTATTTGCAATAACTTTGGTCATGAAGATTCTGAATGCAAGAGCAGGTTTCAGCAGACAAAGGAACAAGCCTCAAGCACCAAAACATGGAGAATAAAGGAACCACAACCAGAAAGATGTGGGATAGCATTTTATGCAGAGGGACAGGAAAATCTATGGTACATTGACAGTGGATGTTTGAAGCATATGACAGGTGATAAAGAAAAACTTGAATCATATTCTGCTCTAGAGAAAGGAAAGAAAGTTTCTTTTGGAAATGATACTCCTGCAACTATAAAAGGAAAAGGCACTGCTCAGTTAAAAGAAAAGGTCAAAGCTGGAAATGTTTTGTATGTGGATGGATTGAAACATAATCTTCTAAGTGTCAGCGAGATGTGTGATCAAAGAACCGAGGTAATATTCAGATCAAATGGATGTCTTGTTCGTGATCTTGATACAGGTAAAACAGTTATCAAAGGTAAAAGAACTCCAAATAATCTATACATATTTGAAGAAGGACAACAACAATGCTATCTGAGCAAGGATGATGAACACTGGTTATGGCATCGGAGGTTGGGGCATCTAAGCTTTTCACAAATAAGGAAAGCATGCATATATCAGGCAGTTCGCGATCTTCCAGATATCAAAATTCCAGACAACACCATATGCAAATCATGTTAGTTTGGAAAGCAAACCCGAACTAACTTTCCAGAGAAGGAAGGATCAGCTAACATGCCTCTTGAGCTAGTACATACAGATACATGTGGTCCATTCAGGAAAAGGACACCTCGAGGAGAAGAATACTTGATATTATTCATTGACGACTTCTCCAGGTTTGTCTGGTTAGGACTTATGAAGCACAAAGATGAAGCATTCGAAAAATTCAAATCCTTCAAAGCCTTGGTTGAGAATGAATCAGGACACAAAATTAAGTGTCTCAGATCCGACAGAGGTGGGGAGTTTACCTCAAATGAATTTTTCGATTTCTGTGAAGAACATGGGATAAGAAGAGAATTCTCTACAGCTAGAACTCCTCAGCAAAATGGAGTTGTGGAAAGAATGAACAGAACAATCCAACAAATGGCTCGTGCTATGCTTGATGAGTCGGGAACTCCCGCAACTTTCTGGGGAGAAGCTGCACATGCTGCGGTTGTTATTCTCAACAAAACAAATGTCCGGGTGAACAGCACTCAAACCCCTCATGAGCTCTGGTGTGGTGAGACTCCTTCGGTAAAGCACTTCAAAATCTTTGGGAGCAAATGTTATATTAAGAATACTGATGAGCAACTTGGAAAACTTGAACCTAGAGCAGATGAAGGTATTCTTGGTTATTCTCCTCATAGCAAAGCATACAAGTGCTACAATAAGAGACTTGGCAGAATTGTTGACAGCATTGATGTAGTGGTTGATGAGAAGGGATACATTCCTAAGCAAGTACATCATGAAGACATCGAAGAAGATGAAGGCTACCCTCAAAGACAGAATGATGAAGAAGAAGAACCTCAAGAAGAACCAGAGGAGCAGACAAGAATAGAAGAGAAGACTCCATCCAGATATGTTCAGAAGAATCATCCAGAATCTCAGATTGTGGGGCAGAAAGAAGCAGGTGTACAAACAAGAATAACAATTGCAGAAGCCTCAAGCTATTTGGCATTACTCTCTTCCACTGAACCACAAAATGTGAAAGAGGCATGCAAAGATGAATGTTGGGTGAAAGCAATGGATGAAGAACTTGAGCAAATCGAAAAGAACAACACTTTGGAGCTGGTCCCTAGACCAAAGGATAAGAATGTTATCGGAACAAAATGGGTCTTCAAAAATAAATTGAATGAAAATGGAGAAGTAATTAGAAACAAGGCCAGACTTGCTTGTAAAGGGTATGCGCAGCAAGAAGGAATAGACTTTGAAGAAATCTTTGCTCCTATTGCCAGACTTGAGGCCATCCGAATGTTCCTTGCTCTCTCAAGCTTTCAAAACTTCAAAGTATTTCAAATGGACGTGAAATCAGCCTTTCTGAATGGAGACTTGGAAGAAGAAGTATACATTGAGCAGCCAGATGGGTTCATTCTTGGAAATGATCCAAATCTTGTATGCAGATTGAAAAAGGCTCTCTATGGTCTCAAACAAGCTCCAAGGGCTTGGTACTATCGTTTGGACAAATATCTTCATCAACAAGGTTTTTCAAAAGGATCAACGGATAGCAATCTTTATATAAAAGTTGAAAATGACAAATTGTTAATACTTGTTGTGTATGTAGATGACATTATCTTTGGTAGCAATGAAGAAGATATGAGTCAAAGCTTTGCCTTGGTCATGCAGAAAGAATTTGAAATGTCCTTGCTGGGAGAACTGACATATTTCCTTGGTTTGCAAATCCAACAAAAAGGAGGAATCTTTTTGTCTCAAACCAAGTATCTCAAACAGATTTTGAAGAAATATGGCATGGAAGATGCAAAACCAGTATGTACACCCATGGTCACAGGATGTAGCCTCAGTGCAAATGATGAATCTGCAGCAGTACATCAACCAACCTACAGATCTATGATTGGAAGTCTACTTTATTTGACAGGTACCTGACCGGACATCATGCATGCAGTAGGAATAGTTGGAAGATTTCAGGCAAATCCAAAGGAGACTCATCTTCAGGCAGTGAAGAGAATTTTCAAATATCTTCAAGGGACACAAAATTATGACTTATGGTATCCTAGAGATACAGATCTCACACTTCATGCTTATACAGATGCAGATTGGGCCGGAAGCGTGGATGACAGGAAGAGCACAAGTGGTGGTGCGTTCTTTATGGGTTCCAGATTAGTATCTTGGTTCAGCAAGAACAGAGTTCGATTGCCTTGTCTACAACTGAAGCAGAAAATGTTGTTGCTGCATCTTGCTACACTCAACTCCTTTGGATGATGCAGACCTTGCAGGATTTTCAAATCACTTGTACACCACCTATCTCCATCTTATGTGATAACACAAGTGCAATCAGCATCTCAAAGAACCCAGTCATGCATTCAAAAACCAAGCACATACCAATCAAGTATCATTTTCTCCGAGAACAAGTGCTTGAACAGAAGGTCAAGTTGGAGTATGTTCCTTCTAAGGAACAAGTTGCTGATATACTCACCAAACCATTGCACAGGGAAACTTTTGAATACCTCAGGCAAAAACTGGGGGTTGTTGATGCATCATCTTATTGAAACTCTTCTGATTGATGGTTGTACGCAAGGTTCATGCGTACATGTGTTGGGTTGCGGTTTGATTGAAGATAAAATGGCACAGGTTCAGGGGGAACATATAATGCATTGTTGGCATTATGGAGGATGTACAGGAGGAGATCATGGATGCTGGTCTGAATATAGCTGCAATATGTCTCTATCTCTTTCATGGTTCATATTCAGGGGGAGCATGTTCTTAGGGGGAGCATAACCCTGTGCCCTTGATGTCAAAGGGGGAGAATGAAGCTGAAGTTTTTGAGGTTGCCATCAAGTCCAAAGGGGGAGATTGTTGGCATTATGTTTCTGGTATGGCTCTATGTTACAGATGTTGTACTTGATGGCAACACCCGTGGCTATGCTCTGATCAGGCTCTCAAAATGATGAAAATTAAGAAGTACGCAGGAGAACAGTTCAGAAGATGCGTACACGCAGGTACACTGTGAAGGGACCGCGGCCAGACACGCAGGTCACCCGTTCAGGAGGTGTGTACCCCCAGTTTCACTTACTTCAAGGCAGAGAAGCGCGTTCACGTGGGGTTTCCTATGTTTGGCCCGTGGTATTTAGCCCGCCGCTCTTGATTCTATGGTTTTGGCCCGTGGTATTGTTTTATATTATTATTATTATTGAGCCCCACGTTTTTGGGCCCCTTGTATTGGTGATCTATGGTATTGATCCATGATTTTAGGAGGAGCTTGCCTATATAAAGCAAAGGAGATCACTTGGCTAAGTATCTTTTGCAATTGAATATCTTAAGATCTGAAATATTGGGTTATTGTCTTAAAAGCTTGATCTATATGTAAGTGAAGTTGAAAGCGAATCTGTGAAGGGTGATCTCTCGAGCACATGATCAGATCTGGGCATCTGACTAACTGTGCCACACTGGTGGACTGCCAATTCGGCCCTAATCAGAAGTACGCAGGTGATTAACGGTACAGGTGCATGGGTACGCAGAGCAGAAACAGGAGAGCTGCGTGGGTACGCAGAGCAGAAGAAGGGGTATTGCGTGGGTACGCAGAGCAGAAACAGGAGAGCTGCGTGGGTACGCAGAGCAGAAGAAGGGGTACTGCGTGGGTACGCAGAGCAGAAGAAGGAGAACTGCGTGGGTACGCAGTGCGACAAAGGTTCAGGTGCGTACGCACAGCAAAAGTACGCGGCGCGATAGTATCTTTGAGTGCATGGCTTCAGTAACAGTACGCGGCGCGATAGTGTCTCTGGGTGCGTACCTACAGTAACAGTACGCAGCGCGATAGTGTCTCTGGGTGCGTACCTACAGTAACAGTACGCAGCGCGATTGAAGAAGCAGTGCGTGGGTACGCGGTGCAGCAGAAGGCTCTCTGCGAGTATACGCAGGGAAGCAGAGGGTGAAGTGCGTAGCGACGCAGGCCAGAGAAAGAAAAACTGCGTATCTGTCTTAAGATCTTCTGTTTACTGAATTTTTCTGTTGATAAGGTGTTCTGGGTTAGTTTTGTCACTGTTGATCTGGTTACTGCAGTTGACTGTGTAATTTACATGTACTTGATGATCATTTGATGCTTATGGATCCAGTTTGAAAATTTATGAAAAGTGGTCCTTGTAAGAAAAGAAGTAGGGGGTTGTAGCTCCCTTCCAGGAAAGACTGGAAAACGAGAGAGAGTTGTAGCTCTCTGCAGGTTGCAGCCTGTGTACTGGTAAAGGACTGCACCGGTACAAAATCATTGTAAAAGGAGTTTCTAATTTGAAAGAAGATAGAGACATATTGCAGCAGGTGGTTTTCACCCACATTGGGTTTCCACCTTACATCTGGTGTTCTTTGGTGTGACTATCTGTTTTTTTTTACTTGTTCATGCTCATTATTTTATGGTACTGATATGCAAAAATAATTCAAAGTATAAATAAGGAAGAATTGTTAAAAGAACTTGATAATACTAATTCACCCCCCCTCTCAGTATTATTTCCAACAATTTGATTTTTGGCACAAGAGGCACTCCAACATTAGAGTTAGACGAAAGATTGCGACCTTGGTGGAGCGTGGGGGCCACCACAAGGGAATTTTGGCCCACATGGAGAGTATGCTCTCATTGGAGCGGAATTCATGTGAGGAGTTCGATGTGGGCTCACATGGGCAATCCTGGAGGCAGCTTGACAAAAGGAAGAAGGGACTCTCATTTTGCTCATTCATCTATCGTTTCAAAAATTGTCTCTTGACATAGCATGCTTGAGCAAGAGCCAAGTCTGCATGTGTTATTCAGCACACAGGTGTTTCCGAATAGAGATCCCAACCTCTGCTTCAGTGGACTTCAAGTGCCATCCCAAGGAGGGAGTTCTACTTAGTCCTGAACCATACCAGTAGCAGTGAGGTCGTACTACAGTAGAGGGAAAGCTACAACAACGCAAAGACTGCGCAGTATTGGGTAGAGTCACTCCGGGAGGTTGAAGAGTGAGTGGAGTTTGAGGTGGAGACTTGGAGTTAAGGCCTGGGGAGCCTTCTAACAGGGATTGCCGGTATTTTTGGGGCATTTACCAGCAAATTATACAAGTAGGTCAATTTGCCCAGCAGCAGAGCCACTCAAGCCAAAGAGGGTCGAATTTCCGGGGTCAAGCTTTGGCTAAACCCATTGTGGGTTATTCTAGGTTTATTGAGCAAAGGTTGGCATTAATTTCCCGGAATTTTCTTGGCAGTGGATAGGGCCCTAGCAGCAAAGCATTTCAGGCCAGTTTCAGCGCAGAGCCTGTTGAAGTTTCTAAGTTTTACTTATTTAGAAACTCTCCATGCACTTTATCTGATTTATTCCTACCTAGTTGTTATTTTCCTTAACAAGTTATTTACAATGTAAATACTGAAAATAAACATTAGTGGATGCTCAACATATTACAGGTCAACAACTAAAAGAAACAGAAACAAACACACCATATGACACCATTATTTTTGGACTAATGTCCCCAGAAAACCCAATGTGGGAAAACCAGTGCAATTATCTGAGAGTTTTCTTATTAAGCAATATCAGAGTACAATCTAGGTGTAGAAACTGCCCTACCCAACAGAGAGTTTCCTTGGCAGTAATACCTCTCAATTTCTAACAAATCTCCTGACTAAAACCCAAGATAATCCTTCCGATAGCTACCCAGCACAAATCTGCCCCAGAAACCCGAACGTCAGCCTCTCTCTGGACTATGTCAGCCCCTCTTTGTCCCACGTTAGCACTGCGTCACCCCAGATGGGTCTGCGTCAGCGCTGGGATGCCCTGCATCAGCCCTCTGGCCCTCTACGTCAACACGTTGGCCTCTCTGGGGCTCTGCGTAGCTCCCGACTGCCTCTACGTGAGCCCTAGTTGGCTCTGCGTCACTCTCCTTGGCTATTGCGCTGCTCTCCCTACACTATCTCTGCCTCTTTGTCTCTTTGTACTCAATTGCCCCTCAGCTGCATCTCCCGATCACTAATTATATCTCTCTTAGCAAACACCGCTCTAGAGAATAGAATGACTAATCACTCTGGTGTGTTCTCCAAGTGACCCTCAAGCCTCCTCTTATACTTTTCCTGTTGACATATCAACGGACAAGATTAAGTCCCTAATCAACGGCTAAGATTAGATTTGGCTTGATCCATGTCTTTTGGACCATTCTAACACAAATTCATATTAGTATACATTAATATTTTATTTTCCCTAAGTTTAGACTTAGGGATTCCATTAAAAAATATTAATTATTTTAATATCTCTTGATCTGTTTAGAATCTGCCTGAACCCTTTCTGGGTATTGGAGATCTCATGTGCCCCAACCTCTCCACCAAATTTCGTGGCTAGAGCACATTCGATGCTACCCCAAATCAACAAAGCCAAGGCAGCGTAGTGATTGAGAAGAGGAGGGTGTCCAACATTTCACCTAGGGCTTTGCTAACTTACTTTGAGCATGCCCAGTTGCATTCTTTCCAGCACCTTTATTATACACTCTTGTTCATTAATAAAATGGCTTAGCAGCGCAATTTTTGGTGTCATTTGGTGTTCTGATTGCATGTTTTTGTTTGTGTGAATTTTATGTCTATTGCATGCCTGTTATTGACTGTAAATTTTCCTTAAGGATATTATAATAGTCCCCATGGAAATGAGATGGTGGAAAGCATGTTGGGAACCAACTTACCCAAGAGACACAGGTAAGTGGCCTAGCTACTTGGTTTAATTTAGCAAGATTAAGGATTCAATTAGATTTAGAATTGAGACCAGTGCCTTATGGAGTCAAAAACTCTTGCTTATTATAAATTATGACCAAGTAACCAGATGGACAACAGCTACTTATATGATTAACTAACCTACATGAAATGCGACTCCTACGATCTAAGTGTGATGCAAGGATCTTGGTTAATTTTAGATTATATGCCTAATCTAAATAGAACCTTTCTCTTAACTATTTTGAGAAACAGTCTTCAGAGTAGGTTATGAAATGGAAGCCAACGAGAAGCAGGCAGTGGCCTGATTAACGATACCTCTCCCTATGTTCCAACTTCTAACCACCTAGTGCCTTCAGCGCTGCAAAGACTGTGGCTCGAACGACTTGGAAGGTCACTGTGTTAACCATTAAGAAGGGTTGAATCCCTCAAGCTAGATGACAGAGGGTTGTTCGAGGAGCCTATCAACCAAGCTTATGTTTGGAGTTAAGTTATTAACTTATTAATGCAACTATGCTTAGGAAGCTTATGCAATGATCGATGAGTGAAGTTCTTAGCTTAAGATCGTTTTAAATGTTTAAGTACTTAATTTATGATTATTCTTTATGACAAGATTACTTAGCAATAAATGAAAAGACAATCCTTACCAAATAAGAACGTGCCAAATATTTAAGTGTGAATTAGATACCAAAGATAATCACAAAGTTCTAACGACTACGGGATGTACACAAATCCCGTAATAACTTAACTCACACTTAGTCAAGATATCAATTGCAAGATTATAAAAGACAAAGCCACAATTGAAACAATTAGAGATCTCCAAAGATATTTCAACCAAGAAAATTCCAATGATGATGCCAATATCAAATCCACAAGATGCCAATAATAAAAGATGCTCAAGAATAAATCTTAAGATGCCAAAAGTAACTTAAACAAAATTTAGAAACTTAGAGCTTAGATGTGTGAGTGTCTTAAGTGCAAACTTTGACAATTATTAGAGCTTAAGATAAGAGAAGCAAATGTTAGATTTCCAATAATTAAAATCAGCAATAATACTTCATAATTTTCAGCGCTTATTAGTCTTATGACAACAGTGAGAAAATCACTTTAAATTCAAGAGACAACCAGCATATGATAACCACGGATGATCAATGAGATGCCCAACACTTTTCTAATGTAGATTATGAGTTTTAGTCCACTTAAGATGCAATCTTCGAACTTACATTAGATCTGATTTAACTTATTACAGCAGTAAGTAGATCAGAAAATTAGTGAGTTATTTGTGCCACAAGTGCCAAATCTGGCCCAAAACTTCAAAAAATTTGCCAAAACTGAAAAATCTAATTTTTGAGCCTTTTTAGATGAGTTATTCAGAAAAATTCAGATCTGATTATTTAGTTATGTAGAAAATTTCCAGCAAGCTAAAATTTAGATCTAAGTTAGATCTTTAATGCCCAAGTGGCCAAATTTCTAGAAAAATGAAATTTGCAAATTATAAGTATTTTTTACCAATTAAATGTATTTCTAGGGCACTTATATCACTGTTATGAATCAGAATTTACAGCTGTAATAAAATAGTGAGAAATTAGGGTTTAGACAGCAAACCCTAGGTCCAAGGCCTTGAAGATCACTTTGTCCAAACTTGTCAAAATTTAGTGATGAAGTTGCCACCTGCAAATCAAACCTTTTGAGCCAAATTTCTGAAAACCCACCAAGTATTCACTCCAGAAAAATCAGAAATGGACTTAGGGCAAACTAAGGCTAAGAGGAGCTAGGAAGAGGGCCAAGGAAGGTTGGAAAGGGCCTTAGAGGCCTAGAGGAAAGGCCTAGGAAGGCCTACGACAAGCCCTAGAGGGTTGTCGCTTGGCTTAAGGGAGAATCAAGAGGCCCTTAGGGGCAGCAGCCTAGGGCTTTTAGGCACATAGGGTCTGCGGCACCCTAAAGGGAACCTCAAAGGGCAGCCGCAAGCCCTTCTAGGGTTGCGGCCTTAGGAAAATCAAGGGGAGGAGGGGATCTGAAGACTCTAGGACTCGTGGCTAGGGATAGAAGCCCCTAAAACTCAAACGCAACGGGAAAAAGGGCTTACGCAAGGGGGTTGAGAGGCCAGCAATGTCTTTGGAGAGGGCAAATCCGGGCCCAAGAAGGCTCAAACTTGAAACCGCAACTTTAGAAATTTTTTATTCCTTTAGATCTATAATTCTACTCAATTTTTTCAATGTCTGTCCTTGCAAAAAAAAATAGAGACTAGATCTTACCCCCAAGGGCCTTGATCTAGCTCTATTCCATCTTTCTCCACTTGATCTCACCTGCACAAATAGATTTACAAATACCCAAAACCCCATATATATACAAGATCTCAAAACCCTAAAACCCCAATTAGCAAAAATAATATATAAAAATAATTTACAAATCTATTTACAAAATTTACAAGTGTACAAGGGTTTTGAAATAAATTTTGAGAGAATTTTTATGGAGTTTTTCTTGAAAATGGCTAATAACACTTTAGAAAATTAATGTATACTATATCCTTAACGAAATTTAAATCAACCGCATAAATATTTGGAATCCAAACAACGTCGGTTCATGCCCACAGTGTGTGAACTTGGAGACCAAGGACTGGGGACCCTGCAAACAATTTATATATTTTTCAAAAAAATTTGTTAGACAATATGGCAAATCAAATCATCTAAGATAAACCCAAAATCTATCAATAGAATGACTTTATCCGCATCTAATGAAAAACATTTTTAACATTAATCAGCACAATATACGAAAGCTCGTACCCAACACAAACCACAAATCAATGAACATTGAACACCTTGAACTACACCCCAAAGTCTTTATTATGATTCAAATAAATGTTCTCAGCAATACAATAATATTACATCAATGCTTCAGCAACAATTTCTTAGTCAGATATCAGATGGCTTTGACATACAAATGACTCTCTATATATAGATAAATCCTCCAAGTGGAAAACTAATGGCTAGTTGTCTTGATCCTCGTCAAAATAATCTTGGCCGTCAAGAAATACTTGATCATTTTTTAATCTTAGCCGTTGAATTTTTATTTTTTGAGGAATTTTCAAATTTCTCATTTAATTTCATTTATATTAGCTCAAAATTAATTATTTTGAGCTAATTTCCTCAAAAAATTGACTTTGACTTAACCACCAAGGTCTATGTTGATTTTTAATGTACCTTGGACAAGTGGTTTCCCATAGGTTAGTCTCTACCTAGGGAAAAGTGTCCAAAATAATTATTTTCCTAAGCGTGACTTTTTAAAGTGAAAGTGACCTTATAAGTGGTAAAGTCAATGTTAAATATAAAGTGAAAAGTGACTTTATACATAAAGTACAATGTGAGTACTTTATTTAATAGGTGAGTTAAAAAATAGAAAGTGAGAATTAAATGCACATGTATTCTCATCCCCTAATCTAAATGAATCTGAGCCATTAGATTTTAGGGTTGCCCAAAAGTCATTTAGGGAAACAAAAAGGGGAAAATAAAAGAAAAACTACATTTATTATTCATGAACAGATTAGAGAAAGGAGGTTGAGAGCTAGAGAAAAGTTCTAAAGGAGAAATTTGTTGCAGCAAGCTGGAGGAGTGATTTCAGGGCAAAGCTGGACAAGGAAATCAAGGCACAGAAGACAACAGAAGGTACAGTACGAACAACATTTAATGTTGTATGCTACATGTCGTTCGAGAGAAGTTTTTGAAAAAAAATTAATAATAATAAATTGAAAAATCCATATAGTTTGTATGGAATCTGTACAGTACATTCTATACAGTCCATATCCAAACAGTACATATTTTTAGCTTCAAGAGGGTATGGAAATCTGTTAAAATTGGCAACTAGGGCCAAACTCCATGTGGGTCATTTTATTTATGGCAGTTGATATTTTTCTTGGATCCCTCTCATCAAGAGGTGTAGGATTGATCTAAAGATCATCCAATTCCGATAAGTATTTATGGAGTTATGAATTTATATGCGTTATAAGACAATTCGTCAAAGTCAGCCAGCAATGAAATAAACCCCACATGTGCTCAACGTTTTAGTATAAATAGAGGTGGCCTTCAAGTCATTTCAACACACTTGGGATCTCTTCCTCTCTCTAGTTTTATTATGAGGAGATATCCTAAGGAATAATGTTGCCCTAATCCAGAGGGCAGAAAGTCGGAACTGTCGGAAAAGCCGAAATTGTCGGAAAAGCAGTCGGAACTGTTGGAAAAGCCGGAAATGACGGAAAAGCCGGAAATGACAGAAAAGTCGGAACTGTCGGAAAAGCCGGAACTGCTGGAAAAGTTGGAAAAGCCAGAAATGTCGAAAAAGTCGGAACTGCCAGAAAAGCTGGAAATATCGAAACTGCTAGAAAAGTCGGAAAAGTCGTAAAAGCCGAAACTGCCAGGACTGTCGGAACTGCCGAGAACAACTGGAACTGCCAGAACTGTCGAGAACAGCCGTAACTGCCAAAACTGCCAGGAACTACCGAAACAGTCGGAGCATCTATCTTCGAAGGAGAGCAGCATGCAAGGGACAACTAACTAACATTGGGACAGTTGTATGGTACTTAGCAGCAAATATACCAAGCATGCAATCTTATAGCTAGCATGCAACAACAAGCCTGCTAAGGACAACAAACATGCTAGGGACAACAACAAGCAAGGGACAACAAGCAAGCAAGGTGCAGCCAACACATAGGCCAGGATGGCATCATGGTGCAGCAACGGCACATAATGCAGTACAGTGATGGGTACAGTCATGAATAATGAAGCGTGATGAGATGCAGCATAGTGATGATGGGTGCAGCATGGTGCAGCACGGTGAGGTGCAGCATGATGACGAAATGCAGCAAAATGATAGGTGAAGGAGTCACCTTGGAAAATTAGTTGAAGCAGCATGTCTTCAACTGATCTCATGTATCATCTTTTTAGAGATGATCTATGCTCTTATCTAGATAAGTCAAAGTGTTGACTTCTGTTGTAAACGTACTATCTCTCTCTCTCTGTTGAATTATTGAAGAACATATAAGAAGAATTGATCAAAGGTTTCCCCACATTGGGGTTTGTCCCTGGCTAGCGCCACATCTTGTGTCCTCTTGTCTTGGCTTGTCTTCTACGATTTATGTTTATGTTCTATCTGTAGTTTACTTTAATGCTGATGTGATTGCTAATCTGGAAAAGGTATGGAGCTAACTGTGAAAATTGAAATAAATTGCTCTAAGCATAGAACATACCTAAAATTAACATGGTATCAGAGCTGAGGTGAAGACAATGCCCAAGCAAGAGTGAAAGAGCAATCACCAAAGACAGTTGGGAAAGGACAAAAGGATCCGTGGATTCTTCATCCCTCTTCAAATTCACTAAGGGTGAAGTCGAAGCAAGGATATTATTAGAATGGCACAACGGAATATGGCCTACCTAAAGATCACTTCATTGGAAGACTGGATCTCAAGGTGGAAGGAAAGGCAGATAACTAGTTCGGCCATTATGTGAAGGAGTCTCTGAAAGGCAGGGACACATCACTTCATAAAGATAACAATCATTCCAGGGACATCTTCAATGATCAAAGGAATGACACGTAATGCAGGTCATCAAGGAAATGACCGACTCTTCATAGAAAGCAACGAACCCCGGCTATGAAGAATCAAATGTTGTTTCTGATAAGATAAAGAAGCATTATCTTGTATTGGCCCTCTCCTTCAGATTCTTTGGGAATTTGGCTTATAGATTGTAGTGCTTCAAGGCACTTCATCGGATAGATGGGTGCACTCTCTAATTTGGTAGAGATGGAAACAATCGTGGGATTATACTTGGAGTCAATGCCACCTATCCTGAAAAGGGTGTAGGGAATGTTAACCCTCAATTGAATAAGGGTAACTCGACTCATTTACAGAATCTCTTTTATGTACCTGATCGCAAGAAAAACTTGGTGTCCATCTCGGAAATGGAAGTCAAAGGTTTCAGGGTGGCATTCATCGATGGGAAGGTACGTGTTAAAAAATATAATTTTCAAAGATGCTTTTTCTCATGGGGTCAGGGTTGGCAATTTGTATCAAGTTGCAGGATGGTCCATTGGGGATCATGTCAATTGACATATCGCATCTATAACACCGGAGGTCTACCTATGGGGCCCTACATGATGTGAGTCAAATGGTGATAGGGATGTCTGAATTCAAGTAGAGCATGAAGGTACATGTCTGAGATGTACCGAAGGAAAATCTTATAAAGGGACCATTCCCCTCATGCAGCAGGTCCACAGGTTTGGAACAACCCGAGGAGTTTGAGATTCATGATCGGGAATCTCATGTATACAAGTGGAAGAAAGCCCTCTATGGCTTGAAGAAAAACACTCCGGGCATAGTATAAGAGGATTGATAGCTGTCTGATGAAGCTGAGATTCATTAGGAGTGAAACCGATCCAATCCATTACTCAAAGGTTGTGGATGATAGACCTCTCATACCAACACCTTATGAGGACGACCTATTTCTGATAGGTGCAGACCCTCTCATTTGCAGAAGTAAGAGGGAGTTGGATTCCGGATGTGGAATGATAAACTGCAAGGTTGTGACTACCTCAAGGATCTTAACTTTCAAAAGTTATATGGTAGTGATGTCGAACCAGATTTGGGAAATGCCTCTGAGTTTCATAAACTCATTCGCGTTGATGTTCTTAGTGAACTTCCGTCCGGACATATGTTTTGCAGTTAACATGGTGAGTTCATATTTGGTTGAGCCTCACTGGATTGGTGCCAAGAATCTTCTGAGATATCTTCGGGGCACAATCTCTCCTAGATTGAGATACACTACCAGAAATATGAAACAGCATGATTATTCAAATGCAGCCTGGGCAGGCAGTGTGGAGGATCACTAGAGCACTTCTCAATGCTGGTTCTCTTTGGATTCTGCTTCGATATCATGGATGGGCAGGAAGCAGAAGTCGGTTGCTATAAGCACCGCCAAGACCGAATACATAGCTACGAGTATGATCTCGTGTGAAGCTGCATGGTTGCAGAAGCTCTTAAGTGAGTTGTTTGTACACATGATGAATACCATTGTGATTCTTTGTGACAATTAGAGGGGGGATTCGATTATTGAGGAATCCTGTATTCGATGATTGCTCCAGCAGATAGACATTAGATACTGTCTTATCTGCGATATGGTAATTCGATGAGCAAGGAGGCTCCATCACATTGAGACTAATGTACAAGTCGCAGACATTTTGTCAAAGCCCCGAGGAAAGGTCAAATCTGTGACTTTCCCAAACGACTTGGAGTCGTTGAGAGACCTTCTTATAAGGGTCCTGCATGTTGCATGCATTGAGCTCTGGGAGCTCTGGGGGGCTTGGGGTACTTACTGGAGCAACATACGACCACAGGGAAACTCACCCTCCCCTGGTGGTGCGCTATGAACAGGATGATTAGTTCTTTTGTGGGTCGGGATGATTAGTTCTCCTGTGGCAACTGTGGAACAGGATGATTAGTTCTCCTGTGGGACGGGATGATTAGTTCTCCCATGGCAACTGTGGAACAGGATGATTAGTTCTCTTGTGGGCCAGGATGATTTGTTCTCCGTGGCGACTATGGAACAGGATCATTAGTTCTCCTGTGGGCCAGGATGATTTGTTCTCTGTGGCGACTGTGGAACAGCATGATTAGTTCTCCTATGGGCGAGGATGATTAGTTCTTCGTGGCATCCACTGACAAGATGATTCATTCTCATGTGGACAGGATTATTAGTTCTCCTGTCAAGGCATCTTACCCATGCAATGTGGGATTCATGGGAAGTACCTCTCATCTGATCAATGAGCAGGGAAACGAGGATAGGGACCATAGTAGTACTATCGATGGACGCATTTTTGTATCTACCGTACTCCCTATGCTAGGATGACCTCCATTGATCTGGGATCAATGAAACTGATCTGGCATCAATATGAGTGGTTTGAGACACTCTCTTGTGACATTGATCTGGGATCAATGAAACTGATTTGGGATCAGTATGAGTGGTTTGAGACACTCTCTTGTGACATTGATCTGGGATCGGTATGAGTGGTTTGAGACACTCTCTTGTGACATTGATCTAAGATCAATGCAACTGATCTGGGATCAGTATGAGTGGTTTGAGACACTCTCTTGTGATATCGATCTGGGATCAATAAAACTGACTTCGAGTTAGTAAGAGTGATGTGACACACTCTCTTTAGATGAAACTGACTTTGGGTCAGTAGAGAATGGTATGAGACATTCTCGATCAATTCTTCTTCTTCATGGTTCAGCAGAGCAGAGCAGAGCTCAACAAATCAAAGCAGAGCAGAGCTCAGTAGATCAGAGCAAAGCAGAGTAGTGCAGGGCACTAATGGCAGAGATGGTACAGTCGAACATATGGATCAACGGATGGAGTTCTCCCTAGTTGAGAGGGAGTGTTAAAATTGGAAACTAGGACCAAACTCCATGTGGGTCATCTTATTTATGGCAGTGGATAGTTTTCTTCGATCCCTCTCATCGAGAGGTGTAGGATTGATCTAAAGATCATACGACTCCGATAAGTATTCATGGAGTTGTGAATTTATTTGCGTTATAAGACAATTCGTCAAGGTCGGCCAGCAACCAAATAAACCCCACATGTGCTCAACGTTTTAGTACAAATAGAGGTGGCCTTCAAGTCATTTCAACACACTTGGGATTTCTTCCTCTCTCTAGTTTTAGTAGGAGGAGAGATACTAAGGAATAGCGTTGCCCTGATCCAGAGGGCAGAAAGCCGGAACTGCCGGAAAAGCCGGAACTACCGGAAAAGCCAGAAATGATGGAAAAGCCAAAAACGCTGGAAAAGTCGGAACTGCTAGAAAAGGCGAAAAAGTTGGAACTGCCAGAAAAGACGGAACGATTGGAAAATCCGGAACTGCCGGAAAAGCCAGAAATGATGGAAAAGCCAAAAACGCTGGAAAAGTCGGAACTGCTAGAAAAGGCGGAAAAGTTGGAACTGCCAGAAAAGACGGAACGATTGGAAAATCCGGAACTGCCGGAAAAGCCAGAAATTCCGAAAAAGCTGGAACTACCAGAAAAGTCGGAAATGCTGAAAAAGCCGAAATTGCCAGGACTGCCGAAACTGTCGGGAACAACTGGAACTACCGGAACAGCCGAGAACAGCCAGAACTACGAGAGCTATCGGGAACTGCCAAAACAGTCGGAGCATTTGTCTCCAAAGGAGAGCAGCATGCAAGGGACAACTAGCATGCAACAACAAGCATGCTAAGGACAACAAGCATGCAAGGGACAACACGCAAACAAGGTGCAGCCAACACATAGGTCAAGATGGCAACATGGTGCAGCAATGGCACATAATGCAGTATAGTGATGGGTACAGTCATGATTAATGAAGTGTGATGAGATGCAGCATAGTGATGATGGGTGCAACGTGGTGCATCAGGGTGAGGTGCAGAATGATGACGAAATGTAGCACAACAATAGGTGGAGTCACCTTGGGGAATTCGCTGAAGGAGCATGTCTTCAACTGATCTCATGTATCATCTTCTTAGAGATGATCTATGCTCTTATCTAGATAAGTCAAAGTGTTGACTTCTGTTGTAAACGTACTATCTCTCTCTCTCTATGTTGAACTATTGAAAAACATATAAGAAGAATTGATCAAGAATTTCCCCACATCGGGATTTGTCCCTGGCTAGCTCCACATCTTGTGTCCTCTTGCCTTGGCTTGTCTTCTGCGATTTATGTTTATGTTCTATCTACAGTTTACTTTAATGCTGATGTGATTTCTAATCTGGAAAAGGTATGGAGCTAACTGTGAAAATTGAAATAAATTGCTCTAAGCATAGAACATACCTAAAATTAACAAAATCGAGGCAAAGTGGGCACGGTTTTCAAGGAGTTTTGGGCTAAAGAGATAAGTTGTATTTTACTGTTTTGTTTTGTCTGCAAACATATTTTTCCTGAACTTGAAAGATAAATAAATTTGAAGAGTTCTCTAACAAGTTTTCCCTAGAGAAGATTGAAGGGGTTTTGCCTTGGTCTAAGTTAATTAAAAATCTGTTTGTATTTTTATATGTGTTGCTGGTCTGTTTATGTCCATATTTATTTTTTGAATGTGTTGACAGTCCCATGTGTTTTAATCCGAAAAATTCATTTCCCGAATTCTATATGTTGAATGTATGTTTATAGGAAAGGGCATTTAACTGAATGGAAGTGATAAGGTGAAATTAAAATCGGGTTGGGATTGCACGAAACTTTTTAGTCATCAAATTTCAACATCGTATTAGAGCTACAAGCTGAAAATTGCAGTTTGAACAACAAACATTAGTTTGGGACAGCAAACAAGATTTTTGGATAGCAAACTAATATTTTGGGACAGCAAGGTGTGTTGGAAAGTTCATTTCTCCATTTTCTTGGTTTTGTAAATTTTGGACAGCAGTCATGGCCATATTCTTAAGGATAGAGGACAGACTGGATGGGATATCCAACTATGTCGTTTGAAAGGACAGAATTCAGACAGTGTTTGAGGAGGCAGCAGTTTGGGACATAGTGCGGCAAGTGGTTGTACCTCCTACTATTGCAAATTAACTTGTTGAATTCACAAAAAATAATGCAAAGGCAAAAAGTATTTTGATGGACAGTCCGAAAGATCATGTGGTTCCTCAGGTGAGAGGAAACACATATGCATGTCAGATGTGGACAGCTCTAACCACTCTCTATCAAAGTACCAATGAGAGCAGGAAGATGGTACTCAAAGAACAATTGACAAAGGTTGAAAGTGTAGTCCATTATCTTGGCAGGTTCAAACAGGTACGTGATGATTTGGATGCTATTGGTGAGGCAATTGCACCCACAGAGTTTGTCAGGATAGTTGTAGCGGGACTTCCTAAGCCTTGAGAGGTCATTGAAAATATTGTTACCTCTATGGAGAATCTTCCCAATTGGGACAGATTCTGGGATGATTGTGTGCAACATGAGATATGGAAGACTGGCAGTGGTGGGGTGAAGATAGCAGATGAGGAGGATGTAGCCTTAACGGTCAAGGGAAGAACGAAAGTAGGACAAGAAAGGGGCCTCATCAGATGGGGCTAATGGAAAGGAGAAGAAGAAGAAGAAAGATATGGATATGTCCAAAGTCAAATGTTGAGCATGTCAGAAGATGGGACACTGTGTTGCTACATGTCCTGAGAGGAAGAACAAGGGGAAGAAGGGTATTGCAGCTTTAGCAGAGGTGGAGCAGTTTGCTTCACAATTTGACAAGGACTTTGCATTTATTATTTCTACATCTAGTAGGAGTACATCATCCAATGTGTGGTACATAGACAGTGGGGCTTCCCTCCATATGACAGGTGCACGGGAGTTCTTTTCAGAGCTTGCAGAGAGGGCACTTGATATTGAGATTGTACTAGGATATGACCGCACTATGAGAGTTTTTGGTGTGGGGACTGTGACCTTTGAGAGGGAGTATTTGCCTGCTTTGAAGGTCATGGATGTTTTGTATGTTCCGGCTATGAAGAAGAACTTGATTTCAGTGTCTACTATGGAGGAGAACGGGTTTGACGTCACCTTCTCAGGAGGGCAGGTATTGATGCATCCCAGGGTAGCTTCCATCACTCTGTCCAAAGTGATTGGAGTCCGCTCTGGGAAACTATACAAGTTCAGTTTTCAGTCAGTAGGAGGATTGGTGAGTAGCACATCTGGTAGCACTCACACTAGTACCACCAGTAGCAGAGACTTGCGCGATTTATCGCACCGGAGGATGACGCATATGCATCATGGAGCTTTGAGAGTACTGAGGGAGATCACAATTGGAATTCCTGATTTCAGTGTCGAGCATTATGAGGTTTGCAGAGGGTGTGCTTTGGGCAAGTACACCAAGTTACCATTCCCAACGAGCAACAACAGATCTACAGGTATACTAGACTTGATTCATACTGATGTTAGTGGTTGTATGTCTCATGTGTCTTTGGGTGGTTATGAGTATTATGTTATATTCATTGATGACTACTCTAGGAGGACTTGGATATATTTCCTGAAGACCAAGGGTGAGGTCTTCAGTCGCTTTAAAGAGTTCAAAGCTCTTGTGGAAAAGCAGACAAGTAGGAAGATTCGGGTCTTGAGGTCAGACAATGGTGGTGAGTACATTGATGGTGGGTTTTCTTACTTCTGTTCACAGGAGGTCATTAGGAGAAAGTTCACGGTTCCTTACAACCACCAGCAGAATGGGGTGTCTAAAAGGAAGAACAGAGCTATTGTTGGGGTTGCTAGAGCGATGATTCATGATCAAGGGTTGCCTTTGTTTTTGTGGGTTGAGGCCTGCAATACTGTTGTTTATCTTCAGAACAGGAGTCCTCACAGAGTATTGAGGAATATGACTCCGGAGGAGGCTTTCACTAGAGAGAAGCTTCATGTGGGACATCTTCGTATCTTTGGATGTCTCACATATTCTTATATCCCCAAGGAGCAGAGGACGAAGCTGGAACCCATGGCAGAGAAGCGTATCTTTATGGTTTACAGCGAAACTTCAAAGGCCTATCAGATCATCATTCCTTCTAAATGAAAAGTGGTGATTAGGAGGGATGTGAAGTTCGAGAAGGAGAGGACCTATCGGAGATCATGGGAGTATGATGAGAGTCACAAACTTTTCCTCAGTAGGGAGGTCAGTTACAGGGAGTAGGACCTCACGGTTCTGGATCGACTAGTACAGAAGGTACTTCAGTGTCAGTGACATCTAGGGAGCACCAGTGGCGAGTTCACCGAGCACTTCTTTAGGGAGTCCACTGGTATAGAGTTCACATGGCACTTCAGCTAACACAGGGACAGGTGTCGGTACAAGTTCTTCGAGGACAAGTGTTGGTACAAGCACACCAGGGTCAGTTGGCAAACCTTCAAGTTCACCAAACTAGGGGGCAGAGGATGAGGTTCCCTATGGGGAAGCTTCTTTAGGGAAGAGGAGACCCAAGAGGCTTCAAGACACCTTGAAGAAGCAGACTCTGTTGGTCCTCCGTAAAGGGTGAGCAGGGAGAGTATGCCACCTGAGCGGTTTTGAAGTTATGTAGCCAAGGCTACCAGCATTGTTGACTCTGAGCCTACTAGCTATGAGGAGGCTACCAGCCAGGAGGTATGGAGAGAGGCTATGGTGGAGGAGTATGCCTCTATGATTAAGAACAATGTCTAGGAAGTGGTGCCTAGGCCTATGGGCAAGTCAGTTGTGACTTCCAGGTGGCTCTACAAGATCAAGCATGCTGCGGATGGTAGCATTGAGAAGTTCAAGGTGAGGTTTGTGGCTAAAGGGTTCTCACAGATAAAGGGAGTTGACTATGATGAAACCCTCACTCCCGTAGCCCGATACACTTCTATCTGGCCCCTTATTTCTATTGCTGCAAAAATGGGTTGGCAGATGCATCAAATGGATGTGAAGACCGCATTTATGAATGGAGTTATACAGGAGGAGATGTATGTTGAGCATCCACAGGGCTTTGAGGTACTTGGGCGGGAGACCCATGTATGCCAGTTGAGGCGAGCACTCTAGGACTTAGGCAAACTTCGAGAGCTTGGTATTCGAGGATTGATACTTACTTGCAGCAAATGGGTTTCACGAAGAATTATGTAGATAAGAACCTATACTACATTGTTGTAGGGCATGATCTGTTCATTCTTGTGTTGTATGTTGATGACTCGTTCATTACTATGGCAAAGAGACTGATTAGTGGTTGCAAGGAGGATCTTGCTATGGAGTTCGAGATGAAGGACATTGGGCTGATGCATTACTTTTTGGGGCTTGAGGTGTTGCAGGAGGAGAGGCATATCTTTCTGGGGCAGGGGTAGTATGTTGTGGATGTGTTGAGCAGATTTCACATGGCAAACTATATACCCATGTCTACACCTATGATCACCAACTGGAAGAAGCTTCATGCTTCAGATTCTAGTTTGGTGGATCGCACATTGTATAGGTAGCTTATTGTGTCCTTGATGTATCTAGTCAACACTAGGCCAGATATATGCTTTGCAGTGAACACACTTAGACAATTCATGGTTGAGCCCAAGAGGGTGCATTGGGTAGCTGCAAAGCACATTCTTTGCTACGTGCAGGGGGCTATTGATTATGGTCTGTACTATAGGCGGGGAGATGGAGTGAAGTTGGCAGGTTACACAGATTCAGATTGGGCAGGGTGTGCTTCTGACAGGTAAAGCACTTCAAGGTGTTGCTTTAGATTGGGTTCAGCAGTTGTGTCGTGGTTCAGTCAGAAGCAAAAGTCAGTTGCTTTGATCTCTTCTGAGGCTGAGTATATGGATGCTAGCCAGGCTAGTTGTGAGGCCATTTGGCTTCGCAAGTTGTTGTATGGCCTATTTGATTAGGAGTTGAGACCGACGGTCATTCACTATGATAATCAGAGTTGCATTAAACTCACGGAGAATCCAATGTTTCATGACAGGTAAAAACACATTGACAGCAGATATCATTTCATCAGGGACTATGTTCAGAAGGGGGCAGTGAAGCTATAGTATATATCGACAGATGAGCAGGTGGTTAATGTTCTTACGAAGTCCTTGCCAAGCGTCAAGCATTTCCATTTCAAGGTCAAGATGGGTGTGGTGAGAAACACTTTCCTCGCTAAGAGGGAGTGTTGAATTTTAATGTACCTTGGACAAGTGGTTTCCCATGAGTTAGTCTCTACCTAGGGAAAAGTGTCCAAAATAATTATTTTCCTATGTGTGACTTTATAAAGTGAAAGTGACTTTATAAGTGGTAAAGTCAATGTTAATTTATAAAGTGAAAGGTGACTTTAGACATGAAGTACAATGTGGGTACTTTATTTAACGGGCGAGTTAAAAAATAGAAAGTGAGAATTAAATGCGCATTTATTCTCATCCCTTGATCTAAATGAATCTGAGCCATTAGATCTTAGGGTTGCCCAAAAGTCATTTAAGGAAACAAAAGGGGGAAAAGAAAAGAGAGTCTACGTTCATTCTTCATGAGCAGATTGGAGAAAGGATGTTAAGAGCTAGAGAAAAGTTATGAAGGATAAATTTGTTGCAGCAAGCTGAAGGAGTGATTTCTGAGCAAAGCTAGGCACGGAAATCAAGGCACAGAAGACATCAGAAGGTACAATACGAACAACATTTAATGTTGCGAGCTGCATGTCGTTTGAGAAAAGTTTTTGAAAAAAATGAAAAATCTGTACAGTTTGTACAATGGTACGAAAATCCATACAATCCATACGGAATCTGTACAGTACAGTCAGTGTTCGTACAATACATATTTTCAGCTTCAAGTGGGCATGGAAATCGAGGCAAAGTGGGCACGATTTTCAAGGAGTTTAGGGCTAAAGAAATAAGTTGTATTTTGTTGTTTTGTTTTGTCTGCAAATGTATTTTTCCTGAACTTGAAAGATAAATAAATTTGAAGAGCTCTCTAACAAGTTTTCCTCGGAGAAGATTGAAGGGGTTTTGCCCGGTTCTAAGTTGACCAAAAATCTATGTGTATTTTTATGTGTGTTGCTAGTATATTCATGTCTAAGTTGCACGATACGGGGAAATGAGTACGAGTTTCTGAAACAGGAACCCCCCCCCCCCAAATTTTGGAAACGGGAAAATACAATATATATATATATATATATATATATATATTATGACATTTAAGAAATATCTGAAATCATAAAGCATACATGATACATTCTAATTTATTACATTATGATTAAATTGTCAATTGTCAATGCATAAACTATAAGTCTCTAAATTTACATCATATTTACTCATGAATTATCACATAATGAAAATAGCAATATCCAAAATCAGCCACAAGAAATTTCTAATTTCTTGTCTCGTGCTTGATTGGGAGTCTCCTCCTACATAGTCGAACAACCTTAGTGCTCTTGATTACATACAAGTCCCATACCCTAGTACCCTAGGTTCTCTTGATTATTGGGAGCCTCCCTTGCATGGAGGGCTTGGTTCTCTTGACTAAATACAAGTTCCATACCCTAGTACATGACAAAATCCAATGGAAACATTGCAATCCCCCCAATCTTGAAATGCTGAAAAACAGATAAGTCTGCTAGATTTTGAATGAGATCTAAAATTCTACTTTCTCCATATGAAATCCAATGCGGGCGAAACCACTCTCAAACATCCCGAGTCATTTCATGGTAATGTTAAAAATTTAAGTAAAAGGATGAAAATGAAAGTGACATTCTCCTTTATCTTTCATTTTCATCCTTTACTTAAAAGATTTAACATTACCATGAACTGCATATCAACACTAGGGCCATAGGCTTGAACATTAGGCTGTCCCACTCAAAAAAATCCTCTTTTTTATAACTTGAGAGAGACATCTAGAAGAATCCAGAAGATATTTTAGTCGCCCAATAAAAAAATAGGAGTGAAAAAAAATAAAAATAAAAGAAAACGTCAAGTGTTAACTGGAAACTCTGTTGTACGGCGTGGAAACTTGTTTCCGGTCATACTGGCCATGTTTCCCCAGCGTGAAACGGGCCAGTATGGCCGGAAACGAGTTTCCAGGCCATACGGTACGAGTTTCGTCGTTTCCGTTTCATTTCCAGCCATAAACAACGTGAAACGGGCCAGTTTGGCCGAAAATGAGTTTCCAGGCCGTACGGTACGAGGTTCCTCATTTCCGGGCAGAAACAGACCCCTTGGCAACGTTTTTTGCAACTTAGGTTTATGTCCATATTTATTTTCAGCATGTGTTGATAGTGTTGATTTTGGGCAGCATCGGATGTGCTCTAGCAATGAAATTTGGTGGAGAAGCTAAGGCACATGAGATCTCCAAGACCCGGAAATCATTTGGAGAAATTCCATCCGATGAGGAGTTATTAAAATAATTAATATTTTTAATGGGTTCTTAGGTCTAAACTTGGGAAAATAAAAATATTAATGAGTATTAATAAAATATGGGTGAGAAAGTTCTAAGTGACGAGGATCGAGTCAGTTCTAATCTTGGTCGTTGATTAGGGACTTAATCTCGGCCATTGATTCGTCAAAAAGAAAAGTATAAGAGGAGGCTTGAGGGTCAGTTGGAGATACAACAAGTGATCAAAGAACTCAATTTTCTAGGGTGAGGTTCGCTAAGGAAATTGAATTAGTGATCAGAGTTGCAGTGAGGAGCAGTTCAGTAAGGGATTTTCATCTGAGGCTGAATAATACATAGCAGAGAGGCAGCGCAGGGTCGGGAGAGACAACGCGGGCCTTAGAAGGGCTGACACAGAGGTCGAAGAGCTAACGCAAAGGACGCAGAAGGCTGACATAGGTGACGCAGAAGCCGTAGAGGCTGACGTTGGGCCTCAGAGGCAGTGCTGGGGAGATTTTGTGGGGCAGACTAGGAGCAAATCAGCAGATTCTAGGCCGGAAGAGGGTGACACAGCTCTTGGATGAGTGATGCAGTTCCAGAGCAGTGCTTGGAGCAGCTTTCGTTGTCCAACATAAGGAATAGCTGAAGTCGTTGTGGGGTTTGATCATCTGTTTGTTGATTTGCCAGAATATCTCTCTCCAGATAGAGGTACTATTGTGAGGATATTCTCTGTTGGGTGAGCCATTTCTGACACCCTAGTTGTATTCATGAAATCTGCTTAATAATACAAACCCTCTATATGTTGCACCGGTTTTCCCGAATTGGGTTTTTCCAGGGACAATTGTCTAAAACTAACGGTGTCCCTTGTGTTATTGTCACAGTTTATTTCAGTATATGATCTGTATATTTGTGAAGGTTGCAGTAGTGTTTACTTCGATGTTTATACAATTAAATAACTTGTTAATGTAAAGAACAAGGAGGAGATTGTAAACTAGTGATTGCAGTAGGGGTTTCTGATGTGTTAGATTCAGGAATTTTCACATGGTATTAGAGGGATTGCAGATTATAGACGACTGAAGACACCAACCGAGAAATCTGAGAATTTGCAGCAAAGAAGCAGTTGTCCCAAGAGACAACGTTGTTCCAGAGTTGAAGAGGCAAGAGGAGGAGTGATGAAGCACAGAGAGTGTGACACAGAGGCTCATGCAGTGTCTTCGTCAGCACTCTGAGCCAGGATCAGGGCCAGCACAGAGGATGAGAAGGGCAGATTAGGCTCACGCGGAGCCACATCATCTTTCTGAGCCAAGAAGGATTGACACAGTTGGCCGCGAGGAGCAGATTCAGCCCACAACCCACACAGAGATTGCGTAGAGCCTGAAGAGCTCAAATTCTTCGAGTTGCCAGGGCTAAGGGAGTTGTGCAGATTTTGATTTGAAGAGCTGGTGGGACGTTGTTTCTATTGGTGCATAACAGTGTTTAATGAGACTTAACCAAGGTAGAGGGAACCACTACCTCGATAGATTTCAAGCCAAGAAATCTAGATCCACGTTGGAGCGGCAAAGGAGGATTAGAGAGGAGTGATTCGACGGTTGGCCAGAGGATTTCCGAGAGGGAAATCAGGACTCAGAGGGAGTCTAGAGAAAAGGAGCAGAGATGGCAATGAATGGGTTGAGGGATCAACACAGATTGGACGGAGCATCCAATTTTATAATCTGGAAAGCTAGGATCCTGCCAATCCTAGACAAACAACGCATCAAGGACTATGCCTTGAAGGTTGTTGTTGAACCAGTCGACGTTGATCCATTGAAGAAATATGAGGAGGCTCAGGCTAAGGCCAAGTGTGTGATCCTATATGGGCTCAAAGATCAGGGAGTACCACACATTGCTGAGAAGAACACAACAACTTAGATGTGGGAGACCCTGACCACCTTGTATCAGGGCTCTTCCGTGCAACAGAAGATGTTATTAGAAAATTAGCTGAGACAATATCAGATGCAGAAAGAAGAGGAGATAGATCCCTTCCTTCTCAGGTTGCAAGGGATTCGCGACCAGCTTACTTCCGTGGGGTCTACACCGGATCCAGAGTTCATGGTCAGGATTGCCCTGAATGCAGTCTCCGATGAGAGGGAGATGTTTGTCCAAAGCATTTTGGGCAGAGAAAGTCTTCCCAGTTGGGAGGAGATGTGGGTAGCTCTTCAACAAGAAGAGCTCAAGAGATTGACCAGGGCAAAGAGTAGCGGTAAGGGAATTCAAATCAAGGAGGAGGAGGAGGAGGATGCAGCACTTGCATCAAAGGGACAACAGGGGCTACAGAAGAGGAAGAAGAAAGACATCTCCAAGGTCAAGTGCTTCAACTGTGGGGAGTTGGGACATTATGCCTCTCAGTGCCCCAACAAGAAAGGCAAGGGAGAAGCTTCCGACTCAAAGGCTACTCCAGCAAAGGCGGGGAAGGATGTCAAGACTGATGACGATTGTGCCATGAGTGCTCATGCGCCTCTAGAGAAGAGGTGCGGAGACTTGGAGTTGTAGTCGAGAGGACTACAGAAGCTGGGTAGGATCCCTGAGGTGCCCAAACTATTAGATCACATATGGCTACAGGAGCCCTTAAAGACAGTAGCACGATGACAAGTGTCGGGTGGAGCAAGGTGTGATGGAGAGGCAAGGCAATGCTAGAGTGCAGAACTCTATAGCACCGCAGTGGAGGTTGCAGCAGTGCGAGAGGCACAAAATAGGTTGCAACAGCGTAGTGGCAGCAGAGGAAGCACAAGATAGCAGCAGAGGTAGCCTCAACATCACGAGGCTTCCAGACTGACTAGGATGTCAATGTTTGGGTGAAGTCAGTTACTTACTTCTCAGTAAATGAGTTGCAGTGCAGCAGTTAGCAGTGGCAATGCTATGGGCAGCATGATGCAGCATTTTGAAAGGGAGTTGCAGTACAGATGTAGCAGTGGCGGTGGCAGTGTCATGGAAAAAAATATAGGTAGCAGCAGTGCAGTGGATGTGGAGCAGCAGGCCAATCATCAACACAGAGGACCGATGTGGAGGATCAGTGTGATGCTTCTATGGTGAAGCATTGCTAGAGCACATTCCTCGCTAAGAGGAAGTGTTGATGTGCTCTAGCCATGAAATTTGGTGTAGAGGCTAAGGGACATGATATCTCCAAGACCCAGAAATCGTTTGGAGAAATTCCACCCGGATGAGGAGTTATTAAAATAATTAATATTTTTAATAGGCTCCTAAGTCTGAACTTAGGAAAATAAAATATTAATGTGTATTAATAAAATATGGGTGAGAAAGTTCTAAGTGACAAGAATCAAGCCAGTTCTAATCTTAGTCGTTGATTAGGAACTTAATCTCGGTCATTGATTCGTCAACAGGAAAAGTATAAGAGGAGGCTTGAGGGTCAATTGTAGATACACCAACTGATCAAAGAATTCGATTTTCTGGGGCAAGGTTTGGTGAGGAAATCGAGTTAGTGATCAGAGTTGCATCGAGTTAGTGATCAGAGTTGCAGTGAGGAGCAGTTCAGCAAGGGATTTTCATCTGAGGCTGAAGAATACATAGCAGAGAGGCAGGGCAGTGTCGGGAGAGACAACACAGGCCCTAGAAGGGCTGATGCAGAGGCCGAAGAGCTGACGCAGAGGACGCAGAAGATTGACGCAAGTGACGCATAAGTCGTAGAGGCTGACACTGGGCCTTAGAAGCAGCGCTAGGGAGATTATGTGGGGCACATTGGGAGAAGATCAGCAGATTCTGAACCGAAAGAGGGTGACGCAGCTCCTGGAGGAGTGATGCAGTTCCAGAGTTGTGCTTGGAGCAGCTTTCGTTGTCCAGCATAAGGAATAGTCGTAGTCGTTGTGGGGTTTGATCATCCGTTTGTTGATTTGTCGGAATATCTGTCTCCAGATAGAGGTACTACTGCCAAGGATATTCTCTGTTGGGTGAGCCATTTCTGGCACCCTAGTTGTATTCATGAAATCTACTTAAT
This sequence comes from Pinus tabuliformis, assembly GCA_031772625.1. Classification (NCBI taxonomy): domain Eukaryota; kingdom Viridiplantae; phylum Streptophyta; class Pinopsida; order Pinales; family Pinaceae; genus Pinus; species Pinus tabuliformis. The sequence goes on from CM062805.1 coordinate 822,829,208, forward strand.
AATACAAACCCTATATATGCTGCACCGGTTTTCCCGAATTGGGTTTTTTCGTGGACGATTATCCAAAAATAACGGTGTCCCTTGTGTTATTGTCTCAGTTTATTTTAGTATATGATCTATATATTTGTGAAGGCTGCAATAGTGTTCACTTCGATGTTTATGCAATTAATAACTTGTTAATGTAAAGAACAGGTAGGAGATTGTAAACAAGTGATTGCAGTAGGGGTTTCTGATGTGTTAGATTCAAGAATTTTCACAGACAGTCCCATGTGTTTTAATCTGAAAAATTCATTTCCAGAATTCTATGTGTTGAATGTATGTTTATGGGAAAGTGTTAAAATTGGAAACTAGGGCCAAACTCCAAGTGGATCACCTTAGCATTGGGTTATACAAGGAGCAGCTCACACGTGGGAAGGAGGAGGAATTAGGGCAAGGAGGACACTGAAAGGAGGTTGCAGAAGCCGCTGAACATCTCTTTGACCTGTGTTGACCAAGCGTTGACTCATCAAGGGTGTGGTTTTGGTCTAGCTACTTCTCCTAGGCAGGCCGCAGATTTTGGCACAAAAATCGAGGCAATGTGTCCACAGGTTTGACCAGCATTGACTGCCCTAGTTTTGGGCAGCAAGTTGACTTCAGTGAATAGTTTGATTGTGTTTTTGGGGCTGTTCAAGGGTTGTTTCTTCACGCAGTTCGAGGGCTAGTTGACCGGAAATTGACCAAGCATATTGGAGGTCAATTTCAACTCGTTTGACCAAGTTTGACTTCGCTAATCAAGGGTTTGTTGTTGCTGATATAAAATTATAGAATTTTGATTTTGTACTATTTCTCTCTGTTGAACTATTGAAGATAAAAGAACATTTGATCAAAGGGTTTCTCCGCATTGGGGTTTGTCCTTGGCTAGCCGCCACATCTTGTGTCTCTTGTCTTGGCTTGTTTTCTATTGATCGTTTAATGTTCTATCTGCACTTTACTTAATGTATATGTGATTGCTAATCTGTGACTAATAAGAAAAAAAGAAGTAAATTGCTCTAAGCATAGAACATACCATAATTTAACATGGTATCAGAGCTGAGGTGAAGACAAAGCCCAAGCAAGAGCAAGAGAAAGAGCAATCACCGAAGAGAAGGTTGGCAAGGCTATCCTAAAAACTTCATGGGGTCCTCAACACTCTTCCCCGCTGAAGACAAGCTCCATGAGAAGTTTGACTATCACGGATGGAAGATGTCTCTCGATTTGACTTTAGAAGATCAGGAAGTGTTGGACCATGTGAGAGACAATACTGTTGCGCCTCCATCAAATGCATCCGTTGCTGCCAAAATCAAGTGGTCCAAGGGAGAATTCAAAGCAAGGAAGATCATCCGGGACTCTATCGACAAATGCTTGGTGGCTTATGTTTCTGAGCTGACGACCTCCAAGGAAATCTACGATAGACTAGTGAGTTTATTTAAAGTTAATGATGCAAATCAAGTTTTGTTCCTGAGAAATAAGCTAAAGGGAATTAAGAAGAGCAAAGATGAGAGTATGCAAGCATATTTCTTAAGGATCACTGAGATCAAGAATGATCTCCTATCTATTGGGGAAGTAGTTCCTAACAGGGAAATGACGATCACAACTCTTGGAGGACTGCCACCTAAATGGTGTATATTCAGGACTATTCTTCTCAACAATAATGTCATCCCAGGATTTGAGGAATTGATGGCTAGATGTATTCAAGAAGAGACAAGGATCGAAGAGCAACAAATGCCCCCACTTAAAGGCCATCTCTCTACCTTTTCTTCTCATGCTAAAAGAAGAAACATTTATGGGGCTAAATCCAAAGGAAAGGTTGGACGAAGGGTGTAAGAAAAGGACAATGTTACAATTGCAATAAAATGGGCCACTATGCGAGGGAGTGCCCTGATAAAAGGGACTCACACCATGACGATGACCAAAATCACTCTCAAGGAAATCAAAGGAATGGCAGGTCCAATGGCAGAGGTAAAAGAAATGTCGGAAATCAAAGAAGAGGACAACCCTTCAAGAAGGCAAGAAACTCCAGGTATGAATCTAACATTGTTAACAATAAGCAAGATGAATATTGTCTACCAGCGGCCCTCTCTACTACTGCTCCCCCGGACATGCCGGGAAATTGATTTATTGATAGTGGTGCCTCAAGGCACTTCACTAGTTTCAAAGAAGCTCTCTCTAATCTAATAGAGAAGGATACCAACCTGGAAATTGTTCTTGGGGGCAACGCAAAATATCCCGTGAAAGGCGTAGGGAATGTCACTCTTCAATTGAATTAGGGTAATACAATTCATTTGCAAGAAGTCCTATATGTACCTGATCTCAAAAAGAACTTGGTGTCCGTTTCGGCAATGGAAGACAAAGGCTACAAGGTAACCTTCATCGATGGCAAGGTACGTGTATGGAAAAAGAATTTTAAAGAAGCTTTCACTCTTGGGTTTCAAGTCGATTCATTATATCAGGGCGGAGGAAGTCCGCTGGGTGTCATGTCTTGTGACACATCACTTCAGTCCAAACTATGGCATCGAAGGTTTGCTCACCTTCATTATAAAGCTCTACCCAATGCAAGACAGATGGTGATATGGATTCCCGAGTTCCGAGTAGAGCAAGAAGGTGTATGTCTGGGATGTGCCAAAGAGAAGCTCAAAAGGGGACCATTCCCCTCTAGCCAAAGCAAGACCTCCGATATATTGCAATTGGTTCACTCAGACATATCTGGTATGATGCCTGTGAACTCCCGGGAGGATATTTATATTACCTCACTTTTACGGATGACTATTCTCGCAAGACTTAGATATACTTCTTGAAAAAAGAAGGATGAAGTGTTCACTTGGTTTAGTCACTTCAAAGCCTTGATCGAGAATCAAACTGAAATGAAAATCAAGGTCTTAAGGACTGATAATGGGACTGAGTATGAATCCAATGAGTTCCATGACTTTTGCAAAGAAGCTAGCATTAAGAGGGAGACTACAACACCATATACTCCTAAGCATAATGGTGTGGCAGAAAGGAAGAATCGTACGATTGTGGAAGCTGTCCGTGCTATGCTTCACGATCAAAGACTTATGAAGTTTCTATGGGCCGAAGCTGCGAATACCGTCATATATGTTCAAAACCAATGCCCTTATCAAGCATTGGGTTCCAAGACTCCTAAAGAGATGTTCACTGGTAAGAAACCTGACGTATCTCATTTTATAATTTTTGGAAGTCCAGTATATTTTCATGTGCCGAAGGAGAAGAGGAATAAATTGGGTGCATCTAGAAAGAAAGGAATCTTCGTGGGCTATAGCGAAAACACTAAGGGCTATAGAATCTATGTGGCTGGTCAAAGGGAAATCGAGATTAGCCATGATGTCACCTTTGACGAAGATATGGCTCTTAGCAAAGTTGACAATCTTCCTACTCAAAGGGGATCTAAAGAAGCTGACACCAGGGAACCAAAGGAAAAGGAAGATGAGACAATGCCCGATGTGGAAGAACCTATGGATCCTATTGATCCCCCTCCGCAAGAGCCTTCCTATTCTAGGGAGAGGCCTTCATGGCTAAGGAGGACACTTGATGATGCTGAAGGGCACGTTGCACCCAGGGAAACCTTCCGGGAAAGTAAGAAGCCGACCAGGTATCAGGGATACTTGACCATCATGAGCACGATCATCCAAAATGAGCCTTCGTCATTCGTAGAAGTTGTCAAGCATCAAGTATGGAAGGATGCTATGACTGAGGAATATGAGTCCATCATGAAAAACGATGTCTGGGATGTGGTCCCCAGACCCCAGGACAAAGTAGTTGTCACTTCGAAATGGCTTTACAAGATAAAGCATGCAGTTGATGGAAGTGCGGAAAAATATAAGGCTCGTTTTGTTGCTCGTGACTTCTCTTAGAAGGAAGGCATAGACTATGACGAGATATTTGCACTTGTTCCCCAATATACCACCATCCGCTCGATCATAGCCCTTGCTGCTTCGCAAGGATGGAACCTACATCAAATGGATGTCAAGACTGTGTTCTTGCATGGTTTGATCAAAGAGGAGGTCTATGTGTAACAACCTGAAGGATTTGAGATTCATGATCGAGAATCTCACATCCGCAGGTTGAAGAAAGCCCTCTATGGGCTAAAGCAGGCACCCTGAGCGTGGTATGAGAGGATCGATAGCTACTTGATGAAGCTAGGATTCACTAGGAGTGAAGCTGACCCTAACCTTTACTTTAAGGTTGAAGATGACAAACCTCTCATACTGGTGTTGTACGTTGACGACCTCTTTCTAATAGGTGCAAACCCTCTCATTCTCAAATGTAAGAGGGAGTTGGATTCCGAGTTCGAAATGAAAGACCTAGGACTGATGGACTATTTCCTAGGACTGGAAGTCTAGCAGAAACCATGGGAGATTTTCTATCTCAAGGAAAATACGTGGTGAAAATATTGGAGAGATTCGATATGGTGGACTGCAAGCCCGTGACTACCCCGATGGAGCTTGACTTCAAGAAGTTAAGCGGTAGTGCTGCCGGATCTATTTTACGAAATGCTACCAGGGATCGTCAACTCATAAGAGCATTGATGTTCTTGGTGAACTCTCGTCCAGATATATGCTTTGCAGTCAACACGTTGAGTCAACATATGGTTGAGCTTCACCACAGACATGGGATTGGTGCCAAGAATCTGTTGAGATATCTTTGTGGCACAATCACTCATGGGTTGAGATACACTGCCAGAGATGTGAGACTACTTGGATATACCGATGTTGATTGGGCAAGAAGTGTGGTGGACCGAAAGAGCACTTTCGGGTGTTGTTTCTCTTTGGGGTCTGCCTCAATATCCTAGATGAACAGGAAGCAGAAGTCGGTGACTTTGAGCACCGCCGAGGCAGAGTACATCGCTGCAAGTATGGCCTCTTGTGAAGCGGTCTGGTTGCAAAAGCTCTTCAATGAGTTGTTTGGATTTACATTGGATACCACCGTGACCTTGTATGACAACCAGAGCGGGATTTGTTTATCAGAGAATCCTATATTTCATGGTCGCTCCAAGCATATTGATATTAGGTACCACTATATTCAGGATATGATGCAGCAGGGAGCAATAAGGCTCCAACATATCAATACAGATGAACAAGTTGTTGACATTTTGACGAAGCCCCTGGGAAAGGTCAAATTCTTGACTTTCCGAGAACGACTTCGTGTCGTTCAAAGACCCTCTTATGAGGGTCGAGTATGATGTATTGAGCTCTGGGAGCTCAAGGGGGGCGCAGGGTACTTCGTGGAGCGACATGCGACCATAGGGCAACTCACCATCCCCTGGTGGTGCACTATGTACAGGGTGAAAGGTTCAACCTTCCCCTGGGACACCACGTGGCGACTGTAGGATAGGATGATTAGTTCCCCTATGGGCTACGATGATTAGTTCTCTGTGGCGACTGTGGAACAGGATGATTAGTTCTCCTATGGGCCAAGATGATTAGTTCTCCTGTGACGACTATTGGACAAGTGATTCGTTCTCCTGTGGACAGGATGATTAGTTCTCCTGTCGAGGCACCCTACCCATGCAGTCTCGGACTCATGGGAAGTACCTCTCATTTGATCAATGAGTAGGGAAATGGGGTTAGGGACCATTAGTAGTACTATCAATGGACGCATCGTTGTATCTACCATACTCCCCATGCTAGGATGACCTCCATTGATCTGGGATCAATGATACTGATCTAGGATTAGTGAGAGTGGTATGACACACTCTGAAACTGACTTCGGGTCAGTGGAGGATGGTATGATACATCCTCGATCATTTCTTCTTCTTCATAGTTCGAGCATAGAAGAGCAGGGCCTAGCAGTGCAGGGCAGTGCATTTGATGGCTAGGATAGTAGCGACGGTCAGACGGATTGCAGATGGAGTTCTCCCTAATTGAGAGGGAGTGTTAAAATTGGAAACTAGAACCAAACTCAATGTGGCTCACCTCATTTATGGTAGCTGATATTTTTCCTAGATTCCTCTTGTCAATAGGTGTAGGATTGATCTAAAGATCATCCGATTCCGACAAGTATTTATGGAGATATGAATTTATTTGTATTTACTTAACAAATTGTCAAGGTCGGCCAGCAGTTAAATGTGTGGCACACATGCCCAGTGAATCATATAAATACAAGAGAGGTTGATTCATTTTCTCATCATCTCATCTCTCTCATTCGTCTCTCTCTCCTTAGCTTTGGGTTAAACAAGGAGCAGCTCACACGTGGGAAGGAGGACGCATTAGGGCAAGGAGGACGTTGAAAGGAGGATGCAGAAGCTGCTGAAGGTCTCTTTGACCTGTGTTGACCAAGCATTGACTCATCAAGGGTGAGGTTTTGGTGTGGTTGCCTCCTAGGCAAGCCGCAAATTTTGGCACAAAAATCAAGGCAATCTGTTCACAGGTTTGACCAATGTTTACTGCCCTAGTTTTGGGCAGCAGGTTGACTTCAGTCAACAGTAGTTTGATTGTGTTTTTGGGGTTGTTCAAGGGTTGTTTCTTTAGGTTGTTCGAGGGCTAGTTGACCAAAAATTGACCAAGCATATTGGAGGTAAATTTCAACTCGTTTGACCAAGTTTGACTTTGTTGATCAAGGGTTTGCTGCTGCTGATATAAAATTATTGAATTTGTACTATCTCTCTCTGCTGAACTATTGAAGATAAAAGAAGATTTGATCAAAGGGTTTCCCCGCATTGGGGTTTGTCCCTGGCTAGCCGCCACATCTTGTGTCTCTTGTCTTGGCTTGTTTTCTGTTGATCATTTAATGTTCTATATGCACTTTACTTAATGTATATGTGATTGCTAATCTGTGACTAATAAGAAAATAAGAAGTAAATTGCTCTAAGAATAGAACATATCATAATTTAACATGGTATCATAGCTGAGGTGAAAACAAAGCCCAAGCAAGAGCAAGAGCAAGAGCAATCACCGAAGAGAAGGTTGGCAAGGCTATCCTAAAAGCTTCATGGTGTCCTCAACACTCTTCCTCGCCGAAGACAAGCTCCGTAAGAAGTCTGACTATCACGGATGGAAGATGTCTCTCAATCTAACTTTAGAAGATCAGGAAGTGTTGGACCATGTTAGAGGCAATACTATTGCGCCTCCATCAAATGCATCCGTTGCTGCCAAAAGCAAGTGGTCCAAGGGAGAAGTCAAAGCAAGGAAGATCATTCGGGACTCTATCGACAAACGCCTGGTGGCTTATGTTTCCGAGCTGACAACCTCCAAGGAAATCTACGATAGACTGGTGAGTTTATATAAAGTTAATGATGCAAATCAAGTTCTATTCCTTATAAATAAGCTGAAGAAAATTAAGAAGAGCAAAGATGAGAGTATGCAAGCATATTTCTTAAGGATCACTGAGATCAAGAATGATCTCCTATCTATTGGGGAAGTAGTTCCTGACAGGGAAATGACTATCACAACTCTTGGAGGACTGCCACCTAAATGGTATATATTCAGGACTACTCTTCTCAACAATAATGTCATCCCAGGATTTGAGGAAATGATGGCTAGATGTATTCAAGAAGAGACAAGGATGGAAGAGCAACAAATTCCCCCACTTAAAGGCCATCCCTCTACCTTTTCTTCTCATGCTAAAAGAAGAAACAATTCTGGGGCTAAATCCAAAGGAAAGGTTGGACCGAAGGGTGGAAGAAAAGGACGATGTTACAATTGCAATAAAATGGGCCACTATGCGAGGGAGTGCCCTGATAAAAGGGACTCATCCGATTCCGACAAGTACTTATGGAGATATGAATTTATTTGTGTTTACTTGACAAATTGTCAAGGTCGGCCAAAAGTTAAATGTGTGGCACACATGCCCAGTGAATCATATAAATACAAGAAAGGTTGATTCATTTTCTCATCATCTCTCTCATTCTTCTCTCTCTCTCCTTAGCGTTGGGTTATATAGGGAGAAGCTCACACGTGGGAAGAAGTAGGACGCATTAGGGCAAGGAGGATGCTGAAAGGAGGTTACAGAAGCCGCTGAAGGAGGTTACAGAAGCCGCTGAAGGTCTCTTTGACCTGTGTTGACCAAGCGTTGACTCATCAAGGGTGCGGTTTTGGTATGGCTGCCTCTCCTAGGCAGGCCGCAAATTTTGCACAATAACCTTATCTCTCCTCAAATTAGTGGCAAACAAACTAGTCAATTTGTCATGGTATTTGACTCTTTGGACTAACTCACAAAACTCTAAACACTCTAAATTCTCAATGCACTACTTGGACAATGGGGAATACATCAGCTCCTCAATGTTTAATGGTTCATATCTCAAGATTTGGCCTCCTTTGTTATAGGATTTCTTCTCCTCCTCCATTTTCACTCTGAGCAAGTGAAACCCTAACTAGGAAAACAGGGGATCAGATGGACGGTTTAGGGAAGGGGAAAGGAGGTAGGAAAATTTAAGGAGATGAGCAAGGGTGTTAGGGACCTTTAGGAAGTGGAATGGGTGAAAATGAATAGAAGGTCTAGTCTAGAGAATTAAAACACAGTCAAACTAGTGAAACAAAGAAAACGCAGCGAAATGAGTGATATAGGTTTGCAACTTGAAAACAAATTAAATAAAACGCAGCGAAATGAGTGATATAGGTTTGCAACTTGAAAACAAATGAAATAAGCTTATGGAAAGGTGGAGAGTGTTTAACTTACTTGCAGAAGGTTGCTGGAGAATTGAACTGCTGTAAAAACCTTTTAGAATAGGTGTTAGGGCCGAAACAAAGAAAACGCAGCGAAAACTTGAAAAAATGCAGCGAAACTGTTAAAACGCAGCGAATTTCTGAGAGAACACAGCGAAACATTTCAGATGGCCCTTGGGAGTGCTTTTGCCTCCGAAAATGCTAAGGAAATGTAGTTTGGTGAATGATAGCTTCTTTAGTAATGAATATAAGAGAGAGAGGTGGAAAGAAGTGGTCTTTATAGCTTGTGGAACTCAATTTTATAATGGTAGGGTGGCCCACCATACATTTTCATTTTGTTTTGGAATAAACTATGTAACCTTGGAACTTTCATATGTAGCTTTAGAACATAAACTTATTACATCACTTTGAAATGAATTACACTTTAGAACAGAACCTTTTGAGAAAAACCTTATCACTACTTCATTTCCCGGTTTTATGAATGACATGACAGTTTTGATGACTCTAACCCTAATAACCTAATGGTGACACTGAGCTGAATGAAGACCATGGTGACATGACTGAGATGATAATGATGATTTTTCAATGATGGCACATCCAACTAAGTGATGGAAATGACCGGAACATGAAAATTTTGAAGGAGCAGTAATAGAGCTTGACACACTAGCTAGTGACCAAATTTTATTTTGGAAACCTAGTGAAATGATAAAATTTGACTTTGAGACCCCTAACAAAACCTTGTAAGAGCATATTTGATCGCTAGTGACAGGCAGAACTGAATGACACTAACATTGGCTCTAGTTGGGGATGGCAGCTCCTTGGAGGTGTCAAGAACACCTTAGACCAGGTAGCCTTATTCATTGAGCATGGAGTCAAAAACAAAAAGACCAAACTCAAAATTGAAAACTGACCAACAAACTGAACCGACTTGACATGCTGAAAAAACGGCTTAACTCTAAAACTGACTACTGACTGAAAAACTGACTGAAAAGTTGACTTTACAACTTTTTAAAACAAAAACAAAAAAACAGCAATTGATCATAGAAGCCTTATGGCCTTCTCCTCCGGCTTCAAACTTCTGATGACAACTGCCAACCTGCTAAAGATGTATATACAATCATGTGTAATGATCCCTCCAGTGTAACCAATCCAACAAATGGCTACTTACTTGAATCCTGCTCACACTTTGCTTGAGCAGGCAAAAGAAAAAAGAAAGTGGCAACTCAACATTTCCACTGGATCTAATACATGTATTGACAAACTTGGCAAATTCTTCCTCTACTGATGATTGCAAAAAACTCACCAGAGGATCATGGAAAGCATGCAACATAAGATCTTCTGGATGATTAAAAACAGGAAAACAAACCTCATTCCAAACTGTTGCTTTGTCTATGTGTTGACACTGATCACCTTCATCAATGAATGCTGCAACATCGACCTTCATTATTGGCTGTAACGAATTTGCCAGAGGATCCTGAAAATCATGAAAAATTGGCTATCACTAATTTAAAGGAATCAAGAAACATCCTTCTATTGCAACTAGTTGCTCTTCATGATGAATTTTGGCAAGAGTGTGCTCTTGGTCTTCAAAAAATTCTGAACATATAGATGGACAAGTTTCATCTTGAAACAAAAATTCAAGAAATGAAATATTTGAAGAGAAATCTGATTGACACTCCTCATCAATGTCTTGGTCTCCTAAACACTGTTGAATACCTTCATATAATTCAAGGGAATGAATGTGATCTTCATCAATTGATTGTTGATTAATATTATCTTCAGTCAAAGAAGACATTGTTTGCTGGAAATTTTCCTGAATACAATTTTCTTTTGTAAGATGCTTTAGAACAAACTCTTCTCTTTCACTGCTCTTTTCTTGATCCTTGACAATCTGATTAGTTTCATTTTTAGCTGCAGAAATTGTTATCTGTTGGGAATCCACCTGAATATCATGGCAACAAACCTCTTCTATTTCCTCTTGAGGAAAAGATAGCTCAAACAAAGCTTCTTCAATTTCATGACACATTAAATCCTCATCATAGATGTCAATTCCCATACGCTGAAAAAAATCTTCAAGCATTCCACAATAACTTTCTATCAACACTATAGAAGGATCAAAAACTTTCTATCAACACTATAGAAGGATAAGTTTGCTTATAATTTTTACAAAATTTTGCATAGAAATCCTAAAGAGAACGTAGACTAGCAATTGGCGGTCCTTCATACCATGATTTTGTGTGGTCCTCTAAAGTTACCATAAACATTTTCATTAAGGAATCCTCATGAAATACAACTTCTAGTCTACATATGTGCATGTGAAACTTAATTAAATGAAGAGTAGCATCTTCTCCTTCTTGATCTTTATATTTAGGCAAATAGGTTAACCAATCAACAGAAGGCATCGGGTTTGGAAAACCAGAGATATGAGATCTATCCATAGGAGCATACCTTCAAGCGGTTGAATCCATCTTGAAAACAGTTAAGTCACCAAGTAGTTCTTCAAACTACCGGTTTTTGAAGGAAGTCGCCATGAAAATTCTAAACCTTTGGATTCTTCGACACTGGAGTCGCTAGGTGAAAGATGCACAGCCTTTCTTGTGTCTGATCACTATTCACCATCAGCAATCAGATTTGATACTTGTCGTTCTTTCCCGGGGAAGATATATCACTTGTCTCCCCGAAAATGGCACCAAAATGTTATCCTCCACAATGTCCCAGGGTTGAGAAGCAAGACTGAAGGATGTAACCTCAAACCACTTACGGTTCAATAGCTAGCCCTGCTAAACCAAAGAAGGATCTCTATGAATTCATAGCAAGAGATGATTGGAATGGGAAAGGATTTTAGGCTAGATATGCTAGGCTCGGGTAGGTTTTGAAAATTTAGGGTTTTCACGTTGGATAAGGGATGAAAACCAGGTAGCTAGGTCAAAGGATCAAAGGGTTATAGCAGCAAAGATATGGAGGAGCAAGGTAGCAATAATTTTGTGATGGAGTTAGGGTTTATCAGAGTAGTGTAGTTTTTGGAAGAAGAAAAAGGTCTTAATGAGCATGAGCAAATGAATTCATTAAGTTTGAAGGAAAATTACACAAAATGATATTCCCATAAAAACAAAGCTTTATGCAAAGAATTATGTTTATAAAATTTAAGGAAAACCACTAAAGAAACAAGATATGAAAAGGAGAGATATATATCATTCAAATAAAATTGAAACAGAGAAAATACATCATCACAAACTTACTACACATGAATTCCTAGATAATCGCTGCAAATTGTATGCTTTGATTTCCAGAAAATGTCCAAGTACAAGCTACAATAGTTCTCTCCTCTGATGTCCAACCTCTTATATGATTGAAAGATAGATACAAATAGATCAAAATAACATCTCCCTTCTCTCAGGGGTCGAATCCATGAATCTAGGAACTGCTACATGAGGTGTTCCAACCAAACCCTAATGTCTAGGGAGGTTAAAACAACTCCTCCAATTAACTTTGACTCCAACCACTCTCATAAATGAGGCTAAATTTACATAAAAACAACTTTAACAAGACTAATTACTCACTATTACATCAGATTTACATTAGGATTAATCAATTATACCATAGAAATTCGAATCCAACTGACCAAACTGGAGAAAAACTGCCACAGGCAAAAATGCAGTGAATTTCTGAGAAAACGCAGCGAAACTAGAGAAAACACAACGAATTTGGAAAAACTAGTTTTTGAAGGCCTTCCTGAAGTCCAAATTCTGATCTTGATGGCTCTTTGGAAAGCTGAGGATGTCTGCTACAAGATGGACTCTTTAGGAGCTGAAAAAAGCCACTTCTAGCCCCTCAAAATTTCATTCTCCCACAGGTACTCTGGAAAACACAGCAAGGTGGCAGAAAGGTGGTTTTTAGGTGGTTTTTGGACTTTTTCACCTATCAAATCTTGCTAAAAGTATGTTCCCCTCAGGTCAAAAATGATGTATGAACCATGCCAAATCCAAATATGTAAGCAAAAAGTGAATTGGAGCTCTCTAACAAAAGCGCAGCGTGGAGCATGCTGTGTTTTTGTCTCCATGACTGTGTTAAAATATGCAAAAATTCTCAAAAAACCAAAATTCCTCCAAAACTCTTCAAAATTGGTTTGTGAGGTCCTCAAGTGCTATGTTATGCTATGAGGGAGGCATCAGCAAGCAAATCCAACTTTACCTTCCATTTTTGCTTGATTAGGGTTTCATTGAGTTTCTCCTTTAACTGCTTGACCTTAACCCTAGCAACCTGATTCCTTGTGTAATAATGCATGGCCATGTGTCTTTGCAGCCTGTTGTCTTTGTTAGCCCTCTTGAGAAGCTTCTCCAAATGACAATTCACCTTGTCAAGCCAAAATTCTCTATCCTCATTGATTTCTGCTGCAATTAGGTCAACTGAAGTCATTTGCTCCTTTTGTTGCTGAAGTGCTCTTTTGAGGCCTCTGGTCCTTAGCCTTTTCCTTGTTACATGTTTCTGGTGTTCCTCTGAATCCCTTGCATCCATCATTGCCTTTCCCTTTATATCCTCTTTGCCAATATAAACCTCATGCTTTTCCAAAAGCAGTGGTTTTACCTTCAACTATTGATTCTCCTGCTCTAGGAATGAAATCATGAAGTTTGCCTTTGATTAACTGTCCTTGAGCCTTTCCATCGCAGCATCTTTCTCCATGATGACCTGCTCCATTGTCTTATGCTCCTCATTAACCTTCAAATCAACCATGTCATTGTCAAGATGAAATGTTTCCTCATGTTGTGATGGTGCTTCATGTTGTGGTTGTGATCCCTACTTTGTTGATGCTTCTGATATAAGCTTGTCCCCTTCCACAAGATGTTAAGTAAACACAAGCCTCCTTCCTTTCTGATATGTCTGAGTTACTTCAAGCCTAGGTATCCTCTCAACTGTGGGTCTACTAGATGAGCTACCTTTCACATGCTTAGGTGGTGCGGATAATGTACTAAGGCTTGCAGATTGACTAGTAGAAGACAATAGAACATCTGACTGAATGAAAGTTTCCCAAGAAGTATTCTTTTGAGTCAGTTGATGCAATACCATAACCTTGATGAGGGCATGGTGGAAAAGGCTCTTTTCATGGTCACTTTGTCTATGCTGCACCTTTTCTGCAATCTTAGCCAGACTTTTGAAGAAGTAGTAGACTAAGTTTAGTGGCTTTACCCCTGTGAAATGCATGAGCAATCTAACATGGAATTCGCAGAATCTTGAGAATCTGCCTTCACATGTAAAGTATTCATTATAACTTTCATCAATGGAGCAAATTTGTCAAGGAGTTGTGCAAAAAAAAAACCTTCTTAATAGTATGTCTATAGTGGCCTTTGATGAAAGGTTGATAGTTTTGCAGACCCAAATCTAAGTTCTTAAACCATTTTTCTCCATTGTTGGGTATCCTTGTGGCTACTGCTATGATCTCAGTTGAAATAGTGAAAGTAACACCTGCAATAATAACCTTATCTCTCCTCAAATGAGTGGCAAACAAACTAGTCAATTTGTCATGGTATTTGACTCTTTGAACTAACTCATAAAACTTGTTGGACACCTAATCCTAAATGGGTTAGTGTGGAAGCTGAATAGACTAAGTAGTCCAAGAGACCTTGGGATGTGAAACCCAACGGTCACATAATGTACTATAAATGTATATCATTTGTCAATAAAAATTGTACTGCATGTTTTATCTTTCATATTTTCTGGTTGCCCATGTGTGTTTAACATGGTATCAAAGCAGGCGTATTCCTGCCCTGCAAAATTAAATTGAGCCATTTGTTTTATGGCCTCTCTATGCAGTTTATTTCTGCCACAAATTTCATGAATATTTTCTAATGAATATTTATTCAGCTCAATTTTAGCTGCAACCTGATTACACTGCTGCTAGTGTCTGCTCTCCATATAGAAGCGCCTCCATACCCTTGACAATGCCTGCGCTGCTCCTCCATATAATTAGCCGCTACACTACATGTGCTCTGTCCTGAGATAACATGGCCAGCGCTGCACATCTGTCCATATCATATTAACGCTGCGTTGGTATCATTATTGAATGGCTGTTGAATATTAATGCTGTGCGTTGAACTGGCCTGACATGCTGATAATTGAACGCTGGTCCAGCTCCTGGTATGCGCATGGTTTTTGAACATTAATGATGTTGAATAAATGCGTTATGTTAGAAGTTGAATGCGGTTTTGAATCATTTGAACGTTGTTTTAACGTTGTATATATTGAATGGAGTCCAGTGGTATAAAACGTTTGAATTATTGAATGCGTTGAATAGTATCAGAACCTTTAATAACGCTCTGCAGCACTACAGTTACATTGAATACTCCTCTCCACCGACTCTCTCAATACCACCCTCCAATCTGATGTCTCTGTCACACTAAAATGCCATTTACATTGAACGCTCCCATTCCCATCGGAGGTGGTTCCATACTCCACGCTTCAAACACTGTAAACACATAAAATCCCACATATTACCTCCTGTCAGCTATATTCTCTACGCCACTCTGATGAATCTTCCAATCCTGCCTCTCCTTGTTTTGCCAGACCTGTCTTCCTCCCATTTCTCATTCACTCAGTAGTAACGTCTCTCGAATTTGCAATATTAGAACAATTTTCGAGTCCGACTGCTAGAGAAAGAGTACCTATTTGGTCCAAGCAAGCCCCGGTGCCTCACAAGATTCTCGTAATACAAATTATCAAACCTCAAAGGACTCAAACGATCCATTGGCATGACCCTGTTTAGACTACCACGTCCAGTGGTAGGGCACGCTCATTTGAGAAGGCCAAGTTTTCTGCTTTGAAGCACAAGAAGGACACATCCATTCCCTTTGGGCACCTCGCAAAATTGTTACTTTAGCTTGACGCTCATTCCTTTCCAGGAGATCGTTGGCACAGTGATCGAGTTCTGGGTCATATTTCCTCGCCCACAACCTGAATCGAGTTTGTATCACCGAGTCTCTTCGGGCATGACTTATAATTTCCAGGTACGGGAGTAAGGTGTCATTCCCAAATCGAGCCAGCCGCAGGAAACCGATTGATTGGTCAACGAATGTCAAACGAGACTGAGGGGCCGCATTGGCCACCACGGAAGCCGGAAGGGATTTTTTCTTTTCTTTTACGTAATAGATGGACAGTCTGAAGTAGATTGAATATGGTGCTCTGCGTTTACTTGGTTTTGGTATGCACTGATGAATTGTCTGGGATATTAGACAGTGTGTACATTAACTGAAATGATTATTGAAAAACCAAATTTGAAGACAAATTTGCTGAAGTCTATGTGCATTTATCAGTATGGAGATGGTCATGTTGTTCATGCGATTGATAGAATAATATTGGAACATTACAGTTTGATAGCAAAATAACATAGTTCAGACCGAATACAAGGGCTGAGTCAACGCGTTGTTGTGGGGCCACTTCATCTGCAAAGAAAACCAGGTCTCCACCTAAATTTTGTCCAACGATACAAGCAGCAGTGTATAGGGCATGCATATGATGGGCGTATTAATTATTTTTTCAGGAGAGCAACTAAATTTTTCAAGGAGATGAGCATTACGGTGTTAAAATAAGTGAGAAATTTCCAGGGTCCGTACTCGTTCATTACTCCTGTTGATCAAACTCCTTTATTGTTGAACGGGTCATTTTTAACAATTGTTAGACAAAGAGATGAATTTACAAGACGATATAACTCAGATTCTTCACACTAAACATGCGCTTGAGGGTGGTGATGCATAACTCCCTATAGCTGGTACGAGAGATTGTGTTCACATCCTGTAGCTGACCAGTGACACTACAATGCACACTGAAGCTGGCTGACGACTATACTCTTCTTGGGCAGCATCTAAAATCGGGTTCCATCAATAAAGACCAAGTGCATACTTTGGTGGCTGATAAATTACTGTTGGAAGGTCGAATGCATCAAACAATGAGTTGTATTTTCCACAAGTCCATATTATCTTTGCTGTAGCAGACTCTTTTAGAGATGCCAAGTTGAATTGGTTAAATGATTGAAGTCGAGGAGTTCTTGCATGTTCATTTTCAGAAACTTCGTTTCAGTCCTGTGGCTTTAATTTGAGAAGACAGTTGGTTCCAGGCCTGAAGCAATCTTTCTAGAGTTGGTTCGTGACCTGCATAGGCCAACTTTGTATTTTCTACAGCGACTCATCATTGCCCACTGAAAATATTTGTTGTTTATAAGGGGAGAGAAGTAACAACTTGCAGAGTCCACAATGAAGTTTGAATCTGCCATGGCGCATTGAATTTTTATGTGGTACATTGGATATCAAAGTCTTTTTAATGATTTTTGGTAGCATTTCTCATATTATACTGAAGGCAAAGCGACCAAGAGCTTTCAATATCATTACCACAAGACGGGTTTGTTTTCTGGTATGTGCGTTGAGCAGTGATTCAAGTGTCTTTAGTCGGTAGTTATATCAGCAGGTGGTGAATTTATACTATGAAACCCTTGAAATTGCAATGTTGACTTAGTTTATATATCTGCATTGTTCCACATAAGATTATGAGATTATGTACAATTCTTTCTCTGGGAATCTGTAATCCCACAATTGTAGTTGTTCCACATGTTATCATGAATGGTTACAGTCGCTATTGAACTTGACTATTCTTTTCCACTGGCCGAGAAAGTGAAGGAGTATTTGAAGGATTCAAGCAAGTTTGCAGTTGCTGCTGCCCCAGTGTGGCTTTGTATTAAAAATTCATTATAGTGCATTAATTCCTTGCTTCAACTGCTGCATAAAGAGTTTGGTGGGCTGATTGTAATCTTCTATGGAGAAAAGTTTTGTCGGTTGTTTTGTCAGAACATAATGCTGGTCATGAGTAAACTCTTATTTTCATGTAATGGATTGTAATCGGTGCTTGTTGGTTGAACTCTTATCATTTGCTGCACATGTATAAAGGATATTGCTGTGTACTGTGAGTAGGTAGTACTTTTCTGCACTAAGTAGTAGTTGTAAGGTGTAAATCTGACATTGAAGAAAAAAAAAAATGGCTAGAATCAGTGAAGTATTAGAGTTCCTCAAAACTCTAATGTCGTCTACTACTCATGATATATTAAAAGTCAGCAAAGTTTCTCTCACAAATATTCAGGTCTGTCTACAAAATGCACAGGAAAAGATTGATTTTTTGCAGCTTGAATCACAGCTACAGCAAGAAGAGCTACATCAAAATAGACATCATTCTGAACCTGTTTTTGTTCAGAACATTGAGACAACCACCCATCAGCAGCAAGTCAATAATGTTACAGTTCATTCAAATAAAGCAACAGTTGTAAATGTAGATGCAGAAACTCAGTCTGCACTTCCCAAGCCCATCATCAGACCTTGGGAACAGCTTGTCCACAACAAGCCCAGAACTGGTCTTGGATATGACAAGGACTTGTCCTTTCATATTCCAGACTACTCAAAGCCCATTCAGTTTCAGAGTGTTGGATTTATTCATGACAGTTCACCTGCTCCTCATGACAGTTCACCTCCAGCTGTTCTAGACTCTGCCTCTCTTCCACAGCAACAACAACAACAACAGATTGTGAAATGCCAACACTGTGACCGAGTTGGCCATTTGAAAGATCACTGTTTTGATCTTCATCCATGTAAGCACTGTCATAGAACCAGTTATTCTTCACACAGATGCTTCAGCAACAAACACCCTGCAAGAACAAAGATTCCTCTTGGATGGATCGCTTCTTGGCAATGGGCATCAACAACCAAAAAGATATTCCAAACACATGTTAGAACTTGTTCCAGAGTATTGAACAGCCTTGCAGTTGAGTTTTCTCCATCATCCCACCTTGTATCTGACAAGGGGGGAAATGATGGTCATCTACAAGCTTCAAAGCCACATCAAGCGAGCCTGAGCC
The DNA here is from genome assembly GCA_031772625.1 of Pinus tabuliformis. Taxonomy (NCBI): domain Eukaryota; kingdom Viridiplantae; phylum Streptophyta; class Pinopsida; order Pinales; family Pinaceae; genus Pinus; species Pinus tabuliformis. The sequence continues at coordinate 822,847,730 of CM062805.1, forward strand.
ACAACCTGCCACACCAGTTTCAGAGTTGTAGCCAGCAACAAAGATGCCCGTGAACATGCCTTCACTTGGCAATCTGGGACACTTCCTCTAGCAGAAGACTTCAGCTTCTTGCCAGTTTTGGAAGAATTCCAGGAACAAAATTGAGAACACTTCCTCTAGCAGAAGACACCAGCTTCTTGCCAGATTTGGAAGAGTTCCAGGAATTGCATTAAGCATTCCAGAGTTGTTGGTCATCCTTAAACCATCACAGGTTGAGACTTCCCTTTTTAGGTTGAAGTTCTCCCTTTTATGTGGGGTGAGACCTCCCTTTATTGGTTGAAGGTTTCCCTCTTCAAAACAATAGGAGCACTTCCTCTAGCAGAAGACTCCAGCTTCTTGCCAGTTTTGGAAGAGTTCCGGGAACTGCACTAAGCGTTCCAGTGTTGGTGGTCATCCTTAAACCACCGCCCTTTATACCAACATTTCAGAGAGCACATTCAGCCTAGTGCTTCCATGCATTTTTTGCACATTTTGTATTACAGCTCTCTTCTTGGACTCATACATAACCCTTTGGATTAAGGGGGGGGGGAATGTTGGACACCTAATCCTAAATGGGTTAGTGTGGAAGCTGAATAGACTAAGTAGTCCAAGAGACCTTGGGATGTGAAACCCAACGGTCACATAATGTACTATAAATGTATATCATTTGTCAATAAAAATTGTACTGCATGTTTTATCTTTCATATTTTCTGGTTGCCCATGTGTGTTTAACAAAACTCTAAACACTCTGCATTCTCAAAGCACTACTTGGAGTCTGGACAATAGGGAAGACATCATCTCCTCAGTGTTTAATGGTTCATATCTCAAGATTTGGCCTCCTTTGTTATAGGATTTCTTCTCCTCCTCCATTTTTACTGTGAGCAAGTGAAACCCTAACTAGGAAAACAGGGGATTAGGATGAGGGGATAAGATGGAGGGTTTAGGGAAGGGGAAAGGGGGTAGGAAAATTTAAGGAGATGAGCAGGGGTGTTAGGGACCTTTAGGAAGTGGAATGGGGGAAAATGAGTAGAGGGTCTGGTCTAGAGAATTAAAACACAGTCAAACTAGTGAAACAGAGAAAACGCAGTAAAAGGAGTGATATAGGTTTGCAACTTGAAAACAAAGGAAACAAGCTTATGGCGAGGTGGAGAGTGTTTGACTTACTTGCAGAAGGCTGCTGGAGAATTGAATTGTTGTAAAAACCTTTTAGAATAGGCGTTAGGGCCGAAACAAAGAAAACACAGCGAAAACTTGACAAAACGCAGCAAAATTGTTAAAATGCAACAAATTTATGAGAAAACGCAGCAAAACAGTTTAGATCAATGTTGCACGAAGCGGGGACGTGGAAGCGTCATTTTCCAAAAACCTAGGAAGCGAAGCGTCTGCTATATATATATTTTTTTTATATTTTTTTACATTTATACTCAAAACAAACATCCCAAATACCAAATTAGTTGTAGAAGACATGAAAACATGCATATTTTTGCATAAATCAAGATAGATATAGCATCCATTATATATTAATGATTAATTATTCGAGCATCAACCATTTAGATGCATCAACCATCTAGAATCTAGATTCTTCTCCTCTTGTCTAGCCTTTGCCTCTACCTCGATTGTTTAGGGATATTAGTCAACATTGCCCAATTTTGATCAAACTACCTAATTCAAGACTTAAAATATGGTAGAAAAAGCTTAACATGCTTGATCGATGATTTTGACTTGATTGAAAGGTTATTTTTTGCTAAAGGCATGCCACGTGACAAAGGAGTTCAACAATTAACACCACCAACACTAGGGTACATATAGGGCTTGGTGCTCTTGCTTAAATGTTAATCGCATACCTTCATACTTGATATAATCTAATGAAATGCCACAATCCCATTGATCCTGAATTCCTGAAAACTGTTAAGTCTGCTGAATTTTGAATAGGATATGAAATTCTATTTTCTCCATATGAAGTCCAATGAGGCTGGAACCACTCTCAAACATCCTGAGTCATTTCATGGTAATGTTAAAAATTGAAGTAAAAGGATGAAAATGAAAAATAAAGGAGAATGTCAATTTTACTTTAAGAATTTAACATTACCATGAGGGAGCATCTGCTATATTTATATTTTTTTTTGCCTTCATTCGTCACCCTAACCCAAGGTGGGCCCACCCCCAACAAGCAAACTCACCTAAAATTAAAAAAAAATTGAAAACAAAATGATTTTCTAAAGGCTTTTCCGGAAGTGTATGGGAAGCATACGCTTCCTCCTCCGAAGCGCCACGCTTTCGACGACCGAAGCGCCGTACGAAGCGCGCTTTGGCGGTTCGGAATTGGCGCTTCCGTACCACGCTTCCGAATTTCCAGGCAGCGGCGCTTCCGAATTTCCAGGAGGCGGCGCTTCCGAATTTCGGAAGCGCGCTTCCGGCCAAGCTTCCTAGGCGCTTCCGTACAGGACGCGCTTCGGGGCTTGGAACCGGGGGGGGCGCTTCGTGCAACATTGGTTTAGATGGCCCTTGGGAGTGTTTTTGCCTTCGAAAATGCTGAGGAAATGTATTTTGGTGAATGAGAGCTTCTTCAGTAATGAATATAAGAGAGAGAGGTGGAAAGAAGTGGTCTTTATAGATTGTGGAACTCAATTTTATAATGGTAGGGTGGCCCACCATACATTTTCATTTTGTTTTGGAATTGTTGAAATTTCTAAGTCTATCCATTAGAAATTTTATCTGTATTCTTCTGGTTTATTTCTCCTACTTGTTAATTACAAACAAGTTATTTAAACATATAAACATCGAAATAAGCACAATACAGTGTCAACCATCTACAGATCAACAGCTGAAAGAAATAGAGAACACACAAGTGACACCGTTATTTTTAGACAACTCGTCCCTGAAAAAACCTAATGCGGGAAAATCGGTGCAGCAATTCTGAGGGTTATATTATTATGCAGTATATCCTTGAGTACAACTGGGTGCCAAACTGGCTCACCCGACAGAGAAAAATAACCGGCAGTAATACCTCTCTATTCGGAAGCAGGTATTCAGAAAACCTGCTCCACAAAACCCTCTCCAGCACCACTAAAGCACTATGCCAGCCCTCTTGGTCTCTGTGTCAGCCTCAAAACCCTCTGCGTCAGCCCTATGAGACACTACGCAGCCTCTAGGACCCTCTGCATCACTCCTGCTGCCCTCTGCATGGATGACGCAGGAGCTCTGGCCTCTACGCTATCTCTTCTAGGCTCTACGTGGCCTACTCTGGCTTCTACGACTGCCTCTGCCTCTGCGTTGGTCGCTCGGCACTATCTCTGCCTCTCTGTCCATTACTCACTGCCCCTCACTGCTGATCATTGGTTCAACTTTACCTAGCAACCCCACTCTAGTAAATCGAATGACTGACCACTCTGGTGTGTTCTCCAACTGACCCTCAAGCCTCCTCTTATACTTTTCCTGTTGGTCCTTCAACGGCCAAGATTACATCTTTAATCAATGGCTAAGATTAGACTTGGCTTGATCCAAGCCTTTTGGAACCTTCTAACCTAGTTTTATATTAATACCCATTAATATTTTATTTTTCCTAAGTTTAGACTTAGGAACTCCATCAAAAATATTATTTTTTTAATATCTCCTAAACCGGGTAGAATCTGCCCAAACCATTTCTTGGTCTTGGAGATCTCATGCGCTTTAGCCTCTCCACCAATTTTCATGGCTAGGGCACATCCAATGCTACCCCAAATCAACATTCACTTTTAGCAAAGATTGTGCTCTAGTAATACTCCACATTGAGCATCACTCTGATTATATGGCACTGGTACTTGTGTTGATGCTAGGTCTCCCCGCCCAACATCCTTTGCACTGTTGCATCCTGTACTGCTGCCCATGGCCCTTCCACTGCCACTGTTGCATTTGTACGACAGCTCCCTCTGCATCTGTGTTGCTGCTGGTCCTTTCTCCCAACACTGCATTTGCACTGCAAACCCTTCTCATTATGTTGCATCGTGCTACTGCATTGCAACTCAGTTACTGAGAAGTAAGTAACTGATCCACCCAACTACTGACATTCTCTGTCAGGCTAGAAACACTCCCGACGTTGAATCTCTCTCTGTTGCTAACAAGTGCTCCGTCTACTACCTCTACGCTGCAACAACAACTCCCTGCATCTCGCACCGCTGCAAACTTCTCTGTGCCATCTTGATTTGTTGCAACACTCTCCGTGCCTCTCGCACTGTTGCAGCTTGCTAGCCTCGCGTTGCTCGAGGACTCCTGCACTGTAGCACTCTGTCGCTTCATCCGCATCCATCTCTACCGACATCCGCCAGTCCTGCTACTCTCTTTTCAGGGCTCTCGTATCAAGGTATAATCCAAGAGGTTGGGAACCTCAAGGATCCTACCCCTCATCGCCTGTAGTCTTCCTGACTACAGCTCGATGTCTCCCCACCTCTTTAGGTACATGAGCACTCATGGCACAATCGTCATCCTCCTCTACCTCCTTTTCCGCCTTCGCTGGCGCTGCCTTAGAGTCAGACACCTCTCCCTTGTTCTTCTTCCCAATGTCACATGGTTCGGGTTCGAATTCGAATTCGATTACAATTAAGTTCGATTCGAGTTCGAATTTTTCGATGAGGTTCGAATGAGGTTCGCCATTAAGTTCGTTCACGTATATAATTTTAAAAATATATATAATAATTAAAATTACATAAATCTTTTATATTCATTTATAATTAATATATATTTATAATTTTTATCATATACTATCAATAAATTTATAATTTTTCATAAATATACGTTATATTATTTTATAATATTTAAAATAACAATACCATAATTTAAAATATATTAAAAATAATTCTTGTAAAAATATATAATTTTTAAATTAGGTTAACTTATATTTATTATTATTATAATAATAATAAAAAATATACATTAGCCTATCGTAATGCCTCATATAAGCTGAGTTCAATACATTATAATGTGTTAACATATTGTATTGCTTGTAATACATGTACGTTGAGTTCATTGTAATATTGTAATACTTATAGAATTATAATAATGTTGACGCCTTATAATATAATGCTTTTAACGCATTATAATGTATGTACGCAGATTTCGACGCTTAAGCAAACAACGTAATTATAATTGACGCCTTATAATATAATGCTTTTAACGCATTATAATGTATGTACGCAGATTTCGACGTGTAAGCATTATAATATAATGCTTTCAACGCGTAAGCAAACAATATGAATGTCGTTATAACGCAGCAGGAACCGAACCTTTTCGAACTTATACGAACCTTAAGATTTTCTTTGAAATTCGACGAATTTCGGACCTCAACCTTTGGGTTCGACGAACCCTGTGACACAGCTTCTTCCTCGGACACTGGTTCACATAATGAGCCAGTTCCCCACAGTTGAAGCACTTGACCTTAGAGAGGTCCTTTTTATTCCTCTTCTCCTTCCCCGCAGATGCCAGAGTTGCATCCTCTTCCTCTTCCATCTTGATCCAAACTCCTTTGCTGCTACTTCCCGTCTTGCTCAGCCATCTGATCTCTTCTTGGCGAAGAGCTGCCCACAATTCTTCCCAATCTGGAAGATTCGTCATGCCTAGTATGCTCTGGAGTCTGGACAAATGTCTCCCATTCCTGAGAGACTACGTTTAGTGCGGTCCTCACTATCAACTCCTGATCTTGCGTGGCCCCTATGGAAGTCAATTGGTCTCGGATCTCCTTCAACCGACCAAGGAAGTGATCTATTTGCTCCCCATTCTACATCTGGTATGACCGCAGCTAATTCTCAAGTAACATCTTCCTCTGCACGGAAGTATGTTGGTACAACGTCTTCAAGGTGTCCCACATTCCCTTTACTATCTCCTCAGCAATATGTTGGACCACATGATCCTTGACCCCATCAAGGATGATATATTTCGCCTTGGCCATTGCCTCCTCGTACTTCTCATTATCAACCGAGTCAACTAGGATAGCCACTGTTCTCAAGGCAAAGGCCTTGATGCGATGTCTATCTAGAATGGACAGGATCCTGGCCTTCCAGACCACAAAGTTGGACGCCCTATCCAGCCTATCCTAATCACTCGGCCCATTCATGGCCATCTCTCTGCTCTTCTTTTCAACTCCTCCGAGTCTCTCTACTTCCCTCCAAAAGTTCTCTCTTCGACTCCTGCTGAGTCTCTCTACTTCCCGCCTGGAAGTTCTCTGCTAGACTCCCTTTGAGTCACGATTTCCTTTCTGGAAATCCTCCTGCCAATCATCAAGTCGCACCTCTCCAATCTTCTGTGCACCTGCAACACTGATCCGGATTCTTTGGCTAGAAAGTCGTCTCGGTAGCGACTCCCTCTACCTTGGTTTTGCCCTGTTAGGTACTGTTCTGCCCACAACACCCCACCAACTTCACTCCTCGCAAACTGCCCACGGCTTCCTAAACCCCAGCAACTGAAGGATTGAGCCTCTAGGCTCTATGCAATCCCAACACTGGCTGAAATGCTCCCCCAACCAACTGCCTCAACCCTCCTCGTATTTGCGTGCCTCTGCGTGAGCCTTTTCTTCCCTCCTCAGACTCTACGTTGGCCTCTCTCTCTGGCTCGGACTAATGATGCAGTCCCTCTGCATCAACCCTTCTTCGTTGCTTTCTACTAGGAATAGCTTCTGTCACTTGGGACAGTTGTTTTTGTTGCAAATGCTCTGCTTCAACTGGTGACTTCAACTCTCCTTTGATCTGCAACCACGCTCTAATACCATGTTGAAATTTCTAAGTCTATCCGTTAGAAATTTTATCTATATTCTTTTGGTTTATTTCTCTTACTTGTTAACTACAAACAAGTTATTTAAACATATAAACATCGAAATAAACACAATATAGTCTCAACCATCTACAGATCAACAGCTGAAAGAAATAGCAAACACACAAGTGACACTATTATTTTTAGACAACTCGTCCCCGGAAAAACCCAATGCGGGAAAACCGGTGCAGCAATTATAAGGGTTATATTATTATGCAATATATCCTTGAGTACAACTGGGTGCCAAACTGGCTCACCCGACAGAGAAAAATAACCGGCAGTAATACCTCTCTATTCGGAAGCAGTTATTCAGAAAACTTGCCCCACAAAACCCTCTCTAGCACCACTAAAGCACTATGTCAGCCCTCCTAGCCTCTGCGTTAGCCTCAAAACCCTCTGCGTCAGCCCTATGAGACATTGTGCAGCCTCTGGGACCCTCTACGTCACTCCTGCTTCCCTCTGCATGGATGACGCAGGCCCTCTGGCCTCTGCGCTGTCTCTGTTGGGCTCCGTGTGGCCTGCTCTAGCTTCTACATCTGTCCCTCTGTCTTTGCGCTAGTCGATCGGCACTATCTCTGCCTCTCTGTCTAGTACTCACTGCCCCTCGTTGTTGATCACTGATTCAACTTTACTTAGCAACCCCGCTCTAGTAAATCGAATAACTGATCACTCTAGTGTGTTCTCCAACTGACCCTCAAGCCTCCTCTTATACCTTTCATGTTGGTCCTTCAATGGCCGAGATTACATCTCTAATCAACGGCTAAGATTAGATTTGGCTTGATCCATGTCTTTTGGAACCTTCTAACCCATTTTTATATTAATACCCATTAATACTTTATTTTTCCTAAGTCTCTCTAGTAAATCGAATAACTGATCACTCTGGTGTGTTCTCCAACTGACCCTCAATCCTCCTCTTGTACCTTTCCTGCTGGTCCTTCAATGGCCGAGATTACATCTCTAATCAAAGGCTAAGATTAGATTTGGCTTGATCCATGTCTTTTGGAACCTTCTAACCCAGTTTTATATTAATACCCATTAATACTTTATTTTTCCTAAAGTTTAGACTTAGGAACTCCATTAAAAATATTAATTATTTTAATATCTCCTAAACCGGGTAGAATCTGTGGAAACCATTTCTAGGTTTTGGAGATCTCATGTGCTTTAACCTCTACACCAATTTTCATGGCTAGAGCACATTCGATGCTACCCCAAATCAACAAGAATAAACTATGTAACCTTGGAACTTTCATATGCAGCTTTAGAACATAAACTTATTACATCACTTTGAAATGAATTACACTTTAGAACAGAACCTTTTGAGCAAAACCTTATCACTACTCCTTCATTTCCCGGTTTTATGAATGACATGACAGTTTTGATGACTCTAACCCTAATAACCTAATGGTGACACTAAGCTGAATGAAGACCATGGTGACATGACTAAGATGATAATGATGATTTTTCAATGATGGCACATCCAACTGAGTGATGGCAGTGACCGAAACATGAAAATTTTGAAGGAGCAGCAATAGACCTAGACACACTAGCCAGTGACCAAATTTTATTTTGAAAACCTAGTGAAATGATAAAATTTGACTTTGAGACCCCTAACAAAACCTTGTAAGAGCATATTTGATCACTGGTGACAGGCAGAACTGACTGACACTAACAAAACCCACTACATGATATTAACTTCACCTGCAGCCAAGTGGCATTCATACCTTCCCTCCCAAAGAACAACCCTTTTTGAAATTTTACAATAGTTAATTTAGAAAAAATAACCAGATATTAAAAGATGGGGTGACCCATATGGGGTCATCAGCATCATACTCAAAAAGTGTGCAATGACTTGTGTCCCTCCATTGTCATGAATGTCAGGATTAGTTTGATGCATGTAGCCAACCCTTGGATTAACAACTCGGCACTTGGGTTTTGTGGAGTAATTAACATTGTTTGTCTATGGGAGATTTTCTGTCTATAAATTGTGATTTATTTTGGCAAGTTTGTGCAACTTATTTGTACCAGCATCATTGTTTCTGCTTCTCTATTATCCTTGTACTGTTGTACACCATGGGGAGCTAGATAGCGGAAAATGTAGTGAACAAGGTCCTCAAATTCATGATGGAAATAGGAAGCCATAGGTTCCACTGCAAAAGGTAATAGAGAGACACTGATAAAGACAGACAGGCTTGATAAAGACAGCAACACTCATGGTGCCCTGATTTCTGGTACTGCACTTTTGCAAGACTTGAGAGACTCCTCGACCCACAGCCATCTGAACCTGGAAGAAAAGATGACCAAAATGACAGACTTAGAAAGTGATAGAAGGGGGCATCCTAGTTCAGAATTCGGGGGGGTAACAATAAGCTCTGAGGAAGATTTGGATTAGCTTTATGTCAGTGATCTGCACCCATGTTGATGTTTGTTTCAATGAATCATACCCTGCCAAACAATTTTTCTAGATTGGTTATTTACTATTTAGCAAAGCTATACATGAATGTACCCTAGTTTATTCTGCATCTTGTTTTACGGATTGCTATTGGTATTAGAGTTGTATTAGAAACCTCCAAAGCTTCCATTCTTTTGGACAGCGCAACTTGAGTGCAACAGTTTTTGTATTGCTATGTAAATTTTATCTATAGATAAATAAATAAAATTATATATAAGGGAAAAAAACAGAGAAAAATGAGAACACCACAACCCAATGCATGACACAACAAAAACAGAATTACCTGGTCTGGCTTCCCCATCCATCTTACTTGTCCACCCAATTGTTCATATTTCGTTCCTAAAGTCCCTGAAAGGAATCAACCCAAACAAAAAATATTTGAGTACATGAATAAAGGATCACATTGCATGGCATGCACTATGCACATTGTAAAAGTACATACAAAAATACAACTACAAAATTACAAAGCCCTCAGGTTACAGATCAACTGAACAATCAGGGATCTTCTCGTTAAGGCCTTCTTACCAAGATAATCTCACATTAATTTCATTTTACCTGTCCTAATGTAAAATACATCATATCAGTTGAATGGATGACCATGGAAACCAAAGGGATGCTACATGAACACATTATTGTCAAATGTCTAGCTAGCTCTAAGGAAATTTGGAGCCTTGGTTAAATTCATTGAATTCCAAAAGCCATTATGCTGGAAACAATGAAAACGAATTTAAGAACAGTTCTTTATTTTGCTATAATTATTTGTTGTATTCTGGGGTCTTGTGTCTCTAAGTTTACTAGTGGATATGTGATATGCCCACTTAGCAAGGTTGCTAAGTGAGATGGAGGAGCACTTCACAGAATTGACACAGCTCAAGCAGACCGGTAGTGTAGAGGCATACATCTCTGAGTTTCTGAGAGTATCAGTTCTGGTACCAGATCTATCAGAGACCAGGAGGGTGTTCCTGTTTTTGGAGGGGCTAGCAGAGCCATAGAGGGGCTTGGTGAGGTCCAACAGGCCCACCACTTTGCAGGGCACAGTCGGTAGAGCTTGGGACTTGCACAATGCTCTGCCCAAGGCCAAAGCGCAGATACCCACTAGGCCTGTATTCGAGCAGAGGGGGAGAGACACCAAACCCCCACCACAGCGAGACATTTAGAGGCGTGGGCAGTTGGATGACAAGGCCAAGAGGGACCTCCGCTGGAGGAAGTTGTGCTTCATTTGCCAGGAGCCATGGGCACCGGGACATCGATGTACCAAGTGCAAGGGCCATTTCATAGAGGTGTTTCCTAACAGTGAGCCGGAGGATGATGTGGAGTAGGAGATAGGTGTTGGAGATGATGGTCCACCTATGGCCAGAGGAGGTGGAGGCCCACCACCCCCACTAAGGGAAGCTCCTTTCTTACCAGCAGCAGGGTCATCGCCTCACTTTGGGGAGTGTCAAAGTACCTCACATTGAGGATCAAGGGCACGGTGCAGGGGCAATGTGTTTCGGTGCTAGTAGACAGTGGGGCCACCCACAATTTCGTAGATACCCAGATGGTGGAGATGAGGGGCATAAGCATGGAGTCCTTTGAGGGGTTCTCGGTCTTGGTTCTGGGAGACCGTACCATGCAATGCACTAGATACGTTCCTGGGATGACAGTAGTGATGGGGAACTACTCTATGACAAACCACTACTTTGTGGTTGATGTTCTTGATACAAACGTGGTGATTGGTGTGTAGTGGTTGTACTCACTTGGGCGTGTTACTACTGACTGGCAGAAGTTGGAGATGGAGTTCACAGGACCTAACGGGAAGATGGTTTTATTGAGAGGCATGCACTCATACCCCCCACAAACATGCCCATGGGAGGCTATTTTGTGGAATACCAATCCTACGGGGATGATTTCCGAGATGCCATCACCTTCAAAGACTTCTTCCAACAGAAGGGCAACAATAAGAGCGAGTGGGAGAGTGGAGGAGGTTCCACGCATGGCACCGATTTGTAGCGCACAGTGGGGAGGTTATTCCTTCCGACTTTTGATGGGTCACCTAAGAGCTCAGCCAGGGTGTGGGTTGAGAAGTTGGATGTCTAGTTCCAGCTTAACCAGATGACCCAAGTGGAGGCAATCAAGATTGCCACGTTACACTCGGAGGGAGAAGCCCATGATTGGTGGTTCCATGGATTGACCAGGATGGGGCATGCAGGAGTCACAGCTTATGAGGATTCCACACGGAGGGTACTTGAGCGCTTTGAGAGGAGAGACCCGAATGAGCACTTCAGGGAATTGACGCAGCTCAAGCAAACGATAGTGTAGAGGCATACATCTCTGAGTTTTTGAGAGTATCAGTTATGGTACTAGATCTATCAAAGACCAGGAGGGTGTTCCCCTGCATTTGGAGGGGCTAGCAGAGCCACTGAGGGGCTTGGTGAGGTCCAACAAGTGCACCACTTTGCAGGACATGATCGGTAGAGCCCGGGACTCGCAGGATGCTCTACCTAGGGCCAAAGCGCAGATACCCACTAGGCCTGTATTCCAGCAAAGGGGAAGAGACACCAAACCCCCACCACAGCGACACATTTAGGGGTGTGGGCAGTTGGATGACAAGGCCAGGAGTGACCTCTGCTGGAGGAAGTTGTTCTTCATTTGCCAGGAGCCATGGGCACCCGGACGTTGGTGTACCAAGGGCAAGGGCCATTTCATAGAGGTGTTTTCTAACAGTGATCTGGAGGATGATGTGGAATAGGAGATAGGTGTTGGAGATGATCGTCCACCTATGGTCGAAGGAGGAGGTTGAGGCCCACCACCCCCACCAGGGGGAGTTCCTTTCTTACCAACAGCAGAGGCCATCGCTTCACTTCGGGGAATGTCGAAGTGCCTCACTTTGAGCATCAAGGGCACGGTGCAGGGGCAGCGTGTTTCGGTGCTAGTAAACAGTGGACCACCCACAATTTCGTAGATACCCAGATGGTGGAGATGAGGGGCATACACATGGAGCCCTTTGAGGGGTTCTCAGTCTTGGTTCTGGGAGACCATACCATGCAATGCACTAGATACGTTCTTGGGATGACAGTAGTGATTGGGAGCTACTCTATGACAAACTACTTCTTTGTGGTTAATGTTCCCGACGCAAACGTGGTGCTTGGTGTGCAGTGGCTGTACTCACCTGGGCGTGTTACTACTGACTGGCAGAAGTTGGAGATGGAGTTCACAAGACCTGATGGGAAGATGGTTTTATTGAGAGGCATGCACTCATACCCCCCATAGACAGTGTTAGCACATAGGATGGAGGTCGATTTGAGATATGGTGATATAAAGTGGGTTGTGGAGTTGAGGATATTTGATGCAAGGGGTAAACCCCAACCACCACACCCACATGTACAGGCTATTTTAGACAGGTATCCAGCAATGTTTGGGACATTCCGCCAGGACAACCACCTGATAGGGGGTTTGAGCACACTATTGAGCTCGAACCAAGAGTGCAGGTCGTGATTATGACTCCATACTGACATCCCAAGGTTTATCAGGATGAGATCGAGCGAGCTATTCATGAGTTGTTTGCATTGGGGCACATCAGGCCCAACTCTAGTCCCTTTGCTTCATCAGTTGTCCTAGTGAAGAAGAAGGACGACACACTGAGGATGTGCATCGATTACAGAGCCCTCAACGAGAAGACATTGAAGAACCAATACCGCATTCCCCGCATAGATGAACTTATGGACGAGCTTAGAGGAGCCAAGTACTTCTCTAAGATAGATCTTCATTTGGGTTGCCATCATATTCGGGTGAGGGATCAAGATATCCCCAAGACAACGTTCTGATGTCACTATGGCCACTTTGAGTTTTTGGTTATGCCCTTTGAGCTGACCAACGCCCCAGCCACCTTGATTTCTGGTAGCATTGGACGTGATCTAAGTCTCAAAGTTTGCAAGGAGACTTAGACACATGCATTCTCCAATACCTCGATATCGTTTTGAGAAATTCCACACGGAAACAGTTTTTATTAAAATAATTAATTAGTTTTAATGGGTCCCTGAGTCTAAACTTAGGAAATTAAAATAACTACTGGGTATTAATCTAAACTGTGGGTGAAACTTCTAGAAGAAGACAAGGATCGAGTCCAAATGATCTAAGCCATTGATTAGAATCTAATCTGGGTCGTTGGTTCTCAACTGTAGGATTATAAGGACATCAATGGGCACTTTGAGAACACATCGAGTAGAGTTCAGAAGATCGAATTTCTGAAGCAGAGCAGCTACCGGTGAGAAATTCGAAGTGATCTTTTGCAATGAGGGGCAGGGATAGTATCCAGTGAGGAGTCTTCCTGGGCCAGAGAGTACAAGGCAAAGAGGACAGAACAAAGTCCAGAGAGAGGTTCACACTAGCCCACGTAGTGCTAATGCAGTGGCAACACAGATCCTAGAGGGAAATCAAATTCCTGTTGGTGAAATCAAGTTTCAGAAGCCAGGAGCCGGGGTGTGAAACCAGGAGGCTAAAATCGAAGTTTCTAGTCAGCGTAGGGTCCAAAGGAGGAGCAGTGCAGGCCCCAGTGGAAGTGACGCAGAGACTGCATGGGGTTGACGCAGTTCTATGCAGAAGCTGAGGGAGAACGGACACAAAGCCTCTATTCCAGCGAGATCAGAGTCGGATTCTTCCAGTGACAGGGTGAGAGCATATCACTACTTGTTTTGTCCAATTTCTCTCTGTATAGGATAGCCAGTTGGGCATCCAACAAATTGTACTCAGAATTACTACTACATAATAATAAAACCCTCAACTGCTGCACCGATTTTCCCACACTAGATTTTTCCGGGGACATTTGTCCAAAAATAACTGTGTAGATGTGTTGTATTTCTTTCTTGTTCAGTTTCTTGTTTCCGCATTTTATTTAAATGGTGAAGGCTGCAGTGTATTAGTTTCGGTGTTTACTATAGGAAACAATAAATAATTTTGTTCAATAATTAACAAATAGAAGAAACGTAATCAATTGCTACAATAGAAATTTGGGCATCCAAATTTTCACATGGTATCAGAGTTGCAGGTGAAACAAGAGAACAGTGTCGAAAGAGCCCAGTGCTCAAGGAGGAAGGGAATTCGAAATTCCTGCAAAGGTAAAAATTCAAATCCCTAGAGGGATTGTGCAATTCAGGCCAGGAAGGCAAGATTTTCATGGTAAATCTCTCTCTGAGTAAGTTGACAGAGAGGAAGGATTTCCAGATTGAAATTTGTCAGCAATACAAGGAGCAGCGCAGCAGTAGCTTCAGCTAAGAGGGGTTTCTGGTGTGACACAGTTTTCTGCAGGCTGTTGTTGCGCAGAAAGACGTCAAAAGGAAGAAGAGAGACACTTGACGAAATTACTTCCTCAAAGAGTTCCTAGCCATGGAATTCGAATTCTCATTTGTCGAGCAACAGCAAGAGAGAGGCGGTCATTCGACACTTTCATTTGGCGAGGTGGTAGCCAGTAGATTGAGAGATCGGGATCAGTTGGATGGTGCATCCAACTATGTGACCTAGAAGGCGAGGATGTCATGCCTTTTGGATGAACATTTTCTCAAGACCTACATCGACAATGTGGTAGTTGTGCCCACGGATCCAAATCCGCTCAAAAAGTACAAGGGAGAGACGGCAAAGACAAAGAGAATGATCCTTGACGGAGTGAAGGATCGTATAGTCTGTCACATCGCTGGCAAAGACACTGCCACATTCTCCTCTTCCTCCTTGATTCTGACGACTTTGTTGTTGCTTCCCACCTTGGTCAATCGCCTGATTTCTTAATGTCAAAGAGTTACCCACATCTCCTCCCAACTGAGAAGAGAAGCCCTACCCAAGATGTTGTGGACAAAGGTTTCCCAGTCTTCAGTGACTGCATTCAGGGCAGTCCTGATCATCAATTCAACATCTGGTGTAGCCCCTATGGAATTTAGCTAGTCACAAATCCTCTGCAACCTGAGAAGGAAGGAATCAATTTCTTCTCCCTTCTACATCTGAAACTGTCTCAGCTGACTCTCAAGCAACATCTTCCACTGAATGCAAGTTCCCTCGTACAAAGTGGTCAAGGCCTCCCACATTTCCCTTGTTGTGTCCTTCTCAACAATATGTGGGATCATATGATCCTTGACCCCGTCCAAGATCATGTACTTGGCTTTTGTCTGAGCCTCCTCATACTTCTTGAGAGGATCAGCAACTGTCCTCAATGCATAATCCTTGATGCGATTTTTATCCAGAACTGCCAGGATCCTGGCCTTCTAGATGACGAAGTTGGATGCTCCATCCAACTTGTCCTGATCCCTGAGTCCATTAACAGCCATCTTTGCTCAAAAGAATGTCAAACTAGTTCTCTTCTCCCTCTTTCACTGCTACCCAAGAAAAACTCGCGTCTAGATTTCTTTGGTGCTAGAAATCCTCTAAGGAATAAGCTCCCTCTAAATTTCGATTTCCTTCACGGAAACCCTTCTGCCAATCCGAGTGGAATTTCACCAAACGATTTCTGGGTCTTGGAGATCTCATGTGTTCTAGCCTCTCCACAAAATTTCGGAGCTAGAGCACATCCGATGCTACCCAAAAATCAACACTCCCTCTTAGCGAGGAATGTGCTCTAGCAATACTTCCCAGCAGAAGTATCACACTGATCCACGACATCAGTCCTCTACGTTGTTGATGCTCAGCCTGCTGCCCTTGATCAACCGCACTGCTGCAATATGTATTACTGCCCATGACACTGCCACTACCACTATTGCATCTATACTGCAGCTCCCTCTCAATATGTTGCATCATGTTGCCCATAGCATTGCCACTGCTAACTGCTACACTGCAACTCAATTGCTGAGAAGTAAGCAACTGAAAAGCCACCCAAAAGCTGACATGTTAGTCAGTCTGGATGCCCCTTGACGTTGAAGTTACCTCTGCTACTAATCTGTGTTATCCCTCTGATGCTATTGCGCTACTGTTGTATTTGCTTTGTGCCTCCCACACTATTGGAATTTCTAAGTCTATCCCGTTAGAAATTCTTCCTGTACTATCTGGTTTATTTCACCTACTTGTTTAATTACTTAACAAGTTATTTACCATGTAAATACTAAAAATAAACACAAGTACAGTATCAACATCTACATATCATCAATTAAAAGAAAACAAGCACACAAGTGAAACCGTTATTTTTGGACCAATGTCCCCGGAAAAACCCAATGCGGGAAAACTGGTGCAACTATTCAGAGGGTTATATTATTATGCAGTTTATCTGAGTACAACTGGGTGCCTAAACCAGCTCACCAGACAAAAATATACGACAGCAATACCTCTATATCTGGAAACAGATATTCAGAAAACCTGTCCCATGAAACCCTCTCCAGCACAACTGAAGGTTAGCGCTGGCCCTTCTGGCCACTGCGTCATCCTCTTGTTGATCTGCGTCAGCCCCAGGACCCTTTGCGTCAGCCTTCTGAGGCATTGCGTAGCCTTTGGGAGCCTCTGCGTCACTCCCTCTGCCCTCTGCGTGGATGATGCAATCTATCTGGGCTCTGCACTGCCTCTGTTGGGCTTTGCGTAGCCTGGACTGACTGTTGCTCTCGCTCTCTCCGCTTTTGTGTTGGTCTCCCAGTATTGTCCCTACCTCTCTGCCTCGTACTCACTACCCCTCACTGCTGATCACTAATTCACTTTTTCTTAGCAACCCCGCTCTAGCAAAATGAATGACTATCACTCTAGTGCGTTCTCCAACTGACCCTCAAGCCTCCTCTTATACTTTTCTTGTTGGTCCATCAACGGCAAAGATTAAATCTCTAATCAACGGCTAAGATTAGATTTGGCTTGATCCATAACTTTTGGAACATTCTAACCCAGCTTTATATTAAATTTAATACCCATTAATATTTTATTTTTCCTAAGTTTAGACTTAGGAACTCCATTAAAAATATTAATTATTTTAATATCTCCCAAACTGGTTAGAATCTACCCAAACCATTTCTGGGTCTTGGAGATCTCATGTGCTAGAGCACATCCGATGCTACCTCAAATCAACACTCCATCTTAGCGAGGATTGTGCTCTAGTAATACTCCACAGTGAGTATCACCGTGATTATCCAGCACCGGTCTCTGTGCTGATGCTAGGCCTCCCTGCCCAACATCCTCTGCACTGTTGCATCCTGTACTGCTACACATGGCCCTGCGACTACCACTGTTGCATCTGTACAGCAGCTCCCTCTGCATCCATGCTGCTGTTGGTCCATCCTCCCAGCACTGCATCCCCTCTCATCATGCTGCATCGCGCTGCCCATAGCATTGCCACTGCTAATTGTTGCACTGCAACTCAGTTACTGAGAAGTAAGTAACTGATCCACCCAACTCTGACATCCCTGTCAAGCTAGAGACACTCCTGATGCTAAATCTCCCTCTACTTACCTCTGCGCTGCTGCAACAACTACCTGCATCTCGCACCGTTGCACACCTCTCTGTGCCATCCTACACTGGTGCAACACTCCCATGCCTCTCACATTGTTGCAGCCTGCTAGGCTCGCGATGTCCCGGGATATTCGCACTATAGCACTCTCTGTCGCTCCATCTGCATCCATCTCTACTGACATCCGTTAGTCCTGCTACTCCTCTTCGGGGCTCCAGTGGCAAGGTATAATCCAAGAGGTTGGGTACCCCAACGATCCTGTCCCTCATCTCTTGTAGTCTGTCTGACTACAGCGCGATGTCTCCCCACTTCTTCTCAAGTGGCACATGAACACTCATGGCAGAATCGTCATCCTCCTCGACTTCTTTCTCTGCCCTCTCCAAAGCCTCTCCCTTACTCTTCTTCCTAGGACACCGGTTTGCAAAATGACCCAGTTCCCCACAATGGAAGCACATGACTTTGGAGAGGTCCTTCTTCTTCCTCTTCTCCTGCTTTCCCGCAGATGCTAGAGCCACATCCTCTTCTTCCTCCTTCTTGATTCTGACACCTTTTCCGCTACTCCCCGCCTTGGTCACCCGTCTAATCTCTTCTTGACGAAGAGTTGCCCATAGTTCCTCCCAATCTGGAAGGCTCAACCTGCCCAGTATGCTCTAGACAAATACCTCCCAATCCTCTTAGACTGCATTCAATGTGGTCCTCACCATCAATTCCTGATCTGGCGTGGCCCCTATGGAAGTTAACTGGTCACAGATCTCCTTCAATCGACGGAGAAAGACATCTATCTGCTCTCCCTTCTGCATCTGGTATAACCGCAACTGATTTTCAAGTAACATCTTCCTCTGCACAGAAGTATGCTGGTACAATTTCTTTAGGGCATCCCACATCTCATTTGTCGTGTCCTTCTCGGCAATATGCAGCACCACATGGTCCTTGACCCCATCAAGGATGATGTACTTCGCCCTTGTTAAAATTGGCAACTAGCGCGAAACTCCATGTGGGTCATATTATCTATGGCAACTGATATTTTTATTGGATCCCTCTCATTGAGAGGTGTAGGATTGATCTAAAGATCATCCAATTCCGATAAGTATTTATGAAGTTATGAATTTACTTATGTTATGGACAAATTGTTAGGTCGACTAGCAACTTATGTAGGCTCAAAAGCCCAAAAGTCATGTCTATTCAACCTCTACGTTTTAGTATAAATAGAAAAGGACTTCAAGTCATTTCTACACACACTTGGATCTCTTCCTCTCTCTACTTGTCTTTGGGTTTTAGTAGGAGAAGAAATCCTAAGGAAAAGCCGGAAAAGCCGGAACTGCCGAAAAAGCCAGAAAAGATGGAAGAGTCGGAAAAGCCGGAACTGCCGGAAAAGTCGGAAACACCGGAAAAGCCGAAACTGTCGAAAAAGCTGAAAAAGCCGGAAATACCGGAAAAGCTGGAAAAGCCAGAAATGTCGGAACTGTCGAAACTGTTGAAAAAGCCGAAGCTGCCGGGAATTGTCGAAACAACGAAAGCATCTGTCTCCGAAGGAAGGCAGCATGATGTATGAGATCATGGGCAGCATAATAAGCAGCATGATGATATGAGCATGGGCAACATAATGATGCATGATGATATGAGCATGGGCAGCATAATGATGAATGAGATCATGAGCATGGGTAGCTTGATGATGAATAAGACCATGGAAGATGCAGCATGATGAGCAACATGAAGATGAGAGCAGCTCAGTCATCAAGATTCAACACATGTGAGAGTACAGCAAGGTGTCACACAATAATGTGCAGCAAATAGACGAGATGCAGCACTATGATAGGTGAACGAGTCACCTTAGAGAATCAAATGAAGCAATATGTCTTCAACTGATCTCATGCTGATATCAAAAGTCAAAGTGATTGACTTCTATTGTAAATGTACTATCTCTCTCACTTTCTCTATTGAACTTTGAAGAACATAAAAGACGAATTGATCGAGGGTTTCCACACATTGGGGTTTGTCCCTTGCTAGTGCCACATCTTGTGTCCTCTTGTCTTGGCTTGTCTTCTGCGATTTATATTTATGTTCTATCTGCAGTTTACTTTATGCTCATGTGATTGCTAATGTGGAAAAGAAATTGAAATAAATTGCTCTAGCATAGAACATACCTAAAATTAACATGGTATCAGAGCTGAGGTGAAAACAATGCCCAAGCAAGAGTGAAAGAGCAATCACGAAAGACAATAGGGACAAGACAAAAGGATCAATGGGTTCCACATCTCTCTTCTAAGTTCACAAAGGGTGAAGTCGAAACAGAACATATTATCAGAATGGCATAGCGGAAGTTTCTGATGGCCCATCTAAAGAACACTTCATTGGCAAGTTCGGATCTAAGGGTGCAAGGAAAGGCGGATGCCTTGGTTGCAATAAGTTCAGCCATTATGCGAATGAGTGTCAGAAGGTAATGCAGGTCATCAAGGAAATGGTCGACTCTTCAAAGAAAGCAAGGAACCCCGAATCACTTTTATGTACCTGATCGCAAGAAGAACCTGGTGTCCATCTCGAAAATGGAAGTCAAAGGTTTCAGGGTGGCACTTATCGATGGAAAGGTACATGTTTGGAAATAGAATTTTCAAAGATGTTTTTGAGTTCAGGGTTGTATCAAATTGCAGGAAGTCCACTTGGGACCATGTCCATTGTCACGTAGCACTGAAGGTCTGTGACTCAAATGGTGACAGGGATGCCTAAATTCAAAAGGAGCATGAAAGTACATGTCTGAGATGTACCGAAGGAAAATCTTACAAGGGGACCATTCCCCTCATGTAGTAGGTCCACAGGTCTAGAACAACCCAAGGGGTCTGAGATTGATAATCAGGAATCTCGCATATGCAGGTGGAAGAAAGCCCTCTATGGCTTGAAGCAAAACACCCCAGGCATAGTATGAGAGGATCGATAGCTGTCTAATAAAGTTGAGATTCACTAGGAGAGAAACGGATCCAAACCATCCGAAGGTTGTGGATGATAGACCTCTCATACCAGCACCTTATGAGGACGACCTACTTCTAACAGGGGCAGACCCTCTCATTTGCAGAAGTAAGAGGGAGTTGGATTCCAGATGTGGAATGGTGAACTGCAAGCCTGTGACTACCTAGAGGATCTTAACTTTCAGAAGTTACATGGTAGTGATGTCAGACCAGATAGCATGGTGAGCTCATATTTGGTTGAACCTCACTGGATTGGTGCCAAGAATCTTCTTAGATGTCTTCGGGGCACAATCTCTCATGGATTGAGATACACTGCCAGAAATATGAAACTGCATGATTATTCGAACGTTGATTGGGCAGGCAGTGTGGAGGATCACTAGAGCACTTCTTAGTGCTATTTCTCTTTGGATTCTGCTTCGATATCATGGATGAGCAGGAAGCAGAAGTCGGTTGTTATAAGCACCGCTGAGACCGGATACATATCTACGAGTATGATCTCGTATGAAACTGCCTGGTTGGGGAAGCTCTTCAAGTGAGTTGTTTGTACCACTGTGATTCTCTGTGACAACCAAAGGTGGGATTCGATTATTGAGGAATCCTGTATTCGACGATTGCTCCAGCAAATAGACATCAGATACTACCTTATCTAGGATATGGTAAGTCTATGAACAAGGAAGCTCCATCGCTATGAGATGACGTACAGGTCGCTACACTTTGTCTAAGACCCGAGGGAAAGATCAAATCTGTGATTTTCCCGAATGACTTGGAGTCATCAAGAGACCCTTGTACAAGGGTCTTCATGTTGTATACATTGAGCTCTAGGAGCTCTAGAGGCTTGTGGTTCTTACTGGAGCAACATACGACCATAGGGTGACTCACCCTCCCCTGGTGGTGCGCACTAGGACAAGATGATTCGCTCTTTGTGGACAGGATGATTCGCTCTCTATGAGATGATGTACAAGTCACTACACTTTGTCTAAGACCCGAGGGAAAGATCAAAGCTGTGATTTTCCCGAACGACTTGGAGTCGTCAAGAGACCCTTCTACAAGGGTCTTGCATGTTGTATACATTGAGCTCTAGGAGCTCTGGAGGCTTGTGGTTCTTACTGGAGCAACATACGACCACAGGATGACTCACCCTCCCCTGGTGGTGCGCACTAGGACAGGGTGATTCGCTCTTTGTGGACAGGATGATTCGCTCTCCTATGGACAAGATGATTCGCTCTCTTGTGGGACAGGATGATTAGCTCTCTTGCGGTACAAGATGATTCGCTCTCCTATGGACAGGATGATTCGCTCTCCCGTAAAAAAGATGATTCGCTCTCTTGTGGGACAAGATGATTCGCTCTCTTGTGGGACAGGATGATTCGCTCTCTTGTGTAGCAGGATGATTAATTCTCCTGTGAGGTCTGGATGATGTGTTCTCCATGACGATTGTGTAGCAGGATGATTAATTCTCCTGTGAGGTCTGGATGATGTGTTCTCCATGACAATTGTGTATCAGGATGATTAATTCTCCTGTGAGTTCTGGATGATGTGTTCTCCACAATGATTGTGTAGCAGGATGATTAGTTCTCCTGTGAGGTCTGGATGATGTGTTCTCCATGATGATTGTGTAGCAGGGTGATTAGTTCTCCTGTGAGGCCTGGATGTTGTGTTCTCCATGGCGATTGTGTAGCAGGATGATTAGTTCCCCTGTGAGGACAGGATTGATTAAGTTCTACTGTCGAGGCATCCTACCCATGCAGTCTAGGACTCATGGGAAGTACCTCTCATCTGATCAATGAGCAAGGAAATGAGGATAGGGACCATAGTAGTACCGATGGACGCATCGTTGTATCTACCGTACTCCCTATGTTAGGATGACCTTCATTGATCTGGGATCAATGATACTGGTCTGGGACCAGTGGTAGGAGTTGTACCCACTATGACACTAACTTCGGGTCAGTTGAGGACTGGTCTGGGACCAGTGGTACATACTCTGAGACTGACTTCGAGTCAGTAGAGTACTGGTCTGGGACCAGTGGTAGGAGTTGTACTTACTATGACACTGACTTCGGGTCGGTTGAGAACTGGTCTGGAACCAGTGGTACACACTCTTACACTGACTTCGGGTCAGTGGAGCATTCTCAATCAATTCTTCTTCTTCATGGTTCAGCAAAGCTAAGTTGAGCAAAGCAGAGCCAGCAGAGCAGAGCAAAGCCAGCAGAGCTGAGCAGAGCCAACAGGGCAGAGCTGAGCAAAGCCAGCAGAGCTAGCAGAGCTTAGCAAAGCAGTGCAGGGCACTGATAGCAAAGATAGTACAGTTGGACATATGGATCAGCGAATGGAGTTCTCCCTAGTTGAGAGGGAGTGTTAAAATTGGCAACTAGAGCCAAACTCCATGTGGGTCATATTATTTATGGCAACTGATATTTTATTGGATCCCTCTCATTGAGAGGTGTAGGATTGATCTAAAGATCATCCAATTCCGATAAGTATTTATGAAGTTATGAATTTATTTATGTTATGGACAAATTGTTAAGTCAACCAGCAACTTATGTCAGCTCAAAAGCCCAACAGTCATGTCTATTCAACCTCTACGTTTTAGTATAAATAGAAGAGGACTTCAAGTCATTTCTACACACACTTGGATCACTTCCTCTCTCTACTTGTCTTTGGGTTTTAGTAGGAGGAGAGATCCTAAGGAAAAGCCGGAAAAGCCGGCACTGCCAGAAAAGCCAGAATAACCGAAACCGCCGAAAAAGACGGAACTGCCGGAAAAGCCAGAAATGCCGAAAAAGCCAAAAAAGTCGGAAGAGCCGGAAAAGTCGAAACTGCTGGAAAAGCTGGAACTGCTGGAAAAGCTGGAACTACCAGAAAAGCCGGAAAAGCCGGAAATACCAAAAAAGCCGAAAAAGCCGGAAAAGCTAGAAATGTAGGAACTATCGGAACTGCCGAAAAAGTCGAAACTGCCGAGAATTGCCGAAATAGCCGGAGCATCTGCCTCCGAAGGAAGGCAGCATGATGTATGAGATCATGGGCAGCATAATAAGCAGCATGATGATATGAGCATGGGCAACATAATGATGAATGAGATCATCAGCATGGGCAGCTTGATGATGAATGAGACCATGGAAGATGCAGCATGAAGATGAGAGCAGCTCAGTCATCAAGGTTCAACACATGTGACAATACAACAAGGTGTCACACGGTAATGTGCAGCAAATAGACGAAATGCAGCACTATGATAGGCGAACGAGTGACCTTAGAGAATCAGTTGAAGCAATATGTCTTCAACTGATCTCATGCCAATATCAAAAGTCAAAGTGATTGACTTCTATTGTAAATGTACTATCTCTCTCACTTTCTCTGCTGAACTTTGAAGAACATAAAAGAAGAAATAATCAAGGGTTTCCCCACATTGGGGTTTGTCCCTGGCTAGCGCCACATCTTGTGTCCTCTTGTCTTGGCTTGTCTTCTGCTATTTATATTTATGTTCTATCTGCAGTTTACTTTATGCTGATGTGATTGCTAATGTGGACAAAAAATTGAAATATATTGCTCTAGCACAGAACATACCTAAAATTAACACCCTGGCTATTCCCTCCTACTTCTCATTTTCAGTTGGGTCAACTGGGATCGCTATTGTTTTCAAGGCGAAGTCCTTGATGCGATATCTGTCTAGAATGGACAACATCTTCGCCTTCCAGACCACTAAGTTGGATGCTCCGTCCAACCTATCCTGATCTCTCAGTCCATTCACGGCCATTATGTTGCTCTTCTTCCAACTCCTTCAAGTCTCTCTACTTCCCTCCTGGAACTCCTCTGTTCAACTGTTGCTGATTCTCTCAACTTCCCGTCTGGAAGTTCTCAGTTTGACTCCCTCTAAGTCTCGATTTCCCTTCTGGAAATCCCTCCTCCTTGGTCTTGCCCTATTAGGTATTGCTCTGACCACAGTACCCCACCAGGTTCGCTCCGCAAATTACCCGCAACCTCCTATACACCAGCAACTGAAGGATTGAACCACTTGGCTTAGCGCAATCCTGGCACCGGCAAATCAGCTCCCCTAAACAACTGTGTCAACCCTCCTGACCTCTGCGTGAGCCTGATTCTGCCTCCCTTAGCCTCTGCGCTACCTTTATCTAGCCCAAAATGATGACGCAGTCTCTTTGTGTCACTCCTTCCTCTGTTGCCTTCTGCATGGATCAAATTTGTCACTCAGGACAACTAAATCTGCTGCTACTGCTCTGCTAGCTTATGCCTTCAGTTATCTTGTGATCTGTAACCACATTCTGATACCATGTTGGAATTTCTAAGTCTAACCCATTAGAAATTCTTCCTGTGCGATCTAGTTTATT
The DNA here is from genome assembly GCA_031772625.1 of Pinus tabuliformis. Classification (NCBI taxonomy): domain Eukaryota; kingdom Viridiplantae; phylum Streptophyta; class Pinopsida; order Pinales; family Pinaceae; genus Pinus; species Pinus tabuliformis. Next base: position 822,872,651 of record CM062805.1, read on the forward strand.
TCACCTACTTGTTTAATTACTTAACAAGCTATTTACCATGTAAATACTAAAAATAAACACAAGTACAGTATCAACATCTACAAATCATCAACTGAAAGAAAACAAGCACACAAATGACACCGTTATTTTTGGACCAATGTCCCCGGAAAAACTCAATGCAAGAAAACCGGTGCAGCTATTCAGAGGGTTATATTATTATGTAGTTTATCTGAGTACCACTGGGTGCCTAAACCAGCCCACCGACAGAGAAAATATATGGCAGCAGTACCTCTATATCCAAAAACAGGTATTCAAAAAACCTTTCCCACAAAACCCTCTCAAGCACAATTGAAGCTCAGCGTTGGCCCTTCTGGCCACTGCATCAACCCCAGGACCCTCTGTGTCAGCCTTCTGAGGCACTGCATAGTCTTTGGGAGCCTCTACGTCACTCCCTCTGCCCTCTGCATGGATGACGCAGACTCTTTGGGCTCTGCGCTGCCTCTGTTGCGCTCTACGTAGCCTGGACTGACTGTTTCTCTCGCTCTCTCTGCTTCTGTGTTGGTCTCCCAGTATTGTCACTGCCTCTCTGCCCCTCGCTACTGATCACTTATTCAATTTTTCTTAATAACCCCGCTCTAGCAAAATGAATCACTGATCACTCTAGTGTGTTCTCCAACTGACCCTCAAGCCTCTTATACTTTTCTCGTTGGTCCATCAACGGTCGAGATTAAATCTCTAATCAACGGCTAAGATTAGATTTGGCTTGATCCATGACTCTTGGAACATTGTAACCCAATTTTATATTAATATCCATTAATATTTTATTTTCCTAAGTTTAGACTTAGGAACTCCATTAAAAAATATTAATTATTTTAATATCTCCCAAACCGGTTAGAATCTGCACAAACCATTTCTGGGTCTTGGAGATCTCATGTGCTTTAGCCTCTCCAACAATTTTCATGGCTAGAGCACATCTGATGCTACCTCAAATCAACACAGACTGCTGCAACACTCCACTACGCTGCTTCAGACTTTGGCACTCTAGCTCTGCCACTGTTGCTCCATCATCTCTCGTACCAACTAACTCTCGTCATTCTACTACTGTCATGAAGGACTCCCGTAGTCGTATGTGTAATGTTCCTAAACAGGAATATAAGTGATATGCAAAGCATGAAAACAATCCACCAATCAGAAAAACGAAATATACATTAAGAACCCATTGATACACTGGAAATAGAAACTGTTATGCCATTTTATTACTTCTTCAGGAGCAAGTACAATAGTAAAATAGAATGGTGCACCTGGGCTTGTCTCAATGGACAAGCTGCTACAACTGTTGCACCAAACTAAAATGCACTGCCCTAGAAAACTGTTATGTCTATTGACTTCGAAGGGTTGGAATCACTGCTTCCCATGCTCAGAAAACTATGAGATTTCAGCTCCTTGCTCCTTGGCCTAAACCACGAAAAACCCACGAAGGAATTGGCCAAATGTTGACCTTGGAATTTTGGCCCAAATTCCCCTTGGCTCCTCTACCTGTTGGCTCAGTTGGGACTCTTGTTTGACCCCTTAGATCTGCCTAGAAAATTCTATAAAATTAGGAATGTGATCCTTTCCCAAAACCTAGAAAAACCAAGAAACTAATTTGGTTGGTTTAGACTTTGGAAATTCGACCCCCTTGGAGCCCAGTGTCAGCTGCAAAACTCGGTCTGCTGGAATTTTCCTGTAAATCCTCCTAAAAATGGACCCAAAGTGCTGAGCTGACCTCTGCTATCAAACCCCTAACTTCCCAAATGGGCTTCCGGCCTATGGCACTTGCTCCTTACCTCCACGAAATTGTTGGACTAGCCCTCTACGTTGTCCCCAAGCCCAATAATTTGAACTGCTGGGACGTTGGCTCTGCTAGCTCCGAAACTCACATGAATCCTCTAACTCACCCGACAAATGCTTGATCACTGATAGCTCTAAACTCCCCCTACGTATTCTCTAGCTAGCCAAAAATATGCACTCCCTGTTGTGGCTGAATGGTAGTGTTGTAACACACTCCCGGAACTCCTGAAATACTTATGGAACTGCCTCTCTAGGGCGAGCATGGATGGTCCCCCGAAGTAGAGGTTGAATCTCCTACTAGAGAGATTCGTGGCTAAACAGTCTATTGACTCAGCTAAAAGCAGAGCGAACAGTCAAGTAATTTTGATTGCAAGGTGTAAGAATGAATCCGAAAAAAAGAGTTACTCCCTCCTTATAACTCCTTGGGCCTCCCTTGCCTCATGTGGGCCCCTCCATCCACCTATTCGACTTTCCCTCCAAGCTATTCAAATGGGCCAATTCGATTTCCCATGTGGGTGGCCCACACATTACACTAGCAACCAAATCAAGTCAAATTGCCTCCTAAGTCCCTAAGTCGAAAATGATGGGTTCTCTTCCTTAGCCAAAATTGTGCAAAATTGTGCAGCAGCACCTTGTTACAAATGTGTTTGAGAAGGGACATGACAGTCCTCCACTCCCAAATGTTGCTTGTCCTCAAGCAACCTCAAAGTTGGGTGCTCCATTATGTGCTCATCCTCCCAGGTGGCATCCTCGTCCGACAAGTTCTTCCAACACTCCAAAAATCGCTTGTCCTCAAGCAATGCCTGAACCAGCATCCTCTCTAACTGTTGCTCCCCACTGTCACTGCAACGTGTGCCAAGGTCCCAAATGTGCCACTGAATCGTCCCTGACCTCAGCACTGTCCTAATATGAAAGAATCCTTCAATACTAGGATCCCACGCCATCCTATCCAACATGAAGCTCCCCTCACTCCACTCACTATCCTACCCTGTGCAAGTACCAGAAGACCCTTGCTCCATCAGTGACTCGTTAAAGGCCAATAGAAGATCTGTATGATCTCCCCCTGCAGTAGCCGGCGCATCCCTAAAGCTTATTGAGCTGTGAAGAGGTGTGATGCCCCATTTCCCTGTTAGTCCCAGAGTGGTGCCACCATGCTGACACTGCGCTACTCTGACTATGTCATACACCCTATCGTGCGCAGACAGTATCCCCCTCTCCTGGAACTGGATCGTGGAATGCTGAAAGAGGCGAGACACATCATTTCTGGGCATCTCCATGGCACCAGGGCCTACCCATCCAAATTTAACTACGAATCTGTGCAGCAATAGAGAATGTCTGCCTCCCAATATGATGAAACCCTCTGTGAACCCCCATGTGTCATCCGAAGAGCGAACTATATCACTCTCTGCCACGACTCCGCTCATCACGAGTGATCTTTCGATCAACTGAATCCCTGCATCCCATAGGCAGACCTGTTGCGGCATAGCCCTGACAACCGATGGAATTCCTTTGGCCCTCATCTCTAGTCCCTGCATGCCACCCATATATAGGCTCCATACATCATGAACTAATCTGAGGCATGCTAAATTGTCCGGTGCCTGCCACTGTGTATTGGAAACCACGTGTGCCAAATAGCTACCCCCTAAATGCAACCAATAGATGGGTAACTGAAACGCGCAATCGACTCAGTGTATGCGGATCCATCCTGCTCCTGCCAACCATCGCCACTGGTTCGGCTACCCGCCCCCTAGAGAATGTGTCGATACAATGTCAGGAACTCGGATACATACTAAACAACTATCTCAGTCGTACACGGTATCCTCTGATCATGCATGGTCCAGATATGCCCTGTGGAAAGAGTGAAACATGTCTCCCCTGTGACCAGCTCCCCAAGCATAGGATCAGCAATGAATGATATGCCATCCCTGTCGGTGATCACCTCATCCCTCGACCTATGGCTTTCAACTCGCACACAGACTCGATGCCCCCGCTGAGAAGTCTCTCCTCTATCGCACCAAGTGTCATCCAAATATCTTAGGTGAGCTCCCCGTCCCCTGCTGCTCGTGCCCAGTGTCTCAAAGGACAACAACCAGATCGCCAGTTCCTATAAGTGACGTAGAAGAGGGTCAGGAGTGTGGGTCCCCGTGGATACCATCAAGTATCGCTCATCTGTATCCCCGTCGATCCTGGGTGAACTACACCCAAAGGTGTGTCTGGTATCTCCGTCCATGGGTGTCCCTGGAGGCAACACTCCAAGACCTCGTTGTGCAACACCATACACCTCTGCATACCACCGATCATCCCAGTACTCCTGGGCATGCCATTATACACCGCGGCCTACACTTGTACACTGCTGGATACCCTCGACTACAACTTTGCCATCCTGTACCATCCTGCTTCCTACCTGTGCCACTGCACCTGTCACTTCCCACATGTACTCACTACGATGTGAGGCACTCCTACTCCACAACGCAGTCCAACACACTACAGCACACCACCATGCATCTCCATGCCCACCTGTAGACCACTGCTCAACGCTAGAGGCTCCCACACATCCTTGGATATGATGGCCTAGAGCTATGTCTCTACGTGTCAGGCCACACCCAATCAGTATCATCACCTCCACCATCGCATCATTATCCTCGTTGATGAATGGATCTTCCCTCCAAATCTCCCCACAAGGATCCGAGAAGTGACTCTCACTATGTGTCAGCAGTGATGCCACCACTACTCTGCTCCTTTGCGTCCTTTGTGGCCCACACAAAAGTGAAGAGCCCCCAGCTCCATGCAAGGCACCGTCTGGTGGCCTGCCAATGCCACCTCCTCTGACAAACTCCTTCCAGAGTATGTTGATCACCCAGTGATCCCGTGTACAAACGCTATACCAAGAAAACCAAAAGAGCCTGTCCATAAATTGGTCGGCCACTGGTGTTGATCAAGACTCCCCTAGCGAATGTGCATGCTCAACTGCTAGGTCAACTGCACCATCCTGGTTGTATTCAACCGATATACATGGGAAATGATAGGTAGTCCCTCCCGGTCCCCAATGCCAGTCGGGGCTTCCAGCATCCCCAGTGCCTAGAAACTCCTGCTGAGCTCCACCTGGGTCCACTACCATTTCCATAGTCCACTCCACCAGGTACCAACTCAGAATCTCTCGCCAGCCAACCGCAAGAGAGGGATCAAATGCACGAACTCCGACACATAGAACAACCCCATCATGTGGGTCTTGCACCCTGTGAAACTCAGGTAGTCTCATCTTGCTATCCTGGTCAAAATGCAATCTGACTAGGTAGCTCTGTCTCTCTCTGTCCAATGGGCCAAGGTATCCTATAGTGTTGCCAGCCCCGTCTTTGTATGCTCGGAGAGGACTACTCTCACGCTCCAACGTGCACTCTAGTTGCACCAGTAGGAAATCAAACTGCGCCCCAACGTGAGTCAATTTAGCTGTGGACTCGACACAAACCGCTCTCGTGCCCTCCTGCTCCTCGTTCTGCTGCAGGATCGCCTCTCGCACTAACGCAACCTTCCTTTTTAATGCTAGAAGGTCAGCCTGAAACTGATAGAACTGTCATGGGAATCTATCACTTGTAAACTGGGTCACGGCTCCAGATATCTCAACAACTATTGGCATCTTGTCCAGGGATGGCAACCCCTCAAAAAATGTCTCTACGCGAGTAGGCCCTAATACCCTATCCTCTCCACTAGGGTGTCAATTGGGGCTATCGAAGAGGTCTCTAATAAAGGTGACTCATGCGCCACACCGGGTATATCGATGTGCTCCTCACCATCATGTGGGCTCTCTGCATCATGCTCAACCTCCTCCTCAGGCAACTGATATCTAAAGCCAGGTCTCCACCAGCAAAAGCGCCCCTTGGTCTCACCCTCTAACCGTCTTTGTCCTGTCTGCTCCTTTTTAGGAGATCTTGTCGAATTTCCCCACACGATGTAGATGGTTGCACCCCCACAGACTACTCACCTCTAACGTCTGTGTTGTAAGGGTGAGTATGGTTTTGGTCTGTCACCCTCCCCACCTGGGCCAACCTCTCATCGTCCCAATGAATCTACCCCATAATTTCTGCATACTGAATTTCCATTGAGCCATGGGTTTGTGTCTGGTTTCACCCGTCACTGTGCACTCATACCCAAAGCTTCCATGATCTTCTGACTAATTTCCCACAACTGGGCCAAGATCATGCTCTGATACCACTGTAATGTTCCTAAACAGGAATATAAGTGATATGCAAAGCATGCAAACAATCCAGCAATCAGAAAAACGAAATATACATTAAGCACCAATGGATACACTGGAAATAGAGAACTATTGAGCCATTTTATTACTTCTTCAGGAGCAAATACAATAGTAAAATAAAATGGTGCACCTGGGCTTGTCTCAATGAACAAGCATGATGAAACCCAGGTGAGAAAATGTTGAACTAAAGGCTGCTACAACTGCTGCACCAAACTGAATTGCGCTGCCCCAGAAAACTGTTATGTCTGCTGACTTCGAAGGGTTAGAATCACTGCTTCCCGTGCTCAGAAAATTATGATATTTCAGCTCCTTGCTCCTTGGCCTAAACCCAGAAAAAACCCATGAAGGAATTGGCCAAATGTTGACCTCCGAATTTTGGCCCAAATTCCCCTTGGCTCCTCTAGCTGCTAACTCAGTTGGGACTCCTATTTGCCCCTTAGATCTGCCGAGAAAATTCTATAAAATTAGGTGTTATCCTTGCCCAAAACCCAAAAAGGAATTTGGCTAGTTTAGACTTCAGAAATTCAACCCCCTTGGAGCCCAGCCTCAGCTGCAATTGCAAAACGATGAGGCTTAGGAGGCCCAACAAGGTCAACGGCTTGCCCAAAATGAAGAAGAAAGCCACAGCCAGGGCAAAGGGAAGGCAGACGCTGGACCTAGAAGGCCCAAAAAATTTCAAACCCCTGCAAATATTGGATTTCACTTCATATCTTCAAAATTGCCCAAATTCACTACAAAATCCATGAATGTTGTCCTTGCAAATTAAATGGACACTAGATCTTACCCTCAAGGGCCTAGATCTAGTTCCAAAACCCCAAGAAAATCTTCTTTTATAGCTTGAGTTTCACCTGCACAAATGAAAAATAAAATTTCCCAAAACCCCAATATATATATATATACAAAATTTCAAATAAACCCCAAACCCCAATTGCTACAAAACAAGGGTTTGAAAAATATTTTACAAAAGAATTGTTTTACAAAATTATGTACAAATATACAATGCTTGTAAAAATTTTGAGTAAATAAATTTTTAAATAATGATAATGGCTCAATGTATTTCGAAAGATAGGGTATTGACCACAGCCTTAGCGAAGTAAGAATATCACATAAATTTCTCGGAGCCCAAACAAGGTCAACTCATGCCCACAGTCCGCGAACTTTGAGCCCAAAGGCTAGTATACCTGCAAATCTCTATATATTTCTTCAAACAAACTTGTTAGACATATGGTGTATGTTGGGTCCCTATAATACTAGTGATTACCCCATTACTATTATAGTTATACCCCTTATTAATATTGTTGTGCCCCTATTGCCCCCATATTGTTATTATTGTGCCCCATAGAATCTCTCTATTGTTATTTTTGTGGCTTTATATTATTATTGTTAGGTCGGCTGGATTATATTGTGACTCCTTAGACTCCTATATATAGAAAGGAGGTTTTGTCATTTGAATCATCCAAGAATTGTTCATTTATGTAATGTAAAGAAGGTTGCCCCCTCGAAGAGGCTGAATTCTAAGGCGTTGATCTATCTTTTCTATCTTTTCTTGAGTTGATCTCATAACATTTGGTTTTTCGGCTTTGGATTCTAGGGTTTCGCTGCTCCAAACAGGTCTTCGTGGCATTTTCACTATAACTTTTTTCTGCGACGTTTCAGAAGTTGCAAAAAAAACCAGTTGAGAAGAAATCGCGCTGCACCTCGGGTCCGAATTTCAGAGCTTTTCGCGCTATATTTGCGGAGATATGATCTGAGGAAGTTGGTCTTTTTGCAGACTCCTGAATTACATTCCAAACAGGTGACCTGGGGAAAATCGTCATAACTTTCTCTCTGGGGATCAGATTGAAATTTCGTAAGAAGGTACAGAAAGAGGACGGACTGTAGTTTCTTGTATGCATTTTTCAGATCCAAAGGTCGAAACAGTGACTTGTGGCACATCGTACAAGTTCGCTCTACTGAACTAGTCTATAATCAAGTCACTGTGGGAGATTTCGCATAACTCTTCCTTGGAGAATCCAATTTGGGTCAGACTTGTGGCATTGTAAAGAAGACACAAAGGGCTACTGCAGGTCACAAATTCAGAACTAGATGATCAGAAAGTACAGAGATACACCAGAGGAAATATCGAGCTCCTACAAAGTGGAAAAAAGATGTGTAGTTTTTTAAAATTTTTGCATAAGATTGGTTTGAAAAATTAGTTTGAAGGAATTCAAAGGGCATAGTAAAGCATTATTATTGGTAATTGATGCCCCGAGGAAAGAAAATGCAAACACCTAGTAGGCAACCTGAAAGCTCTAGCATGACCCATGAAGAAGAGGAAGAAATGCAACATGATATATCAAAATTACGAGACCAAGTGCAACAATTGTCACTTGCACAAAAAGGAACAGAATCTAAGATGAATGGTTTAAAGAAAGATGTAGAAGCTAAGATGCATGTTTTAAAGAAAGGCGTAGAAGCTAAGATGGACGATTTGAAGATAGATCTGAAGACAGACATGGACGAATTGAAGATAAATATGAATAAGTTGCTACAAGAAATGGTCACTAAGGGTGAAAGGGTACTAAAGGAAACTCATGATGAGAACAAAAGAAATGTTAATCATGATTCCATAGACTCTAATGTTGGATCGAAGACTCACCATATTCCAAAAATCGATATGAGGAAGTTTGATGGTAAGGATTCCGCCACATGGATATTACAGATGGAGCAATTCTTCGATCTCAATAATCTGAAAAACACACAAAAGGTACGTATGGCAACTTTATATTTGGAACCAAATCAGTTTGTATGGTATCAATGGCTTTGCTCTCGTAAACAATTTATCACATGGGCAATTTTTACGGAAGAATTGATAGCACATTATGAGGATACAAAAAGCAACACTTTTTTTAGCCAATTAATAAGTCTCAAACAAAAGGGTTCAATAATGGAGCACATTGAGGAGTTCCAAAAATTGAACATAAGGGTAAAAGATATTCCAGAGGAGCATAGGATTGATGTGTTCATAGGGTCTTTAAAGGATAATATCCAACATGACGTTCGCCTTTGGGAACCTGATTCATTAGAGAAGGCATTCAGGTTAGCAAGAAAAATGGAAAGCAAAATTACGGCAACCAGGAAGCATATCACTCACAACTATAAAGACGGAAGTGTTGTTGCCCCTAGTCTTCCACAACCTATAAGGTTGACACCACAACAATTGGAAGAAAAAAGAGCAAAAGGGCTTTGTTACAGTTGTGATAGCAAATACACTAAAAGTCATAAGTGTGCTGAGAAGAAATTATTCTACATAGATTGTGAAGAGGAAGAAGAAAAGGAGCAAGAAAGGTCAAAAGAAGAGGATATACTCCAGGAACAAAGCCTAGATGAAGAACAAATAAATCCGACCATATCTTGTAATGCATTGGCGGGAATTACCACTCCTCAAACCATCAAGATAGAAGGACAAATAAAGAAGAAAAAGGTAATAGTGTTGATTGATTCAGGAAGCACCCACAATTTTATTCATTGTAAGGTAGCAAAAGAATTGAATTGCTTCCTATAGCCAGCACCAGAGTGTCAAGTGATGATGGCAAATGGAGGAACAATAAATTGCTTTGGAAAGTGCCATAATATCAAGCTATCCATGGGAGAATATGAATTGACTAGCCCAATGCTTTCCATTCCAATGGGAGGTGCTGATGTTGTACTAGGAGTCCAATGGCTACAATCCTTGAGTACAATAGCTTTTAATTTTCAAGAACTTTTCATCAAATTTTCTACGGAAGGAAAGGAAGTTGAATTAAGGGGTATTGCAGGGAAACCAGGAAAGGTAATCAGCTCTAATGGTATGACAAAGCTTCTAAAAAATGAGCAAAGAGGTGTAATTGCACAATTATGTTCGCTAGATGTTTCCACATCAGAATCATCTATTTCTCCAGATCTCCAAAAAGTCCTAGACAATCATTCCAAGGTATTTGAGACTCCCAAAGGTCTCCCACCTATGCGTAGTCATGATCATGCTATTCATCTGATTCCAGGAAGTGTTCCTCCAAACATCAGGCCGTACAGATATCCCTATGTCCAAAAGAGTGAAATTGAACCTATGGTTGCAGAAATGCTAGAGGCTGGTATAATTCAACCGAGTCAAAGTTCTTTCTCTGCTCCAGTAGTATTGGTGCACAAGAAAGATGGATCATGGCGCATGTGTCCGGATTATAGGGAGCTCAACAAGCTCACTATTAAAGATAAGTTCCCCATTCCTGTCATTGATGAATTACTGGATGAATTGCATGGATCAATTTACTTCACCAAGTTGGATCTTCGTTCAGGATATCATCAAATCAGAATGAAGACTGAAGACATTCCGAAAACAGCATTTAGAACTCATAAGGGTCATTATGAATTTTTGGTCATGCCTTTTGGCCTTACCAATGCACCTTCAACATTTCAAGGTTTGATGAATTCAATTTTCAAACCATTCCTTAGAAAATTTGTGTTACTATTTTTTGATGATATACTAATCTATAGCAAGTCTTGGAAGGATCATGTTGAACATGTTGACAGGGTGCTACAACTATTGGAGGAGAAACAATCAAATGTTTCTTTGGAGTCCAGGAGGTGGAATATCTGGGTCATATTGTATCTCATGAAGGAGTTAAGGTAGACCCTAGCAAAATTAAAGCCATTAAGGAATAGAAAATCCCACATCCATAAAGCATCTGCGAGGATTTCTCGGGTTGACAGGGTATTATCGCAATTTTGTTAAGAATTATGGGAGAATAGCAGCACCTCTAACAACATTATTGAAGAAAGATGCATTTCCATGGACTCTGGAAGCAACAAAGGCCTTTGAACATCTTAAAGAGGCAATGTGCCAAGCACCGGTCTTAGCAACACCGGACTTCACAAAAACCTTTATTGTGGAATGTGATGCTTCAGGAAATGGAATTGGTGTTGTTTTAATGCAAGATGAAAGACCCATTGCTTTTGAAAGTCGACCAATCAAGGGAAAGTTTTTAAGCAAAGCTATTTATGAGAAGGAAATGTTGGCAATACTCCATGCACTTAAGAAATGGCGACCCTACCTAATGGGAAGACACTTCAAGGTAAAAATAGATCATGACAGCCTTAAACACTTTTTAGAACAAAGATTATCCTCTGAAGAGCAACAAAAGTGGGTCACAAAGATGTTGGGTTATGACTTTGAAATCATCTACAAAAAAGGGAAGCAAAATGTGGTGGCAGATGCACTCTCAAGAAAGAATGAGGATGTGGAAGCATTGTTGAGCACCATTTCTATTATCCAACCAAATTGGATAAACAAAGCAAGGGAGGAATGGAAGAATGACGAAGTGTGGGCACTTATTCGAAAGTTACAACAAGATTCCAGTACGTCTGATACATTTAGCTGGCAAAATGATTCGTTATGGTACAAAGATCGCTTATACCTCTGTAAGAATTCCCAGCTTAAACAAAAGATTCTTATGGAATTGCACACTTCTCCCTTAGGAGGGCACTCAGGATTTTTAAAAACTTACCACAGGGTTAAGAAGGAATTTTTTTGGGATGGCCTTAAATCAGATATTCAAAAGTTTGTGGCGGAATGTTTGGTTTGCCAACAAAATAAAGTTGAAACAATTAAGACACCGGGTCTATTACAACCTTTATCCATTCCAAGCCAACGTTGGGAGGAGGTTTCAATGGATTTTATCACAGGTTTACCCAAGTCTGAGGGAAAGAGTGTCATCATGGTGGTAGTTGACAGACTTACCAAGTATGCACACTTTTGTGCATTATCACATCCATTTAAAGCCAGTACAGTGTCTACTGCATTTATGGAAACAATTCAAAAACTACATGGAAACCCAAAGATTATTGTAAGTGACAGAGATCCCATTTTCACTGGAAACTTTTGGACAGAATTATTTTCTTGTCTTGGTACTCAGTTAGCTCATAGCTCATCTTGTAGGAATTTACAGGGTAAGTTCCTCAGAAAGAACACCAAAAGGACACCGCTCACAACCAGATCTCAAATCAATACACCAGTATTTTTGACGTGGTTAAAACCCTCAAAGTGCAAGGAGGGAAACAGTCCACGGCCTGTCCCAACGTGGGTACTACAGGCAATTTATTAATCAAAGAATGAAAATTTACATAAGCTTCTCTCATGCACGGATTACCCGAACAATGACCCTCCATGCGCTTTAAATAGAACTCATGGACCAATCGGGTGTCAAGCCACGGATCAAGTGTCGGTAATACCGAGGTGAGAGTGAACCGTCGGATCACTACATATCGTGACCGTCGGATTGTAAGTTACAAAATGTACAACGGTAAAGAAACACACTTTACCTAACTCTATACCTAACTCTATACTAGACCAAGTTGAACTTAACTATATCCTATGTGTCGGAATATCCTAACATCCCCCCTTAAGAACAACTTGGGATAGGATTGAAGGATTTACAAATATGACACAATAGGAGAAGGAAGGAGGCACTAGAGCCTATCCCCCCTTAGGGAAAACTTCCTGAACTCCAAGCATATATCGAAGTTTAGTGAACTTCGCCTCTGTGAGAGCCTTTGTGAAGATGTCTGCAACCTGATCATCTGTGGAACAATATTGCACTTCAAGAACATGGTCATGAATGTGTTTTCTGATGAAGTGCATGTGTAGTTCAATGTGTTTGCTGCGCTGATGCTGGACTGGATCTTTGCATAGCTGAATGGCACTTTGATTATCACACCAAAGTGTTGTTGGATGCTACTGCTCAAAGCCAAACTCTGATAGGATCTGACGAAGCCACAAGGCTTCCTTACTGGCTTCCACGGCACCACGATACTCTGCTTCTGCTGACGAAAGAGAAATGGCAGCCTGTTTCTTACAAGCCCATGTAATAGGTCCTGAACCAAGAGTGAAGACATAACCGGCAGTAGACTTCTGATCATCAGGGTCACCAGCCCAATCAGAATCAGTGAAACCAACCAATAGAGGAGCTGCTTCGGCACTGTAATGAATCCCAAACTGCACTGTACCTCGAACATAACGAAGTATTCTTTTAGCTGCTTTCCAATGACTTTCACGGGGGTTTTGCATAAAACGAGCAACAAGGCCAACAGCAAAGGAAAGGTCAGGACGAGTATGGGTTAAATACAAGAGTTTTCCTACAAGTTGACGGTATAAGGTAGCATCAACTTCAGGAGAAGTACAAGAGACTGAAAGTTTGACTCCAGACTGAAAGGGAGAAGGGGCTGGCTTACAGTCTTCCATGTGAAAATGACGAAGAATATCACAAGCATACTTGGACTGGGAAAGGAAAATACCCTCCTTGGATTGCAAGACTTGAAGACCGAGAAAATAGTGTAAGTGTCCTAAGTCTGTCATTTCAAATTTCTTTTTAAGGATGGACTTCACATGGTTTATAAGGTTGGGATCACTACCAGTAAGAATAAGATCATCAACATAAAGAACAAGGATGATAAGAGAGTTGCCCACTTTCTTGGTGTAGACAGTATTGTCAGAATAACACCTAGAAAAGCCAGACTCTAAAAGAAAGCTATCCATTTTGGCATACCAAGCCCTAGGAGCTTGCTTGAGACCATAAAGGGATTTCTTAAGTCGACAAACAAGGCTGGAGTCTGTTTGTATGAAGCCAATGGGTTGTTCCATATAGATTTCTTCCTGCAAGTCCCCATGCAAGAAGGCAGATTTAACATCCATCTGATGGACTTCCCATTTTAAAGAGGCAGCAAGGGAAAGAACAAGGCGGATAGAGTTCATTTTGGCAACAGGGGAGAAGGTTTCAGTGTAGTCAATGCCTTCAACCTGTGAAAAGCCCTTAGCAACAAGACGAGCTTTATGTTTATCAATTTTCCCATCTGGTCCATACTTGGTTCTGTAAACCCATTTACATCTAACAAGTTTGCGTCCCTTTGGTAGAGGAACAAGATCCCATGTATCATTTGTCATCAATGAATGATATTCTTCATTCATAGCTGCTTCCCAATGTGGATGGCCTGAAGCTTCTGCAAAAGTGTCAGGATCATGATTTACTGGAGCTTGAGCCAGTAAAGAAGAGGCTCTTTCAAACTGAGAACGAGTACGTCGCTGATCTGTAGGATCACCGGCAAGATCACCTGCTGCATCCCGAGTAGCACGGACCCATCTTGGAAGTTGAGGATCCTGAGAAGGTGGGGGAGGATTATCATCCTCACTTTCATCATCTGAAGAAGAAATGTAAGGGATAGGAAGAGGTGGCACATCCGCCGGACTAGGCTCGCAGGCCGATTTATTTTCATCAAATTTTACATCTCTTCTAATGATAACATTTTTGGACTTAAATGGAATAAGTCTATAACCTTTTACATCTTCAGAATATCCAACAAAAGTACATTTCTCACTCTTAGGTTCTAAAGCTTTATGCTTTTCATCTGGAATATGGGCCCATGCTTCACTTCCAAACACACGAAAGTGGCTTACATCTGGTTTAATGGAACTCCAAGCTTCTTCTGGAGTGATATTCTCTAGAACCTTAGTAGGAGTGCGATTGATTATATAATTTGCACAATTAATTGCTTCTGCCCAAAAACTAAGACTGAGTCCTTTAGATTGCAGCATACAATTAGCCATTTCCTTTAAGGTGCGATTTTTCCTTTCAGCTACACCATTTTGTTGTGGAGTGTATGGAACAGTATGTTGCATTTGAATTCCATTTTCGGTGCAAAAGTTGATGAATGTGTTTTTAACATATTCTCCACCATTATCAGTTCTTAGCTTAAGAATTTGATGTCCAGATTGTTTTTCAACAAAGGCTTTGAAGGCCAAAAATGTGTTAAATACTTCGCTCTTGAGTTTTAAGAAGTATACCCAAGTGCGTCTGGAGAAATCATCAATGAAAGTTAAGAAGTACTTGCAGCCAGAGAATGAAGCAACAGGAAGAGGACCACATAAATCACTGTGCACAAGCTGTAAAGGGGCTGAGGCGTGCCAAGAAGCACGTTTGTCAAAACTGTCCCGATGATGTTTTCCGAGTACACATCCGGAACAAACACCATCTCTGCAAGATACCATAGGAAGACCTGTCACCATATTTTCTTTACATAGATGCTGAAGGGAGCGATAGTCTAAGTGACCAAATCGCTCATGCCAAAGTTTGTTCACTTCATCATTATGAGCAACAAATACTGAGGGAAGATTTGATGACCCAAAGTTGTGAAACTTATACAACCTTGTGGAATCATCAGCAAGACCAGTAGCTAGAATCTGTTTAGGATCTTTTAGATCCTTGATTACAACATCATGAGGTGAAAATTCAACAATTTTACCTTCACCTGAATGAGTTATCTGATAGACAGATAGAAGGTTGCAGGATAAGTTTGGAACACATAATACATCATTGAACTGACCATTGTCTAGATGAACAGTTCCAGTCCCTACAACATTAAGAGATCTATCATCACCAACATATATATTTTTGGTGTTACAATCATTTAAAGAAGAAAACATGGCTTGGTTTTTGGCCATGTGATAAGAGACTCCAGAATCAATGAGCCACTCATGAGAATGAGAAGAAGTAGAAGATACATTTAATGCATAACCAGACTGAGATGATTGACAACGACATGCAGAAAGTGCCATTCCGGAAGTTGAAGTTGAAGTAGGCTCCACATGGATGTTATGTTTCTTCATTGCGGCTTCCAAGGCTTCCATCTTCTTAAAGCATTTAGATTCTAAGTGGCCATCTCGATTACAAAAGTTACAATGTCTATCAGTCTTCTTCCATTTGTTTTTATTGGTCTTATCATTTTGCTGAAATGATCTTTCATTTTGAGGATAAGTTGGTTTAGGACCATTCTTTTGAGGATATGACTTCTTAGGATTCTTTGAGTTTGGTTGCTGCTGGGCGGCTAACGCTTTCGAGGAAGAGTTTCCAAGATTAAGAAGACCAAGATGTGAGAGTTTTTCTTGTTCTCTTATTAAAGAATCACAAAAAGAGTCAAAGGAAGGGGCCTTGTAGTCTTGTCCTTGACAAATGAAAGCTTCCCTTGTAGAATGGAAGGTGGAAACAAATACAGAGTAGGCTGGTCCCAACTTAGTGAGGATGGAATAAATAAGGTTACCATCATCTTTCTTAACTTTAACACCTTCCAAGAGATATCTAAGGGTCTTGAATTTGGACAAGAAATCTTCAATGCAAGAAAAATTATTAGGATCCAAAGTAAGCAACTCATTTTCAAGTTGATGGGCTCTAATTTCATTTTTAATCCCAAACACTTTAGCGAGTTTTTCCAATGCTTCATGAGGAGTCTCAAGTTCTGCAATATGGAATCTAAGATCAGGAGAAATAGACATCCCTATCAAACCACGTGCTTGATCTTGTCTATTTTCCCATTTTGCAGCCTTGTCTTCATCTTTTGGTTTCTTCTCTTGGTTTATGACTATTCTGAAGAGACCTTTACTTCTAAGTAAATCTTCCATGTAGGCTACCCATTGGAAGTAGTTAGTGCTGTCAAGAATAACTTGGCATGGACTTTCCATTTTTAAAAAAAAACTGAAGCTGAAGATGCTGAAAGTGAGTGTTCCAATGGATAGATCTCGAAAAAATAGGCGGTTTTAAAAAAAACGGCTCTGAAAAAGGCTTCTGGATGAAGAAGTTATGGCTTTTTGAAAAAAAAATTGTTGAAGTGCCGGCAAAGTGCACGAATGTGCGGGAATGAAAAAATCCGCCCCCACAAAATGGAGACTTGAACCCAAGACCTCTACTCTCTTAAAATAGCTTTGAACCAATTGATCTATACAAAAAATTTGAGAGAGAGAGAGAGAGGGGGGGGGGCCTTGGTTTGCGTGCTTGCCTTGAGAAAGCTCTTTTTCCCTACAAAACACAAAACACAAAACCCAACACGAATATGCAAAGAAAAACGAACCTTGCGGCTCGAAGTTAGCTTTAGCCAAAAAAACTAGAAATTTTTTTAAAAAAAATCTCAAAGTTAGCTTTAGCCGAAAAACTAAATATTTTTCTCAATGTTTCTGATTTTCCGAGATCACACTAAGGTGCAGGGAAAAGAGCATACGCATGAGAAAAATCCTTCCTTTCTGTTTCTGATTTGCCCAGATCGCACAGAGTCGCAGGGCAAAGAGCATACGCAGAAATGAAAGGTATAGATCCGGTTTTAAAAAAAAGCTAAATAAACCGAAACCGAAATAAGCAGAGAGAAAATAACAGTAAACTGCAAAAAAAACACTGTATACCTCCCGATCTGAAAAATGACGCAGCTAGGGCTACCGGAAACCTTTTCGCGTGAAACGAAAGGGGTTCCTCACTGGAACAGATGCTCCGAACGCAACAGAGCAGTCCTCTCGGCCCGAAAGCAGTCAGAAACAGCAGATCTAGGAAACGACAGCCGCATGCAGTTCTACCGGCTTCAGATTTGGATCACCAACGGACGCGGCCCTCAAATAGCTCTGATACCATGTAGGAATTTACAGGGTAAGTTCCTTAGAAAGAACACCAAAAGGACACCGCTCACAACCAGATCTCAAATCAATACACCAGTATTTTTGACGTGGTTAAAACCCTCAAAGTGCAAGGAGGGAAACAGTCCACGGCCTGTCCCAACGTGGGTACTACAGGCAATTTATTAATCAAAGAATGAAAATTTACATAAGCTTCTCTCATGCACGGATTACCCGAACAATGACCCTCCATGCGCTTTAAATAGAACTCATGGACCAATCGGGTGTCAAGCCACGGATCAAGTGTCGGTAATACCGAGGTGAGAGTGAACCGTCGGATCACTACATATCGTGACCGTCGGATTGTAAGTTACAAAATGTACAACGGTAAAGAAACACACTTTACCTAACTCTATACCTAACTCTATACTAGACCAAGTTGAACTTAACTATATCCTATGTGTCGGAATATCCTAACACATCTTATCATCCTCAATCTGATGGGCAAACTGAGATAGTAAACAAATGTTTGGAAGGATATCTTCGTTGCTTTGTATCTGATAAACAGACACAATGGGTCAAATGGTTGCCTCTGGCTGAATGGTGGTATAACACTTCATTCCATACAGCAACAAAAATGACCCCATTTATGGCACTTTATGGGTATCAACCACCATCCATCACATCATATTTAAGAGAAAATTCTAAGGTTCAGGCAGTGGAACATCACATCGAACATCAACAACAAGTCCTCCAACTCTTAAAGGATAACCTTGTGTTGGCACAGAATAGAATGAAACAACAGGCAGATCAACATCGCAGCGAAAGAAGTTTTGATGTAGGTGATTGGGTATTCCTACGGCTACAACCATATAAGCAAGTGTCCCTAAAGCAAGCTAAGAAGGATAATAAATTATCACCAAAGTATTATGGTCCGTACAAGGTGTTGCAAAAAATTGGTACTATGGCATACAAATTGGAGCTTCCTGCAGCTTCTCGATTGCACCCAGTTTTCCATGTTTCATGTTTAAAGAAGGTTATAGGCGACAAACTCCCAGTTCAAACAATATTGCCAGAACTTGACGAGGAAGGAAAAGTTATATTGGAACCGGAAGCAGTCACAGAAACAAGAACTCGACAGCTACGAAATCGATCAATTTCAGAGTATCTTATCAAGTGGAAGAACTTATCCGCTGAAGATTCCACATGGGAGGATGAGAATTTTATGCAGAAGTATCCAGAACTACTCAAGCGTTGAGGACAACACTTTTTTGAAGGAGAGGGGCATGTTGGGTCCCTATAATACTAGTGATTACCCCATTACTATTATAGTTATACCCCTTATTGATATTGTTGTGCCCCTATTGCCCCCATATTGTTATTACTGTGCCACATAGAATCCCTCTATTGTTATTTTTGTGGCTTTATATTATTATTGTTAGGTTGGCTGGATTATATTGTGACTCCTTAGACTCCTATATATAGAAAGGAGGTTTTGTCATTTGAATCATCCAAGAATTGTTCATTTATGTAATGTAAAGGAGGTTGCCCCCTCGAAGAGGCTGAATTCTAAGGCGTTGATCTATCTTTTCTATCTTTTCTTGAGCTGGTTTCATAACAGTGTATCAGATCACCTAAGATAGACCCAAAATCTACCAATAGAATGTTCTCATCACCGACAAACGAAATAACAAGCTTATATAAAAAATCAGCACAATATAGGAAAGCACATAGCCAGCACGTACCACAGATCAATGAGACAAAGATACCATGAACTGAACCCCAAAGTCTTTTATTATGATATTCAAACGTTCCCAGCAAATCAATGGATCAATACCAGTGTCACAAAATTACATCAGTCCAAAACCAAAGTCATCATTATAACTTGAGAAGCAAAATGGCTTATAATTTATAGATAAATCCTCCAAGTGGAAAATATGGCTAGTTGATTTGATCTCCGTCAAAATAATCTCGATAGTTGATAAAAATTTGATGATCTTTTAATCTCCACTGACGAACATATTTATTTTTGAGGAATTTTCAAATTTTTCATAAAACCCATTTTTTATTAATCCAAAAAATTTGGACTAATTTCCTCAAAATTTTGACTTTGACTTAACCATCAAGGTCTACGGGCTCAATTTTTCTTAAAATATCTATTTTTTCCTTGGTTGGGGACCTCCAAAAATTAAATTCTTTTTGGCCCACGAAAATTTTCGATCATTTTCCACTTGAAGAAATTTATTTCTCTAAAATTAATTTTTTTACTCTAAATTAACTAATTTTCTGGCTCAAGATTTAATTTCATTTTTGCCAAAAAAATTAATCAATTGACACAAGAGGGGATTAATTATATTTTCCACCCTCAAATACTTTAAACATGGTGTCTGATTGCGAGGGACCATGCACTAAAATATTTTTTTACATTAGATATTACAAATTCAACCCTCAAATGGGGAATACTCATTCATTATAGACCAACATAATATTTACCCAATTCTGAGACACAATATGATCTAGTAGACCAAGTCATCTATAATAAAATAATCTATCCAAATAGCTTAAATTATTATCAAACCACTTTTACAAAGACTCGATATAACACTATGACTCACCTAAGACCTTGTAAATGAATTCCACCTAGCTTTGGGGTTTAAAATGGAGGGAAACACTCTGTCGATTATCAGTGTTTAGAAACACACATAATGCAGTGAGACGAAAAACCAGCGTTGCCAACATCTCAATAACATCCCGATTTTATCTCGAAATCATGATCTTTTGGCCTAGCCAATGCTTTCCAATTTTTAAAACTATTTTTACGATATCTTAATTTTCCCGATGTTTGCCAATTTTTTACACATATTTTCCCGATGTTTGCTGATTTTTTACACATATTTTCCCGATGTTTGCCGATTTTTTACAGATATTTTCCCGATTTTTACGATTTTTTGGTTTTCCGGATCCTTGCTGATGTTCGCAACATTGCGAAAAAACCTCCTAGAATGAAATTCGTTACCAAAACCAGAGTCTTACATAGGTTGTTACATAATTAAACAGTCGTACTAGCATCATTTACATCACAACTTGCATAAATTGGGTTTACAATGACATTACATGTAGTTGGTTGATGATTCTGAACTTTGAAAAACTTTGCACGACTGGTTCCTTGGACTTGTGGCAAAATCGGTGCAACACATCTCATATAAGATAGTTCCTCATCCTAGCAACGACTGTTCATCCAATAACTTGGTATCCTAGTTCATATTGTGCAAGTAACTTGACTCTTAACGCACTGGTGAAAAATCCTTAAATCTAATCAAGTTGTGCTAAATAATCAAACTTGCTAATTATTCTTAACTAAGTTTCTAGGGCATTCAATTGTGTCTCTCAAACTCGTAATCTCATTCATAGGGACTAGCGCCCGTAGCTTGCTTTAGGGAGACAGCTTAAACGAAGAGGGTCAAGATTGTGAAAATTCTATGAACTGGAATCCCTACTGCAACAACTAATTAAGCTTCTCCTATTTGTTAATTACTAAAACAAATTACTTACTGCTTCCTATAAAATATTGAAGCTAATAACAAATATTGAAGCTAATACAACTGCTGCCTGCAACCTTCACTTTATTAATTAATTTGCCCAGAACAAGAACAGAACAATAGAGAAAGATACACACAAGTGATAGTATTTTTTGGACAAATGCCCGCGGAAAAACCCAATGCAAGAAAACTGGTGCAGCGGATTTGAGGGTTTTTATTATTATGCAGAAGTATTTTCAATACGACTTTGGATGCCCTCCCGGCAATCCAGTTACAGAGAAAATCACTTGGCAAGAAAGACTGGTGAGATTACCTCACTCAAGACTGTTGATCTCAGCTGATCTGACAGCTGAACTACGAGTTCCCTGACTACTTCTACGTTGCCCCTGCGTGGGCCCTGCGTCAGCCTCTAAGTCACCATGTCAGCCCAACTGAGAATTGATCTCCCTTCAGGAGCCTTTTCCAGCCCTCCTGGCTCAAAAACGTTAGCACCTTCAGCAAATTTGGACCTCTGCGCTGGAAGTTGCTGCGCTGCTCTGCGTGGGGCCAACGTGAACCCTTCCTGGCTCTGCGTCAGCCTCTCTTCCCTCTGCGTTGCCTCCTTTGTGTGTCTTTCTGCCTCTTTGTCGAGTATTCTTGGCTCCGGAGAAGATCCCCCAACCAAAACTCTCTCTACCCCTCTTTGCAACAACTCACTATTGAAATTCTCCCGACAGTTGCTCTGCTTTAGAAAATCAAACTTCTAAACTCTCTTTGTGTGTCTTCCAAGTGACCCTCAAGCCTCTTTAAATAATCTCCTCGTTGATATTCAACGGCCCAGACTAGAAGCTAATCAATGGCTAAGATCATTTATGCTTGATCCTCGTCTTCTTCTAGAAGTTACACCCACAGTCTAAGTCACAGGACACGTCCCCTAGGGCCTCGTGTCCCGTATTTTTCGTATTGGACACGAAAACGGCCCTAATACGTGTCCAATACGATTTTCAACGTGTCATAAAAACTTGAATACGTATTCGACGTTTTCCTTCGTGTCCTACATTTCGAATACGCGTATTTCATAGGTATAATACGTTGCCCCAACATATTTCGACGGTTTGAATACGTACCACGAAAAAAACATAGTTTAAAGCCTACTCGTTGGTCTATTCCGGGTTCTTTTCGTCCTGCTGTCGTCTGGAGCTGTGAGCAGAGTGTTTGTCTTTGAAGTTAGCATTATAGCTGAAGTCTGGAGCTATTTGAAGTCTGGAGCAGAGTGTGCGAGTGTGCAGCGTTCAGGCATTGCTGGGCCAAAGACCCTCCGCCCTGATTTCAGGCCTGAGGTACTCCACAGTTATGCACAATAGTTTAAACATCACTGGGGTAACTTCTCCTTACATCTGCGCTAATGGAACACTCCACCAGTGCCGTAATCCTTATCCTGTCTGTTGTCAAGGCTAAGTTTCTGCAGGGGTTAATGATTTCCATTACTAGAGAAACCTCACATTTGTGAAGACCCCCGAATCCTCCAGAAAATGATGACAAAACCAGCATTAAACAAACCCCAAGATCGTTGTACCCTCTTACCTTATCATGCTCTTCTTTGACTACTAGCAAGTGGTGGTCCTCACATTCTTTACATTGGACTGAATACGCTATTTCTTAGACCATTTGGAGCTCTGTGTGGAACATTCATAGACACTCTCAAGCACATTGGTGGCATGAAATTATGAACATCAAATTTCTCTAAAATCTGTGACCCCAGGTTAAATGTGCCCTTGATTTTATAGAGATATAATGTCTTAAAATCAAGACAAGACCAGCAATCAAGGGTAAGGGATAATAAGTTTTCCAATGATGGAACCATCATCCATTAGTGGAACCCTTTCATCAGGCTGCAAGAGGAGAAAATCAATGATAAAAATATCATTTAGATGTCTGCATGAGGGTACTGTTAGAAATGCCAAGTTGCCAGCATTCATTGCTAAAAGCTTCCTTTGCCCCTGCTTTGCACTGCAGCTTTAGTAATGGCCCCCTTCTCTATTGAAGCCTCCAAAGCATATTAGACATGTGGACCACAGAAAAACTCAAGAACAGGTGCATATTTTCCTCTGGAACCATGGCAAAAGACGATTTGGATTGTACCACCAAGTCATAAGGACATATTTACAAGTCTCAAGTTTGTTAGATAGTGAGGGCTCATGCAACACATACCATTGTTAAATGATGCCAAAACACTCAATAGCACAACTCTTCTCCTATTCTCTGCTCCTTGGCAATATCATATATGTATCAACCTAATACTTTGCCCACAATCTCAAGACAATCATGCCCAAGAAGCAGTCCTGCATGTTGTAGATACTAGATCATTCATCACACTTGACACCACCAATTTTAATGTTAGAGCGTTGTCCCTTATTACTATCATCATCCTAAGTCATATATTAATGTCACAAGATCACCAAGTCACATAGGTCATATGACATATCCATATCACCGTTATTCATTAGAGTCACAGTTAGCAACAACTTCAGTCACGTGATTTTTACCATATCAAGGGTCATAGTCACAGCAGGGTTAAAGGCACTGTCTCAAGATCTGGTTACTGCTACATATATTACAAACATGGTTCCTGTTATCAAGTATTGAGGTAACTGATGTGTATCCAAAGCCCACTGCGCAAGGATAGTGTGAAGATGTCACAGGTTGAACCATGTCATTTGTATATCTGATACCAACAATTTATAATATATAAATTTATAAGTGAAAAGCTTCCACGACACTCCACTCCTGGGATTTGTTGGGAAGGAGCATGAATGGCACTCCCATTATTGCTTCTAAGTTCTCACTTCACTTCACACACTGATGACAGGCTGACAGCCTAATACTATGTTATTTTTCAACGCTGCAATAGATGACCAAACAGCAAACACCATCAAAGATTTTATAACTCAGTTATCTCATTCATTTCAATATCACAAAATACAAAACCTTCTATATCAGATTATCTAATCTTATTTAATTTTGACCTTATCTAATGTAATCCTAACTAATCGACGGCTGACTCCCGTGGCAAAAAAGTTGATAGCTGAAACTTTCAGCTTTCCACAGAATATGAAAAACCACCTTTTATATATATATGCAGGCTGCAGCTATGCTTATTGTGTGAAATGAAGTCAGTGCTGTGGAGTTCACTGTGTATATTTCCTTTGTTACCATGGGTACTGTCCCCTGTGGCTACAGTTTTTCCTAACTTTTAACAATTTGTCATTAATCACATCAAAGACACCCCAACAATTTGTAACAAACTGAATATTGAATTAAAATTGAAAAATTCTTAAAACAGTGAAACACATATATGACAATGATAGATTATTGTGACCTTTGACAGTGCATAATTATTGCGGTTTGTGACAATTTACAAACAGTAAGAAACAGCAAGACTTTAATTGTGACTTTAATTGTTTTTTTTGTAGGTGAAGGTGTGTGGACTTTATAACAGTGAGAAGATTAATGGCTCAATCATCCAAGGCAGCCGGCAGAGGTCAAAGGAAGGGCGGTGCTTTTCGTGGTCCCCCCCCCCCTCCAAGTGTTTCTGTTTCACCTTCTCTTGGTCATAGTGCCCCAAGTGCTTCAAGTGAAGCTGTAGGTGTTTCTCAGCCAACATTAACATATGATGCTGTTGCAGCAAGACAACAAGCACAGCTAAAAAAATACCCTCTCTGGAAGTATGTAACCAAGAAGCAAGTGCCAAAGACTGGTCCGGGAGGGAATGTGCATTGGTCTTGTAATTTCTGCAAGGGTGAATTTAAGAGCACTTACTTTCGAGTTAAGGGCCATTTGTTGGGCCTTCCTTGTGGAATTGGAGCATGCAAAAAGATCAGTCCTAAAGAAAAAATGGATTTGGAAAGGGAGGATGCAGCTGGCTTTGGGAATGTGGTGGCAGCAAGCAAGAAAACTAGTAAAAATGAAGATCCTCTTCCATTCTTGAGGAATTCTAATAGTAGTAGATTTGGGAGAAAAGAAATTCAGCCAACAAAAAAGAGGGCAGCCCAAACTTATGGTGGTCCAATGGACAAGATTTTTCGGCATGAGCAGCGAGATGAGGTTGATCTTACATTGGCATTCTTTTTCTATCTCAACTTCATTTCTTTTAATGTTGCACGGTCTCCTATGTTTATTGAGATGTGTCGAGCTCTAGTTGATAGGGCTCCAATTGGGTATGTGCCTCCAAGTTCAGAAAAACTTAGAACCACATTGTTGGTGAAGGCAAGGAAGGAGGTGGATAAAATTCTACAACCTATTAAATCATCATGGATCTCATCTGGTGTCAGTATTGTTTCTGATGGATGGACAGATACAGCACGCCATCCTCTCATCAATTTCATGGTATATTCTCAAAATGGACCGTTTTCTTGAAAGCAGTTGATGCTCTTGGACAATACAAGGATGCACGATATATGGGTGAGCTGTTTATTAAAGTTATTGAAGAAGTAGGCATTGAAATTTGTGTGCAAATCATCACAGATAATGCACCTGTTTGCAAAGCAGCTGGCTTGATTGTGGAAACTAAATATCCACAAATATTTTGGACACCATGCATTGTTCACTCTTTGAATTTAGCACTCAAATCTATTGCTTCAGATGTGACATGGATTGGCAATCTTATTGAGGATGCACGCCATATCCGAAATTTTGTGCAAAACCATACCAATGCCCTCACAATATATAAAGAGTACACACATCTATCCTTGTTGAAGATTGCAGATACTCGGTTTGCTTCCTCATTCATCATGCTTAAGAGGTTGAAGGAGGTGAAGGCCACTCTTGGGGCCATGGTTATTTCAGATCTTTGGTCTTTTTGGAGAAAGACGGATCAAACAGCTTCAAAAAAGGTAAAGGACATAGTGTTAGATGATGGTTGGTGGGAAAGGGTGGATCTTACCATAAAGATCATGAACCCTATCATTTCTTTCTTGCGGTTTGCAGACACGGACCAGCCCATCTTAGGAGAGGTTTATGAGGGTTGGGATTCCATGATTGAGTCTGTGAAGACTATTGTTATGGAGAATGAGTGCCATGCATATGAGACATCAGCAGAGAGCTTATGGTCCACCATACAGGATATTCTTATCTCTAGGTGGGATAAGAATTGCACACCTTTACATTGCTTAGCTCACTCTTTGAATCCCAAGTACTACAGTCAAGAGTGGCTCCGTTGTGGGACCTCACACAGATACCCTCCTCACATGGATGGAGAGATTTCACAGGGGAGGAAGATAGCATTCAAAAGGATATTTCAGGATAACAAATCTTTTATGGAGGTGGAGGAAGGCTTTGTAGAGTTCTCCACTGGCACCAGGAGATTTGGGGCGTATGATGTACTTGGAGATAGGGGGGTCAAAAGTGCCTATGCATGGTGGGCAACTCATGGGGCAGCATGCCCTATTCTACAACAGTTAGCCTTGAGGGTCCTCTCTCAAATTACTTCATCTTCTTGTTGTGAGAGGAATTGGAGCACTTACGGGAATCTATATAGTTTGAAAAAGAGCAAGCTTGAGCAATCCAAGGCGGAGACAATGGTGTATGTGCACACCAACCTTCGTCTTATTTACAGGCAGAGACAGGATTGGTTGAAGGGAAAAACAAAGATGTGGGATGTGTTTCCTGATGATATGGGCTTGGACGACAGTATTGAATTGGCATTAGCCAACATGGATCTTAATGACCCAGTGCTAGAGCCAGTGACTTTTGATGATGAGACACAGCATCTTGAGGGGTCATCCTCCACACCAACAAATGCAGCAGCAGATCCTGGATTGGGCATAGAGGAGGAGGATGGAGTACAGTCAAATGGCAGTGGCAGTGATGGTGACTATGACATAGAGCTAGAGGACATGGACTATTGATAGAGTGATGAGTCATGACTCATGGACCTGGGACCAGTACCGAGCTATGATATTCCTACTTATTTTGTATCTACTCTTTTGTATTTTCCATTGGCATTCTCTCAGGAGTCAGTATCTACTATGATCTATGATCTATCTATGTACATTGTAAAGACTGAATAGTGATACATTTTGATTTTGATGACTTAATGGAAAATATGCATTTTATGGTTTTAGTATCTAAGTTCTAAATTTATAATTAGTAGTAAGTACTTACTACTTAGTTTCTTATGTGCTTGTAAGTTGTAAATTTTGATTCTATTTATTTTTTTAAAGTGAACTATGAACTTTGAGAAGTAATTATATTTTAATTTGATTAGATAAGCTGCAACCTGCAATTTAATATGGATAAAAAACTATATTTCGGTATATATATATATATATATATATATATATATATTATATATTAAAATATATATAAAACGTGTCCCCCGTGTCCTGTTTCCGGGTCGCTGCGTTTCGTATTGAATACTCGTATTTACATGTCCTCCATGTCTCGTGTCCTCGTGTCATGTGACTTAGCCCACAGTTTATATTAATACCCTTTAATTATTTAATTTTCCTAAGTTTAGACTTAGGGTCCCATTAAAAATAATTAATTATTTTAATAAAACTATTTCTAGGTGGAATTTCCTGAAACGCTTTCTAGGTTCTTTGGAATACATGTGCCCAAGCCTCTCTGCAAAATTTGAGACTTAGAGCACATCTGATGCTACCAGAAATCAACAAAGATCAAAGTGGCAACCCCTACCTTGAGCGTTGTAGCATTTTGCCGTACAATTTGAGTGACAATAGTACCCAATGGAGCAAGCTAGTAGGTTGGATACATCCATGGCCACAGTTTAGCAAAGGTCGTGGAGTACCAAAGGGGCTCGAGGGCTAAACTGTTGTTGGGATCCAGGTGGGATTCCCCGGCACATCATGGATTTGGTTAGTGATGGTGTTAGCACGGTGGATCTAGAGATTGATCGCACCCACGCTTTCAGTTCTTCATCAGATTCCTGAGCAGCACTAGTGATAGGACAGATAGACAAGAAAGTGGGTAGATACCATGACTTGTCCTGGCACGTTGGTCAGGCATGGGGTCGCAGGATGATCAACATAATTTGGTAGGGGTTGATCGAAGGAGGTGGCATCAGCAGGCCACCAGACAGAGCATTGTATGGGGAAGAGGATTTTTCGCGAATATGAGGGGCGTGGAGGTCAACGAGTTGCAACACCTTAATGACACTGCCACTAGCGCTTAGGGAGGTGTGCCTTTCAGATCTCTCCTGGAGGATCAGAAGGGGAGGACCACTCATTCAAGGTTATGGAGGTGTGGTAGTGGAGATGGCGATACTAACAGGATGCAGGTTGACACCCACAGACTCAGTTTTAGACCATGGCACCCAAGTGCATATAGGGATATGGCGGTATGCAGAGGAGAACATAGGTGCAAGGTGGTGCACAGTGGTGTGCAAGGTTGCATTGTGTACTAGGAGGAGCAATTCATATCGCAGTGCTTCTCCTCATAGAATGACAAACACATTGATACAAGAGGGATGTTGGTTGATCTAGAATGATGCGATTGTATGTAGCAAGGTCCAGCGGTGCACAAATATGTGCAACTAGGTGAAGTTGTATGCCAGGGGGCACGAGGGTACACGGTTATATGTTGTAGTGTGTCGGGTTGCACTGCAAACTGGGGGAGTGTTACTAGCGAGGAGATTCCTTAACGAAGATGTCAGGCATGCCATTGAGGCAAGCATACCCAGGTTTGGAGACTGGGTCGAACCATAGTTGCAGGAATTGTCCCCCCCCCCCCCCCAAGATCAAGAGGCGAAACCATGTCCCATACAGATCCGCCACCGATCCTCGGGTGAAAGTTTCGCCATTTTTTGGCAATTCCTAGAATATCAGATCCGTGGGAGCCCGATTTGCAGTTCCATTTGCCCGATCTGTGGATCTAGAAAGGATCAGTTGTGGATCCGTGGAGGTTCAAGCGTGTATCCACCGCAGATCGTAAGCAAATCTGAGAGAAGGTGGATGGTTCACACGGTACCGCAGGGCTTTTTTTGTTTTTTATTTGGAAATTTCAAACTATTATATGAGGAACTATGCTTTCCAAATACTCCCAAGGTGACCCTTGATGCTGCCTAATGGTAATGTTAAATTCTTAAGGTAAAAGTGACACTCTCCTTTGTCTTTCATTTTCATCCTTTACTTAAATTTTTAACATTACCATGAAATGACTCGAAAGGTTTGAGAGTGGTTCCAACCTCATCAGACTTCATATGGAGAAAATAGAATTTCATATCCCATTCAAAATTCAGCAGACTTAATGGTTTTCAGTATCAATGGGATTGTGGTATTTCATTGGATTATATCATGTATGAGGGCATGTGATTGGCATTTAATCAAGAGCACCGAGTCCTATATGTAGCCCAGTGTTGATGTTGTTGATTGTTGAACTCCTTTGTCATGGCCTTAGCAAAAATGTACCTTTCACTCAAGTCAAAATCATTCATCAAGCATGTTAAGCTTTCTCTACCATATTATAAGGCTTGGATTAGGTCGTTTGATCAAAATTGGACAATGTTCACTAATATCCCTAGAGAATCGAAGTAGAGGCAAAGACTAGACAAGAGAAGAGGAATCTAGATTCCAGATGGTTGATGCTGGTATAATTAATCATTGATGTACAATGGATACCATATCTATCGTGATTTATGTAAAATATGCATGTTTTCATGTCTTCTACAACTAATTTGGTATTTTGGATGGTTTTTTAAATATAATTGTAAAAAAAATATAAAATATATATATATAGTAGACACTTCGCTTCCTAGATTTTTGTGAAATGATGCTTTCGCGGATCCGCCTCCAAAAAACATCCCTGCCCAATCCCCGCTTTGTGCAACATTGGGTTGGACACAGGATTGGTCGTGAGCATGCGTACAGGTCTTGGGACATACCCATTGGAGGCTGGAGCACACACATCTATCACTCTCCAGCAACACGCACAGTCACAAAGGAGTTGGATCTTGTCTCTCGATGCTCACCTCATGAGCAACAGGGCATGGGAGATTAGTTAGACGGAGCACAAGACATTGAGAGGCAAGCTCCCCAACTGAGGCATGTGGTCGAGGTGTGAGATGACTGCAGGAGACAGGATAGCAAATGTCATTGTGTGGTATGACAGGCACAGGGCAATTTAGAATGCATTAGATCTATTCATGATATAGGGAGTAGTTATTTGCATAGCATGCAGGGACCAAAGATGAGGCATGGATGGATCACTACAGTAGTCAAAACTCAACCACAGTAGATCTGGCTATGGGATCCAAGGATTTAGTAGGCCAATAAGACACTCCATTCCATGATGAGTAGGATCATGGCAGAGGGTGATCTAGTTCACCTTGAGTTCGACACATGGGGGGTCGTTGAGACCTCCATTGTATGGCAAGGTAGATTTATCTTGTTGTTGCTCAAGACCAAGATTGGCAGGGGATGGGTAGACATTGACATCATGGAGACATCTAGGCAGGATGAGCTTGGCCTTCATAGATTTTACGCCAACAAGTCCCAAGAGAGGAGGCTATAGTCTGCGCACAATGGGCGATCTAACATAGTCAGAGTGGCGAAGCATCAGCATGGTGGCACCCTACTGAGACTGGCATGGGATCCGGGCATCACAAAATTTGGCGGTTCAGCTACACTAAGGGGTGATCTAGTTTCTATCGAGGGAGATCATTTAGATCTTTCATTGGACTTTTAGTGGTCCACTGATGACATGGGGAACTTCACCCTGGCAGGGTATTTTGCAGGAGGAGATCAAGTTGGTTTGGAACACTGGTGATAGGATTTGTTCATGTGATGGTGGCGCGACAGCGAAGAGTGGTTCAGTGGCACATTTGAGACCCTAGCATTAGCTGGGCCAGCATGTGGATCAACAACAAAGAGTGATATTGCTTGAGGACAAGGAATTTTTGGTGGGGGAGGATTGTGATGTTCCTAATTTTTGTGCATGCAAAAATCACTTAAGAGTTTTGCAAAATTTTGGAAATATTAAGAAGGGAAAATATTATTTTGTGAGAGGGCAGAAATGATACTTTTAATGGGATGGTGGAAAAATAATATTTTATTGGAGGAAGGAAAACTATTATTTTAATGAAAAATGGCAACAAACTAATATTTTATTGGAGAATGAAGGAAAATAATTATTTTACTGGAGAATGGCAGCAAAATAATATTTTATTGAGAAAGGAGGCAAATCACTATTTTATTTAAAATGGTGACAAAAAGTCTCCTAGTGGAAAATGGGCCTCACCAATAAAATAATAGGGAAAAAGAAGAATCTAGAAGCTAGAAGGAAGCTCAATGGAGAATTATAAATAGAGGATTGGACTCAATTGGAAGGCATTCTAGTTCTATCTATCTCATTGGCAATTGAAAGGAGCTCAAGCGAGTTCAAGAGTTTCGAGCGAAACTCAAGCTAATTTCGGCTGATTTCGAGTGCACCCTAGTTAGCTATTGGGGCAAGATCATTTCAGATCTTCCAATTGGGCAAATTGCAGAGAGTCTTCATCATTGAATGAATTTTATTGCAAGAGTCTTCATTTGGGTTTATTGTAGGGTTACCAAATCAAGAGGCCAAGCTGATATGTATTTGCATTCAGAATTTGGAGATTGATTTATAAAGTTTTCAATGGATCTCCCATGCCAAATTAGAGGGATGAATTCTCTATTAATTCCAGGTTCAAATCTTCTCCAAATCAAGAGAGCCGAGCATATTGTTCAAGGCTGAATTATTTTTTAACAGAGGTCGAGTATAATCATTTGGGACAGATTTGCTC
Source organism: Pinus tabuliformis (assembly GCA_031772625.1). Taxonomy (NCBI): domain Eukaryota; kingdom Viridiplantae; phylum Streptophyta; class Pinopsida; order Pinales; family Pinaceae; genus Pinus; species Pinus tabuliformis. The sequence continues at coordinate 822,904,444 of CM062805.1, forward strand.
TGGGTTTGCAGTACAAATTTCAGAGGTTGTTCATGCCAAAGAAAGAGGCTGAATTCTCCTCTATTTCTGATTGAGATTCATCAAAATTATTCCATATCTTTGCACAGAAAGAAGAAGCATATTTATTGTCTTTTGAAGGTTGAGTTGTGGTCTGTATGACTGAGTTTAATTTCTGGGTAATGGCTGGATATTCCAGCGTCATGTGGGCTGAGCGTTTGCTGGTGTGAAGGGTACATACTATGCACATTAGACCGAATATAAATCAGAGGTTGTAAGCTGAAAAGGAGCAAATCTTACCTGTTGCTGAAGACTAAATTTGTGAGCTGAAGTGTGCCTGAAGTTTTTCCCTGTAGCAGTCTATCCTTTGTGTACATGGGCAGCATTTATACTTAAGACAGTGCTGCAGCTTGCACAACTTGGTATTGGCAGCCATCCATACCAGGTTTCTGTGTGTATTTCTGTGCATTATAACTTGGCTATATCATTATGAAGTGAATGTAAAACTGCTGGTGTGTATTTTTGGGTTTATCTTGAGGAAGAAATAATATTTAAATGGCTGTAGCATGCTCATTTTCATAATAAATACCATTCTAGTTTCCACATAATTTATATGCTTGAGATCGGCTGTTTATATCAGCGTCTACTTGGTCATGTGCCTTCTCATTTTCATGTGCCAACACAAAGGCAAACACCTACAGCCAATAGAAGACAAACTGTTTGACAAAATTACACCTGCAGTATTACACCAAAAAGGGATTACACATACAGCACTACTTTCATCAAATTGTTGACCAAAGACTTTACTGGAAAACTATACAAACTCTGAAACAGTGGCCATTTTGGGATTTTTCCAAAGTGTAATATTACACTGGATATATCATAGAGTTCCAAAAGAGTACCACACTCAAATTGTTGAAGCTGTAACTAGCGTTGGTCTTCATAATGTAAATTTATCATTAATGTATTTATTATATTTTTGACAAAGCATGTTCTTCATGCTTAGAGAGTCAAAAAGAGTTCAAAGAATTCATTATGAGTCAAAAGAAAATGTATTTAAGTCATGTCCCATTTGGACATTTGTAAGAAAAAGAAACTGAATTTTATGTTGAGTCATTAGTCCACAAAATGACCAAGTCGGCCTACCGCTCCAAGAGACACCTAATCAACCCACCTGGACAGATATATATAAGAGACAGTTTGACCTAATTGGAACACATTCACATCACATCATAAAAAGCATTTTCTGAACCAAGCGAAGGAGAGAAGAAGCTAAGTCAACGGAGAGAAAAAACAAGTAAGAAGGACAAGAAGAATATTCCTAATTGACCAAAGTTTGACCTTACTATAGCTCGCACATGGACTGAAATTTCTGTGAAAGAGACCGAATTTTCTGTGTTGGAATTTCTACGTTTAACCCATTATAAATTCTTCTTGTACTATCTGGTTTATTTCTTCCTACTTGTTTAATTACTTAACAAGTTATTTACCATGTAAATACTGAAAATAAACACAAGTATAGTGTCAACATCTACAGATCATCAACTGAAAGAAGACAAGCACACAAGTGACACCGTTATTTTTGGACCAATGTCCTAGGAAAAACCCAATGTGGGAAAACCAGTGCAACTATTTAGAGGGTTATATTATTATATAGGTTATCAGAGTACAATTGGGTGCCTAAACCGGCTCACCTAACAGAGAAAAATATACAGCAGCAATACCTCTATATCTGGAAACAGGTATTCAGAAAACCTATCCCACAGAAACCCTCTCCGGCACAACTGAAGCTCAACGCTGGCCCTTCTGGCCTCTGCATCATCCCCAGGACTCTCTGTGTCAGCCCTCTAAGGCACTGCACAGCCTCTGCGTCACTCCCTCTGCCCTCTGCATGGATGACGCAGTCTCCCTGAGCTCTGCGTAGCTTGGATTGATTGTTGCTCTCGCTCTCTCCGCTTCTATGCTGGTCTCCTAGTATTGTCCCTGCCTCTCTGCCTTGTACTCACTGCCCCTCGTTGCTGATCATGAATTCGCTTTTGCTTAGCAACCCCGCTCTAGCAAAATGAATGGCTGATCACTCTAGTGTATTCTCCAACTAACCCTCAACCCTCCTCTTATACTTTTCTCGTTGGTCCATCAACGGCTGAGATTAAATCTCTAATCAACAGCTAAGATTAGATTTGGCTTGATCCATGACTTTTGGAACCTTCTAACCTAGTTTTATATTAATACACAGTAATATTTTATTTTTCCTAAGTTTAGACTTAGGGACTCCATTAAAAATATTAATTATTTTAATATCTCCCAAACCGGTTAGAATCTGCCCAAACCATTTCTGGGTCTTGGAGATCTCATGTGCTTTAGCCTCTCCACCAATTTTCATGGCTAGAGCACATCCAATACTACCCCAAATCAACATTCTGAAGTGGTTGCAGGCTGAATTTCGGCCCCTTGTTGCAGGTCTGAATTTCATATCGTTGACCAGATTTGGAGCAAGTTTGACCGGTGTTGACTTTGACTTTGGAGGTGATTTGAAGGAGGGTTGGACTTGGCATCTTGGTGGCAATTTCATTTTGGTCTTGGTCTTGGATATTTCTCATTTTGATTTGATTCTAGAAACGAATTGTTGGGTTTTTCCCTAGCTAGCAGCGTAATTTTGGTGTCTCTTGTCTCTTTGTGATCTTTGTATTTGTTGATTTCTAGTGACATTGGATGTTCTTTAAGCCTCAAAGCTTGCAGGGAGGCTTGGACACATGTATTCCACAATACCCAGAAATCGTTTTGGGAAATTCCACCCGGAATCAGTTTTATTAAATTAATTAATTATTTTTAATGGGTGCCTAAGTCTAAACTTAGGAAATTAAAATAATTAAAGGGTATTAATCAAACTGTGGCTGAAACTTCTAGAAGAAGACGAGGATCAAACCAAAATGATCTGAGACATTGATTAGAATCTAATCTGGGTCGTTGGTTCTCAACAGAAAGATTATAACAAGAGGCATGATGGGCATTTGGAAGATACATCAAGTGAGAGATCAGAGATCGAATTTTTGAAGAGAGCGGCGCAGCAGTTGTCGGTGAGAAGTTCAAAGTGATTTCTTGCAATGAGGGGCAAGGATAGTTCTGGTTGGAGATTTCTCCTGATCGGGAATACTCAGCAGAGGAGGCAAAGAGAGATTCGGGAGAGGCAGCGCAGAGGCTACGTTATGCGGCGAAGGCTGACACAAAGGCAGCGCAGAGCCTTGACGAGATCCATATTTTTGTTGGAGAGGTCGATTTCTGAAGCCGGAAGCCGAGGTGTGAGACCAGGAGGACATAATCGAAGCCTCAGAGGCAAATTAATCAACAGAAGGAGTGATGTTGTCCCTAGAAGCTATGACGCTAGGCCTACACAATGACTGCACAGAGGCAGTGCAAAGACAGCAAGGGACAAACAATTTTGTGGCTAGGTGAGTCAGGATCATTAGTGATAGTGTGATGTATTTCTCACTAATCTTTTGTCAGTCATACTCTCTGTACTGGACAGCCAGCAAGAAATCCAAAGATTGTATTCAGAAAACTATTGCTTAATAATACAAACCCTCAGCTACTACACTGGTTTTCCCGCATTGGGTTTTTCCCGGGACATTTGTCCAAATATAATTGTGTAATGTGTTTTGTATTTCTTTCTTGCTCAGTTACCTGTTTCCGCATATAATTTCAATTGGTGAAGACTGCAGTGTCTTAGTTCCGGTATTTGTTGTAGGAAGCAGTAAATAACTTGTTCATGAATTAACAAATAGAAGGAACTTAATCAGTTGTTGCAGTAGAAATTTGGGCTTCCAAATTTTCACATGGTATCAGAGCAACAAGTGAAGCAAGAGAGCAGAGCCGGAAGAACCCAACGTTGAAGAGAAGGAGGGTCGAAGTGTTGCGTAGGTAGCAAATCGAATCCCCAGAGGGATTGCACAGTCCAGGCCAAGAGGGCAAAATTTTCGAGGAAGGGCTCTCTCTAAGTGAGTCAACAGAGAGGTAAGACTTCCAGATTGAAGTTTGACAGTGTCAAAGGGAGCAGTGCAGAAGCTTCAATGAAGAGGAGGTTTCTAGTAAGATGCAGTTTTCTGCAGCAGTTGCTGAGGCAGAAAGACATCACAAGGAAGAAGAGAGACACTATTGAGGGAATTCTTCCTCAAAGGACTTCTAGCCAAGAAGTCTAAATTATCATTTGCTAAGCAGCAGCAGAGAGGAGTTGATCTACTAACTCCAACAGGGAGTGTGTAGGTTAGCCTGGTGTTGCGCAGAGGAGAGAGGAGGCAATTCATTTTTTTCGTTGGTAGAGATGGCAGCTAATGGGTTGTGAGATAAGGATCGGTTGGAAGGTCATCCAACTATGTGATCTGGAAGGCAAGGATCTCATACCTTCTGGATGAACACGATCTCAAAACCTACGTCAACAATGTGGTAGTTGTACCTACGGATTCGGATCAACTCAAGAAGTACAAGGCCGAGATGGCGAAAGCCAAGAGATTGATCCTCGACAGAGGGATGGATCATGTAGTGTGTCACATTGCGAGCAAGGATACCCTACTGCAGCATCTAATGATATTTCTCCTACTTGTTAGATTTACATGAACAAGCTATTTGTAGTTTCCTATGGCAAACATCGAAATACATACACTGCAGCCTACACCAATTAAATTATACGCCGAAACAAGAGACTGAACAATAGAGAAAGATACAACACAAATGACAGTTGTTTTTGGACAAATGTCCCCGGAAAAACCCAATGTGGGAAAACCGGTGCAGCAAATCCAATGGTTTTTATTACTAAGCTGAAGTATTTATGAATTCAACTACTGGATGCCTTCTCCGCAATCCAGTTACAGAGAATATCACTCGGCAAAAGAAATTAGTGAGATTACCTCACTCTACACTGCAAGTCCCAGCTGATCCGGCAGATGAACCAACGAGTTCCCCAGCTACTTTTGTGTTGCCCCTGCTAGGCCTGCGTCAGCCTCTAAGGCGCTATGTCACCTCTACTGGAGATCGATTTGCTACTCAAGAGTTGATTCCAGCCCTCCCAGCTCAAATATGTCAGCCTCCCAGCAAATCTCGAACTTCTGCATGAAGGCTCTGCGTGGGGCCTACGTGAGCCCTTCCTGGCTCTGCGTCACCCTCTCTTCCCTCTACGTTGCCTCCTCTGTGTGTCTCTCTGCCTCTCTGTTAAGTATTCTTGGCTTCGAAGAAGATCCTCCAACCAAAACTCCCTCTTCCCCTCTTTGCGTGATCACTATAAATCACTGCACTGCCTCTAGCTTCAACGATTCGATCTCACTGATCAACTCTCTGTGTGTCTTCTAAATGACCCTCAAGCTTCCTTAAATAATCTCCTCGTTGACATTCAACGGCCCAGAATAGAAGCTAATTAATGGCTAAGACCATTTCTGCTTGATCCTCATCTTTTTCTAGAAGTTACACCCAACGTTAGATTAATACTCATTAATTATTTGAATTTCCTAATTTTAGACTTAGGGAGCCATTAAAAATAATTAATTACTTTAATAAAACTATTTTCAAGTGGAATATCCCAAAACGCTTTCTGGGTTCTTTGGAACCAAGACTCCTTGCAAAATTTGAGACTTAAATCACATCTGATGCTACCAGAAGTCAACACTCCCTCTTAGCGAGGAATGTGCTCTAGCAATGCCTTCCACTAAAGCATCACTCTGACTTCATATCATTGTCTTTTGCGTTGTTGATGTCTGACATGTTGTCCACCAACTACTGCGTTGTCATTGCAATTGTACCATTGTTGACCCTGCCACTGTCAACATTGCATCCGTACTACAGCTCCCTCTGAATTTTCGCATCTGTGCTGTTGTTGGCACTGCCACTGCCAACTACTCTTGCACTGCAAACTGTTGCTGCTACTGCATCAGCAATGGAAAAAACATCCCAAATTACTGAACATGTGTTCAGCATAGATGCATCTCGATGCTGAAGATCTGACTGTTGCTAGTCCCACACTCTCCCTCTGAAGCCACTGCGCTGCTATGTTGTTTGGGGTAGCATCAGATGTGCTCTAGCCACGAAATTTGGTGGAGAGGTTAGGGCACATGAGATCTCCAATACCCAAAAATGGTTTGGGTAGATTCTAAACAGTTCAAGAGATATTAAAATAAGTAATATTTTTAATGGAGTCAATAAAATATTACTGTGGATTAATATGAAACTGTGTTAGAATGGTCCAAAAGACATGGATCAAGCCAGATCTAATCTTAGCCGTTGATTAGGGACTTAATCTCGGTCTTTGCTATGTCAACAGGAAAAGTATAAGAGGAGGCTTGAGGGTCACTTAGAGAATACACCAAAGTGATCAGTCATTCTATTCTCTAGAGAGGGGTTTGCTAAGAGAGATAGAATTAGTGATCGGGAGATGCAGCTGAAGGGCATTTGAGTACAAAGAGATAGAGAGGTAGAGATAGTGCCTGGAGAGCAGTGTAGTAGCGGGGGAGAGTGACGTGGAGCCAGCCAAAGCTCACGTAAGGCCACACAGAGGCAGCCAGGAGCTGCGCAGAGCCTCAGAGAGGCCAACGTTGCTGATGCAAACAGCCAGAGGCCTGACGCAGGGCCTCCTAAGGCTGACGCAGACCCATCCGGGGTGACGAAGGGCCAGCGTGGGGCAGAGAGGGGCTGACGTAGTCTAGAGAAAGGCTGACGCTAGGGTTTCCTGGGGCAGATTTGTGCTGAGTAGCTGCCGGAAGGATTATCCGAGGTTTCAGCCAAGAGATTTGTCAGAAACTCAGATGTATTACTGCCAAGGAAATTCTCTGTTGGGTAGGCCAATTTCGGCATCCAGATTGTACTTTGATATTGCTTAATAAGAAAACCCTCAAATAGCTGCACCAATTTTCCCACATTGGGTTTTTCCAGGGACATTAGTCCAAAAATAATGGTGTCGTATGGTGTGTTTGTTTCTGTTTATTTTAGTCGTTGATCTGTAATATGTTGAGCATGCACTAGTGTTTGCTTTCAGTATTTACATTGTAAATAACTTGTTAAGTAAAATAACAAGTAGGTAGGAATAAATCACATAAAGTGCATGGAGGGTTTCTATTAAGTAAACTTAGAAACTTCAACATGGTATCAGAGCGAGGTTGCAGATCACAGGAGGACTAAGGACATCAGCCGAGCGAAGCAATAGCAATAGAAAACAGTTGTCCCGAGGTGATAGAAGTTGTTTCTAGTAGAACAGCAACAAAGGAAGGGTGACGCAGTGCCTGCGTCATCAAGAGTGAGCCGAGAAGAGGCAGCGCAGAAGCTAAGGAAGGCAAAGGGAGCCTCACGCAGTAGCTGGGAAAGCTGACGCAGTTGGCTGAGGAGGTTGGGTTGCTAGTGTTGGGATTGCGCAGAGCCTAGGAGCTCTCACCTTCAGGTTGTTGGGGTCTAGAAGGCTGTGGGAATATTGCAGAGTGGAACTGGTGAGATATTGTAGTCAGAACAATATCTGAGAGAGCAAGGCCAGAGGAGTTGCTAACGAGGGTTTCTAGCCGAGGAACCCGGATCAGTGGTGCGGTTGCACAAGACGATCAGAGTAGGGGGCATCTCGATAATGACAAAAGGATTTCCAGGAGGGAAATCAAGACTCAGAGGGAGTCTAGAAGAGAACTTCTAGACAAGAAGTAAAGACTCAGAGGAGTCGAATAGAGAACTTCCAGGAGGGAAGTAGAGGAGCATCATGGCACTACACAGAGTAAGAGACCAAGATAGACTGGACAGAGCATCGAACTTCGTAGTCTGGAAGGCCAGAATCTTATCTGTACTTGACAGAAATTGTGTCAAGAACTTCGCCTTGAAGGTAATAGCTATCCCAGGCGACCCCAATGATAATGACAAGTACGGGGAGACAATGGCGAGGGCCAAGAGCATCATCCTTGACGAGGTCAAGGATCATGTAGTACCACACATAGCCGAGAAGGAAATGGAATTTGAGATGTGGTAGGCTCTCAAGAAATTGTACCAGCACACTTTTGTGCAGAGAAGAATGCTACTTGAGAATCAGTTGAGGTCGTATCAGATGAAGAAGGGAGAGCCGATTAACACCTTCCTCGAAGAACTGAATGAGATCCGAGATCAGTTGACTGTTATAGAAGCGACACCGGATCAGGAGTTGATGGTGAGGACAACCTTGAATGCTGCCTCAGAAGACTAGGAGGTATTTGTCCAAAGTATACTGGGCAGAGGGACTCTCCCACCTTGGGACAAGATGTGGGCAACTCTTCGCCAGGAAGAGATCAGACGGCAGTCGAAGACGAGTAGCAACAGCAAGGGGATCAAAGTCAAGCAGGAGGAGGAAGATGTTGCCCTAGCATCTCAGGGAAAGCAAGAAAAGCGGACGAAGAAAGATCTCTCCAAGATCAAGTGCTTCCACTGTGGGGAGCTGGGTCATTATGCGACACAGTGTCTAAGGAAGAAGAGTAAGGGAGAGTCTTTCGAGACTAAGGCAGCGCCAGCACAGGAAGAGAAGGAAGTTTTGATAGACTATGGTTGTGCCATGAGTGCACATGCACCACTTGAAAAGAAGTGGGGAGACATCGAGCTGTAGTTAGGCGGACTACAAGCAATGAGGGGCAGGGTACTCAAGGTACTCAACCTCTTGGATTAAACCTTGCTACGGGAGCCCCGAAGAGGAGTAGCAGGACTGGCTAATTTGGGTAGAGATGGATGCGGATGGAGCAACAGAGAGAGCTATAGTGTAGGAGTCCCGAGACAGCGCGAGGCTAGCAGGCTGCAGTAGTGCGAGAGGCACAGGAATGTTGCACCAGTGCAGGATGGCACAGAGAGTTGTGCAACGGTACGAGATGCAGGGAGTTGTTGCAGCAGCACAGAGGTCAGAGAGGGAACACTTGTCCGCGGTAGAGGGAGCTTCAGCATCAGTGGGTGTCTCTAGCCCAACAGAGAGGTCAGATTATGAGATCAGTTACTTACTTCTAAATCACTGAGTTACAGTGCAGCAATGGGCAGCACGATGCAACATGATGAGAGGAGGTGCAATGAAGATGCAATGCTGGGAGAAAGGACAAGCAGCAGCACAGATGCAGAGAGAGCTGTCGTACAGATGCAGCAGTGGCAGTGGCAGAACCATGGGCAGCAGTACAGGATGCAGCAGTGCAGAGGATGTTGGGCAGGGAGGCTTAACATCAGCACAGGGACCGATGCTGAATAATCAGAGTAATACTCAGTGAGGAGTATTTTGCTAGAGCATAGTCCTCGCTAAGAGGGAGTGTTGATTTGGGGTAGCATCAGATGTGCTCTAGCCACGAAATTTGGTGGAGAGGTTAGGGCACATGAGATCTCCACTACCCAGAAAGGGTTTGGGCAGATTCTAAACAATTCAGGAGATATTAAAATAAGTAATATTTTTAATGAAGTCCCTAAGTCTAAACTTAGGGAAAATAAAATATTAATGTGGATTAATATGAAACTATGTTAGAATGGTCCAAAAGAGATGGATCAAGCCAGATCTAATCTTAGCCGTTGATTAGGGACTTAATTGCGGCCGTTGATATGTCAACAGGAAAAGTATAAGAGGAGGCTTGAGGGTCACTTGGAGAATACACCAGAGTGATCAGTCATTCTATTCTCTAGAGCGGTGTTTGCTAAGAGAGATAGAATTAGTGATCGGGACATGCAGCTGAGGAGCATTTGAGTACAGAGATGCAGTTGAGGGGCATTTGAGTACAAAGAGATAGAGAGACAGAGAGAGTGCCAGGAGAGCAGCGTAGTAGCAGGGGAGAGTGACGCAGAGCCAGCGAAGGCTCACGCAGAGGCAGCTGGGAGTTGCGCAAAGCCTCAGAGAGGCCAACGTTGCTGACGCAAACAGCCAGAGAGCTGACGCAGGGCCTCCTAAGGCTGACGCGGACCCATCTAGGGTGACGCAGGGCCAGCGTGGGGCAGAGAGGGGCTGACGCAGTCTAGAGAGAGGTTGACGCTGGGGTTTTTGGGGCAGATTTGCGCTGAGTAGCTGCCGAAAGGATTATCCGGGGGTTCAGCGAGGAGATTTGTAAGAAACTAAGAGGTATTACTGCCAAGGAAATTCTCTGTTGGGTAGGCCAGTTTCGGCACCCAGATTGTACTCTGATATTGCTTAATAAGAAAACCCTCAGATAGCTGCACCGGTTTTCCCACATTGATTTTTTCCGGCGACATTAGTCCAAAAATAATGGTGTCATATGGTGTGTTTGTTTCTGTTTCTTTTAGTTGTTGATCTGTAATATGTTGAGCATGCACTAGTGTTTACTTTCAGTATTTACATTGTAAATAACTTGTTAAGTAAAATAACAAGTAGGTAGGAATAAATCAGATAAAGTGCATGGAGGTTTCTAACTAAGTAAACTTAGAAACTTCTACATGTTGCTACTACTGCACTGTGCCTCCCTGCACTGTTGCAACTCTGCACTACGCTGCTCAGACTTGGCGTTCTAGCCACTGCATCTGTCGCTCCAACACTCCTTTGCGCCAACTGATACTGGTCCATCCTGCTACTTCTGATCTGGGCTCCTATAGCAAGGAATTGATCTGAGAGGTGGGTTCTTCAAGGATCCTGCCCATCTGTAGCTCTTTTGAACTACAGCTCCAAATCAGTGCACCTCCCTCCTGGAGGTATCTCGGTTGTCATGGCGAACTCCTCCTCGTCGATCTTCGCAGGTGCAGCCTTCGGATCATGCTTCTCATCTTTGTCCTTCTTCCTGAGAGGACGTTGTGTTGCATAGTGACCCATTTCACCACACCTGAAGCATTTCATCTTCGAGACGTTCTTCCGCCTTCGCTACTCCTGTTGCCCCTTGGATGCAAGGGTTGCATTCTCATCCTCCTCCTTGGGCTTCGACCCACTACTGTTGCTTCCATCAAGCTTACACTTGATCAAGTCTCTCCTCAGCTCCTCTTGCTTAAGAGCTACCCACATCTCAAATCAATTCGGCAAAGTCGCCCTACCTAGAATACTCTGGACAAAGACTTGCCACTCATCTGAGACAGAATTGAGGGCTAGTCCAACCAACTCGGACCCTTGAGGTGTAGACCCCATAGCTGCTAACTCGTCTCGGGTCTCTTGACGCTTTGTGAGGAATGGATCTATGCGCTCCCCCTTCTGCATCTGTGCAGATCTCAATTTTTGCTCTAAGTACATCTTCCGTTGCTCGGAAGATCCCTGATACAGAGTATACAACGCATCCCACATCTCCTTAGCAGTCCCTCTACTAGTGATGTGACAGACTACATGATCCTTCACTCCATCAAAGGTCATTCTCTTTGCCTTTGCCATTTTTGCTCAGTACTTCTTCAGCGGATCTGGATCTGCAGGCATAGCCACCACGCTATTGACATAGGTCTTGAGAGAATGCTCATCTCGAAGGAATGACATCCTTGCCTTCTAGATGACATAGTTGGATGCTCCATCCAACCTGTCCTAATATCTCAACCTACTGGTTGCCATCTCTGCCACGAAAATGTTGAATTGCTCCTCTCTGCTCTTACTGTTCTTGCTCAACCAATAAGAAAAAGGACTTCTTGGCGAGGAGTCCACTGAGGAAAAGATTCACTCACTGTGCTTCTCTTTTCTCTTCTGACGTCTTTTTTCCCAGCAAAATGGCCTATAGAAAAATTGCATCCCACCAACTCTTCCTCACCCTAAGGCTCAGCGTTGCTCCCTCTACCACGACAAAATTTCGATCTGGAAGTCATTCCTCTCTCTCGACTCACTCAGAGAGAAACTGCCTCGAAAATTCAGCCCTCCAGCTTGGACTACGCAAACCCATCTGGGGATTCGAACAGCTGCCTCCTACAATTATTTCGATCTCCTTTTCTGCTCAGCGTTGAGATCTCTGGCACTGTTCTTTTTGTTTCACCTGCACCCCACTGATACCATGTGAAAATTCCTCAAACCCGAGAATCCCTACTACAGCAACTGATGATATTTCTCCTACTTGTTAGATTTACATGAACAAGCTATTTGCATATTCCGACGACAAACATCGAAATACATACACTGCAGCCTACACCAATTAAATGATATGCCGAAACAAGAGACTAAACAATAGAGAAAGATACAACACAAATGACAGTTGTTTTTGGACAAATATCCCCAGAAAAACCCAGTGTGGTAAAACTGGTGCAGCAAATCTGAGATTTTTTATTATTAAGTTGAAGTATTTCTTAATACAACTATTGGATGCCTTCCTGGCAATCCAGTTACACAGAATATCACTCAGCAAAAGAACTTAGTGAGATTACCTCACTCTACACTGCAAGTCCTGGCTGATCCGGCAACTGAACCATTGAGTTCCCCTGCTACTTCTTCACTGCCCCTGTTGGGCCTGTGTCAGCCTCTAAGGCCCTGTGTCACCTCTGCTGGAGATCGATTTGCTTCTCAGGAGCTGATTCCAGCCTCCGGCTCAGAAACGTCAGCCTCCTAGCAAATTTCGGACTTCTGCGTGAAGGCTCCGTGCTGCTCCGTGTGGGGCCTGCGTGATCCCTTCCTGGCCCTGCATCACCCTCTCTGGCCTCTGTGCCACCTCCTCTGTGTGTCTCTCTGCCTCTCTACGAAGTATTCTTGGCTCTAGAGAAGATCCTCTATCCAAAACTCCCTCTGCCCCTCTGCGTGATCACTACAAGTCACTGCGCTGCCTCTAGCTTCAGCAATTCAATCTGACTAAACAACTCTCTCTGTGTCTTCCAAATGACCATCAAGCTTCTTTAAATAATCTCCTCGTTGACATTCAATGGCCCAGATTAGAAGTTAATCAATGGCTAAGATCATTTATGCTTGATCCTCGTCGTCTTCTAGAAGTTACACCCACAGTTAGATTAATACCCATTAATTATTTTAATTTCCTAAGTTTAGACTTAGGAACCCATTAAAAATAAATAATTATTTTAATAAAACTGTCTTCGGGTGGAATTTCCCAAAACGTTTTCTGGGTTCTTTGGAATACATGTGCTCAAGCCTCCCTGCAAAATTTGAGACTTAGAGCACATCTAATGCTACAAGAAATCAACAGGAAGCATTGGCCACTCTATACGAAGGATCTTCCAAGCAGAAGGAGATGTAGTTGGAGCAGAAAATGAGATCCACGCAGATGCAGAAGGGGGAACGCATTGACCCATTCCTAACAAAGCTTCAGGAGCTCTGAAACTCGTTGGCAGTGGTGGGTTCAACACCTCATCCTACCGAGCTGGTGAGGCTGGCCCTGAACTCAGTCTCAGAAGAATGGCAAGCGTTTGTCCAGAGTACACTGGGTAGAGAGAGATTGCCAAATTGGGAAGGGATGTGGGCCGCTCTTCAGCAGGAAGAGATGAGGAGAGACTTAGTCAAGTGCAAACTTGACAGTAGCAGCAGCAACAGTGGGACGAAGCCAAAGGAGGAGGATGAAAATGCAACCCTCGCATCTAAGGGGCAGCAGGAGCAGCGGAAGAAGATGAAAGATGTTTCGAAGATCAAGTGCTTCCGGTGTGGTGAACTTGGTCACTACGCTACACAATGCCTCTCAAGAAGGACAAAGAAGAGCAGCATGATCTGAAGGTTGCATCTGCATAGATCGAGGAGAAGGAGTTTGCCATGATTGCCCAGAGGTGGGGTGATATAGAACTGTAGTGTAATGTCCCAAACGAAATAAAGTTGGAACATTCCTTTCACATAAAATTTCTACTCATAAACAGAAGATTGCCATGTAAAATATAACATATAAAATGCATGCAATTTGATAATACGATAAGCAAAAACAATCTCAGCTTTATTATAATATAAGAATTGGGGTTTTACATGCTGGAAAAATAGCTAAGATAGCTAGCCTCAATAGATCTGCAATAATGCCACAATGGGCCTTCCAAAACAAACTAAAAAATCAATACACTGCAACCTATGAACCTGAATGGATTCACCAAGGGAAGATGGGTGCTCACCCAATCTCTTTAAATCACCCAAGGGTTTTCATCCTGGGGCTACCAATGGAGTAGAAGACCACGTTCTCAACTTCTCATACAAGAAACAGTATCAAATTCCAAGATGTCCTCCAATGGTCTCCTCCTCTTTTATAGATTTTATGGACTCCTCTAGAACCTTCTATTTTATTATTATTTTAATCATGGAGCACTTTTCCCTCTTTTATTTCAATTAAAATATTCTTTTTAATGTGGGAAAATGGTAAATTGGCAATCATGTCTCCCCAGGTCATTGAAACTCTCATCTAACCATCCCATCATGTAGATCTTCTCGTTTTGGTTCCAACGAACTATTACGCTAAGGTGTTCTGCCACGTATTCCTCCTAGAATGCCACCTTAAGTGTAATTAATTGAGTTAAGCCCACTAATAACTCAGTTTTTTGAAAGTGGTCGAAATGTGCCAGAACGAAAGGCAAATTGTGCGGATGATGGAGTATACCAAGCGAATGTCATTGGACCTCATAGAAACTCCTCAAAACTCCATCGGGACCCCTAATGACATAACCTGCTCCACGGACCTGGCGATCCCTTGCCCTGAAAATCCACCTTGGTTGTACTATGAAGAAGAATAAAAATGGGGACATGACAGTCCTCCTGCCCCAAGATTGTTTTCCCTCAAGCAATCCAAACCTGTGGACCAATCTAGTGGCCCGGACGCAACTGAGACCCAATGCCTGGATCCCGTACGAACCACTAGTCCACGTCACGCCTCCAAGCTATTGAAACATGACTAGATCCTCCAATATCTAGATCCCATGTCCGTCTCTGACTCAACCTGCTACTAGTAGATCCACCTAAATCCCAACGCCACCAAGAAGGAGCATCAATGCTCCATGGTTCCTATTGTGCCATAGCTCTGGCTGTGAATGCTACCCCACCAATTGCGTACCAACTCATCACCTCTCTCCAATCCAACCCTTAGCATACAGCAAAGTCAATCTCATCATGTTGATGTCGTGCTGAAATATTGATGAGTGGCCAGCCTACATCGTGCTACCAACTGAAGCATGTGATATCCCTCACCTCTAAGGACTCCTGCAATACAATACCTCTGAATAAAAATGATACTCCATCAGTAGGGTACCAACTCATGATCTCTCGCAAATCCAATGCAAGGACTCTTGTGCAAGGAATACATCTGCTAAGCTGATGCGGGTCCCTGCTCAACTCCTGATGCTCTTCCTGGACAATCAAAACATGTCCAAGAAACCCTGCCTCTCTCCCTCTAATGGGAAAAAGTGGGCAAACTGTGCTACAAGCCCTATCTATAAATTCCTAGAGAGGGTTGTTGCCTGAGAATGTTGCAGCTTTGTTAGCTGCCACTACATTAGTTTGCACCTTATCAATGCGTAAACCCAAAGATGGATGCACTACCACCTCCCTCGACTGATAGGAAGCTCTATGCTCCTCCAGTCCACCAATCTCTTGCCAAACTGTCCTGTCATCCTCCAACACCTTCTGAGGACAAGTGTCAGCGAATACCGTTACCCTGCCAGTTGTCTGTATAACTCTCTGCTTCTCATCAACGCCTGACCCCAAGGGTGGCTGCTCATCCTCCATCATCAAGGGTTCAATATGAACCTCCAACTGGCCCTCCCTGGAAGACTCGCCATGCTTATTGCACACATCATCTTCCTCAGCTAACCCATGATCCGCCATATGCTGCTCGTGCTAAATCACCATTGGTGACTCATCATCCTGAATGTCTCCCATAGGGTCTGCTGGCGGCTCATAATACACACCCGTTAAATCTGGGTTGTCGTTGTTGAAGTTTCTAAGTTTACTTAGTTTAGAAACCTTTCATGCACTTTTTCTGATTTATTCCTACCTACTTGTTATTTTTCTTTAACAAGTTATTTACAAAGTAAATACTGAAAATAAACACTAGTGCATGCTCAACATATTACAGATCAGCAACTAAAAGAAACAAAAACAAACACACCACATGACACCATTATTTTTAGACCAATGTCCCCAAAAAAACCCAATGCGGGAAAACCGATGCAGTTATCTGAGGGTTTTCTTATTAAGAAATATCAGAGTACAATCTGGGTGTCGAAACTGGCCTACCCAACAGAGAATTTCCTTAGCAACTATACCTCATAGTTTGAGAGAAATCTCCTGGCTGAAACCCCGGAAAATCCTTCCAGCATCTCCTCAGGACAAAACTGCTCTGCAACCCTAGGATCTGCCCAAACTGGACTGCGTCAGCCCCTCTCTGTCTCACGCTAGCCCTGCGTCAGCCTTTCTTGGCCTACATCAGCCCCAAGAGGCCCTACGTCAGCTCTGGGAGCCTCTACGTCAGCTGCGTTGGCCCCTCTAGTGCTCTGCATAGCACTTGGCTGCCTTTGCGTGAGCCCTTCTTGGCTCTACGTCACCCTCCTTGGCTGCTGCGCTACTCTCCTAGCACAATCTCAGCCTTCTCTATTTCTCTGTACGCAATGCCCCTCAGCTGCTCTCCCGATAATTGATTCTATCTCTCTTAGCAAACCCCACTCTAGAGAATAGAATGACTGATCATCTGGTGTACTCTCCAAGTGACCCTCAAGCCTCCTCTTATACTTTTCCTGTTGACATCTCAACGGCTGAGATTAAGTACCTAATCAACGGCTAAGATTAGAGCTCTCTTGATCCATGTCTTTTGGACCACTCTAACACAGATTCATATTAATACACATTAATATTTTATTTTCCCTGAGTTTAGACTCGAGGACTCCATTAAAAATATTAATTATTTTAATATCTCCTGACCTGTTTAGAATCTACCCAAACCCTTTCTGGGTATTAGAGATCTCATGTGCCCCAACCTCTCCACCAAATTTCGTGGCTAAAGCACATCTGATGCTACCCCAAATCAACACTCCCTCTTAGTGAGGTATGTGCTCTAACAATACTCCTCACTGAGTATTACTTTGATTATCCGGCACCGGTACCTGTGCTGATGCTAGGCCTTCCTGCCCACCATCCTCTACACGGCAGCCTCCTATACTTGTTGCCCATGGTTCTGCCATTGCCACTATTGCATCTGTACGACAACTCCCTCTACATCCGTGTTGTTGCTGGTCCTTCCTCCCAACACTGCATTTGCATTACACCTCCTCTCATCATGTTGCATCGTGCTTCCCACTGCTGCACAACAACTTAGTGACTGAGAAGTCACTGATCTCCCAACTAACCTTCCTGTTGGGCTAGAAACACGCTCTGATGTTGAAGCTCCCTCTGTCGCTCACAAGTGCTCCCTCTCTCTAACCTCTACGTTGTTGCAATAAATCCCTACATCTCGCACCGTTGCACACCTCGTTGTGCCTTCATGCACTGGTGCAACACTCCTATGCCTCTCTCACTACTGCAGCCTGCTAGCCCTGCGCTCTCTCGAGACTCCTGCACTGTAACTCTCTCTGTCGGTCCATCCGCATCCATCTCTACCTACTCAGCCAATCCTGCTACTCCTCGTCGGGGCTCCCGTAGCAAGGTCTAATCCAAGAGGCTGGGTACCTCAAGGATTCTGCCCCTCATCACCCATAGTCCGCCTGACTACAGCTCGATGTCTCCCCACTTCCGCTCAAGTGGCGAGTGTGCACTCATGGCACAGTCATCGTCTGTCAAAACTTCCTTCTTTGCCCGTGTTGGCGCTGCTTTAGCCTTGGAAGACTCTCCCTTACTCTTGTTCCTTGGGCACTGGGTCGCATAATGACCCATCTCCCCACAATGGAAACAATTGATCTTGGAGAGATCTTTCTTCTTCCGCTTCTCCTGCTTTCCCTCAGATGCTAGGGCCACATCCTCCTCCTCTTGCTAAACTTTGATCCCTTTGCTGCTACTACCTGTCTTCGACTGTCGTCTAATCTCTTCCTGGCGAAGAGCTGCCCACATCTCGTCCGAAGGTAGGAGAGTCCCTCTGCCCAAGATACTCTGGACAAACACTTCCCAATCTTCTGAGATAGCATTCAGGGTTGTCCTCACCATAAGCCCCTGATCTGATGTCACTCCTATAGCAGTCAACTGGTCTCGAATCTCATTCAGTCCTCCGAGGAAGGTGTCAATCGATTGACCCTTCTTCATCTGATACAACCTCATCTGGTTCTCGAGCAGTGTTCTTCTCTACACAGAAGTATGCTGGTACAGGTTCTTGAGAGCCTCCCACATCTCAACTGTTGTTTCCTTCTCAGCTATATGTGGTACCACATGATCCTTGACCCCGTCAAGGATAATGCACTTGGCCCTCGCCATCGCCTCTCCGTACTTGTCGTTATCATTGCGGTCCACTGGGATAGCTATAACCTTCAAGGCGAAGTTCTTGCCATGATTTCTGTCAAGCACTGATAAGATTCTGGCCTTCCAGA
Source organism: Pinus tabuliformis (assembly GCA_031772625.1). Classification (NCBI taxonomy): domain Eukaryota; kingdom Viridiplantae; phylum Streptophyta; class Pinopsida; order Pinales; family Pinaceae; genus Pinus; species Pinus tabuliformis. The sequence goes on from CM062805.1 coordinate 822,922,762, forward strand.
TTGCAAAGTTCGATGCTCCGTCCAGTCTATCCTGGTCTCTTACCCCGTGAAGTGTCATGACGCTCCTCTACTTCCCTCCTAGAAGTTCTCTGTTTGACTCCTCTGAGTCTCTACATTTTGTCTAGAAGTTCTCTTCTGGACTCCCTCTGAGTCCTAATTTCCCTCCTAGAAATCCTTCTGCCACTTGTCGAGATGCCCCCTACTCTAATTGTCTTGTGCAACTACACTGCTGATCCAGGTTCCGCGGCTAGAAACCCTTGGTAACAACTCCTTTGGCCCTACTCTGTCAGGCACTGTTCTGACTACAGTACCTCACCAGCTCCACTCTGCAATATTTATGCAGCCTTCTAGACTCCAACAACTGCCTCTCTGTGAACTGCGTCAGCCCCTCTCTGCCTCACGTTGGCTCTACGTCACCCTAGATGGGTCTGCATCATCCCTGGGATGCCTTGCGTCAGCCCTCTAGCCTTCTGCGTCAGCAACACTGACCTCTCTGAGGCTCTGCGCAGCTCCCGACTTCTTCTGTGTGGCTCTGGCTGGCTCTGCGTCACACTTCTTGGCTTCTGCGCTACTAGAAACAGCTTCTGTCACCTCAGAACAGTTGTTTTCTGCTGTTATTGCTCCACTTGGCTGATGTCTTTTAGTCCTCCTGTGATCTGCAATCACACTCTGATACCATGTTGAAGTTTCTAAGTTTACTTAGTTTAGAAACCCTTCATGCACTTTTTCTGATTTATTCCTACCTACTTGTTATTTTTCTTTAATAAGTTATTTACAAAGTAAATACTAAAAATAAACACCAGTGCATGCTCAACATATTACAGATCAGCAACTAAAAGAAACAAGAACAAACACACCACATGACACCATTATTTTTGGACCAATGTCCCCGGAAAAACCCAATGCGGGAAAACCGGTGCAGCTATCTGAGGGTTTTCTTATTAAGCAATATTAGAGTACAATCTGGGTGTTGAAACTAGCCTACCCAAAAAAGGAATTTCCTTAGCAGTTATACCTCACAGTTTGAGAGAAATCTCCTGGGCCCTGGCTGAAACCCCGGACAATCCTTCCGGCAGCGCCTCAGCACAAAATTGCTCTGCAACCCCCGCGTCTGCCCAAACTGGACTGCGTCAGCCCCTCTCTGTCTCACGCTAGCCCTACGTCAGCCTTTCTTGGCCTACGTCAGCCGCAGGAGGCCCTGCGCCAGCTCTGAGAGCCTCTGCGTCCGCTGCGCTGGCCCCTCTGGTGCTTTGCGCAGCACTTGGTTGCCTCTGCATGGCCCTACGTGAGCCCTTCTTGGCTCTGCATCACCCTCCTTGGCTGCTGCGTTGCTCTCCCGGCACAATCTCTGCCTTCTCTATTTCTCTATACTCAATGCCTCTCAGCTGCTCTCCCGATCACTGATTCTATCTCTTTTAGCAAACCCAGCTCTAGAGAATAGAATGACTGATCATTTGGTGTACTCTCCAAGTGACCCTCAGGCCTCCTCTTATATTTTTCCTGTTGACATCTCAACAGTCGAGATTAAGTCTCTAATCAACGGCTAAAATTAGATTTGGCTTGATCCATGTCTTTTGGACCACTCTAACACAGATTCATATTAATACACATTAATATTTTATTTTCCCTAAATCTAAGTTTAGACTTAGGGACTCCATTAAAAATATTAATTATTTTAATAACTCCTTATCTGTTTAGAATCTGCCCAAACCCTTTTTGGGTATTGGAGATCTCATGTGCCCCAACCTCTCCACTAAATTTTGTCGCTAGAGCACGTCCGATGCTACCCCAAATCAACAGTCGTCAGCATCTCTATAGGTCTGCTCAAGCTCCCCTATGTGCTCACCATGTTGGATTGCCACTGATAGCTCACCTCCCCGGTCTCCTCTCTGCATGGGAATAATCTGCTGCTCATTAGACCGATCCACCAGATAGTTATGCATACCACGGTTGCTGCCATCATCTTCACATGCTTGTTGATGCTCTTCAAAAGAATTCTCATCTAAATGGACAGAATGAGTTTCCCCCTGCTCTACCTCTATCAGTTCTCCCTTAGCTTTACACCTGTGATCTAGTGTCCACTCTCCCTGACATCTAAAACAGATCCCTTCTCTTCTCATTTGGTTTCTGCTCTTCTTTGGGGGCTCTGGAGACTGCTCTTTCTTTGGCTTCTCATCTTTTCCAGATCTGAAACTTCCCAACATTTTACTCATAAAATTTCTCTTGGCTAGAGGATCAACACTAAGGGCTGTGATTTGCCTCAACGACTCATCCAACTTCTATTGGCCTGCTGCCAATTTATTCCAAGATTTTGATAGGTTATCCATGAGCAATCTGAGTTAAGTGAGAGTCTCTTAATGGTATAGTGTTGTAGGAGAGAAATTTATTTTTACACTTCTTCAAACGTAGCATAAGCAGATGATATTTCAACCATACTAGATTCAAGGAGCAGTTGAGGAATTAAACTCATAACCCAGAGATAACAATTGGGCATAAATCTCAACACACAGGAAATAAGGAAAATGAACCTGGTGACTTCTTCCCAATCGGCCAACAATGCTTCCTTTTCAATGGACGTTGCCACAAACACTAGTCTTCCAGCTTGCTGTGCCTCCCACAGGAATTCATATTCTCACTCAGCAGCATATACTCAAACATAAACTTGCTATACAAATGACATGACCAGCTGACTTAACACCAACAAATTCAGCAGAACTCTAACCCAGCAATACCAGAGACAAGACTCTTCCTAAACCGCCCCTCAATCACACTCAGCGACTTATAATTTCTGTCATAACCCTCTTCCCTTAAATCTGTTTAGCATATATGACAAGGATATCCACATCAAGCTGTTTTGACTGACAGACTTCTCCCAACTTACAACACAACTTCAACAATGTTTACAAGGCCAAATGATGATGAGCAAGCTTGGCAGCACAAAACTCTAAGTCATACAAGAATTTGACTAACTGATTACACCAATGCAGATTTCCCAACAGATCCCCAATCCTAACAGAAACTTGACTCAATAAGGTTCCCATAGTTTACAGGTTCAAGGGGTGGCATGGTACATCTGCAACTCAATCTCTATAGCACTGCAGGGTCCCCTCCTTATTTTCAAGAAATTTTCTGAGTTTTTAAATGAGTTTCAGTGATGCCTTCTGTCAAACGGTTTGGTTGCAAACTGCTGTAGGTGGTTTTTCATTATACTTGATACCAAGAACAACACAGGGTTGAAGAACAACCCAGATTTTAGAGACCATGCGTTCATTGGCACAATTTTCCCTCATTGACTATACTCATAAATAACATAACAGTCAGCAAATTCTCTTCGGCATTTAATAAAAACAAATCACTGATATATGTATGCAAACATTACGAGAAGAATCCTATGGTTTCACAAGGTTTCAAACAGATTGCTTGGCTGTAAAGAAATGAGGAACCTGGTAGTAATTGACAGGCAAATGCAAATATCAGACCAGCAGAAGTGAATCCCTGTACACCAATCTGACACTTGAGTCAATCTGCCATACCCTCGCTCAATCACCTAGCCTCAATACTGGTTTAAAGGTAGCTGCCAATAGAAACACAGTCATCTTGAGATGACATCCAGCAACTTGATTCAGAGATACGCTGTCCAGGTGGATGTTTAGCAAAACAAATTCCCACTGTTCCGGTCATAGAACTAGAGTGCATGCTTCCCAAGAGTGTATACGCTCCGCTATCAGCAAAAAATCTCCAACCTCGTCCAGCAATTAGATTACTGCTTCACGAACTATGGATATCGAACTATTGACAATACACTATAAAGTCCACATCTCCAACTCAGAAATTAACATAGATTGTGATACTTCAGCAATGATGGAGTTGGTTAGTAAGCACAACCAAAGGAGTAGAATACGCCCTCAACTTGCAGCAGTTCATTGACCCAATAATGTTTGTGGGTTTGGCCCCCTCTCAAGTCTGGGATATCCCAACCAGACGTTGCCTTCAACCTGGTAGAGGGTACTGTCTCATGAACTTGTTGTATCTATGCATAGAATAAGCCAGGGATAAGCCGCGTTTTAGAGATATATACAACTCATTTCCACGCCCTCCTACAGCCAATAGAAAGAAACCATGCGTCTGTCTTGAAAATTAATCTGTCCCATATTGCTACAATAAAAGAGTCCTGGTCGCACTGTGGCACTTCAATACTCAATACGCAGCTCTGCATTCAGCCACTTAAGGAATTTCGAACCCCCTTATTTTGTTTTCTTCAACACCCCGTACTCCTGTTAAAAACACTGGGGCCGACCCTTTATCTCCTAGTGTATATGCTATTCCCTAGAAATCAATTTGCATTGAAGATTAGTCCCATGATCAACAAGGGAAGACGTAGTCAGATGAAAGCAAAAGGAAACTGGGTCTTATACTCCCGTCAACTTCGTCCCTCTTCAAACAAGAAGAATTCGACTTCCAGAATTCGTTCTTCTCAACAGTACGAGATTTGTCCATAAGAATGCTCCCCTGTTCCTTTAATTTTTCGGCCCTTATTTCAATTCACTCACTATAATTTGGAAGCTCCACTGCCAGCAATCTTGGTCTCCGTGACTTGAATGTGTGCTATGCGTTCTCGGCTGGCGGTGTATTACCTTCTCGGTGGTGATAAATGATACTGCGGCAGCTCACACAAATTCGACCCCCGTTCCAAAATGATTCGGACTTGGAGAAACTCGAAACCAGAGAATTATGGTGTTATGGGTAAAAGCTTGACCTCTGACACGTCCTGTGCACGCCCAAAACTAATAATTCATGCTCCGTAATGTTTTGGCCTTGAAAATAATTTTGCTTGACATTTTAATTTTGGCCTTTTCCTAAACTGGCTCTTTTTACGATATTTTTCCACGACTAGGGAGCCACAGTAATAAAATTTGGGCAAAATGTTTTCACACTCAAATAATTATAAAAACTCGGCCCTGCAATTCAAATTTGTGTTCTTGCCCTATGAGCCACACGCTCGACGACAATGCTGTCGTTTGAAAAAAATGCGGCCCTTTTAATAAATTTATCATTCGGCCCCTCTTTGATATGTTGCGGCCTGTACAAATTTAAATTTATCATTCGGCCCTCTTTGATATGCTGCGGCCTGTACAAATCAAAGTGCCAGCGAGCGAATGATTTTGATGGCCCCCGACTAAAAATTAGAAATTTGATATAATTTGGCCAACGATCCTTCTAATCATGATTCTCAAATTTGCTGGATGATTATTGAGCAAACAACAATTGGAATGAAATTTGTCGGATTTTTAATAAGGAGAATTTGTCGAGCGGACTGGTCTTTGGCTTCTTCAGCAAATAAAATTTATACAAATCAAAGTGCCAGCATGCGAATGATTTTGATGGGCCCCACCTAAAAATTAGAAATTTGATCTAATTTGGCCAACGATCCTTCTAATCATGATTCTCAAATTTGCCGGAAGATTATTGAGCAAACAACAATTTGGAATGAAATTTGTCGGATTTTTAATAAGGAGAATTTGTCGAGTGGACTGGTCCTTGAGAATTTGTCGAGTGGACTGGTCCTTGGCTTCTTCAGCAAATAAAATTTGGTGCCTTTGAAATAAACTCTCAAACTTCTTCGAAGTTGATGTGCAATAAACTCTCGACTTGGCTTTTCAGAGGTAACCCACGGCCGAGCCAAAATCAAGGCTCTGATACCACTATAATGTCTCAAACGAAATAAATTTGAAACATTCTTTTCCCATAAAATTTCTACAGGGACGACGCCCAAAACAAAAAACGATTCCCATTACAACAGACATCATGCGAAGTAAAGACGTCAGTCGAAGCGGGAAGAAATCCCATCATTCAAACAAAGGTGAAGAGACAGGTATAAGGGGAAACAAAGGAAGAAGGACAGGCATTAGTAACACGAGAAAGGTGGAGAAAGCAGAGGAGTTCTGGAAGAGAGATAGCAACCAGCGATTCAAACGCTCGACAATGAGTGACCGGAGGGGGATAGCGGGCCAAAAAGGAAAGGAAGCGGCAGAGGGAAGGCACTTTGAGCAAGATTGCGTGAGAATTGAAATAGAGAGTTCTGAGGAGATGGATTACAGGCAAGGAGAAGACTGCAAAGGGAAACAGTTCGATTCGGGCCAGAGCAGCAGGGGACCGAGGCAAGTTAGAAAAGAAAGAGGGCGGAAGAAGCAGGAGCAGGGGGGAAGAGGTCAAACCCGGCAACCCACAAGCGCAGACGAAGGTAACAGGACGCCGACAAGGAGAAGGAGGGGTAACAGGACGACCAGCACAGCAATGCATGAAGCGGAACAAGCATACAACGTGGAGACCAATGCGGACATCAGAAACATCATGGACGCGATGGAGGCGAGGGTTTTAGAAGAGCCCTCGGACCCGGAAATGAACGAATGGGCCTCGCAACTGCCAGACCCTGGCAACACGCGAGGCAGGCTAACTATGTACCGCCGTGCCCTGCATACATATTGGGTCCTCAAACACCTCCTTGCCAAAGCCCTGGAGCAGGTGGCGTCGGAAATGCTGGAGATTGCGCAAGCATCAGCGATTGCAAAACAGGAAGCTGCAAGCCTGGAGGAGCTGGTGCGACAGCAGAATGAACTCCTCAAAGAAATTAAAACAATGCTGACGGAGATGAAGAAAGACAGAGACAGCAACGCAAGGGATCGTGGATATGCAGAGAATTAAAAGGCTGGTTCCCTGTTTCTTTTTCTGTTTAGAAAGTCAATATTCTGTGTTTTGGGTCTATAGTAGATATGAAAATGTTTTTTGGGTCTATAGTAGATATGAACAGTTCTCTGGGTAGGAACAGTAGGACTGAGAAAAACTGGTTTACTTTTTGGACAATTGGGGGAAAGAGGTGTTTTGGTCTTGTGATACTGAACAATGCTCAAAATGATAACTTCATTGACTCTCGGAAGGATAGGAGCCAACAGATCTGGTTTCCCCTCGGGGCAGATTGAGGCTCCTCTGTTTTGTACTTTATATGTTTATAATTAATAGATCTACCGCAGCTTACAAAAAAAAAAAATTCTACTCATAAATAGAGGATTGTCATGTAAAATATAACATATAAAATTCATGCAATTTGATAATACGATAAGCAAAAACAATCTCAGCTTTACTATAATATAAGATTTGGGGTTTTACACGCTGGAAAAATCGCTGAGATAGTTGGCCTCAACAGATCTGCAATAATGCCACAATGGGCCTCCCAAAACAAACTAAAAAATCAATACACTGCAACCTATGAACCCTGAATGGATTCCCCAAGGGAAGATGGGTGCTCGCCCAATCTCTCTAAATCACCCTAGGGTTTTCATCTTGAGGCTACCAATGGAATAGAGAACTACTTTCTCAACCTCTCATACAAGAAATAATATCAACTTCCAAGATGTCCTCCAATGGTCTCCTCCTCCTCTTTTATAGATTTGATGGACTCTTCTAGAACCTTCTATTTTATTATTATTTTAATCATGGAGCACTTTTCCCTCTTTTATTTCAATTAAAATATTTTTTTAATGTGGGAAAATGGTAAATTGGCCATCATGTCTCCCCAAGTCACTGAAACTCTCATCTAACCATCACATCATATAGATTTTCTCGTTCCGGTTCCAACAAGCTATTACACTAAGGTGTTTTGCCATGTATTCCTCCTGGAATGCCACCTTAAGCGTAATTAATTGAGTCAAGTCCACTAATAACTCAATTTTTTTGAAAGTGGTCGGAATGTGCTGAAACGAAAGTTAAACTGTGTGGATGATGGAGTATACCAAGTGAATGTCGTTGGACCTCATAGAAACTCCTCAAAACTCCATTGGAACCCCTGATGACATAACCTGCTCCACAAACCTAGCTATCCCCTGCCCTGGAAATCCACCCTGGTTGTACTATGAGGAAGAATAATAATGGCGACATGACAAGTAGTTCGAAAAAACTACAGATAGGCAGGATCCTTGAGGAGTCCACCTCTTGGATCAATACTTTGCTATAGGAGCCCAGATTAGTAGTAGCAGGATGGACCAGTGTTAATTGGTGCAAAGGAGTGTCGGAGTGATAGTTGCAGTGTCTAGGAGCGCCACAGACTGCGAGCGTAGAGCGTTGCAGTGTCTAGGAGCGCCACAGACTGCGAGCGTAGAGCAGAGTTGGAAGCAGTGCAGTTGGCACAGTGCAAAGTCAGCAGCGGCTTCAGAGGTTCAACGCAGAGACTAGCAACAGCCAGAACTCCAACAACAGATGCATCGTGCTGAACACCTGTTCAATGATTTTGGATGCCTTTCCGTTGCAGTTGTTGCAGAAAGCGGCAACAACAGTTGGAGAAGGTTGCAGTGCAGATGCGGTGTTGGCAGTGGTAGTGCCAGCAACAGCACAGATGCAAAAATTATGAGGGTTGTAGTACAAATGCAGTGTTAGCAGTGGCAGGGTCAGCAGCAGTACAAATGCAACATTTGCGCAGTAGTTGGTGGGCAGCGATGTCAGACATCAATAGCGCAGAGGGAAATGTTATAGAAAAGGGTGATGCTTCAGCGGGTTGCATTACTAGAGCACATTCCTCGCTAAAAGGGAGTGTTGATTTCTGGTAGCATTAGATGTGCTCTAAGCCTCAAAATTTGCGAGGCTTGGACACATGTATTCCACAAATACAATACCCATAAATCATTTTGGGAAATTCCACCCGGATTCAGTTTTATTAAAATAATTAATTATTTTTAATGGGTGCCTAAGTCTAAACTAAGGAAATTAAAATAATTAAAGGGTATTAATCAAACTGTGGGTGAAACTTCTAGAAGAAGACGAGGATCATCAAGCCACAATGATCTAAGCCATTGATTAGAATCTAATATGGGTTGTTGGTTCTTAACAAAAGGATTATTAGAAGAAGTTTGATGGGCATTTGGAAAATACATTGAGTGAGAGATTAAAGACCGAATTTCTGAAGAGAGCAACGCAGCAGTTGCCGGAGACAAGTTCGAAGTGATTTCTTGTAATGAGGGGCAAGAATAGTACCAGTTGGAGATTTCCCCTGTTCCGGGAATACTTAACAGAGGAGACAGAGAGAGATCCGGGAGAGGCAGCGCAGAAGCTACGTTGTGCAGTGTAGGTTGACGCAGAGGCAACGCATAGCCTTGAGGAGATCCGTATTTTCGCTGGAGAGGTCTATTTCTGAAGCCGGAGGCCGGGGTGTGAGACCCAGGAGGATAGAATCGAAGTCTCAGAGGCAAATTGATCAGCAGAAAGGGTGACGTTGACCCTAGAAGTTGTGACGTTGTGCCTATGCAGAGTCAATGCAAAGACAGCAAGCGACAAGCCCATAGTTGCAGGAATCGCCCCCCCCCCCCCCCCGGATCCTAAGCCGGAATCGCGTCCCGTACGGAAGCGTTCCGGAACCTCCAGGCGAAGCGCGATTCCGGTTTTCATGAAGCGCGATTCCGGTTTTTTAAAACGATTCCTGGAAATTGGGTTGCGTTGCCCCGGATCCGCGCTTCGGAGGGCGCTTCGGGCATCCGGAAGCGTCACGCTTCGGGCCCGGAAGCGCACGCTTCCCGAGCGCTTCGAAGCGCTTCCGGAAATTTCCACGCGGGCAGCCAATGAAACTTAAATTTTTTTTAATTTCTTTTAAAAGTTAACTTAACTTAGCATGAGGGGGTGGGTTAGGGTGAGTTTAGGGTGAGTTTAGGTGAGGAATGAAAAGCATAAAGCTCCCATTCATTCCTCATTTTCTCACTTTGAGTTTATGAGAGTTCGAGAAGAGAAGAGAGGAGAGGAGAAGAGAAGAGAGGAAAGGAGAGGAGAAGAGAGGAGAGCTTGGAGGAGTGAAGAAGGAAGAGCTAGGAGAAGGAGGAGGAGCTTGGAGGACTTCATCTACAAGAGCTAAAGAGGTAAGTTCAAACCCCAAACTCCCTTGTTTTTTTGAAAAAAAAATTGTATTTTTCTCCTCCCTCTCCTACTCTTTCCCATTGTTTCTACTTGCTCCTTTATTTACAGGTTGTCCACCACCTATATCCATATTCCAAGATGGTGTTCTTTTGGCTTCTATGTATCATTCCACTCTTGGTTTTAATGATGGCAAGGGTGAGGAATAGAGGGGAAGAGGAAGGGGATGAACTTGGTCCTAATAGTAGTGACCCAATGTATGATGAGGAGGAAGGGTTTGAAGAGGAAGGGGATGAACTTGAAGGGGACACTGAAGCACAAGATGGGAAAGGTACATCAACACCCTTGTGGAACTATGTGACCAAACTTGATGGGGGAAAGGGTGGTGGATCTTACAAATTTGTGTGCCCTCATGGTTGTCATGGAAGAAAACCATATACGGGTTCATATACCCGTCTGAGGAGGCATCTTTGTGGGGTGTTGGACAGTGATGAAAAAAAGGGTTCTGTGGGGGTACAAATTTGCCCAAACATTTCAACTGAAGAAAGAAGAAAATACATCCAAATAGAGATGGTTGCACAACAAAAAAACAAGAAACAAAAAACTCATTCTGAATCAAGTGCAACCTCTAAATTTGGTAGTTGCCCATCTCCTCATGGTACTTCTGCAACCTCTGGAGGTAGAAGAACAACCTATGAACCCTGAATGGATTCCCCAAGGGAAGATGGGTGCTCGCCCAATCTCTCTAAATCACCCCAGGGTTTTCATCTTGAGGCTACCAATGGAATAGAGAACTACTTTCTCAACCTCTCATACAAGAAATAATATCAACTTCCAAGATGTCCTCCAATGGTCTCCTCCTCCTCTTTTATAGATTTGATGGACTCTTCTAGAACCTTCTATTTTATTATTATTTTAATCATGGAGCACTTTTCCCTCTTTTATTTCAATTAAAATATTTTTTTAATGTGGGAAAATGGTAAATTGGCCATCATGTCTCCCCAAGTCACTGAAACTCTCATCTAACCATCACATCATATAGATTTTCTCGTTCCGGTTCCAACAAGCTATTACACTAAGGTGTTTTGCCATGTATTCCTCCTGGAATGCCACCTTAAGCGTAATTAATTGAGTCAAGTCCACTAATAACTCAATTTTTTTGAAAGTGGTCGGAATGTGCTGAAACGAAAGTTAAACTGTGTGGATGATGGAGTATACCAAGTGAATGTCGTTGGACCTCATAGAAACTCCTCAAAACTCCATTGGAACCCCTGATGACATAACCTGCTCCACAAACCTAGCTATCCCCTGCCCTGGAAATCCACCCTGGTTGTACTATGAGGAAGAATAATAATGGCGACATGACAAGTAGTTCGAAAAAACTACAGATAGGCAGGATCCTTGAGGAGTCCACCTCTTGGATCAATACTTTGCTATAGGAGCCCAGATTAGTAGTAGCAGGATGGACCAGTGTTAATTGGTGCAAAGGAGTGTCGGAGTGATAGTTGCAGTGTCTAGGAGCGCCACAGACTGCGAGCGTAGAGCGTTGCAGTGTCTAGGAGCGCCACAGACTGCGAGCGTAGAGCAGAGTTGGAAGCAGTGCAGTTGGCACAGTGCAAAGTCAGCAGCGGCTTCAGAGGTTCAACGCAGAGACTAGCAACAGCCAGAACTCCAACAACAGATGCATCGTGCTGAACACCTGTTCAATGATTTTGGATGCCTTTCCGTTGCAGTTGTTGCAGAAAGCGGCAACAACAGTTGGAGAAGGTTGCAGTGCAGATGCGGTGTTGGCAGTGGTAGTGCCAGCAACAGCACAGATGCAAAAATTATGAGGGTTGTAGTACAAATGCAGTGTTAGCAGTGGCAGGGTCAGCAGCAGTACAAATGCAACATTTGCGCAGTAGTTGGTGGGCAGCGATGTCAGACATCAATAGCGCAGAGGGAAATGTTATAGAAAAGGGTGATGCTTCAGCGGGTTGCATTACTAGAGCACATTCCTCGCTAAAAGGGAGTGTTGATTTCTGGTAGCATTAGATGTGCTCTAAGCCTCAAAATTTGCGAGGCTTGGACACATGTATTCCACAAATACAATACCCATAAATCATTTTGGGAAATTCCACCCGGATTCAGTTTTATTAAAATAATTAATTATTTTTAATGGGTGCCTAAGTCTAAACTAAGGAAATTAAAATAATTAAAGGGTATTAATCAAACTGTGGGTGAAACTTCTAGAAGAAGACGAGGATCATCAAGCCACAATGATCTAAGCCATTGATTAGAATCTAATATGGGTTGTTGGTTCTTAACAAAAGGATTATTAGAAGAAGTTTGATGGGCATTTGGAAAATACATTGAGTGAGAGATTAAAGACCGAATTTCTGAAGAGAGCAACGCAGCAGTTGCCGGAGACAAGTTCGAAGTGATTTCTTGTAATGAGGGGCAAGAATAGTACCAGTTGGAGATTTCCCCTGTTCCGGGAATACTTAACAGAGGAGACAGAGAGAGATCCGGGAGAGGCAGCGCAGAAGCTACGTTGTGCAGTGTAGGTTGACGCAGAGGCAACGCATAGCCTTGAGGAGATCCGTATTTTCGCTGGAGAGGTATATTTCTGAAGCCGGAGGCCGGGGTGTGAGACCCAGGAGGATAGAATCGAAGTCTCAGAGGCAAATTGATCAGCAGAAAGGGTGACGTTGACCCTAGAAGTTGTGACGTTGTGCCTATGCAGAGTCAATGCAAAGACAGCAAGCGACAAGCCCATAGTTGCAGGAATCGCCCCCCCCCCCCCGGATCCTAAGCCGGAATCGCGTCCCGTACGGAAGCGTTCCGGAACCTCCAGGCGAAGCGCGATTCCGGTTTTCATGAAGCGCGATTCCGGTTTTTTAAAACGATTCCTGGAAATTGGGTTGCGTTGCCCCGGATCCGCGCTTCGGAGGGCGCTTCGGGCATCCGGAAGCGTCACGCTTCGGGCCCGGAAGCGCACGCTTCCCGAGCGCTTCGAAGCGCTTCCGGAAATTTCCGCGCGGGCAGCCAATGAAACTTAAATTTTTTTTAATTTCTTTTAAAAGTTAACTTAACTTAGCATGAGGGGGTGGGTTAGGGTGAGTTTAGGGTGAGTTTAGGTGAGGAATGAAAAGCATAAAGCTCCCATTCATTCCTCATTTTCTCACTTTGAGTTTATGAGAGTTCGAGAAGAGAAGAGAGGAGAGGAGAAGAGAAGAGAGGAAAGGAGAGGAGAAGAGAGGAGAGCTTGGAGGAGTGAAGAAGGAAGAGCTAGGAGAAGGAGGAGGAGCTTGGAGGACTTCATCTACAAGAGCTAAAGAGGTAAGTTCAAACCCCAAACTCCCTTGTTTTTTTGAAAAAAAAATTGTATTTTTCTCCTCCCTCTCCTACTCTTTCCCATTGTTTCTACTTGCTCCTTTATTTACAGGTTGTCCACCACCTATATCCATATTCCAAGATGGTGTTCTTTTGGCTTCTATGTATCATTCCACTCTTGGTTTTAATGATGGCAAGGGTGAGGAATAGAGGGGAAGAGGAAGGGGATGAACTTGGTCCTAATAGTAGTGACCCAATGTATGATGAGGAGGAAGGGTTTGAAGAGGAAGGGGATGAACTTGAAGGGGACACTGAAGCACAAGATGGGAAAGGTACATCAACACCCTTGTGGAACTATGTGACCAAACTTGATGGGGGAAAGGGTGGTGGATCTTACAAATTTGTGTGCCCTCATGGTTGTCATGGAGGAAAACCATATACGGGTTCATATACCCGTCTGAGGAGGCATCTTTGTGGGGTGTTGGACAGTGATGAAAAAAAGGGTTCTGTGGGGGTACAAATTTGCCCAAACATTTCAACTGAAGAAAGAAGAAAATACATCCAAATAGAGATGGTTGCACAACAAAAAAACAAGAAACAAAAAACTCATTCTGAATCAAGTGCAACCTCTAAATTTGGTAGTTGCCCATCTCCTCATGGTACTTCTGCAACCTCTGGAGGTAGAAGAACAATAGGGGATTTCCTTAATGTCGCTGGGAGGGATGATGTGGATGGAAAGATAGTCTGTTTTCTTTGTGCTTGCGGTGTACCATTCAATGTGCTTCGCTCTCCCTATTGGCATGACATGGTAAAGGCCATCAATGAAGCCCCAAAAGGATACAAGGCCCCCAACTATGAGAAAGCTAGAACAGTGTTATTAGAAAGAGAAAAAGCTAAGGTTCAAAGAGCTTTGACACGTTTTACACATGAGTGGGTGGATTCTGGGGTATCCATTGTATCAGATGGGTGGACAAATATTAGAAACCAACATTTGATAAATGTTCTTGGTGTTTCTTCTAGTGGTGCAGTATTTATTGCATGTCATGACTCCTCCTCCATCAGTGCAACTGCACAAAACATTGCAGATCTCCTATTGAAATCAATCAAAGATGTTGGTCCGAATAATGTGGTTCAAGTGATCACAGATAATGCAGCAAATTGTAAGGCAGCAGGAAAAATTATTGAGCGTACTCATCCACACATCTTTTGGTCTGGGTGCCTGGTTCACACATTGAACCTTTTGATGCATGATATTGTGAAACACAAAGATTGTGGGTGGATTGCTGAGGTTTACAGGAAAGGGAAGCAGCTCATTAAATTCATCACAGGGCATACAAGGGTAAACTACTTCTATGGCACTTACTCCAAGTTGCAATTGCTTAAAATTGCAAAGACAAGATTTGCTAGTTATTACCTCACCTTTAGGCGGCTAGTGAGGGTGAGACAAGCTTTAACTAATCTGGTGTGTGCTGATTCATGGGATGAAATTAACACTGACTCAGATGGTGCTAATGCAGTCAAGGACACTGTTCTTGACAGTTACTTTTGGTCACAGGTTAAATATGTTTTGCAATTCACCAAACCAATTTATTCCATGATCAAGTTTGCAGATTCAGATCGACCAGTAATTGGGGAGGTGTATGAGCTAATGGATAGCATGTTGGGGCAGATTAAAGACATTGTTGAGCCTAGAGATACCACCTTGTACAATTATATTCGTGTAGAGGTGCAAAACCGATGGGAAATGCTAAATATTCCATTGCATGCATTAGCATATGTTTTGACACCTAAATACTATCATCCATCATGGCTTTCAACACCAGCACCTGGGGGGGGAAGCAGGAAAAAACCACACCAAGATAGAGAGGTTCACGAAAAATATATGGCTGCATTGAGTAGATTAATCCCTGATGATGAGGAGGCTGCATTGGTACGGAGACAGGTGAGCAACTATACGCTCAACACTGGTCCATTTGGGAGCATGCATGCAATTCAAGATCGAGAGACTTTTTCTGCTCTTGAGTGGTGGAACATGCATGGAGGGGGTACTCCACTTCTACAGAGTTTGGCATTGCGGGTGCTATCACAGGTGGTAAACACTTCTTCTGCAGAGAGGTGTTGGAGCTCTTATTCTTTCATCCACAGTGTTAAAAGGAACAGGTTGAATTTAGACCGGGCAGAGAGCTTGGTTTATGTTCATTACAACTTGCGATTGTTGTCCCATTACTGTGAAGATGCAAAGTCTAATAAAGACTTGTTGATTTGGGACAAGAATCCAGAGGAGCCCAATTTGGAGGATGGAGTGTTGCGACTAGAGCAATTAGAGGATGCTCTTATCCAGGTATGTCCATTGTGGTATGAATTTTCCAATTTTCCCTTATAAAGCATTTCTCTAATTCATGTTTTTAATTTTTTTGTTAACTAGTGTTTTTTTTTTTTTGCATGAATTTTTTGAGCGATTCTAGGATGATGATGACCGTGTTGATATGCCACCACCCCCACCCCCATCTGGTCCCTTGGTTCCTAGGTTCCATGGTTCAACACCAACAGCAGGGGGTTCTTCTTCATCAGTTTCAGTGCCACGACTTACACAGGGACCATCTTCTTCATTGCCACCACGTGGAGGCCCGCCATCACGTTCTATTCGTGGTGGAAGGAGGAGAGATTAGTAGATATATTCACAATCTACTTCTTTTTGTCATAGATTACTCATTAGACTTGTAGACTTGTGAATTTGAATTTTGAACCTTTTTGGCTTGGCGGTGACCAAGTGACATATTTTGTAAACATTATTATTTGAATTTTGGACATGACAAATGTTGACAGTTGCTCACTTGCTAGATAAATCATAATATGCTCTATGTTTTATGTTTTATAATATGCTTAAATGTTTTATGTTTTATAATATGCTTAAAAATTTGATGTATGTTTGTCATAGTTAGAATATAGATGATTGTTGTACATACTAGTAACTACAATGGAATCATGGATGCCATATCTATCTTGATTTATGCAAAAATATGCATGTTTTCATGTCTTCTACAATTAATTTGGTATTTGGGATGTTTGTTTTGAGTATAAATGCAAAAAAATATAAAAATATATATATATATATAGCAGACGCTTCCGCGGACGCTTCGCTTCCTAGATTTTTGGAAAATGACGCTTCCGCGCTCCGCGCTCCCGCTTCGTGCAACATTGGACAAGCCATTCTGTGGCTGGATCAATCGAGATTGTGAAAATTCCACAACCGGAATCCCTACTACAGAAATTGATGATGTTTCTTCTATTTGATAAATTAATCAACCAAATTATTTGCAGTTTCCTATGGCAAATATCGAAACATATGCAGTGCAGTGTTGACTTAATTAATTTATATGCGGAAACAAGAAACTGAGCAAGAAAGAAAATACAACACAACGGACACCATTATTTTTGGACAAATGTCCTCGGAAAAACCCAATGCGGGAAAATCGATGCAGCAGATCTGAGGGTTTAATATTATTATTAAGCAGTAGCAAATTCTGAATACATCCTTGAATACCTCTCTGATTATTTAGTTACAGAGAGAAATACTGGCAGAAAGATTTGTGAGATAACCTCACACAATAACTGAGAAAATCCTAGTTGATCCGGAGTCTGGATGAAATGCCTTTGTGTAGTCCTCATGCAATCCCTGCGTCAACCTCTCTAGGCACTACGTCAATCAATGTGTTGATCGATTTGTTGCCCGAAGTCTCTGCTCTCAGCCTCCCGGTCTCACACCCTAACTCCGGCTTTTGAAACTGACTCTCCCCAGCAAAATCTCGGACTTTCTCACCCTTTGTGTTGCCTCTACATGGCCCTTCGTGCCCCTGCGTCAGCCTCTGCATCTGAGCTACTGGATCACTCTCTGCCTCTCTCTGTTGATGATTCTCCAGCCGAGAAAATCTCTCTCTCCGAATGCTATCCCTGCCTCTCAACTGCAAGAAATCTCCTTGATCAGAACTTCCTTATGAGAACTTCTCACTTCAGAAATTCGATCTCTTGATCTCTCGATGTTTTTTCCAAATGACCCTCAAGACCCTTCTTATATCTTTTTGTTGGACAACCAACGGCCTAAATTAACTCCTAATCAAAGGCTCAGATCGTTTTGGCTCAATCTCCGTCTTATTTTAGAAGTTACACCCACAATTATATTAATACCCATTAATATTTTAATTATCCTAAATTTAGTCTTAGGAGCTCCATTAAAAATGTTAATTATTTTAATAATATCGTCTCTGGGTGGATTTTCCCAAAACGCTTTCTGGGTTTTTTGGAACACATGTGTCCAAGCCTCCCTGCAAAATTTGAGGCCTAATGCACATCCAATGCTACCCCAAATCAACATTCCCTCTTAACGAGGAATGTGCTCTAACAATATATTGTTGTTGCATACTGCTCTGACTCTGAAGCATTAGCCTTTGCGTTGTTGATGTCTGACATGTCCACCAACTACTGCGTTGCTGCTGTAACTGTACTCTGCCTTTGACACTACCACTGCCAATGCTACATCTATACTACAACTCCCTCTCAAATGTTGCATCTGCTATGCTGCTAGCACTGCCACTGCTAACACTGCATCCAAACTACAACTCAGTGGCTGAGAGAAGCAACTGAAAAACATCCAAAATTATTGAACTAACTGTGTTCAGTATGATGCCACGTGAATGTTGGAACTAACAGTTGTTGGTCTCTGCGCTGACTCTCTGAATCTACTGCGCTACTGCTGAGCTCTGCTCTGTGCCATCTGCACTACTGCCAACTCTGCTCTGCGCTACTCAAACTCTGGGGCTACTAGTCACTGCAACTGTCTCCCTGACACTCCTCGCCACCATCCGACACTAGTCCATCTTGCTACCACAAAACTGGGCTCCCGTAGCAAGGTATTGATCCAAGAGGTGGACTCCTCAAGGATCTTGCCCATCTGTAGCTCATTCAAACTATAGCTCCAAACCAACCCACTTCCCTCCTGGAGTTATCTCTATTGTCATGGCGAAGTCCTCTTCAATCTTCACAGCTACAACCTTAGGGTCATGTTTCTCATCCTTGTCATTTTTCTTCAGAGGACACTGGGATGCATAGTGGCCCATCTTGCCACATCTGAAACACTTCACCTTAGAGACGTCCTCCTTTCGTCTTTGTTGCCCCTGTTGTCCCTCGATGCAAGGGTTGCATTATCCTCCTCCTCCTTGGGCTTCGACTCACTGCTGATGTTGCTTCCGTCAAGTTTGACCTTGACTAGGCCTCTCCTCAACTCCTCTTGTTTTAGAGCTACCCACATCTCATCCCATTTAGGCAATGTTGCTCTGCCCAGGATACTCTGGACAAAGACTTGCCACTCATCTGAGACAGAATTGAGGGCTAATCTAACTAACTCTGAATCTTGAAGTGTATGCCCCGTAGCAGACAACTCATCACGTGATTCCTTCAACTTCGTGAGGAATGGATCCACACGCTCTCCCTTCTGCATCTGAGCAAATCTCAGCTTCTGCTCCAAGTACATCTTTTGCTGCTCGAAGATCCCTAATATAACGTGGCCAAGGCATCCCACATCTCTTTAGCAATCTGTCTGCTAGCAACATGACACGCCATGTGATCCTTGACTCCATCCAGGATCATCCTCTTGGCTTTCGCCATCTCAGCTCTATACTTCTTCAGCGGATCTGCATCCACGGGTTCAGCCACCATGTTGTTGACGTACGTCTTGCGGGCATGCTCATCTAGAAGGAAAGACATTCAAGCCTTCTAGATGACGTAGTTGAATGCTCTGTCCAGCCTGTCCTGATCCCTCAAGCCACTAGTTGCAATATCTACCAAAAAATGTGGAAAATCTCCTCTCTGCTTCTCACTGTCGCTGCTCAGCCAATGAGAAAGCGGACTTCTCGGCGGAAAATCTGTTGAGGAAAAGTTCCCTCAAAGTGCTTCTCTTCTTTCTTCTGACGTTTTTCAGCCCATG
Source organism: Pinus tabuliformis (assembly GCA_031772625.1). Taxonomy (NCBI): domain Eukaryota; kingdom Viridiplantae; phylum Streptophyta; class Pinopsida; order Pinales; family Pinaceae; genus Pinus; species Pinus tabuliformis. The sequence continues at coordinate 822,941,945 of CM062805.1, forward strand.
AATCTCCCAGCTGAAAATCTGCATTCCACCAGCTCTCTCACGCTGAGGCTTCAGCGCTGCTCCCTCTGCGCAAGCAAAAAATTCGAACTGGAAGTCCTTCTCTCCGTCGACTCACTCAAAGAGAGACTACCTCGAAAATTTGCCCTCCCGGCTTGGAACTGTGTCAACCCTCTGGGGGTTTCGAACTATTGCCTCTTGCAGCTTTCTCGAACTCTCTTCTTCTGCTCAGCGCTGGATCTACCGGCTCTGCTCTTCTTGCTTCACCTGCAGCACTTATACCATGTGAAAATTCCACAACCGAAATCCATACTGCAACAACTGATGATGTTTATTCTATTTGTTAAATTAATCAACCAAATTATTTGCAGTTTCCTACGACAAATATTGAAACATATACACTATAGTCTTCACTTAATTAATTTATATGTGGAAACAAGAGACTGAGCAAGAAAGAAATACAACACAATAGACACCAATATTTTTGGACAAATGTCCCCGGAAAAATCCAATGCGGGAAAACTAGTGCAGCAGATCTAAGGGTTATTATTAAGCAGTAACAAATTCTAAATACATCTTTGAATACTTCTCTGGTTATTCAGTTATAGAGAGAAGTATTGGCAGAAAGATTTGTGAGATTACCTCACACAATCACTGAGAAAATCCCAGCTGATTCGGACTCTGGATGAAGTGCCTCTGCGCAGTCCTCACGTAGTCCCTGCGTCAAACTCTCTAGGCATTGCATCAGCCAGTCTATTGATCGATTTGTTGCCCAGAGTCTCTGCTCTCAGCCTCCTAGTCTCACACCCCGACTCTTGGCTTCTGAAACTAACTCTCCCAAGCAAAATCTCGAACTCTCTCTCACCCTCTAGGCTGCCTCTGCATGACCCTTTGTGGCCTTGCATCAGCCTCTGCGTCTGGGCTATTGGATCACTCTTTGCCTCTCTCTGGTGATGATTCTTTGGCTGAAGAAATCTCTCTCTCCAGATGTTATCCCTGCCCCTCAACTGCAAGAAATCTCCTCGACCAAAACTTCCTCCAGGGAACTTCTCACTTTAGAAATTCGATCTCTTGATCTCTCGGTGTTTTTTCCAATTGACCCTCAAGCCCCTTCTTATATCTTTTTGTTGGACAACCAACGGCCTAGATTAACTCCTAATCAAAGGCTTATATCGTTTTGGCTTGATCTTTGTCTTCTTCTAGAAGTTACACCCACAATTAGGTTAATACCCATTAATATTTTAATTTTCCTAAGTTTAGACTTAGGAACTCCATTAAAAATATTAATTATTTTAATAAAATCGTCTCTGGGTGGAATTTCCCAAAACTCTTTATGGGTTCTTTGGAATACATGTGCCCAAGCCTCCCTGCAAAATTTGAGGCCTAGAGCACATTCGATGCTACCCCAAATCAGCAAGGATCGCCAGTGATGGTGTGAGGTATTTCTCACTAATCTCTTGCCAGTCATATTCTCTCTACTTGATAGCTAGAAAGGCATCCAAAGATTTTATTCAAAAAAAACTATTGCTTAATAATACAAACCCTCAGTTGCTGCATTGATTTTCCCGCATTGGGTTTTTTCGGGGACATTTGTCCAAAAATAATTGTGCAATGTGTTGTGTATTTTTTTCTTGCTCAGTGACTTGTTTCCGCATATAATTTTAATTGGTGAAGGCTGCAGTGTATTAGTTTCGGTATTTGCTGTAGGAATTAGTAAATAATTTGTTCAGTAATTAACAAATAGAAGGAACCTAATCATTTGATGCAGTAGAAATTTGGGCTTCCAAATTTTCACAATATTTTCCTAAAAGATTGAACAATTGTATAATTGTTTGATGAAGAAGACATAAGAAGTAATAAGAGAACATCTAACATTCACAAGTAATTATAAAGGAGAGAAATTAGTGTTAGACTTCATCACACTTGGTTTCTCAACACCAAGGAAGTGTATTGTCTATGAGGGTGACTTCATCCAAAATATCTATTTCATGATGTATCATCCCAAGGAAGTTCCAAAAGGATTATACACAATAAATGAAAATGTTTTCTAGCATTAAATTTTGATATCAATGATCAATCTCTACAAATTTCTCACTCATGCATGCTTGATGTAATAGGATAGACTAAATGCCTATTTATTTACCAGGCATAACACGCAAGGCTCTTGCTTCAACAGTTACATGATCTGGATTTGCAACTATCATAGGAATCCGCTTATCCACAGCATTCTCCAAAATCTGCTCCAACTTTTCCAGTTCCATTTTTTTAGCACCATTACCACTTTCAAGACCGATTGCTTCAGTACCATGTGCCAAAATAAAATCAGCAGCCTCGAGATCTTCCACAATTTGCAAACCTAGACCCTGTAATAATAAACTCATATTAGGCTTCAGGATCATTGCATCAAATTATCAATAAGATTATCATGCTACACTAAACTAATCAGATTTATTTGACTGGAGCTATCATGTTTTTTAGCCTTAGGATCTGGTTTCTTACCATAGTCATAATGGTTGATGCAGAAGAATGCAAACTACAAAATTTAAAAATAAAATAAATGTTACAAAATAAGTTTCACAATCTCATATTTGATCATAACTTCACCAAGTTTGCTGAAATTATAGTCAGATGTAGTATTTTATTGAAGATGCTTACTGATAAAATTGATGTGCTGGTATATGACACTAAGTTCTGATTTTTGTAAAAGGTTACATGATTTAGAGTAAATTTGAACTCGACAGTAGTAATAATGACAAAGGCTGTTGTACAGCAGCTATACCCCTACTGTCTGTCATTGTCTTTGGTTCTCGTTCCTTGGAAAGAGCCACTTTCCAAATCTAGCCCCAAAATCAAGTATCATGCATCTGATTTTGTTTGTGGGCGAGAACAGGAATTATGCAGAAATGCAGACTCAATGTTACCCTGAGATAGTGGCACTTAGTTGCCTCAATCAATTGTTGGACTTCCTCCTACATGCCAAATGCAACCCCCACTAGAGAGAGACTCCAAAAAGTAGAATAATTCATTTTCAGCTAGAGAGGTCTCCAACAGTGGTTGCATTGAGGATTAACCAAGGGAGACAAATCTCCTCAAATTCAAGCCATTTTGTGTTCCTTCTCCGCTGTTGTTGAACAGTAATAACTCGGGAAAGAAACTTTGAAGTCCTAGGCCATTATGTGGCCCATATGTTGATTCCTTTTTGTTGATTTTGATAAGAGTAATCTGGGCAGTAAGTGTTGATTTGGGGTAGCATCAGATATGCTCTAGACATGAAAATTGGTGGAGAGGCTAAAGCACATGAGATCCCCAAGACCCAGAAATGGTTTGGACAGATTGTACCCGGTTTGGTAGATATTAAAATAATTAATATTTTTAATGGAGTTTTAAGTCTAAAATTAGGAAAAATAAAATATTAATGGGTATTAATATAAAACTAGGTTAGAAAGTTCCAAAAGTCATGGATCAAGCCAAATCTAATCTTAGTCGTTGATTAGAGATTTAATTTCGGTCGTTGATGGACCACTAGAAAAAGTATAATAGGAGGCTTGAGGGTCAGTTGGAGAACATACCAGAGTGATCAATCATTCATTTTGCTAGAGTGGGGTTGCTAAGCAAAGTTGAATCAGTGATCAGCAGCGAGGAGCAGTGAGTACTGGGCAGAGAGGCAGAGATAGTGCCAAGAGTCCAGCACAGAAGCAGAGAGCGAGAGGCAGCAGTCAGTTCAAGCCACGCAGAGCCTAGCAGAGACAGCGCAGAGGCCAAAGGGACTACATCATCCACATAGAGGTTGCAAGAGTGACGCAGAGGGTCCCAGAGGCTGCGTAGTGCCTCAGAGGGATGATGCAGAGAGGTTTGAGGTTGACGCAAGTCAGCAGGAGGCTGACACAGAGGCCAGAAGGGCTAGCGCAGAGCTTCAGAGATGCTGGAGAGGGTTTCATGGGACAGGTTTTCTGAATACCTGTTTCCGAATAGAGAGGTATTGCTGTCGTGTTATTTTTTCTATGTCGGGTGAGCCGGTTAGGCACCCAGTTGTACTCAAGGAAATACTGCATAATAATAAACCCTCATAATAGTTGCATCGATTTTCCCGCATTGGGTTTTTCCGGGGACATTTGTCCAAAAATAACGGTGTCACTTGTGTGTTTGTTTTCTTTCAGCTGATGATCTGTAGATGTTGTGACTGTATTGTATTTATTTCGGTATTTAAATGTTTTGAATAACCTGTTCAGAATTTACAAGTAGAAGAAATAAACCAGCGAAATATAGATTAATCTTCTAACGGATAGACTTAGAAAATTCAACATGGTATCAGAGAGTGGTTGCAGATCACAAGAAAGCTGAAGGCATCAGCCTTTGCAGCAGATTCAGCTGTCCCGAGTGACAGAGTTGATCCTTGCAGAAAGCGACAGAGAAAGGGTTGTCGCAGAGGGACTATGTCATTAGTCTGAGCCTGAGAGAGGCCAGCGCAGAGGCTGAGGAGGGCAGAAACAGGCTCACGCACAGGGAGGGCTGACGCAGTTGGTTGAAGGAGCTTTTTTGCCGGTACCGAGATTGCGAAGAGCCAAGAGGCTCAATCCTTCAGTTGCTGGGGCGAAGGAAGCTGTGGGCAATTTGCAAGAGCGAAGCTGGTAGGGTATTGGGGTCAGAACAGTACCTAACAGGGCAAAACCAAGGTAGAGGGAGTTGTTGTCGAGGCGGATTTCTAGCTAGGGAATCTGGATCAGCGTTGCAGTTGCACAGAGAATCGGAGAGGGGCAACTTAATGGTTGGCAGAAGGATTTCCAGGATGGAAATCGGGACTCAGAGGGAGTCCAGAAGAGAACTTACAAACGGGAAGTAGAGAGACTCAGCAGGAGTCGAACCGAGAACTTCCAGGCGGGAAGTAGAGAGACTCGGAGGAGTTGATAGAGAAGCGCAGAGAGATGGATGTGAATGGGCTGACGGATCAGGATAGGCTAGACGAAGCGTCCAACTTTGTGGTCTGGAAGGCCAGGATCTAGTCCATTCTAGACAGACATCGTGTCGAGGGCTTCACCTTGAGAGTAATGGCTATCCCAGTTGACCTGGTAGCTAATGAAAGGTATGAGGAAATGGCCAAGGCTAAGTCCATCATCCTTGATGGGGTCAAGGATCATGTGGTCCAACATATTGCCGAGAAAGAAACAGCAAAGGAGATGTGGGACACCTTGAAGACATTGTACCAGCATACTTCCATGCAGAGGAACATGTTACTGGAGAATCAGCTAGATCATACCAGATGCAAAAGGGAGAGCAGATAGATGTCTTCCTCAGTCGGTTGAAGGAGATCCGTGACCAACTGACTTCCATAGGGGCCACGTCAGATCAAGAATTGATGGTGGGGACCGCACTTAACGCAGTCTCCGAGGAGTGGGAGACATTTGTCCAGAGCATACTGTGCAGGGCGAGTCTTCCAGATTGGGAAGAACTGTGGGTGGCTCTTCGTCAGGAAGAGATCATACGGCTGACCAAGGCAAGAAGTAGTAGCAAAGGGGTCAGGATCAAGAAGGAAGAGGAAGAGGATGCGGCTCTGGCATCTAAGGGAAAGCAGAAGAAGAGAAAGAAGAAGGACCTCTCCAAGGTCAAGTGCTTCCATTGTGGGGAACTGGGTCACTATGTGAACTGGTGTCCGAGGAAGAAGAGTAAGGGAGAGGTTTTTTACTCTAAGGCAACGCCAGCAAAGGTGGAGAAAGAAGTCGAGGAGGATGACGATTGTGCTATGAGTGCTCATGTACCACTAGAGAAGAAGTGAGAATACATCGAGTTGTAGTCAAGAAGACTACAGATAATGAAGGGCAGGATCCTTGAGGTACCCAACCTCTTGGATTATACCTTGCTACAGAAACCCTGAAGAGGAGTAGCAGGACTGGCGGATGTAGGGAGAGACAGATGTGGATGAAGCGACAGAGAGTGCTATAGTGTAGGAGACTTAAGGCAGCGCGAGGCTAGCAGGCTGCAACAGTGCGAGAGGCACGAGAGTGTTGCACCAGTGCAGGATGGCACAGAGAGGTGTGCAACAGTGCGAGATGCAGGGAGTTGTTGCAGCAGCGCAGAGGTCAGTAGAGGGAGCACTTGTTAGCGGCAGAGAGAGCTTCAGCATCGGGAGTGTTTCTAGCATGACAGGGATGTCAAAAGTTGGGTGTATCAGTTACTTACTTCTCAGTGACTAAGTTGCAGTGCAGTAGTAGTATGCAGTAGCATGATGCAGCATGATTAGAGGGGATGCAGTGCAAATGCAGTGTTGGGAGGATGGACCAGCGGCAGCACAGATGCAAAGGGAGTTGTCGTACGGATGCAACAGTGGCAGTGGCAGGGCCATGGGCAACAGTACAAGATGTAGCAGTGCAGAGGATGTTGGGCGAGGAGGCCTAGCATCAGCACAGGGACTGGTGCCAGATAATCAGTGTGATACTCAGGGAGAAGCATTACTAGAGCACAATCCTCGCTAAGAGGGAGTGTTGATTTGGGGTAGCATCGGATGTGCTCTAGCCATGAAAATTGGTGGGGAGGCTAAAGCACATGAGATCTCCAAGACCCAAAAATGGTTGGACATATTGTACCTAGTTTGGGAGATATTAAAATAATTAATATTTTTAATGGAGTTCCTAAGTATAAACTTAGGAAAAATAAAATATTAATGGGTATCAATATAACACTGGGTTAGAAGGTTACAAAAGTCATGGATCAAGCCAAATCTAATCTTAGTCATTGATTAGAGATTTAATCTCGACCGTTGATGGACCAACAGGAAAAGTATAAGAGCAGGCTTGAGTGTCAATTGGAGAACACACTAGAGTGATCAGTCATTCATTTTGCTAGAGCAAAGTTGAATCAGTGATAAACAGCGAGGGGCAGTGAGTACTAGGTAGAGAGGCAGAGACTGCCAAGAGACCAGCGCAAAAACAGAGAGCGAGAGACAGCAACCAGTTCAGGCCACGCAGAGCCCAGCAGAGACAGCGCAGAGGCCAGAGGGACTGCATCATTCACGCGGAGGCTGCAGGAGTGACGCAGAGGGTCCCAGAGGCTACGCAATGCCTCAGAGGGCTGACACGGAGAGGTTTGAGGCTGACGCAGAGACCAGAAGGGCCAGAGCAAAGCTTTAGAGATGTTGGAGAGGGTTTCGTGGGACAAGTTTTCTAAATACTTGTTTCCGAATAGAGATTTATTGTTGTCGTGTATTTTTTCTCTGTCGGGTGAGCCAGTTAGTCACCCAGTTGTACTCAAGGAAATACTACATAATAACAAACCCTCATAATAGCTGCACCGGTTTCCCGCATTGGGTATTTCCGAGGACATTTGTCCAAAAATAACGGTGTCACTTGTGTGTTTGTTTTCTTTCAACTGATGATTTGTAGATGTTGTGACTATATTGTGTTTATTTCGGTATTTAAATGTTTTAAATAACTTGTTTAGAATTCACAAGTAGAAGAAATAAACCAACAGAATACAGATTAATTTTCTAACGGATTGACTTAGAAAATTCAACAGAAAGCTACCTCAGTTTTTTTTTTTTAATAACCCTCAAGGTCTATTTCCAACAAGCTCTTTGTTGAGTTCTAAAAATGATTTTAGTAATGGGAGTTTCTGAGTTCCATCAAACATCTTACTATCTGTAATGTTCCCAAGCTAATAGTACAATTTTTCTTCACAAAATTTAAGGTTTTTCATTGACAACTTTTCTCAAACAGTTGTTATGCAAACTGCTGCCAAACACTCAGAGAAGAAACCTTCAGCAAACACTCGAGAGAACAGAGAATTTATCAAACATTTCCTAGGCAAGCAAGAGAATGAACAGCTAAGGCAAAACAAACTTTTATTGGAACTGATATTCTAGAGATTACAAGCAAATCTTTCACATGGAACCTGGAACTCGCTCCATTTGCAGAGATACCAATTTAGTTTTTGATATTATAGTGTTTAGAGCCCTCGCTTTAGTCCTTTCTAGAACAATCAATAGAGACTTTCCCCAATGGAATTTTCCAAAGAATAGATCACCTTGACCCCTGCTAAATCCGCTCGAGTAACTCAAAGAATTTGGCCCACTGACAGAGGTTAATATGCAGAAGGAAAGATGCCAATTCACACCTCTAGAATGGGAGATTGAGCATTAAGAAGTTTAGTCAGCCAGCAGGATTGAATTTGGCCCCTTTGGCAGTGGTGTTTTGATCCCACAAGAACAGACTCTTCCTATGAAGTTAACAAGTGCCATCCCTTGGGAAAATACAAAATTGGCTCCCTGGATAATATCACTTCAAATTTATATGGTGGATCGATCTGTTGGAGAATGTTATGAACATAAATTATGTAAAAATAAATAAAAATAGATAATAAATAATAATCATAATAATATAAATATAATAATAAATAAAAGTAAATTAACTAATGGTTAGTTAGTTAATAATGAAAAGGCATGTCTTAGAGACATGCCTGTTTGTGAAAGGGTACTTACCTGGCTATATATACAGGACCCTCATTCTCATTTGTACTGATCCTACATCAATTCTTTTATTCAATATACAATTACAATTACTGTCTTATGATGCATGTCTTTGTTTACGAAGTATTTTAAATATTTCCGTTGCGTATACGACTTTTGGTCGTTACATTGGTATCAGAGCTACATCTGATCCGGCCTTTGGCCATCAACCTATCGTCAACCTTGTTGTCGTCGTGATTTCAACGTTTCACTACACCAGTGTTGGAGATTCTCCATTCCACCGGTTTCGTCATTCAAGGCTTTGGCCATTAAACAAAAACAAAAAAAGGAGGAAAAAAATACGATAGTCAAAGAAAAAACATAAATTAAAAGAAGTACATATAAATATTAAAAAAATAAAAAAGATTTTAAAAAAATAAATAAATAAATATAGTCCGATGTAAATTTTGAAGAACATTCATATATATAAAAAGGTTCTACATTATTGATAAAAAGTGCATGATAAAGTTAAGAGGGAATCTTTCCAAATATATTTAAAACTATACGTAAGAGAAGGAAGAGTAAATAATATTATCTTGATTCTTCATTAAGTGGTTGACAAGCCTGTGGTTTTAGAAACCCATGGTAATTGCCCATGGTATTTTAAAAGTAAAAGAAAAACAAAAGGAATACAAAATCTCTTTATGTGAATGTAAGTTTTACTTTTACGTGGAAAGAGTATGCAGGTTTTAGAAACCAACCCATGGTAATTGCACATGGTATTTTAAAAGTAAAAAAAAACAAAAAGAATACAAAATCTCTTTATGTGAATAGTAAGTTTTACTTTTTATGTGGAAAACTTTAACGGAGGTTTTAGAAACCAACCCATGGTATTTAAAAAGTAAAAGAAAAACAAAGGGAATACGATTTTTTTATGTGAATGGCAAGTTTTACTTTTTACGTGGAGAACATTAACCGAGTTAAATTTACATAAGTGAACATATATTTTATAATATACACCAAAGGTGAATAGCCACGTTTTACTAGGGTTGTAACTTTTCAAAAAAAAAAAAAAAATATTATAAATAAAAGATATATAAAGAGAAGTATTATATTATAAAGGGGTATTTAAAAAAAAGTTCAAGTGATAAAATTATTGAAAATATATATAAGTACAAAGCGGGTATTATTATAAAAGGTTACATAAGGAGAAAATCAATTTGCAACGGCCAAGTTAGTTTTCCTTGTGAAGAGGAAGAAGAGGCCACAGGAGGAATTTCAGTTCTTTGTGAAGAGGAAGAAGAGGTTGCATTCCTGAAGAGCTTATGATCTTTGAAGCTAAGTCACCAGATCAATAAAGAAGCCAGAGTTTTGAAGTTTTTTATCATTTCTCACTATATTCTCTGCGTATATTGATCTGTGCTCTGTTTGTGAGCGGTGTCCTTTGGTGTTCTGTCTGAGGAACTTACCCTGTAAATTCCTACATGGTATCAGAGCTATTTGAGGGCCGCATCCGTTGGTGATCCAAATCTGAAGCCGGCAAAACTGCATCCGATTGTCGTTTCCTAGATCTACTGTTACTGACTACTTTCAGGCCAAGAGGACTGCTCTATTGTGTTAGGAGCATCTGTTCCAGTGAGGAACCCCTTTCGTTTGACGTGAAAAGGTTTCCGGTAGCCCTAGCTACGTCATTTTTAAGATATGGAGGTATACAGTGTTTATTTGCAGTTTTTAGTTATTTTCTCTTTGTTTATTTCAGTTCATTTAGGTCTTTTTTTATTACCGGATCTATACCATTCATTTCTGTGTATGCTCTTTGCCCCGCGACTCTGTGCGATCTAGGCAAATCAGAAAATCAGAAACATTGAGGAAAATATTTAGTTTCCGGCTAAAGCTAACTTCAAGCCATAAAGTTTGTTTTTTTTGTATGTCTGTGTTGGGTTTTGTAGGAAAAAAGAGCTTTCTCAAGTAAGCACGCACCCCAAAGCTTCAGTGACTTAGAAAAAAAAAAAAGACCCCTTCCTCTTTTCCAAAAATTACTAACCTTTTAATCTAGCTCACTTGGTCCAAAGCTACTTTATGAGAATAGAGGTCTTGAGTTCAAGTCTTTCTTTTTGCTGAGCTAATTAGATTAAGTTTGGAAAGGGGGCGCATTTTTTTAAATATAACATTATCATTCATTTCCGCACATTCCCGCACTTTGTCGGCATCTTCAACAACTTTTCTTCAAAAAGCCATATCCAGAAGCCATTTTCAGAGCCCTTTTTTTTTTAATCAGCCTAATTTTTCGAGATCTTTCCATTGGAACACTTAGTTTCAGCATCTATAGCTTCAGCTTCTGTTAAAATGGAAAGTCCATGCCAAGTTATTCTTGACAGCACCAACTACTTCCAATGGTGGTCCTACATTGTGGATTTACTTAGAAATAAAGGTCTTTACAAAATAGCCTCAGGCCAAGAAACCAAATCGAAAGATGAAGATAAGGCAGCCAAATGGGAAAATAGGCAAGATCAAGCATGTGGGTTGATAGGGATGTTTATTTCTCCAGACCTTAGATTCCATATCGCAGAACTTGATACTCCTAATGAAGCAATGAAACAGATCACTAAAGTTTTTGGAATTAAAAATAAACTTAGAGCCCATCAACTCGAAAATGAGATGCTTACATTGGACCCCAATAATTTTTCTTCCATTGAAGATTTTTTGTCCAAGTTCAAGACCCTTAGACTTCTCTTGGAAGGTGTTAAGGTTAAGAAAGAAGATGGTAACCTTATCTATTCCATTCTTACTAAGTTGGGACCAGCCTACTCTGTGTTTGTTTCCACCTTCCATTCTACAAGAGAAGCCTTCATTTCTTAAGGACAAGAATACAAGTCCCCTTCCTTTGATGCCTTTTGTGATTCTTTAATAAGAGAACAAGAAAAACTCTTACATCTTGGTCTTCTTAATCTTGGAAACTCTTCTAAGAAAGCCTTAGCCGCTCAGCAACAACCAAATTCAAAGAATCCTAAGAAGCTATATCCTAAAAAGAATGGTCATAAACCAAACAAGGGTCCTAAGCCATTTCATTCTCAAAATGAAAAATCATTTAAACAAAATGATAAGGCAAACAAAAACAAAGGGAAGAAGAATGATAGACATTGCCACTTTTGTAATCGAGATGGCCACTTAGTATCCAAATGCTTTAAGAAGATGGAAGCCTTGGAAGCAGCAATGAAGAAGCATAACATCCATTTGGAGCACTCAACAACTTCAACTTCATCTTCAGGAATAGCACTTTTTGCATGTGGTTGTCAAGCATCTCAGTCTGGATATGCACTAAATGTATCTTCTTCTTCTCATTCTCATCAGTGGCTCATTGATTCTGGAGCTTCTTATCACATGGCCAAAAACAAAGCCATGTTTTCTTCTTTAAATGATTGTAACACCAAAAATATATACGTTGGTGATGATAGATCTCTTAATGTTGTAGGGACTGGAACTGTTCATATAGACAATGGTCAATTCAATGATGTATTGTGTGTTCCAACCTTATCTTGCAACCTTCTATCTGTATATCAGATAACTCATTAAGGTGAAGGTAAAATCGTTGAATTTTCCTCACGATGTTGTAATTAAGGACCTAAGAGATCCTAGACAGATTTTAGCTACTGGCATTT